>OY728128.1:2135610397-2138168767 GCA_963277665.1 Viscum album | reverse complement strand
CAAGTCTTCGGCGCGCAGGTCCAAACTGGCGCGCAGGTCTCACGAAACCACTTGCGCGACACTGCCTTCCTCAACTTTTAACCTGCGCGACTCACTTCCTTTCTCCCCCAAACTGCCTTGGGCGCGCAACCAACAACCAGCGCGCAACTTCAAATATTGGTGCACAAGTCCACTTGCGCGACCACACACAATACTTGCACGACTTCCACACCTGCGCGACGGGAGCTCTGATTTTTCTAAGTGTTGAACTCCGTAAGAAATGAGGAGGGGTGGTCCTCTATTTATAGGCAAACTGGACCCCCTGCGCGGTGGCGCGCAAGTCTCTCCTTGGCGCGCAAGTATCAGCACGCAGCTCATCTCTCCTAGCCTCTGTCTCACAACTCACTTTCGCGACCCAACCAATACTTGCGTGACCTTCTTTCCTTAGCCATATTTTGAAGTTCTATTCTTGGAAAACAATAGGCGTGCATGTTCCAATCCTCCTAGGTACTGGCGCAAAAGTCCACTTGCGCGACCTAACCAACACTTGCACGACCCTTATCCCTTTGCCATATTTTGATGTTCTGATCCTCAAAAACATGTGGTGCGCAAATTTCCTCTCCTTCAAGTGTACGGCGCGCGAGTCCCTTTTCCAAAATCACTTTTCTTCATTTGTTGATTTTGAGGCCTTGAAATTTGTCAAACACTGGAAAACGACGCCATCTTGTATCTGATCTTTTTGTACCACCTCCAGATCATCCATTCCTCTGTCGACGTTCTTGAAACAAACATAGATCGTTGACCAGAACTCTTGAACTCGACATGCCATCATGAAATCCATTTTTTCAACAAATTTGTATGTCGTTTGTTTGCTTTGTCAACAAGAACAATCACCTCAAAAACACTTCTTCTCGGTGATTTGAATCTTTCAGCAACTCTTCTATTGTCATCACAAACTTCACTATCGTGATATGTATTCTTTGAAGGAACAACTTTAGAATCATCATCTTCTGATACAATGTGATGTGCACGACCATCTCATAATTTCAATCTCTGCATGACCATCTCAGAAGTCCAATCCCTTGCACATTGTCTTATTCTTCAGTCGTCATTATCTACTTCATGCAAAGCATATGATTCAATTCTTCAAGAAGTCTCTTGCATGGTTCTCATGCAATCATGAGTAATTTCATGGTCTTCATCAAATCCCATGGTTCTCATGCAATAATTAGGAATTTCATGGTCTTCATCAAAACCCATGGATCTCATGCAATAATGAGGAATTGCATGGTCTTCATAAAAAACCTCATTCTTATTTAATCATCCTCAGATGGATTACACCTCACATTCTTCATTGTTGTAAACAATGTGTCACCTTTGACACATGTTCTTTGAACTTACACTACTGAAAATCCGGCCTTTAGCGACCGCCATTGGCGGTCGCTAAAGGCCTTTAGCGGTCGTTGTTGCCTCGTCGCTAGAGGCTTTCAGCGACCGCCAATGGCGGTCGCTTTAGAAGGCCGGCAGATCGGCCTTCAGCGACCGCCAAGCGGTCGCTGCAGCCCCTCTGCCGGGCAGCCTATAGCGACCGCCTATGGCGGTCGCTAGTTTAAAAAAAAAAATTTTAAATTTTTTTTTTATTGAATTGAATATATAAATATATATATATATATATATATTCATATATATACTATTAAATACAATATTTTAAATATATATATATATATAATATTTTAAATGTTTTAATATATATATAATATATATATAATATCAAATCATTGTGCTATAATAATTTAAAAACTTCGATTCAAGAAATAATCTCATTTCAGGTCTTTCGGAGCACGTTTGCTCCGAATGGGACCACTGCACGCCGTTTTGGTGTTTTATGGCGCCGGAAACGCGTTTTCGGCCGCCGCGGTCAAACGGCACCTCCGAATGAGGTGTCGTCTGGCCGAACATTTCACAATTCACGCCCCGGATGTTTTCGTACAGTTTCGTGGCATTCAGAGGTCGTTCGGGTGGTTTTGACCCCCCAACGCGTCATTTCAGCGCGCGCCGTGCTGCTGAAAAGGACACAATCGGACGTGCCGCGTGCACCGCACATCCGATGGACGTGCGGACTCCTCCTGCATCTTAGGAATAATATTTATATCGTTCCCGTGCGGTTCCAGGTCGTTCGGAGCACGTTTGCTCCGAATTGGACCGCCGCACGCCGTTTTGGTGTTTTAGGGCGCCGGAAACGCGTTTCCGGCCTCCGTGGTCAAACGGCACCTCCGAATGAGGTGCCGTCTGGCCGACCATTTCACAATTCACGCCCCAGATGTTGTCGTACGGTTTCGTGGCATTCGGAGGTCGTTAGGGTGGTTTTGACCCCCCAACGCGCCATTTCAGCGCGCGCCGCGCTGCTGAAAAGGACACAATCGGACGTGTCGCGCGCACCGCAAGTCCTCTGGACGTGATGCCTCCTCCTGTATCTCAGGAATAATATTTCTATCGTTCCCGTTCAGTTTCAGGTCGTTCGGAGCACGTTTGCTCCGAATGGGACCGCCACACGCCGTTTTGGTGTTTTATGGCGCCCGAAACGCGTTTCCGGCCGCCGCGGTCACACGGCATTTCCGAATGAGGTGCCTTCTGGCCGACCATTTCACAATTCACGCCCCGGATGTTGTCGTACAGTTTCGTGGCATTCGGAGGTCGTTCGGGTGGTTTTGACCCCCCAACGCGTCATTTTAGCGCGCGCCGCGCTGCTGAAAAGGACACAATCGGACGTGCCGCGCGCACCGCACGTCCGATGGACGTGTGGCCTCCTCCTGAATCTCAGGAATAATATTTCTATCGTTCCCGTGAGGTTTAAGGTCGTTCGGAGCACGTTTTCTCCGAATTGGACCGCCGCACGCCGTTTTGGTGTTTAATGGCGCCGGAAACGCGTTTCCGGCCGCCGCGGTCACACGGCACCTCCGAATGAGGTGCCGTCTGGCCGACCATTTCACAATTCACGCCTCAGATATTGTCGTACGGTTTCGTGGCATTCGGAGGTCGTTCGGGTGGTTGTGACCCCCCAACGCGTCATTTCAGCGCGCGCCGCGCTGCTCAAAAGGACACAATCGGACATGCCGCGCGCACCGCACGTCCGCTGGACGTGCTGCCTCCTCCTGCATCTCAGGAATAATATTTCTATCGTTCCCGTGCGGTTTCAGGTCTTTCGGAGCACGTTTGTTCCGAATGGGACCGCCGCACGCCGTTTTGGTGTTTAATGGCGCCGGAAACGCGTTTCCGGCCGCCGCGGTCACACGGCACCTTCGAATGAGGTGCCGTCTGGCCAACCATTTCACAATTCACGCCCCGGATATTTTCATACGGTTTCGTGGCATTCGGAGGTCGTTCGGGTGGTTTTGACCCCCCAACGCGCCATTTCAGCGCGCGCCGCGCTGCTGAAAAGGACACAATCGGACGTGCCGCGCGCACCGCACGTCCGCTGGACGTGCTGCCTCCTCCTGCATCTCAGGAATAATATTTTTATCGTTCCCGTGCGGTTTCAGGTCTTTCGGAGCACGTTTTCTTCGAATGGGACCGTGGCACGCCGTTTTGGTGTTTAATGGCGCCGGAAACGCGTTTCCGGCCGCCGCGGTCACACGGCACCTCCGAATGAGGTGTCGTCTGGCCGAACATTTCACAATTCACGCCCCGGATGTTGTCGTACGGTTTCCTGGCATTCGGAGGTTGTTCGGGTGGTTTTGACCCCCCAACGCACCATTTCAGCGCGCGTCGCGCTGCTTAAAAGGACACAATCGGACGTGCCGCGCGCACAACACGTCCGATGGACGTGCGGCCTCCTCCTGCATCTCAGGAATAATATTTCTATTGTTCTCGTGCGGTTTCAGGTCGTTCGGAGCGCGTTTGCTCCGAATTGGACCGCCGCACGCCGTTTTGGTGTTTTATGGCGCCGGAAACGCTTTTCCGGCCGCTGCGGTCACACGGCACCTCCGAATGAGGTGCCGTCTGGCCGACCATTTCAAAATTCATGCCCCGGATATTGTCGTACGTTTTCGTGAAATTCGGAGGTCGTTCGGGTGGTTTTGACCCCCCAACGCGCCATTTCAGCGCGCGCCGCGCTGCTGAAAAGGACACAATCGGACGTGCCGCGCGCACCGCACGTCCGATGGACGTGCTGCCTCCTCTTGCATCTCAGGAATAATATTTATATCGTTCTCGTGCGGTTTCAGATCTTTCGGAGCACGTTTGCTCCGAATGGAACCGCCGCACGCCGTTTTGGTGTTTTATGGCGCCGGAAACGCGTTTCCTGCCGCCGCGGTCAAACGGCACCTCCGAATGAGGTTCCATCTGGCCGACCATTTCAAAATTCACTCCACGGATGTTTTCGTACGGTTTCGTGGCATTCAGAGGTCGTTCGGGTGGTTTTGACCTCCCAACACGTCATTTCAGCGCGCGCCGCGCTGCTGAAAAGGACACAATCGGACGTGCCGCGCGCACCGCACGTCCGATGGACGTGCGGCCTCCTCCTGCATCTCAGGAATAATATTTTTATCGTTCCCGTGTGGTTTCAGGTTGTTCGGAGCACGTTTGCTCCGAATTGGACCACCGCACGCCGTTTTGGTGTTTAATGGCGCCGGAAACGCGTTTCCGGCCGCCGCGGTCACACGGCACCTCCGAATGAGGTGCCGTCTGGCCGACCATTTCAAAATTCACGCCCCGGATATTTTCATACGGTTTCGTGGCATTCGGAGGTCGTTCGGGTGGTTTTGACCCCCCAACGCGCCATTTCAGCGCGCGCTGCGCTGCTGAAAAGGACACAATCGGACGTGCCTCGCGCACCGCACGTCCGCTGGACGTGCTGCCTCCTCCTGCATCTCAGGAATAATATTTCTATCGTTCCCGTGTGGTTTCAGGTCTTTCGTAGCACGTTTGCTCCGAATGGGACCGCCGCACGCCGTTTTGGTGTTTAATGGCGCCGGAAACGCGTTTCCGGCCGCCGCGGTCACACGGCACCTCCGAATGAGGTGCCGTCTGGCCGACCATTTCACAATTTATGCCCCGGATATTGTCGTACGGTTTCGTGGCATTCGGAGGTCGTTCGGGTGGTTTTGACCCCCCAACGCGCCATTTCAGCGCGCGCCGCGCTGCTGAAAAGGACACAATCGGACGTGCCGCACGCACCGCACGTCCGCTGGACGTGCTGTCTCCTCCTGCATCTCAGGAATAATATTTCTATCGTTCCCGTGCAGTTTCAGGTCTTTCGGAGCACGTTTACTCCGAATGGGACCGCCGCACGCCGTTTTGGTGTTTAATAGCGCCGGAAACGCGTTTCCGGCTGCCGCGGTCACACGGCACCTCCGAATGAGGTGTCGTCTGGCCGAACATTTCACAATTCATGCTCCGGATGTTGTCTTACGGTTTCGTGGCATTCGGAGGTCGTTCGGGTGGTTTTGACCCCCCAACGCGTCATTTCAGCGCGCGTCGCGCTGCTGAAAAGGACACAATCGGACGTGTCGCGCGCACCACATGTCCGATGGACGTGCGGCCTCCTCCTGCATCTCAGGAATAATATTTCTATCGTTCCCGTGCGATTTCAGGTCGTTCGGAGCACGTTTGCTCCGAATTGGACCGCCGCACGCCGTTTTGGTGTTTTATGGCGCCAGAAACGCGTTTCCGGCCGCCGCGGTCACACGGCACCACTGAATGAGGTTCCGTCTGGCCGACCATTTCACAATTCATGCCCCGGATATTGTCGTACGGTTTCGTGGCATTCGGAGGTCGTTCGGGTGGTTTTGACCCCCCAACGCGTCATTTCAGCGCGCGTCGCGCTGCTGAAAAGGACACAATCGGACGTCTGAGGTGCGGGGAGGGGTGTCTGGGGTGTCGGGGGCCTATCAGGGGTGCGGGCAGGGGTGTTCGGGGTGCGGGGGTGTCCGGGGTGCGGGGGGGGGGGGGGGCTGTCTGGGGTGCAGGGGGGCTGTCGAGGGTGCGGGGTGGGGTGTCCGGGGTGCGGGGGGCCTGTCCGGGGTGCGGGGGGGATGTCCGGGTTCGGAGGGGGGGTGTCCGAGTGCGGGGGGGGGGGGGGGGGGGGGGGGGCTGTCCGGGTTCGGAGGGGGGTGTCCGAGTGCAGGGGGGGCTGTCCGGGGTGCGGGGAGGCGTCCGGGGTGCGGGGGGCGGTCCGGAGTGCGCGGGGGGGCTGTCCGGGGTGCGGGGAGGCGTCCGGGGTGCGGGGGGCGGTCCGGAGTGCGCGCGGGGGGGGGGGGGGGGCTGTCCGGGGTGCGGGGAGGCATCCCGGGTGCGGGGGGCAGTCCGGAGTGCGCGGGGGGGGGGGGGGGGGGGCTGTCCGGGGTGCGGGTGTCGTCCGGGGTGGGGGGGGGAGGGCCGAGAGGCCGGAGGGCGGCAGCCGGAGGGCGGCGGCCGGAGGCCCGAGGGCGGAGGGCGGAGGCCGGAGGGCAGGCGGCGAGGGAGGGCAGGCGGCGGGGGAGGGCGGGCGGCGGGGGAGGGCGGGCGGCGGGGGAGGGCGGGCGGCGGGGGAGGGCGGGCGGCGGGGGAGGGCGGGCGGCGGGGGAGGGCGGGCGGCGGGGGAGGCCGGGCGGCGGGGGAGGCCGGGCGGCGGGGGAGGGGGAGGGCGGCGAGGGAGGCCGGGCGGCGGGGGAGGCCGGGCGGCGGGGGAGGGGAGGGCGGCGAGGGAGGGCGGCGAGGGAGGGAGGGGGTTAGGGCGGCGAGGGAGATCGAGGTCGAGGGGGCGCGGGGGGGGGGGGGGGGGGGCGCAGAAGCCCCCCGTTTTTTTTTATGTAGGTTAGCGACCGCCATTGGCGGTCGCCCGAGTCTGGGGGGCTTCAATGCCCCCTTTTCTAGTAGTGTTATGATCAGTATAAAAATCGTCTGAATTACCATTCCTCTACTTCATCGGAGTACTTCATGATCTCCTTCATTTTGATCTTCCATTCCTCCATTTCATTGGAGTACTTCTTTATCTCCTTCATTTTGATCTTCATTGACAACTATTGACAACAAATACAAACTTATACACAAAGTGGTTCCAAAAAATCTCTCATGCATTTCATTAAGTGAAACTCTTAAATAATGATAACTTATTAGTGGTGGAGATCAGAACATTAGCTTGAACACCCTATTTCCATGCAAAGATAGTGGTTGGGGTATATCATAGTCAACAATATGTTCTTAATCATACCCTATGATTGGCTAAAAGAAGTGGCATATTATCTCATAACATTCCTTAGATACATACTCAATTGTCACTTATGGTACAACCATAACACATCATATGTGTATGGGATTTATATCATATCTCATTCATATACCCCTTTTCACCACACATTTTCATATTCAAGTTTGCTAAGACATAGATAATTCTTTCATTTCATTTGGTGTGTTTATCCTCCTTTATATAGACATTTTCACTTATTTACATTGTGTTTACAATAATAATTTCTAATCAATACTCACATAACATCAAGAATCAATTTCAAAAAAAATCATTAAAATTAATATAAGCATGGTATGGATTAAAGAATCAATGAACCATGATTAAGACACCAAAACACCTCTTAAAAATCATTTTCAACCCTTATTTTCTAATAACTAATTTTTCTATTAGTGATTACTTCAATGTCAAGTTTTAATAATCCATTATCCCCATTAATTATTATCCTTTAACAAACATTTCTATAATTCCAGTACTTTAACACAAATCTAAAACACAAACTTCATTTGAGAAATCATAGAAAATTATTCTTCAATAATAGAATTAATTTTCCATGTCAAGCGGTCCACAATAAATCATTAAATCATAAAACAGTACATGAATCATATATAATCACAAGTTAAATACCAAAGGAAGGCAAGAGGTCACCTGCCATGTGATAGAAGCACAGTCCACATAATAAATAGAGCCTCAAATCCTCCAAGAAAACAAGAAATCAATTAAGTCATCAAACTAAAAGCAAAACAGGATAATACATGATAATGACCAAACCTCATCGCCTTTATACAAAATGATAAGGTTATTAAAACTCTTATCGAGGTGGCATTGATGCCACCGAAAGATAAAAAATTAAACATGAGATGAAGGAGAAATCACTCGTTAATGAAAGAAGATGAAAGAGAGATACTAGGGTCTTCAAAGTTCATTAAAAAATGAGCCATGACATGAGGAATCCCAGATTAAAGGCCAAAATCCATGTCACACCCTGACCCTGGTTTTATTTAATTTGTTTTAATTTTATTTTCTTTTGGATGATTTATCTTTTTGGTTGAATATTGTTTCGTGGTTATGATGAGATTTTTTTTTATTTTTAGAGGTTTTTGGTGGTTTTTGGCCTTGTATATGGTTAGTATGAAAGATGTGGGGAGAAAGTGGCATGGTGGGGAGTTTGTGACACCCACTGTGTCACTACAATGTGTTTAACTCGTTCAATGATATTTGGGTAGCCTCTCCTAGTGTTTGGGGTGTCATTTGAGGGTTTTGGGGGAATTTTTTAGGTCACACGGTTTGAGCACGGTTTTCCCAATTCGTACAACACAAATCGGCAAGTTTAAAAAATGATTTTAGTAGCATTCGCATGGTTTGTGTAAGGTTTACAAAACTGTGCAACAAAATCGTGTATCCCATTAAAATCTAAATAAATTTTATTTTTAAAAAATCAATTTAAGTGATTCCACCTCCCATTTAACCCCCTCTCAGTTAGGTATCAACCAGAAAGCACACCCCCTTCGTTCTCCTTCATCTTAGGACACTTTTTGGGCGATTTATCACCAAAGGTTAGTGGTTCTTCATGATTTATTCATCAAATATTTCCATTTACTCTTCTCCTATCTTCCCCTCTTGCTTTTATTCCTTTTTCCCTCTTTTCCTCTTACCTTAATGGCCATGTGGTCTGATTTTGATGTTTAGGGTTGGTTATAATTGGGGCTTTTGGTTTGTGATGGTTTTGATTCATCCTTTGAGTCCATTTTCGGTGGATTTCATTAACGATGACAAGGTTACACCACTTGAGGTAAGTGTTTCCATAAATTTACTTTCCGAAGCATGCCAATAGATGCTTGATCTTTCTTAAATAATTTTTAAATGTTTTTTATGCTTGTGGTGTGTTAGTATGTTTTTTATAGCATTTCTATGTTGTAATTTTCATGAAAATGGGATTTAAAAGGACTTTCTTAATTATGCCTATATGTATATGTACACTAGGTGTTTTATAAAATGGAAATTAATCTTTTAAAATTAATTTGAGTTCTTTGGGGTCGTGTTTGGCCTTGGTTGGGATTTTGTAATTTATCTTTCTTGTAAATTGAGCTTCGAGTGTGGATTTTGGTGTCTCATTATGGTTTGATGCATGTGAGTGATATCTTGTGTTTTGGTGTGAGAATTTTTGACTTATTTTAATTAGACCCATGGACATTCTTATGGTTATCCATTTACATTCCAGTGAACATGGGTATATCCACATGTGCACAAGGTGCACATATGGATATGTACATGCATAAAAATGAAAATTCTATAAAAAAATTATAAGTGGTGACCTTGGTTTTCAAAAAACACCTTTCCCATCATCCCTCTCCTCTTTCTCTCCTTTCTCGCAAATGGTATTCTTTCTAAAAACTCCCCATGTTTTCTAAATGACTACTTGGTTTCAAAATAACTTCAAATGTGGTTTTAAATGTAGTTTTCAATTGTGTTTTCTAAATTTTGGCCCATTTAGCACCGTGAAGTGTAGTTTGGAAATTAATAGACTTCAAAGACCCATTTGGAATCTTATGAGCTTAAATAATGTTTCCACCTTGGTTTTAGAAATGGTTTTGGAAGAAAGGCATTTTCAATGGAAATGGTTTATGGCTTCAAAATTGTTATGTCTTTGTTGGTACTTTGTGATGTTTTGGAAATTGGTTTTAAATTTATATAACATGTAGGACTTGTTGTCACTTTTAGAAAGGTTCTATGTATGATGGGAACTCATATGGTCATCCTTCTGATAAGAGGGCCTTCACATAGTCGGTGTTGAGGATTGGGCATGGAATACACTGTGGCATCTATGAGTTATGTCTAATGTCAAGCATGTGATGACCTCATCATTATCCTTTATACTATTATCATGGGTTTCCTAAACTTCATCTAGAGGGTTGAGTGACAGTTGATTTCTAGTCTCGATTATATGGATTAGAACCCCCTATATAGAGGATAATCTAGGCGAGCTTTGCCACTAGTGTGACTAGTTTAGAGCAGTCAGGTTGGTTATTGACTATGGATATGAACCATACACCGGAAGGTGGGTCCAAACTTAGTATGTCTGGGGATTACTTCTAGGGATGTTTAGGAAATTCTCATGATTACATATCTCTATGTTCTTGCTTTATTTTACAGGACTTTGGTTGCTTGTTTATTTAGGATTTTTCTGCTTGTACTTGTATTGTTTTCCCTTATTTCTGGCTTTATTTTCATTGCCCTGTTGTTGCACTTAGTTATGATTGTTTCTTTCTTTTATTCGTTGTTTGGGATGTGTTTCTTTCTTGGCATTTGGTTTTCAAACTTAATTTTCAAAAAGGAAAGATGAGTTTGGCTTTTTAAATGATAAAAAACCTAATTTTCCTTAAATTTATTTCAAACTAGCATTTATGGACTGTTTTGGGAAAGGAAATGTATGGATTTTGTGGTACTTACCTACTAATATGTTTTATGCCCACGCCCTACTTATGCCACTCAACATCGGTAGACCTGATTTGTTTTGCAAGTTCAGCTTTTGTTCAAGTTTTCCTGTGGAGCAGGATGAGTTTATGGATGGCGGTGACCAAGAGGTCACATGGAGATCGTGTTGGTTCCGATTTGGGTTTAGTTTTGCTTTTAGTTTTCCTTTTATTCCCCTTCTACAGTATTTGGAATTGTTTATGTATTTATTTTCGTTCAGTGGATTAGGGGTTCTTCCTTTTACGTTGGATACTCTGTCTTGCTTCATTTATTTCTATTTATTACGGGATAAATCGTTCCCAATTGTTTTATTTTGATTCTCGACACTAGTTACCAAGTCGGGAGGATCGAAAATGCCTCTTGGGCCTTGTTGCGGGCCGGATCGGGTGATTGGTTCGGGGTCTAACCAAGTTGGTTCGTGACAATCCATAATAACACAAAGACGAAATTACCCCTCTAAAAAAACACCCATAGGGATACCAGGTACTTGGTGGCAACCCAGGTTACCTAGGCTTCTGCCAACCTAACCAAGTATCCAATGCCTCACACTATGTACTTGGTGGAACCAGCTGGCAATTCCCATCATGTTTCACACCCCTTCTCTTCTCCCTTTACCCACAACTCACAAAAAAGGAGCTCAAAAAATAAACTTAAAATTAATTCAAAATCATTAAAATCAAATCAGTGATGTACCCCAACGAATGGGGTTGTTACATTCTCATCGGGTGGCCCTAATCATGGTGCAATGCATAGGGCTATGGTGCAAAGGGCATATATCTTCCTCTTCGGACTTTGAATCCATAAGGATCACAATGCAATCTTTGAAGATTTTGGCCATTATTTGAAATTCAAATCTCTCACTCAAACGGATTTCGACAAGAGGGGGTGTTGGGTTAAGGCATGGAGTGCTGAAGCTTCACTAGTTAACTTTTTCGTTTTCATGTTTGCAACGTGAAGCGTGTCATCGTGGTGCAAAATATTCTCAACTCTCATACACCAAAATTATGCAACGTGATGCTCTCGATCACGACACAATGAGTCATTCGTCCCTTTACAAGTTATTCATACGCAGCCTCCTCGTGGCATGATGTATCCGGTTATGTTGTGGTTTCTTCTTCATCCCAAATTTTAACAACTCTTCACCCCCTGCACGATGCAGGGTTTATTACTGCGATGCGATTTGTCTACAATTCCTTAAATTCTTCCAAAACTTCTCAAAACTCCTTCACTTCTTCATTCTAGCCAAAATCCAATAAAAACACAACATTTAGGCGGTATATGATCTAAAATCAATAAAAAGTATGACAAAAAAGTATGCATAATATATGTTTTGTGTGTGTGTGTATATATATATATTGTTTTGTGCAAAATCTGTCATATATATATATATAATGTTTTATGGGTAAACATTATCTTTTATTGTGTATATAAAATGTTTTGATTGAAAATATTTCACAAATATATCATGCATTATTCACATATATGTGTACATAATTATTATATTCCCTCCCTCGCTTTTATGAGCAAAGAAGTGGCGGCTCCCCTAATGGGTTCGTGGGCAAGCCCAATAAACCCCTGGGCTTGGGCATTGCCCGCCCCTCTCCCTCCCCACGCAGCATCACTGCCGCAACCCTACCATCGTCTCCCTGCCCGCCTCCCCGCCTCCCCGCCTCCCCGCCTCCCCGCCTCGCCTCCCCGCCGCCAGGCCGACGCTGCCTACCCCTGCCTGCTACCCAGCCTCCCGCCTCCCGCCTCCCGCCTCCCGCCTCCCGCCTCCCGCCTCCCGCCTCCCGCCTCCCCGCTGCTGACGCTGCCTCCTCCCTACCTCCCCGCTGACTCTGCCGACTCCACGCCACCCCGCCTCGCTTCCCCGCCACGCCACGCCACGCCACGCCACCGGCGGCGCCTCCCCTTCGCCGCCGGTTCCTCCCCTTCGCCGCCGGTTCCTCCCCGCCCCCCCTACAACGCTCCGGCACTGACCCCTCCTCCTCCCGCCCGATTCCCACCACAGTCGGCTGCTAGGTGCGTCGAAAGACGGTTGAATGTTTTTTTTTTGCAATTTAGTTTACCATTGTTCAATATTTTGCAGAATCATGACTGAGATGCGAGAATTAACTACATTTGTGCCATTTTCCATAAACTGATTGCTTGCTTCCTCCCCTCTGTGGTTTGAAATTGTCTTGAAGTACTCATACTCCCTTATGCATTCCATTTAGTTTTACAATGATATACTATATGGATTGTGCGTTTGCTTTATTTGATTGACTGGTAAATTTTTCAATCCAGAATTTTTTATTTACATGCTCCGTTTGATCTTGCATTTCAGCCCCGTGATTTTCAATTTTCTTGTTATATAGTTTTTAGGTTTCATGTTTTTAAATGAAAGTTGAAAATATCTGTGGCCAGTGAAGTTATTTTTATCTAAAATTTGAATTTTTAATATATAGAAATATATTTCAATTACTATACTACAATAACATGGATAATTATTAAAAAATACTAGGTTGCATTTAGTTTTTGAAAATATTTAATGTTCTAATTTTCTAAAAAAGCATTAGAAAATGTATTAAATTGTATAAATGCTGAAATATTTTTTATTGAATTAAAATACAAATTGCACACTTTTCAAAAAAAAAAAAAAGAATGTGTTTGGTTTTAGAACTTATCTTCTTAACCTACTGAAATTGGTTTGAACCGATGTAAACCGACTGGTTCAATTTATATCGGTTTTGGACCGATCATCAGTTCAGTTTCGGTTTTTCTCTTCAGGCAATCAGCTCTCAATAAATCAGTTAAAACTGATGCTCTTAACCGGTTCAAAGTGACCGTGCACATCCCTATTTTGCCTTGCTTCCGCTGCAACATCTGGTTTCACTTATCATTTTCTTTTACACTACCTGTATTTGAATTTCTTGAACGAAATCAAATTTTGGGAACAAAATCCAGTTATTTCCATTGCTCTGAAATCAACATTTTTTGTCTTTCAGAGTTGGTTTTTTCACAAGAAAGTCGGTCCGTGTTGAGGGATTTAAGATGCACTCCCATGGGGGTGCGGGTTTGATTTGAAAAGTTGTATTTGTTTGAGTTCTTTCGGTTTCTACGGACGCTGTGATGGCTAGAAAAATGATGTCAAGGATGAGGATGTTGGCTTGTACATCCCTAGTATTATTGGTTTGTTCACTTATAGTTTTTCGTTTCCACTAAATTTATCTGGTTTGCTGATATCTGCCATGGCAGTGAAATTTTTCCTCATGGGTCCATTAGTATATTGTTTGATTTCTTGGAGTGAAAATTTTCCTCATGGGTCTGTTAGTATATTGTTTGATTTCTTGGAGTTGGACAGTTCAGGACTTACTCACCGAGATTTACTGTAATGAGTATTAACCCTAAACCGAAGTGCTAACATGATGTTTAATACGACATTGCTAAATAACGTTTCCTATAAATGAGGGTCAATGTGGTAGCTTGGGGTAGCTCCCTAATTTATGTTTTGACAATTCATAGAGATTTGATCCTTTTTGTTTTTTCATTACAGTTTCGACCTTTGGAGTTGTTTTAAACCCGGTTACAAATAGGTAGCTTTATTTCAAACTTCAAAATTTCTCTGATAAATTCAACCTTTAAACGTCTGAAATGGACAATAACTAGACATTTTAAGGCTAACGAGGTCTGGGAGAATTTGAAGTCTAAGATAAAGCTACCTGTGTGTAACCATGTCCAAAACAACTCCAAAGGTTGAAATTTGAATAAAAAACCAAAGAAAAGGATGTAACTTCTTTCCATTCTATTGTTACTTGTCTTGGTATGGTGATGTCTAGCTAAAAGACTTGAAACAAATCCCCTGCGGATCAAAACTTAAGAAAAACTAAATTTGTGAGCCTACCCCCTTCGAACACATTGAGCCCCATTTTTGGTAAATGTTCTTTAGTAATATCAGATTAAACATTGTATTAGCCCTTCGGTTTAGGATTGATACCCATTATACTGAATCTTGGTGATGCGAGGCTTGAACTGTCAAACAGTCAATTGAACGAACCATTCAATAACAAATTCACTACAATAGAATTATCTTTATTGGATTTCCATGCATACCACTCATCCAGCCATCTCAGACAATGCTGAAATGAAAAATTCAAACAAAAACTTGACTCTCTCTGGCGAGCCAAAAATGTCATTTTATACTCTGAGGGTGTTCCATAAATTACAGAAAATTAGTAACCATCAATACCCGCTTGATGAATTATAGAATGGAGAATAGTTTTTTGCTGGAAAAGCTTTAGTTGGAAGCAACACAATTCATGAGAAGTCTTATTTAGCTTGCAAGAATTCAAACAATATTTTAACGAACCGATGAAGAAACTTTCATAGACATGGCAGATACCAGTAGACCAGATAAACTCGGTGGAAACCAAAAACTATAAATGAACAAACCAGTGATATTAGAGATGTATGGATATATAGTTAGCTTCGTCATCCTTGACCTCATTTTTCCAGCCATCACAACGTCTGTAGAAACCAAAAGAACTACAAATGGATATTTTTCAAATTGGCCTTGTGCCGCCATGGAGGTTCATCTTAAAACCCTTGACACAGATCGACTTGTTAAAAAACCAACTCTGAACGACAAACAATGTTAATTTCATATTTATGGAAGTAACTGAATTTCGTTCCAGAAATTTGATTATGAGAATTGAAAAAGAAAAATGATATGAAATCGAATTTCATATCTATGATTACAAAAATTTGATTATCAGGAATTCAATTTCATATCTATCGTTTTTCTTTTTCAGTTTTCACAGTCAAATTTCTGAACGAAATCATTTTTTTGTAACAAAATTTCATTATAGATAAGAAAACAGTGTTTTTTGTCTTTCAGAGTTATTTTTTTCCACAAGAAAGTCGGTTGGCGTTGGGGGTTTTGATCATCACCCCCATGGGGGCAAAGGATCGATTTCTACAGATGCTGTGATGGCGGGAAAAATGAGGTCCAAGATGAGGAAGCTGACTATATATCTGTACATCCCTAATATCATTGGTTTGTTCATTTACGATTTTTCATTTCCACTAAATTTATCTAGTTTGTTGGTATCCATTGTATCTGTGAAAGTTTCCTCATGGTTCAGTTAGAATATTGTTTGATTTCAGTTAGAATATTGTTTGATTTCATGGAGTTGCAGGCTACATGAGAATTCTCATGAACTGCATCGCTTTTGCATATTGCTTTTCCAACAAAAAACTCTTCTCCATTCTATATTTCATCAGGTGAGTGTTGATGGTTGCTAATTTCTAGTAATTTATGGAGCACCTCCAGAGTATAAAAATTGCTTTTTGGTTTGCCCATGTGTGGGTCATGTGTTTGTTCGAATTTGTCATTTCAGCTTTGTCTGCGATGGCTTGGATGGGTGGTTTGCTCGAAAATTCAATCAAGGTAATCCTATTGTTGTGAATTTGTTTATCTTAATTGATTGTTTGACAGTTCAGGACTTACATCACCAAGATTTACTATATTAGGCATTAACCCTAAACGGAGCACTGACACTGTATTTAATATGATATTGGTAGAGAACATTTCCTATAAATGGAGGCTCAACGCGTTAGCTAGGGCCACTCGTAATTTAGGAACTCTTATGTTTTGACAATTCATAGAGATTTGATTCCCTTTTCTGGTTTTTCCTTCCAGTGTCGACCTTTGGAGCTGTTTTGGACATGGTTACAGACAGGTAGCTTTATCTTATATTGTGAATTCTCCCAGACTAGTTTTACCTTAAAATGTCTAGTTGTCTGTTTGAGAGGATGAATTGATTTTGGTTTTGTTAGGTGTCAATCACAAAACGTATTGAGAATGTGAGAAGTGGTTCAATTAAAGTATTATTGTCATTTGCATTTTTTTTCTATGTGAGATTTCAACACATCTTTTCATAAAAAAACATCATTTATGCTTTGTTTGTGGGTAGTGTGTGTATATAAGGCAGGTCACTTTTTGTTGGGGATGACAACTAGCTAGGTATCCGCAGTGTTGTCAAAGGCGCGTGGCGCAATAAGGCGCAAAAGCCGTTTGGGGATGCGGCGCGAGGCGCAACTAAGGCGCATGCACACATAATTAATTATATTCAGTTTTCAATAATATTTTAAATTTAAAAAAACTTAAATTCAATAAAAAAAATGCAAATTAAAATAGATACTGATAATTTTTAACCAAAATCATAATCAAATAATCAATCCTTGAGAACCTAAACATCAAAATCATCATCAATGGAAGTTCCATCATTAATGAAAGCTTCTTAAACATCAAAATCATCATCAATGGAAGTTTCATCATTAATGAAAGCTTCATCGTCACTGTTGCACCCTTCATTTGACTCATATGCCTCTGAATCTTCCTCTTCAATATCATTCATCTCATCAATAACTCGTGCACGCTTTGTACCACCATGGGATTTGGAAGAAGTGGAAGTTGCTAAGTTTGATTTCGATCTGAAAGTATATTCAGGCTCTTCAATCCCAGCGGCAGCAGCATACGCACCCCATGTTAAACCTTCAGCACCCTCATCATTAAATACAAAGTCGTTATCAGCATCATCATCCTCTTCGATCCTCCCAATAAGCCATTCATTGCTATCATCAATCTCTTTGAGTGTAATGGGATCAATGGTGTCACGGATTTGAAATCGACGTTTCAATGCACGATTATATTTGATGTAGACCAAATCATTTAGTTTTTGTTGAGACAGCCTATTCCTCTTTTTGCTATGAAGCTGCAATATAAATTATAATTCAATTGTTAATATTATAAAGTTTATAATAATAAAGAAAATGCATTTAGAAAAAAAAAACTTACATGCTCAAATATGCTCCAATTTCTCTCACATCCCGATGCGCTGCAAGTGAGATTAAGAACCTTCAAAGCAAATTTTTGCAAGTTTGGGGTTGAAGATCCAAACATAGACCACCATTCAGCAGGAGCCTTCTTGTTCCGAAGTCTAATTGCCAAAGAATTTGCAAATAGACCCTCTGCCTCCTTGTACAAAGTGATTTCATCCATGATTTTTTCTTGAATCTCAAGGCTTGAAACGAGTCTTTGAATGGATTTAATTAATCCATCTTGTACTTCAAAATCCAATTGGATATTCGGATTTGAATAACAAAATTCAGGATTCAAGAAATACCCCGCAGCATGCAAAGGCTGATGAAGTTGAATCTCCCACCTACGATCAATAATAGTAAAAATTTCTTTGTACTTCTCTTCCTTCATCGAAAAAGCCCTCATGATTGCCTCTTTGGCCCTATCCATGGCTTCATAAATGTATCCCATCGGTGCCTTTTTCTCTCCATCAACCAATCTAAGCACTTTTACAAGTGGATTGGTCACTTTAAGACAATACAAAATAGAAGTCCAAAATGATGGCATCAATATGATTTTAGAAACTTGTTTGCCTTGAACCTCTTTAGCCCACTTGCTTCTTGCCCACCCGTCCGATGTGAACATTTTCCTCAAATTCTCCTTCTGCTTATGAATACTTGCCATTGTGAGGAAAGCGGTAGCAAATCTAGTTTTTGCGGGTCGAAGCAACTCTTTTTTCCTTGTGAATTCCCTCATCATATTCAACACCCCTGGACGAGTATATATGAAAGAGCTCAAAGAAGTTGCTCGTTTCAATGTCCGAATGCTTATGTCAAGTTTCCCAATATCCTCCAATATCAAATCCAAACAATGGGCTGCGCAAGGAGTCCAGTAAAGATTTGGATACTTTACCTCAAGCATTTTCCCTAAAAATAGGATTTAAAAAGAAAACGAAACAAACATAAATAAAATTCTTAATATGCATAACATAATGTATATGTATAAACTTATATACTACTAATAAGGTGGATATAAATAATACCTGCTAAAACATTTGAAGAAGCGCTATCAGTGACAACTTGAACAACATTTTCTGAACCAATACGTTCCACAAATTTGCTTAGCAATTCAAATATTTTGTCTCCATTTTTGCAAAATGATGAAGCATCGATTGAATCAACGAACATGGTCCCTTTGCGACAATTCACTAAGAAATTGATCAATGTTCTTTGCCTTTTATCTGTCCAACCATCAGACATAATTGTGCAACCATTTTTTGCCCAATCTTGTTCATGTTCTTCCATCATTGTCTTTGTGTGCGCCATTTCCTTATTTAACAATCGAACTCTCACCTCGTGATAGCTTGGTGGCTTCATTCCTGGACCAAATTGCCCAATTGCTTCAATCATGGGATGAAAGCTATCATATTTCACAGCATTGAAAGCTATTCCCACATCATACATCCATCTTGCAATTTGTGTACATGCTCTCTCTCGCATTTCTTTCTTGTGCTCTTCGGTTTTGTATGCATCTATGATCGTCTTTTGTTTTCCTTTCCTACCATGAACAATTTCTTCCGGGTCACGTGTAAAATATGTATCCATTGGTCCGATATTACGCGGTGACTTAAATGATGACTTTCCCGCGGTAATTCTTCCAGCTTTCGGATTGATCTTTTCAATGTCATCATCATCTTCATTTTCATAATGGAAATCATCAGTATCTGGAAGTATGTTTCGTTGTTTCTTTTCTTCTTCCCTTTTTTTCATATGTTGTCTAATCTCTTCCTTCACGTGATCCGGACATTTCTTACAAGAAGTAGTATTTCTATATCCTCCAACCATGTGTTGTTTCATTCGACTAATACCTCCTCTTTTTGTTTCTAAACAGAAACTGCATGTCACTGAATCTCTGTCGCCGGGATTTCCTTGATAAGCATACTTCCAAGCCGGGTCTTTCCTTACATTACTTGGAGTTGCACTAGTTGGCGTTTCGGCACAATTATCACTCATGATTTCACTGCTTGGTGGGTGCTGCAGCTGATGTTGATGGAAATAGAAGACCCGAAGTTGGAGCGAAAGATGAAAACAAATGAAAACAAGACATAAATAGATAAAAATTGAAACAGAGGTTGAATAATGAGAGATAGGAATATAAATAACCTTTTGGCTGTAGAAGAATGTAGCGTGCTGCTATTTCAACGGGTGCAGCGAGGTCCAGCGAGGTGCAACAAGGTCCAGTGCAGCGAGGTGCACGTGCAACGTGGTGGCGAGCATCCAGTGCAGCGAGGTGCCGGTGCAGCGAGGTGCCGGTGCAGCGAGGTGCCGGTGCAGCGAGGTGCCGGTGCAGCGAGGTGCCGGTGCAGCGAGGTGCCGGTGCAACGAGGTGTGTGATGCAGTGCAGCAATGACAGTGTAGAGAGTGGTACAGCGAGGGCAGCGTGGTGGAGAGTGGTGCAGCGAGGAGAGTGGTGCAGCAGCAAAATATTGATATGAAGTGCTGTGCGGGGAGGTGTTGTTCTGTGGGGCAAGGAGAAGTGGTGCAGCAGCAAAAAAATTGCTGTGCAGTGCTGTGCGGGGAGGTGTGAGATATTTATATTGTTTTATGTTATGTTTATTTATTAATATATTAAATGTGTTAATTAAAATTTAATAGGTGAAGTGAAGGGAACAATTCCCGCGACTCGTCCCTTCCCCGATTTCCAGTGGCGACTGGCCTGGGTCCCTCCCCGATTTTCTTCATGCGTCCACCGTCCCTTCCCCGATTTCCGCTAGTCACTGTGTCGTCCGGGTCCCTTCCCCGATTTCCGCCGGTCACTGCTCCCTTCCTTCCCTGATTTTGAGCTGCGTCCCTTCCCCGATCTCCCCGATCTCCTTCCTCGATCTCAGCCAGCCGATCGCGCCCTCACCCACCCACCCCCGATCTCGTCACCGCCGCCTATACACCCACGATCTCGGCCGCCACCCACTATCACGTCGCTCGCCCCCCATCTCCGCTGCCGCCCTGCTGTGTCGCCCCCAGTCCCATCGGCCACGGTGCGCCTTACTGCGCCTGGCGCTTTTAGCGCCCCTCTGTTTGGCGCGAGAGGCGCGCGCCTTTGGCGCGCCTCGGTGAGGCCGCACCGCCTCACCACTTTTGAGGCGCAGAAGGTGCGCCTCGCCTCGCCTCGCGCCAAGGCGGGGTGAGGCGAGCGCCTTTAACAACACTGGGTATCCGTGAAGTTTGGGGAACTGGAACCGGAGCCCGTTTAGTTTGTCAAAACCTGAACATCTTTATAACCTTTTTATTTTTTGAACTTATTATCCTAACCTTAATTATTATATTTTGAAATACCTGTTTAACTACCCTAACCCATATAAATATCCTTTTATAATTTCAAAATTTTAAAGTTCATTTATAGATATAAAATGAACGGTTCTTAAATTAAATAAATATATTTTAGAATTTTTTATTATTTAAAAATATACACCTATTGATTTGATAACAATTAATTTAATTGGATTTATATTTATAATTAATTTATAAATCTAATATGTATTGAACACAAAATAAATAATATGTTTTTTAATTTTACCATTATGTAAAAATATATAGTTAATAAATTAATAATAATTAATTTAACCAGGTTGGGTTTAGGGTACCTTAAGATTATTACCTGAACCCTACCCGAATATTAATTGGGTTTTGAATTCGCCATCCTGACCCTATAAAAAGCCTGAGTAATCACTATCCTAACCTTATTTAATCGGGTTTGGTAGTGCTGGGTACATGGTTGATGGGGTACCTTTGCTTTTCCTAATTTCTGTGCCTAATATAACCTGGTCTATGATGTGTTGTTAAGTGTTCATCATTAAAACAATTGGCATTTTAAGGAGTGACCCAACATGACACTACAAGCGGTATAGCCATCTGTATTTTTTCAGTGTGAGATTCTTTTATAGTGAAAATTTGCTCATGTTTAGCCGTCCCAGAGTCTTGTGAATCAGACTCGGGTTGTTCTGTTAATCTCCTGTGGTGTTGCTCTATTTGATATCCCAGGGTTAGCACTGCCTGTCTATTGGTCATCCTATCTCATGTATATTGGTGAGTGTTTAATTGAATTGCTTTTGAAATTTAGGTGTGCATATTTGAGCTCCATGGCTTGACCCTTCTTGTAGGCCAGGCTTGGTGTTCTTGTCATTGCTTGCCCTAGATATCGGCAGCCATTGGCTTCAAATGTATAGGTATATATTTTTACTTGCATTTAATCTGATGCATACCATCTGTTTGATTGAATGTGGAGGTCAATGTTGCTGCTGGTTTTTTACTATTTTGACCTCTACTTTGTTACAGCACATTCTTGTCAGGCAAGACCAGCCACAAAGATGTAAAGGACAGCACAAGTTGGCTGTTCAGAGCTTACTATGGAAACAGGATGTTTCTGGGTTATTGCTGTGCTGCATGCGAGGTCATTGCAACATGGAAACTAAGTACATTAGAAATATTGATCGCATGATTAGTAACTAATTATGCTGACTGCAGGTCTTTTATATAATTTTATTTCTTCTTGCGGGAAACCAAAGTTCGAACGTGATTAAAGTAAGCCTTGATTTTTATGTGACCCCCCCCCCCCCCCAAGGTTCATGTTGTACAGCTTTTGTTTGATCACATTTCTTTTTAGGTTTTAGTGGCTGCTATGAAGGAGAGCTCACTTCATTTGGTTCTAATTCCCCTGGCTCTTTTTGGTTGGGCAATAAAGCAAACAGTTAATGTTATACAGGTGAGAAGTTAGATTTCTTAATTTTGTATGATTTCGCCTACTGTGTTTTCTCTGTGCATCAGGGATTTCAAGTCTTTTGCTTTCAAATAAAAATCAATAGCAATTCAGATGCATGCAATTTTGTACCCTTTTTTCCTTGAATCTAGTCCGAGGGACAGGCCTGTTCGGTTTACAGATAAATCCAACAGGTGAAAAAAATTTCATCCCACCTTCAACCCCGTGACATGCGTTTTGCTTAAAAACCAACTTAGTGGGTTGAGGCAATCAAGATGGTGGGTCGATTCGGGTTGGAGCGAAGTTATAACAACAGAGAGAACCTTAAATCTGTACAAACTAGTAGGTTTGAACTCCGGTCATTCTTGTACATGCCATACAACAAAAGTATTCGGTTTTAGCAATCTTATTTTCAAATCTAATCATTCAACGAAAGACTAATTTTTCAGGGGTTAGGTGGGTTGGGTTAACCTGACTTTAAAAAAGGCACCCAACTGCCTTACCCGACCAGTCCCGACCCCTCAGATAAAACAAAATTAAGCGACGTCCGTGGTGGTTTTATGGCATTATTGTTTTAATCTATCTGTTTGGTGTTTCAGGTGAAAACCGCAGCAGATGTTTGCGTGCAGTATGACATTGATAGAAATCAGAGACCTTAAATCTCGTCGTCTTCAAGCACATCTTGTCTGCCATTGAATGATCTGCATCATTAAGGAGAGGAGAGGAGAGGAGAACGTTAATGGCTGACTCATCCCAATCGCTGATTGAAGTAAACATAAACAGTGTTAGGGATGACCTCCAGTTTGGTCATGAATTTCTTTTTCTAAACCTATTGTATTTGACTTCATTTGTGGAATCAATCATTGTCGATTGCTCAGAGATTCCCCAGCCAAAATTCCTCCATCTAGGCTAAACACAAACCTAGATTATGATTTGAGATCATCACTATCTATTTTGAAGCTCACATTATTGCAACCTTTTACAATGATCTATTTCGACCCATGCATATCAAGAATATAGCATTGGCCTTTCACAATATATTCTTAATAGTGATTTAATTATACCTCACTTGAATACGACTGATACCTTATTGTCATGCTTAAGGAATATGACACATCTGAGTATGTGAACAACATGGGATGCATAATGGATCCTATGTTCAAAGCATAAGATGTATTTATTTATCAACATTTTTTTAAAGTTTTTTATAAATCAACCACTGTTCAAGGTTTAGTGGTAACTTGAAACCACTATTTGGGATTAATGGGAACCAAAGGAAACGCCAAAGGCGGGACAAGCTCGGGGAACATAATAGGGACCAAAACAAAGGCGAGTCAAGTTTGAGGGAACATGAAAGGTACCAAAGCAAAGGCGGGTCAAGCTGAGTCGCCCGTGAGCCACCGAGATGATACGCCCCGCCCAACACACTGCCTCAAAAAACCCGCTAGATCGATCATCGAATCGAGGAACCACCGCATTGGCCACCGATGTGGACAAACACTTATCGGGACTTAACACCTTTGAAAAAACCAAGAACCAGATTTACTAGACAATCATCACAAAACATAACACAGAAGGCCAAAATAGAAGGACAAAGGGACGTCGCCAAAAGGAGTTGCCGCCATCAAGGGGGGTTGCCGTTGCCTTTCTAGGGAAGGGAACAACTCAAATAAGAAACACTACCCTATGAAGCCACCACATATCAAACTCCTTTAAAAAAAATCCATTGCCATCGCGACATTGCCAAAGCTAGACTGAGGATGCGCGAGACCACCAATCGCAAAGTCCACCACCGCCGAGTCGAAGTAGACATCCTCTGCCGCTGCAGGACTGAGAGTATCACCCCCCGAAGACGCTGAGAGAAACAAGGAACCCATTGGAACCAGAGGTCCAGCTCCGCCACTTTAGATTTGGGAGCGACCCAAAGAGGAAGCCAGAGAAGGGTTAAAGTTGGCAGGAAAAGTCGAGCCACAACGACCCAGAATCAGACAAAGTCGGGAAGGGCAGGACATGAAAGGAAGGAGGAGACAACCATGACCTTCAACAATGGGATGATGACTATGGCAATAATGTAAACAACTGGAGCAACGAGCAGAGCGGTGAGAACCGGGAGATCGCAGGGATTGAAGCGGGGTGAAGCCACAAGGATGCATAAAACGATGATCAAAGACAACGACAATAGGCCAACAACACCACAAAGCAACAACGGAGAAAACAAGGACCATCACACACAGGAATGGAATAAGAGGAAACAAATCACAAGGCATAGATAACGCCAGAGGAGCCTTAAGAACTAAAGCGAGAATGGATGAAAGGATGAAAAACCCTAACAGGTCCACTTGATGAAGAGCACCCATGTGAAGCTGGTAGAAGATTGAATGTCAGAGGATATCACGAGAAGGCCCTGAAGAAGTGTCGCCGAGGAAAATGAAGGAGAAGCGAAGGGTAGGCGACAACAACAGACACCATTACCACTCGTGAACCACAAAGGAGAAGACATTGACTTCCTGAGAGTTCTATCTCAGGAGAGATCCTAGAAGCACCGAGACATCGATCAATATACTCTTTACATGTAACGCTGATACAAATCCTTTTTTGGAATCATCCTTGAAAAAATTCATAATTTTTCCAATGCACATGCCCTAATCAAGCCCTTGACCCCTCTTATTGTTACACACATGAGAAACACCCTAAAAGGGTGGGGGTGGGGGTGAATTAGGGATAAAATTTGATTCATTCTCTCTCTTCATTCCGTTTTGGATATTGTTCATATAATTAGTTTACACATGGATCACACCATTCTCTCCTTTCACATGCAAGATAGTAAAAAGCATAATGCACACGCAAATTTACTTGATTCACATTCAAGGGTGTAAGAACAACTCACAGTCATCTCACTCAAATATCTATAATCACCACTTGATTTTAAAGAGGTTTTAAATTGGCTCACTACCCCTTAAAGATGACTTCCCCCTCCATAAATTGGCTTACTATCATTGCAAAGTTCTCTCAACACATAAAGAAAGATAACACCTTTGTTGCAAGGGTACAACAATGAACTCCATCTTCTTTAGTCTTTTGAGATTGGTTAAGAAAATTGCATCTATATGTAACGATTTTATATCTTAAGAGAATCTCCACAACAATAATTTCCCCCCTCCAGAGAATTATTGCACTTTCTGCTTCA
The DNA here is from genome assembly GCA_963277665.1 of Viscum album. NCBI lineage: Eukaryota > Viridiplantae > Streptophyta > Magnoliopsida > Santalales > Viscaceae > Viscum > Viscum album. The sequence goes on along the minus strand of OY728128.1, from coordinate 2,138,143,312 downwards.
TTGTTGTGTCCCCCTTGTTCTCGAGTTTAATATTTATATTAAAAGAGATCTTTAAATCATTTTATCAACATTCCCTCAATTTTTGCATCTTCTTGTTCAAAGGCAGTCAAATACTCTTCATATTTTTCATTATAATTTGAGTGGAATGATCCTAAAATATATCCAAAGTTTTTATATTATAATGAGATACAATTCTTTAAAACTTTCTACCATCATTCAAACTAAGACATGAAATCTTTATCTCCCTTTTTTTTGTTTCCACACCATTAATTTTTTTCTCATTACTTGACCTTGGTTTGTCCTACCACAACATGGTTTTTTAGCTCCACATATCACATTCCTTTTCACCAATTAAACATTAAGTGAAACACCATCCATACCATTTTTATCCAAAATTCCCAACCATGACTTCCACTACGATGTGATGTTCCTATCATCTCCATTTCATCTAATGCGAATATAATGGACTCTCCTCAAAACACCTTCAGGTCATGATGTGGCAATTCCTTTCTCCTTGTTTCATCCATAAGCTTATCCTGAGCCTTCTCCCCCCAAGTTTCCTCTACGACATAGTTTCTCCAGTGAATCTATTTATTCTAGTAGCTTCCCAACAAATTCCCTTAAAAAATACTTAAAACTGTGACGTGTTACTCCATACCATAATGTGGTTTCCCTATCCATGTTGTCTAGAGAGTTCCACCTTTTTCTTTTATCATACCAAGATTGTCTTACAAGGAAAACGACATGCACCATGACATAGTTTTGACCTTCAACATAAAAATTCTTCAAACTCCTTCCAAATACCATAAAACCTTTACAAATCTTCTTAAATCATTATATGAGTTATTTCTTCATTATATTTACCAACAAACACAACCCAAACTCAAAAACATTATTTTGGTCTTGACAATCTTCTCCTTTAGGTTTATCGACAACACCATCTAACCAACACTACCCCTTCATGCAATTTTTTCATAGTGATTTCTATGAAGTGATTTACTTTAAAACAATATTCATCACTCTAAGATCAGGTGAAATAAAGTCATTGTGAGAAAAAAAGTGTAAGACAAATATTTCAATAACAACTTTGAAACTTCAAGCCATGGCACTCTAAACCAATTATTGATGCTCATTTATAACATTCCAGTTTAACTCCCCCTTAATCAAATCCTCTCTTTCATCACACATGTCTTCTTTAAGATTTCTCTCATACAGTTTCAAGATTATCCACCTTTTGTTTGTTCATCTATAATTCCCCCCTGCTCAATTATCCTTCTTCCATGCTCCCCCTTGACATCAAAAATAAAGGATTCAAATTTCATAGAATGATGTTAAATTAACTTTTACATTTAATAATCACTAGTGAAAACACATACCCTAGGGAGAAGGGGGTTGTCCTTTATTCCATTAACTGAAAGGAGAGGACTGAAATATGAGGATCACCCTATACTTGTCAAACACCTCTTTAGGGACCGACTTGTCATTACATATACCACTTGATCCATTGTGGGTAAGTGATCCAACTTCACAACTCCTGGATCTACCTTTTCTTTGATTTAATGAAGTATTCATTTAAAAATTGGTGACTTTATTTGGGACCACTTTGATACCTTGTTGCTTGATACATGGTCAACAAAATATTGGGTTGTGTCACTTTTGAGTAGAGTAAGCTTCCAATGATTTTTCAATGCTCTATGACATTGATTAACTTGAAACCTTCATCCTTTGTTAGCTTCATCCTCGTTGAAAAATGCATTGACATGGGTTTGATATCCTCAATATGAAAATATTTCAACACCATTTTGAAATATTTTGATTAAGAGATGAATGTTTTAGAATGTTTTTGATTAACCTAAATGCCAATAAATAATGTGAGTTCACCAATCATGGAAATTTCAAACTAATTCTTCATTAATTCATTGAAATTTTTGTAACTTTCATCCCTTGATCTACCAATTATAATTTCTTCTACATAGATTAACACCCTGAGTTTGTCTTCACTTTTCCTTTTCATATATAAATAGTGACCAACTTCTCCCATTATAAATTCAAGCTTCTTTATAAAAATTTCAGGCCTTGAATACCATGATCTTAAAACTTGTTTTAACTCATATAATGAATTCTTCTAATTACATACCTTGTCTTCACTATTATTTAGTATGAACCCATTTGACTGTTCACTATAGACTTCTTCCAATAATTTTTTGAGAAATGTTGATTTGACATCTATTTGGAAGATTTTAAAATTCTATTGGACAATAATAACCAATAAAATACTCATTGTTTCCAACATTGCTACAGGGGAAAAAGCCTCATGAATATTGATGCCTTCAATGTGGGAATTGTTGGAGTTGGTGTCCTAGAACATACTTTCTTTAGATACTTTTGATCACTAACCACATATATTCAAATTGATATATACATTTTAATTCTTATTACATATTGTTTACTCTTCTACTCACATGATGTAATAATGTCCTAAAAATATTTACCACTTGAGAGGTTATAAAAGTCTCTGCTATAATGAAAACTTGGAAATTCCATGAAAATATTCTTAAATCTATGTCCTATAGCCTAGATACATCCATCTAATAAGACAAAAACAATGAATAACTATCTGGTGTTAGGGGTTTGTGATCATTGGTACTTCCCATTAATTTTATACCTAGTGATCTCCAAGAAGAGGAGATCATGTGGAACGACTCACTAGTGGGAATTCCACATACCATGTGTCATTGAAAATTGCTATACATGGGTGTGTATAACAGTTATTTGACTTGAGGTCATTATTAATTTATTTAATGAATTATGCACTTAGATGTATGATGAAAACATTGACATATATTCTCTTAGTGAAGTAGGTTATGTTAGGTGAATCATGAGTGGCGTGGCATTAATTGAATGATCAAGAGATGATTTATCCCTTATAGGTTATGAAATAAAATATCTTTGACCATTTGATTGAGATGTATGTGTTTGACTTAAGTCTATGTCCATGGAAATCGAAGGAAAGTACATCTTGGTAAATAAAATAAAGATAGATCAATAATTAATGGATAATGATGCATGTATACATACTTCTTGATAAAATATCAAATGGAAAATGGATCGTTGTGACCAAGAAGATGTTACAGGAGTGTGACATACACCTAGATATATTTTTATTTATACGTAGAATATTGTTTTCTAAAAGCGTTGGAAGTTCACATGTTTTGGAATGATAATGTTGGAATTTATTGTCAACCGATCATACCTTTTATTTGGTGATTTAAATCAGTTAATGTGATTAAATTACTTAAAAAATATATTGAAGTAGGGTTTAATGATGTTTAAGTGAATAGTTAGAGATGGATTAGGTGAGGAGTTTATAATGTAAAAGAAATCATGCGACAACACGTAGTGTTATGCTACAATGGTTATCATGGATTTCTATTAAAAATAGAAAACAAAGAGATTGTTTCACAACTTCTATGTATGCATCATGATTTCTTTCTAGGGGTGATGATTATTATACTAATTTCCATGACATATGTGTCACATCGCAATGGAGAGGCCATGATTTTCAGGTGTTCAAGCTATTTTTTGTAGTCATATGATTATGAAATGAAGGAAGTGGTTGTATCATGAGCCTCATTATTAAACCACAATGTAATGGTGTAATAAAAGTGATGATTTTTCGGTTCTTGTGGGTTGTTGGTTACATCGTTAGTACAAGGCACATTATAGGAGTTTAGGAAATTACACTGTAATGTGTCTCCATTACACCACAATACTTCAGTTGAATGAATTGGTTTGATAATTAGTTGAGGGAAACCTCTTTGTAATTCCATTCATTATGTTGTAATGTTAATGATTATGTTGTGATTTATCTAAGTTGTCATTTTTTAGTTATTTCGATGATGTGTCTTGGTATGTCCCATGTGGATCGATTATTTCTCAACTCTCAACATCTCATTAACAAGTTAAATGTGATTTGTAAGTCAATATTAATCCGATAGTTGAGAATGAATCAAGAGAATAAGGAAGTTAAGATAAAAGTTGGATGTTGAATTTGAAATTCAAAATTCAAGGAGAGTGAATGTGTTATTGTACTATAGGTGTGTGTAACACAACTGAAAAATGTATAGGAGGAGAGTAGAATAGATTATAAAGGAAGTGAAGGATACTAAGGGGAGAAAATATTGAGTATTTATTTTAGTTTAATACAATTATTGAGTAGGAATCCTTAAAAAGTTAATATTGAAGACATATTTATAGATTAGATATACTTCTATGGTCGTGTATTGTGGTACTGAGTTTTTTTGTTGTCTAATGATCAAAGATTCATTTAAACATCATGATATACTAGTTGAAAAAGAAATAATATGATGGGTGTTCTTGAAGAGGTGTTCATTCACTAAATTTTAGATTTTCAGTGTTTGAAAAGACCAAAAAATTTGATACCCTTCTCATAATGGATTTGGAGATTCTTTTTGGTAATATAATTTCCAAATTACTCTATATATTAAAGATTTATCTTGAAGTGTGCAGGGGAAAACATTTTTTAGTAGATATTAACATTTGATGGGTGACGTTTTATTCACATGAGTTCAAGGATATTCCATACTCATTATAAACCATTGGATGCTACTAGTGGATCATATGGATATAGATGATAACATGCCATACCAAGGATGTAACCATTTATTTGGAATGATGAAACTTTTAAATCTTAATGTTCACTTTTGTTTATGTGAATTTGAGAATGTGGTAACTAAATTATATTGATTAAATTCAATGTTGAAAATAAAATATTGGCTAATATCTTGTTTATAATCATCCTAACCGATGACAAAGGATGATTAGTGAAGAATCATAAAATAATTCTACTAACAAATTCACCTTGCTAACAACGAATAATTTCCACGGGATCTCACCGTGGTATTGTTTTCTATAATTTGTATCAAAGTATTATTTAATTTTACTTGAAAAGCATCAAAGATGTTTGGATTTTAATATTTCATGTACTCCATTTTTTTACTGAATTTGTGGAATGAATTTTTATATCCACCACGGATCATATTAATTTGGTGAATAGAAAATGAGTTCCCACTTTTTATTTTAAAAATTATGATGTTTGAAAGGAAAAAATGCTAACATATTTTCTCTTGTTGTGTATGGTAGTAGTTAACATTGTAACTAATGGTTTTACTCTAGTCATGGAAGTTGCAGTGATTAATCTATTTGATAGAAAGAATATTGAGATTGATGGATGTTCATGGAACACTATACGAGACTCAATTTTAAAGAAGGATCTCATAAAGGTTATGGGGATCAAGACAATGAAAGGAATTTGAGATAAGATGAAAAATATTCTTGAAGGGATTTTTAGAGTATAGAAATCAAAACTTTAAATCTGGTATAACCAATTTGAATACATTCACATGCTTGAGATTGTGATCTCCATAAGATTGTTTTACAGAAACTACAGAAGATTCAATAATTTCAAAGAATTTGCAGCGTATCTTATTGGATATGTTTGATTTTAATATTTTATCTATTGAATATCATGATATGAATGCATTTTATAGTGTATTAGTTACGTATGAGATGAGGAAAGATTCTTCATTTAATAAAATACTTAAAGGTAAGAAGTAAATATCTTTCAAAGTCCCAAATATTGAGAACAATTTTAAGGATTTCAAGGAAGATGATGAATACACAGATTCATATAGAAATATTGACGTTATGTTTGACAAGATCATGTTAATTATCACATGAAGTGTCTGAAAATGAAAAGATAGATACTATGAAAAACTACCTTTGAAATGTTTTAAATATGGAGGAAATGGAATTTTTTCTATAAATTATCTGAAGTTGAAGGAAGAGGAGAGTGGATATGAGGATGAGTCATCAAAGAATTTCTCTAGGTAGAAGGCTCAAAAATTAAAAATGAAGATGTTTTATTATAATTGAAAAGAAAGTAAATTTTCAAAATTCAAAAATAAGAGTTACTTTTTGAATATGGAAGAATAAGAGTGTGATGATAGTGGAAGTGAATAAGATTCATCAATGAGTGATCATGGTGAGAAATCATTGATTATTAAGCTGGGTGAAGAGGATTTATCTTGTGATGGAGAGAAAGAAGAGAATTATATGAAATTCACGATAAAGAGAGAATTTAAGGAATTATTTTTAAATATCTATAAACTGGATAAGGATAATAAGAAGTTAGTAAAGGAATCTTAAGTATCATATGAGACTAAGAAAGCTCAATGTGAAAGAGCACTATAGTTAGTGAAAGATGTAGAGTGTTTAAATGAACCACTTTCATAAGATAAAAGGATAGATGATGTTCTAAAATAAAACATCAAAGAAAAATAAAACGAACTTGTTAATTATTAAAAAAAATAGAGCCTAAAGATCAATTGAATAAGATCAAGTTTAGTTTAAAAAATTCTATGCATAATTTTGGTGAAAGTTCAAATAGTAGTGATAAGACTAGTGAAATATCCAATAATTTTATTGATCACTATAATTATCATTAATAACATTATACAGGTATAAAAATCCATGAAGTTAAAGTGAATATGGACAAAGGTAAAAAAATTGAAAGAAGAATAAAATTTCTTTAAAAAAGAGAATTCTAAAATTCTGTAAAATTTGAAAATAATAGTTTACAGATGAAATTTTCTACAAATAGAAAGGTTAAAAATACAATAAAAATATATTAAATGAAGGATAACATTTCAATAAATTCACATAATTTTTTTTTGAGAAAAGGAGTTGAAATTAGTGTTCATAAAGGTGTAGGAATAAAAGTGTCACAATTTGGAAAGAAAGTAGTGTTTAATAGAATATTTTCATTATTTTGCTACTGTTGGTAATGTGGTGGATACCGACATGTGGTAAGAAATTTTTGGTTTAATTAAATATATTTTAAAAATTCTAGAAGTGTTTTAATGTAAGATTTGATAGTGATACAACTCCCCTCAAAGAAGACATGTCTGAAAAGAGACAAAAATTTCAAGGGCTCAAGTAAAGAATCGGTTTCAAGTACTAAATGAAGTCCATAAAAGATTTATTATTTGGGTCACTTGGATAATTAATTTATAAAAAATTTCCTATTTAATAAAGTATGAATAATGATCAAATATTTTATATAAATAAAGAAAGAGGAAAGGAGAAATATATTTTAATGGAAGTAACCTTGAATGTATCTTAAAAGAATTTCCTATGGATACTTGAAAACTGGTGTTCATATCATATGAAAAGCTATATAAATTTTATTAAATTATTTTAAAAGTGAATATAAGGATCACTTACATCCATTAATGATGAATCACTCAAAATAAAATGAGCTGTCTTGACAAAAAAATTTAGGTAAAAATTTGAAGTCAAAGAGTACTCTTTTTGCTAATGGTTTGAAACATAACCCACTGAGTGTTTTGAAAATATATAATAAAGTAAATGAGGTGATATTTTTGAAATAAAAGTTTTTGGTGTAAATTTTGAAAGATATAAGTGTTATAAATCTATGATAGTGGACTAAAAGAAAGATATTGCAAGTAAAAGATACTGAAAATTATTATTACTTGAGAATGGATAATAAAAAGGAGTTGTGGAATTGTTGGCTTAAACACATTGGTCAAAATAGAATCAACATGTTGAATCAAGGAGATAATGTTTTTGATGAGTTGTTTCTAAAGAGATAAAAGAAATGTGAATGATCTATATGTCAAAAGGGAAAGATTATGAATTATTCACATAAAATAGTGTTGATTCAAACAACTCATCCCTTAGAACATGTTTGTTTGGATATTTTTGGTATGATGAAGTTGAAATCAATGGATGATGATAAATAATATATATTATTTATTTATTATTGTACTTAGATCACATGGAACTTGTTTATGAGTCACAAATGAAAATCATTTAAGTGGTTCATAAGTTTTAATAGAAGTTCAAAGAAGGAATATGGTTATTCTTTGAGGGATTTATTAGATACTTTAAAAGGCCAAGATTCTATGTATTTTTGAATTCTTTGAGCATGGATGTTAGAAAAAATCCATAGTTAGTGTTTTTGGAGTACTTGGGTTGTGTTTGTTGACAAAGGAATGTTGAAAATGTTTTAGTATAGTGATTCTAGATACATTTATGAACAAATATTTTCTATAATTATTTGGAGTTTATTTTTTATTGGTCTAAAAATTTTGTAGTTAGAGGAAAATTTTAGTTAAATATCCATATTAAAGGAATAAATCTCTTGAATGAATAGAATGGGACTATGAAAGAATTATGTGGAGAAAAATCCAGAGCAGAGAAAGAAATTCCATGAAAGAATTATAATGGATCATGAAAGAATTACTCAGAGGGTAAAACCTAAAATAGTTTTATATAGAAGACACAAAGGGGCCTATTTGTGAAAATAAAGTAGAATTTATATTAAACTATGAAGGATGAATCTTATATAGGCATCAGAAAGTTTTATGTGGATGACATGTTGTTTATAGTGGAAATTTACCATGAAATATTCGATCATAACATATCATTTTTATATAGATGATGCGTCATTTGGTAATGGTAAGTAGAGTAGATATTGGGTCGTGAAAGGTAAATCTTATGCGGTCACTTCAAAACTTGTAAGAAAAGTAGTATTTTTATGTGAAGTGATTTTATACTAATGGATAAAGTGTAATATTATGTGAAGAATGATTTATAGTATCCTTTTCCTATAAATAGACATGAATATCCCAAATGGATTAATGGAGAGGAAATTTTATTTGTTTTAAATATGGTTATGGGAAGGAAAGTTAATGTGTGATGAAGTTGGGTGATGGAGGATGATCCCAATAAATATGACTAAGTTATTTCCATCATGGATGGAATAAAAAGGAGATAAAATTGAGGTTGCTACTTGGAATTATCATACAGATGGATTCAGTAAAAATAATATTGATATCTTTTGATTGGAGAGTTGGTTTGTATGGAATCATAAAAAGTGATAATTATATGGTTGGAGTAGATACAATAGTGTTATGGAGTTGGAGGAGATATCTTCCGATTTAACTATAGAATAGCTTGTAAAGCTGTGATTTAAGAATAGATTAAAGGTAGTTAAATGTTATGAGAAAATCTAGCTAAAGTATAGAGAAACCATATATGGAGTACTGAGCATGAATGTCACAAACCAACCCGGGTTAACTCCGAATCGGTCATATGATCCAGCCCACAACAAAGACTAAGTGGAATTCCTGATCCTCCCGGTATGACAACTAGTGTCGAGCATCAAATACAATACAAGTGAGAATGATTTAGACTAATAAGAACCACTATAAATAAATAGGATAGACCATGTAGTATAAATCCACTAAATACAAAAGGATACATAAATAGATCTGGATAGAACAGCAGCAGAACAAATGGATAACTAAAAAAAACAGAGACCAAAATAGAACCGACATGACCTTCATATGACCCTAGGTCACCACTATCTACAAAGCCTACCCACTCCACAAGAAAACCCGAACAAAAGCTAAACCATCAAAATAGCTCAGGTCTACCGACACCGAGTGACACAAGTAGGGTGTGAGCATAAAATAACTCAATAGGTAAGCATCAAATAATCCATACATTTCTTTTTCCAAAATAGTCCATAAACACTAGTTTGAAATACATTTATGAAAATAGGGTTTTTACCATTTAAAGTGCCAAACACATTTTTCCTTTTATAAAAAACTAGTTTGAAAACCAAATTCCAAATAGAAAACCCAATCCAACTAATGCATAGAATAAGGTAAAGGAATATCTAAACTAAAAATTGGCAACAATGTATATCCAATAAAATTAGAAATAAAGGAAACAACACAAGTGCAAGAAAACAACCACTAACAGAATAAGTAACCAAGGTGTAATAAAATAAAACAGGAATATACAGATAAGTAATCATGGGAATTTTCTAAGAATCTCTAGAAGTAATCCCTGTACGTACTCGGTTTAGAATCACCTATTGGAGTATGGTGAGGCTCTATATCCAATAATCAATCTAGTTCCTCTAAACTAGCCTCACCACTGGAAAATCCCACCTGGCCTATCCTTTATCCAAGGGTTATCAATCCGTCTAATCGGGATCATCAATAATCCATCACTTTACCCTCTAGATAATGCCCAAGAATCTCATGATAATATTATAATGGAGAATGAGGAAGTCATCTCACGTGTGGAATTGTACATAGCTTATGATACCACCATGAATTCATTTCCCTAACTCTGAAACCCCCAATTTTAATACCCTCTCATTGGAAGCATGACCATAGGGTTCCCATCACACATAGAACCATGAAAAGTGCCAACCGGACCTACACATTACAATAATTTTAAAACCAATTTCCAAAACACCTCAAATTACGAACCGAGACTTTACAACCATAAATCTATTTCCAATAAAAATACCTTTATTCTCAAAAATAATTACAAAACTAAGATAAAAACACCATTAATGATCAGAAGGTTCCAAATGGGCCTTTTATGTTATTTAATTACCAAATTATACATCAAAGTACCAAATAAGACAAACCTTATAAGAAACATTTTAAAACCACATTTGAAGTCATTTGGGAACCAATGATCCATTTAGGAATCATTGGGGTTTTAGAAGAACCATTTGAAAGAAGGAGGGCAGATGAATAGAAGGAGGAAGAGGGAAACGTGTTTTGAAATCTGGGGTTTAAGGTGAACATTTCAATAGAAAGACATTATCATTTGTGTGGATATCCATATGTGCATCCTATTCACATATGGATATGACCACATCCAATGACATACATATAGAGTGTCACAAAAATGCACAAGGCTCCAATTTAAGAACCATAAAGATTATTCCAACCATTCACAAGTATTTACACACAATCATCAAACCATAAATAGGCATCTAAACCACACACAAAAACCAATTTCACATTTGAACCAAATTACCAAAATCTAAACAAATCCAAAACAACCTGAAAATACCCATTTTCATTTTAAAAGGCCAATTGGAATTTTATCAAACACCTTACACCCATATATATAGGAATAATCATAAAAACTATTTGAAAGTCCATTTTCCCCAATTTGAAAATAATAAAACACTAAAATTAATCAAATAAACACATCACATGAATAAGAAACACATTTATAAATTAATTTGAAACACTCAAGCATTATATGGAATGTTTCAGAAAGGAAATGGATGGAAACACCTACCTCAATGGTGTGAGAACACAATAAAACTATCAAAGAATGGAGAATGAAGTCCAAGGAACAAAACAAACACCCTATCATCCAAGAAAAATAATACAAACATCATCCCTCTACCATATTATCATCCAAGAGGGATACAAGGCAAGAAAGAACCAAGACCCAAGTGAGGGAGGATATAAGAGGAGGAAAAGCACCCAAAAACCAAGAAGAAATCACCTTGGAAAATTGAAGGGGCATCAAATATGGGAAGAGAGTCAAAGTGAGAGGGTATTGGGAGCCTTATCATGCACTAAAATCGACCAAGAGAAGAGGGGGGTTGAAGTTGGGTTAAAAGGATGGAGGGGAAAACTTGGAAACTCAATTTTTTAAGAAACATGGTAAGTCGCATGGTTTGGATGCATGGTTTTCCAAACTATGTGCCAACCATGAGCACCCTAATGGAAGAGGAGGACACCCACACGGGCTAGCTACATGGTTTGGGAAATCATGCACCAACTGTGAAAAACAGTTTTTTCAAATGATAGAGCCTTCTCACATGCTTTCCACGCAGTTTATCCCAACTGTACGTAAGCCACATGCCTTACCCTAGACACACCTACAAGCCTCACAATTTCTCATTTGGATCGCATGATTTGTGTAAAATCATGCACATACCATATAAGACAAACCATGAAAGAATAAATTGAACTAAAAATACCCTCAGTCTTAATTAGATGCATAGTTTCCTCTCAAACTATACATGGGGCCAAAACACACCCAAAACTTTCAAAAATAAAAATTTATCACTGGGAACCCATCCCAATCCTTAACCAAATAAATCAAAATCAAGAAAAGAATAAAATAAAGGAAAATATGGGTTCAGGGTGTGACAATGAATAATGTAGACCAGTAAATATTATTCCTTGGGTGGTGCATTTGAAAAGTTAAAAATGAATATAGAATTGAAAGTGATAGTGAAGTTTCATTAACGCCCTAAAAGAATATTTTATATGTTGTAATAATACTTTGGTATTATTTTGGAAATATTTTTAATTATTTTGATAAGTTCCAATGTTATTTAAATTCATTTTGAGTTGATTGGATATTTCTTTAGGACATTTGAAGAGGTTCTAGTCTTAATTGATGGATTTTGGAATTTTGAGATTATAGTCATAAAATTTAAAAAGTAGTGATTCCTCTATGATGTGTAAGATACTTGTTGGGATCACACTAAAAAATTGGTAATTTAAGGAGTTCATAGTGTATTTCATAAGACTTATAAAGATTTTATAAGACTTCTGAATATTTCATAAGTCTTTTGGAGATTTTGTAAGACTTATGAAGGTTTCGTAAGACTTTTTCTAGAAATCATAACATTTTTAAGAAATGTGTAAGAATTTATTTAAAAAATGCAAGAATTATCTGGTCTCATGAAAGATTAATCCAATAGTAATAATTTGAAAAAGTAAAAAAACATAAGACTTTCTTAGGGATTTTATAAGAACCATTAAGTATTATGAAAAATTAATTTCTATTTGAAATTTGGAAAAGGAATGGATATATATAAACTTATGAATCTGGTAACATGTGAAATTTATGACTTTAAAAGTTATAAAAATTTTAGAAAAATGATATTTCTGAAGTTGGATAATTTATAGAATTAAATATTTTGAAGAATAAAAAATTAGATGATACTAAGATATTTATATAAGATTATATTAGAATATAATGAAGAGATTACTACTCATTTAATCTAGGATTTTCAAATATGGAAATTTGAAAATTAACATTGGTGATAAAAGATAGAAAAATTATGAGGAATTAAATAAATTCTAAATGGAGAAATTCTAGAATAAAATATTTTGGAAATCAAATTAAGCGATGTTTAGACCATTATTCATTGGATTAAATATCACAAATGGGTCTGTGATTCTTGATGAGAATTGAAAAAATGATTTCTACACCATAAAGATCCAAGCCACACCATAAATATTGTGATGTATGTTTTTACTATAGTTATAGAGATTAATCTACTATTATTTTTGTGGAATTATTTTGAGAAGAATATTCCTGAGAATGCTAGCCGAGTTAAGGAGAGATTTATTCAATTGGGATAAAATGGGAAAGAAATGAGTAATGGGTATTCTTGGAATATCACTAGATACAAGAAGTTAAGAGGTTGAAATATTCTATAACTGTGGGGACACACCCCATGGTAGGAATTGAAGAAAATGAGTGGAGATTACAACACCAAGTTTTTTTTAAAGATTTTATATATTTAATATATAAAAAACATATCCTGTAATTTAAGAAATATAATAGTCTAGAAGAACTGTGAGGAAGAGTAGTGAGTGAACCTATGAAGTATAATATAACTCAATACTACTCTGAATAAGAAGAAGATCATTTGAGTATTGAAGAAGAAGAAGAATAAATAGGTTTAGTGAACTATTCTCATGATACCCATTATTATAGAATATAATTACAGTGAAGAATAGTAAAAGAAGATCAAGTAGTTGGGGAGAGATCTAAATACATTATTATATCTAATTTTTTTTGAAGACTCACAGTGATTAATGAGATAATGTATTATTAAATATTATTGGCGATTAGGCATGAGAGAATCCAATGATCTGATTCTATGGAAGTTATGAGATCTTGGATATTTACAGAGACTAATTTTCATATTATTTATTAGATCATCTGCAGGCAACCAAATAATTCATTAAGGAATAAGATATTGATCACTTTGATGTAGTGAAATCCTATAGATTGAATTAAATCTTGTTCAATAGGTTGGGGGAAGTGTTTTATGACTAATGAGAGTTAGTATAATTTAGTGAGATGTTGTGAATCTAGTGGGATACTGGGAAGAAAAAAGGGATGATATGTAAGTCAAGGATTAACTATTGGTTTAGGATAATCCTTTCCCTATTATAACCACATATATTATATAGTGTAGAATATGTGGTTTGGGATAATAACTGGGCATAACAAGGAGAAATTTTCCTTCATTGGGACCAAACCTTGTAAAAAAACCATGGGATGCTCTTTACATTACATTCTACATTGAATGTGGGTGTTGTGTGTTGTATAAAATATAAACAAATCCACTTTTCCTAATTGGTAGTAGATGTTTAAATAAAAAATGGGGTAAAATTTTATAAGAGTAATTAGGATTTGGTAAAAATTAGTCACACCTAATTCACCCCACTCTCAGGTGACTGCACCCATACCTGGTTACTTCAATTGGTATCAGATAAAATTATTTTCCCTCTGGTTGCATCTATTTTATTACTCCCATTAACTTTCATTTAGCTGATATTAAGTGCATATTTGAAGATATTATATGATATCTTTAAATGGAAAGTTCAGTTTCCGTCTCTATCAAAGTAGAAATGAATGTTTAAGCTAAGACTATGAAAAAAAGAAGAAAAGTGAGGCTAATAAATTAAGAAGAAACTCAAAACAAAAAGAGGATCTACCACAATTTTTTGATGGTAATAAAAATTTTAAGTGTTCATCTATTACACTTATTGATAATAATCCTTTTGAATATTCAAGTTCTAGTTTTTAAGGGGTTTTACACATTGAATCACTTATTGATTTTTATTTTGAATTTAAGGATTATCTTAAAATTGTCCCATTTATTTTTTAGCATATTTACTTGCATACATCGAGGGGATATATAATGAAAAGTGATAGATGGATTTATAATCTAATGCAATGGAATATGTATTGGCTAAGAAGTTACAAAAGTGTGACTCTCAAAAAACTTATTGCAGCTAAAGAAGAATATATTCTAGTTTGAAATGAAAAAGTTTCTATGATCAAAAAATAATCATAGAGGGATTTTTTAATAAGGTTTTAAATGATAATGTTTTTATATAAGTGATCCTTTCATTTAAAAAAACTATATAAAGACTCTATGGATTTCAAATACACTCAGTTGGAGATTAAAGATAAAAGGGTAAAGGAGCTTGATAATTATCTTCTAGAGGAAATTCAGGTTCATGAATATCATATAAAGAGTGAATGAGAAGAAATTTTGAGATTTATTGAGGATGAAAAAAATATTTTCAATATGAAGTGTCTTGAACTGGAATTTAAATTGAGAAATCTAAAAGTGGTTAAATCTAAAACTTCCCAAGATGTAGAGAAAAGAATACATGATACCACAAGTATGTTTGATAAGAGTATTTATTTTAAAATAACTCCCATTAGAAATAAAAAGATCTTACATTCATTAAATGATCAACACACTTAAATATCATGGAAAAGGTATCCCATGGCCCTGGTAATTCTGTTTATATTAATAGCAGTTTATCTACCATCATGGGTTTCAATTTAAAACTTGAAAAAATGGGCGAACAAAAATACTGATACACTCACAAATGTTTCAAGGATGGATTCAAGAAAGTTTAAGAAAATCATCTCCCAAATAAAGAAAAAAATGAATGGAATTTCAATATGAAAGTATAAAGATACTCAATCAAGTCAGACTGCATCTATAGGAAAGATAAGAACATTAATTTAAAGTTTTTGGTGCTATTGGAGGTTTAAAAACAAGTCCATCAAGTGTTAGAACAATATTTAAACTTTTGGAAATAATATAAGGCCTATATTAAGTGGGAGAATGCCTAAAATTAAATGTAAATCATTTGGATAGAAGAATATTTCATATAAGAAGATGAATCTTCCTATCAAAAACATATTTGAGAATCATGATAATTTTTTTTATTATTATAAGAGAACCAGTTACAATTATGATGAGTGATAGTATATACCAACCATGAACAATACAAATATTTATTTGAAGATATGACCATATAATCAAATCAAGAAACCAAGAGAAGAATATGATTCTACCATGGGATGCAAGAAAGTGAAGAAATCTATTAAATAAAATAAAAGTGTAGGGCCAACTGCACCCAAGAAGAAATCTAAAAAAGATATATCATTAATAAATAAGAGATAATTCTACTGTGGTAGAAAAGTTCACAACATGGATTAATGTAATTAAGACATGAATTTTAATGAAAAAGGAAGTAAGTTGATATCAAGGAAGTAATCAAACTAAGACAGAAATAGTGGGATTGGTTTGGTACAAGACATATAGGATGAAGAATTCAAATTTAATGAGAGGTTGTCTAAAAGGGATAACCCAAAAGATGTTGAAGATATATGTAGATGGTTCAAATTGTCTGGAATATATGAAAATTATACTAGGATAAAAGGAGTCATTTAAAAGAAAAGAAAAAGCACATGTGATTTCATGTTCCAATAATACTTCAATAAAAAGGGATTCCACACATAAGAATAAGGATGGTCAAATCACACCCTGAACTTTAATTTAATTATCATTTTATATATTTATTTATTTTTGGACTTCTTCTTCGATCTCAAGTGGATTTATTGAGGTTAGAGGTTCATTTATCCTCTCCTTACCTTCTCTTCTCTTATTCTTCCTTATTTCCTTATCTTGTAAGTCATGTGTCCTAACCTTAAGTGTGGGGTTTGTCTAAATCTCATGTGGTTCTTGATTTTAGGGTGTGTAAATTTTTCTTTGGGTCTTCCTCTTCCCATATTTGGAGGGTTCTCATCATCCTATAGGAACTCATAACACCCTAAGAGGGGAGGTGTGAATCAGGGTGTCAAATTTTTATTCTAAAGTGACAGATCTTGTTCCCACATTGGTAGGAATTTTTTAAACCCATCTCATGGAATCTTGTAGTAATTAAACATTCACATGTAAAGAGACACCAAAACAATTTTACTTGGTTCATCATTAAGGGATAGTCTAAGGATAATATGCCAACAGTGTGTCAGTCATACCAAAATTCACTAATCTTCACTAGTTGTAGAATACAAAAGTTTAGACACATTAACTCTAATCTAGAAACACTACATTTACAAGATTTTAGGGGTAGAACACTGCTTCCCTTGGAACACTTCCGTAGACTCCCCCTTGCTCACTGCTTTGGGTGAAGTCTCACCCAGTTTAATGACTTGAAGGTCGCTTTAGTAGATTGGAATTTAAGCCCTTTTCCCTGGATAGAATGAGACTATGCTTGCACCATAGTCTTGAACCGATTAACTTGAAACAATTTACCCAACAAACTAGATAGTTAAAACCTAAAAGGAGAAAAACTCATCACTTGCGTACACCACCTGTTCTTTCATACAAATTTTAGCATTATCGCACAAGATATATTTTGCACAACTCTTATATTTAATGTAACCAAACCATGAGATTCAATTGGTCTTGATATACACAAGGAACGTTCTGCATGAAATATTTGCTGCATGTAATTCTTCTACATGCAACTCTTTCTCACGACAGAGACACCCAATTTTCATTGTAAAATTTATAACTCTTTACTGGGGGTAGCCTCTTATTTATATACTTTTTCAACCACGCATGCAAGATCCTTGTGTGCCTTCCCCTGTGCATGTAAACCTGATTTTGACATCATATTTGGCACATAAGACCCTTTCACACACTTTAATATTTTTCATGAAACTCATGCCTTTTCCATATTTTGACGTGATAATCTTGAAACTCCACCCGCGCGCAACTCAATTTGACATCATATTTGGCACGCAAGATTATTTCATGTAATTTTATCTTTTGCGCTTAGCTCATGTGATGATCTCGAAACTCCACTTGCGTGAAAGATTTTGATTCAAATTCATTCTTGCATGCAACTTACTTTTCAAAAAAAAAACATTCTTCATCCTCCAAATTTTAGACCCAAAAATTTGGTACACTGTGAAATGACACCACCTTCAATGATGTAGTCATATTGTACTGTAAGATCACTTGCCTTGAAAATCCTCTAATAAACCCAGTGTGGATTGATAATAAGCACAAAATAGACTCCATTTCCAACAATGAAAATCCTTGGTTCCAACAATCTCCCCCTTTGGGTTTGTTGGAAATCTATAAAAAAAATCAATAAAGTACCAACCGCTATCAAAACCCGAAATGTGAGAGGAAAGTCATCCAAAACTCTAAGTCTATGTGAGAAAAGATCGGTGTCGAAAATAAGAGGGAAATCATGAATTGGGTTCTTGTGTTTTGGAATTCTTAAATATTTCCAAGCTAAGATCTGAATCTTTCCTCATAATAACTAATTCTCATCACGTCATAGAAGCATTGTATACTATTTCATCATAACAGCAAATTCTCACCATGTCACAGAAGCATTGCATGGTTTTTCAAAACACTACAACCATCAAATATTTAAAACATTGAATTTATCCATTTCCTTTAAAACATTGAATTTATCCATTCTACCCCTTTATAAATAAACCCAAGGAACCTATATTTGTACTTTTAAAGATAAAAAAACTCCCCTAGATCGTATCTCCCCCATAAAACTACCTAACTTCTACAAACATATTAAAATAGTTAACACAAATGGGGAGTGGGGAACAACCATAACCTCCTCATGCATTGGGAGGTGTATGAACACCAAGGTTCAACCAATGTTTCTTTAACATATGTGCTGCCAATGGATTAGTCAGAATGTTAGACACTTGGTCATCAGTTCCAACATGCTCCATTTTAATCATACCTTGTTCAAATTTTTACTTGATGAAGTTATATCTGATATCAATATGTTTTTTATGAAAGTTTTGAACTAGATTCTTCATAAGATCGATCGTGATATTGTTGTAATAGTGAATCAACATCGGCTGTTTCACTACATCATCAATATCAGTTCATTCTTGCTCCATCCAAAATAGTTGAGTGAAAGCCTTTGTAGTAGAGATATAATTTGCTTTATAGATACTAAGAGAAGTACTTTCCTATTTATTTATCAACCATCCCACACATTTCTTTACAAAAAATAAGTCTCCACCACTTGCAGACTTCCACCACATCTCCAGCCCAGTCGGCATCAGAAAATTTTGATAATTCATTACCTATTCCTTCAACAAAGTATAATACAAAATTGAGAGTACCTTGAATATATCTCACTATTCTTTTAACTACTGTCAAATGATATTCCTTCATATTACTTTGAGAGCTGTCCGCTAAGAATGTTACAAAGATGATATATGTCCATGTTGCAGTCAAGTATAATAGGCTTCCAATGATTCTCCCATATAGGGTGGGATCCATAGACTTACCATCCTCATGCTTTCCAAGTTTTGTTCCAACCAAAATCGGAGTTGACATTGTTTTGTAGTCATGCATGTTGAATTTATTTATTAGATCTTTTTTATATTTTTCCTAAGAAATAAAGGTGCAATCCTTCTTATGAATTACCTAAATCCCAAAGAAGTATGTGAGTTCACCAGTCATAGAAATTTAAAATTCTGATTTCACATGATTAGAAAATTATTCCACTGATCCTTGCCTACTTCCGCCAAAAATAATATCATCCACATACACCAACAACATGAATTTATATTTATATGTATTATTCACAAAGATATTATGGTCAAAACCTCCTCTTTTAAATTAGAGCTTCTTTAGATAGACATCGAGTCGATAATACCACACTCATGGTTCCTACTTTAGACCATAGATAACCTTCTTTAATCTACAAACCATAGTCTCCTCATTTCCAATAATAAACACCACTGGTTATTCAATGTAGAATTATTCTTCAAGAAAAAAATTTAAGAATAAGGTTTTGACATCCATATGATAAACATTATACTCTCTCTGAATTTTTATGGTAAGGAAAATCCTGATCGACTCCAGTCTAGATACTGGAGAAAATGTTTCTTCAATGTAAATGAATTCAATTTTTTCATAGCCTTTACACACTAAGCACTCCTTATTTATGATCACATTTCCATGAACATAGAATTTTTTTTAAATATCTAATTTGTTCCAATAACATTGTGATTTTTAGGTAACTTAATAATATCCCATGTATAGTTCTTATAAATCCGATCAAGTTCTTCATTCATGTCCTTAACCTATGATTCATCCTTAAATACTTATTCAAATGAGGTTGGTTCTAAAACTGATAAGAATAAGTAATGTGATTAATTCCTCATTATCCTAGTATGCGTGGGTGTTGTTCAATCCTCAATGATATTGGATTGATCAATTTATGCTCTTCTATTTATCCTGTGAGTTTCTAATGATGTTTCTTAAGCCATGGTTTCTTCTTCTAATTATTCTTCTAAATAATCATTATTTTTCAATCCTTGAATGTTTTTAAATCCTTACACTATCTCTTAATTTGAATATGTCCCATGTCTACTTTTTATTCATCTTCTATCATATTAGCATATGAGATCCTCCAAGTATTTTTAATTTCATCATCAATGATATTTACATCACTGCTTTCAACAATTCCTCCAAGATGATTATTGTAACATTTGTAGGATTTACTATTCATTGAATATCCAAGGAATATTCCCTCATCTACAACATCACCATACTTTCCTTGATTGCCTTCTTTGTTTCAAATGAAACATCTACTTCCAAATAAATGAAAATACTTCATATAGGGATTCCTTCCATACCATAACTCATACAGTGTCTTGGTTTCTCCCATATAAACCCCTATTAAATTTTGAGTGTACACAGTTTCTTGAATAACCTCTTTCTAGTAATGATGAGAGATACGACTTTCAATCAGCATAGTTCTGGCCATATTGTTCACCTGTCGATTTCTACGTTCAAAAAATCCATTTTGTTATGGGGTTGTCACTGCATCTACCTCATGATTAATTCCATGTTTTTTTAGTAATTTTCAAATTCAACGGATGTGTATTTTCCTCCATTGTCAGGTCATAGAACTTTGATTGTACGTCCAATATCATTCTCAGTTATTTGATGATAACTTTTTCTGAAATCAATAACTTACTATTTCCTGTGTATAATCATTAAAAAATCCATTATACTATAATAATTAATAAAGAGAATGAAGTACCTCTCTCCATATGTTCCGACCACATTTATTAGACCACATATATCTATGTGGATGAGATCAAGAAAATTTGATTCCATTTTTTTCTCCAGCCGATATGAACTACAGACCATCTTTCTGTTGGAACCACGTTGTGTATAGGTTTGTATTTGTTGTCAATAGTTGTCAATGGAATATCAAAATGAAGGAGATCATGAAGTACTCCGATGAAGTAGAGGAGTGGTGATTCAGACGATTGTTGTACTGATCGGAAGTTCAAAGAACATGTGTCAAAGGTGATACATTGTTTACAACAATGCAGAATGTGAGGTATAATCCATCCAAGGATGATTAAAGAAGAATGAGGTCTTTGGATGAAGTCCATGCAATTACTCATGATTTCATGAGAACCATGCAAGAGACTTCCTGACGAATTGAATCCGTTTGCATGAAGTACATCATACCGGTTGATGAAGAAGACAATGTGCAAAGATTGGACTTCTGAGATAGTCATGAACATCACATTGTCATAGAAGATGATGATGCTAAAGCTGTTCCTTCAAAGACTACATATCACAAGAGTGGAGGTTGTGATAAAAGCAGAAGAGTTGCTGAAGTATACAGATCACCAAGATGAAGCGCTGTTGAGGTGATCGTCCTTGTCGACAAAGCAAACAAACGACATAAAAATTTGTTGGCAAAAGAGTTTCTATGGAGGCAGGTCGAGTTCGAGGGATGTGGTTAATGATCCATGTTTTGTCAGAGAACGTCGACAAAGGAATGGATGATCTGGAGGCGGTACAAAAAGAGCAGATACAAGGTGGCGCTGTTTCCCAGTGTTTGCCAAATATTTGGGCCTCAAAATCGGAAAATGAAGACATGGATTGTCTGCAAAAGGAGGTTCGCACAAAAAGGAAGTGGTGCGCGAAATATAAGAGGCTTGCGCGAAATACATATGTTAGGCGCGAAAAACAGCGGGATGCGTGAAATGAGTGGAGCGAAGTTTTTCGCGCAAACAGTGTTTCAGAATCAGAACGCTGTAAAATGGTAAAGGCATGGGCTGCGCGAAAAACTAGAGCTGTGCGCGAAAAACCAGAAATGTGCGCGAAAAATGTTGTGCGCAGAAAAGCTGGGAGAATTTTTCGCGCAATCAGCGTATCGAATCAGAAATACAGAAAATCGGCAAAGGCAAGAGGCGCGCGAAAAATCAGAGATGTTCGCACCATGTGCGCGGAAAATCGAACTGGTGCGCATAAAGTTAGCTGTGCGCAAGAAAGGGGGTTTTACGCGCAGGATCACAAACGTCTATAAATATGATGTGAACCCCTCTCATTCAGGGAGGCTCGACACTTAGACAAATCCTGAGCTCCGGCGCGCGGAAAAATTAAGGTACAGAGGGTTGCGCGAAAAAGAAGGCGTTGCGCGAAAAAGGGAAGTTTTGCGCGAAAAAGAAGAGTAGCGCGAAAAGCCTTTTACGCGACAAAAGTTATTTTTACGCGCAAGGATTGAATTTTACGCGCAAGCCCCCGGGAAGGGTGCGCGGAAAATTTGGGGGTCCCGCAGGCCTTTTGACAGGTGCTTAGCACTCTCAAATATGCTTTGCGAAGAGGAGAAGAACGATCGTGCAACCAAAATCTGATCTTCACAGAGAGAGAAATATATCGATACACTCAGGTGTCAGAACTGGGAATTGAAGGAAGAGAAGGAGATTTAGTGCATTCAGGTATTGCACTGAAGTAGAATATTGATTCTAAAAGAGCATCAACTCAGGACTCTGATGCAAGCAAAGTCTCATGCTGAACAGGAGACAAATAATTCAATGCATATCTATTGAAGAGACCTTCACGTCTATAAACTGAGTGAGACTTCACCAACAACAGTGAGCCAGGGGGAGTCAACGGGAGTGACCCGAGGGACGCAGTGAGCTATCCCTGAACAATTGTAAAGGCAGTGAGCCTGGGACAGAGTGTCTGTACCCGAAAATTTGTATCCGCAGCTAGTGAAGCATAGTGGATTTAGGTACGACCGGCAACCTGTCGGCGTATACTCCTTGGACGTAGCCCTCAGTGGTGAACCAAGTAAAAATAGCTGTGTCATCTGTCTCTGCATGTGAATGTTTAATTGCTGATCATATCCATCATACAGGTTTAAGTAGTTCCTACCAACGTGGGAACAAGATCCACAACTTTAAGAAGAAAAAGTTGCCACCCTGATTTACCCCTCCCCTCTCAGGGTGTCCCGGGGTCCAACAAGTGGTATCAGAGGGAAAGGTTAACTTATGTTGGATATTCTCCAGTAATTCTATTGAGAAGAGGATTTGAGTTTCTTTCCTAAAGTCAACAATGAAGAGCAGTCTTGATGAAGTTTCTGAGCAGACGTCTACATCTAGAAAGACCATGACAAACAAGAAAAAGAAAGAGAAAAAGCAGCTGAAAAAGTCCCTCATATCCAAAGAAGATGCAATGTCCTGTTCTCCATGTCATTCCAATAATGAAGAAACATTAGGCCTGGAAAGTATCAAGCAGGTGGCTCAGAACTCATCCAGAGGAAAGGATGATACCCCTAATTCAAGCTTTCAGGAAAAACTTAGAACATATCTGCATGATATTCCAGAAGAAAGGGTTGCTATTATTTGTAGCCTATTCCAATCTATGCAGGTTGAGATCAATATATTAGAAAGGGAAACTGACAATATGGAAAAAGGGTTGGAAATAAAAGTTATGGAAAGTATGAAGCTCATAAAATGGGTGAAAGTATTTGAAGAAGAAGAGGAAGTCAATAAAACTTTAAAAGAAAGGATCCATGCACTTGAAGCTGAGCTGAAGAAGAACAATGAAGTCAAGAATTTTTGTCTGGAAGAAACTTCCATTAAATTCAGGGAACCTGACTCTTTGTTACAAAACAAAGTTAAGATGCATGAAGATGAGGTTGAAAGGTTGAAGAAGAATTGTGAAGAGAAGATGATCACGATTGAAGATCAGAAGATCATCCTCAATATCGTGGGTCAAAAATTGGAAGCTCAATTGACCAAGATTGAGAACATACATATTGAGACTTCACAAAAGAATGAAATGAGTGATGCTTGCACTCAATGTTCGTTGGAGGAGTCTAAGGCTAAAATGCCTCCAACATGTGATAAGAAGATCATGACTTCACTCTTTGATCTATCACAAGCAACTGAGAAAGTGAAGGTACCATCCAAACCATCTTGTACTCATATTTCTAAATACACTCCTACAATCAGTGCAGGTGGGAAGAAAAGTTCTAAACAAGTATGGATGAGGAAAGGTGAGAAGAAGAAACCTACCACCATGACTAGGGTGGATAGGAAGAAAAAGGAGGAAGATTCATCCTCAAATAGAGCACAAACGATTAATCAGATGGCCCAACAACTTAATACTGAAGAAACAAAGAAGAAAAGATTTGTGGGCCAATGTTGGTGCTGCAATAGATATGGGCACTGTGCACTGGATTGTTTTTATAATCCCTTTCATGGAAAAGCACAGGGAAAGCCTATATCAAAGGGGAGGAAGCCAGAGAAGAAGAAACAACATCCGCAGGTCCAGAAGCATCTGTTTACTGCAAACAGATTTGGAATTCTTGATAACATCTGTGATGTATGGAACGAAAGCGGTCACAATGCAGGCACATGTCCATATCAACATGCTTTCACTGTTGAAAAGAAAATAAGACCTCTGATGCCGTCAAAGAATGAAGCAGCTACCTTGGGGAGAAATGAGAAGAATGTTGTGAACACACATTTCCCCAAGAAGATCTCAAGTAGGGAAGCTAAGAAGACTCAGGATTTTAGATCCATGAAATTGAAGGGTCATTCACCCAAAAGAAACACTAAGTGGGATGAATCTCGGATGAACCCATGTGGAAGACCTAAAACAGCTGCAAAAGTTCCAAATGATATTTTGGTCATCTGGCCAGAAGATTTGAAAAGAATAAGGAAACTTGATGACGAGAAGGCCAAGGCTGGTGACAAAGGAAAAGAAAAACTTTCACATGATGAAGACACAGTGCAGGAGATATTTCAAACAAAGTTAAAAACACGTGTCAAAGAAGTTATGTGTGAGAGATGCAAGAAATCTGGTCACATTGAAAAAGATTGCCTAACCTTAATACCAGAACAAGAAGCAGTCTTGAAGAGAAGTAAGAATCTATCATTCATGATGGCTGCTAAGCAAAACAATTCTCCACACAAAGCAGAAGAGAATGTGAACAGAGCCATGCCACACCAACAGATGTCAGAACATACGTTCAGAGGAGCAGGCATGAAGACTGGAGTGAACAGAGGAACTTGGTTGAGAAAAGAACCTCAACCAAGAAAGTCTTCGTGATGAAGCAAGAAGGAACCACCTTATTCCCGTAATCATTTCTGTATTGTATTTGTACTAATAATGCAGGGAATTGAAGGTGAAGCATGATCTCAGGGGGAGAACCTGAGAAGTAGTGAATGCTGTCAGCTCTTGATAGCGAAGCTGAAGAAGTTTCCATCCTTAGTGGATTCTTCAATTGATATTCAAGGATTATGATGATGAAGGATCACTCTTGATGAAGATGATGAGGAGTGTTTCCCTTAAGGGGGAGAAAAATGAAGAAGCTTCCATAATCACTGTTTCAATCAATATCAACTCCAGGTGGACTCAAAAGCAGTTATTCTGTGAATTTCTTGAAGAACACACCAATGGAGAAGGTATGTCATTTCTCAATCTCTATCCCTTGGTTTCTCAGATCAAAGATTATTTTACAAAGGGGGAGTAACTGAATTGATCAGAGACATAAAGAGAATGGAAGTGCCCCGAGGTCACTTATCCTGCCAATTTCACTTGAATATTTTTGATCCACATGCTGATGTGAGTGCAGGAGTTTCAGGTTGGTCTTTCTCTATCATAGTGTTTTTTTTCTAATGCCTAGAATAAAAGTGGTAAACCCTTGAAGACAAGATACATGAGTTCTCATCTCATGTTGGTATCATGATCTGTGAGTAATGGACAGCATTGTTGACTTAATCAAATCCTCTTGTTTTCTACATTGAGCACTGCTCAAGTATACTTAGAGTGAAATGATTAATAAAACTTTCTTAAGTGAGGATTGATACCCTCCCTACCATGCGCTTTGTATTTCATGTCAATAAGGGGGAGAGAAAGTGAAATGCAGAAGATTCTCATTTTGACATTGACGGATTCATTTCAGAAGATGTTTAAGGTATTGACAACAAAATACAAAGGGGGAGATTGTTGGAACCACGTTGTGTATAGGTTTGTATTTGTTGTCAATAGTTGTCAATGGAATATCAAAATGAAGGAGATCATGAAGTACTCCGATGAAGTAGAGGAGTGGTGATTCAGACGATTGTTGTACTGATCGGAAGTTCAAAGAACATGTGTCAAAGGTGATACATTGTTTACAACAATGCAGAATGTGAGGTATAATCCATCCAAGGATGATTAAAGAAGAATGAGGTCTTTGGATGAAGTCCATGCAATTACTCATGATTTCATGAGAACCATGCAAGAGACTTCCTGACGAATTGAATCCGTTTGCATGAAGTACATCATACCGGTTGATGAAGAAGACAATGTGCAAAGATTGGACTTCTGAGATAGTCATGAACATCACATTGTCATAGAAGATGATGATGCTAAAGCTGTTCCTTCAAAGACTACATATCACAAGAGTGGAGGTTGTGATAAAAGCAGAAGAGTTGCTGAAGTATACAGATCACCAAGATGAAGCGCTGTTGAGGTGATCGTCCTTGTCGACAAAGCAAACAAACGACATAAAAATTTGTTGGCAAAAGAGTTTCTATGGAGGCAGGTCGAGTTCGAGGGATGTGGTTAATGATCCATGTTTTGTCAGAGAACGTCGACAAAGGAATGGATGATCTGGAAGCGGTACAAAAAGAGCAGATACAAGGTGGCGCTGTTTCCCAGTGTTTGCCAAATTTTTGGGCCTCAAAATCGGAAAATGAAGACATGGATTGTCTGCAAAAGGAGGTTCGCACAAAAAGGAAGTGGTGCGCGAAATATAAGAGGCTTGCGCGAAATACATATGTTAGGCGCGAAAAACAGCGGGATGCGCGAAATGAGTGGAGCGAAGTTTTTCACGCAAACAGTGTTTCAGAATCAGAACGCTGTAAAATGGTAAAGGCATGGGCTGCGCGAAAAACTAGAGCTGTGCGCGAAAAACCAGAAATGTGCACGAAAAATGTTGTGCGCAGAAAAGCTGGGAGAATTTTTCGCGCAATCAGCGTATCGAATCAGAAATACAGAAAATCGGCAAAGGCAAGAGGCGCGTGAAAAATCAGAGATGTTCGCACCATGTGCGCGGAAAATCGAACTGGTGCGCATAAAGTTAGCTGTGCGCAAGAAAGGGGGTTTTACGCGCAGGATCACAAACGTCTATAAATATGATGTGAACCCCTCTCATTCAGGGAGGCTCGACACTTAGACAAATCCTGAGCTCCGGCGCGCGGAAAAATTAAGGTACAGAGGGTTGCGCGAAAAAGAAGGCGTTGCGCGAAAAAGGGAAGTTTTGCGCGAAAAAGAAGAGTAGCGCGAAAAGCCTTTTACACGACAAAAGTTATTTTTACGCGCAAGGATTGAATTTTACGCGCAAGCCCCCGGGAAGGGTGCGCGGAAAATTTGGGGGTCCCGCAGGCCTTTTGACAGGTGCTTAGCACTCTCAAATCTGCTTTGCGAAGAGGAGAAGAACGATCGTGCAACCAAAATCTGATCTTCACAGAGAGAGAAATATATCGATACACTCAGGTGTCAGAACTGGGAATTGAAGGAAGAGAAGGAGATTTAGTGCATTCAGGTATTGCACTGAAGTAGAATATTGATTCTAAAAGAGCATCAACTCAGGACTCTGATGCAAGCAAAGTCTCATACTGAACAGGAGACAAAGACTTCAATGCATATCTATTGAAGAGACCTTCACGTCTATAAACTGAGTGAGACTTCACCAACGGCAGTGAGCTAGGGGGAGTCAACGGGAGTGACCCGAGGGACGCAGTGAGCTATCCCTGAACAATTGTAAAGGCAGTGAGCCTGGGACAGAGTGTCTGTACCCGAAAATTTGTATCCGCAGCTAGTGAAGCATAGTGGATTTAGGTACGACCGGCAACCTGTCGGCGTATACTCCTTGGACGTAGCCCTCAGTGGTGAACCAAGTAAAAATAGCTGTGTCATCTGTCTCTGCATGTGAATGTTTAATTGCTGATCATATCCATCATACAGGTTTAAGTAGTTCCTACCAACGTGGGAACAAGATCCACAACTTTAAGAAGAAAAAGTTGCCACCCTGATTCACCCCTCCCCTCTCAGGGTGTCCCGGGGTCCAACACTTTCCTCGCATGAAAGTGTCACATTTTTTTTCTTGTTCACACTTCAGATTGGGGATATCGATGAATATCTTCATCTTTGATATATTTTCCATGCATTGTTGATTAATGTGAACCAACCTTTGATGCCACAAGTTTTTTTCTTCTTCAATAGTTAAGTAATAAATGTTTTATTTATTTTCAACATGGTATAAATTTCCATCTATTATGTATCCTTTCATGATAGAATTACCTATATTTACTTTGATAGTGCACCGACACCGACACAATTCAAAATTCAAAACAGAAAAATTCCAAAATTCAAAAAACAATCACAGATTAAACACCATGACCAGATCATAAAGCTGAAGGACACCCGAGTCTTCCGAATCTTCCGAACCACATCATCGCTTCAATCTTCCCAGTATAGTCATCATCACCTCCATAGCATCAAAGACAATTTTCAAAATTAAAAACAGGAAAACATCATCATATTGCTTGAAGCACCTCGGTTATATCACCATCAAAACGTATTGGTAAATGAAAAACTTGATTAGAAGGCGTCTCGAACTGCGCCCCCTGACGGTCAATCACACCATTGACAGCACCACTGCCGGTGAGAACCCACTGGCGGTCGTCCTTCCGTAGTATCAGAACACAATCACAAAACTCAAACCACCGCCATAGGCATAAACTTTGAAGAAGACCAAAACCTTAACTAGAAGAATCCATCAAAAACAAATGAGACCATCACCTTGCAAAGATCAGGAAAAAAAAAGAGTCACCATCCGCACCTGAGCCACCAGGATCCAGCCACCACAACTCACCACACACCCAAAACCTCCTGCGGACCATCACACTCAACCGACCTGGAGGGGGGTAGTTGTCTTGGAGGCCAGAGAGGGGCGAGTGGAGGGACTCCCTTAGTAACCCATCGAACAATCACCATTGCGTCAAACCCAAAAGGAGGCCAGGACTGAAGAAGCCGAGGGGATGAAACCCTAGGGAGAACGAAGATAAAGATAAAACAGGGTCCGAAGCCCTAAAAAAAAGAGAGACGTGACGCCAAGAAATCCAAAATAGCATCACCATTTTTTATTAAATTTCACCATCAATCATGAGTTATAAAGTTGAATAACACTCATAATATTGTGACTCAAACCGTAGATAACTTTATATTTCCTAATCTCTTCATTTCACAGTTCTTTAATTCCACTGTAAAGACAAAAAAATTCCAAGTATTTTTTTAAATTATTTGGGATTATTACGAGTTTATGAAAATTGACAGTGCGTAATTCTGAGGCCTGGTGTGCCCAGAATGAATTTCTGAATTTTTTTCAGGTACTTTTAGTAAACGCATGAGCGACATTTTATATCTTTTGAATTAGTGCTCAGATTAAAAATATGAGGGCACCATTGAATCTATAGTGCCAAGATTCTATTTAGGGAAGCTTCACTTCAACCATAGTAGGTTGGGAGAAAAATTTAAATTTTGGAGTTTTTAAAGAAAAATAAAATAACATGTAATTGTTATTTTATTTCTTTTTCTTTTTCCTACCACCTGTTGAGTGGTGGTGGTGGGGACCACAGAGGTGGTCAGACCTTTAATTATGGGGTGTTATTTGCATGGTCACACTTTGGTTGTGTAACAACTCCTTGCGTAATTAATGAGACACTTTAATTACGTCAATTAATGAGGCACTTTAATTACATCAATTAATGAGACACATTAATTACATCAATTAATTAACCTCATTAATTACTCAAGGTGTTGCTCACCTTTCCCCCTCCAATTTATATGGAGCTTGGGTTTAGTTTTTGTCATGGATTCATCAAGTGAGGAACCCCTGATGGAGTGACGCCATGCCTTCCACCGATAGAGAATGGAGGATTGACGATGCCCATTGTAGGATTGATCCAAAGGTCAACGGATGACGAACGCCAACACACACGAACCTTATTCTTCTTCCACAATACCCTTGAACGTGGGAGCACCACCATCTGCGGCATCCCCAATGAATCATGAGGTAGTGGTTTTCTTTTAATTCAATAATTTCCTTCGATTCTATTCCTCATTCTTGTTTTTGTGGGAGGTTGTTGTGGGGGATTTGAACGGGGTTCAACATTATTAAAATGTAATGAATAATTACCCCCCTCTTGTTATAAAGCTAACGCGGAGGACGTGGGACAAACGAAAAAGGCCCAGACACTCTGCCACTTGTTTTTTTATTGCATTCTTTGGGGAAGGTTTTCCCAATTTTGACGGAAATGTGAGACAGAGGGTCACGCTGTGACGGCGGCAGTCCGAGAGGCCCATAGGCACAGATGAGAATGGAAACAGATCTCCAGAGCATCGCCGAAGCCCCGCAGAAGCTTTTCCGGCATGACATTGGTGCTGGAGGCGGCCGGCGCTCGCCATCCGTAGAGGATCATGGCGCTATAGAGGAGCACGACGCCCCGACGGTCGGACATGTAGCTAGAAACGGCCAGCTGTGGAGGCAGAGGCGGTGCGCCGTCGCGTGCTGCGTTGAAGAAGCCACCGCTCGAAGCCGTGACAAAGGAAGGGGGACTCGCGTACCATAGGTCCCATGGACCATGGGGTGGTGCCACGTGGCACCGCTTTTGAAGGGGACAAACGACTCCTTTGATCCGTTCGGCAGGTGGGGCGCTTCAGCAGGCCGGGCCGGTCCACGGCCCAGCGAACCAGGCCCATCGCGGCCCAGCCCAGCCAGGGTGAGCTGGTCCAGGCCAGGACGATTTGGGTCAGGCCATATCAGACCCAGAATGGGTCGTGTCAACCCATATTGGGTCAGGCCGAGTCGGTCCGACCGGGTCAGACAAAACCTGGACCCCTCTCAGGCCCAAAAGTGCTTAAGTGACCATAACTTGCGAACCGAACGTCCGTTTGACAAACTTTCTACAGAACTGGGATCCTTGAAGTGAGACGGTACTTTATGAGATACTCCATGAGAGTTTTCGAGAATTTTGGAGTTCATATGGTTTGGATCCACTTCAAATCTACCTGGGCCCTCGACACTAAAATGCCAATAAATTACAGACGGAGCATCTGGTTGACGCGCCCGTCTGTTGCATTGGAACCCTTATGACGTGATAAATCATCAGATTACTTATTCATTGGACTTCTTTTTGGTTGAAATATGACTGATGAATTGAGGTGCGATTCTCCCAGAATCAAGCGTGCTATGATCAGGAATCCAGTGGATGGCTGTGACATGAATAAGAAGAGCGACCAATACAGATCAGAATTAGAAACTTCAGAGTGGGATGATCTAGCTGTACGACTAATAATCCCTACCTCTCTACCAACGACCAATACGGGTTAGCACCAGTGACCAATACAGATCAGTACCAGTGACCAATACGGGTCAACAACAGTGACCAATACAGGTCAGTACCAACAACCAATACGGGTTAGCACTAGCGACCAATACAGGTCAGCACTAGTGACCAATACAGGTCAACATCTAGTGACCAATACGGGTCAACATACAATGACCTATATGGGTCAACATAAGAGTTACTACAGATAGAATGATCTAGCTTTACGACTATCATCCCTATCCCAGTAACCTTGAAGTTATACTGTTAGTGTGAGTTGTCTCTTTTGCTTTGTGATTTATGATTTAGATCATGCTTGTGATATTACCTTTATGGTATTTCTTGTGATGTTTTCCTTTGTGGATTACTAAGAGACCTTTGGGGTTCTTGGGGTCCCCTACTGGGTATTTTTATACTCACCCCTGTACGGGCTCCGCTCGCACATGTGTGTCTGGTGCAGACTACTGACGCTCCGAGGAAGACTTTTGAGGTTCGGGACTTGGTGGAGGTTGGTGTGATGGGAACAGTTAAGATCATATTCTTAAACTTTAAGCTTATAGATACTACCCTCCAGGTAGAGCTCCAGGGAAGATGCGACAACTGTTTACTTTCTTTTCAGTTATAGGGCTTGTATTCTGGCCCACTATTTTAAGTTTATAGTTATACTCGTGGTTATACCTTACTTTTGTTGGTTTTTTACTTCAGTTATCCTTTTTGAGTGTGTATAGATCTCTAAGGCAATGCATTCCTTGTTCGGGAAAAGTTTTCAGGTGCTAGTCACCAACCTCTGGCCTATGGAAGGTGGGCTTGGGGTAGTCACATCCGGGCCCCGTGGGACGGGTCGTGACAAAGTGGTATCAGAGGGAGGTTGGTTATACCCGAAGAACTAAGAGTATACATTTAATGAGGAAATGGTTTAAAGTGTCTTGAGTTCGGTTTTCAGTACAGGGAGTATAGTGTTGGTGCGGAGACCGACGTATCCATACACCAGGACCCTGAATTCTATTTTCCGACTCGGTACATGAAAACACCGGTTGCTAGTATTTTGAAATTTTTTATTTATCTTTATTGAGTAAGATCACTAGGTATAACTTATTGAACATGGTGCATCTGTTTCTTATAGGATTCCTCCATGAAGATATCCAGCCAGGATTCTGGTTAGAGATCATGATAGTGGCCTACTGAGTGAAGAGGCATCGGTACAGGGACCACTCACAGTGATGGAACCTTTATGTGGTGTACCAGCACGACCACCACCCATTGAGCAGAAGATTCTACCAGTGGATCATGCACGCTGACTGAGCACTTTGCATGAGTTCTAGAGATAGAGGTCTCTGAGGTTTTGAGGAGAGACGGACCCCCAGGTAGCAGATGACTAGCTTGAGGTGGTTTCGTAGGTCTTTCACTTAGTAGAGACACCCGTCGAGAAGATGGTGATCTTGGATGATAGACTTATTTAGGGCTCGATAGGACGATAATGGAGCTCGATGATCCAGGTGCATGAGAAGACACCACTCACCTGGCTAGACTTTGAGATCCTTTTCAGGGTGGAGTTCATTCCAACGACACTACACTCTGTGCGTATTCAGGAGTTACTGCATCTGCAGTAGGGAAGCCAGACTGTG
Organism: Viscum album; assembly: GCA_963277665.1. NCBI lineage: Eukaryota > Viridiplantae > Streptophyta > Magnoliopsida > Santalales > Viscaceae > Viscum > Viscum album. The sequence continues at coordinate 2,138,109,935 of OY728128.1, read as the reverse complement.
GCTCAGTACTTGGAGAGATTTACTGACCTCTCCCGATACTCCATCTACATGGTACAAGACCTTTACTTAAGGTCCCAGACCTTTGAGTAGGGGCTCTGATGAGAGATCAGAGCTGCGACAATTTCTCTTAGCATCCCGACGTAGGTTGGGGTGATAGAGTGATCATTGATGATGGAGATCTTCCTTGCCAAGTAGGCACTGACAGTGAGAGCCCCTATTGGACGACAGGTAGCAGAGTCATCTGTAGCTGGAAATAGATAGATGACACAGAATCCCAAGAAATCTGTACCTTCTAGAGGGAGACCCCGGGACATAGGGTCAGATGTGAGAGGCTTGAGAGGCCGAGTGAGCCACCAACGAGGCATGATCTGTTTTTCCTACGGGGGACATGGTCACAAAGATCGTGACTGTCCAAATCCTCACACGGATGATCAACAGACGGTGGAGGGGCCACCGAGGTAGCGACATCGGCAGGAGAATGAGTTTCATCCAGGTGGTGGACGAGGTTGGGGAGTAGGAAATGCAGTGGGAGGTGGTCGGGGTCACCAGGCACTACCATCACCACCCCCAGGCGGTCCAACACGAGCTCAGGGAGCAGGTGGATGGGGACAGGCCCAGTTACAGGAAGTAGAGGATCACGATCTTGACGTCCCTGAGATGATACGAGGTACGATATGTATCTTATATACTTTAGCAATAGGGATTATTAACATAAGTGCTATCCATTATTTCCTTGTCGTGGACTTAGTTCGGGACTTTGAGATTCCGACTAAGCTTTTAGCTCGACCTTTTCATTTGGATACTCCTACGGGAAGAGATTCAATGGTCACACACTGGTGCCAATAGTGTGATCTTACTCTCAGAGGAGAGATTTTTAGATGGGATATTCTATTAGCAGCATTGAATCCCTACAACGTCATTCTAGGCATGGACTGGATATCAACAGTTCATGCACAAATTGACTACTTGAGACGTACAGTGCGATGTACGTGCAGAGATGGAGGCTAGTTTTCCTTTATTAGTGAGAAGGAAAATAGAGCAGCACGAGATGAACTTGTTCTCTAGAGGGTGCATCCAATTACATATCAGTTGGATTGCATGAACTTCAACATGATGGATAAGGTGAGTCCACAGTTCCCAGTGGTGGTGGATGCATATGAGGACGTCTTTCTAAAAGATGTCCCAGGACTACATTCTCATATATAGGTAGACTTCCGCATTGACTTGTACCCAGAAACAACATTGATATCTACACCAGCATATCGGATGGCCCCTACAGAGCTCCAGGAGCTGAGGGTACAGTTGGAGGACTTACAGAGGAAGGGATTCATAAGGCCCAGTGTTTCTCCATGGGAATCCCCAATGTTGTTTTTCAAGAAGGAAGATATAATTTTGAGGCTATGCGTAGACTTACGGCACCTAAACCAGGTGACTGTGAAGAACAAATATTCTCTGCCAAGGATCGATGATCTCTTCGACCAGATGAAGGGAGCTCGTTGGTTTTCAAAGATAGACCTCAGATCAGGCTATCACCAGCCTAGGGTACGAGACAAGGATGTACCAAAGACAACCTTCAGATGTCAGTATGGCCATTACGAGTTCTTGGTGATGTCTTTAGGCATGACCAATGCTAAAATAGTGTTCATGGGGCTCATGAAAAAGATCTTCCAGCTATACCTCAATTGCTTCATGGTGGTATTCATCGAAGACATATTGGTGTACTCAGCATCCAAGGAAGAGCACACTGTACACTTGAGGATAGTTCTAGAAACACTCCGAGAGCACCAGTTTTATGGGAAGATCTCGAAGTGTGAGTTCTGGATACAGAAGGTCCACTTCTTGGGACACGTCATATTAGAGGCTAGATTTTCAGTGGATTCAGTGAAGATTGATGCATTACTTGCTTAGGAGCCACTCAGGAGTGTTACTGAGGTGCGAAGCTTCCTTGGATTAGCAGGCTACTATCATAGGTTCATACCCGATTTCTTAAGAGTAGAAACACCTATGAATACCTTGAAGAAGAAGGGGAAACCCTTCCTATGGTCATAGACATGCCAGAAGATCTTTCAAAAGCAGAGGCAGAGCTTGACCAGCGCTCCCATCTTGAGGTTTTAGGAGGAGGGAACTGACTACATGGTTTACTGTAATGCATCAAGGACCAGACTTGGTTGCATCCTGATGTAGGATGATGTAGTGATTGCTTATGGATCATGATAGATTAGGCCTCATGAGAAGAATTATGTGACTCATGACTTGGAGTTGGAAGTATTAGTGTTTGAACTGAAGATGCAGCGACACTACTTGATGTGCGAGTGGTTCATTGTTTACTCATACCACAAGAGTCTCAGATATATCATCACACAGAAAGATATGAATCTGAGACAATGACGTTGGATATATTTCCTCTAGGACTACAACTTTGAGATGGTCTATACTTCTAGGAAGGGGAACGTAGTGGAAGATGAACTAAGCCGAAGATCGAGTTCACAGCTACTGAACAAGGCTTCAGAGCAGTTAGCCTCACTTCAGATATCCTACATAGATAGAGATGATACCGTCTACCTTCAATAGATGGTAGTTTCCCCTCCACTCATTCAGTGAGTTAGGGAGGCGCAACTCAAAGACAACAGTTGTGAGGCTTTACGTGCTCAGATATCCTCATTCCATGCACCCGACGGATATTCTAAAGGTGGGGAGCACACTATCCTTTTCAGAGGACATATAGTTGTACCAGTGATGCTACGAGAGGAGGTGATGAGAGAGTTTTATACACCCCCCTTGGTAGTACATCTAGGAATGATGAATATGTATTAGGACCTTCGACATTAGTACTGGTGGCCAGGGATGAAGAAAGCTGTGGCATAGTTTTTTTCTAGATGCCTCACTTTCCAGCAAGTGAAGGCTGAGCACCAGGTACCAGTAGACTTGAACCAACCCCTCGAGATACTAGAGTAGAAGTAGGAAGGTATATCAATGGAATTCATTACAGGGTTACCACATATGTCCAGAGGACATGATACCATATGGGTGATCATTGACTGACTCACCAAGTCAGCCCACTTCCTTGTTATTCGAGAGAATGGTTTGGTAGAGAGCTTGGGATGTCTCTACATTTAGGAGATCGTGTGACTTCACGGGGTGCCTTTGAAAATAGTCTCAGACCGTGATGCACGCTTCACATCCCGATTGTGTAAAGGATTGTAGGAGTATTTTAGGACTCAGCTTCACTTGAGCACAACTTTTCACCCGTTGACAGATGGTCAGACTGAGCAGACCATCCAGACCATGGAGGACATGCTTCGTGCATGTGTTCTAAATTTTGGTCGTAGTTTGGAGGACCAAATACCCTTGGTGGTGTTCGCGTACAACAACATCTATCACTCCACCATTGGTATGGACCCTTTTTAGGTGTTTTATGGATGACCATACATATCACCCTTGTGCTAGACAGATCCAGGAGATCCAACACTCGTGATCCCATAGATGGTACAAGCTACCACTGAGAAGGTGTAGGTCATCCAAGAGCGGATGAAGACTGCACATAGTTGATAGAAGTCCTATGCTGATAGGCGACAAAGACCACTAGAGTTCTAGGAGGGGGACCACGTATTCTTGAGAGTCTCCCCTCGAAGGGGACTATGGAGATTTGGTAGATGAAAAAAACTCTCACCAAGGTTTATCTAACCTTTCCTAATACTTTGGAGGATTGGAAAGGTGGTGTACCGCTTGGCACTACCACCGCAGTTGGAGAGGGTGCACGACGTCTTCCATGTATCCCAACCGAGGAGATACGTGCATGACCCATCTCACATCATAGACCATGGAAAGCTGGAGATTGACGACAGGGTGACTTTTGTGGAGTTCCTGTTGGAGATATAGGATCGACAAGAGCGGGTACTTTGTGGGTGTTAAATTCCTCTGGTGCAAGTTCGTTGGTAGTACAAGAATATCTAGGAGAGCACATGGGAGCAAGAGGCTCATATGCATGCCCAATACCCCTCTTTTTTTGTGTATCCTTGTTTGGATTTTGGGGACGTAAATACCTAAGGTGGAGAGAATGTAAAGGAAAAAAAATTCCATGTATTTTTTTTAAATTATTTGGGATTATTAAGAGTCTGCGAAAATTTACGGTGTGTAATTTTGAGGCCTGGTGTGCCCGAAATGAATTTATGAACTTTTTTTGGGTACATTCAGTAAATGAGCGGGTGGCGTTTTCTATCTTTTGAATCGGTGATCAGATTAAAAATCCAAGGGAACCATTGAATTCGCAGTACCGAGATTCTCTTAAGAGAATCTTCACTTCAACCTCAATAGGTTGGGAAAAAAATTTAAATTTTTGAATTTTTAAAGAAAAATAAAATAACACATAATTTTTATTTTATTTCCTTTTTCTTTTTCCTACCACCTGTTGAGCGGCGGTGGCGGGGACCAAGGAGGTGGTAAGACCTTTAATTATGTGGTGTTATTTTCATGTTCACACTTTGGTTTCATAACCACCCCTCGCATAATTAATGAGACACTTTAATTACATCAATTAATGAGGCACTTTAATTACATCAATTAATGAGGCACATTAATTACATCAATTAATGAACCTCATTATTTTTTCAAGGCATTTCTCGCCTTTACCCTCCTATTTATATGGATATTGGGTTTAGTTTTTGGCACAACTTCATCAAGTGAGGAACCCCTAACGGAGTGACACCACACCTTCCACTGATGGAGAACAGAGGATTGACAATGCCCATTGTGGGATGGATCCGAAGGTTGACAGATGACGAACACCAACACACATGAACCTTCTTCTTCATCCACAGTAACCTCGAACGTGGATGCACCACTATCCATGACGTACCTAAGGAATCACGAGGTAGGGGTTGTCTTTTAATTCAAGAATTTCCCTTGATTTTATTCCTCATTCTTGTTTTTGCAGGAGGTTGTTGTGGGGGATTTGAATGGGCTTTAACATTATTAAAATGTGATGAATAATTACCTCCCTCTTGTTATAAAGCTAACATGGAAGGCGCAAGCCAAATGAATAAGGCCCGGACCCTCCGCCACTTGTTTTATTTATTGCGTTCTTTGGGGAAGGTTTTTCCAATTTCAACAGAAATGTGAGACAGAGGGTCATGTTGTGATGATGGTAGTCCGGGAGGCCTGTAGTCACATACAGGAATGGAAACGAAGCTCCAGAGCATCGCCGAAGCCCTGCGGAAGCTCCGCTGGTGTGGCATCGGCGACCAACGCTAACAGTGGAGGTGGCGGCTAACGCTCACTAGTTGCAAAGGTGTGTGGCACCGCTCGGTGTCGCGGTGGTCAGACAGGCGGCCGACAACGGCCGGTCACAGAGGCGGAGGCGGCGCTCCATCGCGTGCCGCGTTGAAGAATCCGTGACTCGAACCCACAACGATGGCAGGGGGAACCATGTCCTGCGGACCACATGGCAACGCCACATGGTGCCACTATTTGAAGGAGATGAATGACTCCTTTGAGCCGTTCAGCAGGTGGACTGTGCACCCCGCGTGGGGCATGCCAGCAGGCCGGGCCACGTCACTCGGTGGGCTGGGCCGGTCTACAGCCCAGCAGACCATGCCCTCCGTGACCTAGCCGAACAGGTCTATCCCAATCCGGTACGGGCCAGGCTGGGTCATACCCAGATCGGGTCGGGTTGGTCTGACTGGGTTGGACCAGACCCGAACCCCTCTCAGGCCCAAAAACGCTTAAGTGATCGTAACTTGCAAACCGAACGTCCGTCTGATGAACCGTCTGCGAGGCAAGGATCATTGAAGTGAGAAAATACTTTTTGAGATACTCCATGAGAGTTTTAGAGAAAGTTAGAGTACAGATGGGTTGGATCGACTATGAATCCACCTGGGCCCTCGATACTAAAATGCCAATAACTTACAGTCCGAGTGACCGGTTCACACGCCGTCTGTTGTGTTGGAACCCTTATAACATGATAGATCATCGGGTTACTTCTTCATGGGACTTTTTTCTAGTTGAAATACGACCGACGGCTTGAGGAGCAGTTCTCCCAGAATCAAGCGTGCTATGAGCAAGAATCTAGTGGCTGGCTGTGACATGAAGAAGAAGAGCGACTAATATGGGTCAGCATCAGAAACTCCAGAGTGGGATGATATAGTTGTATGAATGATCATCCCTACCTATGTACCAGTGACCAATATGGGTAATATGGCATCCCACCTTTTTATTAAATAACTTTTCATTACATCTTACAAAGAGAGGATCTTTTTTAAGTCTAGTGTCTTGGAAATCAGGAACATTAAACATGAAAGAAACATAAAACATTATTATAATCCACTTGTAAGGCTTCATCATAATTTAATCCTAAGTACAAGGGAATCAGTATACTTGTGATATCAATACAAACTTGATAAAAACATAAAGACAAGAGAAATGAAAGAATAGGAATATAATAATTAAAAGAACTTGAAACATAACTTGAATATCTGGATACAACATTTCATTTAGACATTCATGAACATATCACCAAGGTCCATCCCCAAGGTATAATAAAATTTACCAAGGTTATTCACCAAGGTATCATGAAACTTGTCATCTCTAGAGATTAATTCTTTACCCAATGCATTAGAGAGCTATGAGCGCACACCCTTAATATGTATTTACTTTCATGTGATCCACATAGATCATAATCAAACATTTCATAAATAACCCATAGAGAATAAAAGAAATGGGTTTCATTTCAAAATCATGATGTTTTAAAGAGTACTTAAAAATGAGATTGTTATATCATTTATAACCCATGGAAAGGGAGTGAGGGTTACATGTATGTCAATTAAAGAATCAAATATATCATTTTTGTATTTATGAACACCCATAGAAACTAAATAGGTCTGGGTATTCACATATCTAAAACAATATAATTTCTTGAGAGAAAGAGAGAGAAATTTTGAGACGAAATTTCTACAGCATAACGGCTATATAACTTGGTTTTAGAAAATAATGAAAAGAGATAGGACAAGGGTAACCCACTCATAAATAACTCATCATATAGTAGGGGTACATAATAAAAATAAATAAGATCATTTTATGGATATTTTATGGAAATACCATATGAAAATGAAACTCGAAGGAAAAGAGAAGATGTGATTTCTTTTATGAAAAGTTCGGCTGCCTAACGACGTCACTTAAAAATTCAAAAAATCAATTGATGAGAGAAGAAAGGGAATATCATCATTTGAACATAAAATTTACAGTATTAAAGACATATAAGAACAATCCCCCACATAATAAAGTGAAAATATAAGAAATAACATAAAGGAAGTCATGAATTAAAAGAGGAGGGTGAAGTTTCCCTTACCTTGAAGAGTAACATTGAAAGCTCGATGGTCGGAACCTTAGGAGGGTTGAGGGAACCTTGGGAGGACTCCTTGGGAGTTAAAGAGACCAGAACTTCGTTTAGGATGATTTTTTAATGAAATGGATGAGGGAATGGCTTAGTATTTATAGGATAAGTGAGGGAACAAATCATTAATTGCCAAGGGACACCTCATCGGTGGTATTGGAAAAACCATGGGCTTGCCCATGGTATTTTCCCAAGTTATTGGCCACTTGGGACACATCATTGCATATAATACTATTCATAAGTTTACCAGAATTATTACATAATTATTACATCCTTAATAATGTCATTAAATACCCAAAACTCAAAACTGTATTTTTACTATTCACAAAAAATTCAACTTTCTCCGAAAAATCCCAAAAATTCACCTCAGCATAATATCGATGATCTGAATTCAAAAATGAACTAAATTTTATAAAAATAATTTTCTAAATAATTTTTAATTTAATTTTTAAATAGAAAATACTATTCACTCGAAAAAACTAATACTTAACTAATAATTTCTGAAATAGTTATTTACCTATTTTATTGAATCACAATACTTAATCACGGTGCCTAAATTATATTAATACTTTATTAAGTGAGGGTACTAATAAATTTGGTCACATTACTATTCATAAGTGTAAAATCACTATTTATAATTTACTATTCACCAAAAATTATGTTGATCTTATTAGACTCTAAATTTCATACTGAACACAACTGTAGAAGATCGTTTTTTTGAAAATAATTACTCATTATTAATTATTTAAGGTTTACATAAATATTTTAAAATATTCTTTTTTTCAAAATTCATCAATAATATACATCCTATATTTATCCAAACATTTAAAATTTCACAAACTTCACCATAAGAATAAATCACAATTTTATTTATAACAAAGGATTACACAAAGCAGATATGGTCTCGTTATATAGACCCTTATAACACCAGCATATCACCTAAGTGTAAGGTGTGATAAGGTGATAGAATCTGGGGGCGGCTCGACTAGCATTGCCTGAGTGGTGATTTCTATCAGCTTGAACTTCTTCCAAAGGTGATTCCGTTCCAGCTTCACACGATGACGTTCGGCTTGGGTTTGGTCCAGAGCAAAGCCCAGTGGTGCTACCTCCTTCCCAAGTTCCGTCAGATGGGCTTTGATCGGCCCGAGACTACTGGATGAGGCCATAAAATCTTCTTTTTGTATTAATTAACCAAGATCACTTATATTTATAGACAATAATCGCAACATTAAGCGTTTAGTTTCCAATGGTCATATTGACCAATAGTCATTTAACAGTCGAAACCCAACGGTCTCATTTTAATTATACTAATTTCATTAAATAAATGAAATAGTTTAGTTGATTATAAAATAAAATAACACACAAAATTAGGAAATAAAAATTATTAAAAAGTTCAGGTCGTTACAGGTCAGCACCAGCAACCAATACGGGTCAACACTATCGACCAATACGGGTCACCACTAGCGACCAATACGGGTCAACACCAGTGACCAATACGAGTCAACACCGACGACCAATACGATTCAGCGTCTAGCGACCAATATAGGTCAGCATACAATGAACTATATGGGTCAACATAAGAGTTAATACGGATAGAATGATCTGGCTTTACGAATAGTCATCCCTATCCTAGTAGTCTTGAAGTTATACCGTTAGAGTGAGATGTCTCTTTTGCTTTGTGCTTCATGATTTAGATCATGCATGTGATATTAAATTTTTGGTATTTCTTGTGATGTTTTCCTTTTTGGATTACTGAGATACCTTCGGGGGTCTCAGGGTCCCCTACTGGGTATTGTTATACTCACCCCTGCACGGGCTTCGCTTGCATGTGTGTGTTTAGTGCAAACTACTGACGCTCCAAGGAAGACTTTGGAGGTTCGAGACTTGGTGGAGATTGGTGCGATAGGAGTAGTCGAGATCCTCTTCTTCGACTTTAGAATTACAGCTACTACCCTCCAGGTAGAGATTTAGGGAAGATGTGACAACTGTTTACTTTCTTTTTAGTTTTAGGGATTGTATTCCGGCCCACTGTTTTTAGTTTACAGTTGTACTCATGGTTATACCTTACTTTTGTTGGTTATTTACTTCAGTGGCCCTTTTTGAGTGTGTACAGATCTCTAAGGAAATTCCTTCCCTATTCAGGAAAATCCTTCAGGTGCTAGTCACCAACCCCTGGCCTATGGAAGGTGGTCTTGGGGTAGTCACATCTAGGTCCCGTGGGACGGGTCGTGACATCCATTGCCTTTGATCTATAAAGCACCATCTTTTCCAAACCTCATTGTTCTATCAACCCTTTTCTTAACACTATTCAATAAATATTCATTTCATATCATATAGGATGAGCATCCACTGTCAATAATCTTGGTGCTACTATTCTTTTTAGATTTGAGATCTATTTCTGCAAGGTTGGATTCTAGATTTTCTTCTTTTCCTTCCATGACATATTTGATTGAGTGGAGGATAAAGATGACCTTTCCAATATATTTTCAATATACATGGGTTCATCATACTCATATTTTTCTTCCAGATAAGAATACCTATTTGCAAGAGCAATTACGCCTGGTTGGTGGGTATTAACCTTTCTTTGAGCGTTGGAAGAAATTTTCCCACCTTTCCTCTGCCTACAATGAATAGATTTATGGACATAGTTAGAATAGTAAAAATAATATCCATAGAAACTATTTATTCTATATGATGAAGGATTTGGTTTCATTCTTCTTTGTTGACTTCCAAGAGCTTCCCCATTCAGATAGATCCTTTCCTCTACACAGTATGACAGGGTATGGCCAAAAAATCCGCATAATTGACATTTCATAATAAGAAATGTATTCTCACTTCCATTATTCCTCATGCCCCCTTATTTAGTAAAATTATTTGACTAGAGATCATTTCTCGATACTTAAGGATAATTTTCAGCTCTCTTTTCTATTTTATTTGAAGATTTATTTATTAGGACATCAGGTGCCTTTGTGATGTGTTAAAATTTATGCTTACCTTTATTTTGTCTCATCATGTTTCCAGCCTTTGATGTTTCTACATAAAATCCAATTCCACATTTCCTCATACTTGTAGATCTCTAATCATTCAAGGCCTTCTATAATCCTTCATAACAATGTTTAGATATTTCTAACAACTATGAATCTGAGAATATTTCAAACTGAAATTTCTTCTTTGTTTATTTTGATTTTGATTCAATTTACAATTTACCCCTTAGAGTAACAAATTATTCATTAAGTCCCTCAACTATATTGGAATTAACCTCTAGTCTAGATGTAAGGTCATTGATGACTTTAGCCTGCTCTTTAATCCTAAGCTTAAATTACACAACATATTCTGATATTTAAAAAGTTGATACATGTTCTTCTACCCCTACTTCTAGTCGATTGATTTTTTCTTCAAGACAATCAATATACTTTGATGAATCTTCTAGAACAACTCTCAAATTTTTTTTTCTTTTTATTTGATCATCAAGATTATCAAGAGCACCCTCAAGTTCTACCTTGAGATCAACAACCCCAATCAACTAATTATCTTTATATTTTGAAGGTTATAAGTTTTCAAATATAACCACAATGGATGCTTGGGTTTCTTATTTAAATTCTGGTTCTTCATCCTCTAAAAATTTATTAACATCTCATTCTTCATTACAGACAAAAATCTTTATTTAAAATTTATTTTTTGATTTAAATTATCCCTTTTAGGGAAGCATTTTTTGAGGTTTCTACATACTTACAAGTTCATTTTCTTCATTATATAACTTCCTTGAGAACCGAGAGGCAATATTCCCAAATCTACCACATCTAAAATAGGCAAGAGGAAGCTTTCCTTCAAACTTATATTTTCCTCTCTTAAATTTCTTGGAAAAAGAGAAATAAATTCATCTTCCTAATTATATTCATCAAAAAAATCATTAGAAACCTAAATATTTTCCATATATTTGAATTCCATTTCCTTTCTTACTTGATTTGTTGCATATTATAGTTTGAATCTCATTTCATAAGCCACCAGAATGCTTATAAGACCAAAAATAGAAATTTTAGAGAGATATATTTCCTCAAGGGATGAAACTTTTGGATTTTACAGTGGTGGAAGCCTTCTTAATATTTTATTCATGATTTTAATACCTTTTATTTCTTCACAAAGTCCTTTTATTACTCCAAAAACTTCAATAATTCAATTAAAAAATGTATCTACATTTTCAGACCATTGAACCTATTGTGAAAACTTGTAGTTTTTCCTCCTTCACTTTTTTATTACCTTCGTATATGTCTTCCAGTTTTTCACACACATACTTTGCTAAAGTGAAACTCATCACCTTCAAATAAATTTGACAAGATAGAACTTAAGTAAGGAAATTTTATTATTTAGAATCTGCATCAATGATTTTCCTATCCGTTTCAGTCATAAATAGTCCAGTCGCATTAGTGACCTGAATCCCCTGAGTTGTGGAAAAGAGAACTTCCATCCTAAGGGATATAAGATGATATTTTATCCTGTTCTTCCAAATATGTAAGTTAATTCCATCAAATAGGGATACTCCCTTGACATTTACTGAATTATCCATGAAAACAAAAGGGGACAAATTTAACTCCAGCAACCTGTATGCTCTGATACCACTTTTAGGAACCCGGAACACCTTGATAGGGGAGGGGTGAATTAGGTTTCAACTTTTTATTTTAAATCGATGGATCTTGTTTCCACATTTATAAGAACTTATTAAACATATCTGATAGAATCATGCAATAATTAAACATTCACATACATAGATACAACGCATCAATTTTACTTAGTTTACAACTAAGGGCTAGTCCAAGGATCATACACTGGCAGTATGTCAGCCATACCAAAATACAATAATATATACTAGTTTTGGAATAAAAATTTTTATACATAGTCACTCTATTCTAGGAATAATTCCTTTATAAGATTTTAGGGATAACACACTACTTCCCTCATAAAACATCCATAGAATCCCCCTTTCTCATTGCTTTGGGTGAAGTCTCACTCAATTTAACGAATTAAAGGCCACTTTAGTAGATTGGAATTTAAGTCTTTATCCCTGAATATCATGAGATTGTTCTTGCACTATAGTTTTGAATTGATTCACTTGAAATCAATAATTAAACAAACCATATAGTTAAGACCTTAAGGGATCACAACTCATCACATGCGTGTAACACCTGTTCTTATGTGAAACTTTTAGTATTGTCTAACAAGATGTATTTAATGCAACCATTATCTTTCCCACAACCAAATATGATATTCAATTAGTCTTTACAGAAACAAGGAGCATTATGTGTGTAAGATTTACTATGCTCAATTCTTCATTAGTCAAATATTTCACGCTACAGAGACACTATATTTTCATTGGAAAAGTTCTAACTCTTGACTAGGGGAAGCCCCTTATTTATAGATGTTGTAGAAATTTCATGTAATATCCTTGTTCACCTTCCCCCATGCGCATAATACTGATTTTGATGTAGTATTTGTTATGTAATATCCTTTCACAAAATTTTATATTTTGTGTGCAACTCATGCCTTTTTAATATTTTGATGTGATAGTCTCGAAACTCCACCTGTGCACAACTCATTTTGATTTCGTATTTGGAATGTAAGATTCTTTCATGAAATTTCATATTTTTCATGAAACTCACACCTTTTACATATTTTTATGTGATGATATTGAAACTATAATTTCATGTAAAAATTTATATTCACCTTCATTCTTGCATGCAACTTCCTTTTCCAGAAAAAACTTTCTTTATCCTACAAATTTTGGACCAAAAAAATTGGAAAACACTGGGAAATGACATCAACTTCAACACTTTAGTCAACTTGTACTATAAGATCACTTGCCTTGAAAAGTCCCTAATCAACCTAGTGTGGATTGAAAACAAACACAAACTAAAATATATTTACAGTAATGAAAATCCTTGGTTCCAACACATCTGCACCCGGTTTGGGATAAATTTATTCCATAAATAACTCTTTACATTTATAATCTTAATTACCAGGGACTTATAACTTTAGTTTTTACTATTTTATAACCATTAGTATATATTTTTTATAGTTTTTAATCAAATAACTTTATTTTCTTTGGATTTCATGGAAATAGAAATTGTTTCCCTTTTTTATTTAAGCCTCAAATCCATTTATCAAAGTTCACACATGTCTTGTGTTCGATTAAATTACTGATTGGACTTTTGAATTTATATCTAAATCCATGATGGGGTTTTTGGTTTCTAAAATAGTACGAAAGGACCTTATTTAAAAAAATGGATTAGTTTGGATTAATTAAGTATTGATTTTATGGTTCTTGAGTTACTTGAGATACTCTTTGGGTGTTCATATGATTTAGTTTTAAAATTAGAGTTCTGAATTGGGTTTTAAATAGTGTTTGGTTTCCATATCAAGTGTGTTAAATGTGTTTAGAATGGCATTAGGTTTTTTTAATTGAAATTCATTTCATTCAAAGATTTGAATCGTTTTTGGTTTCAAAAATTGATTTCTATATTTGATTCTTTTAAAAAGGTATTAAGTACTAGTTGGAAATTTATAAAAGGGGTTTATTAGAAAGTATTTGAATGAGGTGTTTACATGTTTTGGAATTTGTTGTGATTTCTGTATGATTTTTTACTTACCTCTGTTTGGTTGGTCATGGGAACTTGAGAAGTTAGGACATGGAAACTTAAAATGGATGAAGTTTTTTCCACTAGTTGAGTATGTCACCCTAACTAGTGAAGTAATATATATGGAACCACTACTATCCCAATGAGGTTATTATATCTACCCCACTTATTTAGGGCACTACTCTAGCATGTGAAGTCATTTTACTAGGTAGTCCTAACTCTAGTTTCCCTAGGGATGAAACCATTATGTATTTTTTACTTTCAAATCCTTTTTTTTTCGTATTGTATGTTATTATTTTTAATTATCCATCCTCTCCTATCATACTTTTATTATTGTTAATATTGAGTACCTTTCTTTCATCCATTACTATTGTTTATATTCTATTTTTGTTATCTGTTTCTTATAGATGATAATGCCAATTATTTTATTTTACATATTTATTCTACTACCTTAATAATGTTTGAAAATCAATTAATGGAATTTTTTGAAAGTAAATTAGTAAAAAGATATTTTTAAATTATGTTTTTTTATCTTATATGTCTTTCAAAGGCATTTCTATGTTTTCCTTGAAATTTCTTCTCCCAGATAAAGTGCTTTGTTTTATTAATAAAAGAAAAGATATATTTTTCTCATGTGATTTGGTTTACTCAAATTCTAAAATGGTCTTATTTTCATATAATGTATTTCAAAATATCTTGGAGGGGTTTTATTTTTATAGAGCATGCATGGGGTTTGGGGAGGATAATTACTATGAATTTTATGATCATGACTATATATAAAAATTTAATTTCTTGATCAGGTTCTATAGAAGCCCATCATAGTGGTATCCTTCCCTATTTATGCTTCCAGTTCAGGTTTGGTGTTGAGGTAGTATGGTGAAAATCAGTCACACCGAGATTTGTAGTTCGATGTTTAGTATTTATTTTACTTATCTAGAACCGTGTATGTATGGTCCTTTCTATAATTATTATATCTTGAGTCCTACTTATAAATTTTTTCATCTCTTTTATACTATGGCCTTTATTTATATGTTTATTTTTGGTCATTCCTTGTTTGTCTTGTTTCTTATTTTTAATCTAGTTATTTGGTTTTCATGGATATCTGACTTATATACTAGTCATACCAGATATTAAGTAATCTTATGCTATGTGTTTTATTGTGTTCATTGGGAGAACCATTACAACATATTTATATTTGATTCTTTAGTTCTTGTAGCTAGTCTTGGGCATTTTAGAACATGCCTTACATCATATCACAGGTTGTCTTGGGTGCTCGAATAAGGGGTGGCCCAGACTGGTTCATGAAAGAATAGTATCGAAGTTTAGGTTCTTAAAAGGGTCTAGCTTCTTGATAATCCCTTCATTATTTAGGTAAGTTTATTAGATTGTTTCTAGGATTATAAGATCTCAAGTGATATGTTTAGGAAAAGTCTAGCTATCACTTACTCACAAAAATCATTAAGTTACCATGGGATTTTGGGTTGTGAGTCTTGATTCTTGATCTTATTATTCATTTTTTTGGGTTTATTTTAATTTTTATGGATGGTATTTTGGATGATATTGAGGTTATGTGGTTTTTTAAATATTTTTCATGTTTTTGGATGAAAATGGGAGAAGAAATAGAGGCACACTGTTATCTCACAAGATTTGGAAAACCGTACAATGCTTGTGTGCATGGTTATATCTTAGGCTCCTAGTTTTAGTTAAATGGTTGGCACATGGAATACTAAATAATGAACAACCACTTTACCCTATTCAATTCCTATATTGGATCCCTTTTTAATATATATTTCTTTTAGTTATGTTTTATTATTATTTAAGGTTAATTGAAGTGAGTTTTAAGATATCTTGATTATATTTTGTTGAATCTTGTTAATGAATTGTATTAGAAAACTTTTAATGGAAAATAGTTAAGTTTTGAGAGTAATAAATGGGGTTTTCTAAAATGATTTGAAATGAGTTAGATGTGTTATATTTTTAAAATAATTTAAATAGAGGATTAATGAAATTTAAAAATACTTTTAAGTTTATTTTGAAATTAATAAATAAGTTATCTAAAATAAATTAGAATGAACTTGATATTTTTATTTTAAAAATGATTTCAAAATAGAAAATTATAAAATTAAAAGTTGATTTTTAAGTAGAATTTTATGAATTCTACATGAGTATGGGTTACTTGAAATATAATATGTAGATTTTTTTAATCAAAAGTGGGGTGATTTTGGGTTTTGTAAGGAAAATTTAAATTTAAAATAGTGAGAGTTTGAGTTTGAAATTTTCAAAGGAAATATTCTAAAAAAAAGTGAAAATAATTTTTATGTGGTAATATAAATTAATGATTTTGTAGAGAACTTGATGATTTTAAAAACTATCCTTTAAATCTATTTGGTATTTTGATCCTTTAATTGGTGGTTGGAATTTGTTTCCTTGATTTATGATTTTTTACTTATTGTTTATCTATTTTAGGATGATTTGATCACTGGTGTGTTCTTACTTTAGTTTTATGTTACTTTAATTATCTATTATTCCTCTAAAAATTTCCCAGTGGGTTGTGGAAAGTTTTTGATTTGGGATGTTCCTAATTTTGTGTCTCTTATGGTTTGGTAAGTTTGATCCTTTTAGTTTATGACCATGCCGAGACACCATATGGAGTGGAAAATTCAAACTCTTCTTGGAGGTTTAGACTTAATCAAGAGTTTTTGATTTGTTTCCATTTTTATTTCACTAAGTGGATTATTTATTCTTGATTTAGTGGCTAAGGAATCATTTATTGTTCAATTTTTTAATGATGCATTTATCTTGACCTTAGTTCTAGAGTATTATCACCTTCTTTATCTTCATTTTAGGATGTGATTAGTGGGGCCATGGTAGTGAGTTTGGTTTCTAGGGGCCAACCCAGGATGGGTGGTGACTATGCTTATTTCAATCTTGGTGATGGTCCACTATCCTAAAAGGATAATTCCCATTGTATGCTATAATGTGTTTATATCATTCACTCTAAGTTATTTTCTTCAATGTTTAGATATCATATTTTTGTGGAGGAAAAACAATTTTTTTGAAAGATTTGTGTCATGGAGTGTTGTAGTTTAAGTTGGGTAGTAGTTTAAGAGATCCTATTCAAGGTGTTGCAATTTCTTACCTCCCTAAATATTTTCCCTTTCCACATAATTAAATTTATCTATTATTGATACATGGTTTGTAATTTGGGGATACTCTTTACTTATCTTGTTTGGATACCTAGAAGATTGATTTGATAAAATTATAGATGTGACCTCAATTGAATGTTTCAGTTGATCTTCCTTGATTTCAAGTATTGTGGTTGTTTTAGTGATTCGCTTAGAGTATTCTTTGGTTTGGTGTGACCTACCATATTAATGATATCCATATAGTGGAGAGATTGGGTATTGGTCTCAGATATCATTTTTTATTTCCCCTTTGTAGTTATTGGATTCATGTTATGGGTTTATGTTGTGATTAGGGTTTTAAGGATGTTTTGGATTTATAGATGTGGTTTGATTGGACCAGTCTTGTTTTTTTATTAGTATGAGTTAGTACTTGTGGAATCCCATGGATTTAGAGATGTTTCTTGATTGGGTCGGGTTTGTTTTTAGTTTTAGTTCTGAGTTGGAATTTTTTGGTTGATGTTTTCCTTTTCTCTGACTCAATGAATTTATTTAGTAAAAAAGTGATATGGTATGGGATAAGTTCCACACCATGAACTTTAATTTCATGAAAATTTTACTTATTTATTGATTATTGGACTGATCCTTGAGTTATGGGTGGAATTACCTTGATTTTTTTTAATTTTAACATTTCAATACAAGGCGCATGGTTGGAACAAGTTTAGTAACAACCACTTGGAAACCATGTGAAGGGACTATAATTTTTAATAGATCAATTTTTCTTGGTTGTCACATTAAATCATGTGAGTAACTAGGTGTGTCCATTTAGGGGTGCATGGTTGGCACACAGTTTGATAAATCATGTGGCAAACCATGTAACCTGTCTAGATTTTAAAATTGATGAAATACTTATTCTACCCTCACCTGTTTAAGACCCCTCTTGGACTTACTTTCCTCCCACTCACATGAGCTGGCCAAGGGAAGCGTTAGGTGTGACACTCTCACCTCTATGATTTTCATGGGTTCTTTTTCTTTTATTTTGGGCGGATTTCTTGAGGTTAGAGTTTCATTTTTCCTCTCCTTAACTTCTCTTATCTTGTTATTCAATCTTCCCTTATCTTAGAAGTCATGTGGCCAAAACCTAGGTGTACTATTTATCTAAATATCATATGGTTCTTGATGTTAGGGTTTGTATATTGTTCGTCGGGCCTTCATTTTTCTGTATTTTAAAGGTTTTCATCATCCATGCCTGTTTTGAGGCAGGTTTTCTCCATGCATAACTCTTTAAATTTAAAACCTTGATTTATTGATATTTCTAACATGATTTGTTAATGTTTTATGACCATTAGTATATATGTTAAATATTTTTTGATAAAATAAGTTTTTTTATTTTTATTTCATGTAAAGAGGAACAATTTACCTTTTTTATTCAAGTCTCAAATCTATTTCTAAAATTTTATACATTTCTTATGTTTGATTAAATGCATAAATAGTCTTTTGAATTTAACTACCAACCTATGATGGGTGTTTGGTTTCTAAAATATTATAAAAGGTCCATATTTAAAGAAATGGGTATTTTTGGATTAATTAAGGATTATTTTTATGGTTCTTGAGTTACTTAATATACTCGTTTTATGTTTATGTTAATTGGTTTTAATAGTGGAGTTCTAACTTGGGTTTTATATTGTGTTCATGTAGGTTTTGAGCACAACAGAAGCATCAGATAGGGCATGCCCAACTCGTCTTTTTTTTTCATGGTTGATGATTAATCTTAGATTTACATGATGATAAACATCGTGATCAATGAAATTGAATCCAATAATATAGAAAATAGATAAATTCTAGAAGCAAAGCATAGGATCATCACATATTATTTATAATTAATTTAAGCAATTAAAGAATTAACTTGTGATAAATTATTTTTTCATTGACAGATCTGCCAATGTCTCTATGTAATACTATTATTTCATTGAGGGAATCAATAGTATATTACCTATAGTGGTGATCTACACATGTTCCATGAACCTTCTAATGTCGTTGTAAGAATCTCCAGGTGCTAGCACGACGTATCTTAACACTTGCATCGTTTTCCTTGGATCGACCTGAGAACCACTTCAAAGAATGGTCTTCAATCTCTCTAGACTTGAGAGTGGTGGTGGAGTAGTATAACTCTCTATTCTTGAGATCATTCTTTGAGATAGATATATCTAGGTATTTGAGAGGATTCCTATGAGGTATCATTGTACACAACACAAAAATGAATTGGGTTTCTTAATAAAATAATATAACTGGGTTTATATACTACTAGGGTTAGAAAATAATAATTGAACATGAATCCTTTATTATTTTCATAATCTATAAATAACCCCATGTCTATAATAATAATAATAATATTATTATTATTTCTTGACATGTACTAAACTCACGAATTAATATAAATATTATTTATAAAATAATATTCAATAAATATTATTTCTCACAAAACCATTAAACTCGGTCCTCCATTCCTCCATAATATTTATTAGGTCTTGAATAATGAATATTTATTTAATAAATAAATATCACTTCATTACATTCTAATAAATAAATAAATATTATATTCACTAAATAGAAAATAAATATTTATTAAATATTCTGATAACATAATATTATCTCGAATAACTGGTGATGGATATATATGCGATAAGGAAAACATGAATAATTATTAAACCACATATAGGAATAATATTTATTCAAATTATCAAATAATAAATAATAATACATTATTTAACTGAGGTTCTGAATACACTTAGTGTCTGACCCTCTAGGCCTCTCTTTCTCAGTGGCATTAGGAAAATCCGTCTAAAGTCCAAGGTTGGCATCTAGAAACATTCCAAGTAACCCATAGATAAAGAAATTAATGATTCAATGATATAATACCTTATACGTATTCTTAATATGAAATATAATCCTTTTATCATAATATCTCTAATCAACCAGGTTTCACACTTATGCCATCAACCTATGTGCTCGATGTCTCTTTCTTTGACTTTTCAGAAATCGAACTTGCCTATAGAAAACCATGGACATGGATTTATTTAGGATATATCATTTCCATCAATGGGCCTAAGATACCAAATTTTGTTAAATAATAGAAGGGGAAAATCCTTTCTTACATTATTCATTAATTAAATATTACTCGCGACACACCTAACGTATCCTACCTTGCTGCGAATATATATCATCATAGTTTTCATCAATAAATCAAAGTACTCAAATTATAATACTAATTAATAATAATATTAAAGTATAAGGGTAAATACATACATCTGTATATAGTAACATCCAATGGAACATATAAATTTGGATTTCCTATTGGCTGGTTTCATTCTCATAATATCCCACATTGGATATTATCATGGGAGTACACTATAATAAGGTGCCTCAAGGTTCTATGAGTCTCCGCCCCTAATATACTATATCATTTATGTCCCTAAAATGATTTCTTCTAGCTAAAAAACATATATTTAATAATAATTTCATGGAACTTCTGGGTTCTCATCATAACAGATAATTTCTATGACCTTTCAGTGCAATATCTACTCTTAGGACATTATCACATACTATGTTACATAAACGAACAGTCATGATGTGATAAGGAGTTTATTAATATTAAAAACAATGAATATAGGTTATCATAAAGTACAAATAAGTTGGTTTTAGGGTACTAACTCCAACAGAATCCCACTTTCACTAGAGCCAACTACTAATAACCTCCAGTCTGCTATATCTCACACAATACTCATGATTCTACTAATATAGGCCTTTATTTAAGGGGATTTCCATATTTTCTTCTATGAGAACTCTAATTACTACAACTTCACCACTTTTAGAAAAATCCCTCAAGAGGTGATAATTCTAAAGTATGTTCTTTGTCTGTTGGCGTGACCTTGGATCTTTTTCAAGATCCACTACTGCAGTGTTATCACAATACACCGTGATAGAGTCTTTACTATTAGACAAAACATCAATCTCCTGGACAAATTTTTGTATCCAAACGTCTTCTATGGATGAATCAGAAGCCTCTATATATTCAAAATCTTTAATAGAATTAGTGATAATTGGATGATTTGATATATTCCATCTCACAACTCCTTCATTGAGATGGAAAAAATATCTTGAATATGGCTTCAGGTCATTATGATCTATTTGAAAACTAGAATCAATATAACCCCTGATGACTACCTCCTTATCTGCTCCATACACTGGGAACATATCCTTAGTTATTCTTAGATACTTAAGGATAACCTTAATAGTAGACCAAATATGTTATCCAAGATCATATTGATATCTTCCTACCAGGATAAATGCATAGGCAACATAAATTATAGTACATAACATGACATACGTGGCTATTCCTATCAATATAGTGTATAGTATATTACTCATTCTCTCTTTCTCCTATTGCGCCTTGAGAACACATTTTATTAGAAAGATGTATAACATGTGACACTGTAACCAATCCCCACTTAAATTATTCCATACCAAATCTCTTTAGTATCGGTTCAATGTATATACTTTGACTTTGTCTAATAAACCTCTTGGATCTATCATGAATGATATTGATCCCTAGAATATAGGCTGATTTACCTAATTCCTTCTTGGAGGAACACTTATTTAACCAGTCCTTAATAGACTGTAATACTAGTATGTCATTTCTAATAAGTAATATGTCATCAACATACTAGGATAATGAATTCATTCCAACTAAACATATTTTAAACACATGGATCACATTCATTCTTAATAAAAAAAATTCTTTTATATCTTCATCGAATCAAATGTTCCATGATCTAGATGATTGATTCTATTCATAAATGGATATCTATAACTTGGAAATACTTTTGGAATCACCTGAAGTTACAAAACCTTATGGTTGCGTCATGTAGACATCTCCATAAAGGTTCCAATTAAGGAAAGATGTTTTGAAATCCATCTACCAAATTTCATAGTCATGGTAAACTGCTATAACAATTAAAATTTTGATGGATTTAAACATGGAAAATGATGAAAGGGTTTCATTATAGTCAATTACTTGACTATATTTAAACCCATTATCCACTAGCCTTGCTGTATAGGTATTTAATTTACCTTCTATTTCCAATTTTCTCTTGAATACCTATTTTAAACCTAAGGATTTTACATCAACTGTTGCATTGAAAAAACTCAAACTTGGTTATGATACATGGAATCCATTTCAAAATTCTTGTATTACTTCCATATTGCAGCTTTTAACATCTCTAAAAATTATTTTTAGGATAGAGGTTCATCATTGTCAACCAATAACAAGTCACCATCTTCGGTGACTAGAAAACCATATCTCTCTAGTTATCTTAACTCTCTAGTGCTCATACAAATTACTTGTATTTCAGGAACTAATTCTCTGGGGGCTCGTGGAATATGTTCTTGTACCAAATCTTGTGTATATTGAGCATCAAATTCATCAAAGTAAATATTTCTCCCAATTTTTTTTGAGGATGTGCTCCCTCTCGAGAAAGATAGTTTTTTGGTGACAATCACTTTCTTGTCTGAGGGTTTGTATAGGTAGAATCCATCTATTTCCTTAGGATACCCTATAAAGATACAATTTTTCACCCATAGTTCTAGTTTGTTGCTTGATAAGGCCTCAATAAAATCCTCACAACCTCATAAATGTGTATATGAAAAAACTAGTTTCTTTCCACTCTATAAATCGAAGGGAATTCTATTATCCGCTTTAGTTGGAACTCATTTTAGTGTGTATGATGCAGTTTGTAATGAATACCCCCAAAAGGATAATGGAAGATATTCAAGATTCATCATCAACCTTACCATGTCTAACAACGTATGGTTCCTCCTTTTACTAACACCATTATACTGTGGTTTGTAAGGTGGAGTGAGTTAAGACAGAATCCCAAACTCTTGTAAAAATTCAATAAAATCTTGGTTAAGATATTTACCACCTTGATATGATCAAAGCTTCTTTATCTTATTTCTAAGTTGATTCTCTAATTCATTCTTGAATTATTTGAATTTCTCAAAGGACTTGATCTTATAACTCATCATGTAGACATATACATATCTACTCAAGTCATTAGTAAAAGTTATGAAGTAAGAATACCCACCTATAGATTCTACTGGAAATGGTCCACACACATCAATGTGTACCAATCCTAGAAGCTCCGTGTCCCTTTTAACATATCCATAGAATGGTGGTTTGGTCATTTTTCCTTGTAAATAATCATTACATATTTTAAGTGGTTTTAGATCAAAATAGTATAAATAACCATATTGATAGAGCTTTGTCAAATGCTTCTTGTTTACATGAACAAGACAGTGATGCAATAACAGGATGTTATATGAGTCGTGTGAACATAATCACTTATCTTCTTACAACACTTTTTTTTTAATTTAATACATAAAGGATATTATTTAAATGTTCCATACCATAACATATGTTGTCCCTATAAAATAATCAACTTTTATTTCCAAAATTTAAAATAAAACCATCCGTATCTAGGTAGGAGACATAAATTATATTCTTGGTAACAATTGATACATATTAACAATCTATTAAAACCAATATCATTCATGTTGTAAATGAAGGTCATAGTCACCAATGGATAGATAATAAAACCTCACACCATTGGTAGCTCACAAATATATATATCCTATAGCAATATTTCAGGATCTACTTGGTTCCTGCATTTGGATACATATATGATCACTGCAAGATATAACTAATATCCAATGTGTAGATATTGAAATATTACACTTGATAACAAAAGAACCTTTAGCTTTCCCTTACTTCTAGGTGCAATTATACTTCCAATGTCCTTTCTTTCCACATGAAAAACATAGTTGTTCCTTTTCATTACCATGTATTTAGATATTTATATTCTTATAAGGACAATTCTCAGGAGATTTAGACTTGTTATGAGTATTAGGCCCCTTCACCGTGTTATTCCTTTTTTTATTCACCATATGGACTGTTAGTTTTTTCTGACCCATGTCCTTGTCCACTTGGAAAATCCGAGTAAGAAGTTCTGAAATACTCTTATCATTATTTATCATGTTATAATTAACAAAAAAAAGAGAAGGACTTGGGTAGTAAGGAAAGTATGAGATCTTCACATAACTCATATGGTAATTTAATTCCTAATATTTCTAAGCATTCAATGTATCCAATAATATTGACTAGATGAGTCCCAATACGTGATAAATCTCTAGTATTAGTTGTAAACAGAGCATTAAAGATATCACATCTCTCTTGTCTCGTCTTCTCTTAATAGATATCCCAAAGGTGAGACATCATGATACATGCATCCATGTCCCCATGTTTCTTCAAAATCTCATTGGTCATGGATGATAGAATGAAAGACTGAACCTCTATAACATCATTCAAATGTTTATCATAGAGAGAAAAATCTTTCTCACTATCCTATTTACCATGTGAACTAGGAATAGGTTCTTCTATCATATAAAATTTCTTTTCATGGTGTAGAATAACTCATAAGATCCCTTATCACTCTTGGAAATTTGTGCTGCTGAGAAGGTTATAGTATTAAGCATGGATCATAGTCATATGTTTAAAGTAATTTTTATTTATATTTCTATAAATAATATGATTATATTTTTAGTACTTTATCTGGTAAAATTTATACAAATAAATAAATATTATATTTATTAATCTCCCACTATTTTATCAAAACCCAATAGCCCTTACTATTGGCTTCAAAATATCTTATTTCTTGGACATTCTAGTGTAAAGGATCCATATTCCCCTTCTCATCACCTAGAATTTGATCGGTCAAGAAATTTGAAAGGTTTTAGGTAGGAATTAAAAATTAAAATTACATTCACCCATATTTCCTTGATATTTTTAGTGGAGTCCCCAATCCTAAAATCCTAAAATTGGATTTCCTCAACCTTTACCTCTTAGTTACAAAAATTCCTTCTTTGGTAGTCAAACCCTGATGTAAAATAAGTCAAGTCAACCCAAAAATTTAAGTTATAATTCCTCGTTAATTAAAAGCACCCCAAATTAGGGTTTTCAATCACTTTGAACTATGGTTCAATTTTAAATAAAGTAGTGGAACACTATACCGAATTAATATATATATTTAAGAGATTTTATCTTTTATGCATAAATTTCTAATTATTATGTTTATTAAATGATTGTTAATATTAATAATATTTACTTAAGTGATTAACCATGTCTTAGATAATGTTTATTCATAAGTAAATTTATTTTAGTTATATCTTTCGTTCCTTTTAATTTATTAACTCATGGGAACATGACAAAACATCAATAATGAAATAACTATAAAACTTGATAAAAATAAAAAAATAAATTGGTATGACCATGAGATTTTAATAATAGTTAGTTTATCTAGTGAATTATAAAATAATTGTCAAACTAGGGGAAAAAACATTGAACCATTTATGGTTTGTGTTGTAATTTTCCACATACACACCTATGTATCTCCCTTGTATTGGGATTTCCTCAGCTCCAAACTTGAACCGCCTCCACTAGCTTGAGATCTCCATCCATTACATATGATTTTAATATCACATAAATGACTTATTTTAAAGGTAATTTTCATGTAATTTATATTCATTATTTATCGTGGGGGGTTTCCCATGTATTTTTGGAGGAAATGGTGGGTTTTCAAGATTTGGGCCAAACCGTGATCCCATTTCCAGATTTAAAAACAATTTTTTTTTCTTTTATAACTACATAAATTTTCAACATTTTTCATAGATTTCAATTCTCACTTGGCCTAATTTGACCTATTTAAACCACCATATCCATTTGGACCCCTTATAAATCCATAATCATGGTGGATTTGGGTGGTTTATTCAGGATTTGGGCCAACCCATGAGCCCATTTCCTGTTTTTAAAAAACATTATTTCTTTCATATCTCATTAATTTTTTAATTTTTTTCAGTGATTACACCTCTCACCCAAGATAAAAAGTCCTAGGTGCACCCACATGTCCATTTCTACTTCTTTGGAGCTCATATTCATCGTGTATTAGGGAAAAATTTCTCAAGCTTTCTCAAATCATCCAGATTTGAAAAGGTAATTTGTTTCTTTAATAAATCCTTAATTTTTTACTCTTTCCCCCCATTTTAGTTCCCACTTGACCTCCTAATCCTTATTCAAACTTCAATATCATTTTTGGATGCTTTGAGACTCACATATTGGTGTATGTGGGGAGATATCTTCAAGATCTCTCAAGTAAGTGGGTTTCCTTCCATCTTCCTCCCATTTTCTTAGGGTTTCTTCCATTTTTTCTTGAAGTTCCTAATTTCCAGAAATCAAGGATTTGAACCTAGGGTTTGATCATGTGTTTATTGGTCTAATATTGTGGTTTTAGGTTTGATTTAACACCCTTGCGGTGCGGTTGAACTTTCGCACAAGGATTTGGCATTTTTGACACTTGTGGTGGGTGATTCCATGTGTAAGCACTACTAGATGAGTTATCCTTGATTGATTTATATTTTTAGTATACCCCTCCTTCATTTTTATTTCTTTGAAAATTATTTTTGTTGTAATTTTTTAAACAATTGATTTTTAAATTCCATTTTTGTGTGAAAATGTGGGTTTTACATATGCATTTGATGTTGTACCAGTTGGGGCTATTTTATAATTCATGGGAGGGTCTTATTAATTTTTTTTTGTGATGATAATTCTGGTTTGGGGTAATATTGGTGTGAATTTTGTTTTCAAAGAGGGATTTTATATGGATTTTAAGTGAAAAGTTTGGTTATATTCCTTGAAAATGTTTTATAGAAATTCAAAATGGTTTATTGAGTTATATAAATGGTGAAAAGCATGTGTAGATACTTTTTTGAGTGTATATGACCAGAAATGTTATTTTTATATGAAAATTTAATTTGGTAATATGTGGAAATTTTTTGAGCACAAAGGGGGAAATCTGGGTATCTAGGTGGGCGGACGTGTACTAGTATGCTAGTGATCCAGAGTGGTTTTGTCACTATTTCAATTAACAAGCTGGACATTGAAAACACTAAAAAAGTATAATTATTATGATTTGGGACCACTAGGTAATGTGTATGTTACCTACTGGTGGATTTTTCATGAGAACAGATATTGTTATGGTTACTTTACACCAAGATACGCGGTACATGGGGCAAAAACTAACTAGCTCCTAGGGATGTTTCCAAGATTAGTTCTCATTAACTCTTTCGTATTGATCATTGGATTGTGGTGTGTTTGGTTGGAAAATTCAGTATCTTACATGTTTTATTGAAATGTGTTCATCCTTTGAAATCATCCTTTGAAAATGGTTTACTTTTAAAAGTTTCATTCTTTAGAAATTACTGCCACCATTTCTTGTTTATTAAAACTTGCATGCTTTTTATCTTGTACTGATTATTATATGAAATATTTGGGTGATATCCTATTGGGATTAGGCTCAAACTCTACTTAAACCTTTTGGTATAAGTATACTTTATCATGTTTTACATGGGTAAAGTCAAGGCCTTGGGTGATGGCGGTTTGGGTTGTTAGTTTCCTTCCATGGTGCGGTGTTGTGGAGACGACTCGTAGGTGATGACCCCTTATCATGTGGTGTTCCTTGGACTATTTTGATGATAATTTTATATATCTTTGAACCTATTGTTTCATGTTTAAGACCATTTATTCATTTTTTAATTTTATTTAAGGCTTGTTTGGTTGGTAATTTTCAGATTTGATTTATTGATTGTTTTTGGTTGATTTATGTATCCATACTTGGGTAAATCATTCCCAAACCAATATTTATGATATCCGGGCACTTGTGCTAGCCCGTGGGGATAGGGAATGCTCTTCAAGACTTTCCACAGACCATGTTAGGTGCCATTTTTAATGGAAACCAGATTAGGTTTGTGACATTTACTCACACACAGGTGAGGGAAACTAAAGGATTAGTTAAGGGGTTTACATAAAAGAAACCATGGGCATGTAGGACATTACATAATGAGAGGAGGGATGACACACAGACCAAAAATTTAATTTAATAATAAATTAAAATAAACCAATCACATACAAAGTTCTTTACTAGGATCATGATCATCCATATGCATGCAATGAATTACACATTTAATAAAATTAATATTAAATTCTAATCGTTATTATTTAAG
The DNA here is from genome assembly GCA_963277665.1 of Viscum album. Lineage (NCBI taxonomy): Eukaryota > Viridiplantae > Streptophyta > Magnoliopsida > Santalales > Viscaceae > Viscum > Viscum album. The sequence continues at coordinate 2,138,081,628 of OY728128.1, read as the reverse complement.
ATAAATTACACTCAAATAAATTATTTACTTTCTTCAATTAATAAATTATTTTATCTTTATTCTCATTTTAATTTTATCGAGATTCCCATATATCATAATTTTAAACAAATTAAATAAATTTATTTAAAATTATCTATATATAAAAAAGTTATATGTATATAAAATATGTACCTTGGAGGCAAGACGATGAGTGCCCATCCTAACTACCAAACATGTATTATACTCATATACTATTTACTATTGTGATATGTGTGGCATACATAACTTATCATGTAATTTCATAGTGTTTAATATCAACTTAATGAACATATGAAACACATGGTATTTACGTAGCATGTTATGATTTAATGAGTGTAGAGTAATAACTATAATACTACTTATACACAATATGCATATCCAAACATTACACAAAAATTAATTGGACATTTATATATATATAACCCATCACATGGATTGTACTATTAACATAATGACCACAAAAAAAACATGTTGATAAGGTTTGAATAATATAATAAACTAATTTTTAATTCAATGTAATTTGGTAAAAGTACACAATGTGTACATTATAGTTTACATGGCATGTATTATTCTCACTGTGTATCCACGATAAACTCTGAGGTACTCAGCATGTAACCATGACACAAAATTTTTTAGAGTACACACCATGTACATGGGCTACATGGCATGTGGTCTTCGAGTCAAATGAAAACCAGTCATGTTGGCCATGCAAGAAGATACACAGGCAGTCTGTGACCAAAGGAATACACATCATGTACAGAAGTTACACAATGTGTACTCTGGCTTACCATATGTCAGGATAGCTTAGTCAACAAGCAGTGTGCAATTAAATTCACCAGATGTAATAAATGCACATGACTTGAATTAATTATAAATTAATTCAGGGTGCATTAAACACTAGTACACGACATGTACCTCCAGGTTACATGGTGTGTACTCTTATGTTGTTTGGACAGACTCCTCAACACCTAAGGATGTGATCTTAAAATTTATTTCATTCGTAAAATTAATATATTTGATTATATATTTTCAATAAAAAAGAAATAAAGTAGATCTCACAATTCAAATTAAAGAATGAATAAATTGGAATTGAAAACTAATGAAAAATTAATAAATCAATCAATGATATTTAAATAATTATAAATAATTATGCGATCCATATAATACCACTTATTAGTTCTGGGCACAATGAAAGTATCAATTGGGTAATGAAAAACTCATATTTTTTCATGATTTATGATTAATTATAGATTTAAATGATTATAAACACCATGATCAATGTAATTAATTAAAAAATACAGACAATAGATACAAACTAGAACCAAAACACAAGATCATAATATATTATTTATAATTAATTTAAGCAGATAAATAATTATATTGCGAGAAATTATTTCTTCATTGATGGATGTGACAATGTATCTACATAATACTATCATTTTTTATAGGAATCAAGAGTATATTCCCCCCAGAAGTTATTCACACATGTTCCATGAACCTCCGAACATCGTCATATGAATCTCTGGGTGCTAGCACAACAGATCCTAACACTTGTATCACTCACCTTTGATCATCCCAAGAAACACTTCAAGGGAGGGTTCTATTCGATCTCTTTAGACTTGAGAGTAGCGGTGGAGGAGGATTTCTCTCCATTCATGAGAGATTTCTTAGAGAGGGATCTCTCTAGATCTTTGAGGTAATTCTCTCCAGACCCCGTTGTGCACAATATAAAAATTAATTGGCTCTTTTAATAAAATAATACAATTGGGTTTATATACCACTAGGGTTAACAAATATTAACTGTACATGTTCCCTTTATTATTTATGTAATCCCTATGGAACCCCATGTCTATATAATAATAATAATATTATTATTTATTGACATGCACTACTTTCAAATTAAATTAAATATTATTTATTCAAATAATATTCAATATATATTATTTCTCACTGTACCATTAAAATCGGTCCACCATTCCTCCATAGTATTTATCGAGCCTTGAATAATGAATATTTATTTAATAAATAAATACCACTTCATTATTCTCTAAAAAATAAATAAATATTATATTCACTAAATAAAAAATAAATATTTATTAAATATTCCGCTCACATAATATTCTCTTAAATAAATGGTGATGAAATTTATGTGATCAACCAAACATGAATAATTATTAAACCACATGTGGGAATAATATTTATTCAAATTATTTAAATAATAAATAACAATATATTATTTAATTGATATTCTGGATACACTTAGTGTGTGACCCTCTAGGCCTCTTTCTCAGTGGAATTAAAAAAAGTTTCCTAAAGTTCAAGGTTTTCTTCTAGAAAAATGACAAGGAACCCATAGATAAATAAGTTAATGATGTAATAACCTAATAACTTATACAAAATCTTACTATGTTATATAATATTTCTATTGTGATATCTCTAATCAAGCAGGTTGCATGTTGGTACCATCAACCCATGTGCTCGATGCCTATTTCTTTAACTTTCTGGAAATTGAACTTGCCTATAGAACACCATGACAATGGATTTATTTAGGCTATATCATTTCCATCAAAGGGACTAATATATCAACTTATATTAATGAAATGAAAGGAAAAATCCTTTATTTCATTATTCATTAATGAAATATTACTCATGACACACCCAACATATCTGACCTCACTACGGACATATATTGTCACGATTTTTTTCAATACATAAAAGTACATGACTTATAATAATCATTAATAATAATATTAAAGTATGATGATCAATATACACATCCACGAATAGGAACATCCAATGAAATATATAAATGTGGATTTTCTACTGGTGGATCTCATTCTCATAATATTATACATTTGATATTACCAAGGGTGTACACCATGAGAAGGTGCCTCAAAGTCCTATGAGTCTTAAACACTAATAGACTATATAATTTGTGTCCCTTAAATGATTTCATCTAGCTATAGAACATATATTTAAGAATACCATCATGCCAATTTGGGTTCTCATCATAGTGGGGAAATTCTACGACATTAGTGTGACAATTACTCTTAGAATTTTATCACATACTATGTTATAAAAAAGAACAATCATGACATGATATTTATTAATATTAAAAAAAATGAATAAAAGTTATAATAAAGTAAATAGATGTTGGTTCTAGGGTACCAAATACAATAGTTCAGTTTCCAAATCAAGTATGTTAAATGTTTTTATCATGGAATTGGGTTTTTTTTAATTGAAAAGAATTTACTTCAAAGATATAAACTATATTTGGTTTTGAAAATGGATTTATTGATTTTATTATTTTAAAAAGGTATCAAGGACTGGTTGATACTTTAAGAAAGGGGTTTCTTATAATATAGGTGAATGAGTTGTTTACTTGTTTTGGAATTTCATATGATTATTGTATGATTTGTCTACTCACCTCTTCTTGGTTGGTCAGGGGAACCTAAGAACTTGGATAAGAAAACATAGAATAGAGGAGGCCATTTACACTAGTCAAGTGTGTTTTCCTAACTAGTGAAGTAATATATGTGGTACCGCCACTATCCCAGTGAAGTTATTATATATATTTTACTTATTGAGGGGAGTTACCTAGAATGTGAATTCATTTAACTAGGTAGTCCTAACTCTAGTTTCCCTAGGACTGCACCCATGAAATTGTCCACTTTAACCTCCTTAATTTTTATATTTTATGTTATTATTTTTAATTTTCTATCCACTCCTATGATGATGCTATTGATGTTTATATTGAGTACTTTTCCTTTATCTACGTCTACTGTTTATATTTTGTTTTTGATCTATATTTATTATGGATTCTAATGTTGGTTGTTGTATTCCATGTATTTAATTAACTACCTTTATAATGTTTAAAAATCAAGTTTTGGAATGTTTTAAAAGTAAACAAGTAAAAACAGGTTTTTAAATAAAGTTGTTCATATTATTTAGTTTTTAAAGTAATTTATGTATTTTCCTTAAAAAGATATCTCCTTGATAAAGTGGTTTGTTTTCTTAAGAAAGGGAAACCTATATTTTTATCACGTGACTTGGTTAACTCAAATTATAAAATATTTTTATTTTCATATAATGTATTTCAAAATATATTGAAAGGGTTTTACATTTAAAGAGAATGTATAGGGTGTGGGGAGGATACTTACCGGGAATTTTATGCTCACACCTATATATAATCATTTCATGTTCTGCTCATATTTTAGAGTAGTTATTCTTGGTGGACTCCTTACAACTTTATGATTATGGTTTATGTTTAGTGTTGAGGTAGGACAATGACCAAGGGTCACATGAATATTTATAGTTCAGTGTTTATTTTTTATTTTACTTATCTATAGCCATGCATGTATGGGACATTTTTAGCATTCTTGTATCTTGAGACCTTCTTCTAGATTTTTTCATCTCTTTTATTATTTGGCCTTTATTTAGATGTTTATGTTTGTTCATTACTTATTTTATCTTTTTTATTATTTTGAATCTATTTATTTGGTTTTCATGGATGTATGCCTTATAGATTCTTTATTCCAGATACTCTCTAAGATTCTACTTTGTGTTTTATTATGTTAATTGGGAGAAACTATTCCAACATGATTATATTTGATTCCTTGGTAATTTTATCAAAATCAAGGTGATTAGTAAAGTTCATCAAGTCATGTCATGGGTCATATTGGGTGCTTGGATAAGGGGTGTTATGGATTTATTCATGATAGAGTGTGTTATAATATAATGATAAACCATATAAACAAAACAGTTGTAAATTTATAAGAAAATAGAGGAACCAAAAAATATTGAAAGTGATTTTATAGATAAAGTAAATAATATTTTTCTAATTAAGAATAAATCTGAATAGAAAATGAACTCCATGCTTCCTAAGGTGGTAAAAATATAGAAAGTTAATGGTGGAGGAAGCATGGAAATTTATTTCCATTTTAGAGCTATAAGAAAATAATATCTGGGTTGAGATCCAAGTCTCAGCCCTATTTCACTCATTAAAGAGAAAATTGAGACTCACCTTATTCCCATTTCCAGTGATTTTATAATTCAATGTAGGTAATTGAAGGTGATATATGGAAAAATAGAATTGTATGAAATCTATAATCATTATATATATGAAAAAATCATACATTATGGATAATTTTCAATGGTATCATGTTTATTTCTTGAAACACTTCAATTAGTATTATAGGTTTAAGGTTGGAGTTCATTTTTTAATAAAAAATCAGTAATAATGAAGTATATTGATGAGAAACCCTTTAGGGGGAGCCAAGAAAATGAATAAGATACTAGAGCTTTATTAATTCATGATAAAATATGGAATTTGGACTACACTTGATGTATCTGAAGTTTGAGGCATGTTTATCACTTACCATTTATATTTTGGTTTATGTTAAATATTTTTTATCTGTGGGGAATGATCGTTAAACTAAAAAATGGTTTAAAAAGGGGAACAAATTATTTCAGTTGAATGTTTTTGATGTGTTTGTTAAGATGAATGCATGTTAAAATTTTATTTTCAATACTTTTAAATAGACCTTGAATAGAGAAATCATATTTGGTGTCATATTTTGGATTGTTAACATATAACTTTGTAGTATATATTAATCACTCTCATTTTCTACACTGATCATTTCTCACTGAGACTTATATTTGATTAATAGATGGATCATAGTTAGGTAAAAAATGATTCCATCATTCTTTCAAGAAAACCACTTTGTATTTCTCACAAGAAATAGAGTATAATAAATAAAGATAGAGAATATGTAATTTAAAACCATGGAAGAAGCATGGAGATGAGATGAGAAGACCTTAACTTAAACTTTTTCCATTTAATTTATTTTTAATAAGGGGGAGAATAATGAAATTGACTTTCAAATTGAAATGAGTGTTAAAAAAATAAAAAGGTAGATATTTAAGAACCTAAATGGATTAATGGAGCTGAAGTTGTATTTTTTTTCAATATGGTTGTGAAAAGGAAAGAGAATGTGTGTTTAAGTTCAGTGATGTAGGAATATTCCAATGAAGATGAATAAGTTTCCTATATCATGGATTAATGTCAAAGGAGATATAATTGAGTCTACTGCTTGGAATTAAAATATGGATAAATTCAATATAGGAACATTGATATCTAAGTATTGGAGATATGGTTTATATAGAATCATGAAAATTTATAATTATATAGTTGTACTACTATCTATAATAGTGTTATGGAGTTGATGAAGTTGGTTGATGAACTGATTTCTGAGTAGCTTATAAATCTATGATTTAAGAAGATATTAAAGGTAGTTCAAGGTTTTGATAAAAGCAAGATTAAGTTTAGAGAAAACATCCATGGAGTACTAATCACGAATAATGTTGGCTATTAAATAATATCCATTGAGTGGTGTATTTAAAAAGTTATAAATAAATAAAACACTAGTGTAAAAAACACCATTAATGTTGGTTTTTTTTTTCATTTTAACATCAGTTAAAAAGCTATGTTAATATAGAAGATGTCAAAATTAGAGAGTTAAATGTTGGTTTTATAATAAATTATTTTTAAATCCCTCATACATGATTTTCTATGTCATTTTTTAGTAAAAATAACATGGAAAAATTTTTCGATGATGATTTTAAGAAAAACTAATATCGAAAGCTATTCTCGTAAGGTTTTCAATCTCATTTTTTTCTAAAATCAATGTTAAAAGTATTTTTTTAAATATTATAAAACACATGATTTAAAACCTATAAAACACAAACAACAATAACAAATAAAAATAATAGACAACACAAACTCAGTGAAAAAACTCATTGAAAACTTTTACAACATCTTTGACAAATAATATACACCTAAATGAAACTACATATAAAAATTAGTCAAACATAGAAAATATTTTGAAGATAAAATTTGAAGGTGGTTCAAGTCATTTGGTGTATATGAAAAAACATCATAAAAAATCTATAACAATATAAAGTGTTATGAATTTGAAAATACAACATATTTGTTTTACTATTATTAGTGTTATAATGAAACTAACATTTTCAAAATCAGTTGTTTTTATGGTCATGTTTATATCATAAATGATTAATAAAACATAATAACTACATTAAACACCCCCTATTAAATGATTAAAATATGTTTGTGAAAAAATATTTTTAAAATATAAACACTAGACATGTAAGAAAAAACAATTATTCACTGATATAAAAAATTTCTACCATAACATTCAAATATTTAACTTTTTTCTTGTTAAAATGTTGAAAAGTGAGTCCCATTAAACTCAATACATGACCTTTTTAAATTTAAAATATTGATTATAAAAACATATTTAAAATGAAAATATTAATATTTAAGAACTAAAATAATAAATTAATACTTACGTATTTAAAAACATTTTAAATCTTCTTGAGCATAACCTATATGCCTTGGATTTATATGAGAAAAATATTCATAACATCCAATGTACTCTAAAATATAAAAATTATAGCATTAATAATTTTATAATTAATAGTGTTTAATAATTATATATGTGTTTTTAACAGTCAATAAATTGAAAAACCCAAAATGTAATATGTGTGTTTTTTAATATTTTAGATATATATTAAATTTTGGAATCTAGGTTCAATTATTTCATAACTGTTGAAATTTATTCCGGATCTATAAAACCTAAAAAAAGTGAAATCATATTTTATGAAAATATTTTGTAGATACCTAAAATGAAAAGTATAAATTAAGTCAATATAATATATGTTTACTTAAAGAAACTAAATTTATAAGTAAAATTTACTTACATGGAAAACAATTAAAACACATGTATAGTGTACTAATCACCATTTATAATATAAATGATTTTGTTTTTAAAAGTATTTAACATATAATATCTTCCATAAATATCAAAACTCATAATAAAAATATAATAATTATCTAATATATAACAAACATATGTTAAATTTGTTATCCCATCAAGATCATGAGGAGTATATGAAGGTGTCGGTTCCCAAATTTTTCTTTTCCTTTGCAATGATTAATTTAATTTAAAATACTTCTATATAAGGTATGTGTAATAAAAAATTATAAATAATTAAAATTTAGTGATAAATAAAAAATAAAAAACAATGCATACCTCATATTTCAGCAGATGAAAAAGTCCATCTGCCCAAAGTAACAAATAACTAATACTCCATCCAAATATGGTCATTCCTCACCAAGCAGTGACACTAGAGCAGTTGGATTAATAATATCATTTTCTGCTACTATTACCTGAACCAAATGAATAATTTTATGATGCATATAATCCCCCAAATGATGTAAAATTTCATATGCTTCAATATGTACAGGGGACCCCCAACAGGAAACTCACAACACATGGTTGAGTATCAATGAGGAGGTGGAGGATCTGGGAAGGTAGGATTTACAAGTTGTATCTATGTCATTACTATCACAAACATATCTTTTATACTTGGTTTAATCCTATCATTTATCTACTCATTAAATTGTACCATATCATCCTTCAAGGAATATATTTCTCTCATGTATTCACCCCTATTGATGTTGTACTATTGGAAAGACCAAAAGATTTTATATAACCAATACCCTCCTCACATCCTCTGACATGATTTAGGTGTTTTCGATTTTCTAAATAAGTTTTAATAATATACATCTCAGCCTATGGGAAAAGGCCCCCTATTTTGTTTTCTCTTAAAGGGTGTTCTGAAATAATACTTTCAAATGTTATATTAGTGATATGAATTTACAAAATATTAATTTTGAATAAAAATAATAACTAATTACTTATAATATTATAAGCTACTTCTTTTGTTGGATCGATAATAAAATTAACCTTTTTTTTATCATGCTCAATTTTTTTTTCATTTTTCATGATGAGGGGGAGGAGATAGAGGGCTATATTGAACCTCTTCGAAGATACTACTTGACTTGGATCTTCATTCATTATTTTTTTCAAAATCATTTTATCCTATAATAAAGGATACCCTCTATGTGACAATGTATGAGGGTATGAATTTTGGGAATATATCTCTTGGTGATATTTCTGGGAAGCCTGTTATATAAGAAAAAATTAATACATTATCATGTAATTAAAATTAATTTAACAAATAAATTTTATGAACAATAATTACAAACCATAAATTATTCTTCCCATTTATTGGAGATTTTTTTCATGTATTCATATCTACAAACCCATACTTAAGGTAGGGATCATAATTCCATTTATTCTCAAAAATATAATATTAAGTCAAATTTTTCTTAAAATATCTCAGTCTATTTGTGGTAAAGGATAAAAACATTTTCTCAATTGGTTTCATCTATTGAAAGTTAAATTTCATCTATAATTGAATAGATTAAATATTATTCATATGAAATGTATAATATTTAAACCATTGTAAAACTAAATAAATAATTTTAAAAATTTTACTGTTATGGGCTCCCATAATCGATCTTTCACTGACTGGTCAATGCTCCTCCAATCAAGGAACAAAATACTTATCCTATAATGACTATATGTCCAAGTAACTCTTAAACTAATTGAAATGCGGGCCATATGAGTGGTTATTATTATCAAACTCAATTATCAACCTTTTATCTCCATGTTCAAGTAAATTTTTTGTTAAACATGTAATCCTAAGATTACCATATTTAGGTACCTTCCTCTCTAGATAAGAATAAGAGGTGCACATAATTTTAATAAATATAAGTTTAATTTTATTAAATAATTTGATTACTACAGATATATTTATACAAATAAATGAATATACCTTGGTTCCCCTATCTATTTTTTAGTTATTTATAAAGATGTATTCTATTTTAAAGAAAATTTGTGTGCTTATATTTGATAAAAATTATATATTTTTTATAAATAAAAAATTGATTATTCATAATAAAAAGAAAAACATTGAATGTTAGAAATTTCAACCAAATAAATGTGTAACTAAAAATAATTAATATAAAAATTAACAAAAAATGATAGAAATTATTATCATAAAAAAATATCTAATTTTTTATTTGTATTTGATTGGAAAAAAATAAAAGTCATAAGTAAAAATGTGATTATTCATAATAGGTTGATGTAGGTTTCCATTAGTAGGGTGGAGAATGTTTCCATCAGATATGTTCTAATCAACATTCCATCTTAGCCTCTTTATATCATTTTAATTTTCAAATAGACACTTTAAATGAGTAATTATTGGAAGATTTCATATTTCTTTAGTTGGAGGTTTGTTACTATTCTTGAGAATGATTCATAGTCGTATTTTTCATCTATTTTATATCATGTTTTCCCAAATTTAGTACATTCTGATAAAATTTCATAATCCTTATTATATATAACATAGTCATTAAGGTTATCATGTATATTTTTATACCTGTATCCCATTGGGAATAATATTTTTTCCCTTATAATTTCAAACTAAATTCCCATTGCCTTTAGAAATTTTATCTTTTAAAAGTTCAAGAAATTTAGTGATACTTTTATCACTATAACCATTTTTATATTTCAAGATAAGTAATCTCATCACTACTGATAAAAATATAAATTTAGTGCAACTTGAGAATGGTTTTTTCTCAGTATCTCCATACAACTATTCAATACCTATTAATTTTTCAAGGGTTTAAACACCTACATCATGAATTAATTCTTAAAGACAATCCTATGTCTCATGATAAAAATCTTAATCATCATTTGATCTTTAATTATTCTTATTTCACCATGCAAGATCTAAAGTGTATAATTATGATTAAAACCATAGAAAATCAGATGGTCTTTTATTTCTTTGTACCCTAATTTTTTCATATTCAAACACTCCATGCATGAATAGAAAATTAGATCTTTGTTTTCTAGATTTAATTTAGAAAATTAAAATAACTTTTTCAACCCCTTTATCATATTCATCACTAGTTCTTCATGCATTTATCCATTTATGATTTAGCAATTAACTAAATTCAAAATATAACGGATGAATATATTAAAACATATAAAAAACTAAACATATATATAAACATATAAATTTGAAACATATAAGCATATAAATATATAAACATGAAAAATTTCTAATGAACAATTATATATAGAAAATAATTTATAACTAAAAAACAATTTTCAACCATAAAAACATTTATAACCAAAGATAATTATAATGATAAAAATAATTTATAACTAAAAAATCCTAAGAAAAAAAATTATTTTAACCACAAAATATTTATAACAAGAAAATATTTATAAATAAAAATAGCTACTAACAAAAAAAAATTATACCCATAATTTACAATAAAAAAAATTCATAATTATAAAAAATTATAATCTTAAAATAATTCTAACAATAAAAAATTATAATTGACAATTATATACATAAAAATAAATTAATGAATGAATGTAATTTATAAATAATAAATAAATAATTAATATTACAAAAATAAAAAAAATTGACTTAAAAAATTTGGAGGCTGATAATGGAAAATAGAAATTTATATCCAAAAAATTCACTCAAGGGTGGTGAAATCAGGTAAAACAATGCCTGATTTATGAGAAATATTTTCTAAAATGAATTAGAAAATCGATCAAAGAAAAAATTTGGAGTATGGTTGCGAGACAAGTAGATTATGGTTTTAGGGGACCAAATGAATTTGAGGTCCATAGAATAAGGTTAAATGATGGAATATTGAGGAGAAATTATAAAAAAAGAAGTATGAAAATTGAATGAATATAGAAGATAGGGTGTAGGTGGGGTGAGACCACGTTTTGATAGGTTGAGGGTTTCAAAAATACCATGTTAATAAAAGAAGATAAGACCATGCATTTTATATATTTTTTAAAATACTTTAACATCATTTTTGATAAAACTAATGTTAAAAGTGGTATTAACATCAGTTATTCTAATTTTTTTTTCCAAATTTTGATATTAAATCATTATTTTCTACTAGTGTAGAATTGAAATGGGTAGTGAAGTTTCATTAAATCACTAAAATAAGAGTTTATATGTTACAAGAATAATTTTTGTATTGTTTGGGAAATATTTGGAATTATTATGATAAGTTACAAAGTTATTTAAAGTCATTTTGAGTTGATTATAGATGTCTTGAGAACATTTGAATAGGTTATGGTATTAATGGAAGGATTATGGAATTTTGATATTATAGTTATAAAAATTAAAAAGCATTGATTCATCAGTGATGTGTAAGAAATTTTCTGGATTCACACTAAAAATTTGGAAAAGGTAAGATCTCACAATTTATTTCATAATACTTATGAAGATTTTTTAAGACTTCTAATGTTTTCATAATACTATATGGAAAGTTGAGAGTGACACCCTTATCCTGCCTCTAATAGTCCATGGGCTAGTGACTAACACCAAGTAGGAATATCACACACATGGGTGACCTTAGCCTAAGATACCTGTACACACAAACACATCTCCAAATACCAATATAATTTTTAAAGAAAAGAAACATTGATACCAAATTTTCATATATACAACTAATCCCACATCAGAGTATGACAAGAGTATGTAAAAAAAGGGCCAAATATAGGTCCACCAAAATTGTAAAAGAGTCTAACTTACTAGTAAACAAGGGACTATTGTCAATATGAAACTCTTAGAATCGTCAATGGTATATCTAGTAAAACTAATCTCCACTTATTCTTGGTCCTCCTACGAATTTTTTGAAAGGATGATCTTCTGTATAAGTTATGATAGTACGGTCAAATCCCATATAGGGGTGAGTGTATAAATACCCAATAGAACACCTCAAAATCACCAAACATAATGTATCAAAGAGATTTAGCTCAAAAAAAGGATGATAACAACCCATATATTCTCAAATATAGACACAAAGTCTCAAAGTAAGGTCACTTTCACATTGCCAGCCTAGGATTCTACTTGAGGCTCCAAGGTAATTCTCGTTCAGGAGAAATCACTCCTCGGGTCTTACTAACAATGAAGGTACTCATCTATGAGGTCATTCTCATCAACCTCACTAATTACGAGGTTCCCACTAAAACTTAGAACATGTCAATACATAGGTAGGGGATTACACCCAAGGCCTATGGGGGATACCTAACACTATATGGAATAACCCACTAGGATAGGGATCACATGCCTTAGAAGTTGGTAATGGGATACCTAATCCAACCTTGGGAAGAATGATAGAGGATCACACTCTAGGCCACACAAAGGGATACCTGGATCTATCTATAACTATCCCATAGTGGGGATCACTCATCTTATGATTAGGATGGAATGGCTCACTATACCCTCATAGGGTTGGACCGAGAGAATGTACCATATTGATACACAACTAGACTGAGGAGAATGAGGGATCTAACCTTCCCTGGGAGGGGTACATGGAATCTATAAGTAATACACAGAAATTGTTTCCTAGTTTTTAAATTCCCGAGTTTGTGTTAATTTAATCCATCCCATGAACATGTAATTGGGTCATTCCCTTGTACTCTGGCCATGATTGTGTACACTGGTCATGCCCGTATACACTGGTTTTGCCTGTTTACATTGGTTGTGCCCATGTACACTGGCTATGCCCATGATCGTGTACCCATAGTTATACACTGGGTATCTAGCTTTAGGTAACACATAATATGGATAGGCTACATGGAATGTGATATTTATCTCTGTATGTAACCCTAGCCTCCATGGAATGGGATCCACATGACATGTTTTCTTCCGAACTAAACACAATGTATATTGGGATTTCTGAATATCTTATAGTATTCATGTGTATCTATCCAAATCAAATCACACTATACTCCAAACATAAATCATGCCTAAAAAATCCAAATCTAAATTTGATTGATCCTGATCTATTTTCAGTAGCTGTATTCTAGCCACAAATCCTCTTGAAAATCATCTCCCATCTCACCACATCTACAAAACACCAACCTATGGGATAAAAAATCCCGATCCAACCCTGATATTTCATCATAGTCATTTTACCATGATCATGACTTAAATCTCAAATATTAACCCTCATTAGTGATCAATTGTTCCAAATATCTATTGCACAATGATCAGTTTCCAGGTATAGTCAAAACTATAGTCAAACAAAATATCAATGATGAATGTTTGAAGAATGAGGGAAAAAAGAATGAAACAAAAATTGAGGAAAAAAATTCCAACCATTGTTCAAGTTGTCCTTAATCAATTAATAGAGATAATGATAAATATAGAAAAATATACAAGGAATAATAAATCACTTATCAATTCCTAATTCTAGAAAATAATCATCAACTAAAAATCAATAATCTATCCATGAATTAATTTTCTAAACTAATTAATTCACATTTGATATGGGAGAATAAAAAAATGGGAATTAATCCAAAAAAAGTACTACCTCAAAATTAGATTGATCACCATCAAATAATTATTTTCATGTTTTTATCATTGGTGAGATCCAAGAACTATATTAATGATGAAAAAATCCTAGGAAAACCATTTTTTGATCCTTTTATCCCATTGTCATCCTACAATTCTCTATTCCATGGTCATCTCCATTCTATAAGGTTATGCAAATAGCCCTAATATTTTTCCATAGTTATAATTAAATAGGAGAGGATTATGCTATAACCAATTAATAAAAAATAAATAATCTATTTATTTTTTTTGTTAATTATTTCACTCATGGCTGTTCTTAAAAAAAACACCTGACATGTATAAATATTATATCATACATAGGGTAATACCTGTATTCTAGATTTAATAGAAGTATCAAATTTCCAATATAAAAAACTATTCAGGTGATATCCCATTATTTCATAAATATTAATCACACATGACATAAGGTATTTAATATTTTTATTTAATAAACATCGAGGCTCCATGGGTCTAAGAATTCCACCCCGATTCCATTCCTAACTTTGAAAATATTGTTTAAAACATTTTAAAGTGTTACAAGGTAAAACCAAAATTTTTACAATAACTTTCCTGAATGGAATAATATAATTATTCCTTATCACCTTTTTCATGGCCTAGAGGTTACTGATGTTTCCAATGCTGGGGTTACTCTAGTTAAAAAATATACTCCCATGAAATATATTGATAATAGGAATTTTGAAGTTTATGGAAAGGTAGGGAAAAAATTATTATGTCTTATATAATAAAGTGAATAAAATTTTTATGGGACTAAAAACTATAAAATTAATATGGGAAAAAATTGACATTTTCTTTGAAGGGAATTTCAAAGTGAAAGGATCCAAGTTATAAATTTGGAGAGAAAATTTTGATGATGTGAGGATGGATTATGATAAAAATATTTATTAATATTTCACATGGGTTAATGATAGTATCAAAAATATTATAGGATTTAAATATACTTTGTAATATCCAACTATTATTAAGAAATTAATGAGATTATTTTACAATAGATATGATGCAAATTTTTCTTCTTTGAAAGATATAAATGAATTAACTCTTAATGATTTGTATAAAATTATTGTTACTTATGAAATGAGAAATGATTATATTTTTAAGGAGAAGACTAAGAAATAAAAAGAGATGAAACCCAAGGAAATAAACAATATCAAAATTAAAGATAATAAATAAGGGATTTCTAGAGATTCTAGAAATTATGAACAAAATTAATCATATGAAAAGACCACACCTCTGGTTTCAAATAAGACCAGAAGAGGAAGAGGTAAATACAAAGGTAATATTCCATTAAATGATTCAATTATGGTGTAATATAATATTTTATTTGTTTATTTTTAAAATAATATTAATGGAGAGGCTGAGGATAATGAGAAATAATAAGTTGTTCTAAAAAATAAATGGATAAAAACTAATATGGTTGATATGGTAAGGAAGAAGTTCCCAAGAAGGAAGAGAAGAAATATAATGAGAAAAGAAGAAAAAGATAAAATAATTATAAAAAAGTAGAGATCTAGAAGATAAAGTTACCAATTAAAAAAAAAATCTTCATATATCATGTTAATTAAAATGAAGTTATTTCAAGTAGTGATGAGGAGGATGGAGATACCTACATTGAGTCTAAGTTAAAATATGAGCTCAAATATTTTTTGGAGTAAAAATCCATACTCATGAAAGATAATGGTATGCTTAAAAAGAGTATGAGATGAATAATTAATGTGAATATAAGTTACCAAAAATATATGTTGATTTTATTAAGAAACTAAATCTTCTCAAATTAAGAATTACAAAAAGTGAAAATTGTAGAAAGTGAGAATTGCAGAACAAGATAAGATAATAAAATATTTTTAATAGAAATACATTGTGAAATAAGAGGACTTTAAAGTTTTAAATCCAAATCTAAGAAATTATGGGCTAATAAAATTCATAAAAACATTAATATGGTATCAAGGGGATTTAGAGGAAATTTGAGAAGGAAAACTTCCACAAGACAAAGGGAAAAAATAACTGTGTAATTCACCTAGATAGTAAAATAATTTTCATAGGAAAACTTATCATTACTATAGAAGATTAGGTATTATAAGATATTATTGGTGTTATGGAGATTATGATCATAAACCTATGTATTATAGCATAATATTTAACTTCCATGGAGTCAAAGAAGGAATGAATTAAGGGGGATTAAATATGATAAGATGAAAAATAATCTTGATAAAAATAAATTTGTTAAAAAAGTTCATAATTTTTATTCCCACAAAAAATATTTGATTGTCTAGAATAGATTTTTTGAATTTGTGACCAATAAGGTCATTTTTTTAAATAATTCATGAAAAAAATTCCTGGAAAATTCTATAAGCTATTGGAGTTGAGAAGTTTTATATTAGAGAAAAGGTTGAGAGATTACATCTTATTGAGGTGGATATAAAATCCTATAAAAAGACCAATCCATATATTATGGATAGTTTCTATTTATACAACATGGATAGACACTTCATTATCTTAAAAAATATAAAATATCATGGAGTAAGATCAATTAATTTTTTCAATAAATGTTCCTTAAAAATTAAAGGAGTTGATACACTTGTGATTGAGGATCAAAAATTTAAATATAAAATACTACAACCACTATTTTTTATTAGAAACCTACAATTACATTAGATAAGGAAAGTTATAAAGGGGGGATATAAAAATGAAATCCATGGGAGTCTCCATGAATAATATTTTTATAGTAAATAGGTAAAGAGACAAGGCTGTGAAAAAGTTGTTCCCTATACATACCGTGGCCTAGGGATATACTCAAGTTTTCTGTCACATTTCTATCTCTCAAGGTTTTTTGAATGATCATGTCATTCCCTATAAGTCATATAAATTTATTTAAAGTGTAATAAACCAAATAGTTATGGTTATTCGGGGGGTTATAAAGTTTACTATAAACACGAAGTCTAGATAAATCATAGATATGGGGGTAATTTAGTTTTTCAGAAGTTAGATCATGAAGTGGAGAACCACAGGTTCATCCATAATTGGAGTTCTAGATCCCATAGGGGTAGATAAATCCACTATGACCGACCCATTATAATTTCATACCACCCCCTGCTATGTTTCGTAAGACACAAGAACCATTCATGTTGAGTTTTGCTCCACCTTTAGAGGGTCACCACTTGATACATCTATCTGCAAAAATTTAACTAAGAATGTGTGGGACATAGAGTACCACCATCCACAAGGAGTTCAAGTAATAAAGTTACACATGGAATTCCAATAAACATACAGTAGCACTCAAGAGCCTAAAAACTATGAGTTTGAGATCCCTTAGTCAGATAGAATTTATTTTAAATTTATTAATATTGTGTTCCAACCATATAACCTATAATCCCACTATAATAATGATATGATGGAATTTACCTTCAAAAAAATAATGTTTTAGTTAGAGTTTCATAGATCTAGGATATTTTGAAAATGGATGAACTTTCAAGGAAAATAGATATCATTTTCAAACTAATTTTAATGATACGAGGCCCAAAACCCATGTATGAAAATATGATCAAATGAATTAATGCTAGGTGTGACACAACATAAGAAAGAAGAATCCACAATGAATCCTTAACAAAACATGTCCTAATTTGTCAAGAGTGTGATAAAATAGATATGAAAAATAAGAAAGCTAAATTATTTTGAATGAATAATTCCTAGAAGGATTTTCCCCAGGGATCCATCTATTACTTACCTCGAATGTAATTCGATGCACCTTTGATTAAAAATGGAATAATTGAACTGATAATAATGTAATTAGATCTTTACCACCATAAAGGAAAATATTAGAGAGTAGCTCCCATCTAGGACCATCCATCATCATGTTAGTGAAACCACTAAACTGGATTATAGTCTTGAAGTCGATGTTTAGAACTGGGTATCCAGGAAAGTTGAGGATTTTTCCTGACTATTTGTCCTTCTAGATGAAAACCTCTATAAATCCAATAACCAATTGGTAATTCAATTAAATAAGGGTATTAATTCTAATAAATTCTTACGGATAAGGTAAATCTTGGATTATTATTGATAGTACACATTAGTAGGGTGTCCATATTTGTTTCAGTAAAAATGATCCCAAAACATGTTTTCATCCAATAAATCCCAAGTTGATCTAGCTTGTAGTGATTTTATAGTTTAATGAAAATATAGGATGTTGATACCACTTACATTAAAGGGTTTCTCTATCCCACTACAATTATCCTAGTGACATATCCTCACACTATTTGAGTCCCATAATAAATTACCTAAGAGTTTCTCAACCTCACTAATTACCACTTTGAGAACTCTAATCACTAAAATATTTTTTATTGATATAGATACAATGACACTATTGATCAACACAATCCTTCCACCGAAGTAACAGAAGTGGTTATTCTAGTTAAAAATGTGGGATGCGATTCTATGGACCAGGAACCCAGATCTTACCATTGATGATGGGGGATACTAGATACACTATAGGTAGGTCTTGTTTATAGAAACCAATACAACATTGAATCAAAATTTATCTCTACAAAGTCATATTAAAATAGAAGTAGTCATGTGTTTTGTGGTGTTGGCCTTATTCCCATCGTGGTTCTCATAATAGTTGAGGATTATATTAAAGGTCTTGATTGAGTTTAGTTTTCCATTGATGGAGACCATTGAATCATCTGAAAATAGAAAATGGGACACCAAACTAGTGGAAAAAATGTTTAACACGTCGGCATTTTTCATGTCGATTCTATATAACCGAAGTGAAAAGATGTAAAAATCGATTTATCACGTCAGTTATTTTATAACCGACGTGATATATCGATCAGGATCCATTTTTTACGTCGGTTATTTTACAACCAATGTAAAAAATACTGAGATTAGCTTTTTTATGTTGGTTATGTTATAACCGAAATGAAAATCGAATCTGGCACGCTTTATCACGTCGGTTATTTTATAACTGACGTGATAAAGAAAATCTCAGTGCTTTATCATGATGGTTATAAAAAAAACTGACATGATAAAGCTCTATTTATAACGTTAGTTATAAAATAACCAATGTTATAAATTATTTTCTACGTCAGTTATTAAATAACCAACGTTATAAACATAGAAAAAAATAGTTTATAATGTCGGTTATTAAATAACTGACATTATAAAGATTTTAAATGATTTATCGCACCCCGTATTCAGTCATTCTGTTTTCTTCGATCGGGCGACCTGTGACTTTTCTCTCCCGTGCGGAAAACCTAGAAGGTATTCTTCAAAGTCATGCCCTCAAGCCTCATTTTACCAACATCATTAATCATCTTTATTGTCACCAGATATATCAGGTCGACTCGCAAAACTCAAGTAAGACTCACACAGCTCGGTTTCAGTTATTATTTTTTGCAATGCCCTAATCTAATTTTCTGAGATGTTATTTTTCTATCTTTTTTCTCGCTGTCATTGTAAGTTTCATAGTGTTCATTTATAAGATGCTAAATTCTTTTCTGGTAAAATAAACCATGGAAGTGATATCATGAAAGTTTACAATTTTTGTTTGTTTGTGTGTGTGCGCGTACAAGGGGTGTCCAAGGGGGTGGGGGGGCTGTCCAATTGGGTGGGTGGTATCCAGGGGGTGAGGGGGCTATCCAGGGGGTGGGGGTGCCCAGGGGGTGTCAAAGGGGGTGGGGTGTGGTGTACATGGGGTGAGTGGGATGTCTAAGGGGGTAGGGGGTATCCAAGGGGGTAGGGGGTGTCCAGGGGGGTGGGGGTGGGGGGGGGGGGGGCTGTCTAGAGGGGTGGGAGGATGTCCAGGGTGTGGGGTGGGGGGGGGGGGGCTGTCCGGAGGGGTAGGGGGATGTCCAGAGGGTTTAGAGGGCTGTCCAGGGGGTGGGGGCCTGTCTAGAGGGGGGGGGGGGGTTGCTGTCCAAGGGGGCGGTGGTGTCCAGGGGGTGTACAAGGGGGTGGGGGGTTGTGTTTAGGGGGGTGAGGGGGATTTCCAATGGGGTAGGGGTGTCCAGGGGGTGGGTGGGGGGGGGGGGGTGGTGTCAAGGGGGGTTAAGGGGCGGTCTAGGGGGTGGGGTTGTCCAGGGGGTGGTGTCCTGGGGGGGTGGGGGGGGGAGGGTGTCTAGAGGGGTGGGGGGGGGGGGGGGCTATCCAGAGGGGTGGGTGGGGGGGGGGGCTGTCCAGGGGGTGGGGGGGGGGGGCTACACAAAGGGTTGGGGGGGGGGGCTGTTTAGGGGGTGGGGGGTGGGGGGCTATCCAACGGGGGGGGGGGGGGGTGTCCAGAGGGTTGGGGGGGGGGGCTGTTCAGTGGATGGGGGGGGGATCTAGAGGGTTGGGGGGTGTCCAGGGGGTGTCCAAGGGGGTAGGGGTGGGGGGTGGTTTCTAGGGGGTGGTGGTGTCTAGGGGGTGTCCAAGGGGGTGGGGGGTGGTGTCTAGGGGGTGAGGGGGATTTCCAATGGGGTAGGGGTGTCTAGGGGGTGGGGTGGGGGGGGGGGTGTCAAAGGGGGTGAGGGGGCGGTCCAGGGGGGTGGGGGTGTCCAGAGGGTGGGGGGGTATCCAGGGGGTGGGGGGATATCTAGAGGGTTGGGGGTGGTGTACAGGGGGTGGGGGGCTGTCTAGAGGGGTGGGGGGCTGTCCAAGGAGGTGGGGGGTGTCGAAGGGGGTGGGGGGCTATCCAAGGGGGTGGGGAAGCTGTACAGGTGGTGGGGGGCTATACAGAGGGTTGGGGGGGGGGGTGTTAAGGGTGTGAAGGGATGTCCAAGGGAATAGGGGGCCTATCCAGAGGGTTTGGGGGCTGTTCAGGGGGTGGGGGCTATCTAGAGGGTTGGGGGGTGTCCAGGGGGTGTCCAAGGGGGTCAGGGGTCGAGGGTGGTGTCCAGGAGGGGTGGGGGTGTCCAAGGGATGGGGGGCTGTCCAGAGGGGTGGGGGGCAGTCTAGAGAGTTCGGGGGTCTGTCTAGGGGGGTGAGGGGGGGGGGGGCTGTCCAGAGGGTTGGGGGTATCCAAGGGGGTGTCCAAGGGGGTAGGGGTGGGGGGTGGTGTCTAGGAGGGGTGGGGTGTCCAGGGGTGGGGGGGTGGGGGTGGGTGTCTAGAGGGGTGGGGGCTGTCAGGGGGTAGGGGGCTGTCCAGAGGGGTGGGGAGATGTCCAGAGGGTTTGAGGGGCTGTCTGGGGGGTGGGGGTTGTCTAGAGGGGTGGGGTGGGGGGCTTTCCAAGGGGGTGGTGGTGTCCCGGGGGTATCCAAGGGGGTGGGGGGTGGTGTCTAAAGGGTGGGGGGATATCCAAGGGGGTGGTGGTGTCTAGGGGGTGTCCAAGGGGGTGGGGGAGGGGCTATCCAAGGGGGTAGAGGTGTCCAGGGGGTGACAACAATTGGACAGTTGGACATAGTATCAACCATTTTTTAATTTGGCCATCCAGACTTCTACGACTCATTATCATAGAGGTATGTATGTTATAACTTCTATTTTTTTTATTAAAGTTGTTTTATCATTTGAAAACTAATATATTTTTCTATTTATTTTTACAGGAATACTTCAAAGGTAAAGAAATACTGTATAGACAACAAAAAAGACAAATGACTATGAAATCAGATATAGATTCTAGTAGTCTTGATAGATTTTCAAGATATTCCAATTTTTTGGTGGATAATTATGAGTTTACAATGGAAGCTCATGTTTGTGGATGTGAAATAACTATGGGGATTATGAAAACTGATATCATGGAGCTTATTACTGGAGATAAGTTGGGCATCAACGTGGTGCAAATTTTTTCCATGTAAGTCTGAACACCTTTTCCCTGTGTTATATTTATTAAAAATGTATACTTATGTCTATTTTGTATTGGGTATCTTTATAAAATTTTTGAGAATAATGAGAGGAAATATGTATATGGATTCATGGACCCGCATTTTATTTCCCCTGAAGCACATGCATTGGATGAGGAACAAAGAATGCTTTATATTGCTGAAATATTTGAACAGAATATAGTCACACAATGTTGGATGATGAATTTTTGTGAGAGGTGTGGAAAACATCTCTAGAAAATAGTTCATTATCTTTTAACATAAAAAACCACTAACCTTAAATTTTCTTTTATTAGTGATCATTGGATGTTAGGTGTTTTTTTTCCCAAGGAAGAAAACACTTTATTGGATATGCTCTGTCCATGGAGATGTGCGAGAAAGTTTTAAGAATATGTTGGAAAAGTAAGTTTCAATTTCTCAATAGTTTTATATATTATAATAAATTTTAAATTTATCCCATTCATATTATTTTCTAACAGGGGATGGGTCTACTTTCGAAAAAACACAAAGAAAAGGAGTGTGAAGATCAAATATGTAAAAGTAAAGGTAAATATCCATTTATAATTTGTACTTTTTGATTTATTATATAAAAATAATATATTTAATTTATACTCATTCAAACATAATTTTCATGAACAACAAGGCATCATCAAATGCAGATATTATATGTTAAGATTTATGTATGAAATAATTACAATTGGAACACTTGTGAACTTTGACCTGGTAAGATTTACTTTTAAACATTTCCATAATATTTCATTTGATTTATTAATTATACATGTTAACTAATATCCTTTTAATTTTTATCTATTTGATGACCCTCAACCCTATAGTGCTCAAGAGGTCAAACACTTACAAGTGGAATGGTCAAATTATTTTACAGGTTTGATTGGATTTTAGTTTTTTTGTAGTGTAAAATGTAATTTTGAATATTGTCATTATAATTGTGTATTTGGTAGTCATTTAGGTTAGATTTAGTTTTTTAAGTTGACATTGTAAGTTTTGAATGATATATATGTGAATGCTTAATTTTGCTCTACTTCTTGTTTTGGCATACTTATGATGGTTTTTATGTTATGGATTCTGGTCTGGGGGGGGGGGGGGGGTCCAAGGGTGTGGGGGGTGTATAGTGGGGTGGGGGGGGTTTCCAGGGGTGTGGGAGGGATGTCCAGTGGGTTGGGGGGGGTGTCTTGGGTGTCCATGAGAGTGGGGGGGGGGGGGGTAGTCCAGGGGGTGGGAGCATTTCCATAAGGGTGGGAGGGATGTCCAGGGGAGTGGGGGGGCTGTCTAGGGGGTGTCTAGGGGTGTGGGCATGTCCTGTGGGGTTAGGGGGGTTTCCAGGTGTGTGGGAGGACTGTCCTATAGGGTGGGGGTGTCTAGGGTGTCCATTGGGGGGGGGGGGTGTCCAGGGGTGTCCAGGGGTGTGTGTGTGTGTGTGGGGGGGGGGGGTGTCCAGTGGGGTGGGGAGTTTCTAGGGGTGTGGGAGGGCTGTCCAGTGGGGTGGGTGGGGGGGGTGTCTAAGAGGGTGGGGGGCTATCCAGGGGGTGTCTAGGGGTGTGTGTGTGTGTGTGTGGGGGTGTCCAGTGGGGTGGGGGGTTTCCATGGGTGTGGGAGTGCTGTCCAGGGGGTGTGGGTGTCGAGGAGGGTGGGTGGGGGGGGGGGGAATCCAAAGGTGTGTGTGTGTGTGTGGGGGGGGGGGGGGTTAGTGGAGTGGGGGGGGGGGGGGTTTAGGGGTGGGGGGGGGGGGGGTTCAGTGGAGTGGGGGGGTTTTAGGGGTGTGGGGGGGGGGACATGGGGGTGGGGGGTGTCCAGAAGGGTGGGAGGGCTGTCTAGGGGGTGGGGGATATCCAGGAAGGTGAGGGGCTATCCAGGGGTGTGGTGGGGGCTGTCTAGTGGGGTGGGGGGGGGGGGGGGTTCTGGTCTGGTTTTATGAGGGCTTTCCAAGGGGGTGGGGGGTGGAGGCGGTCTAGGGGGTGTCTAGGGGTGTTAGGAGGTGTCCAATGGGGTGGAGGGTTTCCAGGGGTGTGGGAGGGTTGTATAATGGGGTGGGGTGGTGGGGGGGGGGGGGTTCCGAGGGTGTGGGAGGGATGTCCAGGGGTATGGGGGGCTATCCAGGGGTATGGGGGGCAATCCAGGGTATGTGGGGATGTCCAGGGGTGGGGGGGGGGGGGTGTTCAGGGGTATGGGGGGGTGTCTAGTGGGGTGGGGGGTTTTTAGGGGTGTGGGAGGGATGTCCAGTGGGGTGGGATGGGGGAGGGTTTTAGGGGGTGTGGGAGGGCTGTCCAGGGGTGTGTGTGGGGGGGGGGGTGTCTAGGGGTGTGGTGGGGGCTGTCTAGTGAGGTGGGGGGGGGGGGGGGTTCTAGTCTGATTTTGGTCAAGTTTTGAGAGGGATGTCCAGGGGATGGAGGCTATCTAGGGGGGTGTCCAGGGGTGCGGGGAGGTGTCCAGTGGGGTGGGGGGATTTCCAGGGGTGTGGGAGGGCTGTCCAGGTGTGTGGGGGGCTGTCTAGGGTGTGGGGAGCTGTCCAGGGGGTGGGAGGGGGGCAGTCCAGTGGGGTGGGGTGGGGTGTCCAGGGGTGTGGTGGGGGATGTCCAGTGGGTGGGTGGGGGGGTTCTGGTCTGGTTTTGGTCTATTTTTAGTCTTTTTGCAAGTCTTCTTTTTGAAGGGCATAACAGTGGTTGAATGGTTTCATTAAAAAATAATTATTTTTTACGTCGGTTATAAAATAACCCACGTAAAAATGCATGGGTATTGGTTTTAACATCGGTTATTTGGAAACCAACATAATAAATGGATGAGAAATGGCTTTTACGTTAGTTATGAAATAATCGACGTAATAAATGGAAAGAAATAGTTTTTTACGTCGGTTATTTTATAACCGATGTAGTAGATATGTTTTCACGTCGGTTATTATTTAACTGACGTGGTAAACTGCTTGGAAGACATGTTTATCATGTCAGTTATTTTCATAACCGATGTGATAAACGCTTTAGAGGAGTGATTTATGACGTCAGTTATATAATAACTGATGTGAAAAAGTATATACCACATCGGTTTTTAAATAACCGATGTAATAAACCATGACTCCGAAGCATTTTCCATGACGGTTTTTGATCAACCGATGTGAAAAATACTTTGGTTTTGAGTTTTTTTACGTCAGTTTTAAAATAACCGATGTAAAAAAAATGTTTATAATGTATCCTGTAATAACGTCAGCCAAAAGACAACGTAAAAAATTACAAATAACCACCTTAAAAAACATTTTCTGCACTATTGCCACTTGAATCATAAAATGGCCTATAAAAGGACCCAAACTTTTTTCATGCATGAACCCCTTGATGCGCCTATTGAAAGAATCCTTAGCGATGATGAATAAATTGGGGGAAATGGTTTCTATGAATACCTTAAAATAATCAAACTATAATTACATGATTTTAATCAAACATTGAATTACTTAAATTCCCACAATATTTTAGGTTTAGAGTTTCACAGGATTATTAAAACACCTTACATAATAAAACCTATAATTTTCTTACCAAATATACATCATTTTTACTAATCAAAACTGTTTAATTGATACACCTGCTTCATTCAAGGATACAACCTCATAATCAAAACATTGAATTTATAATTATTTTTATTCACTCTTAATAATTATAAAAATTATTTGAAAACATGGAATGATCAAAGATCAATAAAGAGTATAAAAAAATAAAAACCCACAAGGCCATTGAAAAAACATCAAAACCCATGAAAATGTTTCTCTTTTTCAATAAAAAAATTAAAGCTCTTAAAAACCCAAAATAACTCATGAAAATAAACTTTTCTTAAATAAAACCATTAAAACTCACAACAATCATAGAAAACTATTAAGGAATATTGGGATATTATATTTATCAACCTTTAAAATCATTATTTCAATAGAATAACCTATTAATTTACTAACAAAACATCATCTATAGATAAAAATAATTAACCAATGCATTGAATATTTATATTTCAAACCCAACCATTATCATCTATAATTCCTAGGTACCATAATTTGATAAAATTTTTGAATCTTTCATTTTTCATCATAAAATTCATTTAAAATTCCCTTGAAATCCATAAAAATTATCTTTTAAAACAACCCATAAAAGAATATTATTTTAATGAAACCATAGAGAAAGCAATCTCTTGGAAACTGCTTGTAAGAAAATTTGTAAAAATTCTTTAATATTAAACACAGTATATTTTGAGTAAAACATTACCATTACATGTTTAATAAGTTTTATTTCAAATGAAATAATCTATAAATCAATGAGAATAAAAATTACTTTAGAAAACCTTGAAAACTTGAAAATAAATCTTATTAAATAAAACCAAAGAATATAGTGTGAAGATACGATCTTGTATAAAACATTTAAAAAGATATTCCTTCCACACTTTGGAAAAAATTTGAAAATTTACCACTAAAAAATGTTTCTTTCATTATATTGTACAAAATATAAAGGCCAAAATAAAATGGACTTAATCCATAATATATGTTTATAGAAAGAAATTTATAACAAAAAATAAATAATATGATATGGAGGTGAAATATTTTATAGAAAGACTATAAAAATTTTATAGAAAAGGTTTAAAATAAAATACCTTTCCATGAGTCCTGAACTAACTCATACATCCTCTACCCTCATGAATAATAAGTTATAATAATTATTTACTTGATTAAGAACCTATTTAATGTCCATTAAATTATTATTAATATTTTTATTTAATTTATTATCATGTTTCATTCATAAAATAAATTGGCATTGTTTGCATAGGTTGTTTTGAGGTCATATGGTTCATAATTCTAAAACATGTTCGATATACTGGTATCAATCAAAGATAATTTTACTATGGTTCTATAAGATATATAAGTTTAAAGGTATATATTTTATGTAATTACATAATCAAAGGATTTAAATATGTTATGAAATAGTTACCATTCGTAGAATCTTCCTCGATAAGCCTATTTTTGAAGTTAAAAAGGGATATGATTATTTTCTTTAAATTTCATTATTATGATGGATATTTTTCCAATGAAGAATAAAAATCATAAAAATAACTGAATATTTATATTATATTCATTAATAAAATCAATTCTTAATAATATATATGAAATAACTAAGTTTATGAAAACACCATCATTCACACAGGTAGTGGAAAAAAACTACGATGAATGGTGTTTTTTGGAAGAGTTTAAAAGAAGGGAAAATCTAATAAATATTTAAGTTTTTATTAAAAAATTAGTAAAATTTATATTTAGGGATAAATTCTGAATATCACTTATATTATTTAAAAAATTAATAGGTTAATTGAAATTAAAAGATAGTCTTCAAAAAACTTGTATTTTGTATAGTAATGACTTATTAAAAAGAGCTTGGCGAGAGGTAAGGGTTGATCCCTAATCAAAAATGGATTAAAATAGTGCCAATACCATGTGAATGGAATAATTTTATAAATATATGTGAATGTTTAAAATAAATTTAAGGGCAAAAAATTTCAAATATAAAAGGAAATAATGTGTTTGAAACTCTTACCTTACTCTTTGAATCATCACATTTGTATTGAACTTATAGCCTTTGGAGGAGGAGATTTTGGAAAGACCAAAGCCTTATAAATATATAAAGGGATTCATAGAGAACTAATTGGGCATAATATTTAGAGAAAATATAACTTGAGGTGTTTTTTTGAAAAAGTTAAAATAAGTCCCCTTTTATTGGAAAAATTCTATAGTGTTTTTTCAAATATTAAGTCTTTAAGGGGTAAGAATGTAATTTTAAAAGGTAAATTAGTTAATAAATTCATAATATGTGATATTATTGACCATTTATCATCCTAATCGACTCAAGATAAAATCTTATAATTTTTTTTTCAATTTATAAATTTTTTTTAAACATTAAATCCCCTTTAAATCCTTTTCAAGGTCATTCACATAATTTAACATTAAAAATATCTAAATAACCATGGAATTATAATTTAAACATTTAAATAATTTCTTTACTATTAATTTTATCCCCAAAAAATCATGTAACATTATAATTCATCCAAACCATTTCACAATGTATTTTTTAAATCCATTCGTTTGATTTTTCTCCTTCTTTCATAATCACTACATAGACACTGCATAATCATTTTGAATAACTATTATTTTATTTATATTAAAAAATAAATTAATAAATTAAATAAAATTTATTAGTCATAATTATTATAATATATAACCATTCATAGTGTATTTTTGTTCTCAGTCTTATCATGACAATATATTTAAGATATTATTTTGACTTTTCTTATATTGTGCAATAATTATCCTGTTATATAATTTTAAAATTCATAAATATACATGAAAATTATTTATTATTCATAATTTTTATCCCTTATGGTTAATAAAATACTCATCCCTTCCAATGTACTACCTTAAAGACATCAATTTTATTTTTGTAATGTTGAACGCGCTCTACGCGAGCATTAAAAAATGTTTTCATATTTATATTGAAATAAAAATTAATTTATATTAATTGAATAATATTTATATGATATTTTGAGTATATAATAATTTAATATATGTTACATAATTTTCATAAATTTTTATGTCACATTTATATCATGATGATTCCATAAAAAAGATATGTTATTCATAAAAACTATATTTTATACTATTCATTAAAAAATAAACTTGCTTAGAAAAATAAAAAACCACTCTAAGATAATTTTAAAGTGATGAAAAAATGAATTCTAATTTATAAAATTAAAATTCTATAACTTGTAAATTTAAATTTTAAATAAAACCATATAGATCATAGAAAAATAATTTACTTTTAATAAAAACTATTCTTTTTCTCAAATGAAAAACCATATTCTTATTTAATAACTTGATAATAATAAATATTAATATAAATCCATATATTAAACATAAATATCCATTTATAAAATATCTAAAAATAAAATTATTCTATATATAGATAAAATTACAAATAATATCATGAAAATATATTTAACCTTTAAATGAAACATTTATTATGAGATAAAGTAAACACAATAATTTTAAATGTATAATGATAATATAATAGATCATATAACATCTTTTGAGACATGAAATAAAAATATATACATTTTAAAATAAATATTTCTCAAACAAATATATATTCATTTACTAAATTTAATACTTATTTATTTAAAATACCTAATCATATATTTTCTTATTATTTTTAATGAACTCATAACAACTACCCCAAACAAATACTTTATATAATTAATATCTACAACAATCATAATTTTCCTTTATAAATAACCATATATCCTATTCTTCCATTTAATCCTAAAAATACCTTCTATACTTATACTTATTTTCCTCCATTATTTAGTTATCTTTGGCGGAGTAATCTTCATGGTAGATCATGGTGATTCACATTTCGACATGTGATTATTTTTTTATATATTCTATCATTGTCCCATTATACTTATACTCATCATATTCAATATTATATTTTCTTAATAATATCCATTTATTTTGTGTCATAACCACACTCTTTATTCTATTCCATGTAGTTTATAAGAAGGTAATACATGATGAAACTTTAGTTTTAATAGGGTCCCCTTGCTTATGGACATAAAATAAAATAAATAATCCAAAACATCACACCATGAGTGAAATTGAGAACCAGGGGGATGAAAAACATTGATAAAGAGGTCACAAACTCATTCGAAAAACCCATTTGCCTCAAATTTCATAGAATAAAAATCATTTTAATACTATCTTAATCTTTCTCTATATCGATACTGCACATAATTTTTTACTCTGAGAGATTTCTAATCTAAGTCTTAGGGCATTTATTTATCCAAATTAATTGCATATTTTATATTATTCCCTTCCACAAAGCCCTGTTTATCTTCAGAGTTGAATGTGAGGATGAAAAGAGTTGGGTGATCATTTAGAATCTTATCCAGGACCTTGTATGATAAATTAGACATGATAACGGGCCAAATATTATGAAATTCATAAGTATAACTCACCTTTTTAATCAAGAATGATGTAGTCTCACATGAATATATGGGAAGATCACCTCCTCTGAAGTAGTGTTAGACCAAACTAGCAGTTCCATAGAAATACCATAGGAATTCTTCAAGACAATGGATGATATCAAGGTTAAGGATTTTAACTAACTTCAAAATTACCCCCTTTTCTATAATCATACATATTATCTCATTGATCATGCATGTAATAATATAAGGAACTAGATTGGGAAAAGTATAAAATTATTCCTCATTATACCCCCCAGTTGTATGTAGCTCCCTAGGATGATATAGAGTCCCATAAAAGGTTTCATGAAACTTAGGTATGAGGATATTTATATCCTTATTGAAGGTAAAATCCTCTAATTAAAGGTTTATGTTCCCTAAGAATTTAATTTCTTGTATGTATTCATGGAAATAAGCTATGTTTTTATCATCCTTCGTTATACATATGGCCCTAGATTTCTCATGATCCATGAATTCTTATTTGGAGAGGATATCTGATAACTACTTTTGTTTTTCTTCTATGGTAGAATATAATTGGTCTTCCCCTATACAAAATATTTTAGTATCTAAGACTTAAATATCTCTATAAATATCTTCTATATTGGCGGAGATCATGTCCATAACCTCTAGCCACTTAGCCTTTCTAGGCCTTAGCCTCTAGTGTTTTTAGTGGAGGATACCCCATGGAAGGCCCTACTCCAAATGTTACCATGTTTTTTGTAATTAATAAAGAAAATATACTTGATTAGTCCATATTTGGGAAAAACTAAATTCCCATTTTAATGAATAATATTCATTTAATTGGATTAAAATAGAGGAGTATTTGAGAGGGATAAAATTATATGATCCACCCTAAATATGCAAAGAGAAAAATACGTTTATATTAGGATAAACACATATCCAATATTACCCATATTATCATTTTTTATATTTTATTATTGCACCACATGAATATTTACCTTGAGTAACCTACATAAAGAAGATGGTTGGAATCAAAAAATAGGTTGAGGTCTTGCATAAAAGCTCACACATATGGGTGACTTACTTATTTCTATGAGGGTTTTATAATCGTATTAAAATATCCTTCTACCAACTAGGGAATTTCTTTTAGGTTTCTAGTTTATATATATTTTCAAATTTCTCTCCTATATCTAATATCATAAGAAACATACAACCTTGTTAAATAGAATACATGGTTTGATAGAGTGACACTGATATTCATATGTTTGATATAAATATATTCTAAATATGTAAGAGATTTTACCTTCCAAAAAATCTATATGCGGGGGTTTAATTTAAACCTATGAATGAATCCATGCATGTGAATACTTCTTAACATGTCTTGGATATAGTCTAGTTTTATCTTCTGTTCTAGGATAGCCATGATAGAGGAGTGATATTATCTGGAGAAACTACTTTTGAATTTTTATTTCACCAAGGATCTAATTCCTATATAATTCCATATTAGGATTTAAATTATGATACATTTGAGATGGATTCATTAAATATTATAGTATTAAATTCCACTAGGTAATCTAGGATGTACTTTATAAGTTTCTTCAATTTTCTTTTAGTGGTCATTTTTGAGGGTTTCGCTCTGTGATTAGCTAAAATATGATTTCTTGAACCACCTTGGGTAGGGGTGTGTATGATCTTCATCCACTATACAGACTCAAGTTACTAAAAATAGTTTTAAATATGAATGGAATCTATATTATCCCCAAGATACCTATGAGGACCCTTCTCCAATTAAATTGGGAGTGTAGGAGGGAGGAAATCAATAATAGTAAAGATGATCAATTGGGTTTCTACTAAGTTCAACATCAGAGGATCTGAAGGAGGGTTTTTAAGTATAGGATCATAAAATATCAAATGAAAATATGAGGTTTTATAACATTATACTAAACTAAGGATCTTATGGGGGTATCCCATCTAATAATCAAGATAGGGAATCCATGTATCTAGACAAGGGGCACACTCACTGCAAGTTGGGGGCATTATATCAACAAACCTAGTAGTAACCTAAGGCCTGAAATATGATACAACTAATCTAAAAAAATATGTTAGAGTCCCCATGGAGATCAAAAACCTCTGGATTAGTATAAACATGGGGCCCAAAAAAGTCTTCATATCCAAATCTTGTCTAGTTATTATTGGAATTGGGTTTGTCTATCCTCACACCAACCAAGATATTAGAGTAGGATCTAGGGGATGAAACATCAGTAGGAGAGTAGGATGATAAGGAACCATTGAGACTATAGTGATTCTTATTAATAGGAGGCTTTACCCGAGGTAATTTTGAGTCTTCATTTTCATAAAGCCGACATCCATGACATTATCCCACATTATTATGGAAGAATATATATTTTCAAGATAAAAATGAAGATCCCACCCTGATAAGAAAATGCTAGGGGAAAGGCTTAAATGTGTTAATTTCCATACATATATGGACAACCATCATTATCTTCGTGGTATTAGTATTGATATTTCCAAAAAACATTGACCACAAGAGTTCCCAATAACTTCTAGAATAGATGTATTGTAGAATGAGAGTGGGAGTTCCAATAGTCACATTAAAAGTACTATTAAAGAGGGATCATTCCCAGAGTCAAGGTCCATCAACCAATGAAAAAAGATAAAATTATTTCTAATATATAGGAAATATTAAAAAGACCAAGGTTGAATAAAATATTTACCAGATAAGAGATGGATACTGAAAGCTTCCCTATTTAGATAAGAGATGGATGGTGAGGAAGACGAGTTCCACGAGTCTTTGAAAAAGTGTTTTAAAGGTGTGGTGTTCATTAATGGACTCAGATATAAATTTTTGAGTTTTATCTAACTATGTTATTATGTAAATGAAGTAATTTTTAGAAGTAACTCTGGAATCATCAAAATATTAAAGGATAGAAGAGTTGTCATTAAGAGAGAATGACTTAGTAATAATCTATTATAAATTGTAAATTCAATTGATTTTTATTATTTAAGTTCAAAATGTGAGAAAAATATTTATATTATAAGAACATTCCATCTTATTTAAAGGAATTTGAGTAATATTTCAAAGTTATATGTGGTATAAGACTTTCCCTAACCAAAGAGAGAAAGAGAAGATATTTGTGAAACATTTCAAAAAGGGAAAATGGTGCAAGTGAATAAAAAAATGTGTAGACTTAGTCTACCAGGAAACTTTAATTAATATATTTCATTTATTTGAGCCAATAAGAAAATAAAATAAATTTGATATTTATTTCATCATATTCATTAATAATTTTACAAGAATGAATAATGTGATTTTTATGAAGCACAAATATGAAAAAATGGAGATAATAAAAAAATTCATAAGATAATCATAGAAATAGATGAGAGTTTATATCTAGATGTTTAGAATAGAGAATATAATGGAGTTTACTATCTATTAAATTTACTCTTATCT
The DNA here is from genome assembly GCA_963277665.1 of Viscum album. Taxonomy (NCBI): domain Eukaryota; kingdom Viridiplantae; phylum Streptophyta; class Magnoliopsida; order Santalales; family Viscaceae; genus Viscum; species Viscum album. Next base: position 2,138,047,964 of record OY728128.1, on the reverse strand, counting down.
TACTAATCATGGGATAAAACATCAATATAGTGCTCCTTAAACTCCTCACAAAAATGAATTTTTAGAGAGGGAAAATATAAAATTATTTGGAATGGGAAGAATCATGCTTGTTGAGTTCAAGATATCAAAACTATTTTAGATAGGCTGTAAGTATATCTATGAAAATTAAAAATATATTCTTATTGAGTCTTGAATCTAACATGTATTCCTATAAAATGTCGTATAAGAATAATACCCCTATGTAACACTCAAATGTGTTTGGTAGTCCATGCTCAATGAAATATAATAATTTAGATTTGGTAAAGTTTGATGAAGAAGCCGAATAATGATTATTCATGGGATATTTATCAAATATAAGAGTCTATAGGTGTTGGAATAAAAGATTACACAAACTAGAAGACTAATATGATCTGAATATTATTTAAAATAAACCTAATTTTTGTGAGTAAAATATGTGGATTTTGATAAATATGATAAATAAAATATGTAAATTACTAAAAAAGTGAGTAAATAAAAATATATAAATGAAAAAAATACTATTTATATTTAATTATATTAGAATAATGATGGTGGTGGTGGATTAGGTAATGATAAATTGAAGTACCAATGGCTATAAAATCACGCTGAACCTCAAAATATAATTGGAAACTAGAATGAACCAGCTCAATACAGAATAATATTGAGGTGTAACAACTAAACAAACCTTGTTTCTCAAGTTAAACTACAATTAGTTATTAATGTTGTTAATCACAAGCAGTGGATATATACTATGAATAAAGAACTAGATCCAATTGAAAATATTAGAATATAGGATTATATTACAAGAACAAATAGGAAATGTATCATTGTATATAAATGGTTATTTATAAATATGCTCAATGATAAAGGGATGGTTTCAAGAAATAAGTCAAAGTTGGGTTGAAAAGGTTATTCATAGGTTGAAGGAGTTGATTTTAAAGAATTTTTTTTTCTAATATTTCAACACTTAAAGCAATAAGAATGATTTTATCCAATATAGACCATATACACTAAAATGCTTATCAAATGGATGTGAAGTTTTATTTCTTAAATAGTGATCTTGAATAATAGGTGTTTATTGAGAAACTTGATAGTTTTATCCTTGAAAATTATATAAAAATGGTGTATAGGTTTAAGAAATATTTGCATGGGTTGAAACAAGCCCCTACAGCCTAGTATTCCTAGATGAAAAACTACTTTAAATAGATGAAATTTTCTAAAGGAAAAGTTTACAGTAACGATTATGTGAAATAGATGAGAACATGTATTCTTATTACCATTGTCTATATTGATGAAATCATTTTTATAAGAGATAATAAGTATGTTTGTGATGAATTTTCAAGGAAAATGAAGAGTAATTTTAAAATTTCTATACATAGGGAAATGAGTTTCTTTATAGGATTATAAGTTGCACTAAAAAGATTTTATTTTCATTTAACAAAAAAAAAAATTCCAAGGGATTTTTGAAAAAAATTGGTATGAAAGATTCTAAATTAGTGTCCAAACCCATGATATTTGGTGCATAGATGAACAATTATGTATATATACAAAGTGTGAATCAGAAGGAATATAATAAGATAAGTGAAAGACTACTATATCTCATAAAATACATTTCAGATATAGTAAAAGTAGTGATATTGTACGAAAGATATAAAATTGATCCAAAATAATCACACATGATGTCTATCAAGAGATTTCTTAGATATATTAAAGAATCCTTGAGTTATGGATTGATTTATGGAATAGGTGAGAATTTAAATTTATATGTGCACACTAATGTTGATTGGTTTGGATATTGTGATTATAAAAATTTAATATCAGGGGGTACTTTCTTTTTGGGAGATATCTATGTGAGTTATAATTATAAGAAGTAAAATTCTGTGACTTAACCACTTATGAATCTAAGTATGCAGCTACTACACATGTATGTTAAAAAATTATTTTGATTATAGAATTATTGTAAGAATCAATGATGATAATTTGGAAGCCATTGAGAATTTATTATGATAACCAAATAGTATTTGTGTTATCCAAAAATCTAGTGTAACAATCTAGATCAAATAATATTGATATAAAATATGATTTCATCAAAGATAAGTTTTCCAATAGAGATGTGAGGCTAGAATATATTCCCATAAAGTATCAAAATGATGATATTTTCACTAATTCCATTCCAAGTGACAAATTTGAAGTCTTATGGATGAATGTGCATGTTCCTTCTTTCCCTATCACTTGAGGAATTTTTGGCAAGCCCAACATTCGTTTAGATTCTAGTATCATAGGTAGAGAAAGTTAAAATACTCTAGATACACCTTATTAAGGAATCCAAAGTGAATTTTATTGAAAAAAGGAGAGAAATTAGTGAGTTGATTAAGGGGTATATCATCAAAATTTACTGGCCAAAAAAATATTTTCACCGAGGGATAAAATTCTCTAAAAAACATCTCTTTATCTCAAAATATGGCACAAAAAAATTATATATTAGAAATTATATAATTTTATGAAACTTAGTGTGAGTTTTTAGACTTAAAAAAATTCAATGGGGTAAATTTAAGAACCCATGGAATTATTAAAGGCCTGTTATGGTTTTTGTTGAATCTATATGAGGATCATTGGAAGTTGCTTTAAATATTTTTGTGGTGTTGGGAATGTTTTTGAGTAAAATTTAAATATCCAAGGATGTTTAAAAATGAGTTTTTTTGGATAGAGAAGAATTATATAATTTCTTAGTTTTATGTGCTTCATAAGATGCTATTCCTAAAATAAGAAAATGATGGATTTACTTCCAGAAAGTATCATAATAAGAGATTGTGATTTAAGATGAATTCACTAGGAGTAAAATTATTCCGGATGATATAAGAGGATATGTTTTTGGGAGTATTGTGAGTGAGGTTATGAAATATGGATTTGAGTTTCTAAAGTTATGAATTGCATATTCTTTAAAGAATAACTCAGAAGACACTATGGCTGGAGCTCAATAAGACATTGAGAGAAATCTTGATGATAAATTGTTATAAAAGACTGATTTCAAAAGATATATAGGTATGGAAGAATAAATATAGTGGCTATGATATAATTAACATATTTTTTCGATGATAAATCAGATTAATTTTTTATTTTACAAAATCTATATAATAATACATTATTATGGAAATGAGGCTATGTTAAAATAATCCCAGAACTATTAATGGTGCATAAGAATAGATCCATAATTTTTAAAGATTTATAGGATTAATTACATAAGTAGTGAAACTATATAAGATTAGTTCCATAATAAACTAAGATATATCATATTAAACCTAGAATATTCATAGATATCGAAGTTTAAATACGGGAGGTGATACATATATATAAGAATAACATTTTACGGAAGTAAGTCCATATAAGAGTAAACTGATGTTTCCAAAAGATATGTAAGAGTAACATTAATATCATATAATATTAAACCACCTGATTTAGAATATATTTTGAGTTTACAAGATATTTTGAGATAATTTTGAGTCTAATATTATAGTAATTCAAATGGATAATTTAGAGATAAATATCAGTAGATATTTTTGAAGATAATTAGACCAGATCATGTTGTTCCATTATACAATGAATTAAATATCATGTTGTTGTTATTAATTATTCATGATTCAAGTAATTTTTTTAGATAATTAAATAATAAATAATTTATAGTGTATTTTCATGATAATTCTTGGATTTCAAATACAAATATTTTAAAATCATTTTTAAAGATTAAAGTGAGGATACTATCATAACGATATTTGACCCGTTTTAAATGAGAACAACACATGGATGGATTTCATGGGTTTTAAAATTTTAAAATTATGGAATATTTTCATATGATTATAGATTATTTAGGAATAAGTAGAATAAGTGAATAATTATGATGATAAATATGTAAACAATTCTATTTTTCTAAAAAATAATAAATTTTGAATAAGAAGAGAAATTTGAGTGAAAGACCAATGATATACTACCACTTATGATATTTTGGAAGTTGAAGCTCTTGAATAGGAAGCCTAAAATCATTATGAATATTCAAAAGGCAGGTGAGGAGATATTTTATTTGGTGCTGAATAATCCTGGAGAATATGTAAGTTCTTTTCATTTCAATTATAAAATAACTTTTAAAAATTATTGGAGAGAATATAAATAATAATTAGGATACTGATATGTAGGGAGATAGATTCAAGGGTTGTGTATAATACCTTTCATTCACATGTAATCACTATTAACATTTATTCTACCCCCTTCTCAGGGTCAACTATTTGACCAGCTAGTAATTTTATTGAGATCTTTGCAGACCAATTTAGAGTAGCAAGAATGATTTTCATGATCTAAGTGATATTTCAATGGTTACTTAAGAAGAGGGATCCTTATTATCAAGGGGATACATGGTTGAATATACCTATAGTAACCTATTTATTAGGGAGAAAGATAAGTGATAAATCCATTATTAAGGGACTACATGATTGAATGAGAGAACAAAAATATGCTAGATGACCTAGCCATGTATATCGGGAGTCCATAGAAGAGTAATATTTTCAATGATTTAACCTTGATTAAAAGGTTATAATAAGGTCTTTTTGGGTATTAAATAGACTTAGATACCCATATAATGGATATTTAATAGAAGGGGTTACACAAGGATAAATTTTATGTGGTGATAAACCATTGGAAATAGAGAAACAAGAACTTCAATAAGTTCCAATATTATATATGATTTGTGAGTTTGTGTGAACAAGTGTATTCTAAAAGGTGTATGGAGATTTAATGATAAAAACCACTTAAGTTTTATATGGTGAAAAAACCTCAATGAAGTATTTACATGGGACCCATAAAAATGGGTTTATACTAAAAAGGTCATGAAGGTTTTATGTGTAGGAGATATTACCGTGAAGTTTTTACATGGGGCATGTATTCCTTATTCATAAATATACTTAAAAACTACTTAAGGGAATTTTTATCTAAATAACTTATCATGAAATAATAAATCAAAAAGAATAAATTTATCAAAATTTGTTCATTTGAAAATTAAAAATGTATTTAACTATGTACTAAGGGTTTTATTTATAATAAAAGGTTGAATATTAGTGGCTCATGAAATATAGGGTGTTAGGATGTATAAGATTCCCATGGATATATATAAATCCTGCCTCTGATTTTTAAATGAAAATGTGGTCACATGAGTTATGGGAAGCCATATAGGGAGTCCAAAAATGCATTGTAAATGATGAAGACCATGTAAAGAGGGTTTGAGGCTGAAAAGGAACACTACCAAAACATTTAAAATGATGAGGTTAGTGCATTGAATCATGAAGTAACAAATTGGTATCACCTCCCACTACAAGAAAAATGCCATTTAGCGGCGAATAATTTTGCATATAACAGCGGTTTAAACCACCGATACATGGTTTGGCGGTGGTTTACAGAAACTGCCACTAAATTGGGCGTCGACAATCTATTAGAGGTGATTATTTCCATTTAGCGGCGGTTTAAAGGAAGCGTCGTAGATGCCTCATTTCACGGCGGTTCTCGTGACTTTAGCGGCCATTTTTACGAACCCTGGAATTTATTTTATTAGCAACAGTTATAACCACTACTAATAAATTAAAATCTAGTGGCCGTAAATCCACCGCTAAAGTCACGAGAACCGCCGCGGAATTCATGCGGCTGCTGCAACTCTGTAGCGACGGTTTTAACCGTCGCTAAATATAAGCCAATAGCGGCGGTTAAAACCACCAATAAATGTAAAAAATACTTAAGTTTAACAGTGGTTTTAACCACCGCTACTATCTTACCTGTATACTTTTTGCGGCGGTTTTAACCGCCGTGAAAAGATGACCAGAAAAAAAAAGTTTTCTACTTCCACTGCACCACTGCCTTGAAAAACAAATCAAAATAGAAATACCAATAGCCTAACAAATTAATTCACACAAAATTTAAAAAAGAATTGAGACAACTATTAAAATAAAAAATATATTGAAAAAAACCTATAAAATAATAATAAAATATCATAATCACCCATACTACTTGAAAAGAATATGGTAATATGCATGTATATTGCTCTCATGTTCCCATGAGTGCTCTATAACATTCTGAGGATACTGAAAAATATGCATAAGTAGTATAACTCAACCTCATAGGGTCATATCCCATTGGTACATGATTGTTACTACATACTTTGGGAATCTATAATTATCCTTTATGTCTAACTCTCCCCAATGAATGGTTTGATATGGGTCATACACATATGTTCTTAGTTATGATACATGGAGATACTATGAACCTTATCCAACTTTAGCAGTAATGTAACGTAGAAAAAAACCTCACCCATAATGAATAGGATCTAGAATATCCTAGTGAACCTAGAAGCTGGATTTATCCTTGACCAAACCTCTATAAACTGCATCATGGATATCCCTTCAGGTACACATGATCTCCCTCCTCAAAAATAAAGGGCCTTAATTATTTGTTTTTGTAGGACAAAAAAAGTCTTGGTGTTGTCCTAATCCTCTCCTAGATCACCTACACCTTGTCCATCATCAATTTCACTATCTCTAAACCTATGATTGATGACCCACTAATCTATATCTAGTACAAGGGGGCCTGAAAGTTCTCCCATATAGATCCTTGAAAGATTTTATGGAAATAGTTCTGTGACATTTGTTTTTTATGATAACTCCACTAAAGTTTAGTGATCATTCCATATTTGACTAAAAATAGAACATAATCCTATAATATATCCTTAATAACTTGGATGTTTTGCACTATATATCCAAAATTTGGTGGGTGGAAAGTTTTTATCATTTGAAATTGAGTCCTAAATACCTTCTATAAGATCATCCACAATAAATATGTGAGACATCAATCTTGGTCAAAGATTATCATTGAAGGTATCCCATGAAATCAGATACTTGCATCCCTATACAACCATCCAAATCATTCCATAGAACTATAATTTTGAATAGGAAGAAAGTTGGATTACATGTTCTATACATATATGATTATCCAAATAACATTATAACATCTCATTGACCTTGGTATTCTTATAAAAAATTCCACAGATATACCTTACTACTTCCACTGAGAAACCTAAAGGGTCTAGTCCAAACCTATTAGGACCCAATGTCATTACTATATCTGTTGACAGTTGAGACACCATGAAATGAACTTAGTAACACATTAATTCATACCTATCCACAAACACTAATTTATGCAGTCTTGATAAATCTTCATCACACTTGGATACACCATTATGGGTGAAGTGTGTAACTCCATTATCACCTCCTCACACAACATGATTAGAAATAGTATCAACTCCTACGGGAAAATGATGTACCCTCATTCCTCCCAGCTATATTGAATCTATCAGGTGTACTGAAAGAGAATATTTGATAATTTAGGACTTCAAAATTGTTATCTCATAACTACTATTCCCTCACATGATAAATATATAGAGGGGGAACTACCCTCATATAAGGATCAGATTAATCTCCTTCATCTACCAAGGAAAATGACATTACCGCCAACTGCATGGATTCTTCATCCATCAATTAAGATAAAGATATATTTTTAATGGAATCATCCACCACATTTCCCATTCGTATATTATATAAAAAATATAAGCCGTAGTCTAGTAGGAAATCCAACCAATGCATCTACTTTAGATTAAAATATATCTAGGTGAATATGTACCTAAGCCTATTATAATACATGTAAACTATGAACCACTCACAAAGAAGATAATATGTCTAAGTATTCACAGGGAAAGCTACCACTACAATCTATAAATCCTTGGTTGTGTAATTCTACTCATGAGGTATCATCTATAAGGACCTATAATAAATCATCACATGTCTCTATATAGACACATACCTGAGCCCAATTCAAGAAGAATTATAGAACATCACATACCCAAATACTTATTCTAGTAACCACATAATGGTTTCACTTTTTGTTGTCGACTTCAGCACCTAAAAATCACACTCGAATCACTTAAACCAAATGAAGGTATTCCCATTTCATGTAAGGGAAGTCATGGGAGCTAATATCCTAGAGAATTATTTATAGAACCTCAAATAGTATCTTACCAATCAAAGGAATTTATTCACCTTTAATGTATTCCTATGTGTATCCCAATCAAGAACTATGTTAATCGTTGCTGGGTTCATAGCTACACCACCCTATGATATGACATACGCTAGAAACATGACCTCTCAAATCTTGAAATGATACTTATAGAGTCTTCCATTGAGTTAGTGTTCCCAATGAAAGTATAATATAATACTCAAATACTCAGTATTCCCATCCGATAATGTTGAATAAATGAGGATATCATCAATTAAGATCCTCATCAACAATGGGTTTGACTCCTAATCATCCAAAATATCAACTACCAATTCAAACACATGCCTAAATGAAATGATGTATACCACACTTGAAAAATCAAGACATAAAAGGAAACATCAGAAATCAATAAAATGCATAAAAGGAAACATGATAAATTAAGGAAATGTTAGGAAATGATTTTTTTTGTGGAAACTATGTTCCACACATGTTACATATACAAACCCAACTATTCCCATATTTGTTCAACACATCAACAATACAACTACTCACGGTCTGATGATGCATTTCCACCCTCTCCACCTCCATCTCCACTTTCTGCTATCACCTGTAAGAACATTATATTGAAAATTAAATACAGTTGTATATTTATATTAAAAATTAAAACCAATGAAAGTTTTAAAACTAAATGATTTTGATTTTTTGTGATTTACCTGCATACCACCAGTCGATGCACTACCACCAGGGGCATATCTTCTCATCTGTTGATGTATATCAGTCATCGCTTTCTACAAAGTGGATATCTAAACCCCCTGGTCTTGAACTGTGGTTCATAGAGAATAAATCTCCCTCTGATCATCTTTGGGTATGGACTGACTATAACCAGGAGTAGATGCAGCTGAAATCCCTGGTGGCATGCCAAAGACCTCAGATGGTATGGGTCCGAAACCCATCCCGCACACTCTACCAGGATGCTCCTTCCAAAGGACTTTAGCAACTGGGTCATCCTGGGAGACTGAGTAGGACTGCATAGGATTGGAATCCCATAGTTCTTTAATTTTTACCTATAAATCAAATATCAATATATATTAACACAGTAAAAACTGATAATAAGTTATTATAATAAAAAATTGACTTCATACCCCAACTTCTTTGGAAGGCTCATTAACAAAACTTCCATTTGATTTTTTGTGAACATCCAACCACATTTCAATTCGGGATGCTTCATGCCCTAAACTCTGTGATTACATTAAGCAAAGATAAATCAACAATTCAATATATTAAACAGATAATATTGTCTTATAAATATTTAAACTAATTAAAATATTACCAATGTCGTTCGTCTTCTAGAAAAGATTTTTGAGCCCGTAATGTGAGGGATGACTTACTTAGCCTGGTTTGATGCATTCTGTCTTGAGAGATCCTGAAATAAATAAAATTCAATTTAATAGTAATGTATTCAATTCCACCTCCTCTTCATATACATGTATAAATGTAAAATGAGGATAATATAATAATATATATTTCAATACCATCCGCTTCTCATCACGATGTATATCAACAAAAACTTTCCACTGTTCTTTCGGTACCCCACTGGGAAGCTTCTCATACATTTGTTACATGGTCAACGAAGTATCTTTGAAATCACACCACAATCTCTATTTGAAATATTTCCATTTCTTACCAAGATTTTTCAACATCCACTTCCGTGTTATCACATCAGCAACTATAAAGTGGAAGAACATCTGTATACAAAAATTCATTTGAACATATTAGTAACATGACATTCAATTAAACCATAATGTAATAAAATTACCTTTATTTGAGAATCAAAAACTTCATTTTTCCAACTTGGATGCATATTTCTCCAATCATCATAAGAAATAGGAAGGGAAATAGGCTCTACTGCCAGCTGGCCTAGAATCTGGCCAAGTAACCCCGCGACGTCATCCGTAGGGACCCCATAAGAATCAAATGGCATGACTATCTTCTCGCCATTCATATTACAAACATCTGAAATTTTTATGTTTTTTTCCATGGTTGAATTTTTTTATCTTCAATGAGAAAACAATTAGTATAAACAAAATTCAATAAATTTATTTAATTAAAATTTGTACCTATGACAGTGACACTCCAGTATGTCCATGATGAACTGGAAGGGGTGTGTCGCTACCCCACTGCTGAGGCTTCTGAAGGGAGATTCAACGACTCAACCTCTAATGGGACATCCACAGATGGTGTGAGAGATGGTGTAGGGGGAGATTGTGCAGGGTTGTAGGAAGCTGGTGCCTCAGATGCCGTGGGGAGGGAGCCAGATGGATCGTCATCTGTCACAAAACTAGATGAAATAGTGTACCACTTCCTCCTTGACATTCATGTCATTTAATCAAATAAAATTAAGTTCATAATATATATTTCAAAAAAATTATGCAGAAAAAAAATTAAAAATGATAATAGATGCCCAGTACTAACAGACAAAATATATATAACAATGATAATGAATGACTGGAGTAATGAAACAAGTGGTTGCTGAATGAATAAATAATTGTACATATAATCATTTTACCCTTAAATAATATCGGTTTCCTACTCCATTGTTCATCCACTTCATTCATCCTTGCTAGACTAATATTTTCAATATCATGATGAACAAATAATTCTGCTTCCTGTTGTTTATTAAATTCAATTTTAGAGGTCAAATCAGCCACTTCATCACCCATATCATACAAATCTCTTTGTATTATGTGAAAAACTACACTCCACACTTCATCCACAACATCATTCACATAATATACCATTTTTTCTTGTGATGCTAAGATATATGGATCATGCAGTTCATGATCACCAATATCCATCAAGCGAGAGAAGTTCACAGAAGTAAATTGCAAGGAATCTCTTTTAAAACCTCTGATAATATCGACCCATTTTCATTTGAATAAAACAACAGAAAAATGTCCGTGGTAATTTAATTCAATAATATCATGCATCTTTCCATAGTATCCCACTTCATCAAATGTAAATATATCACTATTTTGTGTTTTCAAACCCACTTCTAGATCGACTGTACGAAATCTAAATCCATTCACATTATAAGCATCAAACTTTATAACTTGTTTTATAGGACCTCTAACAAGAAACATAAAATCTTCTGACAAGTCTGCTTGAGTATCAGTATTAATGATATAAAAAAAGAAATATAATTTAATATATTTACAAAATGTATGTGTCAAACTAATATTCGTATTTATTTCAATACTTATGAACATACACGTCATGTAAACCATTCTACAAGATCTTTATTCATATCTTTCGTTATATCTTTCTCATTTCGTGTTTGGACTCTCATTCGTCTCTTTGTTTGTATCCTCAAATCTTCAATAAATGGATCTACAATTTCACTATTCATAATCACATATCTATGTGCCTGTAATAATTCCAATTCTGTCAGTGTCACATTTGAGGTCCTCCCAATTGATCGGCCAATAACAGGAAATATTTTTGATTTTTGATACATTTGAGTTTGAGTTTATGTGTCGTTAACATGTCAAACTTTATTAAATATTGTCTAAATATCATCCAAATATCTGGAACAAAAGTTAAGACACTCCTTAGCCAAATAGCCTTCAACAATAGAGCCTTCTGGTTGATCTTTATTTCTCACGTATTCTTTCAAATGCCCAAGATATCTGTGAAATAAAATAATAATATTATGCATTTATTTAAATGAATTTTTTTTACTTAACTGAAAAACATATAAATAAAATACCTCTCAATTGGATACATCCATTGATAATGAACAGGACCACCTAATTTAGATTCCTCAACCAAATGCACAGTTAAATGCATGGTGACAGTAAAAAATGATGGAGGAAAGATCATCTCCATTGCAAAAAGGGTCAATATAAACCTCTCCTGAAGGTTGTCAAGTTGAAATGAATGTAGATATTTCTCACATAATTGCCCGAAAAATGTGCATAATTAGAGTACAACAACAATAACTTTTTTAGGTAATAATGTACGCAATTCCAATGGTAGTAACTGTTGTAACAAAATATGTGAATCATGACTTTTCAATCCATGTAACTTACAATTACTCAAGTCAACACACCTTGAGATGTTACTCGAATACCCATTAGATACCTTCACATTCTTTAAAATGCGAAGGAATGTATCTTTATCCCTATTTTTCATTGAAAAAATGGCCGGAACATACTTTTCATTCTCATCTGGCCAGAGATCACATTTTATGTTCATTACTTGTAAGTCTTTGCAAGCATTGAGATGATCCTTCGACTTTCCATGCTCATTAAGTAATGTGAAAATCAAATTATCACATACATTATTCTCAATATGCATCACATCAAGATTGTTCCACAACAAATTAAAATCCCAATATGGAAGTTTGAAGAATATACCTTTTTTCTTCTATTGTTGCGTTCTGATTTCACTTGATGATGCACTTCGGACCCGTTTTCCGCTATCATTCAAATGATTAACTTTCCCAAATTCTGTTTCAATATTTTCAAGCTGTGTCAATATTTTAGAACTAGTTAATAACTTTGTAGGTGGTCTACGATCAATGGAACCATTAAATTTTGATCTGTTCAGCCGAAATCTATGAGATACATTGAGAAATCTTTGATGGCATAAGAAGCACCATTTTCTACTGTGAGGTAGCCATTTGGGCTCAAAATCAAAGTTACAAACAGGAAAAGCCAAACCCATGTAAGTGTTCCAACCCGATAAATTCAAAATCCCAGGGAAGTCACTAATGGTCCACATTAAAGCATCATGCATTTTGAACATTGTTTTAGAAGAATCATCAAATATCTCAACACCATTGCTCCATAACTCCTGCAATTCGTCAATCAAAGGATGCAAGTATACAACAATATCATTTCCAGGAATTTATTTTCCAGGAATAATCATCAAAATGATAAAAGATGTTTGTTGAATACACATCCACAGTGGTAGATTATAAGGGATCAAAACAACTAGCCAAATGCTATAACTGGTACTCAAAGTCCCAAATGGGTTGAATCCACCGACAACCAATCCCAATCGAACATTCCTAGGATCAGCTGAAAAATATGGATGTAATGAATCAAATGTCTTCCACGATTGGGAATCTCGTGGATGTCTCATTAACCCATCATTATTTTTATCTACAGAATGCCACTTCATGTGTTTGGTGGTTTTCGATGACATGAATAATCTTTGCAATTGAGGATTCAAAGGAAAGTAACGGAAAACCTTTGCAGGTGTGTTCCTTTTCTTCTTCTCCATGAAATTATGTTCATTCATACTTCCAACATCACCCTTTTACTTCCATCTAGAAGAAGAACATTTCTTGAAATTCTGTCTACTTGAATCCTCTCTCCAATAAAGCATACAATCATTGGGACACACATGTATTTTTGTAAAATTCAGACCAATCTTGTTAACAAATTTTTTCATATCATAAAAAGATTCTGGGATTTTTTCTTCAGGAAATGAATCATGAATCAATTACAATATCATGGACATTGCCTTATTTGTAATTCCACATAGACATTTGATATGGTACAACTTCAACAGAAATGAAAGCTTTGTATATTTCAAACACCCACTATACAACTCTTGATTTCCATCATCAACTAAATCATGAAACATATTTTCTTTAGTAAAGTTTTCTCTTAAATTTTTCTCCACAGAACAAATAGAAGTATCCAATGATATGTTACAATCTTGATCTTCTTGTGTTACCATCTCAAAAAATCACTTTTCACGTTGAAATTTGTAGCAACCTCTTCTGGTTGTTTTGATATGTTTTGATGCTGATAGTGGTGTCTTGCTGTTCCAAATGCATCATTTATGAGGATTTTCATTTAATTTTCCATTTTTGACGAACTTGGGACCTCATTCTTTGGATTAACATTAGTTTTCAATCTTTCTGTAATGTTCGATTCTCCAATCCAAATCCAACAAAAATATTGACCAGGGAATTTCTTCAGTATTAAATGTTCATAAACTTCATCCCTCTTCAACCATGTTCTAAATTTACATTTAGGAAATGGAAATCTTATTCTCCCTTAAACAGATCGATTAGAAATTTAAAAATCTAAAAACTCATTCAAACCCTTAACATACTGAGGTGTGTTCCTTAGTAATGTGATCTAGATTTTATCCATGTATATCACAATGTGCCTACACAATAATTTTTTTTTTTTAAAACACATAGTTACTACTAAATAGATAAAGAGATTCATATATACAATAGTGTAAGATTAAAGAAACATAATATAATAAAGATGATCCCTTGAGTTAGATATAAACCCTCTAGTGTTTGGGATAGGGTAAGTTTCTTTGGTAAAGAGAAACAATGTGCTAACAACGTGGTAGATACTTTACCATGAAAACCAAAGCGCATTGTTAATTTTGAATAACTACGTGGATATGAAAATCATTCATAAGGTATGAGAAAACATCTATAATATAGTCCATTCATCCAAATGGTTTTCATGGAAATGAATGGTTAAGAAAAATCTACTGAAATAATAAAAATCGTAAATAGAACCAACAATGATGGATGGTAGTCTTGAGGCATGATAAGTGGTGGTGTTCATGGAAATTCATGATGAAATAACTTGGGAGATTAGGTTTTGAGGTTCTACGAACCTTGTGTGGATTGAATTCCTAGACCTCTCTTTGGTGTATTCACATAGAAAAGAGTGGTGGTGTGACTTGAGGGTTATTTGGATCATATATGTGTTAGTGCTCATGAGTGGAGAATTATGGTTAAATGGGACGACCGATGATCTGACCATAGAGTTGAACTAAGAGTTAGATTCAAAATTCGGTGTGGGCATTGGACATTTTTGTTATTCCTTGTGTTTTAAGGCATCATGGTTGGGGTATGATAGCACATTGGTGGGTGGGATTGAGCGCCTTTAGTATAATTCATCTAGAGAAGGACTTACTAGTGTTGTTGCATAAAAATTGATGTGGTAAGGTGGAAACCACATCAAAAATGTCGTTCAAGATGCGGCTGATGTGGTTTTGGGATCAAACTAGGGTATTTGAAGAATATTTGATGTGTTTAGGCTTGGTGTTTGGAGTTTAATAGTAGAATAATTTTGGGAATTTGGATATGAAATATAGGGTGTTGGTACTATCCTTTAGGACAACATAATAAGATAATCAGAATCACTTAGGTGGAAATAGATCCCAGAAGGAATTATTTCTAAACATTATATTTGGGAACTTGGAAAAATTATATTCATCCAAACCACTAAAATAAGTTTGAATGAATTCAACACCATTCACTTCAACACACAAAAGAAATTTATGCAAAGAAAATTAAATGACAGTATGAAAGAACACTTCAGTTTTATGTTGTTTGGATTGAAATTCTAGCTTCTAAGGGAGAAACACTACAACATTCCACTTTACCGAAATGAAAAGATTACAACTTGTGAGTAACAATATACAAATTCTGGAATCATAATCCACTGTATCAGGGACACTTTTTAGTAGAATCTATGTTGGGATGTTACATTGGGAATACATAAATATTTAATCAATATAAAATTAGTAAAAAAATTCATGTCCCTAAGGTGTTATGTATAGTAGATTTATATATCCGTCCTGGTTTACCATCTAACCATTATCCCAACTCAGCCTTCCACATAGATTCAAGGCCATTCCCAACAACCATAGGAAGGTTACTAGTACCTAGGAATCATAGAACATACATTGGTAATGATTTTTACCTCATGAAATGATATTTATAACAAAAAAAACAAACCTTACTATAAGATATAAGAATAAAGAAACATTTGATTTAAAAATATACAATATTTATATACATGATTCTATATATAAATATAAAAATATAAAATATATGCATAAAACACAATAGTTCATGTGGCCAATATGAATCCCAAAGTTAAAGAAAATCTCTACTATTATTGAGAATCATTAAATGACTCAATGTCACCATCTAAAGTCCACATAACCCATCAAAGATCAAAATTAATTAATTAGACTAAAATGAACATGGACCTATAAAATATTCATGAGCTAAACAGCCCAGTTGGTTATCACTTTTAGAATCTATGCATGTCAAATTCAATTCAATTCCACAAAATTATATATTTAAATACAATAAATAAATACTCATTTTACATAATCCTCTATAGAAATTATCAAGAAAAATATCAATATTTTTAAAATATGCATTATTAATTGTCATTAAATGAAAAAATTCACTTGTAAATCACTTTTCCAAGGCTAAAGTGCCTTTTTACCAAAAAACTATTTCATAGAACCACATAAAAACATTCTACAAAAGAAATTCTCTAAAAATAATCATTTTAAAATAACAAAGATGTTTCAAATTTTTAAATGGTTTTCAAAACATCTTTTTAAAATATATTTACTTTTAAAGCAAGGAGAAATGACCTAAGAAACATTTATAAACCCCATTAACACTGGGGTTTCAAAATCTAATAGTTTCAAATTTCTTATAGAAAACACTCAAATAATCATTATAATATAATTTTTAAAATTTCAATAGAAATTTCAAAATTATTTTAGAGAATATTGAAGGCACATTTATATCAAACCATTACCACTATGTGAAAAATATTTTAACAGTCCCTTTTAAAATACTAAAAAAATATAAATGAAATGGGTAAAGTACACATGATGTAACTACTAAATTAAGGTCATGAGGAAAAGAAACAGACCAAACATACATTGGTGACATAAATTAATTTGTGAAGAAAATGACATAGTTTAAAAAAATGGGAATCCCAAAAAAATGATCCTAAAAAGAATCCTAAGGTCATGGGTATTGACCTATGGATCAAGTAATAATGACTTGAGATGGTGACAATGAACATTTCATGAAACTACTGAACCTGTTATTGTCCTTGGTAGTCCTGTTAAACTATCCAAAAATAAATGACCTTATCACTCCATCACTATCACATGAAAAAAATACCTCTAACTTAAAGGCATATTATCCCTTTTGGTATATCCATCATTGTTTATCCATACAATAATACCTATTCAACCTACTACATATACTAGAGTTTTCCAATACACAATCCATCTTAAATAATCCAAGGAATCCTATGAAATGTAAAATGGTGGTGTGAAAAAATGAACCATTACATGAATTAAATATAATTTTTTTAAAAAAATCACAACTCACCTCCTTATAAACTCACAAGATCGATCTCAAACACATAAAAGAATAGAAAATATATAAATATGAATCAATATAAGAAATACTCTCAAGGTATTACATTCTAGATAAGAACAACAATAATAACTTGGGGCTAAATTGGGTCTCACAACTTTCCATTGAAACTCATTTTTCTGAAAAGTGATAAACACGTATTATTTTCCAAAACATGCTCAGAATTACATTCTCAACTCAATCTATAACATGCTTATCCTAACAAACTCATGTAAAATTTCTTTATTAAAACACTTTTGAATCCAAAATATAATTGAAACATCCCTTAAACCATCCTTTTAAATCATGTATGGATATAAAATTATTTCAAAATTCATAAACAAGTCTTAACATAGAATTCAAACCTTAGGGTTCGTATAGGTCGCTGGGTTCATGGGGGGCCGGGGGAAGCGGGGTTTCCGGGGTTGCGGGGTCACCGGGGTCACGGGGGGCTGAGGTTGCCAGGGTCGCGGGGTTGCCGGTGTCGCGGGGTCGCCGGGGTCGCAGGGGGCTGGGGTCATGGGGAAGCGGGGGGCCGGGGGAAGCAGGGTCATGGGGTGAGAAGCGGTCAGGGTGGGGGGGGGGGGGAAGGGTCGACAGTGTAAAAAAAAATGTTTCACGACGGTTTATTATAAACCGTCATGAAACCATTTTAAAAAAGGGTTTAGCGGCGGTTCCCAAAACCGTCTCTAAAGGAAATTTCTGTTGATGTGTCTGTATTGAAAACTATAGCTGCCCACATAAATATTTCATGGCCACTTAATTATTACATGGTTTCCAATGTTTATTTATATTAAATTGAAAATATACACTCAATTTTATTCTAATCCATATCCATTGATTACAAAAAAATGTTTATCCATTTTTCAAGAAGAAAAAATTTACCCCCAAAATTAGATCTATTTTGAACAAAAATATAAAATTCTAAAGATATATAAGAATTTCCACACAACTTATTTGAGGCCTACATAAGGAGGAAACCAAAATGTCTCATCTAACCCTATAAAAAGGGAGTTAAAGTCTACACTTCATTAATTTATAATCATTCAAAAATTTTCTCACTTTTTATATAAAGAGACCTTTTGTGGACACCCCACTCATATAAAAACATAGTTCATAAGAATAATAAGGTGATTCCATTGAACATGCAATCACATAAGAACCACATGGAAAATTTTTCACCATAAAATTTTTACGTGACACATCCCTTATCTCATAGAACATAAATGAACCTCCCTCCATTTAAGTTTTATATGATATTTTGTACTTAATAAATTTTTTACTTTTCATTATTATTCTAATTGAATCTTATTATACACTAACTCATATTTTGAAAATTTTCATCATTTATTTGTAAAAAAATAGATATAGAACATGTTTCATAGTCTCCTACTATATAGTGGATCACCATGGATAAAAATATTGATTTCTACTAGAATCAACTCATGAATCTGAATCATGGAATTCTTTTAGAGATAATGATAGAAAGTTTGAGAAGCTACTTCGAATCATATAGAATCACTATTTTTGGGTTTGGGTAACTGAGTGATCACCCATACCTTAGCCAAGTCTAGATCAAAATTATCCATAATACTAGATCATTTAATATTATAACATTATTCAAGTCAACTTATCATAAAATAGGCATATCATTAAGGAATATAACACTAGAGTGGGGTATTTAATATTATACAATCCATTAAATTTGGACGAGTAAAACTATATTTTAGAGACAAAA
Organism: Viscum album; assembly: GCA_963277665.1. Taxonomy (NCBI): domain Eukaryota; kingdom Viridiplantae; phylum Streptophyta; class Magnoliopsida; order Santalales; family Viscaceae; genus Viscum; species Viscum album. Next base: position 2,138,028,903 of record OY728128.1, on the reverse strand, counting down.
ATATATATCTATACATCCATCCTCTAGAAGGATAATGCAGATTAGCAACAAGGGTGAAACTCCAACTAAGATTTTTAACCTGAAGGTTTATTTGGGATGGATGGGGGGTTTCCCTAACAGTTATACAAAAACTTTATAGAGTTTGATATGGAATTGAAGGATGTTGGGATGTATGAAATGGTTTGGGTCTCTCAATCAATATCCCTACACAATAAAGAACATTATGCCCGACCTGATCCATAGGTGGATCCCTAACACTAGAACATCCTATTTGATTCACATAGAGATTGAGATCAACCTATAAGATGTGTACATGATTAGTGGGGCCAATCCAAGGAGACATTTATGAAATGTTTATGACTTATACCTTTTCATGGGATGATACATCACATAATACTCCATTAGTTAATTTTTTTTTGGAATTAGGGAGAAAAATTTTAGAGAAGGAACTTCAGAAATGAATCAATACCCCCTTTCATTCCTAGCACGATTAGTTTATTAGATGAAATGTCCAAGTAATAGAGATAAGGTGGGTGCATATATTCCTAAAAAAATAGTTATATATCCCTAGGATCTTACTGGACAATGCTGGATGACGAATGATACAAAAAGTGGGACTGGGAGATCATTCTTGATGTTGATCTATAGGACCACCTAGTATCATTATTCATGATATTAATTATTTTCCATCATCTTATAGTGTATGAATCACAAAATGAAGTGAGGACCATCACATACATCATAGTGGTGTATCTAGAGAGTGGGAAAAGAATCATCTTGGTTATGATTACATTATCCAAGATATATTGATTGATATGAAATATTAGTAGGGAGAATGCCTCATTTAGGATTGTGATCCCATTCCAAGTCTCATGGGGCTAGATAATAGCTCAATTTTGTGGCTAAAAATTCATAAAAAACATATCAATTATGATTTCTTAATTCAATCCATATATTTAGATTATTAATAGGGTTTAAACACTTCTGTTAGGGGAATAATACATTAAAAAAATATTGAAATTATATAATATGGTTGTATTTGTGCTATAAATAGCCCCACCAGACATGATTTAAAAAAAACCACTGGAACACATGAGAAATGATTGTTTATATTGGAATTAATATAGGGAATTCTGGTGGATATTATCAATAGAGATAACATATATAGAGATTATATAGGCTATATATTTACCCATCAATTTCATTTCATATAAAGGATATTTTCTGTTCCTCTCCATATTGTTCAAACATAATTACATTATATAGTCACACATAAATTCTAGTTGATTATCCTATGAGAGTAAATGAACAAGAAGGTCACATTTCCATCTAATAATGATCCCATGATGATTTATTTTTCAATTATGTTGAGACACAGATCAGGTTGTATCCCGATGGTATACTGAAGGAATTAGTGAATCAAATTAAAGTACCTATACCATCTGAAGCAGGAGCACCCAATAACAATGATGCTAATGAAGAGTCTTGTACTAAAAAAATCCCCTAATCAAGGAATAACCTACGAGTCAATTGAGATATTTGGATCCATCCTCCCCCTGCTGACATAAAAACTTTCTAACTATCCCCACTAATGAAAAATTCATAAAATCATGGAATGAGTGGGTTATAGGAATTTTACTTCTATAAATGATATTTGAGATGCTTTTTAGATAGAGGAGATCCTTATAAATGATCTCAGTTAGATCACTGTGTTGTTCAATATTTCCTTTAAGAATAATCCTGATGAATTTAAGGATTAAATCAAGGAGTTTGAGTCTATGGTCTATGATATAAAATTTACATTATTATATACACATTAGGTAGTAAGGTTTATGGTTATAAAATAGATTAATGATGATGAATAAAATATTGTTGATGATTCTCTAAAGAAAATAGACACTTCTAATGAAGAAATGACTGAATGGAACTATTCTTCATAGTATGAAATCATCGACTCTCACTTATACCTAGTATAATACTATCAATGTTGACTTTGATTCCCCTTATTGTATTTTATTGGATATTGAGATGAATCCCTCACATATTATTTCCCCATAGTATTTATTGAAAGAGACACTGATCAAGTAGGATGCTGACCGAAATAGTTTGGTTGATGATACTCCTTCACCTTCTCAAATGGCACAACTATAAGATATGAACTCTGACCCCTTAAAGGTATTTTTAATGTCAGAACCCGTGATTTAACCCACTGAGATTTTATTAAAGGAACTCAATCTATGTTATAGAGAGAATATTTTAAAACTCCACCTCCTCTTAGGGTTAATAGGTAAGTTTTGGATTTTTATATCCACCCTCAATTTTTTATATTTCTTCAAATTATTGTACTGAATCCATTTATTTTCTAAGATAATGGTATTAGTTAATAAATAGTATAATCACCATCCAGTCATGGTAAAATAACCCCCACAATTCAAGAGGAAGCATCAACTATAACCACAACCGATAATGATAAAGAAAGGCCAGAATTAGTATTTGAATTAAATGTTTCAATTGATGTGGTATCCCATATAGACCGACTAGAAAATATTATGGTGGATGTTGGAAATATGTTACAATATTCATAATTTATCATCACTAATTTTAGATTGTTATTATAGGATATTTATTACTTAAATATCTCTTACAGTTGACATATATGACCTTTTATAAATTATGTTGATTAATGCCTATTTTTATTTTATTGAAAAATATATTGAATATTGATCAGAATTCACCAAAATATAGATTGGGCTTTGAGTACATGAACCAATTAGAGGAAAATATGATTTGGGGGGGGGGTATATTTATCTCTCAAAGATCCTATAAATTTGGCTCCCAAATATATAACATGGGAGGCACCTCAAGAAATATTTCCATCTATATTACTTGATTAAATAATGGTGGAAAGTGTTGTTAAAATTTAAAATAGTGAAGGTAAATATAAACACTACCCCCATTAAGTTCCTATTATTCTTTTATAATATGTGCTTTAGATATTAATTACAATATCCCCTTTATAAATAGTATAAGTTCACCTAGTCACTTCTCTGGCGTCTTAGTTATTGAAAGTTATTGGAGACAGGACTGCTTAAACATTAGACTACTCAAGGAGAACTAAAGTTAGGTCCTCTATGGGTGACCTAGTTTCAGAGTATATTCTAGTCCCTATGATGGACTCATACTTAGACCCAAATTAATTTATATTTCAATTGAAATTACAAATATTGTCTTGTAAAAGTATCTAGAGGCTAATCAATGGGACCCCTTTCACTTAGATTCATGGGAAATTATATAACCTAAAGCATATGTCTACCACACTAGTATATGATAGATTAAATTACCACATTACCCATACCATAGTGAAGTGAATTATATATAATTGAGGGAAAGAAATTCCACTATAATTTAATTTAATTATATTAGAACTGGTAGCTCACTCTATAGAGCTTAGGGAAGTAAAAATTTAGAAAACATATCACCATGATGTTGTAGTGGTAGGACAATAATGTATGATGGAGGTGGGAATAACCTAGGTAAATTTCCTCTATTTGGAACTGTACATAGATGAATTGAAGGTAGTAGAGTATCAAAAACTACTTGAAGGGGTCAAAAAGGTAATATAAGGCACTACTGTAAAGATGGATAGGTTGAACCCCACTGAAGAGGATGAAGTTGAAGAATTTCCCAAACTCTAAAACAATATTCATTAATCCAAGTGATCACTTAATAAACTCTAGTAATTATTAGAGAGTTATATATAATTCATAATAATATTACTACTTTTCCCTTTTGTTGATGGCTAGGGAGAGGCTCCAAATTGTAGATGCTCTTCCCACTTTTTCTATGATTTAATGAACAAATATTTACATCAAAGAAATTGTTGGTTTATTCATAATAAATTTGAATCTTCTCTCACCTTTAAAATTTAATTTTGATAATTTATAAAATTACACTAATATTGAATCTAAATAAATCAAATACATCTAAAAATTAGATGAAAATGAATTATTATAAATAATATTTTAAAAAATAATTGATTATGTGATGAAATTATTTTATCAATAAATTATCCTCGGAAGTATATGGTCTTATATGGGTATTGATAGGATATATAAACAACACATGTGTCATTAACATAATCCAAGGTCAACCCATTAGATAAATGATATAAGACATTTCATTTCCTACTAAATTTTTGCTCTTGGATGAATATAGATGATCTAGATATGTAGTGCATGTAACATCACTAAAATACAAGGTTAACCCATTTTAATATGGGATAGAAAATGAATTAGTTAAATTTAAACCATTAAGGAAGTTTTTTATGTGTGATTTAATGCTTATAAAGGGTCCAAATACTCTAAAATTACACCATAGTAAATTTTAAAAAAAATCATATGGACTTATATTTATGTGGACATGAGGATACTCTTAATTTTTCATTGATTTTTAGATATAAAAATCATTGTTTTAATTTTACTAGGGTCATCAATTGGTCCCTACAGGTTTTTTATATTTTCCATTCTCAATTTCATAACATTTTCTTAGATCTATAGACCTAAAAATTATATCATGAATTTTACTATGTCTAAGTATTGGTCACTTTATGATTTGTATATTTTCCATTCCCAATACTTGAAAATTTTTTATAGATCCCTAGACCTAGAAAGTGTTTCTTTACTTTTAATAGGTATAAGTGATAGTCCCTATAGATTTTTTTTTATTTTCCCATCTCTATGATCTAAAATTTTCCTAAACTAGGAAATTGAAGGATTACCGATCAGAAACTTGGATTTTACTCAGGATTACCTTTCTGAGTTTTTAACATGATGAGTTTTGTGCCTTTTTTATTTTACACTCTCAAATTTTCATGAGTAATAAAATAAAAAATTCTAGTGAATGGATACTTGACTTTTATTTTAGATTACCTTTGAGAGTTTTAACCACAAAAGTTCCATGTATATTTCATTTAGAAGTTTAAGGTCTTACAAGTTGAAATAAAGATGGTTAGGAAGCCTATAAAATGATAAGGATAATATTTAATTGACATGAATTTAGAGTCTGATGCTAATATAAGAAACATTTAGGGGGGGGGGGTGATGTGCATGTATTTTAGTGTTATACTTCCAAGAATAAATTATGGGGGTTTAATATCCAATTAGGGAGGAAAAATATGCCCAATATGAATTGATGCAATACTAGTATGAACTACCCCAAAAGATTTATGCACATTGTTTAAAGTCATAATGTTGGGAGAAAATTAGGGTTTAATAATTATTATCATTTTAACATATTTAGAACAAGGTATGGAAGGGGTTGTAAGTTTTAAATTGAGTTATTTAAATTTATAAATCATAAGATGATAACAGATATGATAGAATAATTATTGACCACATTTGAATCAGTGTTCTATTACCATACCATTAAAAACGAATACCAAGGATGAATATTGAGCACATTTTAATGATAGGTTCTATAGTAATGTTGTTAAAGTAATTTGAGATCAGAGTATCCTCTTCTTAGGGATATATACATACCCATAGTTGGTTATAGGAATCTTGGATATACAACTCATATATTATCATAATGTCATTGGGGTTTTTTAGATTATATGTACTTGTTAAAAATATCTATATAAGGTTTATGGTAATTAAAATAGTTAATATACAAAGTGTGGTGTATCAAGAAGGATTATTCAAAAGGTGGTTGGAATAATTTTATTTAAAACTAACACTAATTTTATTTTAAAAAGGTGTTGGTGGAAAATAATATTGGATGATTATTTATTATGGGGAATAATATATAAGACCTAGGAATTACTATGTATCCTATAATAACAAGAACAAAACCACACATAGTTCTAAGAAGAAACTTTTCATTCAAGTATATAGTTTAATGTAAGAAAAACTGACATGAATGAGGAGATCATGAATTGTGAGGGTATGGATGGTGATGAAATTTATGGATGGTCATAGGATAGAAGATATTGGAATCACTACATATCCTTAAATATTATAAATAAATACACACATATTTCTTCAAATGGATATACACATGTTTAAATCATGTGTAGGAGGGGAATAAAATGGTGATAGTATAGTGAAGGGCTATTGAAGAAGATATGGCATAAACTGGAAGAGTCCAAACTACTAGGATAGAGTGGGGAATTAAAATGAATTAAATTTGTGGTTGAAAAAAATATAAGTGGATTAGGTTTCACTTTGTATCCTATGATAATAGGAATTAATCTATATATAGTTTTAATTATTGGACCCATACAAAAAATATGGATCATGTGTAGGAGTAGGAGGTAATGAGATAATATAAATTAGTGTTCTGGTGAGAGGGGAAAAGATAGTATATAACATTTATTGGTAATAGTATCAACACCAATTAATAATGAAGAATGAATTTCAAGTGAGGGATGGTGATTGGGTATAGGATAGGTGATTTGGGAATCACTATATATACCCTAAAACAGGATTGAAACATATATATATTTTAATGAAATGTAATTTTTATCTTAGCATAGGGTTATTAAAGAATATAAATAGGAATGTGGTAAACTATGAGATCTTACATGGATAAATATATCATGTACATATACTAGATCATATGGAATGTAACACTGCATGAAGTTTAAGGGTCATGTAGGATGGACTAATATACTTTACATTTTTGAGGGAGCATAGTAAGGATAATCATGTTTTATAGCTTAAAGACTTATGGAAAGGTCTTTAGTGCCATGAATTTTATGATTATTTGATGATGACCTTATATTATGAAGTTTAGAGTCATGTAATAATGACTTATTTGAATCTCATATAAAGTTATAAAAAATATTTATTTTGAAACCTTGAATTGGTATGAGGTGGGATACACTTTCCATCCATTGTGATTAGAAAGTATGCTTCTTTAGAGTAGACCTTGTGTATTATATAAGTTACTTCCCACTTTTTTTCCAACTATGGGGTTTTCATCCTAAGTATCATTATATTTTTTTTGGGAAAAGTTAAATCCCCCTTGGATGAAAAAGAAAAGTTGAACCTTCTTATTGAATTCTCATTGAATATAGTTTTGATGTACCTCAAGGTTATTCAAGGTGTGTAACTATTTCTCATAAATACATTCAAACTCATCAAGCCTGATTTGGGATTATTAATATTCATTCATTTGATTAAAAATTGTTATGTGAAGTGAATTAAACTAAAATTCAATGGTAAAGACTTATTTTGTACCATATAATAGCAAGTATGGGGTTATTTTTTTGGAAGTATGGGTATTTGTGTGATAATCACACAAATCATTAAAAAGTTTGTCAGAAAATAGCTTTTTATTATTTTTCATCAATTTCTTAAGGATATTTGATAGGGACTTATTGAACATACCTTTCTATCCATTTGTAGTTAGTGCCATATATTTTAGAGTATATAATAACATTCCGGGTTTATTAATTAAATGATCATTTATCTAGAATAGACACGTATAATTTGGTTCCATTATCCATAAATATTATGTAAGGAACCCAAAATATTTTAATGATATTAGAAATAATAAATTTTATCACAACTTTTGTTTCAATTTTTTAAGGGTATAATTTTAACCCATTTACTGAAGAATTTGGTAGTTGTGAGGATGAACATAAATTTCTTAACAGTGGTTGTAGGGAAGGGGCCCATGAAATATATTCCCTAAATGGAAAATAGTTAAGAATATTTTTGATTATATAATAACACTATGGGTTTATTAATGAAATGATCATGTATCTATAATATGTGAAACTTTTTTTATAATTCCATATAATCATGTATCATTGAATACCAAAAATATATGAGTCGCTTAATTTAGTGTAATACCTTAGTCAAAGTTTGATGAACACTATAGTGACTAGCATGTAATTCCTTAATGATATTTAAGGTATCTTCTAATTCAATGTATCTAAGTATTACCACATAAAAAACTTATTTATAGAGGATTTATTGGGAGTTTAGACTTAGTGACCCATAATTTTCATACATAAATATTAAACTATTTTAGATGAATACTCAATAAATTTTTCAATAATACATTTCTAATGATTTTAGAGTTTTAGTGTCTTTGTAAAATTCTATATGTAAACAAATTAAATATAAATATATAAAAAATTTCCAATTAAGTACTTCACTACTAGCACCCTTCTTAGAAATATCATACTTAAATTATTTCTTCATAACCTGGGGAAGTGAAATATAACTAAGGGAGAGATTAGATGCCCAGTTAGGATAAACATAAGAGATATCAATCAATGATAATAAGTGATCATAATATAATCATAATGTTATGAGAACATGATAATGAGTTACAATAATCATACCAAATCATTTATAAATCTTTAATCATGAAACATTTTGTAAGGTTTTGTAAAAAAATGGCATAAGACATAAGAGTTGGGAATAATAAATAATCAATAATGAGACATGAAAACATATCATAATAATAATTTATAAGTTTTTATCATACACATAAGAATAGGTAATCATTTCTTTAGTCAAGGTTCATTTCCATTACTTTCATAGTGGATTGGGTTCACTCCATATTCCATTATTTCCTTAGTCAAGGTTCACTTCCATGACTATATTATTAGATGGATTCACTTACCGAACTGAGTTCACTCCCCATTACAGTCCTTATTTAATGATATATACTTATTTACCCAATGAATTGAATGGATATATAATTCTAGGGCCACCCGTCATATAATAAAAACCATACCTATGTGTGCCACAAGATCATAAAATAATCACCATATCATCATATCATAAACCATGGAAAGGATAAAAGTTTCATAAAAATTTCATCATCATAATCATAAAAAATATAGATAAATAATAAATATATAAACAATGGATCACATACCCAATAAATCATAAGAAACATCAAATATTGTTTTTATAAATGGGGATACCTTTAAAATAACATCATGATGTTTCTTGAAGAAAATACTCTTTTAATTTTTAAATAAATTATTTAAAATATTAAATTTTTTAAAATATTAAGGAAAAAATTTTATTTGAAAAAAACAGGGAAACTTAAAAATAAATCTTTAAATAAAATTGCATTCATGATTCTGGGAAAGTCGTTTATGTTGTGTATGTTAAAACAAAATTTTCATTCATATTTTTGCTAAAAAAGTCAAAAGTACCAAATTTGGAAAATGATAATAAGATTCATTTTAAGCCTTGATAAGGAAAGTAAAATATAGTAAAAAAATAATTTAAATAATCTTTGGATAACAGTAAAAACATTCTTGAAAACTTTTTAAAGAAAACAAATATATGGAAGAAAAGATTACCGGTCGAGGAGAGAAATAAATCCAGTTTTCCTTAAAAACATTCTTTCGGTATCTTGAGTACTTAAAGAGAGGAAAATTAAAGGAAAATATGAATTATATATAAATAAACATATGATAGGAAAATACATAAGATTTGGGAGAGATATATCATACAATTTCATCATCTGGAAATTTAAGCATAAACAATCCTGATAAAAATGAGATTGTAACATAAAACCCTTAATTCAATCCCATATTTCATCATAAGTTCTATAAGCTCATATATAAGAAATTTTAAAATATTATAATTCTATAATAGAACCATAATCATACCTATGATACTATACATGGTTTACTTATAACATATTATCACCCATTTTATAGAAATCTTTCATTATCATCATCATTTTGGGTGTTAACTAATTCATTATTCATGCATGTTTTAGTTTCAAGATTATGGTCCATACAATTTTATCATGTTTCCATCACATCCATAATTTTAATTATGATATAAATATCATATATATTCTTTTATTACATATTTATAAACATTCATATAAAGTGGTGATGAAAAATAAATTACATCACTACGTAGAGACCGTAGTCCGTACATACGGACGAGTGACGTTACCATTTTTCAATGGATAAAATAAAAGAAAGATAAATATTAATTAAAATTTAAAGAATAATTATTATAAAATAAATATAATATATAAACATTAAATCTATGATAATAACCAATCATGAATTATGGTGATGGAAAATGAGTCGTATCGCTACATGAAGGCGGTATTCCACACGTACGCACAAGTGATACTTTCATATCACATTGGATTGAGAAGAGGTGGTAAATGGTTGTTCCGTCATCAGAATAACATATAAGTATATTTATGATACTAATTTTTTGATGTATAAAATAATATTAGAGTATATATGTGAAGAAATAAAATTTAAATAGATTGGTTAAGATCTATACCTCTTCTTTAAGAGACCTCCTTTGGATTACTCATTAATCCTTGAAGGATTAGTCCTAGAAGAATAATAGAAGATATAGGATGAATTTAAGGATAATAAGAATGTTTTTTAGTATGTATTTTCAGATATATAAGGATTAAATAGTGTGAATAATGGAGGAGAATAGGTGACCTTTTATAAGTGGGGAGGGACACATATGAAATTTCTTAAAAGATTTCAATTATTTAAGGTAAATTTCATGGGAAAGTGGAACTAAAGGGAAAAATATTAGAATAAAAAAAATATAAGGTATTAATATATTTAAAAAATAATAATTTTACAGTTTTTTCTAGAAATACTACCCTTATCTCATGGTTTAACCCCTAATAAACCTGTTTTAACCCTAAGGTTACAAAATTTTACTATTTTTACTAACACAATAACAAAAAATTAAATCAAACCTATTAGATTATATAAATTATGATGATTATAAATATTAAATACATTTAATGAGATTAAATATATATAATTGGAAGAATTTAATTTTAATTAAGCATGAAAATTGCAACAAAAACCCATTTTTGAAAAATGATTTTTTAAGTGTAAAACTTAATTTACATCCATTTATCACCTTGTAAAAACCAAAAAATGAATTTTAAAGTATTATATTGAATATATAATCTATATATTTAATTAAAACCATTAATAAATATATATTAAATTAATTTATAAAAATAAAAAGTTATTCCACACATAAAAATAGTTTTTTAGAAAGATGTGTTTTTAAGCCAAAAAAACTTATATCAAAATAATTTATAAGGATGATTCATATATAATTAATTATATTATTTATAATTATAGGATAATTATATTAATTTAAGATAAAATTTGAAACATATTTTCACATTTACATGAAAATAAATGACATTTTTTTGCAAATATCAGTATTTTTCACTATTCACTGAAAAATAAATCTTGATAGAAAAATCCTAAAAATTCACACTAAGATAATATTGACATGATGATTTAAAAAATGATATTAATTCACTAAAATAAAATTTCAAAAGATTCTATAAATTAATAATAAAGTTCTCTAGAAAAAATGTGATAAAAGACATTTTTGAGGAAAAAAATATTTTTGAAGTATAAAACGACTTTACAGAAAAATGAGTAATTATTTTTATTAAATAATAAATACATTTGATTTATTTTTTTTACATATTATTCATAAAATGGTTATTACTATTCATTGCTTCCAATTTAACAACTATGTTATAATGATTTACTATGTCGTAGTTCATATAGACTCAGGGTTGCATATATGACAAGCTATCAAATAATTCAAGTTTATTTACATACAAAATATTGGGGTGTTAAATTATTATAAACTTAAAATGAATTTATACCTCAAAATTCTCTTAATTTGGTACAAAAAAGAGTAAATCTATACTTCATCACATCCTCAGGTTCCCAAATAGCTTCCTCAAATTTATGATTCCTCCAAATAACTTTAGCCGGGTGAATTGTATTGTTTCATATAAATTTATATCTATGATCCAATATTTATATCATTTGTTATTAATAGGAAATATCATGATTTATAGGTATAAACTTTGAATTTGGTTCATGTGAAGGATCATGTATGTACTTCCTTAATAGAGATACATGGAACACATCATGAACTTGAGATAGGTTGGTGGGTGTGCCAAGAGATAATCTATAATCCTTACTTGATCATGAATATTGAAGAGACCAATATACCTAGGGATAAAATTTATGTTCTTTTTTAATCTCATAACCTTACCCCATAAAGAAGTTCGTAGGATAACCTTATCACCAACATCAAATTCTAGATCTCATTGATGATTGTTAGCATAACTCTTCTATTGACTCCGAGCTGAATTAATATACCATTGAATAGATCTAAACTTCTATACCATTTACTCAGCTAGATCAGGTCCTAATAGATTTCCTTATATAGCTTCATCGAAGCATGTCATAGTTATACACTTATTTCCATAGAGGGCTTCATGAGGAGACATATGAATTCTTGAGTGAACACTATTATTTTAAGAAAATTTAACTAGAGGAATGTGTTTATCCCAACCACCATTTAAATATATAGAACAAGATCTAACAATATTCTCTAGAATTTGAATTATTTTATTAGAATAACCATCTATCTAAGGATTATAAGAAATACTAAAACAAAACTCTGTATCTTGAACTTACTGATGACTTTTCTAAAACTTCTAGTTAAACCTAAGTTCTCAATCTAATATAATAGAATGTGGTACCCATGCAACTTTACCAATTTCTTAATGTATATACCTAAAATCTGACCAAGATATAAATCTAATCTAATGGTAATGAATTGTGATGAATTTTTAAGGTGATCAATTACAACCCAAATATTATTACCATCTTCAGATATTTTGAGGAGTACAATATTGAAATCTATGGTGATATTTTCAAAATTACATTATTTCACTAGTAATGGTTGTAACATTCTATTAGACTTTTGTCTGTCAGTATTAACTTAATAAAATCTCAAGTACCGAGATACATACTTCATAATACCCCTATTCATTTTGTCCCACTAGAAATACTCTTTCAGATCTCTTTACATCTTCATAATTAGAGGATGAATAGAGAATTATGAGCTATGATATTATTACAATAGTCCCTTATTCAATTTTAGAATTTATGGGAAACATACATGGTTTCTATAACTTTTCATTCCATCATAATTAAGTTTGAATTCAATAACATTTATCACCTACTTTTACAGCTCCACACCCTCCTTTTATAACTCTTTAACCACTAAATGGGTAGATAGTTGAAAAATCATCTGAGAAAGATAATATTTCTCCCCTTACTTCAATATTTCAAGGTTTATACATTAAAAATATATAAATATTGGATCTTTGGTGATCCTCATTAAAGATAATATAGAATGATCTTTTCGACTCAAAGCATCATCCACCTTATTCTGTTTACCAGGGTGGTAGTATATTATGAAGTCATAATCTTTAATCAAATCCAACCATATTATTTGGAACATATTCAAATATTTTTGGGTGAATATATACTTTAAAAATTTATGATCAATATATATTTCATACCTTTCTATACAAATATAATTCCTCCATATTGTTAATTCATAGATTATCACTCCTAACTCTAAATCATGAGTTGGGTAATTTTTATCATGAACCTTTAATTATCATGAGGAATAAGCTATAAACATTTAATTATACATGAAAAAAATCCCAACCCTTTCTTTGATGCATCACTAAAAATCACAAACCCTTATCCACTACAGGTTAATGTGAGTACAAGTTCATTGACCAATGTTCTCTTCTGTTCCTTGAAATTTTATTTACACTCATTAGTCTAAAAAAACGTAACTCCCTTCCAAGTTAACTTGGAGAGTGGATTAGGTATCAGTGAAAAATAATTCAAAAAATATTGATGATATCCATCCAATTCAAGAAAAATAAAAATTCTAATCACAGTGGTTGGTTTAGGAAAATTTTCAGTAACTTATGTCTTTGATGGATCCATCGATATACCCTCATTTGAGATTATATGACCCAAAAAATGAAACATTATGTTGTTAAAAATAACACTTGGTATTTGTTTTCATACAACTTATCCTTCTTTAGAGTCTTTAATACAATCCTCACATGATCTTAATTCTCTTACTTTCACTTGGAATATATAATAATATCATCTATAAAGACAACCAAATACTGATTAAGGTAATCTATAAAGTCTCTATTCATTAAATCCATGAAGATATTTGGGGGAATTAGTAAGAAAAAATTAAATAACTATAAATTAATAGTGTCCATTCCTTTAAAAGAAAACTATATTGGCTATATCTTCACTTTTTACCCTCAACTAATAGTATCTAGATCAACGATCAGCTGAATTAATCCCTTATCAAGATTCTCCTATAGTTTCTTCTTTGATTATCACAACTCAATTAGGTCTATTCTATATGTAGTCTTAGAAATAGGTGTAGCACCAAACATGAATTATATTGAAAAATCAACTTCAAGATTTAGAGTAAGTTTAGGAAACTATTCTCGAATGACATAAAAAAACTCTTTTGCACAAGGAATATATTTGATGTTGAGTTTTTCTCCAACCATGAGAGAAAAACACCCCTTTAAATATCAATCAAAACCCATGAAATGGATATAATTTCCATTGGATGTTTATATCTATCCTCACATCGATAAAAAATCATAGTTTGGTTCAGAATATTAAATGTGACTTCCCTTAATTGGAAATTAATATGGAATTTATATAAATAAATGCAATAAATTAAAAAAACAACATCAAATTCAAATAGAGGAATAATAAAAATATTTTTTGGAAGAAAATTTCCATCAAATTCAATTAGGTAAGAATCATAGATATGATATGTGATCATCATTACATTTGGATTTTTTACTATTAATTAGACATCTAGTTATTGAGGATTTGAATTAACATTCCTTGATACTTTTCTTGAAATATATAAACTCATATAACTAAGCTCAAATAGGATAATTCAATATTTGGGCATATCTAAATCTGCCTTAACTTTATCATTCTATATTAAATCCCTTACTAAAACCAAAATGGTTGGTATGACCATCAATAATTGTTAATTAGAGTGGTTAATCACCAAAAATAATTCATATGATGTCTAAATACTTGAACCTTATTTGTAATCTATGACACATTAGGTTTAACCTAGGTCATACATGATCAATAACTATTCATATCCTTTATAATTTATTATAAAGAAAATGTAAATTAACCTAATAATATCCCTTAATAGTGTAAAACTAGGTGTTTAGTAAGGGAACATTCACAATGCACCAAAATTCTATCCAAGATATAACCAATAAACACTTTTCTTTGTTATTACCCATAGATGAATCTGTTCCAAAACCACATCTACATGTAGTATCTTGTGATGAATGTATTTTCTTAGGAAAAACACACTAATTTATTTACTATAACTTAAGATGTTCTCCTATACTTAGGCTTATCCTAATGTTTCTTACTAATGTTTCCTCATCCTAGTTTCTAAAAGTTACCAAACCTTACCTTTGACACTAACTATAGCGACCCCAAACTTTTTATACATAAATATCACATAATTTTAGATTAATATTCAATATATTTCAAAATAATACATGCATAATGAACATATAGGTTTAGTGTCATTAGAATATTGGATACACAAACAACTAGAAAATAAAATATCAACATCATTTATAATTAAGTTCTTAATAATTAGAGCCCTTCTTAGACATATCATACTTAAAAACTTTCTTCATAACCTAGGGAAGGTAAACATATGAAAGGGTGAGATCAGATGATCAGTAAGGGTGAAAATAATTGATATTAATCAATTATCATAAGTGAGCATAATATAAACATAAGGGTATGATAAGATAATAAATACTTGTAATAATCATACCCAATCAGTCAAATATTTTAAACCATGAAACATGGAATAAGTTTTTTTCAAACAAATGACACGAGACCTAAGAGTGAGAAATCATAAATAATCAATCACAATCCATGAAAACATATCATAAGTTTAATATATAATTCTTTGGCATACACATAATCATGGAAAATAATTTCCTTAGTCAAGCATCACTACTGAGATTTTCATAATGGATTGGATTCACTCCACACTCTATCATTTATTTAGTTAATGTTCACTCCCAAGACTATCTTATTAGAAAAAGTAACTCATTGAATTAGGTTTAGTCCCCATTATAGTCCTTCTTATCTCATGATATATCCTTCTTTATCCAATGAATTATAGATCTATATAATTCTAGACATGCCCATCACATAATAGAAACCATAAATATGTGTGCCACATGATCATAAAATAATCATCATATCATAACCCATGGAAAAGATATGGGTTTCATAAAAATTTGATCATCATAATAGTAAAACATACAAAGAAATAATAAATATGGTAACATTGGATCATATCCCTAATAAATCATAATAAAAATCAAAGGACGTTTTTATAAATGAAAATACCTTTAAAAGATCACTAGGAAATTTCTTGAGAAAAATAACCTTTTAATTTTGAAATCAATTATATAAAATCTAAAAATTTCCAAAAACATTAAGGATTTTTTTGAAAATAAAAAATTGAAAATTATAAATTAAGATTCAATGAAAATATAATTCATGATGTCATGGAAATTTGTTCATTTGATTTATGTTAAAACAAAAATTTTGTTCACATTTTCTGTAAAAAGTTAGAAGTAACATTGTTGATGACCACCAAATAAGCATCAGAAAAATAAAAAAGGAAGAAATACCAGAATATGAATATTATTTTCCCCACAAAAGTAAAGGAATAGGAGGATGGTTGAAAACCCATGTATTGCATGATTCTATGAGGGACTCATGATCATATGAACATTTCAAGTTCATGATAAGGATCCATTCATAGAGTATAACCCACAGAAAGTCCCACATATACCCAATCAACAAACCTACCTGCTATTGTGAAGGCCCCATGGAAAATCGAACGAGTGCCCCCAGGCCACATATTCTGTCATTGGTAGGTTCCTGAAAAACCATCCAAAATCCTTAAAAAATAAATAGGGAAGATATTCAAAGAGAGATACCCCAAGTGGTTGAAAATATCATGCACTAAATCATTATTGGTAAGAATAAAATCTCTTGATGTTATTCAATCCAAATCGCAAGACCTTTGAGAATTTGTCACATAAAACAATGGAGATAAAGTGGAGGAGGTGGGAGGGGTTCACGGTCGCTGAGAGACATGAAAAGTGCACCTCAAGCGATATGAAAGACACTAAGAGACCTCAGATTCACCTCGTAGAAGCCCTATGGATTGTTAGCCTTGCTGTATAGAAATCCTCAGAAGTGTCCAGAAAACTCTATGACACTCTAAGGATAGACAGATAGACAATTCCATTAAATGATTACAAAATCCCCACATGACCCATACTAGCCAGGTGAGAAATTATTGAAAAATTGAGTAAAAATTATAGATATTACTCATGCCAATTCACATGATACTCTAAATTTGTAAAATAAAACAAAGGATATATAAAGGGAGGAGGCGAGAGGAGTTCATGGTCACTAAAAGACATGCGATGCACTATTTATGACCCACATGACACCATTATTCCTTAGAAACATGCCTACCTCACCACATAGAACCCCTTTGACCTATCATCCTCATCTTCTGGATTTGTCCATGAAATGCTCGTGCACCCCCATACTGGTCATAAGACACATCACCAAAAAATAGAAGAAATACTCTCAATATCACTCATGAAATTATATATGACTCCCAACCTTTGTCACATAAAAATAAGAGGATAAAAATAGAGGAGGTGAGAGGTACTAGTGGTCCCTAAAAGGCATGTGACGCACCCAGTGCAACCGCAACGCTATCCCGTGAGACCCCAAGACAAGTCACCCTAGGTCTCGTGAGTGTCTTCCAACAGATACTTAGATCTCACAAGGACCCTTGGACATGTAAACGTGACAATAGGGAGTTCCTTTGACACATCCACATGATCAAGCAAGTCTTGAATAATTTGTAAATAATACAATAAAGGAAGCGTTGATGGAGGAAACTTATGATCACTAAAAATTAGGCGACACACCCGAAGCAGTCCACAGTAGAGACATTCAAACCTGAGTGGTGCTAGACCCCTTCGCTAGCTCCATCCTGGATTCGTGACAGATACTCCTCACAAAACAGAAAGTATCCAAGGGAGATGGACCTATAAATTCCCTACCCTAACATAAACAAAAAGTTGGATTTTTGACTTCAACTACTCCAGATGTCCGAACTCTATAGGATTCAGATCTCGAATTATATAGAATTCTTGGAGAGATCACGTGACCGACTAGATTTTCATCAGGTAATATACTAGAGAGAACCCAGATTAGTCATACATTAGGCATAAACCACTTCACGTGATCATTCATATATCACACAAAGGGCCTATGGTGGGTTATTCAAAGGAAATCCCACAACCCCACTGGATTATACGAGATTCAAGGCAAATAACACTAAACAAAACTGAGCTATTTGCGATGAAAGGGTCAGAACTAGGATCAAATGTGAAAGGATTAAGCAAAATATATGCTTGATACCCCCATGCACTTCACATGTGTCATTCAAAGACATGCAACATCACTAGGACACATCCTTCAGATCTCGTGAAACTTTTTCAGCATGCCACCTGTGACACGTGGAATACTGAAAAAATTCCAGGATGAGTCACATAACTCTCATATGGACACAACTTTGATCTTATAGACCCCATGGGTCCATCAACCAAAACTTGCAACGTCCCATGGACACATCATCTGACTCATATAACGACACCCTCTCATGTCACCCGAGTCTCGGGAAGGCATCTGTACATGACAGCCAAGCCCTCACAACACTCTCTATGAAAATAAGCTGAGACTCATGGAACCCTCCAAACATGTTATCCAGGTTCCACAATGTCTCCCAGAGATGTCATCCAAGATATGGGACACCTATCAAACTATGACATAATGACTCTCGTGACACCCCCATAGGTGTCAAGTCAGGTCATGCGATGGATCCCAAGACATTCAAACTAGGTCATGCGACATCCTCCAGACAAGAAGGCCATGTCATCAGGGCATCCTAGGACTTGATGATATTTCCCGACCTCAGTGTGTAAGTCCCGACCAATAGGGAAGCCTCAATGTGTAAGCCCTGAAAAATATGAACTATGAGAACTATGATTCCCTCCATAACTTGGATTCATAGGACACCTTCCTAAGGCCTGATCTCCATTCCAAACACCCCAAGGACTGTCCCGATACACAGGTCCCATATCCATATGCCATGCGGATGATCACCTACTCCCCCTTATTCCTCACACCGAGCATAGCTCATGTGATCTTAGGGGGATACAATGAACAACTCATTAGGCATCATAAATCTCTATGATCTATGGAAACATCAGTGTGTAAGCTCCAACATAAAGGTAACTACAACGAATATGATTCCTACCATATTTAGGATACATAGGATACCAATCCCCAATGTTCAAGCTCCATATCCATTACCTAGGGGAACCATAGTGTGTAATCCCCAACATAAGCCGAAATATGATGAATCTGATTTCTTCCATAACTAGGATACATTGGAAATCTCCTCGAGAATCACGCTCAAATATATGGAATTTTAGTACTAAAAAATGTGTCCTTCCACATGATGTTAAACTTCACAAGCTGAAAAAACTATGTGTGTTTTGATTCCTATAATAACCAGGATATGTAGGACAACTTATACTAGCTCAATCCCATATTCAGAATATTAACTGCCTCCTTATATGGGAGAACATATTGAAACACTTGGTTATACAACTTTAGTGTATAAGAAAATTTCCATTACTAAAGAGTGATGAATAACCTCAGATACTTATAGATGGACTCACCCAAGAGATCCCAGTCTTGTGAATATAAAAGATAATTAACCTATAGTCTATTTGTTAGGGTAACCAGTCCTGTAAGAGAGTCTTAGAATAGGAAATAATTACCTTCCAAAAGGGTGCAATGAGATCGACCTCCTATCCTCTCGACCAACGCAAGTCCCAAAGAGTCGCTAGGCCAGAAAACCCAGATGACCATCAGCCATTAGAAAGCAGGACCATACCCATATATGGATAAGGTAACTGTTGGGAGTTTCTAGGGAAGATGTAACAAATGATAGACTCGATGAATACAATTGAGTGAGGCTATAAAATACCCCTTAATCAAACCATCAAGGGAAATCACATTCCATGTTCCACGTTGAAAACCTGGAAAAACAAAAATGGTGAACCTGATGTGAATCTCTCTAATAAAAAATTATTGGGTTATAATATGTAGAGGCATGTTGATTTTCATGAATCGTCCCAGTGGGGAATGCGCCGAGACTCCCGAAGACCACCTCCAATAGGCCAGGGGATGGTAACAAGCACCGAGTAGGCATATCACTAACATGGGAGGAATTTCCTAAGTACCTGTATACACGAACAAATCTCCAAGCCCACAAATGATGAAAAGTAAAAATCATGAAGGAAAAAAATTAATGCATACAACTAAACCCAACTAAAATAGTTCAACAGAAGTAAAGTGCAAAAAGTAAACTGGGCCAGAATACAAGCCCACCAAAATAAAGAGTCTGTAAACTACAAAGTCCAACCTTTAATCAAGAAAAAAAGTACTGAGACTACTGCTCATAGTCATAGGAACACCTCAGCCTCCAAGGAACTCATAAAGCTTAGTCTGGTCCTAGTATGCCATGGACTCTGTCAAAAGTCTACTTGTCTGTACAAGACACGACACATATGGTTAAATACCATGCATGGGTGAGTATAACAATACTCAGTAGGGGACTCGAAAAACAAAAATAAATACACAAAGTAATGTTACAGTAATCTCTACACAGTATATGTCTACTGAACATATAGAAAGAGAAACCCATCCAGATATACTCGAAACCTAGTCCCATAGTCTAGAGACAGGTCACAACGACTACATACCCATGCTAGGGGTTCAGTTAGATGATTCCAAAAAGCAATCATATGGGAGAACTCACTCCAATAGTATGATATCTCTGATGAAATCCATCAGAGAAGAACTATTCATAGGGAAAATCCATGAGAGAGATAGATGCACTGATAGATCTAAAGAGAGAACAAATACACTCATTCTAGGAGAACACACTCTTGAGTGGGGAAAAATCAGGACACACATACGAGGATCACTTCTTGGTCCTTGTAAGATACCACGACTCACCCAGATTCACCTGCTAAGTAGAGGATCGACATCCTGTAGCATTGGTCGCATCGATACCTGACCCCACCAGGGTCAAGAATGGATAGAGGATCTCGCTCCAGGCCTCTCAGAGGGATACCTAACTCTATCTCAGAAAGTCCTACTAAAGGAATCATACTCCTATGGATGAAAACGATTCCTAACATATAGGGGAATGAGAAAAGAGGCACTAACCCAAAAGAAACCTATCCAAGGAATGGTGGAAAAGTGGATCAATCCATGTACTGAGAAGTACATGGAATGTAGAAGGGTCACACACCATGTCCTCTGACCCCAGATACTGCCCGTGTACAACGACCTGTGTCATAAGGCTTTTCATGTAGAAGAAGGTATATATGACATGTAAGATAACAACACAACATGTTCTATTATACAGGGAAGAATCCATGTATGCTGGCCATGGGTCCGTACATGGCTTCAACTAGTGTTTCCAGACCATGTACTGGTACACGGGGTAGTCTGCGTATCCAGCTGTGTCTAGCCGTGTGGTGGAGTAAATGTCGTGTACTCCACCCCATGTCCTTGTATCTTCTGAGATACACACTGAGTCCATGTAAGGACCCACACACCGTGTGACGATGGTCACACATCATGTTAGTGCTTCCTTCTGCCCAGAACTCCAACCGCCACTGCATGGTGTCCACACACCATTTCTCCCCGGAGGCACACCGTGTTCTTTTCCGGGTGCAGTGCACAAAACCTAATTGCCTTCATGCCGGTAACACATGGAGTGTTCATCAAAGAACACACCATGTTATTTGGATTTTTCCAAAACACAATGTTCTTTGTCCGGTGCTTCGGGTGATCCTACGATCTTCGATCCGACCATCCGATCGCTTTGAAACACAAGGGTTGAGGCCGCCCTGACACTACAAATCCACTTCTACTGGTTTCGTACCTCCGATCAGCCCCGAAAACACGTATCGATTCACCCGCATGAAGAATGATCAAAGAATGATCTCCCTCGATCAGATCTGATTTATCACCCACCATTTCTATTGCACCTCCACTAGGTCATCGCGATGTCATATATCCAAATTTTTGATTGTTGCTTTGCGAAACGGATTTTCAACGATTAATTATTCTTCGCCTCATGAAGAACGTGAAGAACACAGGGTATGGGAGGAAGAAAACAATAAGAAAAGGAGGAATTCACCTCCTCCACAATTCTTCATGGATTTTATCCACTTCCATTAGTAGGATCAAATGGATAAAATCAAAAAAATAAAATAAAATAAATCTAGCATGGATTTATTCCCCAAATCAAAATCCCTGAAAGAAATGGAAATAATAACACCCTCCTGTAAGAACTTACAATCCGTGGATCAACCTATTTGTGGGTTGATTCACATTCATCATTTAATCCAATAATGGGGAAGAACTAAATCAGATGACAAAAACCTACCTCAATTAAATTAGAGAATGATCTCCGCATCACGTTCATTGGTGAGGTTCGAT
The DNA here is from genome assembly GCA_963277665.1 of Viscum album. Classification (NCBI taxonomy): domain Eukaryota; kingdom Viridiplantae; phylum Streptophyta; class Magnoliopsida; order Santalales; family Viscaceae; genus Viscum; species Viscum album. The sequence goes on along the minus strand of OY728128.1, from coordinate 2,138,006,291 downwards.
CGAATCCGAGGTGCATCGATCAATTGTTCTGACGTCGTCCTCCAATAGGTTCTCCTCCATAGCTCCAATGATAGTTGTCAATTCATAGGGTTATATAACTAACCTTGCGAACTCTCCATAAGAATTTATTTAAAGGGGAGGAATTATGTTGTTGCATTAAAAAGGAAATCAAAATAAAATAAATAAATTATTTATTTTATTTCCTTTAAAACGTCTGAAAACTAACTTTTGAAGCCGACCCGGGCCATTCGATGTTAGGTCATTCCTAAGGTAAAGTCGCTGATCTGAATGCAATGGTGCCCTCAGATTTTTGATTCAGGAATACTTTTAAAATTTATTTCACTTTTTCAGGAAAACCTCTCACTTGTTCTATTTAGAGTTTAAATTATTTCAAACATTTATTCAGAGAACCCCGTGCCTCGGAATCGCACGCCATCATAAGGAATAGTCTTGTAATAATTACATATAAAATTTAAAATTAATACATATAAAATATTAGACATTAAATTCTCCCCACCTTAGGGATTTACGTTCTGGAAAGACAAAGTAAAGTAATAATCAAATAGATGTTGGTACTATGCATGATTCTGAGCCTCCCGCTCCCACGTGCTCTTCTGAAGATTATTGTGCTGCCACCAGACACGCACTAGGGGAATTTCTCACCCCTAAAGGATTCTCTCCTATCGATCCTTGATCTCCAATGGGTACTCTATGAAGGTTTCTCCATCCTCAATGTTCAGCTCGCCCCAGTCGATGACGTGCGATGGTTCATGCACGTACCTCCTCAGCTACAACACATGGAATACATCATGCACTCAAAGTAACTGTGGAGGTAGATCTAGGTGGTATGCCACCTTGCCAACTTTGTATAGTATCTGAAAAGGGCCGATGAACCTCTAAGACAACTTGCCACCCTAGTCAAATATCTGCAACCCTCGATGAGGTGAGACCCAAAGAAATACATGGTCCCCATACTCAAACTCCAACGGTCTCTGTCGTCTGTTAGTATAAGACTTATGCCGGATCTGTGTAGTGTTAATATACTCCTTGATGATATTCACCTTCTCTGTGGTAGATAACACCAAATCTGGACCCATAAATGATGACTCTCCGAAGTTAGTCTAGAAAAGTAGTGACCAACATGGCCGTCCATATAAATCCTCAAACGGTGCCATACTTATGGTGAAGTGGTAGCTGTTGTTGTACGAAAACTCCACCATTGGTAGGTGTACCTCCCAACTACGACCAAAATCCAAGATACAGGCTCACAACATATCCTTTAGAACCTGAATGGTCTTCTCTATCTGACCATCATTCTGAGGATGGAACGCTATGCTCAAGTGTAGCTGAGTCCTAAAAGTCTCTTGCAATCCCTTCCACAACTGGGATGTGAAATGAGCATAACGATCTGAGACTATTGTCAAAGGGATTCCATGAAGCCAAACTATATGCTACATATAGAGACGTCCCAAGCTCTCTACATAACTCTTCTCCTTGATAGCTAGGAAGTGGGCCGACTTGGTGAGTCGGTCAATGATCACCCAAATGGAATCGTTTCCCTTGGACATTCACGGTAAACCTGTCACAAATTTCATTGATATTCCATCCCACTTCCACTTTTTCACTTCCAAGGGGTGACCTAACCCTATTGGAACCTGGTGCTCGTCCTTCACCTACTGGTATACATGGCATCGAGAAATGAACTCTGCTACTTTCTTCTTCATACCTATCCACCGGAACTGATGCTGGAGGTCCTGGTACATTTTTTCCACTCCAAGATGTACTGTCAAGGGGGATTTATGAAAATCCCTCATAACCTCCTCTCGTAATGCCACTAGAACAAATGTACATCCTCTAAAAAGGATAAAGTGATTCCCACCTTGAGAATATCCATTAGAAGCATGTCTTGTGGAGCACTAAGCACGTAGAGTTTCACAGTTGGCATCCTCTATATTTTCCTCCCTAACCCGATGTAAGAGTGGAGGGGTGAAAACCATCTACTGGAGATAAGATGCATCATATCCATCCATGAAGGATAACTATAGTGATGAAAACTACTCCATCACCTCACTCAGCAGCTGAAAAATCGATCACCTGCTAATAGCATCTTCCATAAAATTCCCCTTCCCATGAGTATAGACGATCTCAAAGTCATAATCCTGGAGGAACTCTATCCATCACCTCTACCTCAGATTCAGATCATTCTACGATAAGATGTACTTGAGGCTCTTATGGCCAGAGTAGTCGATAAACCATTCTCCCATTAGGGAGTGTTGCCACATCTTCAACGTGGAGACTACTACTTCCAACTAAAATTCATGGGTTGCGTAGTTCTACTCGTGGGGCCTTAGCTGAATCGAACCATAAGAAATCACCGCCTGTCTCTGCATCAGGAAACAACCAAGCCCGGTCCCTGATGCGTCACAGAAAACTATGTACTCGACACCCTCTTTTGTAAATCTCAAGATCAGTGCGCTCATCAAAATCTGCCTCAAATATTGGAAATCCTATTGGAACTTCTCCGTCCATATGAAAGGATTCCCATTTTAGATCAAGGCTATCATTGGTGCTGATATCCGGGAGAAATCAGGGATAAATTTCTGGTAGTATCCTGCCAGCCCAAGGAAGCTCTGCACCTCTGTCATACTTCGGGGTGGCTCCCATGCTAACACTATCTCGACCTTGGCGGGGTCCACTTATACTCCATCCGCTGAGATAACATGTCCTAGAAAGTGTAACTCCTATATCCAGAACTATCACTTTGAGAGCTTCCCATAAAGATGGTTCTCTTAGAGTACGTTGAGAACCATATGTAGGTGTCTCATGTGCTCCTCCTCTGATGCTGAGTACACAAGGATGTCATCGATGAAGACCACTATGAATCAGTCTAAGTATAACTGGAAGATCTGGATCATAAGTCCCATAAACATTGTGGGGGTGTTTGTCACGCCGAAGGGAATAACCAAGTAATCATAGTGACTGTAGTGGCATCTGAAAGCCGTATTTGGCACATCTTCATCCGGTACTTGAAGCTAGTGATAACCCGACCTAAGGTCAACCTTAGAAAACCAACATGACCCTCTCAGCTGATTGAAGAGGTCATCGATCCTCAGAAATGGATACTTATTCTTCATCGTCATCTAGTTCAGGTGATGGTAATCCACCCAAAACCTCAAACTCCCATCTACCTTATTGGAAAATAAAATTATGGCTACCCAGGGTTTAACACTGGGTCTCATGAAGCCCTTACTCTGCAAATCCTCTAGCTGTACCCTCATCCTGCGAAGCTCCGTGGGAGCCATCCAATATGATAGTGAGGATATCGGTTCTATCCTAGGGTGAAATTTGATGCCAAATTCGATCTCCTGGTGGGGAGGTAATCCTAGAACATATTCTGGGAAGACATCCTTGTACTCCACCACTACTGTTGGGAACTGAAATCTCACAACATCTGCTGTTTCGAGGGTAAGTCTAACTAATTCATGAGTGATCAGTTTTACTATCCTATGTATTAGCCCATTCTATGCTGCTTGGGTTTCCCTTTCACTAACATAGGAAAACCTTGTTCCATCACTGTGGACACACCACACTCTTCACCTAAAGCAGTCAATCTAGGCATGGACTGATGATAGCCAATCCATACCAATAATGACGTCGTAAGGTCTCGATGCTTCCAACGATATGTTCCAACCAAAAATATCACCTCCAAGGAAAATATCACACTATCTTCAAAGATTCATGATCATCGAGTCTCCTCCTGTAGGTGTCTACAAGAGTAATAGTTGAGTCAACAACCCTACTAGAATATCAAGGTTTCACACAAGACATGCAAAGAGGAAGGAATGACTAGAAGCTTTGTCCATAAGTATGAAAGATAAGGTATAAAATACATAGATCATACCTCAAATCATCCTTGGAGTCCCTGGGTCATATGCCTCGACCATATGCAGCTGTCCCCACCCTTGTACCCCAGCTCCCTGAGCCTAGTGAGGACCTCCTAGGCGTGGTGGCGAAAGTAGATCAAAGCACCTGCCACCACCTACATCTCTCCCTACTCCTCTACCACATCTGTCGCCTGGAGGGTCTTCCTGCTCCACTATCTACCCCTTCCTCAGTGGTCCATCCACTGCCTCCTTATCAGCAGCTCGACAGGTTGGACAGTCACTAGTGAGATGTCCTCTACCGTTGCACGAGTAGCATCCCCTCTCCCTAGGCTGACTGGATCTAGTCTGAGAGCCCTGGACTATCGATCCCCTATCTTGGGTCCTCCTGTGATGTCTCCCACACCCTGATCCCTGTGTCTAATGTAGAATCCCTACTGCTGAGGTCTTCATACCTGTCTGTATACTTCTGACTGCCACTGGCTGTCTCTGCTCCGCCAAGAAGCTCTCGATCACCAAGGCCCACTTGATAACTCCAGCAAAAGTTGAAATTCATAGAGGAATGAGGCTAGCTTGGATGTACCATCATAGACCTCACTCGAAGGTTCAATATCTGAATTACTGATCCCTAACAATATCCACAGAGTACCTAGAAATGTTGTTGAACCTTAATGAATAGTCAGTCACCATGAAAATTCCCTACTAGAGCTGAAGAATCTCTTTGATACGCACTTATCTTAGCGTAATTGGAGAAAAATCCTCCCTAAAGAGTCACTCGGACTCTGTCCATGAAAGATTATCCTCATCGCAAGTCTTCATGGTCAAAATCCACCATCGTCCCACTGAACCCTGAAGAAGGCTTGCTCCTAGTATCACCATTTGGTTTTCTGGTGTTATCACTAGATGGAAAACTATGGTAACCACCTCAGGATAGTCCTCAACCGCCTAAGGGTCAATATTTCCTCATAACCTAAGGAGTATCTGTCTCTGAAACTCATGGAGCGCGCTCAGCCTATGATCCTATTCTGTTGGTACTGCATGCAACACATGCTGATCCACTGGTGGTGGTATAGCAGGTGCACCACCTAGAGGTAACGCCTGGGGAACTGGTCCATGTATCGAAGCCTCATCACTGAGGTGGTCATCCTCATGATCGAGTCACTGAATCCTAGTGGGTATGTGTCATAGAGGAATCCTGTAAAAAAACAAGATGTACCATGGTCAATGAGTATATCTGGATAGCTGACACAAAGGACATGAAAAAAACCACCCATTATTATATGATGCATGTACCATTATTTTATTTTCTAGAAACTAGTGTTTTCATGTATCGAGTCGAAAAGAAGGTTATCAGAGTCTTGATGTATGGATACATTGGACGCCAACACCAACACTGGAGTCCTTAGCCTGAAATCCAAAATCATAACACTTGACACTATTGCCCCAAACTAATCTCATAGACTATTGGTCCTAAGGTAGATCTGACCAGACCCTTTGATACTAATCTATCATGACCCATCCTAGTTGGGCTCATGACGCGAATCCCAAATCCCACCTCCAATAGGAGAAGGGATGGTGACTAGTACTGAGTAGGCATATCACTAACATGGGAGACATTTCCTAAGTACCTGTACACACACACACATCTCCAAGCCCACAAATGCTGAAAAGTAGAAACAAATAAGGAAAAAAATTAATGCATACAACTAAACACAACCAACAGAGTACAACATAAGTAAAGTGCATAAATTAAATTGGGTCAGAATACAATCCCACTAAAAGAAAGAGTCTGCAAACTAGAAAGTCCAAAATATAAGAAAGAAAAAAAGTACTAGGATTGATGCTCGTAGATGTAGGAACACCTCGTCCTGTAAGAAACTCAAAAAGCTTGGTCCGATCTTGGTCCACTCTGGACTCTGTCAAAAGGCTACTCATCTGCACAAGACATGACACGTGTGGCAAAATCCTGTGTAGGGGTGAGTATAACAATACTCAGTAGGGGACCCAAAAACCACAAAAAAATAAAAAAAGTAAAGGTATAGTCAGCTATACATAGTATATGTATAATGAACATAGAGAGAGAGAAACACATCCAAATATATGTGAAACCCAGACCTGTAGTCTATAGACAAGTCACAACAACCGCATACCCATGATAGGGGTTCAGTTCGATGATTCCATGAAGCAATCGTCTGGGAGAACTCACTCCACTAGTCTGATATCTCTAACGATGTCTGTCCGAGAAGCACTATTCTTCAGGAAAATCCATAAGATAGATAGATGTACTGATAGATCTGAAGAGAGAATAAATACACTCATTATGAGATAAAACACTCCTGAGTGGGGAAAGATCATGATACACAGATGAGGATCACTGCCAGGGCCTTGGAGGATACCACAACTCACATGTATTCACCTTCTAAGTAGAGGATTGGCATCTTGTAGGATTGGTCACGTAGATACCTGAATCTACCTAGGGTAAAGAATGGATAAAGGATATCAATCCATGCCTCTCAGTGGGATACTCGACTCTATCTCAGAAAGTCCTGTTGAAGGGATCATACTTATATAGATGGAAACGATACCTAACCTTTAGAGGATCAAGAAAAGGGGAACTAACCCAAATGAAACATGTCCAAGTAATGGTGGACAAGAGGATAAATCCATGTACTGAGAAGTACACAATGTGTATAAGGGTCACACACCGTGTCCTCTAACCCCGGGTACTGGCTGCGTACAACGGGATGTGTCCTAAGGCTTTTCATGTAGAAGAATATATAATCGACATGTAAGATAACGACACGACGTGTTCCACTCTCTAGAGATAAATTCATGTATGCTATCCATGTTCTCGTACACGACTTCAACCCGTTTGTCCAGACCGTGTATCAGTACACGGGGTAGTCTGCGTATCTATCTGTTTCTGGTTGTGTGGTGGAGTATATGCCATGTACTCCACCCCATGTTTTTGTATCTTACAAGATATACACCAAGTCCGCGTAAGGATCCACATGCCGTGTGACTATGGTCACACGCCATGTTAGTGCTTCCTGCCACTTGGAACTCCAGCCGCCGTTGGGTGGGGACCACATGTCGTGTCTCCCAGGAGGCACGTCGTGTTATTCATCGAGTGAAGTTCACAAACCCTATCTGCCTCCATGACGGTCACACAAGATATGTTCATCAAAGAACATTATGTGTTCTTTGGTTTTTTCCATAATGTGATGTTCTTCATCCGACGCTTTAGGTGATCCTTCGATCTTCGATCTGACCATCCGATCTCTTCAAAACTCAAGGGTTGTGGTCACTACGACACCACAAATCCTCTTCAACTAGTTTCAGACCTTTTATCGACCCCAAAAACACGCATCGATCCACCTGCATAAAGAACAATTGAAGAACAATATCCCTTGATCCGAGTCGATTCGTCACCCAACATCGTTGTCGCACCTCATCACAATGTCAGATCTCAAAAGTTGGGATCGTTGCACTGAGAAATGGATTTTCAAGGATCCATTGTTCGTCACCCCATAAAGAACACAAAGAAAATGGGGCAAGGGAGGAAGAAAAAAATAATGAAAGGAGTAACTCACCTCCACCATCATTCGTCACAACATCGATCTGCTCTTGTTAGTAGGATCAAATGGAGCAAATCAAAACAAAAAATTAAATCTATCGATGTTAGGCCCCACATAAGGTAAGGTAAGTTCTCTGAACATAACAGTGCCCTCATATTTATGATCCAGGCACCCATTTAAAATTTATTTCACTTTCTTTTGGAAAAATTCTTGTGCGTTCTATTTAGAGTATAAATTATTTCAAACATTTATTCCAGGCACCCCAGGCCTCATAATCCCACGCCGTCATAAGGCCTGGTCTCATAATAATTTCATATAATCTTTAGAAATAATACACAAAAAATCAGTGACATTACATTGATTACCCCCTAAATGCAAGTAGCACTGACAAGCTCGATGTGAACCTCTTAGGAAACTTTGCTTTGTAAACCATATATATAGACAGAATAGTAAAACCAATATAAATTATGAATCCTATAAGTCCATCCTCACATTGACAAGTACACATGAGCAGAATGGCTAGAAATGGAATAAAAGACAACTGTGTTAACCATGCATATCTGATTGAACATTTCCATGGCTATGATATAGAACCGATTGGTAGCCTTATTCCTTGTTGTCTGCATTGTAAGATCCAGGATTTCTCTATAAGGTATGATTTTTCTTGTTTTTCAGTTTATGTACTTTATTTTGTCAATTAATTGTTTTTCAAAGACCTTAAGAAGGTTCATGGGTGATCCAGGGGTTCGGGACAAGAAAAAAGGGAAAAATGTGTTTTTTGGGAAAGTCGCACGGTCTGCGCACGGTTAGACCTAACCATGATGACAGCCTAGATAAACCATGGAGAAGGAGTATTTTCAGATAGTATCATTTGCACAGTTTTTATATGGTGTGGCAAACCGTACATCCTAGAAACTTTTAAAAAAATTAAAAAAATGTCATTGCAGGGTTTTTATGTTCCACGTGGGATTTTCCTCCTCCTCCCCTCTTGCAACCATAGAAATGAAACAAAGCTTCTAAGAGATTCCAAGGATTGATCTCCCTCATCTTAGGTACTTTTGGAGTGTCATTGGTTTCGGATTGAATATCCGGCTAAGGATAATCTCCCTCTTTATTTTCTTTTTGTTTTAGGGTTTCTATTCTTCTTACATCTCCACCTGAAGCACTCAAAACCCTCTTTTTCAGTGATATTTAGGTTGAGGATTCATGGGTGTGTTGAATCAGGATCTAATGCCTTGATTAAGGGTTTTTTTGCTAACAGATTCAAGGTAGGTGGTCTACAAGTTATATCCCTTGGTTTTTGTATAGATTTGTGAATGTGGGGTATTTATTCTTTCCTTCTTTTGATGAGTTCTTGGTTACGTTGACATGATGTGATGTATTGGGTGTCTAAACAATTAATTGAACCCCTCTTGATCCCTGTGGGATGCAAGTAGGACAACTTGACCAAAATAGGGCCACCCAAGGGGTGCGCCAGCCCTCCTGATGGGGATAACAGAAATATAAGGTGTGAAATTGAAACATGATGTAGAGACTTAGCGAGTAGGCTAATTGGTCTATGTAATGGGTTAAAAAGGATGGTGAAAAGCTTTTTATAGAGTGGTTAAAGGCTAAGGGATTGTTTTATTGAAATTTAAACTGGTTAAATGGGATAAATGGAAACATGATAAGGAATAATGTTTACACTTGAATATGCTTAGTGATATAGGAATGGGAAATGGGAAATGGGGCTAAAGGGTTAAGTAATATAAATAATGAATGTGTTAATGGATTGAGGAAAAATCTTAATTTCCCATTTATTGATATTTTTGTGATGTGGTAAATGATATTGGCTATTCTTATTGTGATATGGTTAATTATGGTGAATGATAAATAAGAATGTGCACATGGCTTGGTAGAGTGGGGTATAGACATGAGGTTCTACTCCCACAGGTCGAGTTGGACAGAGATTCTAGATCCACCCCCAAATTCATGGTTTAGGGAAGGGTATAGAGTTCTATTCCCCTAATGATTGTATTCCACCCAGACTAAGGCTTGGAGGTGGGGATTATGAGGTTGTTATAATTTGATGCCTAGTGAGATAGAACCTGATTTAATTTCCATATGTTTGAGAATGTTGAACATTCCTAATCCATTGAACACCCAAAAAAGGTAGATTAAACCATGGAATGCCTAAGTAGTGAGCCTGGATTTAATGGTAGTATAATTTAAAGGAGCATAGTCTAGAATGGTCTATTGAACTGTTTGCATTTATTTTCCATTATTTATCACTTGCATGCACTATCTTATTTTTCTGTAAATTTTGTAGAAACCTTTGGTGGTGTCCTACTACATTATACTCACACCCTGCTCGAGCCACCATTGGGTACCCGAGAATATTTTATACTTGCAGGTCAGGACAAGGGAAAGGTCCCTATGCTAGGGAGTTGAGTTTGATATGAGACATGTACGAGTGAGGTTCTAGACTTGGAGTCCGAACCATTTTGGAGATTACAATGTTTTTCTTCTTTTGGGGTTTTGTTCACTTGGCACTGTAGCATGGCATGACATAATTAATATTTCATATGGTTATACCCAGTTTTGGAATTGGGTTTTTAGGCATGTTATTGATAGTTATATTTTGTTTTCTCTATTTAAACTATTTTTTTCTATGGATTAATCTGATATAGAGGGTATAGTCTCCCCACATATTCTATTAGACCCTTGCAGCTATTTCGAAACCTCTGTAGTATGGGGAGGTGCACTTGAGGTGATGTGATGACCCGACTCGGGGCACCGGTTTAGTGGCTTCTGATTTGGGGACGTTAAAAAGTGGTATCAGAGGAGTTCTTTTATATTTTTTTAATATTTGGGGATGGTATAAAGGAGGTTAGGAAAGTTTCAGGCCTTGGTAATGAGCTCATTCTTGGGAATAACTAACCCACGTATAGGGTAAAACCTAAGTCACCATGGGAGGGGATTATTGTTCTTATCATGTGTTGTTATATTTGATGTTATTTCACCATCAAGTGATGAACTTGTGTGATTTAACAGTTTTGTGATATTTCACTCATGGACAGAAGGGTACGAGGTTTCTCATTCATGCATCATTCTAGAAACCTAGGTGGGTAAGTGACATGCATCATGATAGGCACACACATGGGATGGGTGTGCATGATATGAAGATTATGATGTTTTTTTCCTCTTAAAAAGTAATAGAATCATTCCCAATGGGATGGTATGAATGGGTAAAAAGAAAATTCAAAAGGGTAATAAGTAATTAGAAAAGATTGCTTGACAAATAAGAAGAAGTTTATTAACATGTTTTAGAGTAAATTGGGATATTGAAATGGTTTTGAATTGGGTAAAAGATAAGACTTGTAACTGTGTGAATTAGATACCGTGTTAGCCATGAACTTAAGAGAGATGTCCAAGGGTAGTGATACAATTTTTAGTGGGCTCATTTGGGTAGATTATACGAACTTGTTCAGTTTTGGCAAGTAATTATCCTACCTATATCTCTTTCCTTCTCATAAAAGTGTTATAGATGCGTTCTAAAGCTCATGTTTGGCATTGTAGAGAAATTCCACCTTGAAGACGTGTGCCGGTTGGGTGATATAAGGAAGTTTCCAAGAATGATCCTCCAGTAGTATAGAAAGAGAACATGGTGATCCAAGAAAATAGGGAAGAAAAATTCTGGGAGAAATTTGATTGTTTTATGTAGATGATGGAACGAGACCCAGGGCAGGTTGCACTGAGTATGTTTGAGCTGACTAGGGAGTTTCAGCTGCAGAACCCTCTGACCTTTACTAGAGAGGGTAGGACAGAGGCAACAGAGTTTTGGATAGAGTATATCCAAACTATTCTTGACCATCTAGATATTCCTCTTGATAAGCAAGTCAAGTTGGTAGCCTATATGCTGTGGGGTTAGGGAAAACGTTGGTGGGACATCATGGTCCAAATGGAGCAGGCTGAAGGAATGACATGGAAGGATTTTTAGGACAATTTCCTTGATAAATTCTACCCAAAAATCTTGAGGCAGGAGAAGGCTATAGATTTTATACGTTTAACTCAGGGGAAAATGTCAGTAATGGACTATTCCATTTGTTTCACCGATCTGAGAAACTTCGTTACGACGTTGACAGAAGATGAGGTAGCCATAGAAAAATGATTCCAACATGGGATGAGACACAAGATTAGATCTCAGGTGAATATCTTTCGTATGAAGAGTTTTTATGAAGTGGTGGATCAAGCACTTATCTTAGAGGGAAACCTGAAGGGAGATTCAGGTAGTTAACTTGCAGTGCCAGCTAGGCAAGCAAGTGGTGGAGCTTCTGATAGTAGGAAGTTCCGCTTTGGAAACTTTCAGTAGGGTGGAATCACATAGAGAAGTTAGAAGAGGGGGTCAACCTCTCAAGGTGGTGACTAGGTCTTCTATTATTAGTGTGGAAGGTCGGGGCACAAGCGTGACCAATGTCCCTGCCCACTGGTCGAGTGCCGAGCATGCGACATGTTTGGCCACGTGCAGAGGTTATGCAAGAATCCGTGATAGTCAGGGAATGATGGAGGTTAGAGGAAGATGCTGAGTGTGGGTAGGGGGTTAGTTACCCCGTAACAGACAGAAAGTTGAAGCTTAACAGGTCGTATTGGTAGAGCCAATGGATGTGGAACTCTGGGGAGATATCATCCTTACCAACAGATCAGTGCAGTGTAGGTTACTCAGGATGGAGCCTAGGGTAAAGGGTTAAGTCATCTCCATGAAGTTCAGGCTACATCTGAAGGTGGTGAGGCAATACCATATACTGTTCGAGGTACAATTCTTGTAGCTCCCATGATTTATAGTGATTTATTTGATACATGTTCTATGCATTCCTTTATTTCTACTCAGTTTGTAGTTTTGTTAGTATTAACTATGGAGAATGCATGTGGGGTAATGTCACTTGGTACTCTGCAAGGGGTATGAGTTGAGAACATCAGGCAATGTAAGGGTTGTGCTCTGGAGATTGGTGGGTATCATTTTCTGTGGGATCTATTTTTCCTAGAGATGTCAGGTTTTGACATAATCATGGGAATGGACTTGTTGGTGTTATATCAAGTTTATATCAAATATTACCAATGTAGGGTAACATTCACATCTCATGATGGAAGTAATTATGTCCTTATTAGTGAGTGGTATACCTGAGCGGGCTGCGCAGGGCCGCTACGCCAACATTTGGGGGAACTCACAACCCAAGTGGCATTCCTTATGTTAGATGATGGGGAGAAAGGACAACCAATTTCCCTTTTTTTATGGACCAGTTTTAGGATGTGTTTCCTGAGGACTTCTTGGGGTTACCACCCAAGAGATATGTTTAATTTACGATCAAAATTTTTCCAGGACCGGAGCCACTTTCCATTCCACCCTATCGAATGGCGCTAGAAGAGATCCAAGAACCGAAGGTTTAGTTAGAGTAATTGGAGTATAATGGGTTTATACATCCTAGTAAATCACCTTGGGGATCTACGATGTTGTTAGCTAAGAAGTTTGATGGATCACTAAGGTTTTGTGTCGATTATATGAAGCTAAATAAGATGACAATTAAGAACCAATACCGTCTTCCTAGAATCGATGTCCTATTTGATCAACTCAGATGTGCCTTAGTGTTTTCTAAGATTAATTTGAGATTGGGATACAATAATTTGAGGGCGAGACCTTCTGAAATACCCGAGATATCTTTCTGAAGTAGGTACGGGTTGTATGAGTTTCTGGAAATTCCGCTTGGATTGACCAATGCACCACCTGTGTTCATGGACTTTATGAACTAGATATTCCATCCATATCTAGATCATTTTTTATTTGTCTTCGTTGATGACATCTTGGTGTAATCCAAAACTCATGAACATCATGCCAAACATCTTGACATTGTCTTGAGTACACTAAGAGGGAATAGGATTTAAGCCAATCTATCAAAATGTTAGTTTTGGATTGATGAGGTGAAATTTGTGGGACACATCATTTCTGAGTCAGGTGTGTCGGTGGATCCAGAAAAGGTGTAGGCTGTGGTGTCTTGGGAGAAGCCCAAGAACATATATGATATTTAGAGTTTTTTGGGTCTGTCTGGTTATTACTGAAGGTTTATTATAGATTTGTCTCATTTGGTAGTGGCACTCACATGCCTAAAAAATAAGGGGGTTAATTTTGATTGGGTAGAGGCTTGTGATAATGCTTTTCATAAGCTAAAAAAGTGGTTGAATACCACACCGATTTTGATATTACCTAAACCAAGTAAGATGTACACCTTGTTCTATGATGTGTCTGGTGTTGGACTTGGGGTAGTATTGATGCAGGGTGATTGGGTTTTAGATTATGGGTCGATACATTTGAGTCCACATGAAAGGAATTATCCTACTCATGACCTAGATCTAGATGATGTGGTTCATTCCTTAAAGTGTTGGAGGCATTACTTATTGGGAGAACCCTTTACAGTGTTTACTGACCATAAAACTCTCAAATAAATCTTCTCTCAAGGAGATTTTAATCTTTGACAATGACAGTTGGTTGAGTACTTGAAATATTTTTATTTTGAGTTGGTGTACACACTAGGGAAATTGAATAGTGTTGCTAATTATTTGATCTAGAAGACTCAGAATCAGGTAGTTCAAGAATCCAGTTCAGAGTGAGTGATGATGACCTTATTTGCTGAGATGCATTTAGAGGTACAATATGGGCACAAGCAGATGGACCTTGCATCTATAGTAATTGAGTCCATGCTTTTGAGTCGAGTTAAAGAGATTCATTTATTGGATCCATAGTGTTTGTCTATGAAGGAAATTCTTAAAGGTGGGGAGTCACCTTCCAGCTGGACTTTCAGGGCCAATGGAGTTGCTTATGTTCATGGTCGTGTTTTGGTGATGGAAGATATATGAGAGGAGATGATGCGCGAGTTCCACACGTCAAAGTGGCTAGTTCATAAAATCTTGACTAAGATGTACCATGATCTTTACATGCATTTTTGGTGGCTAGTAATGAAGAAAGAAGTTCTGAGTTTTGTGTCATGATGCCTTACCTGTCAGCAGGTGAAGGATGAACATCAGCATTAAGGTGGGTTGTTGCATCCATTTCCTATTCCATAGTGGAAGTGGAATGACGTCATGATGTACTTCATAGTGGGTCTTCCAAGGACGCCTCATAATAATGATGAAATTTGGGTGGTGATAGATCAGTTAAAAAAGTGGCTCATTTATTACCGATCTAGGAGACATATATAGTCAACTAGTTGGGGGAATTGCATGTTCAAGAAATAGTCTGGTTACATGGTGTGCTGAGAACCATAGTTTTGGATCTTGATCCATGTTTCACCCCATGCTTCTGGTGGGGAATACAGAAGGCACTTGGTACCCAAGTGTTTTTGAGTATGTCTTACCATCCACAGACTAACGGGAAATCATATCATACAATTTAGGTATTATAAGACATGTTGAGAGCATGTGTTTTGGATTTCAGTGGTTTGTGGGAAAAGAACTTTTCGCTTTTTGAGTTTTATTAAAACAACATATTTCAAGCTATAGTTCAGATGGATCCTTTTGTGGAAGTTTATGGGAGACTGTGTAGATCTCTGTTATGTTGGTTAGAGGTTGGGGAGTCTGAGCTGTTAGAACCGATTCTTATACAGGAGACATCAGAGAAGGTTTGTTTGATTCAAAAGCATATGGAAACAGCTCAAAGTAGGAATAAGTCATATGCAGATCGGTGTTTTAGAACTCTTGAGTTCATGGTGGGTGATTGTGTGTTTTTTTGGGTGTCTCCAAGGTTGGGTCACCGCCGAATTCGGAAGCAGGGAATGATGGCACCTAGATATGTGGGGCCATTTGAGATTGTGGAGAGGGTCAAACCTATGGAATATCGATTGGACCTTCCACAACAGTATAGTGGAATTCATGATGTTTTTATGTTTCAAAACTCTGATAGTATCACCCTGATCCGTCTCATGTGTTAAAAACCAAGGATTTTGATCTTGAGGCTGATGCATCCTTCGAGGAGCACCTGGTTCGTATTGTGGATCATAGTGAGAAAGTTTTGCGGGGTAAGATCATTCCATTAGTTCATGTTCTATGGAAGAATGGAAACATTCAAGAGGAAACTTGGGAGCAGTAATCTGACATGCGGGACCAGTGGCCCGATCTCTTTTCTTTGGGAACTCAATGATGCTTGGGAAGAGCAACTCAGGGACGAGCCGTTATAAGGCGGGGAGGTTGTAAGATCCATGATTTTTTTATAAGGTATGTTTTTGCTTTAATTTCAGTTTAATTCCTTTATTTTGTTCAATTAAGTGTCTTCCCAAGTCCTTAAGAAGGATAGGGGTGTTCTGGGGGTTCAGACATAAAAAAGGGGAAAAAGAGTTTTCTGGGAAAGCCGCACAGTCTGCGCATGGTTAAACCTAACCGTGAGGACAAACCAGGTAAACCATGAAGAAGGATTATTTTCAGACAGTAGCATCTACACGGTTTTCACACTATTTGGAAAACTGTACGGTTAAATCGTGCAGCCCAAAAACTTTTAAAAAATTACAAAAATGCCATTATGGGGTTTTTATGTTCCACTTGGGATTTTTCTCCTCCTCCCCTCTTGCAACCCTAGGAATGAACCAATGCTCCCAAGAGCTTATAAGGATTTATCTCCATCATCTTAGGGCCATTTGGAGGGCTGTTGGTTGTGGATTAAAGATATGGGTAAGGCTAATCTCCCTCTTTCTTCTCTTTTTGGTTTAGGGTTCCCATTTTTCTTATATCTCCATCTGAAGAACTCAAACCCATCTTTTTGGTGAGATTTAGGTTGAGGCTTCAAGGGTGTGTTGAATAGAAATCTAATTCCTTGATTAAGGGTGCTTTTTCCAATGGATTCAAGGTAGGTGGTCTAAAAGTTATATCCCTTGGTTTTCGTGTAGATTTGTGCATGTGGGGTCTTTATTCTTTCCCTCTTTTGATGAGTTCTTGGTGCCTTTGGCATGATGTGATGTATTAGATGTCTAAACAATTAATTGAACCCCTCTTGATCCCCATGGGATGCAAGGAGGATGACTTGACCAAAATAGCGCCACCCATGGGGTGTGCCGACCCTTTTGATGGGGATAACAGAAATATAAGGTGTGAAATTAACACATTATGATGTAGAGGCTTATCGAGTAGGATAATTGGTCTATGTAATCGGTTAAAATGGATATTGAATTTTTTTATAGAGTGGTTAAAGTATAAGGTATTGTTCAGTTTACATTTAAATTGGTTAAATGGGATGAATGGAAACCTGATAAGGAATAATGTTTACAGTTGAATATGCTTAGTGAGATAGGCATGGGAAATAGGAAATGGGGCTAAAGGGTTAAGTAATATAAATAATTAATGTGTTAATGTATTGAGGAAAAATGTTAATTTCCCATTTATTGATATTGTTGTGATGTGGTAAATGATATTGGATATTCTTATTGTGATATGGTTAATTGTGGTGAATGATAAATAATCATGTGTACATGGCTTGGTAGAGTGGGGTATAGACTTGAGGTTCTAGGCCCATGGGTTGAGTTGGACCAAGGTTCTAGCTCCACCCCAAATTCATAGGTTAGGGAAGGGGACAAAGTTCTATTACCCTAATAGTTTCATTCCACTCAGACTGATGATTTTAGGTTGTTATAATGTGATACCTAGTGAGATAGAAACTGATTTAATTTCCAAATGTTTCAGAATATTGAACATGCCTAATCCATTGAACACTTGAAAAAGGTAAATTAAACCATGTAATTCCTAAGTAGTGATCCATGATTTAATGGTAGTATAATTTAAAGGATCATAGTCTAGAATGGTCTATTGAACTATTTACCTTTATTTGACATTATTTATCACTTGAATGCACTATCTGCTTTTGATGGATATTTTGTAGACACTGTTGGTGGTGGCCTACTGAGTTATACTCACACCCTTCTTGGGACACCATTGGGTACCCAATCAGATTTCATACTTGTAGGTCAGGATAGGGGCAAGGGCCCTATTCTAGGGAGTTGAGTTGGATATGGGATATGTACGAGTGAGGTTTCGGACTTGGAGTCCATGCCATTTTGTGGATTCTGCTATTTTTATTATTTTGGGGTTTTTTTCACTTGGAAATGTAGCATGGAATGACATATTTACCATTTAATATGGTTGTGCCCAGTTTGGGAATTGGTTATTTATGCATGTTATTGATTTGTATCTTTTGTTTTCGCTATTTAAACTATTTTCTATTGTGTCTTACTCTGGTAGAGAGGGAATAGTCTCCCCACGTATTCTATCAGAACCTCACTGCTAGTCGAAAACCTATGGCGTACGGGGAGGCATGCTTGAGGTCATGTGACAACCTAACTCAGGGAACCAATTTAGTGGATTCTGGGTCGGGGACATTGCATGCGTGATTGTAGATATCACTCTCATCGAAAGACTCCTGAACCGAGAGAATATATTCATCTTCTAGCACTTGTTTTGGCACCTCATCCTTTTTTACGACCCCCAAAAGTCATAAAGCAGTCTCACCTTCCAGATGAATTTAACATCAGGTAGAGAATACGATGATCTAGGAGTACAACTGACATGGTATGATCCCGACCATGGAAGTTTCCCGTGATATCCTTCTAGCACAAAAACTGGTGAGCCTGCATCACCCGACAAAGGCTGCTTCTAAGCCAATATACCCCATTGATATGACCAACTACTTAGGGAGTATATCCCTAGAGCGCGATAATTTCCACCTTTCATATCTGATGAAGGTGGAATATGAGTCCCAATATGGCTCCCTTTTGGTTTAGGTTCTACCGAGGAGGGAACCTGCTAACCGCCGTTGTCAGCATCATCCTAATGGTACCCATCAGTCTCCTACTGGGGGTACCATTCGACACACAACCACCTCTAATTCCCTTGAATGAGCTCCAAGTAAGACTCATTGGAGGAGGATGGCATTGGATATTCAGGAGAGGGTTTATAATCCTGCTCTTACCAATGATTCCTACTAGCATACTATGGTAGGAACCAACAAGTAGGATCATATCTTTTCTTGCTCAGAACATGTCTATGGGCATATTCCCACAACAACCATGGGGGAGGATCATACTCCTACCCCCTATGTATGAAGTCCATCGACATATTTTGATGGAACAAGTAGGAAAGAAGTGGGAATATATCCCTACTTCAATTGAAGATATCTGTCAATAGATAATGGAGATGGAAAATGTACATCCTTATATCCCTGCACACATTTTGATAAAATGTCAATATATTTTAGCAATAACTGAAGAGCTCTACTAGCATATTCCAGCACTCTAACAGATAAAGGGACAAGAAAATACTCCTATCCCTATATCCAGGACAACTCAACACTATGATCATCATGATCAAGTGGTTGTATCAGAGCAAGATCACATTTTTTCTCCTGACTGAGAGGATTATCGGTATATTCCGATGAAGGGTGGGGAATCAAACTGGGATCATACTCCCATTCTAAACAGGTCCCACTAGGTGAGAGATAAACACACCTCGAGATTAGGGAACATTCCTTTCAAAAAGTCTGGATACATACTCTGAAGGTCCAGGATCAAGAACATATCCCCATCCTAGACGAGGATAACCAGGTGAGAGTGGCACAAGCCTCAAGAAATGCTCATATTATTATCAGTGAATCTTCTTGAAATATTACAGTGGATCACAGAATCAAGGCACATATCCCTACTTCCTATAATGAACGACTACACCAGCATCAATCCAAGGTAGTACAGAAGGAGGCTCATATTCTGTCTCCCATTCTGGAGGTCCGTCGACATATTCTGATAGGGAATACATATTCCTACCAGGATCATACTCCTGTTACAACCGGGGATCACTAGGTGAAAGAGGAACATGCATTTGGGTGGGCTCATACTCCTACCAAGAAAGACCAACAACATATCCCAAAGGCTCAAGATTAGGCTCATACTCCCATCTTGACTGAGACTCACCAAGTGAGAATGAAACATGATTTATTATGGGCTCATTTAAATTTCAATAATGAGACAAATTATTGACATATTTCAACATATTATTAGTAGTGGGATCATACTCCCAAAACACTAGATGGTTATATACCAGTTTCATTAACCATCACACAGTAGGATCATATCCCTACACAATCACAAAAGGCTGGTTGACATATTCAAAACACGATGCAGAACACATCTCATACTTCTAATCTACTCAATTATAGTGCCCTTGAGGTTATTCGAGACACATTCTCAACACCAAAATGGTCCATAAACTCTTATATCAAAGCAGAATCAGAAGGTGTTCATTACCATGATATCCCTCCTTATGGTAGTGTGGAGATGGATCGTAGGGGATTTACTCCTGACATCCACTGTGGTCAACCTCCCCATGGTGATATCTCCCATGGGAAAGAAAATCCTCCCTTTATCCAAACAACTTCATATATATAGGTGAACCAAACCCCAAAACCTTTGTATATAGAGGTTCTTAAAACACCAGGGTCAATGATATATGGTTCCCCATCAAATTCCAGCAGCACTCCACTCTTGTTAGTAGGAAGACATCAGATCCATATCCTATGTTTTGACCAGATGGATATGTGTAAGTCTGATCAGGAGGAGGCTGATAGTGATATATAGAGATAGTTAGCTGGAAAAAATCTCCCCATCATGTTTTCCCCACGCTAATTCCAACTATGAGATCCCAGATGAGCTAGAAAAGGATTGAATTCCTTATCTATGCAAAAATATGTGGGATACTTATTAGTGATTGAAGGATCAATATATTCCTTATCCAGGATACAAGTGTCACCTTAATAAAATCAGGATACTCTATTGTTAGCTTGAATTAGCTACTATCTCCATGGACCAGGATCCAAAATCGGAAAAGCACAACGTAAATATGCAACATGATTGTTTCCATAGTATCGTAACTCTTTGGCAACTGATCTTTGAAGCAACATCATGGATCTTCATTAGAGGATGGGGACCTTATGGAGTATTAAACTTTATTTCTCCCCTGTAACAATATATCCCTTCAGATACAACGTCTTGTAATGTTATGGCCTCTGAATAAATCAGGTGACTGGGTAATACTTATGCTAGTTGGTCACTACAATAGAATCCCCCAACTTCAATGGTGCCCATACACCATGAATGGGGGAATAGGATAGACAAAAGGATTCCAAATTGGGCCCCTCAAGATAATAAGAGAACATTTTGAACATGGAAATCGAAGTTGCGATCACCTGAACAACTTTTTATAGAGAATAACTCTCATCATGAGCTGCCATCACACCCAACTCCCATGCGAGCACAGTTGAGCCACATCACAAAGACCATAGTATCAGCTACCATAAAAGCCATCTAGGAGAAGAATCAACCCCCTGTCTAGGAGAATATCTACCACCACCTCCACCCCTCAATTCATCAATTCCTGATAGGATTCATGACATAATTTCGGCATCCACAGGTGAACCCCAGCCCATAGGGTTGGGGGAATTTATATCTCAATCACCATATTTATATTCATTGTACTCTAAGAGGACCCTGGAGACATCAACAGTGATTTTAGATCATTCTCACCCCACTGGGATGGGGGAATTTATATCTTCATATCCACTCAAGGAATCATCAGTTCCCTGATTGGAGTCATTGGATCCTTGAAAGCAGTACCAATTAATGATAATGACATACCCAAATGACACACACCCCATAAGGATAAGGGAATTTTCACCATCATCTGCACCATAGAGAGAATCAATGTTCTCTACGTTGGGAGGAATAAATCAATGGTCGACATCCCACCTGTTTCTCCCACCACGAAACAAAACTCTGTTGGTCGGGGCTCACTTAGAAATCACTATCGGAAACTACCTCAAGGCCACTATTCATAAACTAAGAGGAGAGGAATGTACAATGAAGGTAATCATACCCCATCAGGGTCACAAGAAAAAATGGCCCAGTAAGGCCAAGGGTTTGAATAATGACCCTGATGGAAGTTTTGATGAATCATATTGTTGCATGGAAAGAAATGGCATGAAAACCATTACGAAATATGAATTTGTGAATGTAATCACTATTAATATGGAAAAAATTGATCAAGATACAGATGCATAAGGCCACAACATCGAAAATTTACCCTAGGAGGAGGGAGATCTGGATGCACCAAATGAGGTTGTGCGCACCTGGAACCAAAGAAGGCTCCAAAATGTGGCACCACCAAATCATGATTTTCCACATCCTTGGTAAAATAATGGAAATGATAAAGGGAAAGTTGTGATGTCATCTCATTTTCCATCCATGGAAGAATAGTTTTCACAATGTGAGAGTGAAATATGAGCTCTCCGACAACTCAAAGAGGAGCTACTTAGGGGAAATATTCCCATTGGGTATCATTACTTTTAGAGGAGAATATTCTCCCTCCAATAGATGATCTACCGATAAGAGAAATATCTGCATATTAGGTTGTCTCCAGATATAGACAACCAGTCTATATAAATGAGGAATCCAAAAATGATGAGGACTTCCCTATATTGTGGAAAAATCCTCTCCCTCACTAGGGCAATCCTTCACTTATAGGTCGAATTGAGGATCAGTGGGAGATGAAAGAAATAACACCTCATCAGTTCCCACCCACTTCTTATGGATGAAAGGTGGATCAGTAAGTAGTGCCCTCAGAGTTACTTACCACCATCGAATCCCTGGCTAATCAGATGGAAGCCACAGAAGGATGACACACACTTGTGTAGCCTAAAAGGAAGCCACATACCGAATGGGTGGATGATAATCCACATACACCTAACTTTATAAACCCTAAATTTTATACCTTTGATGGTGAAAGAGAACTTGTGAAGCATCTCACACACTTCGTGTCGTAATGTGGGATGATGATGGGTTCTTGAGATCAATAAGAGGCAACAAATCTAGGGTGTTTCCTAAAAACTCTAAAAGGGAAAACTTTTGTTTGGTATGGAAGTCTGCTAGTGGGATCTATTATAGGATGGGAAGACCTTCGTCATTAGTTCCTTTATCAGCTCAGTTCAACACTGATAAAGATAATTATCATCAAACTGACAAACTGCAAATAATGCAAGAACGAGAGGGTGTCTGACTTCATAGAAAGGTGGAGGGGTTTGACATATTCACTCAACATCCCTCTATCAAAGGAGAAACAACTATAAATTTGTACTGAAAATATCAGGGATGAGTTGAAGATGCCCCTAATACCCATGAAGTATCTTAGCAGATTCAAAGAGTTCACTGAAAAAGAACAACTTCTTGAAGAGTCTATTCAACAAACCCAATCCAAGTCTCATCTAATGCCCACAGCATAGGGTAAAAATCTAGATAGATAAGAAGATGCAAATATCACTCGAAAGCCTATAGTGGTTCCCATCCAAGCACCCAGATAAGCTCTAAACCACCCAAAACCTTCTTTCGAGTGATGAAAACCATAGAATCTCCCTTGGATAGAGGTATAGAGAAATTAGGGTCACCCGATATTTGAGGAACAGATGAAAAAAGTATATTACTTAAAAAATGAACAAGTCCCCAATTATTTCTTGGAAGCCATGGATAATAACATACCCACACTCCCAAAACCTAGGAGTCCAGATAAAGTCAACCTCACTGACTGTCCCGACTACTACCCTTTTCATAGAAGGCTGAGTCATAATATTCAAAACTTATTTGTATTTAAGGACATCCCTAAAGGCATGGTCAACTCTGTACAAGTAATTCTGGAAAACTCCCCAGAGCAAGTGGCTTGTATAACTACCACCTGATCAGAAGAAGATAAAAGATGGTAGAAAATTCCTACCAGGAAAGTGCAAAAGTTTGAAAACTGGATGACTCAAAAAATAGTTTATCGAGCTCATAGAGCTCTGAAGGAAAAATTACGGAAAATCACAAGAACTCAACCACCCAAAAAGGATATGTTTAATGTTCCTCCCAATGGTGTGCATGACCACTAGAATCAAGAATAAATATAAGAGGAAAAATCATATTCTCCTCCAAATCAAGCTTCGAATCTTTCAGATTTCTTCCCTGCAACATCTTTGGAATGAGAACTTCCCCACCAAATGGAATCCTCATCATACATAGAGATTATATTTGGTTATTTAAGCACAATAAACATGATGAACCCATTTTTAATGATGATTATTCCCCTGAATATTTCTTACCATGTATGATAGGGGAACAGGAAGTCACATTCTCTAGAGACGAGGATATAAGGGATAATGCAGACGTGGACGAACTCAACATTCTATTTATATCCCCATGGAAGATATATATGCTTTTGAGACTCATGGGAAAGCAATCCAGTAGGCTGAAAGGAGGTGAGGAGGTTCCTTATATCCCTACAGTAGTCATCTACATCTAATTTTATTTCATAACCACTCAGTGGGGGTTCAATCTGACAAACCCAGTCAATAGAGAAGTCCAGCATGACCTGCACCACTAGTAGTATATATTCCCTCAAATTCAGCACAAGCACCAAGTCCATCTACCTCAGATGCTCTAGCCACTTAGGTGAATTCCTTGGAGAATCCCTATATTGGGAAGCACTAACCTCTGGTGCAAAATTATGATGTTATGAAATAGCTATCTATGGTCCCATCCAAGCTCTCAATTATTGATGCGCTTCACCTTTCAAAATAACTTAGGGAGTCACTTGTTGAATCCCTCCAGAGTTCACATGAATTTGAGATAGAAGTCACTACATACAAGGTCTATTGGGTGGAGACTATATCCTTGGGATGTCTTGTCTCCATCTTGTTCACTGATCAAGACCATAAGAAGGCCATCCAAGGGCACATCCACCCCTTGTACATATCAAGAAGACTCAATAATGTCGACGTATAAAGGGTGCTGATTGATAATGGATCTGGGATCAATCTCATCCCATCCTGAACTCTCTGACATTTGGGGCATGGTGAAGGGGACTTATCCCCTACAAATTTGACCATATCATGGTATGATAAATGCGAGAAAAGACCTCTCGAGAAAATCAAGCTCATAGCCCAATTTGGGGATCTTACCTCAGATGCCGAGTTTATGTTAATCTAGAAAGACACCACATATAATGTCCTTCTTGGAAGGACCTAGCTTCATATCCACCTGGAAATACCTTTAACATTCCATCAGTGTATGAATTACCCCATTAATGGAAATGTACTCATGATACATGGATACATCACCCCCTTCAATACTTCTAGAGTCATATATGTTGAAGCATACTTCTACAAGAAGGGAGTTAGACAACTAATGGTGGATGATGAAATACAGGTTACAACTACCAATGGATTAGGGTCATCCCTTACAAATCCCTGGTGCATGTTTGATGAAGATTATGTGATACCCATAAACATGGTCAAAATAGCCGATCTAGTTCAAAAGGTACAAGCCTCTCTTGTCCTCAATGACAATAAACTCCTACATCTCTCTACATCGACTCGGATGGAAATGGGTGATAATGTTTCTTCTCATGGAATACCTCACCCTGATACTGATGGAGAGAAACCTAGGTTTCCATCCTCTCCCAAAGATGTATCCAAAGTCTCAGAGATGGAAGAAGATGAGTAAGATCTTAGGAATGCCCCTTTAGCATTCAAGGAAGGTGTTTCCACCACCATATATGAGCTCATGAAGATATACCTGGGGGAAGAAGAAGATCCACGAACTAATCTAATTAGTGCCACCATGACCTCCAAAGATCAAGATATGTATATTGTATTTCTAAAGTAGCACCGATATGTGTTTTACAAGAATTATACAAAGATTCTTGGACTGAATCCAGATGTGGCTACGCACCATCTCAGGATACCCGATGAGAATCAAGGCTTCAAGTAGGCAAAGATGAGGATGAACCCCTCTCATGCCACAAAATGTAGATACAGAAGTTGAAAAATTGATCAAAGACAATTTTTTTTTGGGAATTGCAGTACCCAAGATGGCTTGCTAACATCGTCCCTATCAAGAATAAGAACATGCATATTAGGGTATGCATTGAATTCAGAGACCTTAATCAGTATTTCCCAAAGGACGATTTTCCATTGTCGATCAGAGAAATCTTGATTGATGCAACTTCTTTCTTACATTCCATTTCCTTCATGGATGGGTACTCAAGGTACAATCAAATCAAGATGTCCCCCAAGGATGATGAAGACACTACCTTCAGAGCACCTCAATGGATCTTCTGCTATTAGGTCATTCCATTTGGATTAATGAATACGGTAGCCACATATCATCGTGCTATGCATTGAATCTTTACGAAATTTATGGGAAGGATATCCAAGTGTTATGTCAATGACATGGTCATTAAATCTTAACAATGATGTGATCACTTCATGGACCTCTGAGTAATCTTCAACAAGCTGCGACAACACAGTCTAAAGATTAATCCACTAATGTGTGCTTTTAGGGTGACATTAGGAAAGTTTATTGGGTTTGTGGCATGCCACTATATCATTGAGGTATAACTATAGAAGAATAGTGCTATTATAGCAATATCACCCCCATAAATATGAAATAACTAAAGGGACTAAATGGGAATCTCACCTAAATTCGTAAATTCATATCCAACCTATCTGGAAAATATCTCCCCTTCACGAGGCTAATGAATAAGGGATTCACCTACCAATGGGACAATGAATGAAATAAGGCATTTGAAAGTCTCAAGTGGTACTTTTTCCCCCACAGATTTTGATGCCTTCGGTGGAATGTAAGCCACTCATATTATATGTGGCCACCATGGAATACTCATTGGGAGCCCTCCTCACACAAAATAATGATGTAGGAAGATAGATTAGTCTCTATTACCTTAGACGGACCTTGCTAGGTACTGAGAGGTGATATTATGATGTTGAAAAGAACTTCCTTGCACTCATCTTTGCAGTGAAAAATCTAAGGCATTACTTGAAGCACCAAGAAGTCCACCTGGTATTTCGTATTGATCCACTCAAGTACATCCTTGGAATATTTATGTTAACTGGGTACTTGGATTGATGGAAATGGATTCTGAAGCAATATGAAATCTAGTTCATATCCTAGAAGTTGGTGAAATGGAAATCCTTAGCTGACTTCCTGGAAGCACATCCCGACTCAAAAAATACACTAAATGAAACCAATATCCCCAATGAAGAAGTTTTCTATGCCCATGACACTCCTCAGACATGAGATATATATTTTTATGGTTCCTACCAGAGTCCTATAAGTATATGGATGGAAAAACCATGGTATTTATCTCTCCATGCAAAGAAGTTTTCTCTAATACTCCTCACTGTCTAAAGGCTGCAAAAATAATGGGGCCGAGTACCAAGCCCTCATCGTTGGATTGGAACTATCCCTACAAATGTACATAGCCTACCTGAACATCAAAGGGGATTTGATGTTTGTGATAAAGTAGATCAATGGTTAATATTCCATCAAAAAGAAAGAACTACTCCCCCACTGGCTATGTCAGTGGATTGATGTCCACACTATATCATATTATCCAATTACAGAATTCTTGCACTTATGCACTGGATAACGTAGACATAATACAGGTCGAACCTGATTATTAGGAATCCACCTTCCATATTACACATCAAATAATGGTCTCATTGATCGTGGTGTGTGATATGGGAAAGATCAATCAGGTCAGCACCACCCCAGAGCATGATGAACCAGTGAGAACCCTTGGATGGATGGAGCCCATAATTGGCAATCTTCGAGATGGGACTCTCCCAAAATACCACGCCAGTAGGGAACATATTCAGCACTGGGTAGAAAAATTCACTCTATAGGATGACCCAAATGATCAGAAAATCCTCTACAAGCATGGATTTGATGGAATTTTCCTCAGTTTCATAATAGAAAGAGAATTTAGTGCTGTCATAGAGGAAGTCCACATAGGATCTTGTAGTGCCCATAAATTTGGAACCAGTATCTCCCACTAAATCAAAATATTGGGATATTATTGGAAAGACATGATATAAGACTTTGTGGAATTCACTAGTAAATTTCATTAATTCCAGATCCTTGAAAAAATTCATCCATTAGCCCTTAGAATTGTTTCATAAAATTAAACATTCCTAGACATTTTCCATTTGGGGGATGTATGTTGTGGGGCCATATCCCCCAACCATATACAAGAAGTTCAAGTACATCCTTACTACTACTGGTTTCTTTTCTAAGTGGGTTGAGGATATAACCCTCAAGGAAGTCAGGATGAATAATATCATCAAATTTGTAGAGTCCCATATCATCACTAGGTTCAGAGTCCATCACACAATATTGAAAGATAATGACACCAAATTCTATTCCAAAGAGTTGAAGAAGATGTACCAGGAGTACTTCATCGAGTCTAATAACTTATCTCGCAATCATGCGGTGGAAAATAGAAAGATAGAGGCCTTAAATAAGACTCTATAGAATATACTACAGAAGATGGTGAACAAGGATAAGAAGTATTGGATGGAAAAACTCTTCCATGCTTTATGGGCCTACCGTACCACCACGTGTACTGATACGCAAGAAACACCATCCTCACTAGTGTATGGGATTGGGGTAGTTCTACCCAGAGAGGTATAAATACCCTCACTCCAAATAGCCATTTGTGGATATCTCTTAGATGATGAACAATCGAAAAAGATACTGGATGAGTTAGAATGGTTAAATGATAAAAGGTTATGTACACTGCACAACCTTGAGGTCCACCAGAACTGGATAGCATGAGCCTTAAATAATTTTTTCCCTTTATTTATTTCTCCAAGGAGAAGTAGTGTTGGCCCTCAGAACCCCAATTATACTGAGGAGGAATCCCCCAAAGTTGGAACCCAAGTGGGAAGGACATAACATCATACATAAGGTCTATCATAATTCAGACTATTCACTAGATACTATGGATGGGGAGTGTGTCACACCACCCACCAATGAGATATTTCTTAATAAATACTTTTCATATCTACCAGTAGTGCGACATACACATTTATGTAAGTCCCACCCAACGTCCTCACCACATGATGTTAAACATAATGGTATGTATCATCCCGAGTGCATGACGTTAAACTGTGTAAGTGTGTCCTAACCACATGACATTAAAATCTATGGGGAATCATCCTCATTTCATTATGTTAAACTACACGACCTATCGATAACTACACATGACTTTATTCCTATCATCACAAGATATATAGTGACACCCACAAATTTACTTCTGGCCCCATCCATATGATTATCTTCCTTTCACAATGGGTGATCCCATGTCATTACTGCATAACATAAAACCACATAGATCCACAACTTCCCCTTTTCATTCACATAGATTCACCCACGTCCTCTCCGTATGATGTTAAACAACATGGTCCTTCTATAACTTCGTACAACTTGATTCCCATTTCCAATGAGATATATAGGTATTCCTTGATTATATGTCTCAGTCCAGCCACCACATGGTACAAAATTCCTATATCATACCCCTTTTTTGTCTCTGTACTATAGGAAGATCCATGCCATTCCTTGTTTCTCACATCGGGCATAGCTCATGTGGGCTTAGGAATTGCGACAAATACCTACCTTCACAAGAAAGGCATAAAGGTGCCCGATAGGTACATTTCTATCACAAATGTAAGACCATAAAAGGCATGCCATGGTTCCTTACCACATTATGTTAAATTTCATGATTCTACTAGAACTATGTGTGGTTTGATTCTCATACTTATGAGATATATAGTGATGCCCATACCTCTACTCTCACGCCCAACCCTAATGCCCCTATCAATTCATGATGGTTTTATTTCATCCTTATTGAATAGAATTAAACTACATGGAACTCCCATAACTATGTGTAGCTTTATTCTCATCCTCATGAGATACTTAGTGATGCACAAACATTTCACCCTCAGGCCTAGCCACAGGTATAACCCATTTTCCCCCTTATACTAAGTTTTCCTAGAAGGGTGCGTGGTGTGGATGAGACCTATTTGGTCCTCATTCATGAATGATTTATTCACAACACCACACCACATGTCTCTACATTAGGATATTCATATTTTGGTCCAAACCACATGATCCTAAACCATTCACATAGGTCCCTGCAACATGACATTAAACTATGTTGTATTGTCCTCACCACAATATGTTAAATTGAACGCCTTTCTAGAATTATGTGTGGTTTGGTTCTCATTTTCATGAGATATGTAGTGATTACTAGTCTCTACACAGAAATGCATCCTTACTGCATGACATTAAACTACATGAAGATGAGTGTCCCTGCTACATAAAAATAAGCTATGCAGACCATCTCCTATTTTTAATTACTTATCAAAGGACCACAATAGACCTACCTCGGTCAAATAGAGTACGAGGTGCTTCCACCATCCTTTAAGATCACTTCAAACCCATATACCACACTTCATGTCTTGAGCATCCCATGTCACTGTCAACCTTACATGGACCTAGGAAAGGATATCTAGATTCAAGGAACCTTTTCTTGATTATGAATACATTCCCATGGATCCTAAAAATGTGTTTATGGATGAAAACCAAATGCGTCACTCTAAAAAAGTAAACTCCAATTCTCATAATCCCCAAAATCATTTCATCATCACTCAACACCCCTGTGTGTCTGAACCACTCTTTGTATGACTATCCTACATCATTACCCATCACCCAAGAAACTCAATCTATGATTTACGACATCTTCACCCCTCTCTTAGAAATATGTTGGATTACTCTTTACCCTAGGTATCCTAATTAGGAATTTGTGTAACATCTTCCATAATAGGTCCATGAAAGTTATGACCCCAAACTGTCTATGATTTGGTAAAAGTTGTACGAACTTAAACTCTATCCCATAATGGTCAAAATCTCTAGACATTAAACTACTAAAAAAAGAGACACAAAAATTGTCAGGCCGAAAACCCATAAATAGATAACTGAGAAAAAGTTGAGTCTACACCCATTAAACTCTTCATTATTAGGGTTTAGGAAAAAATTAGGGTGCAAACATAAAATACACAAATATCATAGGGTTCATAACCCTAGTAAAAGACAATCTATTATCGTTGAACCCACTGGTCTAGGAAAAAGTTAGGAAAATGTTATTCACATCTCCTCCCCATGAGAATATAATCACTAGGAGGTGGCATAACTTTTAGGGTGCTCAAAATGACCTTGGAATTTACATCTTCTACAAATAACACTCCATGAGTTGGCATGTCTCGAATCACCATAACATTCCATAGCCCTTGGAAAGGATATCTATCTTTAAAGGCCCTTTTATTGACTATGCATAAATGACCATGGATCCTATATATGAACCTATGGCCGTCAACCAAATACGTCACTCTTAAAAAGGAAATTATGATTATCATGAGCATTGAGATCATCACAGAAGCACTCAACATCCCAGTATGTATAAAATACTCCTTATATGACTATCCCATATCATTCTCCAGACTTGAGCACTCTAGATCATGATTTAAAGTCCATGAACCAAAATATCCAATTGGATTCAATATCATCAATGTTACGTCACCATGTTTCGTTCCCTCCCTCAAGGAAGGACTATGAAACTTCATTAACTAACCTTTGATGGACCAAATCTCATGATTCGAAACCACAAAACATAGAGATCAAGCTTTATTTTTAAGATTTAACTTCCCTAGGGTTTCAAAACCCTTCATGGATATAATTCTTCTCATATCCAACTTCATCATATAAATGTTTGAGTCTTCGAAAATCTTCCATATCCCTCAGAAAGAAGTGGAGATCATCTTTTATTGGCCATGCTACCGACACATAAGGTCCCTGACCCTCAAACTAAATGAATATTCTCCTCACCAAAAAGGATCTTAGATCCTTGTGAACCTTTGAAATACTGCGGTAGAACTTGGAATTTCAGAATATCAAGGGACATACCCGGCATGTCTGCACCACCTCACATCCATGGACTCAAACTTTTGTATTACAACTTAGATAATCCATATTCCAACTATCCATGAGGGTCTAGTATCCATAGTATTCTAAACTCAAAAATATCACCACTATAATATTCCTTATCCCTTGGAAAAGATACCCGAATTCAAGGATCCCTTGCTTGACTATCGATACATACCCATGGCTCCTATATATGTGCCTATGACCATCAACCAAATGTGTCACTATACTAAAAGGGAATTATAACCCTCATGTTCTTTAGAAACATCATGATAAGATCTATTACCTTAGAGTTATTTGGGCCATTCCTAGCATGTATGCACCATATCACTTGACTATGCAGATGGTCCGAGCTAAAAGACCTTAAACTAAAGCAACAAATGGTTTGAGCTAAAAGACCTTAAACTAAAGAAATAGATAGTCTGATCTAAAAGTCCTTAAACTAAAGCAACATATGGTTCAAGCTAAAATATGTTAAACTAAAGTAATAAAAGTTCCGAGCTAAAATACTTTAAACTAAATCAATGGATGGTCTGAGCTAAAAGACCTTAAACTAAAGCAACAGAAGGTCCGAGATAAAGGACCATAAACTAAATCAATAGAAGGTATGAGCTAAAATACCTTAAACTAAAGAAACAGAAGGTCCAATATAAAATAACTTAAACTAAATTAATAGAAGGTACAAGCTAAAGGACCTTAAAATAAATAAACAAAAGGTCCAAGATAAAAGACCTTAAACTAAACAAATATAAGGTCAGAGATAAAAGACCTTAAACTAAAGCAACAAATGGTCTGAGCTAGAAGACCTTAAACTAATTCAACAGAAGGTATGAGATAAAATAACATAAAAAAATGAAATAGAAGGTCCAAGATAAAATAACCTAAAATAAAGTAGTAAAATGTCTGAGATAAAAGTCCTTAAACTAAAGTAAAATATGGTCTGAGCTAAAAGAACTTAAAATAAAGAAATAGAAGGTCCAAGATAAAAGACCTTAAAATAAAGAAACAAAATGGTATGATCTAAAAGACCCTAAACTAAAGTGCATGGAATTTTTTGTGAGGCCCACTACATGGACCTATCACACTCGAGCTGCTTTACATAGACATGTAAAGCACTCATTTTTAGGATATATCTCCTACCCGGCTCGAACTACTTTCCATAGACATGAAAAGAACTCATTTTCAAGACATATCTTCTACCTGGATGATCCATCCACACATCAATAATTAAATCTCATTCATCAAAAATCAATTTATTCATATTAATATAAATTTCTAAAATAATAGGAATAAAAAGATATCATACAAGGAAGGAATTTGGATAGTAAGCTTAGAAAACTCATCCATTCACAATATGAAAAAGAGGGAGGAATCTCCACATTTTGGATTCTCTCTCTAAAATCTCAATAAAAATGGAGTGTATTACAAAATTATGGGATGCATTACAAAAAATTGAATCACAAAAAAAGACGGTCGACAATGCTAGAAATATCGGTAAGAGTCTGGCAGGAGGCTTCAATTGAGCATTGGAGTGTCATCCTTCCTGATTATTCCACATCTTCCTTGTGAAAAAGAACTTTAACCAAGGTAGTCAACTCTTAAACCCTCCTTCGATATATGGAAAAAGAGGTTGACGATGTCAATAGGTTGGAATTCAGATGAACAATCATCTCTTCATACCTCCATATCTGCACTGTCCAAGCATCCATCTGGGATTGCAGTTTAGACAACAACCGACGACCTTAATCCACTGCCTCCTTAGTCTCACTCATTTGTTTGGAAATGGAGAACTCACTCATAAAATCATGCAGAACCCTTTTCTATGTGGAAAAGTCTCTCCGGGTCAAGATGATCTGCCTCATAATTTCTTATAGAGGCTGTCAATCGAATCCATCTACCCCTAGATCATGAAATAACTGGCGAAGATGCTCCCCTTGATGATAGAATGTATCTAGAGGGGTCCCACTAATAAATACATGGATACACTCAGAAAAAATTACAACATAACTGAAAATCAATAGAAAACAAATTAGATATGTTATAAGGATCACTAACCAGCCAGATCAACATTGAAATAGGAGAAGAATCCCCATACACCTCTCTCTCAACAGGCGTATAATTCGTAGCCTACATAGGAGGACTGATCTTATCAATAGAATCTGACTCACCAACCAAATAACTACTATCATAGTGATGTAACTTCCTCCACCCCCTATATATAGGTGTTTTGGAACACCAAACATCACCTGGTTGACCAAACATTACCTATCACTCGAAGCACTAGTTTGCAATGCTACTAAGGACTCTAGAAGGCATTTAGTTTTCCTTAGAACCGAGTCCTTTTACCCTAAAATGTTTCTCCTTAGGGAAGAATTTTTTAACACCCTCTAAATAAGAATCAAAAAAATTAAAAAGGAAGAAATACCTAAATATGGGTATTATTTTTCCTGCAAAATCAAAGGAAGAGGAGGATGGTCAAAAACCTACGGACCACATGAGTCTATGAGGGAATCAAGATCATGTGACCATTTCAATATCACATGAAGGATCCATGCATGGCGTATAACCCACATAAATTCCATTGGATCCCCCTTAAACAAACCTTCCTACTCTTGTGAAGGCCCCTCAAATAATCGAATGGGCACCCCCAGGATGCATAGTTTTTCATTGGTAGGTTCCTAAAAAACTACCCAAAATCCTTCAAAAATAAAGAGGGATTAGATTAAAAGATAGAGACTCACAGTAGTTATAAAGATCATTTGACTAATCATCATTGGGAATAATAAAATACCTTGATGATATTCGATCCAAATCGTAAGACCTCCAAGCCTTCATCACATAAAATGATGGAGATAAAGAGGAGGAGTAGAGAGGGGTTCACAGTAACTGAGAGACATGCGTCGTGTACCCCGAGCGATCCGAGAGACACCATGAGACCTCTATGTCACCTCATGGAATCCCTATGGATTGTCAGAATCATCGAACAGAAATCCTCAGGAGTGTCCAGAAAACTCTGCGATGCTCTAGGGGAAAACAGATAGACATGTCCACCACATGCTTGAAAACTCCCCACATGACCAATATTGGTCAGGTGAGACATCATCAATAAATCAATTAAAAATCATAGATATTACTCGTTCCAACTTGAATGATCCCTAAACTTTATAAAATAAATAAAAAGGAGATATAAAGGGAGGTGGTGAGAGGAGTTCATGGTCATTGAAAGACATGAAGTGTGTCCCTAAAGACCCGCACAACACCACATGTCCTCAACGACATACCCGTCTCACCTCATAGAATATTTTTGGCTTGTCATCCTTGTCTCCAGGAATTTTACATGAAATGTCTACACATCCCCACACTGGTCATGTGATGCATCACCAAAAAATAGAAGAAATACTCTCAATATCTCTCATGCAATCCTATATGACTCCCAAACTTTGTCACATAAAAACAAAGGGGATCAAAAGGGAGGAGGTGGGAGGTACTCATGGTCACTGAAAGGCATGTGACACACCCAGAACACCCACAACAATGTTCCGTGAGACACCAAGGAAAGTCACCTGAGGTCTCATGATTATCTTTAAATAGGAAATTAGATCTCATGAGGACCCTTGGACATGTCAAAATGAAAATAGGTAGGTACTTCGACACATCAACATGATCAAAAAACTCTTCAATAATCGACAAATGATATGATAAGGGAAGAGTTGATGGAGGAGACTCGCAATCACTGTAAACTAGGTTACACACCCGAAGCAGTCCATGATAGTGACTCGAAAAACCATGTGGCACTAGGCCCCTTTACTGGCTCTAGCCTGGACTCACACCAGATACACCAAAAAAACCAGTGAGTATCCGACGGGGGGGGGGGGGGGGCTTATAAATTCCCCACCCTAACATGAATAAAGGGTTGGATTTTTGACTGATACTATACCGGATGCCCGAACTTTGTAGGATTCGGCTCTCAAATTCTATGAACTTATCAGAGTGATCACATGAATGGACAACTTTACATCAAGTAATATACTGATGGGTAGATATAGTAGTCATGCACTTGGAGTAAAGCACTTTTCATGATCATTCATAGATCACACAAAGGGCCTTTGGTGGGTTATGTGAAGGACATCCCGCAAGCCCATTGGATCATGTGAGATTCAAGGCAGCTGACATTGAATAAAACTGAGGTATTCACGATTCAAGGGTTATAAATGGGATCAAAGGTTAAAAACTTAAGTGAAATATATAATCACTACCCACCTATGTGCTTTGTGTGCGTCATTCAAAGACACGCGACAACACTAGGGCATGTCACCCAGATCTCATGACACTCCTTCGGAATGCCACGTAGGACACATGGAATACTGTAAACATGCCACGATGAGTCACACGACTCTCCTATAGACACCACTTTGATCTTAAGGAGCCCCTGGGTCCATCACCCAGGACTTGAGACGTCCCTCAGACACATCGCATGACTCATATAATGGCGTCCACTCATGTCATCTGAGTCTTGCGAAAGCCCCTGGACTTGACAACCATGCCCTCACAACACTCTCTATGAAAATAAACTGAGACTCACGACACCCTCCAAACATTTCGTTCAGGTTCCATGATGTCTCCCAGAGATATTATCCAAGATACGAAATACATCTCAGACTATGCCATAATGAATCTCACGACACCCCCCATACGTGTCAAGCCAGGTCATGTGATGGATCCCAAGAAATTCCAACTGGGTCATGTGAAATCCTCTAGAAAATAAGGCCATGTCATTAGGGATTCCCAGGACTTGATGATATTGCATGTCCTCCGTATGTAATCCCTGACCAATAGGACATCCTCAGTGTGTAATCCCCAAAAAATATAAACTAGGAGAACTCTGATTCTCGCCATAACCAGAATATGTAGGATTCCTTCCTAAGGCCTTATCTCTGTGCCAAACACCCCAAGGAATGTCCTAATATACAGGTCCCATATCTATATGTCATGAGGCTAATTATATACTCCACATTGTTTCTCACAATGAGCATAGCTCACGTAAACTTAGGGGGATGCAATGAAAACCTAATTAGGAATCATAAATCTACATGATCTATGGAAAGATCTATATGTAAGCCCCAACATAAAGGGAACTACAATGAATATGATTCCTACCATATTCAGGATACATAAGCTACCTCTACCTAAGGTTTGAGATTCATATCGACTACCTAGGGAAACCTCAATGTGTAAGCCCCAACATAAGAATAACTACGATGAATATGATTCCTACCATAACCAAGATACATAGGACGTCTCCCTGAGACTCAAGCACAAATATATGGAATCTTAGTACCCAAAAACGAGTCCTCCCACATGACATTAAACTACATAGTTCGAACAAACTACATGGGTTTTGATTCCTACAATAATCAGGATACACATGATGCCTTATACTGACTCAATCCATCCCCAGAATACTAACCACCTCCTCATATGGGAGCACATCCTGAAGCAATTGTTTTTAAATATTCAACAGATAAGAAACTGATCATTACCATAGAGTGATGAAGAACCTAAAATACATACACATGGAATCACCCAATAGATCCCAATCTTATTTATATAAAAGTGAATTAAAATATAGTTGTTTCATTCGAATAACCGGTCCCATATTGAGATTAGGAAGAGATTCATGAACATATATTAAATCTATAAGAGAGTCCTGAAGTAGGAAATAATTCCCTCCTAAAAGGGTGTGATAAGCCCAACCTCCCATCCTCTCGACCAATGTGAGTCCCCAAGAGTTCCTGGGCCTAAAAACCCAGATGACCGCTAGCCTTTAGAAAGTAGGCTCGTACCCAGCTGTGGATAAGGGAACTGTTGGAAGTATCTAGGTAAGACAAAGCAAATGATAGAGCTAATTCACATGATTTATTAAAGCCATAAAATCCCCTCAATCAAACCATCAAGGGAAATCCCATTCCATGTTCCCCGTCCAAAACCCGACAAAACAACCATGTTTGGAAAAAGATAAGAACATTCATAGTAAATTTTTTTAAGTGAAGTAAAATATAGTTAAAAATGTATTTAAATAATATTTTAATAATAGTAAAAACATGATTGAATATATTTTAATGAAAATATATACATGGAAGAACAGATTACTGACCGAGGAGATAAATAAAGTTGTTCTTCCTTAAAAACATACATTCAGTATCTTGAGTATAAAAAGAAAGTAAAATGAAAGGGAATATATATATATATATATATAAATATAGGATAGAAAAATAAATAATATTTGGTATAGATAGACTATACGATTTCATCATTGGAAAATTCAATCATAAACAATCCTGGTAAAAATGAGATTGGAACATAAAACCATTAACTCAAGTCCATATTAATTCATAAGTGATATAAGATCATTTATAATAAATTTAAATTTATTATAATTATATACCATAACTATAATAAAAACTATAATACCATAAATGGTTTACTGATAACATCTTATAACCTATTCAATAATAATATTTCATTATCATTATCATTTAAGGTGTTAACTGTTACATTTTTCATGTATGTTTTGGTTCAGAAATTACGTTCCACACAATTTTATGATTGTTACATCATCTAAATAAGGTTAAAAATGATACAAATATCATATATATTCATTATATACATATTTATAACCATTTATATAAATCAGTGATGATAAATGAATTAAGTCACTATGTGGAGATGGTAGTCTGTACATTTACACGAGTAACGTTTCCATTTTTTAATGGATGGAATAAAGGAAAGGTAAAAATTAATTAAACTTTAAAAATAATTATTATAATATAAATATCTTATATAAAAATTAAATTAATGATAAAAACCAACCATGAATGTTTTTGGTGTAAAATGATTCATATCGCTATGTGGAGGCAGTAGTCCACACATACGCACGACCGATACTTCCACCACCTATTAGATTGATAAGAGGTGGTAAATGGTTGTTAAATATTCATAATAACATCTAATTATATTTATGATAATATATTAATCAGTTTTTTATGGATAATATAATTCTATAGGAAGTAAAATAAGAAATAAAATTGAAAGAGCTTAGTTAAGATCTATACTGCTTCTTTGAGAGACATCCTTTGGCTTACTCATTAAGAATTGAAGGACTAGTATTAAGAGAAGAAAAAAAGATCTAAGATTAATTAAATTATTCTATAAAAGTTTTTAGTAGGTATTTTTAGAGTTATAAGGTTAAAATTGTGTGAATAATGGAGGAGAAGAGGTTCCCTTTTATAAGTGAGGGGAGGGACACACATGGAATTTTTATAAAATATTTCAATGATTTAGGGTCAATTTCATGGGAAAGTGGATCAAAATGGATAGAAAAAGAATTTATGATAATATAAGGTTTAAATATATTCAAAAAATAATTATTTTAAAGTTTTTGGTGGAAATCATACCCTTATATCATAGTTTAACCCCTGATAAACCCATTTTAACCTAAACCGTGGTATTTTTTTTGACTATTTTTACTATTCAATGTGATAAAAAATTAAGTTGAACCTATTAAATTATATTAATTATTTTATCCCAAATATTTAATACATTTTAATATATTAAATTTCTACAAGTGTTATAATTTAATTTTAATTAAGTGTGCAAACCTTAACGAAAAACCATTTTTGAAAAATGAATTTTTAATCAAAAAATATTATTTACTTCCATTACATACCTTGTAAAAACCATAAAATGAATGTTAAAATATTATATTGAATATATAATATATATTTTATTAAAACCATTAATAAATATATATTAAACTAATTTTTTTTAGATAAAAATAAATTATGCCCATAGAATAATTTTTTAGAAAGATGTGTTTTAAGCCCAAAAACTAACTTATACCAGAATCAATTATAATGATGATACATGTATAATTAATTATATTATTTATAATTATAAGATATTGGTACCAATTTAATATCAAAATATAAACATATTGTGATGTTTACTTGAAAATAAATGATAATTTTTACAAAAAATGATATTTTCACTATTCACTTAAAAATAAATATTTTTAGAAAAATCCTAAAAATTCTCCCTAAGATAATATTGAAGCGATGATTTAAAAAATGATGTTAATTTACTAAAATAATATTTCTAAAAATGGTATAAATTAATTATAATGTTTTTACAAAAAAATTCAATAAAAACCATTTTTGAAGAAAATGTGTTTTTTAAGCATAAAATTACTTTTTTGAAAAATTGAGTACTTATTTATTATTAATTAATAAATAAATTTGAATTAATAAAAACTGTTATAACTATTTTTAATAAAGTGTTTATTATTATTCACTCCTAATTTAATAGATAGTTTATAACAGTTTACTATATCATGAATCATATAGACTCAGGGCTGCATGGAAGGAAAGCTATCAAATAATTCAAGATTATTTACATATAAAATATTGAGGTGTTACATTAGGCCATAATAAAGGGGAAAATTTTCCATCTATTGATAAATTTTCTCCATAATGGCTCAATATTGTAAAAGATCCACATTTTATGATATTCCACTATAGGAGACATCCAATTGGTTGTTGTGTTAGCTAGAGAAGATGAGAACTCTCCTTAACCTAAGGTGCCATAATTTTATTTGATTCCCTCTATGTATACCCTGAGAAATAGAGTGTAAACTTTTTGGTGTGTACTATAGATGATTGAGTCATCCTTATTTGGATATGGAAGGGATATGGGTAGAGTATCCAATGTATCCACTTGAGAAATGCGTGAGCATTGAATATGAGAAAAATCTAGTTCTGATTAAAATTGTAGCATCAGTTCCCAAATATAATCAAGTAGAAATATCAAATCCCTTTTCTTGATGTAATTTTATATATTTATTTACTTACTTACTAGATACAAATCACCTTTGATATTTAGTCAGGAAATATGTATCTACATGGACAATTATAAACCTATGAAGAGGGCTTGGTACTCTACTTAATTATTGTTATATCCATTTTAATAGAGGAAAGAGTATGTCAAAAGTTCCTAGAAACGAATATAATCCCCAAGATAACCTGGCTGAGCATCGGGTCCTTTATCCTTTTACTAATAACACTATGGGAGGCACCATCAAAGTACATCTCCCATGTTTGATAAGTTTCATAAATGGAGAAAATGAATTTATTAAAAGTTTATATGTTTATAGACTCCTCCTCCTAAAAAGGATGTACTGCCAAGAAGTATGAAGATGCCTTTCCTTTGATCACCTTTTGAGATATAAAGTGGATGTTGAATTAATATAGTATGAAAACTCCTCTGACATATTTTACCATAAAAATAGGATGATCATGGATGTATTTAACTTAATCTATACAAGAGATCAAGTGGAACTTATTTTGTTGTAGATAATGGAAAATATTTTACACCATAAAGACTAGTGCGAGATAATTCTTATCGATATCAATGTATCAACTTTAGAATTCCTATATCAATCTATTGAGATTATATTAGTATTTCTCCTTTCATGAACCATTATATTTTTCAAGGAGTGAATTAAGTGATCTCTATAAGATATCCACATAGAGAGTGATTTCCCTCTATAGGTGGAATTAAAAAGGGAGAGAGAAGAAGATAATTCTTGAGATCATTAAAATAATTATGAAAATATTCACCCCAATGAAAAGTTACTCCTTTATTAATCAATTTCATGAAATTAAAACAATTTTTGGTGGGGTTCACAATGAAACTTAAAATGTACACAAGGAACCATTTAAGTCCTCTCAACTTCTAAAGGTTTCAAGAAGGGGGAATATCTCCAATTACCTTGGTTTTATTGGGATGAATTTCAATACTATGGTGGTGGACCATGAAGCCAATAATTTTTTATGATTTCACACTAAAGGTTCACTTTTGTGTAAATATCTTCAAGTTGTATTATAATTGGGACTAGTTTGACTTGAAGCACCTCAGGGGGGGGGATTAAGATGTGCACCAATTAAAATTGTTCCCTTTTAAGTTGGTATTTTTTACCTTATGATTATTATTCCCCAATTAGTAGGAACAAATTAAATATCTTCCTCACTTATGACTCTTACATAAAATATAAAACATATGTAGAAAGTAAAGCATATAAACACAAGGATTTTACATGGTTCCCAACTAAGGGATAATCCAATGAGTATACAAACAGTGTTATGAAAATTTATTAAAATATAACACTACTCACTATACTTTTTACAAATAGATCTATTAAGGCACACTGTATACATAGGGGCTCACCCTATTTTGATCAATAAATACACAACTTCAAGATAATTTTTGGAAAATTTATAGAATTATGGGTCTTATTAAATAGTTTAAGGATGTGTGATTCTATATTTGATAAGTAGGAGACTTTTCTTTCATTATTTCTCCTGATTTGAGGCAATTTTTTTACTTTAATTTACCATGCCTCCCTTATTCTATTCTGGATGAGATAAACACCTCAATATGAGGATTTGATACTTTTTTATTCCAAAATATCACTGTACAACACTCCTATTCTAGATAAATATACTTCTAGAACTGAAATTATCTTGTTTCTTTCTCTCTATATCAAATAGATTTAGTGATATAGTCCTCCTCCACCTTCTCCGAATCCATATATAATAAAATTATATGGATCTCTACTTCTTCTTATCTAAAATTTTGATATTAAATATTCTATTTTATCTATCTTTTCCCAAACTTAAAAGAGTATTTTTTATAATATCCTTACAAAAAACCCTTAATTTATTAGTTGAGATTAAACCTCTCTTCTCTAATACACTTATATCCTTCCAGTTGTACCACACAAGCTAATGTGGTCATCAACGTGTATTCAAACCTGAGTGAACTCCCAAAATTCCAATCCAGATGTCCTTTTTTTTAAATTTAATTATATATATCATTGAATCTATAAAATTACCTCATCAAGGTGTAATGGATTATTTTGTGGCATGAACTCCTCAATTTGAACTAATTCAGGATGAAACATCCTTTATCATGACATGGAGATCAATCAATACTTAGATCCATAAAATCTTCTTGATCCTCTAAATTTTTTATTTTTAATTTCTCTAAGGATCGAGACATGATCCTTGAAAACCTTCTTTATTCAACCAACCTATCATGGTGTGACACTTTTTCTTCACATCATGACCTCCTAATACTCTTGAGAGGTTGTGTCACTATAAAAACATGTACATAATAAACCATAATTACATGATTTATAGAAAGGATTTAATTTCAATAAATTCCCATGAACTTTTAGGTTTAATTTTTTATTTAATTAGTAAAACTATTATATTATAAAGTGTACACTTCTATATAGTGTACATTTTTTTTCACAAAATTGTCTCTTAAATTAACACTCATGTTTAATTTATAACACCCCTACTTCATTCAAGACGAGTATCTATAACCGATATGTTAAATTTTTTAGAATTCCTATACATCCATAATCTAGTAAAATAATTTTAAAACATGGTATGAAAATTTAAAGCTCAGTAAGGGATATAAAAATAAAAGAGACTCATTAGTCCATTGAAAAGTATGAAAACCCATTTTTTTACATAATAAAGTTTGAGCTCATAATCACAAGTGAAATAAATATTGTTTAAGAAAACCCTTAAAACTTAAAGAAAGTATAAACAAATCATGAATGTATTTTAGGGAATTTTATTCATAACTCATTTAAAATCAACCTTTCATATAACGCTTTCTATAGGAATAACATATTTTGTTACTTCTAACATTTTATCTCTGAAGACTAAAACATTACCCAATGCATTATAGAGTTATATGCCCAACCCACCCATTAGAATATATAATGACCAAGTATCTTAAAATAAACAAAACATAAATAAGATTTCATTTTCACCATTTAACTCATAAAAAATTAATTTTAACCCATAATCATAAGTACTTATAGTTTTCTCATAAAAAAGGGAAATATCCTTTTCTTTGATAGCTCTTTAAAGTAAAAAATTCACAGAACCATGAAAATTAAACTTACTTTGGAAAAACATGAAAATTTTTAATGTAAGATTCATAAAAAATAATTTAAACTATGTATGGAAAATAAAATCATGTACTAAAAGTTAAAAAACCATTCATTTTTACACTTTTATAAGAAAGTCATTAATGACTTATACAAAAAATCTTTAAAAGATTCCTTTTTGAAACTTTATAAAGAAAGTAAAATGTAATAGAAAATTAATTTAATAAATCATTTTATTTTATATAAAAT
This sequence comes from Viscum album, assembly GCA_963277665.1. NCBI lineage: Eukaryota > Viridiplantae > Streptophyta > Magnoliopsida > Santalales > Viscaceae > Viscum > Viscum album. The sequence continues at coordinate 2,137,962,646 of OY728128.1, read as the reverse complement.
ATTATTTAAATAATATATATATGAAATATAAAGAGTAAAAATAAAACTTCAGAACATTTAAAATATGTTTTAGAAGAAAAATCTCTTACTATGAATCCTGAATCAATTCATACAACTTATTACCTATTGAATCATACAATTATATTAATTATTTTCATGATTAATAAATTTTTTTATTAATTATTATTCCTTTTATTTCATTTATAGTCATGTTTTATTTATTTACAAAATTGGTATAGTTCAAGTTGGCCGTTTTGGGGTCATTTAGTTCATAATCAATAAAACAACATCGGTACCCTAATAATGGTAAATAGTCCTTGTAAAATGGTTCTATATGTTCTATATGTGTCAAGGTATAGTTTTAATATCATTATAGAAACAAATTAGTTTATTTTATTTTTATATAGTTATTATTCCACATATCTTCTTTGATAAGTTTGTTTTTAATGGTTTAAAGTAACCGCGATTTTTTAATTTTAATTACATTATAATGATGGATGTTTCACCATAATATAAATATTAAAAAATATTAGATTTATAATTATTATATAAAACTACTAGTATTTATGTTTTTTTAATCATTCATTACATAAACATTATAACATTGTTCATGAAAGTGGTAAAACTTACCCAATAAAGAACACATTATATTGACAGAATGAGTTAGAGTATATTATTTTATAGTAATAATATCATGTTTACATAAGATTAATGAATTATAAAATATGTTATTAAACTCATAAATCATATTCAAGAAGTGTTATATGAAGAAGATAAAATAAATATAATGGTAAGAAGTTATTACTTATAAAGTATCTCGGTATGCCCGTTTTAGGTGGTTAAATATTACAATGACCATTTATTATTAATTTTTTTATACAATGGAAAATTTATATTTAAATAAATTTAATAATTTAATAAATATAATATTAATTCATTAAACCTATTTTTAGAACCTTCCATGTAGGGTGGCGATGAAAAACAAAATACATCGTTCATGGAGGTGGTAGTCCTCACATAACACAAGAGGCATTTTCATTTTTCATGGGATGAGAGGAAGGTAGATAATGGTTATTACATGAAAATAAATAAATTTTAGTATAATTATGATAATTTTTTCATTATATTAGTATGTTAATAATAAATTTGGGGAAGGTGAAAGAAGAATAAAACATGAAAGAACTCAGTTAAGACTATTACCTCTTCCTTGGATATCCTCCTTTAAGACTTTCCTTAAGCCTAATTAGATTGGTATTTTGGGAATAATTGAAAATATAAGACTTTTTAAAGATATTTGGGGAGGTATTATTTCATGGATTGGTCAAGATAAGGTTCTAAAATTATGTCTATAACTAAGGTGGTGAGGGTCTCCCTTGATAAGTGAGTGGAGTGACACCTTTGTAAATATTATTAACATTATAATAATATAAATGTATTTCCCAAGTTCAAGTGGAATCAAGGAAACCATAATTTTAATATAGGATAATATAGGTTGAAATAAAACCAAAAAATCAATTAATGATAATATTTTGTATCCTTATCACTTAGTTTTAACCCCCTCTAACCCTTTTAAACTTTGCCGTGGTGACTAAATTTTTACCTAGGTAACATATTGTGAAGGATAAAAATGAAATGGAAATTAGTAAATAATTTAAACCCAATTATTCCAAATATTTTTTTAAATATTAAATATATATAGGTGGTAAAAATTAATTTTAATATAAGTCCACATAACACAATGATAAACAATTTTTTGGAAAAATTCATTTTTAGCGTAAAAAATAATTCTCACCAAAATAAAGTATAGTATTGATTATAATAAAATTTATGAGTTTATGAATAATAAAATAAGTTTTATATGACTTTAAAACTAATAAAAACCGAATGTTACCCTGTGAATACTTAATTAAAGGAAAAGTTATAGTATTTGAGAACAAGGTATTTTCCACTATTCACTTAAAAATTAACCCTTTCAGAAAAAATAAAAAAAATTAACCCTAATATTTTTTATATTATTATTCCAAAAATGAATTAAAATTTATCAAATTCAGATTCTAAATTTTATAAATTTAATTTCTAAATATAACCATATAACACATGGAAAACAATTCAATTAGAATAAATACTACTTCCTTTTCCAAATAAAAAATCATATTATTATTCCATAACTTAATAAAATTATTTTTAATGTTATAATAAATATATTAATATAAATCCATTTAATAAAATATATAATTAATTTATTAATAAAAATACCAAGTTATTCTCATTCCCCCTTAAGGAAATTGTATCCTTATAAATTTATTCACTGATACACAAGTGGAGATATTTTTTTATCCTATCCCTTTTAGGTTAAAATTTTGATTATTTAATCATATGACTTTCAAAATAACTTTAATTAAATGAGTTTATTTATTTCACAACACCTAATATCTTCAATTAAAAATCTTCACTGGATTTTCCTTATAATAAATATTCTCCTTTAACTATACCACTCCAGGGCTTAGTATATAAGATAAACCTGATATGTGATAATTTAGAAAAGAAACATAAAACACATAATTTACCTTAGATAAAAAAAAATTTAAGGATACTTGATAATAAAAAAATATCAATTTATATAAAATTTCATACAAACAAATATTTTATAGTTTTAATTTCCCCTTATTTCTAAAATGAACCACACTTTTCCATGAAGATATTTTATGGAAAACATGGTCTCCTACCTCAAACAAAAGGCATTTTATCTAATTATATGTATATATATTCTACCTACTATCAGTTACCATAATATAGCTCTGAATTATCTTTACCTTTTCAATTATCTCATTCACTAATTATGATCCTAAAAAAGTTCTCTCCCCAAATTCATCCCAACATATTGGTATTCAACATCACTTTCTATATAATTCCTTAAATGGTTAAATCTATATAATTGCATGGAAACCATTATTTTATGAAAATTAAACTAATGAAAGGTCTTGATCTCAACCTTATTGATAATATAATGAGAAATCTCAGAGCATACCATCCAATGTTTGAATAATTTTCTCTGATTTCCCACTAGATTGGGGATGGAAAGATGTACTAAAATTTAACTCAATACCCAACTTTTTTTGAACCTCTTCCAAAAATTAGATGTTAACCTTGGATCATGACCAAATATAATAGAGAGAAGAAATATAGATAACTTGACTCTCTATTTAAGATAAAGTTGAGAAAGATTATCTAAGGACTTATCACCTCGAATAGGAATAAAATGAGTAGATTTTGTCAAAAAATTAACAATAACCTATATTTCATTATTATCTAGAGACGTCTCTTGAAATATCACCATGAAATACATAGATATATACTCCCATTTACATTTTATAATTGAAAACTTATGAAGAATAACCTTTGGTTATTGTCATTTAGATTTAACCTATTGAAAAGTCAAGCATTTCAAGGTACAATGTAAAATTTATTTCGTCATTACTTACCACCAATAAAATTATTAAATATCTCTATACAAATTAGTGATACTAGGATGGACATAATACAAAGATCTGTGAGTGCCACACACTAATTCTTCTTTTCACTCGAGAGTCACCCAATACACACAACCTCTTTCCAAATCTTATAACATCTTCTTTGTCAACATTAAACTCATGAATCTTTCCTTCTTTAAATATTTATATCTTTCGTTACAAACTATGATTTTCCTTCTAAGAATACTTAATTATTTTTGACAAGGATGACTGTAATGATACTTTATCCAAAATAAAATAGGTTTTTAAATAAATAACTTCCAATTCAAGTTTAATTAAATCATTAACTACAGGATTATATTCCAAACATAGAATTGTTAATGATGTATTATCCATTTAACTCAAATCATCTACTACCTTGTTTTCATTACTTAGATTATTGTGAATCATATAATCATATTACTTTATTAGTTCCAACCATCTTCTTTTCCTCATGTTAAACTATTTTTAAGTAAATATATACTTTAAAAATTTATAATCCATATTTATATAGATATCACATTTATCCCCATATAAATGATGCCTCTAAAATTTTAAAGAAAAAATTACCATCTCAAGTTTAGAGTCACTCATTGGATAATTTTTCTCATGGAGTTTCAACTATCGTGATTCATATACTATCACCCAATAATTTTGCACCAAAAAAACCAAGGAAATTCAAATAAGCATCGTTATAAATAAAAAATTACCCATTTTTTGAAAATATAGCCAAAACTAGAGAATTAATCAATATTTTTTTAATTCTTAAAAATAATCATCACATTATGTTACTCACATAAATATAAATCCATTTCAAGTTAACTTGGTTAGTAGGTTTTATAACTGAGAAATGTTTTCAAAACATCAATGATAATAACCTTCTAGTCAAATAAAACTTAAAATCTTAGAGACATTAGTAAGTCTTGTCCATTATTATACCACTTTTTAGTAGTATCAACTTTTAGATTATCTTCAGTTATAATATGGTCAAGGAACGAAATATTCTGTAACCAAAATTCTCATTTACTAAATTTTCCTATAAATTATTTTCTTTATAGCTTTGTAGAATAATCCTGACATGTTTCTCATGATCCTAATAACATTTAGAATATATTAGAATATCATTGATAAATACCACCACAAATTTATCCAAATATTCATTAAAAACTCCATCTATTAGATCCATAAATACAATGGTTTAATTTTTTAACCCAAAGGGAATAACCAAAAACTCATAATGGCCATACCTAGTTCAAAATTATATCATTAAAATCTATTTTTCATTTAACTTAAACTTATGATATCCAAACCAGAGGTAGATCTTCAAAAAATTCTGAGTACCTAAATATGATCAAACAAGTCATAATAATGAGTCAACATATAATTTTTTATTAATATTAATGTTATTGAGTGCTCTGTAATCTATGAAAATTCTCATAGAACCATATTTATCCTTAACAAACAAAACATAATCACCCAAAGGTGAAGTACCAGGGTGAATAAAACCCTTATCTTGTAATTCTTACAATTAATTTTTCTACTCCAATAGATCCACAAGATCCATTTGATAAGGAGGTTTTGAAATTATCCTAGCATTTATAACTAAGTTACTAGTTAATTTTACCTCTTAATTAGGAATAACACTAGTTTGATCATTAGAAAATAAATTTAAGAATTCATTTATGACATACACATCGATAATTTGAACAGTTCTATTCTTCTCAAAGATATTCTCAAGATAACTTTCACCCCCATATTTAATCAATTTATGTGATTATTTATATGTTATCATAGGTATAAAATCATTCTTATATACATATTTAAACTCATTTTGAAGATTAAAACTCATTATTATATAATAATTGAAACTCACATTGTAGTTGTACTGTAGTAGGTACTTTAGTAGTACTATAACATTGTAGAAGTGCGAACATTGTATCTGGTACTATAATAGTATTACTATTCAACCCAAATGGTACTTCAAGATATAAAAATTTTTTCCTTCTAGATATAGGTGTAGAACCCCAACCTATTTTTCCACCCGAATAGTTATTAGGGCTGAAGTTCCACAATACTATAGGCATGCCTCCTCGTATGTCAAAGGCTATCAATTAGAAGTGATGGTGTAAAGAGGTGATAGTGGGTATAATATACCCTCTGGTGATTACAATATCAAAAATATATATGCATATAACATAGTGGAAAAATACCATGAAATAATTGTACCAATAACCCTCCCTAGTAGAAGGATAATATATAGCATCAATAATAATCAACAAGCTCAAACATGACATTTTTAGAATAAAACACCACATGATAGCATATGTAGAAACATACATAAAAGTCAGGTCATATAAGATAATAAATGAATATAAAGGGTCCCCCATGGACGACCTCAATGTATACATATAATAAGTATGCTAATACAAAAGGAAGACAAAAAAAGGTAAACTCCAACTAATGATGGAACCCAAGGTCCATACCATCTATCCCATGATAAACAACCCAACATGAACACTAAGATCTAGACCCTAAGACTAAACCCTTACCTAATCGAAAAATCATAAAATCTATACATGTCCTGAAGGTCCTATGTAGGGTGTGAGAATAAATATCAATAGGCCACCACCAATGTGTGCCTATATTACATCTGTGAAAAATCAGCTTGTAACACCCCAAAACTCGAACCTCATATATTGATAAGTTATGTTTACTTTTGTTTTAATAACTGAACAAAACTTGTTTCTCATGAGAAGGTAATAATATGGTTTTAATTTATATTAGAATGCAACCGAGTAAAACACACAATTGGATACAAGACTTTTCATTTAAATAAAAACACCGTAGCATTTACAATACATTGAGATCAAAAGAGTAATCATGATAACCAAAAATACCAATTAAAAACCCAATCAGAATTATAGGGATAAAACTTAAAACAAAGAGATCCCCACAAAAATAATATGGGTCCTTAGAATTTGTCATAATGAACATAAAAATGACCGAATACACCATGTACACACTAAGCGCCAATGGTATGATGTAAACCGTCTTCTTCAACCAACTTGAGTTTTAGGACACCCTAAGACTTGGATTTATAATACACTAATGTGACCATTGCTTTGGGAAACCATGGAACTCTAACGGCTATAAATATAGCCATTTTCCTTGTTGGATAATTAATTGACAACTTATAAGTATATTTTAGTTCACCAAGTAATTAGGTTATAAATTGAAAAATTATAAAAACTACTCCTTACCATGAACTTTAAAAGGACATAGTGAAATGTTTTGAATTATAAATTGGTGTTTTAGAAATGAATTCAAAGCATGTTGCAATTAATTAAAATGTATTGTAAAGATTTTCATTCAGTGACTTAAACTATGTTTAATTTCCTTTAATTGAATTATACTTTTAAATAAACAAATTTTTGACAACTATAAAACTAGTATAATAATTATCATTCAATTTATAACTTTTTTTATATGTTAAAGGTTTAGTGTTTATAAACAACCTTAGAAAATACGACTAAGTCTAATCTATACACATTAACCTTCTAATGTTTAATAAAATCCTTGTTTTAAAAGGAAAATTCCTATATAGTATTTTTTAAGAATTCCTTTTTATTTTAGGTTAGTTTTTATAAAAATTTGGGCCCGCCAGGGCCAACCCTTTTATGGTTCGGCCACGGGAGGTAGCTCATGCTAGGTGGATGAGCCTAGCCCTCAACCCAAGCCTGGGCCAGCCCGAGCTCAGGCATAGGTCTCCCGAGGGGTGCATAAGAGTATGGGATCACAGGAGCGCAGGAGCGCATGAGTGAGCAGTGCGGGCGTAAGGCCGCAGTGAGCACGGGTAGGCCGAGGCCTATGGGGGAGGTGGCAGACTGTGTGTAAATCCCCCTGAGTGTGTGTTGTGTCATTTCTGAGTGAGGCTTCAGAGGCTAGGGCTTATAAAGAAACCATGCGCGCCTCCTCGTTTCGATGTGGGATGCATTTTTTCAAGCGAAACGAGATCTGGGCCATTGGATCAAGTCGCGCATGATCTTGGCCGTTGATCCCGATCCCATATTTGACCTCCAGCAAGCAAGGTGCATCACCGATTTTTTTGTGGTCCGTTCGATCAAGCATGATCTAATTGTGGACATTCGAAGTTTTTTAAAAAATGCCACGTCAATCTCATGCCATCCGATCAGACTCGAATTTGATCTGAGCCGTCCATTATCTTTTAAACCACGGACGCATCCTGGCCCTTGATTCCAAGCTAGATCTGATCCTGGCCGTCTAAATATCTCCTGGGTTTTCACCCATAGTGGAATATTCTTCTCCCCGTGGCGTTCCTTGAACTAGTAACCCTACACCCTACATTTCATCGTTATTCTTCTCCCGTGACAGCTGCTGGTCTCCCTCCTTCACGCAGATTCCACAGGGGATGACTATTAGTTTTTTTAAAGGCCACTTGGGCCTCAGATCCCACTCATATTGCATTAAAATAATCAGCATTGGTATGGTATATAAAACTACGCCGGGGCATCCAAAGAACCCTCTCAGTTCATTGCACCCAAGACTCCAGCAGACCTCAATGTGTCCTCCGGGGTTTCCAATGCCTCCCCGATCTCCTCCTCCTCCTCAAGCTAAGGTAGGGGATTAAAATTTGTCTTGCTTGTGTGGTTTTATGTTTTTTTAATGTATGTATATACACTTGTAATATAAAATACATCACCTTACGGGTTGAGGTTAATTATTTCTTTAAGGGTTGCAAGATCTTAAGCTATAGGGTATTAATAGACCCTAAGTATGGACGCCCCATGAGAATTTATCTTATGCCTTAAATATGTAATCATTTTAAAATATACACATGTATATGAAAATATATAAGTATAATATACACAACCCTTAGATTTGAAAAAAATTCTTATGCACAGGATAAATATTTCCAAGGTTGATTTAATGAAGAGCTAAAATGCATAGAGTCACTTTGTGTGTGGGAAAATTTTATATCTAATCATGTATGTTCTTATAAATATGGATACACATAATATAAATGAGGTTTTTAAAAAAATTCAATATTTTTACCCTAATGATTAAGTCTAGTTTTTCGATAAATTTACAAGTGACAAACTAACTTAGAATGAGAACCTTGCGTATACTTGATATGTATAATCGGGTATGTGGGTACGTGTGTGAGAATTCCAACTTTGATCCCCTTTTGTATTTATAAATTTCTATGGTTTCCAAAGAAAGTACTAAACATGCATATTCAAATGTTTTTGGATTGAATAAAACACTACTTTTTTTATACACGACCCGTTGAATGAATGTTTTACACAACATGAAACCCTAATCATGGTTTTTTTCTTAGTTCATGAATATAGATATTGGAATCTCATGAATTCATTTTTATATGTACTAATTAATCTTCACTCTTTATAGAAAATGATAATGTTTAAGGTTGAGTTTTATACTTTTGAGTTTTAACATTTAATGTAGTAAATAAAAGCTTATTTATAGAAAATGTTTGAGATAATGTGAGTTTAGTACCCTGCATGAAATGTTAAGTTACCTCTTTATTTATTATGTTAATTTTACCTCTTTATTTATTATGTTAAGTTTACCTTTCTATTTAATCATGAATGTTCTTGATTAATATGGTTCTAGACTTTGTCATTTTATGTGATCAAGTTTTTATTCCTTTTGTGTTAATTGTCATCACAAGTACTGTTAACTTATGTACGTATTAATGACTAGACCACATAATTCATAGTCTTATGCTAGACTCACTACATATGCATAAATGTGGATGATTGAAATATTAAACTTTTATGCCCTTTCCTGAGTTTATGGATTTAATTGTTCAAGGTGGTGTGGGACACCTTGAATAAAATGAATGGTGAAATAAGAAACCATGTAATTTGTACACTTGTTTTGATATTTGATAAGAGATTTAATAAATCAAAGTGGGATGTGCACTTTGATTTAGAGATATGAGGAATGAATTGGATGTAGTATGTGACGGGTGGGGACTGCTATATCCCCTCAATGCATCGATAAGTCTCATGAGAAAACTAGCAGCGGAGTTGGCCGAGGCCTTTCCCAATTATGAGTTATGGATTTTGGTCGAGGCCTTAATCATTAGACGTCTTGGAATGAGGCCTTGACACAATCCGACATATGCACTTTCCTCATTAAGACCTATGTAAATTAATTAACCAGAGGAATATTCGACTAGTAGAATATTTCTGGTTAAAGGACTTATGATTATGAGAATCAGAAGAAGTATAATTATGGCATTCTATTTATGCAATATTCATAGATTTTATGGCCATTGTATGATTCACAATAGTGAAGAATGAAATTGAATTTATTATTTTAAGTGCAACCTTGAACATAAATTACACCTAGTTATTAATTTTTTATCATAATTTGTAGCATGAAATGTCCTTTACTTATGAGAATTTCTGTAATTGAATCATGTATCCTTGTAATTCCAAAAACATGTTTTGTTTGAGAACTCTTATGACGTGTACATGTGCTACAAATTTTATTTAAAAATATTGTTTTATAAAATGGTTTTAAAGAATGTTTTCAAAAGTTATATTGATTTATTTTGAAAATTACTGGGAATTTTTATGCTCACCATATGTTTTTGAAATAAAATTTTTAGGTATCAGCTTTTAGCAGAAAAAACATTTTAGTAGCAACTATTTTCTCAGAGCCTGAACTGAATTTGATCCTCTGTATGGAACCGGTTCCGGGTACTCATGATATGGGGCGTCACAGTTGGTATCAGAGAATTCAGTTTGGATAACTATGGAAAACTAGAATTGAATAATGAAAAACTTACTTTAGGAATACTATGAACGATGTTTTCTTAATTTTCAGATGGAAAATGAAGGTACTAGTCTTCTATCTCTTCCCAATGAGGACCTAGAAACCATAATTTCCATAGCCAGTCATGAAAGTTTTATAAACTATTCCCATATCCGAATGGCGTGTAAGCACCTCTATGACATATCCAACTCACCCCGAGTACTTCAACTCCACCGAAGAGCGGGTATGGATTACATCTTCATGATGCAAGCCCAGTTTCTATCCTATGCACAATAGGGAAAATACTACTAGGGACTTTTTAGATGCTTCACCGCAGTGGAAGGATTCCCATCCCTCATGACCTTCCAGGAAGCTGCATTAGCTGGAGACCTCCGCACAACATATATGTGTCAAGTCCTATCTTATGGCCATTTTGGTCAGGTTATGGACTTTGAAATCCTTAAAAACGAAGCCTCCCATTCGATATACAGACATAAAGTACATACAGACGTCTCAAAATTGTAAACCCACATGCCAGACTCTAGAGACAACACAGGTGCACCCAAAATATCGAACCAGATTTCTCAGGTTGTATATGGTTTGGGGAAATCGAAAGTTTTGAACTAGTTCTGGGGATACGTGTACTAGGGAACTGGGGAAACCATTAGACTATCTATTTTTTTTAATGAACAAGTGGTGATATGAGATCAAAATTTGTTATCCATTATTTCCTTTTTCTTTCTGAATATGTTTAACCAATTAATCCCTCATAATTAATTTTCAGATGGAAGGAAAAACTCACATCCTATCGCTCCCTACTGAGATACTAGAGACCATCTTGGTCAAGACCTGTGAAGAGGAGTACCTACCTTTCACAAATTTTTGAAAAACGTTCAAGAAGCTCTACGAAGTATCAAACATCCCGTACATTCTCTATTCTTGTCAAGAGAATTCCTACATATACCATAGAATAGCCAAAACATAGTTGGCTGAGTACAGGTGAAGAGGGAAATACCATGAAGGATTATTTCTATGCTTTACTTTGGGCCGGAACTTCGCAGCCAGAGAGAGATTTTAACAGGCTGCATTGGAGGGAGACCTCTGTGCAGCTTACATGTACCAACTCTTCAGCTTCAATTTATATGACAATGCCTATGACTTAGATATTCTCAATCGAGAGTCAGTCTGACGAATTCTTTAGAAGATGGTCCATTTGGACATCTCCTAACTTTCCACCACTCGAGCATCTTTGTGGAGTCCCAAATGCACTATGCAGAGGTTCAACCCTTTCTGCTCAAAATGTATCTGGGCCAGAGAAGATGAAGAGTTGAACATAAACTTAGAAATTCACCTAGCCACACTAGAGGACCCTCCATGATGGTGGTTGTGGTGAAGATGATAATGGATTCTTTCTATTATGTGTATGTATAATGAATTGCGAGGGCGCAATTCCTTATAGGGGGGAATGATGTAACAACCCAAAACTCGAACCTCATGTATTGATAAGTTATGTTTACTTTTGTTTGAATAACTAAACAAAACTTGTTTCTCATGAGAAGGTAATAACATGGTTTTAATTTATATTAGAACGCAACCGATTAAAACACACAAGTGGATACAAGAATTTTTATTTAAATAAAAACACCTTAGAGTTTATAATAAAAGGAGATCAAAAGAGTAATCATGCTAACAAAAAATACCTATTAAAAACCCTATCAGAATTGTAGGAAGACAACTTAAAACAATGAGAACCCCAAGAAAATAATATGGGTCTTTATAATTTGTCATAATGAACATAAAAATCGCCGAGGCCACCGCGACAACACTAAGAACCAATGGTATGACGTGAACCATATTCTTCAACCAACTTGAGTTTTAGGACAACCTAAGTCTTGGATTTATAAGAAACTAATGTGACCATTGCTTTAGGAAACCATGGAACTCTTATGGCTATAAATATGGCCATTTTCAATGTTGGATAATTAATCAAAACTTATAAGTATATTTTAGTTCACCAAGTAATTAGGTTATAAATTGAAAAATTATAAAAACTACTCCTAACCATGAACTTTAAAAGGACATAGTGAAATGTTTTGAATTATACATTGTTGTTTTAGAAATAAATGCAAAACATGTTGAAATTAATTCAAATGTATTGTAAAGATTTTCATTCAGTGACTTAAACTATGTTTAATTTCCTTTAATTGAATTATACTTTTAAATAAACTAAGATTTGACCACTATAACACTAGTATAATAATTATCATTCAATTTATAACTTTTTTTTATATGTTAAAGTTTTGTGTTTATAAAAAACCTTAGAAAATATGTATAAGTATAATATATACACATTAAAATTCTAATGTATGATAAAAACTTGTTTAAAAAGGAAAGTTTCTATATAGTATTTTTTAATACTTCCTTTTTATTTTAGGTTAGTTGTTATAAAAATTTGTGCCCGCTAGGGCCAACCCTTTTATGGATGATCCAAGGGAGGAAGCTCACGCTAAGTGGCTGAGCCTAGCCCTCAGCCCAAGGCTGGGCTAGACAGATCTCGGGCATAGGTCTCCCAAGGGGAGCATAGGAGCATGGGAGCATAGAAGTACATGAGTGAGCAGCGTGGGCGCAAGGCTACAGTGAGCACGGGTAGGCTGATGCCTGCGGGGGAGGAGGGAGACCTTGTGTAAGGCCCCCTGAGTGCGTGTTGTGTGATTTCTGAGTGAGTGTTCAGAGGCTCAGGATTATAAAGAAGCCATGTGCACCTCCCCATTTCGATGTGGGATGCATTTTTCAGGCGAAACGAGATTTGGACCATTGGATCGCGTCGCGCGCGATCTGGGCCATTGATCCCGATCCCGTTTTCAACCTCTAGCAACCATGGCGCATCACTGGGTTTTTTGTGGTCTGTTCAATCTGGCACGATCTAATTGCGTCCGTTCTAAGTTTTTTGAAAAATGCCAAATCAATCTCATGCCATCCTATAAGACTCAGATTTTATCCAAGTCATCCATTATCTTTTAAACCACGGACGCATCCTGGCACTTAATTCCAAGACAGATCTGATCTTGGCTGTCGAAATCTTTCCCATTTTTCCACCCACAGTAGCGTCTTCTTCTCCCCACAACGTGCCTTGAACCAGTAACCCTACACCCTACATTTCATCATTTTTATTCTCCCGTGACAGTCACTGGTCTCCCTCCTTCATAAGGATTCCACAGGGGCTGACTATTAGTTTTTTTAAAGGCCACTTGGGCCTTATATTTCACCCATCTTGAATTAAAATAATCAGCATAGGTATGTTATATAAAACTACATCGAGGCATCCAAATAACCCTCTCGGTTCATTGCACCCAAGCCTCCAATATACATCAACGTGTCCTCTGGGGTTTCCAGTGCCTTTCCGAGCTCCTCCTCCTCCTCAAGCTAAGGTAAGGGATTAAATTTTTTATTTCTTGTGTGGTTTTATGTTTTTTTATATATGTATATACACTTGTAATATAAAAAACATCACCTTATAGTTTGAGGTTAATTCTTTCTTTATGGGTTGCAAGATCTTAAGATATAGGGTATTAATAGACCCTAAGTATGGATGCCCCATGAAAATTTATCTTATGCCTTAAATACGTAATCGGTTTAAAATATACACATTTATATGAAAATATATAAGTATAATATACACAACCCTCGAATTTGCATAAACTTCATATGCCCAGGATAAAGATTTCTAAGGTTGAGTTAATGTAGAGCTAAAATGCATGAAGTCACTTTGTGTGTGGGAAACTTTTATATCTAATCATGTATGTTCTTATAAATATGGATACAGATAATATAAATGAGGTTTTTAAAACAATTCAATATTTTTACCCTAATGATTAATTCCATGTTTTTGATAAATTTACAAATGACAAACTAACTTATAATGAGAACCTTGCGTATACTTGATATATATAATCAGGTATGTGGGTACGTGTGTGTGAATTCAAACTTTGATCCCCTTTTATATTTATAAAATTCTATGGTTTGTAAAGAAAGTACTAAACATTCATATTCAAATGTTTTTTGCTTGACCAAAACACTAATTTTTTTTATACACGGCCCGTTGAACGAATGTTCTACGCAACATGAAACCCTAATCATGGTTTTTGTGTTTAGTTCATGAATATATATATTGGAAGATTGTGACTTGATTTTCATATGTACTAATTACTCTTCACTCTTTATAGAAAATGATAATGTTAAGGTTGAGTTTTATACTTTTTAGTTTTAACATTTAATGTAGTAAACAGAATCTTATTTATAACAAATGTTTGAGATAATGTGAGTTTAGTACCCCGCATGAAATGTTAAGTTACCTCTTTATTTATTATGTTAAGTTTAACTCTTTATTTATTATGTTAAGTTTACCTTTCTGTTTTATCATGAATTTTCTTGATTAATATGGTTCTAGACTTCGTCATTTTATGTGATCAAGTTTGTATTCCTTTTGTGTTAATTATCATCACTAGTACTATTAACTTATGTACCAATTAACTACTAGACCACAAAATTCATAGTCTTGTGCTAGAATCACTACATATTAAAAAATGTGGATGATTGAAATATTAAAATTTTATTCCCTTTCATGAGATTATGGATTTAATTGTTCAAGGTTGTGTGGGACACCTTGAATAAAATGAAAGTTGAAATAAGAAACCAAGTAATTTTTACACTTGGTTTAATATGTGATAAGTGATTTAATAAATCAAAGTGGGATGTGCACTTTGATTTAGAGATATTAGGAATGCATTGGATGTAGTATGTGATGGGTGGGGCCCACTATAACCCCTCGATGCATCAGTATGTCTCATGAGACAACTAGCAGCAGAATTGGCCAAGGCCTTTCACAATTATGAGTTATGGATTTTGTCTAAGGCCTTAATCATTATACGTCTTTTCATGAGGCCTTGACATAGTACAACATATGCAATTTCCTCATTAAGACCTATGTAAATTAATTAATCAGAGGAATATTTGACTAGTAGAATATTTCTTGTTAAAGGACTTATGATTATGAGAATGAGAAGAAGTATAATTATGGCATTCTATTTATGCAATATTTAGAGATTTTATGGCCAATGTATGATTCAAAATAGTGAAGAGTGAAATTGAATTTATTATTTTAAGCGCAACTCTGAACATGCATTACACTTAGTTATTAATTTTTTACCTGCATTTGTAGCATGAAATGTACTTTAATTATGATCATGTCTTTAATTAGATCATGTATCCTTGTAATTCCAACAACATGTTTTGTTTGAGCACTCTTATGATGTGTACATGTGTTACAAATTTTATTTAAAAAGATTGTTTTAGGAAATGGTTTTAAATAATGTTATCAAAAGTTATATTGATTTATTTTGAAACCCCTTAATGGGAATTCGTATGCTCACCCTATGTTTTTGAAATAAAATTTTCAGGTATCAGTTTTTAGCAGAAGAAATATTTCAGTAGCAGCTGGTTTCTTAGAGCCCGAACCAAATTCGATCCCTTGTATGGCTCCGGTTTCAGGTACTCGAAAGCTGGGGCATCATACAACTATTCTAAATATAAATAAAATGAAACATTCACATAATATAAATAATCTTATTCCCATGTTCTCAACATCCACAAGGAAGTAGTTACCTACTTCAACCATCTACAATATAATGGTAGTGGGGAGGATCCTTAGAATAAATCCCAAGGTATCCCCTAATGAAAATAATCCTAGGTGAACCCTTAGGTTTCACCTTTAAAAGAGTCACCTAGAACCTCATCCCTTTAATCACATATCAGAGTCCTAAAACAATGTCCAAATAACGAGTTCCTAGTCCCTTGGAACTTTTCTCGAAAGCTCCTATCAGCTCAAATACCAACATATCAAGGAATAGTGATGTATTTACTCCAAATAATAAACACCATCTACTCAACCACTAAAGTCTAGAGGAACAACAATATCCATCCTCCCATGTAATCCTAACCCAACAGCCTCAGTATACAGCGAGCCTCAACCCCCAATCGAAGGTATCATCACCATTAACTAATGGATCCTCACCATCCACATGGATTTCTATGGAAAGAACCTCCCAAATTACTCATGGTCAACACCATCCTATGTCGCAACTAACAGAGGCCTCTACCCACACGAGTGGTCAACACCAACTCATCATCTGAGTCTTATCTACATGCATATGAGTCTAACAACATGTCAGCTAATCACAGTAAGAGAAAATCACCAAAAAAGTACCTATGCCTTATAATTCTAGCACCTCATGCCCCTATGACCATGTCACTCAACCTAATGGTCAACACCATCTCAAAACACTCGAGCCATTCCAGAAACTTGATGACCTCATTGCCTCAATCTGAA
Organism: Viscum album; assembly: GCA_963277665.1. Lineage (NCBI taxonomy): Eukaryota > Viridiplantae > Streptophyta > Magnoliopsida > Santalales > Viscaceae > Viscum > Viscum album. Next base: position 2,137,945,945 of record OY728128.1, on the reverse strand, counting down.
CACCAAGTCACCCAACTTGTAATCAACATCACTCATAAAACCCATTCCTCACCCAACCTAATGATCTATGTAACCTCATCCAGATGGTAGCACAATCTTAATCATTGGTATTATCCCATCACATTCCCATGTAATTGTCACAAGCAATATAATATAAATAATTTAATTTAAATAAAACACCTGGACTAATATTCCAAAGTTGTCTGAATCTTCTCACTAGGATTAACCATTTTCATTCAAGGAGGATCATGACCATAGGCATATCATGTGGAAAATTAAATAGTGAAAAAAAGAATTGAATTATTATTGTATCTCTTAGACAAACCAACAGAGTACTCAAGAATGCATCCCCAAAACATGAGAAAAATAAAAGAGAAATCTAAGAACCACCTACCTCATGTTGGTAGATGCTCACTCATTCGGTATCAACCTCTAACTTGAGATGGTTCAGAAGAAATCAGTGTTATAGACAAATGTCCTAAAATAGGGTAAAATAGATCACATAGATTTAGAACAACATATGGAAATAGAAAGGAAAAAAAAATAAGGTAGTTGATCAAAGGTATTACTAATTTAGTTTCAATGAGATTGACGATGATCAAAATAGAGCTCAAACATACAGTAGATCTAAAATCCTAATGAAGAGAAATGGAGTGATCTCCCCCTACTAAATGTGAAATGAAAGAGAAAGGAGGATAAAATGGGTAAATAGAAGGAAAGGAAATTTGGTATTTTCGATACTTTAAGTGACCCTCATGGTTTGGTTGAACAGTTTGGCTAACCTTGCACCAACCATGTGGTACCCACTATCTAGGAACCACACCTCGCACGATTGGGCCGAACAATTTTCCAAAATGTGCACCAACCATGTGTGAACCTTTTATAAAAATTGAAACATTACCAACATGGTTGTGCACCAACTCCTACACAGCTTTTGAAATAATGCGTAGATACAAAGGTGGGCTGCACAGTTTCTCCTGAAAGGCTACACATTTTTTTCAAAATGTGGGCCCCAGTCTGCGCTCCCTAAAAAGTTGGTATTTCAACCTCTGATGAACCCAAAACTCACTTGAAACCCCAAAGTACTTACCTTGCCTCTAGACCCATATAATAACAAAGTCTTAGGCTAAATAAAATCTTTGAATTATTTTATGAAGATCAAGGAAAGGTTTGGTCTGACCACCAAACTCTAAAAAATTCAAATGGGTTAAGGAATTTGACCCACTCCAAAAACCCGGGTTGTTACAATCTCCCCACCTTGACATAGATCATTCCTGAGCTATAACACATTACCCAGATATGGTACCAAACATAAACATCTCATTTAAAACACCCTGATCTATCCTAGTTACAAGACATATGTCAACTCTCTCAAAGTTCTCCCCACCTTAAGAGTTACCTACCCTGAACTTATCCTAACCCAAAACAAAAATTCTAATGTTCTACTAGTCATACATGGACTAAAAAGTCCTCCCATGATTCATTGTCACTTATATACCACACCAGGTTCCAAAATCAATCTTGTGTCACATCTAACACCCATCATGTACCACATCTGATCAGATGCCCACCTCGTGCCCAAGTCACACATGAAACCTAAGAGGTCCCACATATTAAAAGATGCCCAAACATCCTACATCTCAATGGATTCTTAAAATTTCCCATGACCCATATAGAAACCATAAATTCCTATATCACATCAATGCCCAAATTGAAACGCACCTTAAGGAAACCTAATTCACATTGATTCCCATAATAAATACTGATTTCACACACCTCATATATATATATATATATATATATATATATATAACGAATCCAAGATGATTCAAAACTACTAATAACCACCTTGTTAGTTCAAAAATTCATCATGTTCACCTTGTTCACCCAAACTAGACATGCCTAAAAAAGGGACATGGCAAAATAAAACAAACCTGGTCATCCCCATGACATACCTCTAACCGTAGATGGATCCCTGGCCTACTATTCACCTAGAAGATCCAATGTTTTCACCTAGATTGAAGCCCGCATACCTGATTCATGGCCTCCCAGTGGAGATGCACTAGCTACTGGCCACTAAAACCACTATTGGGTCCCATTGTCTTTTCCATGACCTTTGTGTGTTGTTGAATCCTGGAAACCCGCTCCTAGAACAGCTTCTGGCCTGACCTTAAATACTTGATTCTATACTAGACCCGAACTATTTTCTATCTGACAAGGATTTCTATGGAAACTCTCATGATTCCTATCCTAGCCCCATGATTGGAACTCCTTTAATACCTGATCTCACTATGCCCACACATGTCCCGATTTCCCACACTGGAATCACACCATAAACAACCCACCCCTTGGTGGTATTCTTGAATCTCTAGCCTAGATTCCCTGTTGAGAATCATATCAGCTTCGCTTCCTTCTATCTAAATCACAAATCTTGTAATCACCTGACACCATCACCTGACTCGAATATGTCTAGTCTGTTATATTTTACTCAGCTATCAGTGCTTGATTTACCACCTATTAGAATTAGTCTACCCTAAATATGTTTACCTACAACCAAATGGTGTACCATAAACCATAATCAAAATGCCTCACCCTCACGGTGTCATCTACCATCATACTGGGTTCAAAATGAGAGAAATATATGAATATAGTTGCATAGTCTATGATGGAAATGTCTTCTTACTATAGGCTCAAAAAATTACGAGCTCTCTCCACCCTCAGTGTTTCTAGGAAGAAGTGCTCGAAGAGACCGACTTTGAAGTCCTTACAACCCAGTCCCTCATGTCTACCCGACTAAACCTGTACATCCCACCAAAATTTAGCCGATCCTATGATCATATACATCGCTAGATTTACCCTCTAGCCTCCGGGTTTCTCAATATAGTCGAAGATGGTTTGAACTGAATCTATCCATTTCTCAACTACCTGTGGGATGAACTCACCTTGAAATAGTGGTAGGTACTACGACTATAACTCACATGTTAGGTTTTCCATAGAAGGCTCAGCTCCCTAATCTCCCATGCCAATCCCTTGGATGACACGTACCAGGATCGCCCTAATCTTATCATCCAGCCATAGCCCAAAATATTCCATATCCCATGGATAACCCACCTATACTAGAGCATGTAACTATGTTTTTACCTACAACTCATGATCTTCCTAAACCTCTGGGGCCTTATCCCAACCCCCAGGGGGCTCAACCTGTGCACGCTCAACAACACCAAATCACCACCCGCCTGATGCTCCATCAGAAGCTGCCTATGTGGAAACCCAATAAATAATAATAACATAGTTATGATTACATTATATATATATATATATAATTCATATAGGGAAATATGCAACAATTAGTGCAATCTCACTGCCCTTACACTCCCCCATCACAACAATGTCACAAGACATCCAGCCTCATAACTCCTTACCTTCCCATATCAGATCCACATATCACATATAAATACAACCTCATGGACCCCATTCATACCCACATGAAAGTCAAAAATCAAGTATCATCTGACCTCATGGCCTATATCCTTCTCATGATAGGGCCAGAAGTCACTTGTAATCCAAGGTAGTTGAGTAGAATTCCAACAAAGTGGATGATCAAGAAAACATTGTTTAGCTTAATTGTTGACATTTTAAACAACTCATCCTCTTTCATAATTCCTTCATGATCCCATTAGAACAAGTACCACATCTATATATATGAAATATCACATCACATATAGATCTCATTGGAATCACATGCTTGAGATGGCTGAGTAGAATGCCACTAAAAAGAGACTAAGAAGGAAAACACTATTTAGTTTCTTTTTTTGACACATTAAAAAATCCAAACACTATTAGTACAATCTAGGTTACCAATGATGAACACAATAATTTTAATCATAGTCACACATATACATATCAATCATCCTTTGTGCCTATCAAGAGATCATAAACAATCACCCTTTTCTATACCGGACCAAGAGTCCAAAATCCATATAATAATAACTATCACACCCAAGTGTGACACTCGAGGTGGAAATCAAATCAACTATAAAAAGTGAAAGGAAGAAAAAAAATTCACACCCTTGGAAACTTGGTCTGTCCCCCGTTCATGGGGCTATAGGCACCCAAACACAAGTTCAATATATAGTTCCGAAAACATCCTAATCTGCGGTCTACCATAGACCAAATAGTAAGACCAACTAAAAAAGAAAATAATTTTATACCATTAGTATCCATCCAAAAGATTTTATTAATTCCCTATCATTAACTTCTCTGATACCATTTGTAGCACCCTGACCTATTTTTCCACCCAAACAATGCTTAGGGATGGAGTGACATAAGGCCTTAGGTGCACCTACCCGTGTGCCTAAGGCTGTTGACTAATAGAAAGGGTGTAAATATGAGATAATGCGGAGATTATATCCACTTTTAATGATAATAACAATGGTCTATATGTATATAAAATACAAAAAAAATACCATAAAACAATAGGAATAGTAACCAGACATGGGGGAAGAATAATAGATAGTAGAAATAATAAACAACAAGATCATACATGAAATTTATTGAATAAAATACCATATGATACCATATATATAATCATTCATAAATGTAAGGTCATTAAAAAAAATAAATAAATAAAAAGGGTTTCCCATAGATGAACTTAGTTTATACATATAATAAGTATGATGATACAAAAGGAATATACAAAAATGTAAACTCCAGATGATGCAGGAACCCAAGGTCCTTGCCATCCATCACATGCTAACAACCCAACATGAACACTAAGGTCTAAATCATGATTTCAGACCCTTACCTGATCACAAAATCATAAAATCTACATGTGTTTTGAAGGTCTCATGTAGGGCGTGAGAATAAATTTTAGTAGCCCACCACCAATATGTGCCTATCATAGATGTGTGATAAATTAGGTGTTCTAAATATAAATAAAACAATACATTCACATCATATAAATAAACTACTTATCTTATGATGAGTAGAAAAAAAGAAGTAATTACCCGATTCGACCATCACCAGTATAGTGGTAGTGGAGATAATCCTTAGAATAAATCCCAAGGTATCCCTTAATTAAAATCATCCCAGGTGAACCCTCAGGTTCCACCTCTGAAAGAGTTGGCTGACACCTCATGTCATCAATAATATACTGGAATCCTAAAAGGAACACCTAAATAATGAGTTCCTGGTCCCTCATACCCCTAATCAAAATCTCTCTTTGTCTTGAAGCCTAATATCCAGAGGCACAACAATTTATGTCCTTCAAATAATAAACACCTTTGGCTCAAAATCTGATGTCAAAAGGATTGAAATTTTCTATCCTCCCAAGTAATCCTAGCCTAACGACCTCAGTATACAACGAGTATCAATCCCCAACCAACAATAACATCATAATCAACTAATGAATCCTCACCACCCACATGGATTTCTATGGAAATAACATCAAACCTTACTGATGGTCAACACCACCCTCATCAATAAATAATGGATGACTCTACCCAAATGATTGGTTAGCACCACCTCATCATCTGAGTCTTATCTATGTGAACATGACTCTAACAACATGTCAACTAATCACGGTGATAAGAAATCACTAAAAAAGTACCTAATCCACATCATCCTAAAACCTGATTCCCGTAAAATTGTGTTGCTCAACCTAATGGTCAATACCATCTCAAACCACTTAGTCTACGCCCACAACCTGATGAAATCGTCACCTTAATTCGATAACGAAGTCACCCAACTTGTGATCAACATCAATCATAAAACATGGACCTCACCCAACCTGATGATCCAATTCACCTCATCTATATGATTATCACTATCTCCATCATTGGGCTTATCCTATCACGTTCCCTTGGAACCATCACAAGCAATATAATATAAATAATTTAATTTAAATAACACACCTGGTCTAATTTATTCAAGTGGTCCAAAGCCTCTAACCAGGATTAACCATTTATAATCTAGGAGGATCATCCACATAAGCATATAATGTGGTCAATTTATTAGTAAAAATACAATAATTGAATTATTAGTGTCTCTCTCAAACAATCCAATGACACACTCAAGAACGTACCCCCAAAAGATTGGCAAAATGAAAGTGAAATCTAGGCATCCCATACCTTATATTGGTTGATTTTTGATCATATGGTATCGACCTATAACTCGATCTAGTTTAGAAGAAATTGGAATTTTAGATGAATGTCTTGAAAATAGGGTAAAATTTATTACATGTATTTAGCACACCATATGGAGAGAGCAAGGAAGAAAAGAAGGTAGCAGATCAAAGGTCTTACCGATATGGTTCTAACAAGACCAATAATGATCAAAGAAAATCTTGGACATAAAGTAGAGATCAAATTATAATGAAATATTAATGTATATATTCTCCCTATTATGCATTAAATAAAGTAGGAATTAGGAGAAAAACTGGTAAATAAAAGGAGGAGAAATTTGGTAATTTCGTCAATTTTGGTGACCCACATGGTTTGGCCACATGGTTTACCTACCAGTGCGCCCACCATACATGAGACTATGATAAAAACTACAGAATTCCCTGCATAACTATGCACCCCCTCCTTCATGATTTTTCAAACCTTGCACAAATCCAAATGAGGGCCACACAGTTTCTCCTAAGAGGCTACCCAGTTTTTGTAAACCATGTTCCCCATTATATACCCCCTAAAAATTTGTGTTTTCATCCTCTGAAATACCTAAAACTTACTTGAAACCCTAAGGTAATTCCAATTCCTCTAAAACCATATAAAAAAATTCTTAGGCTAAAGGAACTCTTTAAATTAAGTCACAAAGATCAAGGAATGGTTTGTTATGACCACCGAACCCCAAAAAAAATCAAATGGTTTGAGGAATTTGACCCTCTCAAAAAACCCGAGTCATTACAACAGGGCCTTTGGGCCATCAAGGCCGACTGTAAGGGAGAAATATGATGATAATAATAGGAATAGGAAAGTCATGTGGTGGGTGAACATGACATCATATTCTGTCATGGGTCCTTTTGACTATATCTTTGGGCCTATTGGTCATCGAACTACAGGCCAGGTAATGTGTTCAGCTTTGATAAGGAAATAAATAGGTTCCTTTATTTAATAATAAAAATATTATTTGGAACCAAATTTATTAAACAATAAAAAATTACATAGATAATAATAGTAAGGTTTCTATAAATATTTTTCACCTTAATAATTCCTACAAAAGTTTTCAAAAAAAATCCTATCTCTATTTCTTGAGGTGATATTTCTATTTTAGTCACAAATTTCCCAAAAAATATAAGAATGCATAGATCCAAAATAAAACAAGACATTGAAATAATTTTATTAAACAAGTAATGTAATTATAATAACTTCATTTTATGGTCCATCATTTTCTATAGTATCATAAAATGACTTTTAAACAACTTGAGTAACTAACTTCAAAAACATTTTTTCATAGTGACCCAATTTATTGCAATTAAAAAATTTTCCTACAAACTAACCATCTAATTTCCCATCATTAGTCTAATCAGTTATCTTTTACTTGTAGTCATAATCCAAATGACTGAACTTACCACACTATAAACACATTCCTAATCCTATTATACATTTATTAAAATGTTTTTACCACATTCGGGACTTATAGGATGCTTATCTTGATATTTCCTTGTTGGATATTTATACATATCTTTCCACCTTGTCCACTTCTTATTCTTGATGTCATGGGATGAATAAGAATAAAAAATTTCACATCAACCTTCTTAGCACATTGAATAATTTCCTTATGACTCTTAAATTCACAAGAGGTCAATTATCTTTGTAAACATGGTTTCAAGACTATGAAAACCTATCAATTTTAATCTCATAGTCCAAAATAAAATTCAATGAATACATTTAAAATATATTAAAATTTACTTCATAAGTATAAATCGAGTCCTATTTACTCTACTTCAACTCTCAAAAACATACTTTCCATTCTATATCTATAAAATTTAGGAATATATTTTTCCAGAAAAAGATCCTTAAACCCCATCAACTTCATGGTTTAAATTTCATTCTTCTATTTGATATTTTTAATTAAATAATACCACATATTGACTTAACCTTCAAAATTATAAACTGAAGGAGTTACCTTATGACACTCTAAATAACCTAAAAATTATAGAAATATTCTTCAAATAATTAATCCATCCTTCAGCTACAACTGGGTTTGAGGTTCTTCTAAAGGCTAAAGGGTGTTGTTTTATGAAGTTTTACATTATTTACATGTTCCTATGTGGAGAATTTGGTTTCCATATTTGTTGAATTAAACCATTTATAATATTAATTAATTGATTTAACATAGAAAAAAACCGATTAACTATAAATCTAACCATTCTAGTTTGATGATTCATAAGGATATTGTATTCTTGCTGCCTTTCTACACCATTCATCTAGTTATATCTGTGGAAAACCATTCTAAAACTAAAATTGATTAGATGAATCAATATATAAACCCTTAATGTAATGAAAAACACTATCATGATAATATAACCATAAATTATAATCCTCATGTTATATTTCCTTATTAATATCCTAACCTTTAAAGTTATTTAAACCCTAATCTAATACCAACTATAACACCTCATACAAAATCAACCCATAATTACATGATTTATAGAAAGGATTTTATTTAAATATATTACTATGAACATATAGGTTTAGAGTTTTAAAGAATTAAGAAAATAATTGTATTACAAAGTGGACACTTCCACATAATCTATACTTTTTTCCAAAAAATAGGTTCTTAAATTAACACTCCTATTTCATTTGTGACACACTTTCTTCATTCAATAGGAGTCTCATTAACTAGAATAATGACCTTGATATGGTTCCTATACATCCTTAAATCCTATAAAATAATTTGAAAACATAGTATGAGAATATAAATCTCATTAACGATTATAAAAACAAAATAAACTCATTAGTTCATTGAAAAACATAAAAGAGCATAATTGTTTTTCCTTTTCATATAATAAAGTTGGAGCTCATAATTACATGTTAAATTAACTTTTATTCAAGAAAAAAATTAAAAATAATAGTAAGTATAGAAAAACCAAGAGAGTATATTTGGGGATCATATTCATCACCTATTTAAAATCACCCTTTCATATCACCATTTCAATAGGAATAACCTATTTAGTTACTTCCAATGTTTTATCTATAGAGAATAAATAATTACCCAATGCATTAGAGAGGTATATATCGATCTCACTCATTATCATTTATAATTAAAAAGTATAGTAAAATTAACAAAACATAATAATACTTTCATTTTTACCATCAAAATCATAAAAAAACATTCATTTGAACCTATAATCATAAGCAGTTATAGTTATCCCATAAAAAAAAATGAAATTATTCCTTTCTTGGATAAATATTTATAAAAAACATCCATAAAACAACAAAAAATTTAATTTAATTTGGAAAAAACATGAAAAATAAAAAATTAATCTTTATAAGAAATAATGGATATGATGGAGGTAAAAGGCAGTCATGTGGTAAATGTTAAAAAAATATTTTCACACCATTATATGAAAGTAAAAAATAACCCGTACAAAAAATGTTAAAATTTATTTATTTTTAGAACATCATAAAGAAAATAAAATAAAATAGGAAATTAATTAAAGAAAATATTAATGTGTATAGAAAATATTATTTAAATAATATAGATATAGAAGATAAATATTTGAAATAAATACTTTTGAACATTTAAAATAAGTTTTAAAAGAAAAATCCTCTACCTCAAGTTCTTACTCGCTACATATGACTTATACCATCCTAAATAATAAAATTATATAAATTATTTAATTTATTAAAAAACATTTTAATGTATATTTATTTATTATTATTCCATTAATTTCATTTATTATCATGGTTTATTTATTTACTAAATTGATATAGTTCACTTTGGTCATTTTGGGGTCTCTCGATTCATAATTTTCAAAAAATATTTAATACCCTAGTAAAGGTAAAAATTCCTTATAAAATGGTTCCATAAATTATGGATTTATCAATTTATATGGTGCATATCAATCTAAGAAAAGGAGTTAAATAGTTCATTAAATTTTTACTTTTTTTATGAATCTTCCTTGATAATCATTCTTTTGATGGTTTAAAGTAACCATGATTTTTCACTCTTAGTTCCATTGTAATGATGGATGTTTAACCATTATTGAATTATGAAGACATCTTAAATTTATCATTCTTATATAATATAAATTTTTTTTAAGTTTTTTAATCAATTATAACATAAACATTATAACATCATTCATGTAGGTGGTAAAACCGACCCAATCAAGAACACATTATAATGATTGAATGAGTAATAATATATTATTGTATAGTAATAATATAACTTTTATGGATGATTCATGATATCAAAAAAGGTTATTAAATAGATAAATAATATTAAAAATTTGGTTATAATAATAAGATAAATTAATGAGAATGGTAAGATGTTTTTACTTACAAAGTGTCTCAGTATGTCTGTTTTAGGTAGTTAAATCTCATGATGACCATTATATAATGGAAAATTTATCTTTATATAACGTTAATAATTTTATAAATATCATTTTAATTAATTAAAATCATTTTTAATACCTACCATGTAAGGCAGTGATGAAAAATGAAATATGTCGTTCACGGAGGAGGTAGTCTACATGTTACATGAGCAATATTTTCATTTTTAGAGGGATGAGAGGAAGGTAGATAATGTTTTTTACATCAACATAATAAAATTTAAGTATAATAATTATATTTATATCATTATATTAGTCCATATATAATATATCTTGTGGAGGTGGAAGAATAAATACACTTGAAAGAACTTAGCTAAGCCTATCACCTTTTCCTTGGATATCCTCCTTGAAGATTTTCCTTAAGTCTTCTTAGATTGAAATTTTCGGAAAAAATAGAAATTATTAAAGATATTTTGGGAATATATTTTTTATGTTTTAGGTGAGATAAGGTGCTCAATGTGTGTAGATAAGTGAAATGGTGAGGGACTCCTTTTAAAAGTGAGAGGGGTGATATCTTTGTAAATACTCGTAATATTAAAATATTTTAAATTTTTTTCAAGGTAATGTGGGACCAAGGAAACCCAAAATAAAATATAGGATAATATAGGTTAAAATACACTCAAAACATCAATGATACATAATATTTTTTGGTCCTTATCACTTAGTTTTAATCCCCTTTATCCCTTTTAACATTTATCGCGATGACGAACTTTTTACCTAGGTAACTTATTTTTATGGATAAAAATGAAATAGAACTTATAAAATAATTTTAAAATTATTATTATAGACAAAAAACCATTTTAAAATATTCAATTTATTTAGGAGGTAAACAATAATTTTAATATAAGTGGACATAAATCCACAGAAACAGTTTAAAAAAATGACTTTCTAAGTGTAAAATGATTTTTTACCAAAATAAAGTATAGTACTGATTCTCATGAAATTTATTAATTTATGAATAAAAAATTAGATTTATGTGACTTTAAAAATAAACCAAAATCTAATGGTAACTTTTTGATACCCAATATAAGGAAAAGTTACGGTATTTGAGAATACAATATTGTAACGACCTAAACTTTTTGAATGATAATTGTTTCCTGAAAATGTGTGTTATATTATTAAAAAACAATTTATTTTTTTCTTATGAAGTGAATATAAAGGGAAATGTGAATATATTTATTCAACCATTATATTACCATTTTTCAATTATGACTGTTATACAATATGACCGTTGGGAACTATACTCTTGATAATAATTTTAACGTTATCATTTGAGTTTATAAGTGAAATTTTAACAAAGGATAATTGATACTAAAAGAAGAGTAAATGGCCTCAACCAGTAGAGTCATTACATTTGAATCCAATTTTTTAGAGCTTGGGAGGGTAGGTTTTATCACTAGGATTATCCCTTGACCAATCCCAACCTGAGCTTCAATAGGTGAAGCTTTAATGAAATCTCCTATGAGATAAGTTCATGTTAGTCGAGATTACCACCCAGTTGATGTTAGATAAGACACCCCAAAAAATTACCACCATCACAAACCCAAATATTAGGAAATACATGGGTGAAATAAGGGGTTATGTTTCCCGACCATAGTGTGTAATTACTTTTTTTAAATAAAATTGTTACTCTATCATTTTCATTTTAAGAATAGTTTTTTCATAATAAAATTGAGATATAATTTGATAAATTTATATTTTGGATATAAATTGTATTTTTAGAAAAGATATAAATATTTTTAATAATATAATATATTATTATTAATTATTATAATAAAATAGTGCGATAAAAACACTCTTATTTAAATATAAATGATAAAATAATTATTTTCAAGTGTCAGAAATTTACTATGCATTTTCAATCTGCAATTATTTTTAATAAATAAGGATTTTTATATTTAAAAGTTATAATTATCATATTTATAAAATTATTATGATAAAATAAATACCATTTTTAAAATCATAACACTAAAATTTGGTTACAATGAATTTATGAGAATTTTCTAAAATACTTTTATTTTTTTTCATGAATAGTAAAAATACAGCTTGAGTTTTTCAGTATGTTAATGACATCATAATTATTTTATAGTGATTTAATGACTAATTAAACAAAAAGAAAGACTTAAATAATTTTATTTTATTAATATAAGGTATTTTAATATATTTTAATCAATTTCCAAATATATAATTTACTTTCCAAATTCTAAAATGAAAAGTTTTACTTTAAAAATGTTATTTTGTGAAAACTATAATTTTCCTTGCCAAAATAAGTACTATAAAATTATTTTAGACTCTTTTAGATTAAAATAACTTAAAAGGTGTCCCAAGTGTCCAATACCATGGGAAAATACCATGGTCAAGCCCATTATTTTTAATTTATCACTACCATGGTGTCCAAGACCTAAATTTAGAAATTAATAAACAAATCCCCCACTTTTTATATAAATACCCACCCATTTCTCCATTTAATTTCACTAACATTTCATAATACATGAATATATTATATTTATTACCTCCCAAGGAGTCATCCCAAGGTGTCCTCAAGCCTCCAAGGTCCCAATCCTCAAGTTGTAGGGGTACTCTTCAAGGTAAGGGAAATATCCACTTCTCTTTTCCATTCAAGTTCCCTCATTATGTGGTATGTATTTCAAATTTCCAAACTAAGTTCTTATGTACAATTTATTTTATCCAATTACTATATTTATATTATTTTATGAATGTTATACCATTTCACCTATATTTTTACCCTTTTCAAAAACAATGTTTTATACCCGTTATGCTACTGATTTTACTTCTGAAGATTTCTCTCTTCTCCTCAAGAGAGTACATTATATTTTATTTATGTGAATAAAAAAACATATTTATTTTATAGGGGTATTTAAAAATATGTAAAATGATTTATTTTATTCTATAATTAACATACAAAAAACCCTCATTTCTTTTTTGTGAGTTATAAATGACATAAAGATATTGTCCTTAATCACTTTTTAAAATGACGTGATTTTTATATGAAACCCATTTGTTCTATTATCCATGTGTTATTTATGAAAAGAAATATTTGTTTGGATATGAACAAGTGGATGTAGCTTTGGCACAAATGTATCTAGGGGTAAAATAAAAAAACAATACTTTGAGTTAGACTTGAACAGGAAGTGTTGCAAGACAAAATGCCTTGTTGCACTACTAGTTTTACACTCCCTAGGGATATGTTCGGTTAATCACAAGATTTTTATAAACCATTATGAAGGATTTATATAAAATTTAATTGTTATTGTAGAATAACATATTTAAACATGATGTTTTAAGACAAATTTTTTTTAGAGTTATAAGATTATTAAAAACTTGTTTATCGCTATGTTCTATTCTTTTAGAAAATGTCAAGAAATATGAGGAACCACATAAATGGTGAGTTCAATAGAACAGGAACTGATGACCCTATAATGGAAACCAGAATGGAAAACTTCATGAGAATGATGAATCAAATGACCCGATTTATGAGCAATAACTTGAATAAATCCAAGAGACTGGATTCACCTATAAGGGAATAAATTTCTTTTGAGTAATTTATACATTAACAATGACCTTTATTCAGTGGATATACCGACCAATTGATTTATGAAAAATGGATAAGTTTTATAGAAAATATATTTTCTATACTCTGTTGTTCAGAGAAAGAGAAAGTCACCATGACAATGTTCTTCTTAGAGAGAGAAGCTGATTAGTGGTGGAAACTAGTTAAAAGCATGAAGCCAAGAAGGGATATTGATTCTATGGAGTGGGAAGAGTTTAAGATATCCCTTTTTAATAAAAAGATTCCCCGTTTGATGGGAATGAAAATAGAGAAGGAATTCCTAGAGCTGAAGCAAAATGAAAATGAGTATGTGGGAAGCTATGAGATAAAATTTACAAGTATTTCTCATTACACCTATAGATTTTTTATGGATCCTAATGTGAATTTTTATAGATTATTTAGTGGAATAAGAGCCCATATACATAATAATCTAGCCAATAAATACTGTGAAATTTATGAGGAGATAATACGAAGTGCTCTGAAGGTTGATCTTGAGTTTGGAGAGACGCAGTGGTACCATATATTGAATGAAAAGAATATATATTTGGAGCCAATATTGGGGAGGAACTTTAATCATGGAAGAGGAGGAAAGAAAGTGAAACTTCCCACATGAAACAAATGTGGGAATAACCATTCTGGGAAATGCCTGCTCTGGAGTGGGAAATATTACAAGTGTAGAAGATATGTCCATATTACTCAAAGCTTTAATAGTGTGGTGAATTCTCAACTTCTTAACACTAAAAAAAAGGGAAGATGGTGCAAGACTAACCTGAAGTAAAATTCTATAAGTGTGTAAAACTTGGGAACTTTTCCAACCATTTTCCAAATCAGAAGATAATGGAGGGGAATCACCATAAACCTTAGAATAGGCCAAGAGAGAAAGGTCGAACTTTTTCTATCACGACAGATGAATTAGATGCTCCAAATTATGTGGTGGAAGGTACTGTCATTGTTCTATCAAATCTAGAAAGTACTTTGTTTGATTATTGTTATATTAATTCCTTTATTTCCTCCATGTTTGAAAAGAATATATAATCAATCCCTAAACTTCTATAAGTAGAGTTATCACTCAAGACTCCTAGAGGAATTATTCAATAATTAAACGTGTATAGAAACTCTAGTATTCACTTTGTAAAGAAAAATCTCCTCAAAAATATATTAGTCATTCACATGATGGAATTCGACAATATACCTGGGATGGACTGGCTCTTAAAGCATAATTATAAGATCAAACAAAGAAGTAAAGAAATATTAGTAGTCTTAAATGGATAACCTATAGTTATCTTCAAAGTAGAGATATCACGACCTGATATTTTTCTAGAAAATCCTTTCATATCCTTCCTTATGAGAAATATTGGTGAATATGAAGGAGTAAATGAAAGTATACGAATAGAAAATATCCTTATAATTCATGAATACATTGATGTATTTCCTAAGGAGTTACCTGGACCTCCCCTAGAAAGAGAGGTAGAGTTCTCTATTGAACTCATTCCCGGATCCAATACAATATCAAATACCCTATATAGAATGGAAAATGTGGATATGAAGTAATTAAGGACACAAATCTAGGATATTTTGAATAAGGGGTTTATCTGACCAAGTTTGTCTCCTTAGAGAGCACTTATTCTATTTGTGAATAATAAGGATGGATCAATGCAGATATGCTTTGATTATAAAGAACTTAATGAGATCAAAATGAAGAAAAAATACCCACTTACAAGGATTTATGATTTATTTTACTATCTTTGTGAGGATCAATTCTTCTCCAAGATTGACATTTGATCTGATTATCATCAATTGAAGGTAAATAAAGAAGATATTCCAAAGAATGACTTCTGATCAAGATATGGGCATTATGAGTTTATTGTTATATCCTTATTCTTAACTAATGCTCCTACTATATTTATGGATTTGATGAATAAAGTATTTAAGGACTACCTTGATAACGTTTTGGTAGTTTTTATTGGTGATATGATGATATATTATGAAATTTGTGAGGAGTATGAGGATCATCTAAGGGTTATATTGAAAACTATGAGGAATGAGGGTCTATTTGGATATTTAATTAAATGTGAATTTTGGTTTCAAAAATTTGATTTCATGGGGAACATTATAACTGATGAATTAATTTTAGTTGACTCTCTAAAGACAAAGGTTGTGGAGGAGTGGCCTCATACTATAATAGTAACTAAGATTTGTTGTTTCCTTGGTTTAGTAGGATATTATAGGAGGTTTGTGAAAACTTTTCATGAATTTATAATCCACTAACCAAGTTAACTCAAAAAGGGGCCAAGTTTAACTGGACAAAGGAGTGTGAAGCCGGTTTGCAAGAGCCAAAGAAGAGATTGGTTATTACACCTATGTTAACTCTACCCTCTATCAGAGAAAGGCTTGTTATTTTTAGTGATGAATATATGAAATGGATTGGGTGAATTCTCATGAAAAATGAAAAGGTGATTGATTATGAATCTCAGAAATTGAAGCCTCATGAGAAGAATTATCCTACGCATGATCTAGAGATCCCTGTGGTTGTTTTTGCTCTGAAGATATGAAGGAACTATCATTATGGGGATAAATGTGATATATACATAGACCACCAAATTTTGAAGTATATTTTCACCCAAAATTACTTGAACATGAGATAGAGGAGATGTTTGGAACTTATTAAAGACTATTATTGTTCAATTCATTATCATCCCCAAAGAGAAAACAAATTTTCTGATTCATTAAGTAGGAAATAACCTGTTGTGCTTGCAATTATGAGGATTCAAGGTGATCCTTTAATCAAAGACCTAGTAAAATTGGACATGGGATTTGTAAAGTAAGGGATATCATCTACCTATCCCAAATTATTTCTCAACCATAATTACTAGAGAAGATCAAAAAATCTCGAATAAAATATCATTTTTTACAGAAGAAGGTAGTGGATGTAAAGAATGGGAAGTTTCTTGAGTTTAATTTTTATCAAGAAAGTGTACTGAAATTTCTTACAAGGATATTTATTCCATATATTCCATTAATAAAGATGGAGATGATGTATGAAGCTCATATCTCTACATTATCTATACATCATAGAAGAGCCAAAATGTATAGAGACCTTAATGATCATTATTTGTGGGATAACACAAAAAAGGATACTTTCGACTACACTACAAGGTGCATGGTGTTTCAACAAGTGAGGGTAGAGAGACAAATTCCTTAAGGGGTATTAAAACCACTACCCATACCAACATAGAAGTGGGATAATATCACTATGGACTTTGTTCATGGTCTCCCAAGAACAACCAAAGGAAATAACGCAATATGGGTTATATTGGACCATATCACCAAGACTTCCCATTTTATCTCTATCCAGGAAAACTTATCACTTGATCAACTTGCCAAGATTTATATAATGGAAGTGGTGAGGTTGCATGGAGTGACACTTTCTATCATTTATGATCATGATCCAAGGTTCACATCAAAATTATAGAAAAGTATTAAACATTATTTAAGTACTATATTGATTTTTCGTATGGCCTATCACCCCCAAACTGATGGCCAACCTAAAAGGACTATTCAAACACTTGAGGACGTGCTAAGAACATGGTAAATAGAATTTAAATGTGGATGAGATCAACATATACCATTAGTTGAGTTATCATACAATAACAGATTCCATTCGAGTATTCAAATGAAACCCTATGACGCTCTATATGGGAAGCGATGTAGAGATCTTACTGTTTTGGATGAAGTTGGTGAGAAAAATATGCTTGGTCCAGGTATTTTGTAATAGATGATAGAAAAGGTTCATGCCATTCAACAACACATAAAGGCTTCTCAGAGTCAAAAGAAGAGCTATGATGATTATTATTTAAGAGACTTGAAGTTTGATATTAGTGAAAATGTTTTACTTCGAATATCACCATGGAAGAGAGTCATTCGGTTTGGGGAGAAATGGAATCTTGTCCACAGGTACATTATCTCCTATTAAATCCTTGATCGCATATAAGAAGTGGCCTATCGACTTGCAATTCCTCCAAATATAGCACAAGTTCATGATGTATTCCACGTATTAATCTCGAGGAAGTACATACCTGACCCTTCACATGTACTGAATCCTAATGTGGTACAATTGTAACATGACCTCTCTTATGAGGTGCATATAGTAGAGATCTTGGACCATAGAGACAAGGTTCTACACAATAATACTACCCACCTCGTCAATGTTTTGTAGAAGAACCATATATATGAAGAAACAATGTGGGAACCAGAGGATACAGTGAGGTATAAGTTCCCACACCTTTTCTAAACCAAGGGAATAATTTTAAATTTTAGAGATGAAATTTCTTAAGGGGGGAATAATGTAATAACCTGAACCTTTTGAATGATAGTTTTTTCTAGAAAATGTGTGTTATATTATTCACAAAAAAACCATATTTTTTTCTATGAAGTAAATATAAAGGGAAATTTTACCATATAGATTCAAATATTATATGACTATTGGTCAATTTTTACCATTGGACAATATGACTGTTGGTAACTATACTCTTGATAATAATTTTAATGTTATCATTATAGTTTATAAGTAATTTTTTTTACAAAGGATAATTGATAATGAAATAAGAGTCGATGGACTCAACTAGTAGAGTCATGCCGTTTGAATCCCATTTTTCAAAGCTTTAGAGGGAGGTTTCATCACTAGGGTTCTCCCTTGACCAAGCCCAAACTAAGCTTCACCAGGTGAAACTTGAACAAAATCACATACAGGAGAAATTCAAGTTAGTGGAGATTACCACTCTATCAATGTTAGTCGAGGCACCCCACATAATTACCACCATCGCACAACTTACTCTTAGGTAGTATGTGGGTGTAATAAAGGGTTACATATCATGAATTTAGTGTGTAATTTCTTTGTTTAAATAAAATTCATATTTTATCATTTCTATTTTAAGAATAGTTTTTCTTAATAAAATTGATATAGAATTTGATAAATTGATCTTCTAGACCGAAATTGTACTTTCTTGAAAAGATATAAATAATTTTAATAAACTAAGATATTATGAATAATACTTATTTTAATAAAATATTGTGATAAACACACTCTTATTTAAATATAAATGATAAAATAATTTTTTTTCAAGTATTGAAAATTTTACTATGCATTTTCAATCCGCTATTATTTTTAACAAATAAGGTTTTTAATTTTTAAAATTTAGAATTATAATATTTACAGAATTAATATGATAAAATAAATATCATTTTTTAAATCATAATGTGTAAATTATGTTAGGGTGAATTTATGAGAATTTTCTAAATTTTTTTTTTCATGAATAGTAAAAATACAGTTTGAGTTTTTCAGTATGTTAATGGAATCATAATTATTTCATAGTGATTTAATAACTAATTAACCACAATCCATGACTTAAAATTTGTTATTTTATTAATATCATATATTTAATATATTTTAATAGATTTCTAAATATATAATTTACTTTCCAAATTCTAAAATAGAAACTTTAACTTTACAAATTTTATTTTGTGAAAACTTTAATTTTCATTTCCAAAATAAGTAATATAAAATTTTGGTCGAATATTTTGGATTAAAATAACATAAAAGTTTTTCCAAGTATCCAATATCATGATAAAATATCATGATCAAGCCCATGGTTTTGTATTTACCACTATCTAGGTGTCCATGGCCTAAATTTATAAATTAATAAACAAATCCCCCACTCTTGCTATAAAAACACACCCATTTATCCATTTACTTTCACTCCCATTTCATCCTCCATGAATCTGTGATAGTTTTAAGTCCCAAGGAGTCCTCAATCCCCTAAGATCCCTATCCTCATGTTGTATGAGTTACTCTTCAAGGTAATGGAAATATCCACTTCTCTTTTCCATTCAAGTTCCATCTTTATATGTCTTTAAAATTTCCAAAATAAGTTGTTTTGTACAATTTATTTTATAAATTTATAGTATTAAGAGTATTTTATTAATTATAGACCCTTTCATTTCTCTCTTTACCCTTTTCTAAAACCACATTTTATACTCGTTATGCTACCGATTTTACTTCTCAAAATTTCTCTATTCTCCTCAGAAAATCCCATTTTATTTTTTTATGTGAATTCCCAAACCTATTTATTTTATATGGGGTATTCACCAATATGTAAAAATGATTTATTTTATTCTGTAATTGACATACATAAAAACCACATTCCTTTTCTTTGGGTTATAAATGACATAAAGTTATTGTATTTAAGCACTTTTTTAAAACATCATGATTTTTATATGAAACCCATTTCTTATATTCTCTACAGGTTATTTATGAAATGTTTTATTATGATCTATTTGAATCACATTAATTAATACATATGAAGGGTGAACCCTAATAGATCTACAATTCATTGGGTAAATTATTTAATCTTTAGATATGACATGTTTTACGATACCTTGGTGGATAACTTGGTAATTTTTATGACACCTCAATGACAAACCTTGGTGATATGATTATAAATGTCTAATTTAAATATTGTATCCAAATTTACATGTTATGAATAATGTTATTTTTATTATTATATGCCTCCTTTTCCTTTTCCAATTACTTTATGATATTCCTCAAATCTTATCGATATTTTTCATGAACACATGTAAATTGTTTCCCATGATTTCCCTTATTGGGACTTATGCTCACCATTTCCATTGATGTATGTCCCCAAGTTATGAGATGTAATAAATGTACATAGGATGAAACTATTATTAAGACTTTCATGTATAGTAGAAGAATGTTTTAATGTTTTCATGTATTATGTACCTTATTTCCAAGAAACTAACCTTTATAAGATCCTCCGTTTGTACAATGCAATGTAAAGTTATGTAATAAAAAGGTGATATGCCATAAGTATTTTCCACTATTCACATAAAAATCAACCCTTTTATAAATATAAAAAACATTCACCCTAATATAATTTTTATATTATGAATAAAAAAATGAAGTACAATTTATAAAATTCAAATTAATAAATTTAGAAATTCAATATCTAAGAAAAACATATAACACATGGAAAACAATTTATTTAGAATAAAAAACATTCTTTTTCCAAATGAAAAATCATATTATAATTCTATAACTTAATAAATTTTTTATAATTTTATAATAGTAACTATTAATATAAATACATAAGATAAAATATAAAATTAATTTATTAGAAAAAAGATCTTTGTCATCATAGGCACAACTATCCTTTACGGTCTAAAAGTCTCCATACTTTTAGAATTTATGAAACTCACCATGAAACCTTTAGTGGAATGAGCCTATTTTAAACAGTGTGAACATATCCATTCCAAAAACACTTAATTCCATCTCCCTATATTTTTGGTATGATATTTTTATTATGATACATAATAAATAATTCCAAAATAATTTAAATCTTCTTGAATCTCCATCATGGTGAAACTAATTGTTATGTAGAACAATCCAAAAATCTATGTAAATTTTATGAATTTAAAAATATTTTATGTTGACTCCATTCATTATGATATTAATGGAGTCACAAATTAAATTAATATTATTAAGTTGTAAGAATACTCATCCAAAAAATATTCATGGTGCATCCTTCTATTTCATGACACGATTAGTACTATTATGAAGTCCCACTTTAATCTTATGAAGTAGAACTCTTCCTAATTATCAACATCAACTCCAATATTCATGGAGTGGCTCTTAGTTTCATGATTAAATCATGTTATTTACAACACCAAATTTAGTAACATATATTCCATATCTTACAAAATTTCTTCAACTCTTATTGATCCTTGATCTACTTTATATTATCTTCGCCACTTCCAAAACCATCACTTTGATATATAAAGATATATCAAAGTGAATATTTGAATTTTTCCACTAGTTAATCCATGTTCACTATTTCTAAAAATCATTCAAGAATATATATTTTCTTCACCATGTCTTTAATAAATGACATCGGTGATTTGAAACTTCAAGTCCAACACCAATTCCAGTACTTGACAACAAATCCAAATCCAAACATACATTTGGCTTTAACATTACTCCACTTTAAATTTTTTTTCAATACTATCATAAATATATCCTTAATAAAATATATCAAATGCATCCAAGGATACATATTTTATGATCCTTAGATTTACTCCCCATTTAAATAAAAATGAAAAGGGTTATCCATCAACATCACTCCCCCTTTTCCTTTAATCTCCTTCACCAAGTTTTTAAAGATCACCCTAAGAGTATTGATGGGGTAAGTTGATCCTCCTTAACTTTTTAACTTATTTAACATTATTATGTATCTAATAATTATTGAACATTATCATTTTAGATATTTTTATTTCAATATATAAACTACTTAATGAATAGAAAAATTTAATATCTTTCACCATTCAATCCTCGATCCAATTTTTCCTTCACAACTACACTGTCCATAAATAAAATTAAATGAGTTAATTAACATCATATAAATGAATCATTAAAAAACCCATTAAGACCCATAATATATATCTTAGTATAGGAAACCCGAGTTTATGACAACAATATCAAGCTGACTATGTCACTCAACTTTTTTTTTTCAATAAATACTTACATATTGAGATTTTTTAACTTTAAAAATATTCTTATTATATCAATCACAAAAATACCAAACCAAACTATAAATAAATAAATAATAAAGTACAAGTCCAAGATACATTCTAAAATTTGAATCAATTTTTACCATTCATCTTTGATAAACTGATGATATCACCTGATATCCTTGTATCTTCCTCACAGGGAATTTTTTTTACTTATGATAAGGCTAAACAACCTTTGAGTGTTCATCATCAACTCTCCTTTAATATATTTATCTCTTGACACCAATTATTTTTTTTATATTTCTCATCATAGGGAACTAATCGTTGGTAATATTGTTTTACTTTTAACAACATCTTTTTATAATATAAACAAAATCATCTGATTCCACTTGTACATACACAAACAAATAATCATGAAATTTATATATATTGTTACATCATCCGTAAATATATCTTCTTTTCACTAGTGGTATGATATCACTATATACATGAAATGATATCACTTTTTATATCATATTAGGCTTTTACACAATTTTAAATCCAGATAAATATTATTTACCAATTGAACTTATTTCATTCCAGTATGAAACTACATATTTAGGATGAAATATAAAAATGTTTCTTTTTTACTACTTTTTGTGTCAGTTAAAGGCCTTAATACCATGTTCATGACTAATACCAATTATGAACCACAATAAATTTAACTCCCCTTGTTGCATGAATCTACTTTTAGAAAAAAACATATCACTATGCATCCATGTACTTTTAGTATATATACCCCATGGATCATATCTCCACATTAATCTTATAATACATTAAAAAAATATTAGAACATTAAAGTACATGGGGAGAAGCGTACCTCCAACATCCTTTGGTTAAGAAATATTATTGGTCATAGTGAACCAACCATTTACTTCTAAAATTCTTCATAGACATACTATGGTTATTTCTACAATACCACTTATATAAACTTCACTCTAGATGATATATTTAGGGTTCTTCATTATACTCGGCTTGGGTTACTTCTCCATTGTGAGAATAATCCCACTTATTCATGTTTATTCTATTAATTCAACACTGATGAATATTTATTCATGCTTCTTATGACATTGGTGAGCTCTTACACCAACCTTAATATCTTTCCTTGTGGAATAGTTGATGAACCCACTAAGAAATGATTTATCATTTTCCTCTTAAATATATATAATAATCATATGAAACTTATTTGTATTTGATGAATATATCTAGGAATATTTCTTCAATTTTATCTCAAATGAATAAAATTATTTATTTTTTTCTACATTATCCTTTATTTTTTATATAATAGATTTTATGAGTGTAGGATAATATGGGAATGATTCACCTTATTTTGAGCTCTATGTTTCATCCAAATAATTTAATCTATTTTTCATCTTAATATATTTTAATCCAATATAAAATATTTCCTTGTATGTCATAGGAATAGAGGATTTATTTATAAATTATTTGGTTCTCCTCATGCTACAATATCTTTCCATATTTCAAGGGTTAATAAAAATAAAACACCCCATAAAAATCATAACTTTTTTAATTCTTTGTTGATATGTTGATGTAATAGTTCTTATTCCACTATTGAGCCCATGGTATTTTAGACACACACTTATGGTGTACCCCATTCTTCCACAGAAGAAAAAAATAATAGATACCCTCTTTTAAGATCATTTTATTATAGATTTTTTAACAACTTTATTTTTATTTATATATTATATATTTTAACTTTTATTTATTTCACTTGTTAAGGCTACCATAAAGGTATCTTCTTCTTTTCATTAGAGATTTTCAATCTCTCTTAGAGATATTTGTTTTTATCATCCTTATTATTTAATTGGGATACCATATCCTTCAAAATTTAACCAAATTATATTATATATTTTATCCTCTCTTCACATTGTGTCTTGATAGGGATAATTATTCCTTTTAATTCTTTCTTCATGGACATATTTTTGCCTATTTATTAGGCTAGTTCCTCATGAAGGTCAATTTTTTCATTCATCTTTTCACCCATTTTGATTACACACACACACACACTAAAAGACACTTAAATTATCTTCATACTTTTATTCTATATGCATAAATATTAAAAAAATATAAGTCCTAATTTCAGCATGTATCATGTTGATATGACTTTTCATCTAGGTATTAGATCTTATCTTGATTACTGTATGGAGATTATCAGGATTGAAAAATGGATTTTTTTCCTCATAAACTATATAATATACAATTCTTTCCTTACTTATAGAGGAATATGAATTTTTAAATGTAAAAGTATCATATAACATAATTTTAGTAGTATATTTAACATTAACATAAATCCCACTTATCTTAGTGAGTGTGTACTCTTTTTTTGGTGTCTTATTCTTATTTTTCATTTTCTTATTTCCTTTTTTTAAAAATAATTTTTGAATAACCTAACACACTAGTTTCTCATAACAAATAGTATTAAATAATCTCTTAAATTGGGATCCACCACTACCACTAATTTTCCATAAATGATCTTGAGAGTCTTCTACATCTTAAAAGAAGTAGAATAATGAGTGGTGTTCTTATAAAAATAATTGGAAAATGATATAATAAAAATATTTTTGTCCTAGTATCACTAAGGTGTTCTCCATGATTTTTAAAATCATAATCTTTAATAACACACTCATAAACTTCCTTTCCACAATCCTGTAAGAACATAATAATTTCTTTCTACTAAACAACATAGGTAGTTACTCTAAAAAATAGAGAATTCATCATGGATTCCATGTTAAAATAAAATTAAAAATATGAAATATATATAGAAATTCCAAGTATGGACCTTTAGGATCTTATAACACTTCTTGGGACCAAGTTGACTTAAAGAACTTTTGGGGGGTGAATTAGGGTGTATACCAATTAAAATTTTTCCCTTTTAAGTTATCCCTTTTATCATTTAGGATCTTATTCATATGTTAGGAGAAAAAGATTCAATATTTTTTTCTCTTATGAAACTCACCCCAAATATAAAATAGATATTGAAAGTAAATCATGGAAACATAAGTATTTTACTTGGTTCACCACTAAGGGATAATCTAAGGAGCATTCACACAATTTTGTGATAGTGTACCAAAATATAACACTACTCACTGTATGTGATAAAAATAGTTTTGGAAAGGTGGACTACTAATCCAAGGGAACACCCACTTATTTTCAGATATTGCACTAATTTAAGATATGTATTGGATAGTTTATAGATTTTTGGGTCTTATTAAATAGTTGAAAAACATATGGGTTTGTCACCAATTATAGTGAGACTTCTCTTACATAATTTATCATTATTTGATGCTATTTTATTCATCACTTTATTTCTCTTTTATTATTATATACATGATGTGATCAACATATAGATGTTATGGGTGAATCCATTTTCTTCCACAATATCATTATGATAACACTCCTCTTCCAAATAAAAATAATTCTAGAACTATGATTATTTGTTTTCTTATTTCCTTTTCAATCATATGTAGCATCATAATTCTCCTTCCTCTATGAATCTAGAAATAAAAAAATTATTTAGATCCATACTTGATATACAATCATCTTAGTTACCAAATATATATTTATATTTCCATAGATATTTCATAATAGCTAACCCAATGGTCAATCTCAAAGAGGAAATGTATTTATTATAGTGATTTCTAAAAAATAACTTCATATTTTTAACTATTTTGAAATAGATAAAAGGAAAAATAAACAGTGAAGATAAAAAAAATAAAATAAATAGGGTTGAATAAGTAAAATAGAAATTATATTGAGGAAATAAAGTTTTTGAGAAAGAAAACCATTTCTGGAATGATCAACACTCTACTTCCTATTACTAATCTAAAAGGTTATACCACAAACACCCAAAATTACTCAATGTTTGCTCAATGTATTAACACAAACACATCTATCTCCTAAAACTGTGAAAAATCATGTATGGAATATCTTTATGTGCATTATTTCTCTCTTAATTGTGAAATTAATCGCAAGTTCAAATCAATTTGTCATAAAATGTCTTCCATGAAAAAGTGATCATCAAAAGATAAAAAAAAACACAAAAAATATATTAATATTATAGGTTGATTATATAATATATTAAGAGGAAAAATAAAAAATAATAAGAAATTTGAAAACCATTCCTAAAAATGAGTGTATGGTCACATCTTATCAATTCACATTCAAAATTTACAAAAAATATAGAAGATATTGATATTCAAATTGGATATTCGATCACTACAAACCAAAGATCCCCAGCTACTAGAACTATCTCGATGAATTAGTCCTCTATTTATTGAGTTTAGAGATCACCATGAAGAGAGAGTTAAAACCACATAAATAAATTTTATTTCAAAAATTATGAATTATATAAGTGAGAAGGAGGAGAAGAAAAGAGAGAGAAAAAGTCAGGAAAACAGAATGAGGGGTATCCCTTTTTTATACATGAAACTATTTAAAATCATAAAGAAAGAATCCAATAAAAAACTAACCAGAAAAAAATGATTCTACTTGGAAACCTTCACCCAACACCTCCTTCTTTATGTGTCTTAAGAAAAACTCCCTCCACTAATTCATTTAATTTATTTTTAAAATGACACGTCAAACTGTATTCATCAAAACTCTTAACTGTAATTATTATTAATGAATCACACTTACAACCCACTAAATTCATTATAATTATACTTGCATATTTGAATTCATCTAGAAACAATCATACAATTTTTCAATATAATCCTCACCCAACCTCGATCAGGAATGGACCTACTTTGAGTAACTTAGTTCATGAATCTTCACAGCTACAATTCCTCAAAAAATCTAGTATACATCCAGTCCAGTTCCTTATAATGGGAAAGCTCAAAATATTTTTCTTCTAATGTACACCAATGTTTTATAATAAAAAAAACTCACATTTGAAGAAATCAGGAATAAAAATTACCCATTAATCAAACCCAGACCAAAGATCTCATTATAGAACATCTCTGAAATGAGTGAACACCTTATGTGTGCACAAACACGAATTAAAAATTGGAATGATGGGAAAAACTGAAACTCCCACCATTATCACCAACCACAACATGAACCTAAGAACAAGATACAACAAATAAAAATTCAATTTTCTTCCATGATTTAGTTTTCAACCTTATCAGATCAAGTTATTTTCATGATCGAGATGAAGTTTCAACTTTAACACAAATTCAATTTCCATGGAAAAACTAGTTTATCCAAAAAAATATGAACACCTAATATGTATTAGATAGAATTTAAACCTGAGGATGAGGACTGTTAGGCTCGACGTGCTCAAATATCCTCAAGAAAATCTCCTAAAGAATTTTATTAAGGTGGGGAGAATGTCGTTCTCTTTAGATGATTCACCATGGTACCAGTGACACTACGAGCATAGGTGTTGAAGGAGTTCCATACATCAACTTTAGTGGTACATACTAGAGTGGAAAATACACACAAGGACCTCTGGCATCAGTACTGGTGGCTAGGGATGAAGAAAGAAATGGTGAAGTTCATATCTCGATGCCTCACTTTTCAATAAGTGAAGGCTGATCATTAGGTACCAGCAGGCTTAGATCAACCACTCGAGGTGCTATAGTAGAAGTGGGATGGTATCTTCATGGAATTTGTGACAGAGCTACCACATACATCCAAGGGACATGATTCCATCTAGGTGATCATTGACCGACTCACCAACTCATCCCACTTCTTACCCATTAGAGAGCATGGATCAGTAGAGGGCTTGGGATGCCTCTACGTGCAAAATATTGTGGGACTTCATGGAGTGTCATCGACAATCGTCTCAGATCGCGATTCACATTTTACATCCTGCTTGTGGAAGTGATTGCCGGAGGCGTTCATGACTCAACTGCGATTGAGCACTACCTTCCATTCTTAGATAGATGGTCAGATGGAGCAGACCATTCAGACACTCAAGGACATGCTACGTGGTTGTGTCCTTGATTTTGGTCATAGTTGGGAGGACCACCTGCCACTGGTGGAGTTCGCATAAAAAACAGTTATAACTACACCATCAGCATGGCTCTATTTGAGGCCCTGTATGAGCAACCTTATAGATCACCTCTATGCTAGACAGACCCAGGGGAGTCATCACTTATGGGTCTAGAGCTGGTACAAGCTACCACAGAGAAGGTGAAAATCATCCAAGAGAGGATAAAGACTGAACATATCCAGTAGAAGTATTATGCTGATAGGAGATGGATACCCTTGGAGTTTGAGGAGGGAGACTACGTCTTCCTATGGGTCTCAACCCGATGAGGATTATGGAGGTTTGGCTGGGGAGACAAGCTATCTTCAAGGTTCATCAGACCCTTCCAGATCCTCAGAAGAGTAGGAGGGGTGGCGTACCATCTATCTATTCCCCCAAATATGCACAAGGTGAATAATATTTTCTATGTGTCGTAGCTGAGGAGGTACGTTCATGATCCATTGCAAGTTATCGACTGGGGCGAGCTAGACAACGACGATGGGGTGACGTTTGTGGATTTCTCAGTGGAGATAGAGGATCGATAGGAGTGGGTCCTTCATGGGTGGTCGATTCCTCTTGTGAAAGTTATTTGGTAGCACGAGAATATCCAGGAGATAACATTGGAGCGGGAGGCTTAGATACGTGCTCAGTACCCCCATTTGTTTGCCTAGATTTTGTTGTAGCTTTCAGGGATAAAAATACCTAAGGTGGGGAGAATGTAAAGAACTGAAAATTCCAAGTAATTTTTTTTTAAAATTATTTGGGATTATTATGAGTCTTCAAAAAATTGACAACACATGATTTCAAGGCCCAGTGTTCCCAGAAAGAATTTTTTAACTTTTTTTAAGGTACATTCAGTAAACGTACATGTGACCTTTTATAACTTTTGGAATGATACTCGACATTGAAATATGAGAACACCGTTGAATCCACAACACCAATATTCACTTAAGGAAGGCTTCACTTAAACCCTAGTAGGTTGGGAGAAAAAGTTAGTTATTGGACTTTTTAAAGAATAATAAAATAACATGAAATTGTTATTTTATTTTTCTCCAACATTTGAGCGGTGGTGGTGGGACCGCTGGGTTATCAAGCCATTTAATGGCTTGACTCATCTGTTGTGTAACCACACCCCGTTCAATTAATTAGACTCATTAATTTTACCAATTAATGGGCCCTTAATTGAATGATGAATTAATTCCTTAACTCTTCCATTATTTTATTAACACGTGGGAAAAGGGAGATTTGGGAGGAATTTGGTGGTGAGCTCTGACGAAGCATCGACGAACCCTCTTCCAAAGAAGAATGGAGGATTTGAAGATGCCTGTTGAGGAATCAATCTGGAGGTCAACGGTCAATGAACAACAACGCACGCGAACATTCTCCTTCGTTCACAAAACCCTCAAACGTAGAAGCACCACCATCCGCAGCAGTCAACAACGATTCTCGAGGTAGGGGTTACATTTTAATTCAAGATTTTCCCTCAATTATATTTTTCATTCTTTTATTTTGCAGGAGGTTGTTTCGAGGGATTTGAATGAGGTTCAACATTATTAAAATGTGATGAATAATTACCCCCCTCTTTCTTTAACGCTAACGTGGAGGGAGCGGGCCAAACGAACATGGCCCAGACCCTCCACCGCT
The DNA here is from genome assembly GCA_963277665.1 of Viscum album. Taxonomy (NCBI): domain Eukaryota; kingdom Viridiplantae; phylum Streptophyta; class Magnoliopsida; order Santalales; family Viscaceae; genus Viscum; species Viscum album. The sequence continues at coordinate 2,137,915,564 of OY728128.1, read as the reverse complement.
TGTTTTCTTATTTCATTTATCAGGGATGATTTTCCAAATTTGATGGAAATGCGAGACAAAAGGTCACACTATGGTGGTAGTGATACAGGAGGTCCTTAGGCACAGACAGTACCAAGAACAGACCACCAGAGCACGTCCGATGGCCCACAGAAACAACTATCGGTGCACCATGCTAGCAGCGGACAGAGGAGGCTTGCGGCAACCAGCCATGGGTGGTGGGAAGGGGGTGCTCCATTGTGCACCATGGTGGTCGGCCCGAGCCAGCTGCACGGGAGAAGGACAGCACCCACAGGCACCGCTGGCGGCAACAACCACAACAGGAGGGGGCGGCGTGACCCCATGCCGCTTTGCGTCGTGCCCGAAGAAATGGACCCGCATCCATGGGGACAGCTGGGTGAAGCGGTCCACCTTCAGGAGGACCATGCTGGACCCGCAGAACCGCATGCCAGCGTGGGTGGGCTGAGCCCTACCCGACGGGCCGAGCCAACCACGACCCGAGCCTTCGAACCAGCTGGGCTGACCCCGATGGGACAAACCTAGTGAACTGGGTTGACCCTTAACGGGTCGAACCCATGAGGGGTTAGGTATACCCCAAGACCCGTTGCGTCGGGCCGGCCTGACCGAGTCAGACCGGGCCTAGACCCAACCAAACCTCGAATGAAGAAATACCCATAACTGATGAATTGAGTGTCCGTTTGACATGATGTCAGTGGCGTTGGGACCTGTTTTTGGGAAGCATTCCCTTGGGAATATTCCAGCGAGCCCGACCAAGCCAGACCAGATCGAGGTGAGATCACCCCATTTCACGAAAAGGGGTGTAACTAATAGACCGAGCGTCTGATTGATGCGCTGTCTGTGGCATAAGGACCCTTGTGAGAAGGCAGTCCTTTGGAGATACTCTAAGTTAGTTTTGACATAGTTTTATGTGTGACCATGGTTGTATCACTTTGTCACGACCCATCCCATGGGGCTCGGATGTGACTACCCCAACCCGCCTTCCACAGAACAGGGGTTGGTGACTGGCACCTGAACACTTTTCCTGAACAGGGAAGGAATTGACTTAGAGATCTGTACACACTCAAAAAATGGAAACTGAAGTAAAAAACCAACAAAAGTAAGGTGTAACCAAAAGAGTAAAGTAAAACCACAAGTATAAGTGTAAATTGAAAACAGTGGGTCGGAATAAAATCCCTAGAAACTGAAAATAAAGTAAACAGATGTTGCATCTGCCCTGGAGCTCTACCTAGAGGGTAGTAGCTGTAAGTTTGAAGTCGAAGAAGAGGATCTCGACTGCACCCATCACACCAAGATCCACCAACTCCCAAACCTCCAAAGTCTTCCTCAGAGTGTCAGTAGTTTGCAACAAACACACATGTGCGAGCAGAGCCCATGTAGGGGTGAGTATAACAACCCAGTAGGGGACCCCAAGACCCCCGAAGGTCTCTCAATGATCCACAAAGGAAAACATCACAAGAAATACCAAAACTTTAATATAACAAGCATGATCTAAATCATGAAGAATAAAGAAAAATAGACAACTCACTCTAATAGTATAACTTCAAGGTTACTGGTATAGGGATGACTAGTCGTAAATCCAGATCATCCCATTCATAGTAAATCCACTACTGACTTGTATAGGTCACTATATTCTGACCCATATTGGTCGCTAGATGTTGACCCATATTGGTCGCTGGTACTGATCCGTATTGGTCGCTGGTGCTAACCTGTATTCATCACTGGTGCTGAAACATATTGGTCGCTGGTGCTGACCCGCATTGGTCACTGGTTCTGACCCATATTGGTAATTGGTACATAGGTAGGGACTATTAGTCATACAACTAGATCGTCCCACTCTGGAGTTTTTGATGCTGACCCACATTGGTCTCTTTTCTTCTTCAAATCACAACCTGCCATTAGATTTCTGCACGAAGCACGCCTGATCTCTAGAAGACTCTGATCCTCAATCCATAATTCATATTTCAACTGGTACAAAGACTCGTAAAAAGCATACCCAAGGGACTGCCCCGTCATAGGTGTCCCAATGTGACAGACGACGCGTCGATCAGACGCCCGATCTGTGAGATATGGACACTTTTGTAAAGAGGACCTGGTTGGATTCATGTATAATCCATTCCAGGTTTCACGTCAAACTCCATAAAAACTCACTTAGAGTATCTCCAAAGGACCGTCTTGTTACAAGGGTCCTTATTCCATAGACGGCGCGTCGATCGGATGCCCGGTCTGTTAGTTACACCCCTTTTTGTGAAATAGGGGTGATCACACCTCAGTCTGACCCGACTTGGTCGGGCCCGCCCGAATATTCCCAAAGGACCTCTTCCTAAAAAGGGGTCTCAATACCATTTAAGTCATTTCAAATAGACACTCAGTTCGTCAGTTACGGGTGTTTCTTTATTCGGGGGCCGATAGGGTCTGGGCCCGGTCTGACTCGGTCAGGCCGACCCAACGCAATAGGTCCTGGGGTCTACCTGACCCCACCCGGGTCCGAACCTTTAACGGTCGGCCCAATTCACTAGGTCTGACTTGTTGGGGTGGCTTGGCTAGTTTGTGGGCCCAAGTCGAGGTTGGCCCGGCCCACCGGGTGGAGCTCGATCCACCCGCGCTGGGCGGCTGGGCCGCGAGTCCGGCCCGTTCAGCTGACCCGCATTCGACTGAAGGATGACTGCTTCACCCAGCTAGCCCCATGGATGCAGGGCTATTTCATCCGGCGTGACGTGGGGCCGTACTGTCCCCTCTTTCCATGACCCACTAGCCGCGGCTGCTATTGCTGGCGGTGCCTATAGGCGCCGCCCTTCTCCCACGAGGCCAGATCTGGCCGGCCGCCTCTGTCTACCGAGGTGCGCGACGGCGCGCCACCATCCCACTGCCCAAGGCCGGTTTCCATGGGCCTCCTCCAGCCACTGTCACTCGCCGCTGACATGGCGCGCTGGCGGTTGTTTTTGCGGTCCACTGGATGTGCTTTGGTGGTCCATTCTTGGTACTGTCTGCACCTAAGGCCCTCCCGAATCGCTGCCTCCAGAGCGTGACCTTTTGTCTCACATTTCCATCGAATTGGGAAAACCATCCCTGAAGAACGCAATAGAAAAACAAGTGGCAGAGAGTCCGAGTCTTGTTCGTTTGGATCATTCCCTCTATGATAGCATTAAAGCTAGAGAGAGGTAATTATTCACCACATTTTAATAATGCTGAACCCTGTTCAAATCCCCTACAAAAACCTCCTGAAAAATACGAGAAATAGGAATATAATCGAGGGACAATTTTGAATTAAAAGAAAACCCCTACCTCGAGAATCATAGGTGACGGCTGCGGATGGCGGTGCTTCTACGTTCGAGGGTATTGCGGACGAAGGAGAACGTTTGTGTGCGTTTTCATTCATCAACCGTCGACCTCTGGATCAATTCCTCAATGGGCACCGTCAAATCCTCTGTTCTTTGTTGGAAGAAGGTTCGATGGTGCTTCGTCGGATTTCACCACCAAATTCCTCCCAAATCTCCCTTTTCCCACGTTTTAATAAAACAAAGGAAGAGTTAAGGAATTAATTCATCATTAAATTAAGGGCCCATTAATTGTTGAAATTAATGAGTCACATTAATTGAACGTGGTGAGGTTACACAATAGACGAGTCAAGCCATTAAATGGATTGACAACCCAGCGGTCTCGCTACCGCTGATCAACTGTTGGAGAAAAATAAAATAACAATTTCATGTTATTTTATTATTCTTTAAAAATTCTGAAAAATAACTTTTTATCTTGACCTACTGCGGTTGAAGTGAAGCCTCCCTTAATCGAATCCCAGCGCTGAAGATTCAACAGTATCCTCATATTTTAATTCCTAGTATTATTCCAAAAGTTATAAAATACCGCCTATACGTTTACTGAACGTACCTTAAAAATGTTCAAAAATTTGTTCCGGGAACACCGAGCCTTAGAATCACACGCCATTATTTTTTTTAGACTCTTAATAATCCCAAATAATTTAAAAAAAATTACATGGAATTTTCAGGTCTTTACATTCTCCCCACCTTAGGGATTTTCATCCCCAAAAGCTACAAAAAAAGCTAGGGAAACAAATGGGGGTATTGAGAACTTATCTGTGCCTCCCGATCCAATGTTATCTCCTAGAGATTCCCATGCTACCAAAGAACTCACACCAGAGGAATCGACCGCCAACAAAGGATCCCCTCCTATCGATCCTCTATCTCCACCGGGAACTCTGCAAATGTCGCCCCATCGTCGATGTCCAGCTCGTCCCAGTCGATAACGTGTGATGGATCTTGCACGTACCTCCTTGACTACAACACATGGAAAACATTATGCACCCTTTGCATCTTTGGGGGAAGAGATTGATGGTACACCACCTTGCCTACTCTGCTGAGGATCTGAAAGGGTCCAATGAACCTCAGATATAACTTGCCACCCCGACCAAAACTTTGTAATTCTCGTCAGGGTGAGACCCATAGGAAGATATGGTGTCCATCCTAAAACTACAAGGGTCTCCATATCCTATTTGCATAAGACTGATTTTGGCTCTGTGTAGTCTTCATCCTCTCCTGGATGATCTTCACCTTCTCTGTGGTAGCCTATACCAGCTCTGATCCCATAAGTGCAGACTCCCCTGGGTCTGTCCAGCATAGAGGTGATCTACAACGTCTCCCATATAGGGCCTCAAACAGAGCCATGCCGATGGTGGAGTGATAACTGTTGTTTTTTGAGAACTCCACTAGCGGTAGGTGGTCCTCCCAACTACATCCAAAATCAAGGACACAAGCATGTATCATGTCCTCGAGTGTTTGAATGGTCTACTCTGTCTGACCATCTGTCTGAAGATGGAAGGTAGTTCTCAACTATAGCTGAGTCTTGAAAGCCTCCTACAATCCCTTCCAAAAGCGGGACATAAAATGTGCATCGTGTTCTGAGATGATTTTCGACAACACTCCGTGAATTCTCACAATCTCCTACACATAGAGTCACCCCAATCCCTCTACTGATCCCTACTCTCTGATGGGTAGGAAGTGAGATGACTTGGCGAGTCGGTCAATGATCACCCAAATGGAATCATGGCCCCTAGACGTATGTGGTAGCCCTGTCATGAAGTCCATGGAGATACCATCCCACTTCCACTCCATCAGCTCGAGTGGCTGAGCTAAGCATGATGGTACCTGATGCACAACCTTCACTTGCTTACAAGCGAGGCATCGAGATACGAAATCCGCCAATGGTTTCTTCATCTCTAGCCACCAGTACTGATGCAGAAGGTCCTGGTACATATTTTCCACTCCAGGATGTACCGCTGAAGGGTATGTATGGAAATCCCTCAACACCTACTCTCGTAGCGTCACTGGTACCATGGTGCACCCTCTAAAGAGAACGATGTGCTCCCCACCTTCATAAAATCCTTCAGGAGCTTGTCTTGAGGATACCTGAGCACTTTAGGCCTCATAGTACCCGTCCCCAAGCTGTGCCTCCCAAACTCACTGAAGGAGTGGGGGAGTGAAATTCATAGACTGGAGGTATGATAATCCATATATATCCACAAAGGATATATACAACGCGGCTAGCTGCTCTGTCGCCTCACTCAGTAATTGTAGACCATACCTTCTACTGAGTGCGTCTGCTACTACGTTCCCCTTCCTAGGAGTGTAGACTATCACAAAGTCACAGTCTTAAAGGAACTCTAGACATCACTGATGTTTTAGGTTTAGGTCCTTCTATGAGAAGATATACCTGAGACTCTTATGATCTGATTAAAAGGTAAATCGTTTACCCATCATGTAGTGCCGCTACATCTTCAATGCAAAGACCACTGATTCTAACTCCAGGTCATGTGTAGCTTAGTTCTACTCATGCTGTCTCAACTTCCTTGAGCTATAGGCGATCACTGCTAACTCCTACATCAGGACACAACCTAGTCCAGTCTCTGATGCATCACAATAGACTATATACCCAATGTCTTCTTCTGGTAGCCTCAATATGGGAGCACTCGTCAATCTCCACCACAGCTCCTAGAAACTCTACTGGCACTTCTTTGACCACAAGAAAGGCTTCCCCTTCTTTTTCAAAGATGACAAGGGTTCCAATACCCTAGAGAAGTTAGGTAAAAATATCTAGTAGTACCTAGACAATCCCAGAAAAATCCGCTTCTCGATCACACTCATGAGGGCACTGTTGTGTTCAGGATGATGAGTTTACCCTAAGCACGACTTAAGTTTAGTCAGTGCAAGCCTCCAGTGAGAAAACCCAAAAATGACATAACCGTAAATAAAATAATTAAATAAAATTATTTTATTTTTAAAATGATTATAACTCACGAATGGTGACTCAGATTAAAAACTAGAGACCACCCCTGAACTCATGAGGGTATGATTTTATTAGGTAGACCCTAACATTGGTCGACGCTGGCCAACAGTGGAAGTTAGTTTTTTGGCCATAAATAAAATAATTAAATAAAAATTATTTTATTGTTAAATCATTTAACTTATAAACTATAACTCAGATTGAAAATATGAGAGTATCGTTAGATTTTTGGGAGTATGTTTCCCTTCGGTGGAGCCTAACCTCGACCAGCGCTGGTCGATGGTGACTGTTAATAATTTTTGAAATTTTTTTAAGGTCGTTCATTAAATGTGCAAGTAGGATTTTCTATCTGTTAAACCATCGCTTGGATAAAAAATCTAAGGGTACCATTGAATTCAGAAATCCTAGATTTTCCTAGAAATGAATTAACTTTGGCCGGCAAGGGCTGAGAAAAAAAAGTTATTTTTCAGACTTTTTGAGAAAAATAATAAAATAATGTAAATAAATTATTTTATTTTATTTCTCACCTTGGAGTGGTGGATGGTGACACTGTGGGGAAGATACAAGGTGAAGATGATGTGCATCAATAATACTCATCAATGGATCTTTAACTTGTAGTGTAACGACACTTTAAAGGCACACAATAGGGACACTGTTTCATAAATGAAACAACGTAACGATGAAACATCGCATCATAATGGGAACGCTGTGGCGTGCTCTTATTTATAGTTCGACGCTCTGGGGAAGTATGGATTAGAAATTTGGAGGATTTTCTAGCGAACCTCTGATGTACTTCCACCCCAGTGAAGAATGAATAATGCCGGTGAATCCTCTCCACCTTCGACGCCATTCAAAAATCAGACCTAGGAAGTGATGTCGATGTCTTAACTCATCAAGGATGAATTCCGCGACATCATATGTCATAAGAGGTAGGGTTTTTTTATTTTAAAGTTTCCCCGTTATTATTTCTAAATGAAGAAAGTAGATTAACTCATTAACATGTTAATCCATGGGACATGCGTTCTTGCAGGAGTGTGACTTATTTAGGGTTTCTTTATCTAGGATTTAATTATCTTTGTTGTTCAAATTAAAATTCCCAAACCTCCCTTGTTTTGTAAACTTCTAATACAGAGGGAGCGGGCTAACACGAACTAGGATTGAGCCCCTCCACCATGGGTGTTCTTCATGGAAAAACTCTTGAATCGACAATAAGACAGTTTTGATACTATCGTGATAGAGAAGAGGTTCCACAGAGAATGCGGGGCAAGCAACATGAAGAATGGACCACCAGTGTGGACCTGGTGGCCCGCAAAAGAATCTGTCGGTGCACCGATGCCGACGATTGCATCGGTGATTTCTAGAAGGGCCCCGTGGTGGTGGCCACAGGTGGGAGACGACACGCCATGATGGCATTCTGGACGGAAGGCCATAGTAGGATTGGGCTACGACACAGCAGGAGGAGCTGCTGGCCGATTCGGCGGCTGGAGGCGGTCGACGTAGTTGCTCGACCGTGTTGGAGACCAGCGAATGCGACATCGAGCCTCATACCACGTGATAGGCTGTAGTCGGTTGACCGTGGCAGAGGAGGTGCCCCACGATGACCCACAAGGCGATGGTGGGTCACGGGCGTGGCTCACAGTCGCATCCAGTAAGGCAGACCGGATGGGGACCAAACCCCCAGTGGGTCAGACCCACATAGTGGGCCGATCCCGCTACCTGGAGGGCCATACCTGAGCCTAGGGGGCCAAACCTGCACCGGTGGGCTGGAACTGTGCCCTCTTTGGGTTGGGTTAGACTAGGCCGGGTCACTAGGTGACTTGGGAGGCTGGACCCTCGGCCAACTGGGCCAGGTCCAACAAGGCCTTTTGGGCTTGGACCACTGGCTAGACTGGACCAGACCGACCTCAACCCGAACCAGGTCGGATCGAGTCTATCTTAATGAATTGGGGTATGTAGAAACCTCGAGATGGGTTGGTCGGGTCTGTCTGACCGGGTCGGACCAGGCCCCGTTGCAATCGTGACACTGGTTACAAAAACACTCGTATCTTGCAAACCCCGCGTCCGATTTATGGGCTGTTTGTGGCATTAGGACCCTTAAGATGAGGCAGTCCTTTTGAGATAATCCATATAAATTTTAGATAAAGTTGGAGTTTGTCCAGGTTGGATCGTACTCGAATCTAACCGGGCCCTCAGAACTAAAATGCCTATAACTTACAGATTGGGTGTCCGGTTGACGCGCTGTTTATTGTGTTGGAACCCTTATGACACGAAAGATCATCTGGTTACTTCTTTTTGAGACTTCTTCTCAGTTTAAATATAACCAAAGTCTTGAGAATCGGTTCTCCCAAGCGCTCTACGTACGAAACCCTACAACTGGCTGAGACGTGAGGACTGATGATTTTCGATTATGTGTGACTCGACAACCCAGTTGGAAGGCCCGTAGTGGGGAACAACTTTGTGTGACTTGTAAGACCCACGATACTCGACAGGAGGAGTACCTCAGCAGGCCACAGTGGGGAGAGACTCTATGTTACCCGACAGACCCACAATACACAATGGGGAGGATTACCTAAGCAGTTCAAGGTTAGTGGGAAGCATCTTTGTGTGACCCAGCAAAACCACTGTACTCGATAGAGGAGGAGTTCTCCAGTAGCTGAGGTGTTCAAAGAAGTGTCTAATGATGCTACTATTACAACCCTAGAATATACATGGTGTGATTTGTCTTGTGTTTCGTGTTTTACTTTGAGGAATTTTTGTGTGTTCTTCCCTTCTTGTTTTGGGTTCCCTACTGAGTACTGTGTTACTCACCCCTACACGGTCTCTGCCTAGACATGTTGTTTCTGGTGCATATGACTGACGTTTCTACAGGGGTACCCAGGGATATGGGACAAACAAACGCTATGACAGTATATTTGGTGGCCTAGGACCAGGAGAGGCCCAATAGGACCAGGCGAACATGATGTACTACTTCATCCTTAAGTATCTTCCCTACTCTCACGACTAGGTGGGGTTTACTATGGATGTCCATCAGAGTACTTTTTTTTACTTTACAGTTTTCAATAATTTTTCTTGGGTTTGTATTCTAGCCCACATTCTTTCAGCTGTACTTATACTCAGTTATTCAGTGGTATTTTGTTTCCCTTTTGTGATTTGGGACTTGGTTGGATGTGTGTGTGCATACAGGTATCCAGTCTAATGCCTTACAATTATATGTTGACACCTTCGGCGCTAGTTTCCAGCCTCTAGCCTTTGGGAGGCAGGCTTGGGGTAGTCACAACACGAGCCCCGAGGGACGGGTCATGATGCCTAAGAACAAGATCCAACAAATAAAAATTCATTTTTCTTCAATCATTTAGTTTTCAACCTTATCGAATAAATTTATTTTCATGATCGAGATGAAGTTTCAACTTTAACACAAATTCGATTTCTTGGGAAAAACTAGTTTATCCAAAAAAATATGAACACCTAATATGTCTTAGATATAATTGAAACCTAAGAAACCATTTTTCCCTTTCATATGGAAATACTATTTTGAATATGGACTCAAAAATTTCTCCCCACTTCATCCAAACTCGATTCATCACCTTCAACTTCGAACATCTTCCTATAAACTTCCAATCATTATAAAAAAATGAAAATAGATTCCATCAAAATCATCTTAAAGAAGTTTACATAAGTTTGGTTATATATTCAATTTTTTTTTCATCCAACCTTGAATTCATCTCAGTTCTGTTGATGGATTGATTCATCAGTGATTCGATGTAGGCTTCATCTCAGGTGATTTCAAATATTCATCGAATAGGATCATAAAATCTTACGAGAAATCGACTTCAAAAATTATTCCCTCAACTCTACTTTTCTTCAACCATATACATCAAGATATTTCATAATCAAAGTACTTAGGGTCCTATTTTGGAATTCCAAGGACGATATCAAAATCTCAATCCAGATTCATCAGATCCGGCTCAGTACTGGTAGAGCTTTAGAATATCAAACATTTCATAGATTTGGATATTCTATAGTATTCTTATATGGAAAATGAGGACGATATTGGTAATGTTAAATCCTTTCTTTGAGCCATGTAGGGCTCAAAATTTTTATTTGAAGGCACAAATAATTATCTTATATAGATAAAAATTTATCTTTTGTGGGATAAAATTATTTTACATGGAAAACTTTACTTTCTAGCAACCCTGACCCTAGTAGCCCAAAGTTGGTGCCTACTTTAATACATTGGAATAAGATACAAGGAATCACATACCAAAGGACTGAATAGTTTAGTAGTCTTGGTATAATAAATACATACATGATTCCCATATTATATTTGAATACACAAATAAGAAAATATTTTTTTCATAACTATCACCATTCCCTCTTACATATTCTTGAATATATTTCATCGTAAACTTTATGGATTCCTATGAAAGGAAAAAAAATAAAGGTGAGTTCAAATTCTATGTAAGGGTTAAGAACAACATAATATATCATGAATTGATGGTCATAATCAACATGGAAAGGTAAATAACTGAATACACATGTCATTTATATAATTTTACTAGAAAAATAAACATGTAAAGGTAAATAAATGAAAAACATTACATTTAATCAATAATTGTAATATCATAACTAGATAAGTCATAAGAAATATGGGAATTTAAATAACATAAAAAACATTCCATTTATTCAATAAACTGAGAATGAAATGCATTCAGAGATAATATCATAGATAAAATAACATGGATAATAATAACTTAATTATTAATGAAGTAAATGATTAATTATTAAAATTTGTGTTTCCTAGGCACATGATATCTCTATCATCAATATCCACCTGCACGACAATTTAAGACTGATGAGTAGAAACCCATTTAACTTAGGCTAGCCAACCGATTCATCCCATGAGACTACCGATGAATCGAGGGGATATATATAACTGGTCCCCACCCATTTATTTCATGTAAAAAGAATTCCTCATATATTGAATAATCAATTTAATTCATAAATAATGTGACCTATCATCAAATATCCATATTATGTAAAGAATAAAGATTTATCAAATTTCACTGGATAAACAAATGACTTACAATGTAGAACATCACATGTAGAAATGATATACAATTTAAATAATGAACACATCCATGATAAATAGTATATATATTTAGGGAAAATTTAATTTCCAATGATCATAGGAAAGTGATAATTTCAAGGTAAAGTTATTGTCTACAAAAATGAATCATAGAAGTGAATATCGATACTATCCTTTGTCAAAATAATTCTAAACCATATAGAGGGAGAATAACAATGGTATCAATACAACATATCCACAATGTAGTATATTTAAAATAAAGGGTTATTGTCTTTTATGAATATAAATACCATAAAATATATTTAAAAACATTATTGGGGAAAATATCCTTTCTATTTGGAAAAGCACCTTTTAAAACATAAAACATTTTGAAAATAATTTTCTTCGAAATTCACTTTAAAAAAATATGATTTTTTAGAATATTAGGGAAAAAAATTCTTTAAAAATATACCTATAAACTTTAAAAGCAGGATTCAAATAAATGATGGTCAGGATGGTGGTTAATCTGTACATGTCATAAAAGTTAAAAAGATCATTCATTTTACATTATAAAAATGTTAAAAAATTTTATCAATAGGAAAACGATAAGAAGATTCCTTTTTTTTGTAAAAAGTAAAAATGGGTTAAAATTTCTTTAATAAATAATTTGGAAAATGATAAAAAAATTGAAAACATTTTTTGCAAACATGGTTTTGGAAGAAAATGGATTTCTAACTGAAGAGCGAAATAAAGTCGGATTTATTAAAAAATAATTATCAATTATTTTAAGAAACAAAAAGTGTAAAGAATAGTACTAGTACTTGAAAATATCATGAATAACTAGAGAAGGATAAAATTATATGGGTTTATTAGACAATGATCAAATAATTTCCTTTAACTAAAATTCAATAATAAACCATCTTGATGAGAATGAGATTGTGAAATAAACCCTTATAATGAGCATAATGTTGAAGTGAGAATAATTCAACGAATAGATTATGTGTATCAACTATAAATAAAAATAAAAAAGTGTAAATACCACATAAGATAATTAAAATTCATTACACACATAATATTATCATGACATAATCAATGAAGTATAAGTTTAACCCAATTAATGAAAATTTAGTTATGAAATCCCTTACCTCATGCTTCCTTTTGGTTGAATGAACTTTATTCTCATATATAATGATTTTAAACATTTTATTAACTTATAAAAAAACCATATTAATATTTATAATATCATATATAATCATTTTATAACATCTTATCACCCTTATATTAATAATATTTCATTATTTTCATTGTTTCAGGTGTTAATTTCCTTGTTTTCTCATGCATGTTTCATCATAAAAGACCTTTTTATTGCACATATTATATAGTTATATAATATATAGAATAATAATCATGAAATATTTATCATATTTTACATCAATTATACTTTTAAAACCAATCATTAAATATGGTTTTGAGAAATGAATAATGTTACGATCGTGGAGATGGTAGACCGTACATACGCATGAGTAACATTTCCATTTTTCAATGATAATTATGGAATAGAGGTAAGAAATATTTTCACTTTATAAAATTATAATAATATAATAAATACCATTATATTTCTTTATGTATATTTATATATATGATCCATGTGGTGTGGTGATAAAAAGAGAGTCACATCGCTTCGTGAAGGTGGTAGTCCGCACATACACGAGAGACATTATTATATTTCATTATAAGAAATAAAATGATATATTATATTCTAAGAATGATAAATATGTAATTAATATAATAATTTTTCATTTATATCACATAAAATAATTGAATTTAAACTTTTAATCATCCATGTAAAGCATCATTGAAAAATTAATCCCATCGCTTCACGAGGCGGTAGTCTGCTGTACACACGAGAGACATTATCACATCCTCTATGGAGTAGAATGTATAAAGGTATATGTGATATAATAAATAAATTGGTATAATAATTTTATAAATATCATATATATACTTTATATCCATCATCATACCCAACCATGAAAGGTAGTAATGGAAAAATAATGATATCAGTTCGTGAGGTGGTAGTCCACCGTACACACAAATGATGGTTTTGTAACCCATTTGATGGAAAATGGACATGGTTGTAGGTAATTACCTTAACATAAAAAAATATCAATATATATAAGATACTTAGGTTATTATATCATCATTTTTTAATAATAATTTAATTATGTTGAGGAATAAATAAAATAAAAACGCTCGTTGAAGGACACTACCTCTTCTTCAGGTATCTTCATTAGGTTTGTACCAAAGCCTTTCTAGGTAATATTTCTACCCAAAACAAGTCTTATTGAATGAGATTAGTTAATTTGAGAAGTTATTTTCTCAGTATTTTCATAAAAAATGGTGTGAATGTGTGAATAATATAAGAGAGGCAGTGACCTTTTATAAGTGAGGTGAGTGACACACTTGTATTTTTAAAAAATATTCAACCATACACATGTTTTTGTCATGAGAAAATCATAAAAAATACATTACAAAACCTTGAAGATATAAGGTATAAATATTACCATCAAATGTATTTTAAAAAAATTGTTAGGTTATTTTAACCCTTATATTTTTCATTTAACACATGGTAAATCCGTTTTTACCTTAACTAATGTAATTAATTTTTAATATTTTCACTATTCATTTTGGTAATAAATTAAGGTAACCTTATTTGAAAATATAAATTATGATGATTCAAAATATATAATACATTTTTCCAAATTCCCTTCACATAAGTGGAAAAATTTAATTTAAAATTAATCCTACAGATGCAATGAGAAAGAGAGTTTTCAAAGTGAAAATGTTCAAAGGTTTACAAAGTTTTTATATAAAAATTTAATATGAAAATAATTCCAATGTCCTAAATTGGTTTAATTTATATATAATTTTACTAATGATAATTTAAAACAAATTTAAATTATAATTTATATTTATAAAAAATTTGAATGAAAATGAAGTTTTCAGTTAATATTCGTTATTTTTTACTTTCCATCAAAAAATAACACATTTTCGATTTTTTTATAAAAATTATCATAAGATAATTTTTATATCCTGATTTTAAAAATAAATTTATTTTTTCAAATAGATTTTATAAATATGGTAAAAATTAATTTTAAATTATGTGTATAAAGCACAACTAAACTGTATTTTATAAAAAATAGAGTTTTCAGAAAACATTTACTTTTCTTTTAAATGATTATTATCTTGTTTCTAGTCAATAGATAACAATGATTTACATGTTTTTGATTTTACTACTAATACCCAAAAATTTAATAGCAAAGTTATAATAATATATTTTATTATGGTTCATTTAAACTCATGGTTGTGTGTTATATAAGCTATCGAAGAGACTAAATTCAAAGAAATATCTATTTTTGGGTTATTTAAGATCAGCGTTGTGTGGAATATATGCTATAAAGTACAAAGTTTTTATTTTATAATTTTAGGGTGTTACATTATACCCACCTTAAATAAATTTGATCCTCACAATTTAAACTTGCACTATATATTCAAGGGTTTGATATTTGAAAATTATTTTTTTGAAAACACACATCATAAAGAGAGTTAATAAAAATTATTCTTAATAAGAGCATAATGGAAGTAAAAAGTTCATATGAAATAATTACATAACTAGGTTTCCAAGTAGGAGAACATTTGTGGAAAGTGAAGATGTGGACATGAAAGAAAATAATAAATATTTATAGAGAGTGATTTAAGTCATTGATAAAAAAAAGTGAATGATTAATGGAATGTTAAGGACCTCAAAACAATAAATCAAATAGGTCATTGATATCATCAGAAATGATGGTAATAGGATAAAATTTTATTTCCATATATTTTTTCCTAAAGTTGAGGAATTATTTTGATATCTAAATATTTAAGGAAATATACTTACTTGGTATGATTCTATTTAATAATCACAATTTCACAATTTGTTTGTGCTTTAATAAGTTTCCAATCCATCGCTTACTCCAAGAAATGAATATCAAAACATGATTTTTATGCCTGAAGAACACAAAATCACTTTTAATAGATTTTAAGATCCATAAAATAGAAACAAGTCTTTAATTATGTGTCTAACTATTTTCTAAAACCAATATGGTTAGAAAAAGTTATATAATATAATAAATTAATCTCTAAACCTCAATGTAACAACACTGGTTCATCATTAATATTTGTTTTTCAAATAATTTAACTAAAACAATGACATATTAACCAGGACATTATGTAGGCCAGTGGTAGGCATTTAACCCTTATTTTCCTTCAATTGTGGGTTTAAGCCCTGTGGACTTTCCAGATGTGATGTGTCGTCACCTAGGATGAAGGTTTTACTTTTCTTAATCTATATTAAAATAATTCCTATAATGTTCCCAAAAAAGATTATGGACATTCTTAAAATAAAATTAATCATTAAATAAACTTTTTAATAAGGTTTTAAATAAAAATTATTCTTTTTAAAAGTCTAATAATATTGTCTAAATATTATTAAAATTTTATTAATGATCATATCAACCCTAAAGGCCATCAATACATTTAAACTCATGTTTATAAAATGTAAATACATTGTTCCTAAAATAAATTTTCTACTAAAACATATACTTGCCATAAACGTTTCCCAAAATATACTTAATCTTGGTAGACTCCCATCACATAAAACATAAAAGGGGTGTTTAAAAATTTTAACTTCTGAAAAACCATAAAATAATAACCCATGATGGTATCAAAAACTATTAAGTTAATTAATACATATATGATTCTAAAATTGTACACAGTCCTTAGATATTTTATTATTCTTATCACTAAATTACCATTGGTAAAATACTTATACAAATTAATTATATAACCCCAATACATAAATAATTCATCTATTTTATTTCCATATAATTCCTTCCTTTGTATAGGTTTTATCCTTTAGAAGTGGTCATTGACTCAAATAATACCAAGGTTCTCCACATTTAATATAACAATCTATAAATAGATCCTTATGATGAAATTTATTTATTTCCATCATATTATTTATTTTCCAATGGAAATTCTTTTCTCTATTCCCTTTCTTTCCACACATAAATAATTTTACCATTCCATTGAGATACTTTCCTAGGTTTCTTATTCCAAATTTCTTACATAATAGAAATTAAGCCTACATTCCTCCATGTTCTCCATAACTCAAGCTCTTATCTAACTCCATCTTTCTCTTATTTGGTGAGTTTGTGAGTTTGTTAATGTATAGGCTATTGACCATATTTTAGGATAACTGTTTAGTCATAATCATGATATATTTAAAACATATAATAATCCCATTTGGTTTCTCATAGTCACCATATTTTCCTTCATGTTAAATTTTAACATGATTCCTTTGGGTTCTAGCCATTTACTAAAACCAAAAATTATAGTTTGAGAAATAATAATCGTAGTGGTAAAACCATATAATCATTTATAGGATGTTTATATCGCAAAAACTCTTTTTATTTAATCTAAGACACCTTAGGTTTAACCTGGTACATTCATTATCATCATATATACAAACACTTCAGAATGGTATGTAAAGAAAATGTGAATTATCCTAAGAATATCCCCTAGGAGTGTCAAATCAGGTGCACAGTAAGGCCCATTGTTATACACCAGGTGATGATTAGGTCAATCCCAATGCTCTATTTTCAGATTTATTACCCCTAGGTACATCTATTTTAGAACCAAATCCACTTATAGCATCTAGATAGGTATGCATTGCAAGGAAAAACAAATAATATCTACCTTACAAAAACATTAGTATGTTCTTCTATAATTTTCCTCAAAATTTATCAGAGGGTTATGACCCCTAATCTATGTTTTCATAAATCTAGTTCCTAAGGTTTCTATTAAGATTAATCTGATAAAAACTATAGTTCCCCCAACCACAATATCTTAGATCTGATTTTTTCTCTAATACATTGGCATAAGATTCAATGAATCACATCCTAAAGGACCAAATAGTTTATTAGTCTTGGAAAACTAGATACATACATGATTCCAATATTACATTTGAATAAAAAAATTACAATATATTTTTTTACAAGAATATAATTATTCCCTCTAGAATATTCTAGAATATATTTTGTAGTACACTTCATGGATTCCTAGGAAAGGAAACAAAATAAGGTCAATCTTAAATGATTTGTAAGGGTTAAGTACAACAGAAGCTATCATGAATCAATGAGCATAATAAACATGGGAAGGTAAATTACTGAACACACATTAAATTTAAATAATTTGACCATAATTATAAATATATAAATTCAAATAACTAAAAAAACATTCCATTTAATTAATAACATGAATCTCATAACTAGAAAAGGCATAATCAGTATGGAAATGTAAATAACTGGAAACACATTCCATTTAATAAATAAAATAATAATGAAATGAGTCCAGATATAATATCATAGAGAAAATATCATGGATAATAATAACTTAATTCTTAATAAAGGAAATTATTTATTATTGGATTTAATGTTTTCTAGGAACATGATACCTCCACTTTCAAGATCTATCCTCAAGATAGTTTTAAACTGATGGGTAGAAACCCATTTAACTAAGGCTAGATAACTGATTTGTCCCACGAGACTACTTATGCAATGAAGGAATATATATAATTGGACTACACCCATGTATTTCATGTCCAAAGCATTCCTCATACATCAAATTATCTATTTAATTCATAAAAAATGTACCTTATCATCAAATATTCGTATTGAGTGAAGAATACAGATTTATCAATATTTCCCCAGATAAACAAATGAATTTAAAAATAGAACACTGTAAGTATAAATGATATATGGTTTAAAAAATAAATATATCCATGATAAATTATATAGATATTTTTGGGAAATTTAATGTTCAGTGATCATAGTAAAGTGAACATTTCAAGGTAAAGTTATTGTATACAAAAATGAATCAAGGAATTGAATGTCAAAACTATCCATGGTAAAAAAATCATAAACCATCTAGAGGAGAATAAGGATAATATAAATAAAAAAAGTCCTCAGTGTATTATATGTAAAATATAGGTTTGTTTTCATTGATGAATAGAAATAACATAAAATATATTTAATGAAATTCTTGAGGAAAATACCATTTTCATTTTAAAAATCACTTTTCAAAACATAAAACATTTTGAAAATAATTTTCATTGAAAATAACTTTTAAAAAACTAAGAGTTTCCAAAATATTAGAAAATAAATTTTATTTAAAAATATCCTTGTAAAATTGAAATGGAAGCATAAAAGAAATGATGGTCATGATAGTGGGTAATATATACATGTCATAAAAGTTAAAAATAACATTCCCTTTGTACTGTAAAAAGGTTAGAAAAGTGCCTTGTTCAGAAAATAACAAGAAGAATCCTTTCAATTTTTTTAAAAAAAATTAAAAATGGGTAAAAATGTATTTAATAAATCAGTTGGAAAAGCATTTTTTTGAAAACATTTTTTGAAAAAATGGTTTTGGAAGAAAACATATTTCTAACTGAAGAGTGAAATAAAGTAAGATTTTATTAAAAACATTTTCTCAATTATTTTAATTATCAAAGAGTGGAAAAAATTGTACTATTATTTGAAAATATCATGAATAACCGTAGGAGGATAAAATGATATGAGTTTATTAGACAATGATCAAATAATTTCCTTCAACTTAAATTCAAGAATAAACAATCTCGATGAGAATGAGATTGTGAGATAAGACCTTACATTGATCATAATGCTGAAGTGAGAATTAATCAATGAATTATTGTGTGTATAAACTATAAATCCTCATAGAAAGGTGGAAATACCACATAATATAATTAAAACTTAGTACATACATAATCTTAACATGAAATAATCAATGAAGTATAAGTTTAACCAAATAAATGGAAATTGATTTAAGAAATCCCTTACCTCACACTTCATTTTGGTTGAATGTGATTTAACCTCATATATAATGGGTTCAAACATGTTATTAACTTATATAAGAACCATATTAATATTTTTAATATCTTATATGATCCTTTTATAACATCTTATAACCATTACATTAATAATATTTCATTATTTTCATTGTTTCTGGTGTTAATTTTCTTATTTTATCATGCGTGTTTATCATGAAAGATTCATTTTTTGCACATATTATATAGTTCTATCATATTTATAATAATAATAATTAAATAATTATAATATTATTACATCAATTATACTTTTAAAACCAATCATGAAAGATGGTTTTGAGAAATTAAGTGTGTTATGATCATGGAGATGTAGACCACACACAAGCATGAGTGACATTTCTATTTTTCAATGACCATTATCAAAAGGAGGTAAGTAATATTTTTCATTTTCTTAATGATGATAATATCATAAATACTATATTATTTCTTTAAGTATACTTATATATATCATTCATGTTGTGTGGTGATGAAAAGAGAGTCACATCGATTTGTGAAGACGATAGACTATGTCACGAACCAACCGGGGTACCCTGGTAACCCGATAACCGAGACAATCCTGACATAGCCTGAAGGGAATTCTCAATCCCCATGGGTTAGAGACTAGCACCTGTCATCATAAAAAATGGAAGTGGGAATGATTTTTTCCATTGTCATTACAAAAGTAAGGTAACTAAACAATATGCATACAAAAGAAACTCCACTAGAAGATATGTACCAGAAGTCAAACAAGGTTAAACAAGCCAAAGTACTATAGTAAAGTACAAGAAAAACAAGAAGATTAACTGCCTAAGTCCCAATGGACACAACTCTCCTAGTCTACAACTCAATAACTAGAACCACCTCAAAGTGATCCTTTTCCAATGCTCGAACCTGGAAGGAGATAATATATAAACACCTGAAGGAATAAGTATGGTGTGGGTTAAAAGCTCAGTATGGCCTCACCAAGGATTCCATACACTATGCCAAAATTTGAATTCAGCGGCGGTTTTTTCCCATTTAGCGGTAGTTTAAACTGCTGTTAAATCATTCTGTGACGGTTTCAGAAAACCGCCACTAAATCGTGTGTCGACAATCAATTAGCAGCAGTTTTTTAAAACTGTCACAAAATGATTTAGCGATGGTTTATTATTACCATGCTCATGCCCATATCCATGCACAAGCCCATGTCCATGCACATGCTCATTCCATATATATAAATTCTGCGTTGGGTGAGATTTGAACCCCTTACCTCTTGGTTATTCTCCAGAGACTTTACGACTCTAGCAGGCTCTTCACGTGGTTAATAAATCGAATTTAATATACATATATATATATTAATTGGAAAAACAAATAATACATAACAAATAGATACACACTAAATAATATATAATATATAATATATAGCATATAATATATAAGTAATGTATAAATAATAAATTAATTAAAAAATAATTTTATATATGATAAATAAATAACAAATAAATAACAAATTAATAAATAATAAATAAATAAATAAATAATAAATAACAAATAAATAATAAATAATAAATAATAAATAATAAGTAGTAAAAAGTAAATAATAAATAATAAATAATAAATAAATAATAATTAATAATACCCAATAATTCATAATTGATCATTATGAATTAAGAATTAAGAATTAAGAATTAAGAATTAATATTTACAACTTTATAAATAATTAACAAATAATTAATAAATTATTAATAAATAAATAGTGAATATTGAATAAATAAATAAATAATAAATAAATAATAAATGATTAATAAACTAATAATAAATTAATATTTAATAAATTAAAAATAAAATAATAAATAATAAATAATAAATAATAAATAATATATAACAAAGAATAAAGAATAAAGAATAAAGAATAAAGAATAAAGAATAAAGAATAAATAAATAAATAGATAAATAGATAAATAAATAAATAATTATTTAATAATTAATAATAACTAATAATTAATAATTAATAAATAATAATTCTTAATTAATAATTAATAATTAATAATTAATATTTAATATTCAATATTTAATATTTAATAAATAATAAATAATTAATAAATAATTAATAAATAATATATAATTAACAAATAATAAATAATGAATAAATAATGAATAATTAATTAATAATTAATAAATAATTAATGAATAAATAATAAATAAATAATAAATAAATAAATAAATAATAAATGAATAATAAACTAATCATAATTAATTAATTAATTAATTAAAAATAAGTTAATAATTAATGTGTACATAATAATTAAATAATAAATAAATAATTAAATAAATAAATAAATAAATAATAAATAATAAATAAATAAATAAATTGATAAATAAATAAATAAATAAATAAATAATGAATAATAAATAATAGATAATAGATAAATAAATAAAAAATAAAAAAATAAAAAATAATTATTTAATTAATTAATAATAAATAAATAAAAAATAAA
The DNA here is from genome assembly GCA_963277665.1 of Viscum album. Classification (NCBI taxonomy): domain Eukaryota; kingdom Viridiplantae; phylum Streptophyta; class Magnoliopsida; order Santalales; family Viscaceae; genus Viscum; species Viscum album. The sequence continues at coordinate 2,137,893,729 of OY728128.1, read as the reverse complement.
AAATAAATGAATAAATAAATAATTGATTGATTAATTAATTAATTAAATCATAAAATGTTAAGAACCTCTAAAAACCCTAAAAACATTGAAATAGCCATAAAATATGATTTGTGACTCCTTTTTCTGTGCCACAACCAGTAAAATTGAAGATCCTGAAATGAGATTCGATATGATATGTAGTAGAGCCCAAACAGACACCCAGATTAAAAGTTATCGTCATTTAAAGTTCAAGTTCAATTTTTAACTTTTTGAAATTTGAATATATTATTTTCCTTTCATTATCACATATTTAAATCTCACTTGGTTTTTGCTCATTTGATAAGCTTTGATTTGACTAATTGTTGAGCTAAAATGGACTCTTTGATCAGAAGTTACGGTCATTTGATGCCGAAGTATATTTTTCAACTTACCGAAGATTTATTTTCAGTTTAAAAAATTATTAATTAATAATTATAAATATTTACTAATTTACTCATTATAAATAATTAAAATTATAAATAATGAACTATATTTGATTGCAAAAAAAAAAAAAATAATTAATAAAAAAATAATTTTAAAAAAATTCTTCAATTTTACAGTGGTTTTGAAAAAACTACCTCTATTTCTCAATGGTTTTTTTAAAAAAACCACCATTACAAAATTGTAAATTTTTTTGGGAATAAATTTTAAAACATTAATAAAAAATATTTTAAAAACATACAACAATGGTTTTTTCACGGCGGTTTTGAGAACTACTAATGAAACACTATTTTCTTCTAGTGATAATAGATGAAAATATTAAATTAACCAAATAGAAAATTCAATTTAAAACAAATCGGTTTGGAATTTCAAAGAGAATAAATGAAACAATTCATGAATTACATTTAAAATGATGGAAAAATACTTTTAAACAAAAGCTTCACAATACAACTGATGGAATGTTTCTAAAAAAATGGTGCTTTTTGCAAATAAATTAAATAAATAATTTTATAAAAAACATTTTATATAAATCATAAGGCATGAAAAATAGTTTACAACAACGACATATATTCATTTGAAATACAAACATGCAAGCAACATGGTCATATGCCTAAGAAGGTACGATAGTTTCAGGATATTGGGACTCCACACTCAATGTGACACAAAAATATGTACATATGTCCCTTTGAACTTAGGATAAAGAGGACTCATCACCATCTCTTAAGGGATGTGATGCACTGTATTTATGTTTTGAAATATTATAAATCATAAAGTTATGTCCAAATAACTCACCAACTACCTAAGGTTTTCATGTTCTCTAGTACAAAACAATGATGAACAATTTATTTTAAGCAACCTTAAAATATAATTCATCCCATTCTCTAATTCATATATGCCAATTTTCCCTTTAAAATCATAATGGATTTTTAATCAAAAACATTCTTTTTCCAAGATAAGACCCAAAGGTTTATATCAAAAACCATTTTAATCTATTTCACAATATAGGGATTTGAATATTAATTCAAAACATAATTTCACAATCCACTTTCACAATTAAATTCACAATTTTAATTTTCAACAATTCCATCTATTTTCGCAACAAATACCTAATTCAATGGAATTTAGGTTTTTCATAACTTTTCCATCAAATCCATTTCACAATTTAAATTAAAAAATTTAAATTTCATCAATTTCCATAAACACACCCCAATTCAATGAAATTAGGGGTTTTCCAATTTCATGCAAAAAACACATTTTTAAAACCCCAATTCAATGGAATTGAGTTTTTCCAACAAACCAATTGAAATTGATTTAATCAAAATAAAAAAATATAAATTCAAAAAATTAAAAGTAAACAAAGAAATTTAGGGTTAACATAAATTGGGAATCATGAAGGAACCACCTACCTTTCTCATAGTAACAAAAATCCCACAATTGAACCTGCCAACAAGAACAAAGGAGTAGAATATCTAGGGACACAAGCTAGAAATAAGATTTGATAACATAGAGTTTATAACCATTAATCCCTTGATTATATATCAAACTCTAAGGAATAAAAGAGAAATATATTAAGAGATAAGAATAACACTTACCCATAAAGTCACACCGTAACAACAACAATGATCAATTTCCAATTGAAACAACCTGGAAGGGTTTGAGGGCTCCAAAATTGCCTGGGAAGGCTCTTGGGTTGAGAGCAAAGAAACATGGAGAGGGTGGGAAGAAAAATCAGCCAGGATTCCTGTTAAAAAACAACCATAAGGACTTTACACAATGTTTAACCAAATTACATGTATTGTAATTGAAAAATCCAAAAATCACTAAAAACCCCATTTCCCTTGGATAAAATTGGATTTATTATTATTTTAGAATTTTCACGCCTTGTAACCACATTACACGGTGTGTAAATACCTAGTAGACAACAAAACCAACATGTTTTATGCTAAGAATCCAAAAAATCTTTGAATACTTCATTATAGGTATCCTCCCAATTCCTTCTCGGCCCTACCCAGATAGAAAAAAAGGAAAACCACGACAGGGTTTAAAATGTACATGTGTGAAGAGTAATGAGATGTTACATCCCACACGTACATGAGCGATGTTATCATATTTCAGTGTAAGAAAGAAGATGATATATTATATTTTAATAATGGTAAATATTTTATAAATATAATAATAATTTAATTTGTATCACAAATAATCATTTAATTTATCCTTATCATCTTTGATATAAATAATTAGTGAAAAAAATCACATCACTTTACGAGGTGGTAGTTTTCCATACACACAAGTGACATTATCATATCCCCTACAGAATGGAATGTAAAAATTTATATATGATATAATGAATATATAGGTATAATAATTTTATAAATATCATATATATACTTTATACCCTTCATCATACTCAACCATGAAAGGTGGTAATGAAAAAAATGAATGATATCAGTTCGTAAGGCGGTAGTCCGCGGTACACACGAATAATGATTATTTAACCCTTTTGATGAAAGTTGTGGTTGTTTTAGGTAAAGAAATTATCATAAAAACATCTATGTATATGTAAGAAAAATATTTTATTATGTAATAATTATTTAATAATAATTTAAGGGGGTAGAGAAAGAAATAAAATAAAAATTCTCATTGAAGAACATCACCACCTTTTTGGGTATCTTCCTTAGGTTTTCACCAAATCCTTCCTAGGTTGGATTTATACAAAAAATAACGATTCTAGGATAATAGGAGGGAAACTTTGAAGTTATTTGGTTAGATATTATATAAACCATAATGTTTTAAATGTGTGAATAAGAGAGGATATGTGGTAGCCTTTTATAAGTGAGGTGTGTGACACACCTGTAATTTTTTGAAAAGATTAATTCATACCCATATTTTTGTCTTTCCAAAAGAATAAAAAATGGTAAATTATAGAAAATATAATATATAATCTAGAAATATTTTCATAAAATATATTTTATCCTTATTTTTAGGTTATTTTAGCCCTTATTATTTTTTTCAAATCCCCTGGTAAATCCATTTCTACCTTAACTAAGACAATTATTTTTTACTTTTTTACTATTAATTTTAGTAAAAAATTAAGTTGAAATTATTATCCAATATAAATTATGATTATTTTAAATATGGAATCCATTTTTCCAGATTACATTCACCGAATTAGATAATTTTAATTTAAAATTAATCCCGCAGACACGACGTGAAAGCATGTTTTCAGAGAGAAAATATTGACAAGTTTACAAAGTTTTTATATCAAAATTGAATATAAAAATTATTAAAATGATATAAATTGAATTAATTGATATATAATTGAACTAATTATACTTTAAAATTAATTTTAAATAAAATTTATCCTTATAAATAATTTTAATGAAAAGTCAGTCTTCAATTAAAATTTAGTATTTTTAACTATTCATCAAAAAATAAAACATTTCAAAAAAAATAAAAAAAATTAACCATAATATAAATTTTATATTCATATTTTAAAAATTAATTTTAATTTTTTAAATAAATTTTCTAAATTTAGTAAAAATTAATTTTAAATTTTTTGCACAAAGCACGACTGAACTATCTTTTAGAAAAAATATAGTTTTTCAGAAAGTATATCATTTTCTTTTAAATGATTCTTATTTCAATTATAATAAATATATAACCATAATTTTCATATTTTAGTCATTAATATTCATACACACAAATTTAATGACTATTTTATAATGGTATACTATATTATAGTTCATTTAGACTCGAGGTTGCAAGTTCTACAAGTTATCAGAGAGATTAAATTTAAAGAAATATATTTTGTGGGTTATTTAATCTTAGTGTTTCATTTCACACACTCTATCAAATAAAATGTTCTAATTTTATAATTTTTGGGTGTTACACATTTAATTTCCATGGGATGTGTAAGATAATTCTATTATATGGATATTTATCTTATACAGCTGGAGGATTACAACATATTTGTTTTACATGGATACCTGGGGAAAATTATCTTTTGAGAAATTATCCAATGCATTGTCTGTCCATTTTATCTTGTGCTAGGATAACAAAATATTTTAAGGGTTTCACTGCATTATTTAAAAATAAAAAAAATTAAATAATTGAAAATAAAATAAATAATAGTTTTAAATAAGTTAATACATTAAGCTAAAATGTCAAAATAATAATAATAATTAATGATATAGAAATTAAATTAAAATAACACTAACTAAATGTAAGAACCCGATTCTTATTCTTGTGGTACGAGTTTCTTCTTTTCCTTTTTCCGTAATTATTTTTGAGAAAATAAGGAATATGGGGAAAAATCCAAAATTTTATGGGTACATGCCGTGTACTTTTCCACACGCCGTGTGGGATGAGTACACAGGGCGTGTAGGCCTGTCGGTGATGAAGGGTGTAAAAACTGACTACACGCCGTGTACTAGGTATTTACACGCTGTGTAATCCATCAGAAGGTGAATAGTAAGGTGGTAGAAGTAGCCGCCATCGGAGTGACAGTACACGCTGTGTAATCAAGAATACACGCTGTGTACTCATGTCGATAGATGAACAGTGCCGCGGTGGAAAGAAGCTGCCAGAGGAACAGTTAAAAAATGAAAAGTACAAACCATGTAATTGAGAGTACACACCATGTAGTATGTTTTTTTTGCTTAAAATGGGTAGTAGCCTCCTCATTTGGTAGAGGAGGCTTTGAGTTCGTTTTGGAGCCGGGAGAGGAGGCCGGAGCTTCAGAGATCTCTCGACCGCACACTGGGAATCCGAATCCTTCTCTGACGGTCTCGATTGAACCACATGAGTGAGTTATTCCCTCTCCTTATGTGTTTATTACCAATTATTTCCATAGGAAAAGTTATTTGATGTTTAATGTGTGAGAGTTTATCCTAGATCTACGTCGTTTACGGGCGTTTCAAGAGGCGTCGTTCACGTATACCGGTCAGAGATGATTGAGGTAGGTGGTCTGATGTTTATTTCCAACTGCTAAGTTGAATTTGTGTATCGTTGTGCTACGAACCCATGTTTGGGGGGTCATATAGCTGTGGCCTTTGCCAAAAGTTATCTATAATTTCATAGATAAACTTTTGATAAGTTAGAACTGCTGTTTGGGATCAATTCTTGGATCCAGGACCACCCCGGGGGTGCGTTCTTCTGTTTATCCATTTGGACAGAATACATGTGGGTATACCGTGAATTTTAGCATGATTTGAAATTTCCTTGAGAGTAATTGTATATAATTTCTTTCTTTCTTATGTGTTGGGCTCGACCCAGTTACTTGTATATCCTAAGGGCAGTGTTTGTTAGCCTGTGGGTGACCTTTCTCATGCCCATGGGCAGCAGTTTCTCTTCCCATGGGCAGTAGTTTCTGTGCCCATGGGCAGTAGTTTCTATGCCCATGGGTAGTAGTTTCTATGCCTGTGGGAGACACCTCATATGCCTGTGGGAAATATTCATTATGACTATGGGTAGACACTTGTGGGTTTCGATTATGATTACCTAAGGGTAAGGATGGTATGTCTAAGGAAAATGTTATTATGAATTTTCACCATGGTGATTTCCATATGTTATACCTTCCAAGTTAAATCAAAAGACTGGCATGGTTAAATTAATATTAAACTGGAAATATAACTGGTAGATTTAGTAACTTTGAGTTCTGCTTAGTTTATTGCATTTAGTTTTGCACACTGCTGTTGCATGTTTCCACTAATTGTTGGGCACGGGTCTTTGGTGGGTGCCTACTGGGATTTATTTCTCACACCCTATTTGGGCCATGTCTTCATCCCAAATAGACTATATTGCTTCAGGTGTCGATAGGGGAAAGGGTCCCTATACAGGTACATGATTGTGGCAGAAGAGTAGGAGAGCATGGGACCGAGCCTAGGCTTGCGATGCTACTGCGTTCTGTTTACTCTAATTTGTTTTTCTTGGATGTAACTTGTACTTTGAGTTGTATTGTATTGTATTACAGTGTATCATGTTCTGGCTACTTCTATATAATTAGTGACTTGCTGCATCTTTTTATATATGACTGCTGGTTCTATTTTACTTCAGTGTTCCATTTTAGTTGTATATTGTTTACTGCTTCCGCTGTTGTATGTTATATTTTATTTTCCGCTACGTTTCACATTGAAAAATGAAGGCATAGTTTCCCCACTATCATACCTAGGCCCTCACTGCTAGTCGAAAGCCTCTGAAGTTTGGGGAAATGCACTTGAGGTCATGTGACCAACTGGGTTCGGGGCACCCATTGTGTGGCTTCCGGATCCAGGACGTTAAAAAGTGGTATTAGAGGAGTTTCTTTTCTTCGACTTACTATTTGGAGCCTTAGTTAGGGATAGGATGGAAATGTTGGTTGTTAATAAGCTATGCTCAGGAGTAGCTAACCCTTGTATAGAGAAAATCCAGTCTACCTCGTTTATTGCATTTTTTTCCTTCTGATTTTTCAATTTTATAGTTGATTTGATTTTCACCGTTGAGTGACACATTTTTGATTGTGATGTTTATATTTTATACTTGGGTTCTATTTAGTTGAAACCCGATGAGATGATGTTATTCCATCTCATGCATCATTTAGGCACATTCTAGAAATCACATGTCATGCATTCTTTCCATGCCATGTTGGTGCATTAGAAATTGCATGTTGTTGTGATAGTTGCTGTGCTAGAAAAGCATGCTGTTGTGATAGATGTTTTGATAAATACCTGCTATTTTATAGGGTATTATTGTGCGAGGTTTTAATATAATTAATGCCAAACTTTGGTTCTTGAGTATTATGGGCCCTCAATGATTGGAATTTGGTGGATCATCGACGTGTTTATTTTGTTATAACAAGTATAAGATTCCAAACTTTGATTTGAGGGGAGTATGGACCCTCAAAGATTGGAATTTGTCACTTAGGTGTATGTTTCCATGTTTTATGGGTTCCAGAGTAGTTTCTGAGGCTTACTGTCTGGAAAACCCAGCACACACGCCGTGTAGTTCTATGGACACATGCCGTGTGTTCTTCTGTTCCGGAAGAAATGGAAAATTTTTAAGTACACACCGTGTGCGGGTGTAACATGCCGTGTAGTCTCTTACCGTGTCATAGGCCGCGTGGGCAGAGACACGGGATATGGAAGTTTTGGGGGGAACTCGACGTGTACTGGTGGCACAAGCCATGTAGTGTCGACCTGGTGTCCACTCGTGTAACTAACAACACAAATGTCAGAACCTTAAGACATACACGTTGTCTCGACCTTCAACACACCATGTAGTCTGACCCAGGAATCTGACTGTGTAAATAACAAACATGGGTCGTTGTTACCTCTTCTTAAACACGCCGTGTACCGGAGGGACACACCGTGCAGTCTTGACCAGTGAAAGACTGTGTAGACTTGAACATGTGGCTGGGAAAACAGGATGGTGTACATTCCGTGTGCGGGTGTAACACACCATGTAGTGTTAGCCGAGTAGCCGACCGTGTCACTATCAACACGGGTCGGTGTTATATTTCCAAGTACACGCCATGTGCCTGTGGGACACACCATGTAGTTTTTTAGCAGAGACATGTGGCTTAAGCCGTGTAGAAGGACTCAAGCAGGGAAGAAGGATTCAAGTACACAACATGTGTTAAGACAACACGCCATGTAGTTGGGGTGTTACACGACCAGTTTTACCTAGAGTACACGCCCATGTTGATGGCCTGTGAGAACATGCCGTGTAGTATTTATACACTCCGTGTAGTAAAGTTTTTTAAATCTTGAATGCTTTCTTTCTCCTATTCTCTTCTTGGTCTCATCGTTTTCAGTATTTGATAACCTTAATTTAAGGTGTGTGTTAGCCTTGTAGAGTCATGCAACCGAGACGAACACGAGTTGTTCTCCAGGAGAGCGGCAATGATTATACTCCAAAGATGGTAGGCCACGAGCTACCAATAGAACCTCCACTAGTTCCAGATGCGGCGCCAGCTATTATACTAGACACAGGTGTAGATGCGCAGTTCTGTGAAGGCTTCATGCGGTTTATGCAGACCTTCTAGGGGCACTACCGGCTGCCACATCTATGGAAGAGCCGACACGAATATTTCAGCAGCAACATCCACCTACATTTTAAGGGGATGGCGGACCACAGACTACGAAGTCATGGGTGGAATCATTGTATACTATCTTCGAGCATCTAGAGACGCCTCCAGGGTGGAGGGTCAAGCTTGCTACATACATGCTTCGTGATTCCTCCAAGAGGTGGTGGGATGTTACCACCCAAACTGATCATCACTGAGACATTACGTGGGAAGATTTTCAGGAAGCTTTCTATGAATTCTTCTACTCAGAGACGCTGAGGGAAGATCGAGCTCTAGAGTTCATGAATCTGCAGTAGGGTGCCATGTCAGTGATAGATTATTCTGCCCGCTTCACCGAACTTCAGCGTTTTGCACCTGTTCTGGTGGGTGACGAGAATTTGAGGGCTAGACGCTTTGAGGATGGTCTTTTATATGACATTTGAGCACTGGTGAATGTTTTCAAGTTGCCTACAGTGCATGCTATTGTGAACCAGGAACTGATTACTAAGCGGAACCTATGGGAAGCTAGTGGTGTGGGCCAGGGCGGTTCGACACTAGTTTTAGGTACTATTTTTAATGGTAGGAGGAAGAGGAAGTTGGACTTCTCTCACGGTGGAAATAATATCCAGAAGAATACTTCAGGTGGCTAGGTCATGTGCTACTAATGTGGTAAAGAGGGGCATAAGAGACCGCAGTTTCCACGTGACCCAATGGAGTACCGAGCTTGTGGTAGGATGGTTCATCTCCAGCATTTTTGGAGGGATTTCCCACTAGTGGCTAGTGAGAGGGGTTCTATGCAGACTCCGTGTTTGGGAGAAGGAACAACAGCTTCTTACCAATCAGAAAATTGGAATACTTCGGGGCGTGTAGGCTGAGATGGTGGTCGTGGACGTGGTAGCCAGACACCGGGATCTCAAAGGCAATAAGGTGGGACAGCTCAGGGTAGCCAGGCGGTTTCGTAGGTCTACGACACTGGGCAGGCATATGCAGTGTAACAGAATCAACAGGAGCAAGATCCCAGACCTTCTACTGTCAATGGTACTATTTGAGTATCTTTTGTTTTATCTTCTGTACTTTTCGATACAGGTGCTACACATAGCTTTATATCTGTTCCCATTATGGAGATCCTTGGGCTCTGTGTTTCTTCTTCGTCTAATGTTATGACGCTAGACACTCCATTGGTAAATAGAACGACTGGTGTGCGTCAGTTCAGGGAGTTCCCCCTAGAGGTTGGTGGGTGTCACTTTCTATGGGACCTCTATGTATTAGATATGACGAGCTATGACGTCATTCTCGAGATGGATTGGTTGGTACCTTTTCAAGCCTTTTTAAATTTCTACCATCGTAGGGTGAGTTTCACGTCTCTAGAGGGCAGAGAGTTTCTATACAAGGGTGAATGGGATGCCCAAGAAAGTCGAGCTAGAACGAAGCATCGTGGGCGAGGTGGAGTGACAACCCAGATTTTGAGTTTATATCTGGATGACCAGGGAACTTGTCAGAAGGATTTCCCTCCAGTAGTTGATCGTTTCAGGGATGTCTTATCGGATGACTTTTCAGGTCTTCCTCTAGAGAGAGAGGTGGATTTCTCTATTGAGCTAGTGCCAGGAGCAGAACCGGTGTCCATTCCTCCTTATAGGATGGCTACACCAGAGTTAAATGAGCTTAAGAGGTAGTTAGAGGAGTTACAGGAAAAGGGTTTCATCCGACCCGATACTTCTCCTTGGGGTTCACTGTTCCTCTTTACGAAGAAGGAAGATGGTACCCTCAGACTTTGTGTGGATTATCAGAAGATGAACCAGTTGACGGTCAAGAGTTGATATCCCTTTCCAAGGATTGATGATCTTTTTTATCAACTTCGAGGAGAATGAGTGTTCTTGAAGATTGACTTGAGATCCAGATATGATCAGTTACCTTTTAGACCACCAGACATACCACTTATAGCTTTTCGGAGCAGATATGGTCTATACGAGTACTTGGTTATGCCGTTCAGACTTACGGACGCGCCAAAAATTTTCATGTCTTTGATGAATCATGTGTTCCATTATTATCTGGAGTCGTTTGTGGTAGTCTTCGTGGACGATATCTTGATGTACTCTCACAATCAACATGACCATGATACCCATCTTGAGATCGTTTTGAGTACACTGAGAGAGTTTCAGCTATATACTATGCTCTCAAAGTGCCACTTTTGGATGGACCGTATTCACTTCCTGGGTTGTATCATCTCAGAGTCAAGAGTTGCAGTAGACCCAGAGAAAGTGAGAGTAGTATTTTCATGGGAGCAGCCTAAGAACATGTTTGAGATACAAAGTTTCTTGGGGATGGCTGGTTACTACAGGTGATTTATAAAGGACTTCTCCCACTTAGAAACGCCATTGACAGGTTTGACTAAGAAGGGTGTGAAGTTTGTTTGGTCAGAAGAATGCGAGATAGCCTTTCATTAGCTGAAGCAAAGGTTGACATCAACACCTGTCCTGATACTTCCAGAGCAAGGGAAAAGCTATACAGTTTACTGTGATACATCAGGTATTGGGCTGGGATCAATGTTGATGCAAGGAGATCAATTAGTTGTGTATGAGTCTCTGCAGTTGAGGCCACATGAGAGGAATTACCCGACACATGATCTCGAGTTGGATGTAATTGTTCATGCATTACGCTGTTGGAGACATTATCTACTGGGAGAACATTTTGTTGTGTTTACGGACCAAAAGTGTCTCAAATATATCTTTATTCAGTGTGACATGAATATGAGATAACGAAGGTGGGTCGAATAGCTTCAGTACTTCGACTTTGAGATTGCTTATACACTTGGTAAGGGTAACACACTTGCTGATGCACAGAGTAGGAGGACTCAGATAAAGGTAGTGTAGGAGGCCAGTGGTGAGTGGCGGCTTATGGTCTTGTTCTATGAGATGCATTTGGACGTGCAAGATTGTCAGGGTAAAACCTATATCTCTTCCTTAGCATAGACTTCTACCCTCCTGGATAGAGTGAGGATGAGACAACTATCAGATTCAGAAGGCCTAGTTCTACAAGATTCGGTGGCAAGTGAGGACCCTCCTCCTGGATGAACGATAGGAAATGATGAGGTAATACATTTCCATGGAAGAGTGTGGGTTCCAGGGGATATACGTGAGGACCTGATACGGGAGTTTCATGCTTCATCTTGGGTAGTTCATCCCGGAGTTACCAAAATGTACCGTGACTTGAGACGTTCGTATTGATGGCCGGGTATGAAGAGAGAGATCGCTCGTTTTGTTACTAGATGTTCTGCCTATCAACAGGTGAAGGCAGAGCATCAGAGTCCAGCTGGACTGTTACAACAGTTACCCATTAGGAAGTAGAAATGGGATGATGTTGCGATAGAATTTGTGACTGGGTTGCTGAGGTCACCGCGAGGCAGTGATGCCGTGTGGGTTTTTGTGGACAGACCTACAAAGGTAGCTCACTTTTTGCCAATCAAGTAGACCTACGGTGTCGATGAGCTCGGGAAGTTGTACATCTGAGAGGTAGTACGTCATCACGGGGTCCCTCGTTCTATCATTTCTTATAGGGATGCCCACTTTAATTCTCGTTTCTCACAGAGTTTTTAGAGGGCACTGGGTACACAGGTGATTCTGAGCACAACTTACCACCCTCAGAATGATGGCCAGTCAGAGTGTACGATACTGGTTCTTGAGGACATGCTGCGTGCATGCATCCTAGACTTTGGGGGATCTTGGGAGAGGCACATACCCCTATTAGAGTTTTCCTACAATAATAGTTTTCAGGAAACTATTGAGATGGAACCTTACGAGGCTTTGTATGGTAGGCCATGCCGATCACCCATGTGCTGGTTGGAGGGAGGTGAGGCAGCTTTACTGGGACCACGTCTCGTGCATGAGACTTAAGATAAGGTCCAGTTGATTCAGAAGTTAATGGATACTACACAGTCTCGTCATAAATCTTATGTTGATCACCACAAAATACCCTTGGAGTTCGTGGTCGGGGATTAGGTTCTATAGAATGTTTCACCAAGGTTGGGACACAGGTGGATTAGGAGACATGGTAAACTTTCACTGAAGTATGTGAGGCCTTTTGAGATTCTGGAGAGAGTCAGGCCGGTTGCCTATCAGTTGCAGTTACCACAGAGGCACAGGGCTATGCATGACGTCTTCCATGTATCCCAGCTGCACCGTTATCACTCAGACTCATCTCACGTTTTTCAGCCTGAGGAGGTTGAGCTTCAGGTCAATGCATCCTTTAAGGAGCATCTGATTTGTATCATTGATAGGAGCATGAAGGTTCTTTGAGGCCAGCCATTTCCTCTCGTACAGGTGCTATGGAAGCATGGCCGAGTTTAGGAAGAAACCTGAGAGTCGGAGACCGACGTACGTGCTCAGTGGCTAGAGTTGTTCACAGCTTTATCTTCTCCACCCCTGGAAGGGCAATTTGGCGACGAATCACTTTAAGGGGGGAAGTTTGTAAGAAACCAGTTCTTATTCATTCATTATAGGTTTCTTCTTTTCCTTTTTCCTTAAGTATTTTTGAGAAAATAAGGAATATGGAGAGAAGTCCCAATATTTTTGGGTACATGCCGTGTACTTTTCCACACACTGTGTACTTTGGCCGTGTGGGATGAGTACACAGGGTGTGTAGGCCTGTCGGTGATGAAGGGTGTAAAAACCGATTACACGCCGTGTACTAGGTATTTACACGCCGTGTAATCAGTCGAAAGGTGAATAGTAAGGGGGTGTAAGCAGCCACCAGCAGAGCGACAGTACTCGCCGTGTTATCAAGAATACACGCCGTGTACTCATGTCAACAGATGAACAGTGCCACTGTGGAAAGAAGCCTCCAAAGGAACAATTAATAAAAATAAAAAGTACACTCTGTGTACTTGAGAGTAAATTCCATGTAGTCTGTTTTTCTCGCTTAAAATGGGCATTATCCTTCTCATTTGGAAAAGGATTCTTTGAGTCCATTTTGGAGCCGGGAGAGGAGGCCAGAGCTTTGGAGATCTCCTGACCGCACACTGGGAATCCGAATCCTTCTCTGATGGTCTCGATTGAACCTCACAGGTGAGTTATTCCCTCTCATTGTGTGTTTCTTACCAATTATGTCCTAAGGGAATTTTATTTGAGGTTTAATGTGTGAGAATTTATCCTATATCTACATCGTTTACGGGCATTTCGAGAGGCGTCATTCACGTATAGCAGTCAGAGACGATCAAGGTAGTTGGTCTGGTGTTTATTTTCAACTACTGAGTTGAATTTGTGTACCGTTGTGCTATGAACCCATGTTTTGGGTGTCACATGGCTGTGTAATTTGATGAAAGTTATCTATAATTGCATAGATAAACTTTTGATAAGTTAGAACTACTGTTTGGGATCACTGCTTGGATCTAAGACCACCCCGAGGGTGCATTCATCTATTTATCCATTTGGCCGGAATACCTGCTGGTATACCGTGAATTTTAGCATGATTTGAAATCTCCTTGAGAGGAATTTTATATAATTTATTTCTTGCTTATGTGTTGGGCTTGACCTGGTTACTTGTATAGCCTGAGGGAAGTGTTTTTTAGCCTGTGGACAACCTTTCTCATGCCTGTGGGCAATAGTTTCTGTGCCTGTGGGCAGTAGTTTTTGTGCCCATGGGCAATAGTTTCTGTGCTCAGGGGAAGTAGTTTCTATACCTGTGGGCGACAACTCGTATTCCTGTGGGAAATATTCGTTATGCTTATGGGCAGACACCTGTGGGTTTCGATTCTAATTACCTGAGGGTAAGTATGGTATGTCTGAGGACAGATTTACTATAAATATTCAACGTGGTGATTTCCATATGTTATACCTTCCATGTTAAAGAACAGGTTTGAAATGGTTAAATGAATATTAAAATGGAAATGTAATTGGTAGAGTTAGTTACTTTGAGTATTGCTTAGTTTATTGCATTTACTTTTTCACACTGCTGTTACACATTTCCACTAACAGTTGGGCATGGGCCTTTGGTGGGTGCCTACTAGGATTTATTTCTCACACCCTGTTTGGGTCATGTCTTCGGCCAAAACAGACTATATTTCTACAGGTGTTGATAGGGGAAAGGGTCCCTATATAGGTACATGATTGTAGCAGAGGAGTAGGAGAGCATGAGACCGAGCCTAGGCTTGTGATGCTGCTGCATTCTGTTTACTATGCTTTTTTTTGCTTGGATGTAACTTGTACTTTGAGTTGTATTGTATTTTATTTTAGTGTATAATGTTATGGCTACTTCCATAGAATTAGTGACATGATGCATCTTTATATATATGACTGCTGGTTCTCTTTTACTTTAGTTGTCCATTTCAGTTGTATATTGTTTACTGCTTCTGCTATTGTATGTTATATTTCCTTTCCTCTACGTTTCACTTTGAAAAATGAGGGCATAGTTTATCCACTATCAGACCTGGGCCCTCACATCTAGTCAGCAGCCTCTGGCGTTTGGGGAAATGCGCTTGAGTTCATGTGACCAACCGGGTTCGGGGTGTCCGTTGTGTGGCTTCTAGATCCGAGACGTTACACTAAAAATTGAAAGAAAAATAAATATCAAGTGATTAAAATTACTAAGAACCAAGAGAAAAGTAAAACATTTAAAATTAACATTTAAAAATAAATTAAAATAAAATAAAATCAAAGAATGAAAAATAATGAAAAAAATAAAAAATAAAAACAAAAAAACTCACAAAATAAATAGAAAAACATAAATTATATAATTTATTCAAACAAAATAACAAAAAATTACAATTAATCAACAAAAGAAACAATTTATCATTAAATACAAACTTTAATCAACAAAAGATATGTGGAAAAAACAAATGAATAAAGGCTACATAAAAATTACCTATACTTAGCATATTTTTAGTCCTCAAGAAATCATTCAGTACAAATTTAGTGATAGAAAATAAATCTCATGTTTGAAAAAAATATTTCTTAAAATAATTTATTTTCAAAATTATTTCCCCCATGGATTCTATTAAGTTGAAAAATGAATTCCCTCTCAAATTAAATATTCTTGGTGAAAAAAGAGTTACTCTTTTACAAAAAAAAGATTATAAATTTAAAATTTTAAACTGAATTTAACAAACTTCAATTTTTATCTAGCTTGAAGTTAAAACTTCTCTTTACCTCTAGAATAATAGACTCACATAATTTAATGACTCATAATAAATAAACAAATTTTTGAATGAGGTGGAGGGAAAAATTATTGGTGGAATAAATAAACCATACAAAATTTGATGAATAAATAATAAAATAATAATAAAATTCAACTTGGATTAGGTTTTTTATTTCATAATCCATTTTTATGAATGTATTATAAGTTAAATTCAAATTAATTAGTTCAAAATCAATGATGATTGTATAACATTCTCCCAATATTTTAGAAAAGTCCATTTTTCTAAAGGGTAAGAGAAATGATTTACCTAATTAAATCTATAGAGTATTAATGACTAATAAATTCAAAGTGGTATAAAAACCTTTATATTTGATAAAAAAATTTCACCCACAAAATATGGAAAAGTTAAGCTAAAAAAACTCACAATTTTGAAAAAATTTAAGGGGATTTTTATGGGTTGACCTTGAAGTGCTGTTAAACATAATTAAAGACCCCTCTATCACACTTAAAACTCAATAATTACACCATTTTTGAAATGTAATGTCAAAGAACATTCATGAAAGTAAATATTTAAAAATATTTTTAATTCAATAATAAAAAATTCATGTATCAGGTCACAATAATGCTCAAAAATTACTTTTCCACATAGAAAAAAAGTCACAACATACACAATAGACACACACTAGTTAGTATATTAACAAATTTATCATATATTTTTGGGTTTCAAAGTATATGCATGTTAATATTTGAATCTCAATAATGATTCCAATAAAACATTAAAATAGGCATGCATACCAATAACTTCAGCACACAAAGACAGTAAAAAAGGTAGCAGAAACCAGTAGCTTAAAAAAAGGATTTCATTAGGAAAAAAAAATAAATAGAAACTTATAAACATTTATTTTAACAAAAAAATAAGCATAAAATTTTCAATTTTAAGCATAAAAAATGTAGAATTTAAACTATCACTCACCTTTTACCGAAACCCTAACACTTCAAGTTCAACATGAGACACAACTTTTTTTTTCTATTTTTGAGTAAGTATCTATGGATTCTCATTTCAAGAACTAATAAATGGAAACTTATAAGAATAAAATTCCATAATTTTGATGTTCAATAAAAAATATAATTTAATGTTCAGGGATACTGGTACAAAGATTCTCCAGAATGTAGCTTCTCTTGATATTTTTAAAACATTGAATTTATTATTTAGAAATATGTAAAATTATTTTCACCACAATAAATATAAATAAAACATTAACATTTACATGAATTAATTATTTAGGTAAAACATAAAATATTTTCAAGAATATTCAGTAATTCATCATGTTTGATATTTAATTCAGTAATCACAAACACTTAAAAACCTGAATTCTAGAGAAAAAATAAAATTGGTATGTACCCCACACCAAACATGATTTAGAACATTTAATAAGAATTTAAACTCTTTAAAATTTTACTATATAAGGACTTAACCTAGAATAATTGTTGATATGGAATAACTTACCAAATACTGGTTGTCACATGGTGTAATGTACTGATATATTAGTTTTATACAAATGAAACAAATAAAAACATTTATTAAAGACCCAAAAAATAATTAAAGAAAAAAATAAAAAATATATAATCCTGGGTTTAACCCCCAAGGGATTATATATTCAGACATTCTACAACTAGATAGTCTTTTATTTAACCCTAGTCAGATGGTTGATGTGGCATGTTGATTAGAAACCACCACATGGGTTTCTTCCGAGTCTGTCTCCTCACACAATGGTTCTCAAAACTAGTAAAAAAATATAATTATTAAAATCCCTCTTTATCTATGTAAAAATATGTCTTCATAACATATTTTTATAGAATTACATTATATAGGTGCAAGGTAAGTTAGAGGAAGAATTGAGGAGCCTTGAACTCAAACAAATAATTAAAATAATCATTAACAATTAAATCAGTTTCACCCATTTTTAAATTTATTTGATCAATAAAATATAAAGATAAATAGAGAATAAAAATCTATAGTTTAGAACAATTCCTATTCAATTTAATCCACCTTAGTGGTGTCGTAAATAAAATAAAATTTAAAATTACCTAAATTCAGTTTTTAGTGAGTTTTAGGAGTTCATGAAGTTCCTTAGTAGGTGCTTGTTTATCACCTTCTAAACTGACTAGGAAGTCAAAAAGTTCAGATAACACATCAGAATATTCATAGGGATATAATAATTAAAAACTAATCTAATATTAATCAAAATTAAATAAAAAATAGCCTAATGCACAAAGTAATCATCTCCCTTGAACAAAATGGAATCTATTCTTCATTGAAACAAAATGATCATAGGGAAAATATCCAAGGTTAGAGGAACAAAATTTGTATCCTTTAACTAATCATCAAAATAAAACACTTCTGTAGTGGTATCTTATATGGTAACTAAGAGGGCGTCTTCAACTAGTTTAACTCATTCAACCATGGAAAAATCATTAGATTAGTCGATACATAGAAAAATCATTCCAATAAAATGTATAAATAGTTTGATCATCCAATAAAAATTTGTATTATTCAATTTCAGTAGGTTCCTATTCTTGAAAGACTTCAAAATATGACTTATAATGGTAAATTTGAAACTCCAACATTGAATCAATAGACTTTCAAGGGACAAAAATATGTAGCTCTGTCTCTTTTGGATGATCTTCCTCTAAGTCTTCTTAAAAAATACGATGAAATTATTATATTATTTTTGGTACCTTAGAAAAGATTTGATAGCTTCAATGAAATTCATAATCTTCTTAAGAGCCACCATATGGTCATAAAAAGTCACTTTAATCATTTACCCTTATTTCAAATACTAGAAATATTCCATAGTATGTATAAGTTCTTTCATGTGAGGGGTTTCTAATAGTGACAAATATTTATGAAATTGTAATTCCATCACTGTTGAAATCAGTAATAATTAAATAAAAATAATGAATCCCTAAGAAAAATGCACCTCCTTAGAAATGGTGCCAATTTTTATAACCTATCATCTAAACTACCAAATATATATTTATGCTTCCCTGGATATAGAACAATAACTAACATAGGGTTTAATCTCAAGGAGGTAGTGTGTTTATTCTAGCAATTTTTAAAAAATACCTTTTTTTTATTTTTGAGTATTTTGAAAGTAGAAAAAAGAAAACATAAATAGTGAATATAAAAACAAGAAAATAAATAGGAATAAAGAAGTGAAATAGAATGTTAGTAAGAAAGAAAACCAGTTCTAGAATGATTAACTCTATACTTCATATCATCAGTCTAAAAGGTTATATCACCATCACTCAACCTTAATCAATGTATGTTTTATGTCTTGAAATAAACACCACTCTCAAAAAATAGTGAACAATACTGCATGGATTGTCTTCCTGTGCATGAAGTCTTTTTTAATTGTGAAAATATCACAAGTTTAAATCGCATTATCAAATAATGTCACCTATGAAAAGGTGATCATCACAAGATCAAAAAATCACAAAACCTATCTTAATATTATCTATCAATTGAATAATATACGAATAAGAACATAATATAGATGAGTAAAGTAGAAAATAGTTTCAATAAATGATTATATGGTTAAATCTCCTCAATTCAAATTTTCAATTTACAAAAAGTGTAGAAGATGTATACATATGAACTAAATATTTGATCTACAAGAAGCAACAAGACACACCTCATGGAACTAGCTCCATGAGCTAGTCCTATATTTCTAGAGGTTATGGATCACCATGAAGAGAGAGAAAACAACATAAGAAAATTTTATTTAAAAAATAGAGAATTAGATAATAGAGGAGGATAAGAAAAGAGAGAAAAATCCGGAAAATGGTATGAGGGGATATACCTTTTTTAGAAATGACACCCTATTTAAAATCATAAAGAAATAAAATAATAACAAACTAATATGAAAACAAAATTATTACATGTGTAAATCTTTACCCAAATCCTCTTTTTTCATGTGACACAAGTAAACCCCCCTATATAATTCATTTTATTTACTTTTAAAATGGCATGTAAACCTACTGTCAATAAAACTCTTCACTATAACTATTATTAATGAATTACAATTTGAACATAATCCATTGATAAAAATTATAATTGAGTCTTTTAATTCTTATAGAATCATCTAGATAATTGTTTACCACATCCTCACCCACCCTTGATTAGGCATGAATTTACTTTGGCAACTTAGTTCATGCATCTTCATAGTCAATATTCATCAAATGACTAGCAGGCACCAGCTCCAGTTAAATCAGTGAGATTAGATTTTTTTTCCATTTTCCATTGGTGTGAACTCATCCAAAAAATCATAATAAAATAACTCAGGAATAAAATTCCCCATAAACCCAATCCAGACTTACGATCTTAATGCAGAACATCACCAAAATTAGAAAACACCTTATGCGTGCATGAATATGAATTAAAAATTGGTGATTTAGGAAAAAATGAAACCCGCACCATCATCACTACCAACAGTATGTACCTGAAAACAAGATACAAAAAATAAAAATTCAATCTTCTTACATGATTTTTTTTCAACCTTATTAGCTCAAGTTCTTCACATGATCAAGATCAAGGTTTAACTTTACCACAATGTTGATCTCCAAGGCACAACTAGGTCTTTCAAAAAATAAATCCAAACAACCAATAAATCTAAGACATCATCAAAATCCAAAAAAACAATTTTACCTTGTACAGAGAAATCTCAAATTGAAGATGAACTCAAAAAATTCTCCTCACTATGGACAATCTTTATTATTCACCTTTGACTTTGATCATCATCCTCAGAACTTCCAATCATCATCGAAAACATAAAATAGAAAACATCACCATCATATTCAAGAAGATCTCACAATCCTGGCTCTATCTTAAAATTCATTTTTATCCAACATTAAATTTATCTTAGTTTCATCAGTGACCTGATTAATTAGTTCTTTGTCAAATGCTTCGACTCAGGTGACTTCGAATCTTCATCGTGTAGGATCATATTCTTTTGCAGATCAACTTCAGGAATTCTCATCTCAACACTTGTCATGAACTAGCCCAGACACCCTAGTTCCCAGATACTCGAGCTTACACTGACATAGCCCAAAGGGAATTCTTGATCCTTATGGGTTTGTGACTAGCACCTAGAATCACATACGATAAAATAGGGAATCAATTTTCCAAAAAACAGTGGAAGATAAAAGATATAAGTCAAAATGATCAAAACTAAAAAAATAGAAGGTAACAGAAACTAAATAGTTATAGAAAAACACAAATCATTACATAATCAAAATACTCAATATCTAGCCAGATAAAAAACAATACCAAAGAAAACATAATCCCATTCTATGGTCCAAAGGATTTAGAACATCCACCACCTACAAGTGTCACTTTATCTTTTCTCAGACTTGGCATAAGTATATCTTTAAATGTCTAAAGTAAATATTATGGTGTGATATATAAATCTCAATAGGGTTTCACTAAGTGTTCCTTAATCAATACCATAATAATTTACCATTATTTCTATCAATTTAAATAAGACAAGGCATGCAATTTCAAATTTTCATATTTAAATACAAAACATGATTTTATTTAAAAAAATGGTGAATACACCAAAATAACTTTCAAATAGGCTTAAGTGATCATTTTATATAATTTTTTTTATATAAATCAATTAGCATGAATAAAACTGTTCAACAATTCAATGACATGTGTAATCAAGTAAAACAACTCATAACAAAACAAGAACCATGTAAACAAGACCCATAGTAAGTTATTTTATTAAGAAATAGGATCCCCACACATCTCATAGTAATAATGGATCTATTTAGGCGTTCACACACAAATACACCCCAAAAATGGGAACCTAGAAAGGGAAGTCTACAACCCATGGGGGGAACCCATTACGGGTAGTCATGCCAAAGTTATTTTAGTAATAGTTGTCATCATAAATCCATTTCAAGGGAGTCAATGTCCTTGAGTGATTTTATTAATTACCAAAAACAACCTAGGCTAACCTGTACTTTAACAATCAATAAAATTTGAAATTAATCATTTTAAAACATAATTTCCCAATTTTAATTTTCAACATGTAATTCTCTTTTCAAAACTCATTCATTAGTTTTTATCATTTCTTTCCATTTCAAAATACCTTACAATTTAATCCATTTTCTCAAGATTAATCATGAAATCATTTAATCAAAACAATTTCCAAATCAATCCATCATTTTTCCTAAATCTACTTCACAATTCCAATTCAATTGGAATTGGTCTTTTTATCAATTTCCACCCCCTTTAAAATGAATAATAAAATCATCACAATTCAATGTTTTTAAATCAATTAAAAAATAATTTAAATTTAATCTATAAATTCTAGGTTTTGATTTTAGGGAAAATAATTATGGAACCACCAACCTTTAATAAAATATCAAGAATCCACACCTGTAGTATGATTTGATAATGAAGAATGAAGGTGTTAGAGATCAAGAAATCATACCTAGAATCAAGATACCACAAAATGGATTTTATATCCATAAAAAACATATTGTTATAATACCCTATAATTAGAATAGAACAAGAGACTATAAGAAAACTCTTGAGATAATATTCACTTACCTGGAAGAGATTAAATGTGATCAACCCCACTTTAATCCACTAAGAGATGGGGTTTGAGGATCCAAAATCACTTATTGACAGACTTCTAAGCCATGTAATTTTATTTAGGATGAGTGAGGGTCAACCAGAGGTAAATTTGAGGGGTTTTGAATTTTAAAATATATTTCTAGAATTAAAAATAACCATGGACATGGTTTTTTAGATAGGGATGCACAATTAGACAAACCGTATGTCCTAACTCTATGCCCCTATTATGTGATGCGTGGTTTCTCCTAGGTGGGGAAATTATTTGTTAAAACATGAAAAAAATGTTCAAACCCTCATTGTCTAGGGTTCTATGGTTTACACTAGATAGTTTCATAGTTTTGGAAAATCATGCGCCAACCGTGCACAACCCAAAAGCCTCCAAAATTCTCCAATTTTCACCCGAAACAACTCGAGACAAACCCCAAATAAAGAATAATAAAAAAAGGGTCAAGAAGTACTAGAAAAAAAGTAATATAATGTCAAAACCTCCCCATAATAGAAGCTTTCTATCCCTAAAAATCATTTCATGAAGTTTACATATCAAATTAATGAGGCCACTTCTCTCTCATCAGTGTCTCATGCTCTCAAGTCTCATGAGAATCAAAATAATGCTTCCATATCATATATACAAAAGGTATATTCCTCCCATGAAGTAACTCTATCTCAAAAATAAACTATCCTAATTGGTTTCTCTATCATGTATAAATTATATTCAAAATTAATATTTCTATAGATCGAAATATGATACAGATCAGAAATATATTTCCATAGATGAGATACATTAAACACATTATGTATCAATGTTAATTGTTGTCGAAGTGATAAATGGTAATCCACTTTTACCACCTACTAAACAAACTCAAAAGGTCCCAAAAAATGAGGATCAAGCTTCCCTTTCCTCCCAAGCCATCAGTGACCCAACCAAGGTGAAACTCTCAAGACCAACTAGTCACCGACAAGAAACTTGAACGGTCTTTGATTAAAATTACTATAGGATTTATACTATCTCTATTCCCTAAAAATTCACTAAAAAATAAACTAAATATTTTCCATCATCTCTTGGAACAAAATTGGTCCAACTAAGGAATTTTCACCAATATTCAACCAACGCAATAGTGATTTTCATGGCCTACCATACAAGGAATCAAAAGTAGATATTCTAATTGTGGACTGGTAACTATTATTACAAGTGAAAGAAACCAGTCCCAAATGGCCATCCCAAGTTCCACCAAAATTGAGGATTCAAGCATGGACCATATCCTCAAGATTTTTTATATCTCTATTTTTCTAGAAATCCATCTATGGTTGGTATGTCATAATCAAATGAACCTAAGATCATATCACCACCTAATAGCCTCGCCAAAAATGAGAGGTAAAATATGGATCTCAATTAGAGACTATAGTATATGGAACTCCATGAAAATAAAAAATCTATTTCACATAGAGATTCCCCAACTCATCAAATTTTGTTGTATCATGAATGGGTATAAGGTGAGATGATTTGGTTAGCTAGTTGATCATAACTAATATTTCGTTATTCTTTATAGGGGTATGTGGAAACCCAACAAAAAAGTCCATAGATATATCATACCACTTTCCAGTAAAAACTGGAAGTGGCTGAAGAAAACCCAAAGGTCTCTCGTGATCGCCCTTGATCTATTATCAAGTATAAGAACATGAAATAAGTTCAAAAATATCCTATATCATACCTAGACACTAGAATCGTCACTATATTTCATAGAACATATTTGTGGTTCCTAGGTGCGTAGCCCATTGAGAATTACAGAAATACCCATCAAATATTTTCTCATTGTAAAAAGTACAACACACCAGTTTCGAAAACATAGGATACCATTAGAGGAGAATGACAATTTACCAATGGTATCCCCACCATAAAGAGAGTCCCTAATGTTTCAGAATTAATCATCAATCTATAGTTCCTGATGAATCATATTGAGCAGAGTGAAGGTGAATTGAAGACTTTCCAATAATACCTAAGAATCTTCCTATTGGACCACTAAATGAAACATTACAAAATATCCATAATGTTCCTATCCTTGGATGATTCATTCAAGTCTTAGGTCATAAGTTTCATGCTCAAATCATTGGAAACAACATTCCCTTTCCCTATGGTATAGGCAATGTTGAAAACAAAATATTGAAGGTACTCCACCTAACTCCTCTGATGAAGATTCAAATAATTTTTATAGAAGATATAATTCAATATTTTGTGATCAAAATACATGGCAAACCTTTATATGAAAAGGTAATGCCACCAACTCTTAAGATTGTGCATCACAACCATGAGTTCAAGGTCATGGGTCAGATAATTCTTCTCATTTGGAATAAAATGTCAAGAACAATAGGCCTCCATGTGATCACACTACATAAGAACAAAAAAAATCAAACCTGATGTATAACAGAAGACCATATAGCCCTACTTGGCCTCTAGAAGAGTCAAAACTACTGTAGAAGTAAGAAGACATCTTAGCTCAAAAAAATAACTATGACATTTATCATACCAAGTGAACTTCACCCCCTTATTAGTGAGAGCGGTCATCATAGATGCCAACTTTGAGAAATCCTTTACAAATCTACAATAATACCCCGCTAAACCCCAGAATGTCAAAATATCAAAAACAGGTAGTTTCATGTCATCAAACTATAATTTCATGTAAAGACATTTTAAACCAACCAACATGGATGTAGATGGGGATATCACATTGAGGGGGGCTTGTTAATGTGGTAATAGATTCTTCACAGGGAATCCATACGGATAAAGGTGCAAAATTTCTCTCATATATTACACCTATAGGGATTATGGGACAAAAAATCATTTGTATCTAGGTGGGGAATAGAATTAGAACAACCATAGAGGAGTGGATATATGGGGGCCTAATAGTATGGTTCGTATAATTATATGCAATAGGAATTATGATTCATATTACCAAAACTAGTATATAAGATTAAGGATTATTTTATACATGGAGAAGATATCATTGATAGAGGATACGGTGGAACCTGTCATAGAGGGACTCGGGATATAGCTGATCTAGTCTTGATTATGAATGGGAGAACTCAAGACTCAACATTTGGGAAAGGGTGAATCTAAAATACGACACCATGGAAATTAATGTAAGAGGTTCTTCAAGAATTGTGGGGTTTCATGGTGTTCATGGCCCTTGACTAGAATGTCAAAATATCAAAAACATTTCACTATTGTTTCCATGTCATAATATCTTTTACCTTCTTAGGGTAAATTGAGATTCTATGTTCCAAGAATACGTATCCCAAGAACTTCACTTCACGAATCCAAAAATAACATTTAAATAGCTTGGTATAAAGCTTATGATTCCTCAATGTTTCCAGAACATCTCTCAGATGACACACATGATCCTCCTTGGGATGAGAGTAAACTAGGATGTTATCCAAAAATATGACCATGAATGTATTAAGACACTTGTAAAATATCATATTTATCAAAACCATAAATCCTCTAGGATCATTGGTTAGAACAAATGGCATGAAAAGATACTCATAATGTACATACCTACTCTAGAAGGAAATTTTCTAAATGTCATATTCTTTTATTCTGAACTAGTGATAACCAGATTAAAGATCAATCTTTGGGAACCACTTTTCCAATTTAAACTGGTCAAACAGATCATCAATCCACAAAAATAGATACATTTTCTTTACCATAACTCATTTGAGTTCCCATTATTCAACACATAGTTGAATTGTTTCATCATCTTTCTTTTCAAAGAGATTTGTCACTTCCCAAAGTGACACACTCAGTCATATAAATACTTTCTCTAACAGATCATCCAATTGAGTCTTCACCTATTTATTTCAGCTGGATCCATATGGTTAGAAAGTATATATATCGGTTGAGCACCATGAACCAAATCGATAAAAACTCCACTTCTCTAACCTATGGAAAACCATAGAAACCAGAAGGAAACACATCGAGAAACTCAATGAAAACTAGATGGAGATCATTGCTTATGGACTCCCCCTCCATATCAAAAGAGAACAGTAATATTACTTTACCTAACTATGGATAAAAGTACTAGATTTACTCGACCTCATTTCCCATTCTCCCTGAAAGATATTTCACACCCCCTTGGTCATGGTAAAAGAGACCCATTGAATATAATAGTAAATTCAAGCCTTATTTACAATGAGACAATCCATCTCTAAAATGACATCAAGAGGTTTCATATTGAGAACTAGAAAATCCCAATCAATCTTAGTTTGTGATAGAGAGAAGACACAAGCATGACAATAGAGACCGTGATCTCTCTTCATTCTGAGGGGAATAGTAATATCCATCATATAAGTCAAAAGATCTATAGTAAGATTTAGCAGGTGCATAATACGATTTGATACCAATGAGTGAGATTCACCATTATCAAATAAAGTAGTCACTAAATACGAATCTATAATGATGGTACCTCTCACAGTTATTGTACTTGTATTACCTTTCTATGAAGACTCTTCCACTATGTAAAGAAGATTCATTCCAGATGATTGTAGACAGAACCCCTTAGATCTCTAAGAATCCGATTACATCGTAATACTTCTAGGTGTTGAAGATATCATACTACTATGTGGAGAAGAAAAGAAATGTAATAATTTATATAGGTTCCCTGATCGACCATAAGAACTGAATATCTTTGGCACCTCAGTACAGATATGTCTCAAATTCCCAACCTTAATACATTGAAAGTAAGTCTAAGGGCCTATTCCAACCAATAAAGGAGGTATAGAGGATGATTTCTATCGATAACCACCATGAGACTCATCAAGATTTATCTTCCCTTTAAAGGAACTCATAGAATATCCACTGGGATAAAAAGGAACTCCTGAAAATCCTGACTTACCAGCCAGGTCAAGATCAACCATAAACAACCTATCCAGCACATCTACATAATAAGTGAGATTCATCAAGAAAACCTATGAAAAAATATCAGGTTGAATACCCATCTAGAACCGTCGAGAATTAAACTTATCATTTGATACAATCTCAAGTGAAACTTCACAAGCTCAGTAAAGTAGTTCGCATACTCCGTCATGGTCTTTCCAGCTTGTTCGAGTTTGAAAAACTCCATATCCTAAGTGAGAACTATAGAATATGGATAGAACTAAACAATGAAAATAACCCTAAATTCCTTACACTTTAAACCCATGTGATTATTCTCCATTACCATAAAATACCACCATCTCCTTCCAGGTCCCTCTAGTTTGATTATACCACATTTTACCTTAATAGAATCAAGAATTTACAAGAAATTAGATAGATTCACTATCTTTCTCAACCAATCCCCAACCTCTTGAGGATCATTAAATCATTGGAATACTAGTGGATTATAGTGAAGAAACTCCTATTCATGATGCCAAGATTCATTCCTTTGAGGTTCCATAACTAGATCCTGGATGGGAATGAGTGATGGTGCCTATCCTAGAGCTTAGAAAACATGCATAATGATCCTAATAAGACCCTGTTCCATGGTAGGATCCAATCACTATGTTTCACCTTTAGCTTCCTCTTAAATCATATTCACATATATTATTGGAGGCATAATGATACAAATAATTAACAAAAAATATTGAATACATCAGAATATTACTCATATCAAAAACTCAAACAAGTGAAATAGGAAAATTAACCTCATTAGATAAGATATCAAGATTTGGATTTCAACCTATCCATATCGAAAAGCAGAGAAATGATTGGAATTAGATAAAATTATCCCTCAACATTCATTCCCCAAACCACCCATGGTAACTTAAGGCATGTTATGATGAGATATGGCTAAGAAATCTCTCATAATTACCACCTAAGTCCTAGAAAGATGTCCCAAACAACATACTGGCATAAAGAAAAAATACTAAACTTTCACCTTTGATACCAATTTTTCACAAACTAGCCTAGATACCCTGGTACCCCAATATCCAGGTCGACACTGACATATCCCAAAGGGCGTTCTTGATCATCATGGGTTAGAGAATAGTAGCCGAAATCATACACGATGAAAAGATATAATTAATTTTCCACAAACCAATAAAAGATAAAAGATACAATTAAGTATTCCCAACACACCAAAAAGAGAAAGTACCAAAAAACAAATAAGTATAACAACACCCAAAATTCTATATCATTAAATTACTTAGTATATAACTAGATAAAACTCAAACATCCCAAATAAATCATCATTCCATTCCATGGTCTAATGGATCAATAACATCCACCACATCCATGTGGCGCTTTCCCTTTTCTTGTAAATGGCATAAGAAGATATACAAACTTTTAAAGGAAAAGGTGGGGTGTGATCTATAAATACTAGTAGGGTCTCAACAAGTGTTCCATAACAAATACTATAAAAATTTACCATTATTTATATAAATTTAAATAATACAAGGCATGACATTTCAAATTTTCATATTTAAATCCAAAACATGCTTTCATTTCAAAATGATGGAAGATATATCAAAACAAATTTCAAATAGGCTTAAATGAAAATTTTATATAAAGAAGTTTATATAAATCAATTAGAATGAATAAAATAGTTCAAAAATTAAATGACATGTTTAATCAAGTCAAAAACTCATAGAAAAGCAAGAACCATGTATAAAAACCCACGGTAAGTTAGTTTATTAGGTAACAGGATCCTCACACATCTCATAGTGATCATGGATCTAGTCATGTGTACACACAAAATTACAACCCAAAAAGGGGAACCCATCAAGGGTAGTCTACAACTCAATAGGAGAACCCATTATAGAAAATCATGTTGAAGTTGTTTTAGTAATAGTTTTAATCATAAATCCATTTCTATGGAGTCAAGGTCCTAACATTCTTATCCCAATTATCACTAACTACCCATAATAACATGTGATTTAGCAATAAATTAAATTGGAAATTAATCATTTCAAATAATTTTAAAACATAATTTCCTAATTTAAATTTTAAATATGCCTTTCTCCTTTAAAAAAAAGTTATATGTCTTCATCATTTCATTCCATTTAAAAACACTTTTCAATTTATTCCATTTTCTCAAGATCAATTATGAAATTATTTAATCAAAAAAATTTCCAAATCAATCCATAATTTTTCACAAATTTACCCCAAAATTCCAATTCAATTAGAATTGGGATTTTTATCAATACTCACACCCCTTTTAAATGAAGAATTGAATCATCATAATTCCATGTTTTTAAATAAATTAAAAAATTATTTCAATTTAATCTAGCAATTCATGGTTTGAATTATATGGAAAATAATTATGAAACCACTTACCTTTAATCAAAGAGTAATAATCGACACCCGTAGTAGGATTCACCAATAAAGAATGAAGGCATTGGAGATTATGAAATAAAACCAAGAATCAAGATCCCATCAAATGGAGTTTATATCCATAAAAACATGATGATCTAATACCTTATAAAGATGAGAGAATGGGAGACCAAAATAAAAATCACAAGAGAATATTCACTTACCCTGAGAATACTAAACACGATTAACCACACTTTGATATTACAGGAGAAGGGGTTTGGGGAGCCAAAAAAACTTCTTTAAAGCCTCCCAAGTCAAGTAATTTTAGTTATAATGAGTTAAGGTTAACTAGGGGTTAAAACAGGGGGTTCAAAATTTTAAAATAAATTTTCAGAATTAAAAATAACAATGTACACAGTTTCCTAGAGAGGGGTGCATGATTAGACAAGTCGTGCACCATAACCATACACCCATATTCTAGGATGAATTATTTCTTCTAGGTGATAACATGGTTTTTCAAACCACACACCAACTATGAAAACCCTCACTATTTAGGGTTTCATGGTTTTTTCTGGGGAGGTACACAGTTTGGAAAAACCATGTACCAATAGTGAATAACCCAAAAAAACCTAAAAATTTATCCAAATTTCACTCAGAACAACCTTAGAAAAACCCCAACCAAAGAATGATCAAAATAATGGTTTAAGAGTACCTGAAAACAAGAAATGGAATGTTACATCCCTATTGTTCTTCAACCACACAAATCGAGCAATTTCGAAATCACAGTACTAAGGGTTGCGCTTCATAATTCTAGGGTCGATATTAGAATATCATTAAAGATTCATCAGATCCAACTAGTTGTAGTTAGAGATTGAGAACATCAAACTTTATAGGACTTTGGATAATTTGGAGTGTTATTATATGAAAACTGAGGTCAATATCGATAATGAGAAAGCCTCTAATCGAGACTAGTAGGGCTCAATATTTTAATTTTAAGATGCGGTAAATTATCTATGGAATGCTTAGAAAATTATTTTATGATAATTATTTTAAGTGGAGATTTATCTTATCTATCATGAGTATTGCATTATATTTTTTTATACATAAATTTAGGGAAAATTATCATAGGAGAAATTATCCAATGTGCTACTTGTCCATTTGTTCTTATGCAAAGATAAACAAAAAATTTTATAGGCTACACTATTTAGATAAAAATAAAAAAATTAAATAATTTAAAATAAATAAATAAATAAATAAATAAATAAATAATTTTAAAATAAGTTAATAAATTAAGGTAAATTTCAAAATAAAAACCACTTAAAAAATAATGAAATGGAAATTAAATTAAAACAACACTAACTAAAAATTGACATAAACATAAATATTAAGAGATTAAAATTAATAAGAACCATGAACGAATTAAAACCTTAAAAATTAATATTTAATAAACAAAACAAAACAAAATAATAATAATAATTAAAATAATGAAAAAATATATAATAAAAACATAAAACATAGAAAATAAATAAAAAACATAAATTTAACAATTTATAAAACCAAAATAACAAAAACTTATAATTAACCAAAAAAATAAAAAAATAGAATTAAATACATAGTATATTCAACAAAATAGATGTAAAAAAATACAATAATGAATGCCATATCACTACTCCCTACCTTATCTAAATTTTGGATATGCAATATACCCTATTTACTTTATCTTTCCATGAACTTCAAAGAGAAGTTTTTATAATCTCCCTATAACCATCTGTTAATCAGAGGGTTGAGATTAATTCTCCCTTATCTATTCCTCCCATATCCTGATTTATGTACCACACAAGTTAATGTAGTCATAAACATAAATTCAAACCTGATTCAATTGCTAAAATTACAATATAAATATACTCTTTAAAAATCCATATTTATCTGTCAATGAATCAATAAAACCACCTCTTTATGGTGCGGTGACTTACTTTGTGGAATGGAATAATCAATTAAGACCTGTGTGAAATACTCCACTAAGAAATGATTATTAATAAATACTAGGATCTACAAAATCTAGTCGAACCTCCAAATATATTCCTTTTAAATTTTCCAATCATATTGTCACAATCCTTCCACATCTTCTTGATTTAACCAACCTATCATGGTGAATCACTTTTCCTCATGGTGCAACCTCATATTACTCTTTATAAGTTGTGGTGTAACCATAATTTATAATTTTTAGGTCTATATACTTCTATAATCTCTAAAAGTTTCCCAAACACCTTTCAGAACATGTCTCACTTCTACATTAAATGAGTATCTCCATTCCAAAAACACTGAAATTCATTTACCTAACTTTATAGTGTAGCCTTTATATCATGACATGTAACAAATAATTTAATAATCATTTAAATATTCTTGAATATTATTTGTGGCATAATCAGTTGTATTTTAGTGTGATTAAAAAATATTTAAAAAAATTATTCATTTCAAAATATCTTATGTAGAATCCATTCCTAGAGCAACACATTGAGCCAAAAAATGAATCAATCTTCTAAATTTTCAAGAAAAATCTTTCCAACATACATAAAAATACATTATTTTATTTTGTGATGTGACTATCACTCTTATAAAGTCCCAATTAAATATTATAAAGTATAAATTTTCAAAATTCTAAACATTAAATAAACTATTCATGGATTTACTCTTATAGTTTCAGTGAGATCATGCTATTTATAATACCATATTTTTCAACATATATCCCATATATTCCAAAATTCATTCAATTACTCTTTACCCTTCATCCACTTTATATTTTTTTACCTCTTCCAAAACCATGACTTTTATATATAAAGATATATCAGATTATATCTTTACATTTTTTTTACTAGTGAATTTATATTCACCACTTCTACAAATATATAATGAATATATCTTCCCATCACAAAGTCTTTAATAAATGACACTAGTAATTGATAACTTAAAATCCAACAAAAAATCCAGTAATTGAAAATAAATTTAACACCAAACATGCATAAGGTTCTGTCAATTATTAATTATTAAATAAATAACCACTAAGTTAGTGAGATGATATTGGTTTTGATACAACTTTTCAACCATATCACACACATAATGTTTCATATTTTTACCAAGTATTGAATTAAAAATGTGATGCATCAACTATTGGTAAGTGACCATGACATTTTTGAGATGAAAGGGAATCACTGTGTACTAATATATCCATTGGGTTTCCCTAAAGGAAGTGTATTATTTATCCATAGGATCCATTCATATTTTATTATATTTATAATAACTATACATAAATGAGAGTGCTTAAGAACTATTTTCCCCATCAATTAATAATTCCATTATTGGGACATGGAAGTCATATTTTCGACAATGACAGTTCAAATACCTAAAATCAATGAAGACTATAATTTAACCATTCTTATTTTTATGGATATAATATTGGTGATTCATTTAAGGTATTAAACCTAATAGATGAAATTTTTCTTGATCCTCTTTTCAACGTTGACTTCCACACTGGTTCCATGCATTAAATGCATCCTTCTCGCAAATTTTTTATAAAAATAGTGGTTAGTTGGTAAACCAAAGTGGTAAAAAACCACTAGAGGATCTAACCTAATAATTTTCATGTACTTACATGAAATATGTAACAGTTATATTTGAGTGAGAATTTATGTATTCCTACTTATCATAGGTATTCATGGATTCAATTATTAGTGTGGGATATGGTTCTTGTTTAGTACCCATATTCAACCACCTGATCTTGTCGATGGAAATTAAAACAACTTCATCAAAAGATAGTGGTGAATGCTCAAGATATTATTCACAAAAATAAACTAGGATATAAGACAAGCTATATTATCTAGATTCCAAGATGACCCAAGTTAAACATTCTTATATTTTACATCATTTTCTTAATTTAAACATAACTTCTCACAAAAAATGTCACAATCCCAAAACCTAAAGGTTTAGTTTCTTTTTATATTAGATACATAAACATACTATTACACATTATTCCTTAATCATATCCTAATAACATCTCTTCATAATACTTCCTTCTATCAATAGTCTTGTATGTAATTTCTTGTTCAAGTGGAAAACAAAAGGAGTGATAAAAAATGATTAGTAAGGGAAAACTTATTAATGAATCATAAAGGTTTAGATCATAAAATTGAACATGAGATAAATATGTAATTAAAAGTTCAATTGAATCATAAGAGATAACCTTAAGCAATAATATAACATCATAGATCATAATATGAGATCATATGGTTATAAAAGGACCATCTTGGAAGCATTAAACATATACCATAGCTTAAAAAAATATGAAAATAATCATAAACCATGAAAACATAACATGATAATATATAATAAAAATTAAATTTGGAACAATAATAAGTATAGGAAATCATAACATTGTGAACATAAATAACTACAATCATGTTCACACATAAGGTTTTGAGCACATCTGACCGCAATTATACCCATGTATAAAGATATGAACATAGATAACTGTAATAATATCTACACATAACATAATCATATCATGAGATATAAGTATTTACCCAATGAATTATAGGGATATAATGGACCCACACAACTCATAATGACAAACTATATATATGTGTGTGCCAATCGAAAACAAAAATATATCATATCATGAAAACCCATGGAAAGAAAATGGGTCTTATATCATTTCCAAATGATATCACATAATATGAAATCAATGGTAGATCAGTTGATACCAAAAATTCAATAAACCAAAATAAGAATATCATAAAATAAATTAGAGTATGGCTGTGAACATAATTTCATAACAGGTAGAACCTTTGGAGGTAGAGTTAAAATTATAAGTTAAAGAAAGATTCTATAACATGGTTGTAAAAAAATATAAATATCTTAAAAATTCCATTTTAAATGGATTAAAAAAGGATATAAAAAAATTAATTTTAAAATAATTCTAAATATGAAAACCTTAAAAATAAATGAAATAAAATATAAGAAATATATAGTGGAATATAATAGTATACATAAGTGAAATAAAATCACTTTATATATTCTTATAAAACATTAAACTTTTTAAAAAAATGAAAAATTCAAAAAACAATGGGAATAAAAATTTCTTTGGTAAAATATAAAAAAATTAAAGAGGAATATTCATTAATAAAAAAGATATAAAATCATGAAAAGGAACAGATGCAGTAACCATTAAAAAAATCTTATTTTTTTCACACCTTTATAAAGTGAAAAAATAACCCTTTCAGAAAATGTTAAGAATATACCTTATAATTTTTTTAAATAAATTTAAAGATAGTTAAAAATTACATTAATAATAATTTAATTATACAAAATAACACTTGAAACAATATAAATAATATGGACTTGAATTAAAAATATCTATTAGAAAGGATGAAAATTATTCTTAACAACATCATATTTTTATAGAGAGTGAAATACATTAAAGAATAATATTTTAAAGTAAAGATGTAATTTACCCATATCGAAAGATAAAATACCCTATAGAATATAGAAATTTTGGAATAAAAAAATATAAGATCACAGTGAAGGAATAAAGTTTATGACCCACCAAAATGGAAATTTAGTCGACAAAAATATTATGATTTTGGTAGCATTTGAATAAAAATACATTGAATGAAATAACATGAAATTAAAATTCAAATAAAATAAATAAATATTTAATCATGATATATTATGTAAAATAGTTAGTATATAGACCATATAAAATAAAATATGTGTATAATAAAAAATATGTCTTAAAGAAAGGAATTTGAGATAAAAAACCCTTACCTCAAGTATTGACTCGCTTGGTCTGTCTGTATAACCTTATGAATAACTAAATTAAGTTAATTTAATACTTTTTTCATAAGAATTATTAGTTTTATTTCATCTTAAATGTATATTTTTATCATATGTAATTCATTTATTGTATAGATTTTTCTCTCATAAAACACTTTGGGTTGTTCAACCAATTCCTCCAAAGCTACTTCAGTATGTTAACTATGGTAAAAGAGTTTATAAAATAGTTTCATCATATCTAGAATTTTTTTGATATATTTTCTTTTTTTATTCTAGTATCAAAAAATTTATATAATACAATAGGTTGTCAAAAATATATTCAAATTAAGAAAAGTGTCTCGATATGTTTGTTTTAGGTGGTTAATATTTACAATGAAAATTTAATAATAATATTATTAATACAATTAGTAATATATCATTCTAAAATAAAAATAATTAAATAAATATAATATTTATTCATTAAATATAATTTTAAAACCATCCTTGTGTGGTTGTGATGAATAATGAAATACATCATTCATGGAGGCGGTAGCCCGACTATAACACGAGTGACAATTTCATTTTATAAGGAATGAGAGGAAGGTAGACAATGGTTATTACATAAAAAAACAACTTTTAAATAAACTAATGATTCTTATTTAATTATATTATTTTGGGTATAATATATTTATAAGAGGTGGAAGAAGAATGAAAATTTAAATAACTCAGTTAAAAAAATTACCTCTTCTTTGGATATCCTCATTTAGACCACTACTTAAGCCTTATTAGATTGGTATTTTTGTGAGAGAAAAACCACTTGGTTATAGGAATTTTTTTTAATAAGGGTCTTTTAATAGTTTAGTTAATCAATGAAGGTTTAGGTGTTTTGATAAGTGGGGTGGTAAAGGGGTTATTTTATAGGTGAAAAGGGTGATTTTTTTGTAAATATTAATTTCTTAATATAAAAAGGGATGAATTATGAAAGGAATTAAAAGTACTAGAATTATTAAAAACTATATTTTCCCCAAAATTTTATAGGTGTTAAGAGAATTCTTAGAGACCCTTTACATTGTTAATATTTAGGTTTGTTCTTACAATTGATTGGTTTATTCGTGCGGTATCTTGACAAACCGTGTAGTTGTAAGTTTTTTATAGTCTCTTGAATGACCATTTAGTTACTATTTGGTTATATAAGATATATTTTTATTTATATGGTATAACCGTTCTTTAATTCATGTGGTTTATCTCTTGGTCATGTCGTCGATCCATGTAGTGCAGGTGATCCACAAGAATGCTCATTTTGTTTATGAGGTTGATCTATACAGCACAATCAACCAACATAATAAATGGTTTTATCTTTAATTTCATACAAGTTTTCTATTTTCATATTTTTTTACTCATGGTTAGTCAGCCCCTTTGGGAAGAAATGTTTCTAGAAAAATCCTAAAAATTCCATAATGATTTAAAAAACCCTTTTTGATAAAAATATTGAAATAAAATCCTAGAATCATTATTTTTTAATGTGAATCATAAACATGACTAAATTTTTTAAATTAATTGGTATTAGGGCCTTTAAATTAGTTTTTTATAGGTAATTAATAAATATTAAATAGAAACCTAAATTAAAGGTGAATTAACAAGGAAAGTTGACTAGTTTTTTTTTGGAAATTTTGAGATAATCATATCTTCTATTATAAAATGATGTTTATTTCCTTCATTTGATCTGCTTGCTTTTTATAAAGTATTTATGATTAAAAAAACTTCCCTATTTTATGCTTTCAAACCCTTATATAATCATTTGAAGTTATTCTTATAAATTTTCTATCTTATACTCATCCCTTTTCTTTCTGATATTTTGGGTGTAGTGAAATCATGAAAGCTTATTATGAGGTAGGGGATATTAAATATTCTATGTTGAATTGTGAAAGTTTTATTGGAAAAATTATTTAGATTAATTTGTTAAATTTTATGGGGTTAACCATAATAAGACAATAATATAGAAATTTATTGAATAATGATTATTGAATAATTTGGAATTTTATAATATAAGAACAATATAATGTTATGTAGTAAATTTTATTCATGTTTCAATTCTAGGAAGTCACATGATGAGATATATTACTAATATATTTCTTAATAATTTGAAAAACGGGAATTTAGATCTTTTTTACACTATAAAATAATGGTATTAGAATTTTATAATATGGAAAATTATCAAAGAAAGAGAAAAAATGGATAGTCACATGTTATATAGAAAATATTGATAATATGAAAATCATATATAATCAAATGATAATATTTTATTGTTTATAGAAATTTAAGAAATAAAAAAATACCACATTTGATATATTGATTGTTATTTCATGAAAATTAAATATGTGTTGGGGTTTCTGTGATCGTATGTGTTTTATCCTTACTCATTATGAATCTTGATATTTATAAATTATGTGTTTATTTTTGGGATATGTTGCTATTTCATTATATATTAGAATTAATATACTTGAAAATAGATAAGCAATGTAAATCTGGTTATTTTAAGTGAATGGTGGAAGAGTAGTGATTAATTGTTTATCAATCCTCCTTGATACTGTTTAAACACAGAAATAAAACTTGATTCCTGTGTAAGTTTGTTTTATAGTTATTTCTAGATACTCCCTATAGGTTTATTTATGGTGAAAACCTATGAAAAATGAACAAGTGGATTCAATATGAGAATAAAAATGGTTTTTTTCTAAAGGACCTTGTTTGGGGTTGAACAAGACTATTTTTTTATGGGTGGATTCAATGATTCAATTCCATGGCCTTATTTGCCTTTATCTATGTGTAAAAATAAAAAAATTAATATATATATATATATATATATATATATATATATATATATCTGTGTGCGTTTGTGTGTTCTCTAAAATGTTTAGAGACTTTTTGTGGCATGATTTTATTGATTGATAACTTTTCTTGGTTGGGAAAATTGATGAAAAATGGGATTGGATCTCGGGATATAGTGATAGTATATGTAAGTGATGGTGGCATGAATTATTCTATACACAATTGTGTGGGAATGAAATTGGAGTGTTCAAGAAGGTTTATAATAGGGATTTATCTTTTTTATATCTTCTGAATTTATTAATTTAAATTCTTATATGGATGGGTATTATAATAATTTTGGTTTCTAACTACTTGAAATAGTTTGAATTAATGCATGAAAAGTGTATCTTTGTTGTGGTAGCTTAGGATAAAGTTCTAGATTACCTAGATAATTATGAAATGAAAAATGGTTTAATAAAAACAAGGGAATTGTTCATGGTGATATTAAAATATTTTTACATACTTTATAATATAAATAATTTAAATAATGGGGCTAAAGGCACTTATCATGAAATATTAAAGTACTAATCATGGAATAGAAAAGTATAATATTAATCAAATTCTAAGGAATTAATTAATATGGATTTTATTTATTGTATGCTTGTTGAGTTATTGTCCTTAGTAGTGGTATCTAGGTTTCCTATGATATTATATAAATAAACGAGTCTAAGTCTAGGTAATTTCCATTAGTTTGGTTGTGTGTGATATATTTTATATTTTCTGATTTCATATGTTTAACCCTTATGTTGGTAGGGAAATCGATACCCAAATGTTTGTGTGTGTGTGTGTGGGTGGGGGGGGGGGGGTGGTGGTGGCAGTGTTTTACTCAATATTTAAGATGAAGAAGGAATTTATCGTTGAATTATCCCTCTCCCTTACCCCTTCTACTTTTGTTATGTAAAGGTTCATCCCGTGTTATAATGGATTACAATATTGGGTGTATTCCTACACATGCTATGATGGATCTCGGTTATTCCCTAAAATAATGTGAGGATTGTAATATCTTGATTTTATAGCACATAATTGTATCTAAACATGGTGGTCACAAATTCCCATGGGTTTACTTGTGTTTGTTAGGATGGATTCAGGTATAATGTATTTACATGGGATATAATGTCTTCTGGGAATACAATTGGTTACTAGTGGGATATAATGATGATGTTGATGTGATAGGTTTCAAGGAATATGGGATGGATATGATATAATTTCATGAGGTTCAAGATTACTTATAGAGGGGATGAGTATAATATGTGTAAAATTGGGGCATGAGAATGAAAAACCAGTGGGAAAGTGGAAGTGTGGAACCTTTATAAATATATATATGTATATGATTTTGATAAAGGATGATTTTTTTCTACATGTTACTTGGTTAGTGAGACTTTGTGAGGATGGGGAATATAGTTTAACTTGTTTAGGTGATGAATTGGTTTCATTTTTTTATTCACTTTGATTTATTATTCTTCTTTCACATTTTTTATGAGAGGTTTCAGGGAGGATCCTACTATGTATACATGATATTAAAACACACTATATATATATATAATTTTTTTTAGGTATACATGATCTTTTCAGTGATCAATATGGATGTTACTAGTTCATGAGAGTTTTTTAATAGCTAATCGAGTTCTGTAGTCACTGTTGAGCATTTAATTTTAAAACTTTTAGTTATTTTAGTTTTTTATGACATTACATGTATTAATATTGCTTCTATATTTATGCATGGTGTTGGTTGGTGATTTAATATATTATCTCTTACTCCTTATTTTATATATTGATGGTAATACTGGCCATGTGTGTGATTTATATACCCTTAGTGTAAGTTTCCTACCTATGGCCTATTAGAGGTGGGATTTGGGGACCATTACCTCTATTTCTTTATTACTAGACTAGTTGGGGTACCTTTAGAGTGATGGGTCATGACAGATTAGTATCAAAGTTTATGGTTGAGAGATATAATGGAGTTTGAAGTTAGTCACTAGTGAGGATGTATGGTTTGGTAAGGAAATAATATCAATTGGGATTAGTACGTTCAATAAACAAGGGAGACTAGTTAGGATATGAGATTCTAGTCGCCCTTGTGATTTGACATAAGGAACTTCAATTTTATAGAGCATACTAGTATAATTAGTGATCCTTAAAGGGTAGATACATAAGTAAGGATCATGCATCGTGATTGTCTATGTGTAAGGACCTAAGATTTTAGTATATTTTTTTAAAATAAATACTTTGATCAATAGATTACTTCACATGGAACATCGAACCAAAAAAACAATGAAACCTTATATAACCCTGAAAATATAGTCAATAAATTGGTGGGAAAAATTTAGGTTACCAAATTAGGATATATATATATATATAAAATTTAGTCTATTTTGAATAATAATTTATTGATAAAATTCTATTAATGTATCTAAATAACTAATTAGAACATTTTATTCTAAAAATATATTTTTATACAATTTTATGTGATTTATTTTAATAATATATATATATATTCTATATATTTTTGACACTAATAATATATTAACACTAATTTAATTAATAATTTATAGGAAATAATAATAAGAATATATAATATATAAAAAGTCATTTTCTTATAAAAAATCATTATATTTTATATTTCCATTTAAAAGTTAAATTCAGAAATTTTAGAAGTTCAATATGACTAAATAAACTTCTTTTTTGTATTTATAATAACAATTTTCTCTTACAATTATTTTTTATTATTTTTCTGATATAGTTTTTATGTGAATTGTGAAAAACACAATTTTTATTAACATCGTAAATTTTTTAACTTTACCATGATCTAAGCATGTCTCATAACGTTTATAAATTTCTTAATATATAATAATATATTTAAAGAATAAAATGATTCCTTTAAAAATAAAATGTTGAATTTATAAAACCCATGTTTGACATTTTGAAACCTAAATATATTTTGTTATTTTAATACAAAAATATTTCCCCTGTTTTTTCTTTAATTATGATATCAGAAGGTAAGATTATATTTTTACTTTATTAGTAAGGAATAAAAATATTATTTTTTTAACAATAAAATTAATAATTTCATTAAAATAAATAAAATTGATAATTTTATCCTAAATAATTATTTTATGCCTAAAAATATGGGTTTTCTAAAAATGGGTTTTTACATGTTAAGTGCACTAATATTAAAATTATTTTTTATCACCTTAATGGATTTTATTTGGATAAATGGATTTAATATTTGTAATAATTAGGTCCAAATTATGAAATATGGTCTATTTTATCTTTATTCATAAAAAACAAATTACTTATGTAAAAATTAGTTACTGCGTTGAAGGTAAATTAATTTTAAAAAGGTTTAACAAAGGGTAAGAAACCTAAAATGTGTTAAAAAAATATCTTCAAATGTGTGGATTGGCCTTAGCCTTTACCCAGTCCATTATTTTCCATTTTTGGATCATTTTTACCCTTTAATAGTGACTTATCCTTTATATTATTTACAAAAAATGTCACTCTTATAACTTATAAATACCACTATTTACCACCCCATTTCTACTATCATTATAAAGCCTTAACTAAACAAAAAATATTCTATTGTATCCATTTAACCCTCTCCCCAAATCATATAAGCATTGGTCTTTCCAAAATACAAATCTAAGGATTATTAATATGTCACCCAAGGGAGAACATCCAAAGGAAAAGAAAGTTAGGTACACGCGTAAAGTGAATTGGGGTCTAAGGTAAGGGTTTCCACATATAAATTTTTCTTTATTGAGATATGATTCATATTCACCAATTTTTCAATTTTTGTGATGTAAATATTTCCCTTAAATTAATTTTTATTATAATTTTATTTAAATATAATGGATTTACAAATCCATGTCATGTTCAACATTTATAGATTTTTGATATGAAAGATAACAAAGTCATAAGTGGTTTGTTGACTCAATTTTATTTATATTTGGGTATTAAGGTATCTTTATTTTCTATTCTTTTCTAAGTTCCATTATTCTTCAATTTCTCTATTCTACATGATAAATCCTCTTTTTTATATTGGGGTAACTAATTAATTAAAACAAAAAATTCTTTATTGGTTGATTTCTTCCTAAATTTTTTAACATTGTTAGGATTAATACCCATCCTTTCTAATGTATTTTACTCCTCCATGTCCATATTTTTCCTTCCTTATAATGTTATACTTTCCTATTTGGGATCCCAAACATGTATTAGATCATATGATACTAATATTTATCCTTAACCCTTTCCAAAATAAAGTTTTATTATCCTATTAATGATGTGGGTTTCAATAAAGGTATTTTAAAACCTAAAAGGGATATTATAGAACCCTCCTTATTAATTTTTGGTTGCAAATTTTCTTTTATATTCTATATTTTTCTCTATAATATTCTCATTTAATTTATCCATATTCTATTTATATGTTCCGTACATATATTCTTAATTTACTATACCTTTAATTATTATGAATAATACTTGTTTTAGGGTCTCTTCATGATTATGTCTTTTAAATAAACCGAAATTAATGTAACTTCCCAATTTCTTGTTTCATGTCAAGTAACATTGAAACATACTCAGTTTGAGTTATTTCAATATTTTATGTTTATTTAATGTTATGGAATTCTTGGTTTAATATTTAAGAAATTTTTGGAAGGTTTCAGATATTTTTTGAAGCATTTTAAGGTGAAAAATTAGTATAAACCATGATTAAGTGTTTATGAAATCATGTGGGGTTCTTGGGGGTCACTAAGTATATTCATAGTTAGTGCACAGTTTTGAAAAACTATACATATAACCATGTAACTTGGTATGTTTTAGGACATTCCTGATTCACATGTCTAGAACATGATTTATCAAACCATGTATCCTAACCATGTAAT
The DNA here is from genome assembly GCA_963277665.1 of Viscum album. Lineage (NCBI taxonomy): Eukaryota > Viridiplantae > Streptophyta > Magnoliopsida > Santalales > Viscaceae > Viscum > Viscum album. The sequence goes on along the minus strand of OY728128.1, from coordinate 2,137,850,623 downwards.
GGGAATTTAATTATATGAAAATTTGATTTAAAACCCTAAGATTTCATGAAAATAATCATTCTTACTCCTCTGACCTATGTTCTATATTTTTAGGGTTCCTATAGGTGACTTTCAATGATCTTTGATATTTGAATTCTGATTCTGATGATTATTAGAGTTTTTGATCAATGAAATAAAAGGTTATTACTCTTTTATTCCTTTATATATTAAATATTCTCATTTATTATTGGATGGAACATTATATTAGAGTTATTATACTGGAGTCTATGGGATAATATGAGTTTTTATTGGTTTGTCTTGGGATTTGTTAGGTAAATATAAGTAAGGGGTTAGATATGTGAGATATTCAAAAGATGATAATGCCGAATGGATCTGAGGTTGGTGGGTTTTCCTTTATTGCACATTTCTTTTGATTCAAAACATTTCATGGTTATAAATGATTTCTATCTATTTGAATGAAAATTAATTTTCCCAAACATTACTTAATCTATACTAAAATTTCCTATAATTGTTATCATTCTTGGATTTGGGGATATGGGTAACACTAAATGGGATTTAGAAATAATGTTTTTTGAAAAAGGAATTTTTTGGTAAATTAAAGAGTTTTTATGGGTGTTCTTGGTATGGATTGGGTAATGTGTTTTCTTATGAATTGGGAAAACTAATCATGGAAAGAAGTCACCATAATCACAATACCATCTTGGTAGCTACAGGTTATGCATGGTTATGTGTACATATGTGCATGGATACTTGAAATTGAAATGAAAATATATTTTAATTAAACCATTTATGGAGGTATCATAGATTTAAATCACTATAATCATAAGACTAATTTGGGAGGTTCAATTTAACATGGTTGTGTGAGTGGAATCATGAAATTGATTCTTGGATAAACTATTCCTATTATTTTTAATAGAAAATTTTAATTTGTAAAAAATAAATGTTTTTATCATCTATTTTCTTCTTTATAACTATTTTGGTAAAATCATCTTATCTATTTATAATCATATAAGTTATTTTAAATTACCTTTTTGACTCTGCCTGTTGTTTTATAAAACTATTTTCTAACATGATTATGGTCTTAGAGGCACGTGGGAAAATCATCCAGGGGTTTCCTACTAGGTTATTATACTCACCCATGCATATGAACCCTAGTGAATATGTAGATGTTTTCTTCTATGATATAAAAAGGGATAGGTTTTTAAATTTAGTAGTAGATAATCATGATAGTGGATTTTCTAGATGTTAGGAGATGAATCTTAGTGCATGGTCGTGTCTTGGAGTTTTGAGTGTTTCCACCTTGGTGCCCAAGTTTTTACCTACTTTGGAATCTTAGTTTTTTAGTTAATTGATTTCCACAAATTACTTTGATATTATTTTAAGGTTTCCATTGAGTTATTGAATATTATCCCATGATTCATTATATATTTATCACTTGAATTTTTTACATTTTGGTTCTTCTATTGGTTTCTTTGTATGGTTTTGTGAATGTGTTTAAGGGTAAAATGTTCCCCCTATTGTTCTTGTGTTAAAACCTCACTTAATAAAAACTAGACACTATTGATAGATAATAAGCCACTGATTTTTTCCGACAAAATATAGTGGCGGTTTTTAAAAAAATTTCCCCAAAACTTTGACATTTTTTTAAAACACGACACTTCTTCCCGAAGCCCCACCCAAACCCAACACACCCACTCCCTCTCCACTTGAGCCCATTAAGGACTATCCCTCTCACCACTGGGATTCTCCAGCATCCATTTCTATTGACCCCTTGAAGCCCTACTCTCTTGAATCGTAGTCCTCATCACTATCCCCCTTCTCCATTGAGCTCCACAAGACGTTGACCCCACTCTTCCCCGAACCACGGCTTCCGCAGCTCCCCCTGGTTTCCACTCAGCCGCTGCTCCCCCTCGTCTTTGAACCTTCCTCATCTCCACTGCCCATTCCTCATAAATCGTGGACCCTCAACCCATATACCTATGTGAAGAAGATGAAAGGAGGAAGAAATAATGTCCTTGATGATGTGTATTGAATATATATCCATGATTCTCTTTATTCTATTTAATTTTTTAGGTTGTGTATTTATTATGTCGAAATTAACAAATTATTGAAGGTCATTTGGATGTATAGAACCCATGTGTCCCTTGGATTTGTTTTTTACTTTCAATATTTCTAATAATCATACATTTTTTATGTTTATTACTATGTTAAGGATTTATTGAACATTTTTTGGTTATCAAGTTGGAAACATGGATGAGTGGGTCAAGTGTTGTTTAACATGTATTGGTTTTTAATTTCTTATATAATTTTTATACATTTTGTTCTCTCCTAAAAAGGAATAGGCCATTTTTTTATTTGGTATAAAAGTGAAATTAAAAAGTTTAGTTATACCAATTAATTCATATACTAATAACATCATCTATTTTAAAACCAAAAATATTTGTGGGATTTGTCGGTTCATCTAAAATACTCAGTAATTCCTGTGTCAAAGAGTTAAATATCTTTAAAAAACTCCAGTTTTTAGAGGCATCTTGTGAATGGTGAATCAGATAAATGATTAGGAGAAATTTGGAAACTTCCCAACATGTTTTATAAAGTGTATATTAAACATATCCTTTAGACTCCCTCTTGTTAACAATATTTATATAGACACTCATAATTGTTTCAGTTTCACTATTTTTCTATTGGTGTCACTGCTCACACAACCCATCCAAAGACTAACCCGATTTTGGGTGTTCTATTTCTTGATTATTTGTGTCTAAGGTTTGTGAGCCTCAATTGAGGACAATCCTTACTATGATAATTGGAAGAGATGAATTTCCATTGATTACATGTTGTGTTTTGATTCATTATTCCATTTTAGATCGATTTTAATTAGGGGTTTTCTGATTTTTAGGTCCCACTATGTTCTCTAGGGTGTATTAGACCTTGTTAAAGTGGGATAATGCCACCATATTCAAAGACAATGAGTTTTAGGTAAGTGACCATTTGTTTTTGGACTTTAAATCCTATGACTTTGTTTGATTATATTTTTAATCCTTCGTTTGGATATCAAATAATAATAATAATAATATTCAAAAGGAATTTGATGTGGAAATAATGTTTTACTTGATTTACACTTCATTTATAATATTTTTATCTAATTTAAAGTTTGTTAAAATCCTACTTTAGTTCTTTTCGCACACCGAATGTTCCGTACATGCTTGAACAACCATTAATTAATAAGTTAAATGTTTTAAGAGAGGTTTTGGATTTAAAAGTGTGGTTATCTCTTATCCTAATTTTTTTTTATCAAAGTTATATATTTTAAAAATTTCTCTCTCTATCAATATATATATATATTAGTTCAACACATACAAATAAGTATACATATATCTATTTGTGTGTACAAATTCACTTGATAAAATGTGAATTTGTGAAAAATGATATATGTATATACATAAATGTGTAAATATAAATGGGTATAATAATAAAAATAGTGACTTTTAACCTTAAGATTGATTATTTCATTGGTTTTTTAAATGATTATATGTATTATAAATAGACCTTTTCATTTATTGCTTAATAAAATAATTTTTGTTATCGATTGTTCTTCTTTGTTAAACCTTATGAGAAACTTAGGGTTCTTGGGTAGGCTAACCTAGATAGGAAGAGGTCCTCCACCACTAGAAAGGCTAGTAAAGCATTATGTGACACCCCCTCTAGATAAAGATGTGTTAGAACTCTAAATACACTGCTATGGTGATAGAGAATTACTAGGTTAACCTAGACTTAGTGACCCTATAGTGTTTATCCTATCATTCCTTTTTCAAATTAATGATTATATAAATTTTCTTTTGCTTCTATTTTATATAATATTATCCATGAATGATTTCTTTTTTTTACTTTGAGTTTTTAGTACTTATATGAATCGTCTTATAACTACTTGGGTTGTGTTTTTTTCACTTTAATTTATCTCTTTTCCTAATTGGTAATACTTATGTGTTTTATTTATTTTTTAAATAATGTGTAGGCACACTATTATATATATAGATAAAATATGGATCACATTTCCAAGGAACACACCTCAGTATACCAAGGGTTTGGATGAGTTTTTAGATTTTTTAATTTCTAATTGATCAGTTGATGGGAGGATAGGATGTCCATGTCCTAAATGTAAATTTAGAAAATGGTTGATGATAGATTAAGTTTATGAACACTTTATATTGAAGCAATTCCCCACTCAATATTTATGTTGGATTTGGAATAGAGAATCGAACGTTACAGAAAGTTTGAGCACTGATGTCAATCGAAAGAATGAGGTCCCAACTTTGTCGACAATGGTCAATGAAATGAAAAACCTTATAAATAATGCATTCAGTATTGAAAGAAACCAATATAAACATCAAAACATATCAGAACAACCAGTTGAGGGTGCTAGAAATATCAACTTGAAAAGTGATGTTTTAGGACTACAAGACAACCAGATAAATATTGTAACATATAATTGGATCCTCCTCTTGATTTAGTGAAGAGTAATATAAGAGAGAAATTCACTGAGCATACAAATATGTTTCATGGTTTAGTTGACAAAGGAAATATAGAGATGTATGGTGGATGGTTGAAAAATTACAAACTTTATTTTCTACTGAAGTTTTACCATATCAAATGCCTATGTGGAATTACAAATAAGGCAATGTTCATTATATTGGATTCGTTCCATGAATAATTTCCTAAAGTAAATATCCCTAGTCTTTTTATGATATAAAAAAAGTTGTTAAGAAGATTGGTATGAATTATACAACAATACATGTATGTCCCAATGATTTTATACTTTGGGGGGGGGGGGGTATTCAAGCAGATAGGATTGAAAAAAAATGTTCTTCTTCTAGATATAAGTCAATGGGTAATGTTAGAATTTTGAATCAATATATTACTATGAATAAGAAGAAAGGGAACACACCTTCAAAGGTTTTTTGATACTTTCCTTTAAAGCCTCGATTGCAAATATTATTCATGTCATCAAAAACTACCAATCACATGAAGTTGAATTATATAGATAACAACAATAATGGGTTAAGGAGGCATCAAATAGATTCACAATTGTGGAATAAATTTGATTCATTACATCCATATTTATCATATGATCCTTGAAATGTGAAATTGGGATTGGATTCCAATGGATTCAACCCATTTGAGACTTTGAGCAATAATTATATCATTTGACAGGTTGTTTTGATCCCTTATAACCTGCCTCTGTGGATGTCTATGCAGAAAATATATTTTATCATTTTGATGATTACTTATAGAAAAAAATTCATGGAAATGTTATTTATGTATACTTGTAGCCTCTAATTTAAGAATTAAAGGAGTTATTGAGAAATGGTGTTGAGACATATGATGCATCTTCTAGAACAATGTTCAAAATGAAATCTTCTCTAATGTGGACCACTAATGACTTCCTTGGACTTGGTAATTTAGCTGGTTGGAACACTTATACGGGTTTTTATTATCCTATTTGTAACTTTGATTTTGATCCCTAATGACTACCTCATAGTAAAAAAAATGTGCTTCTTGTTTCATCAAAGATTTCTCGATGCATAACATATATTTTGGTTAAACAAGTAAAAATTCAATGGTTATATTGATCGTATACCACCTCCAAATTTGTTGATAAGTTCTGAAATATTGGCATAACTTGAAAATGTTGAAACAAAATTTCGAAAAGTGCATCCTTTGAATAATAGTGGGAAATGAGTTTGAAGTGCATCGTCAAGTGAAATCAGAATAAAACAATGAAATAAAAAAAGTATATTATTCAAACTTCCATATTGGGAATTTAATTTGTTGTGAAATAATATTTATGTAATTCATATTGAGAAGAATATTTGTGACAATTTGATATTCACATTTTTTAATGAGCATAGAAAATTTAAGTACCATCTCATTACTCAGAAGTACAAACAAACAATGAACATAAAGTGTGATCTATGACTAGATGAGAATGGAAAGTATGGTTTGGAAATTTTTTTAATGAAAAATAGGGATAAATATACATTCCTTCAAATTTTAAAACATGTGAAGGTATTTGATGGGTATTCAAGTAACATATCAATGTGTGTTGACTTAAAGAATCATAGGTTACATGGATTGAAAATTCACGATTCAAATATTTTGTTACAGTAGTTACTACCATTGGCATTGCGTAAATTATTACCTTAAAAGATTACTGATGTTGTACTCCAATTTTACACATTCTTTAGACAACTATGTGTGAAAACTCTACAAGCATTTGAGCTTGAAAAAATTTAGGAGAGATTTTTATTGACACTTTGTGAAATAGAGATGATCTTTCCTTCATCTTTTTTTACTTTCATGATGCATCTAACTGTGTATTTGGTCGAGGAAGATAAATTAGGATGCATCATACATTATTAATAAATGCATCCAATTGAGAGGTACTTTATTTATATACTTTTCAACTTAAGTAGAAAATTCTTTTTACTTCATTAAATACACAATTATGTTTTATATATTTTATTTAATAGATATCTTGGGCATTTGAAATAATAAGTGAAAAATAAATCTCAACCTACAATCTCTATTTATAAAGGCTATTTGGTGGAGAAGTATCTTAGCTTTTTTTTAGATAATTGGATGATAGTGAGATAAGATTTAATAGATTTGGATGTGTTGAAAACACATCAACTCAATCTAAACTACATGGGAAATAAGAAATATTTCCTACTATTGGTTGATCAGTTGGGAGGAGCTCAAATGTTACACTGACAGAGAAGAAATTATTACAGGAACATAGATATGTGCTGATAAATAGTGAAATTGAAAATTTATTTATTAAAGATATCATTATACAAACAAAGTGAATAATGATAGGATAAACACAAAATGGGAAAGATATAACTAAATTTGTTAATAAAGAGCTTGTAGAATGGTTTGCTCAACATGTAAGTTCATAAATATTGTAATCAATACGGATATTAGGTTGACACATATATTTTTTAAATCTAACAATTTATATTACTTTTTTGTAGATCATGAATATTGATACTCGAGATGATTTTTTAGAATATTTGAAGTTTCTTTCTCGAGGTCCTTTAAAACATGCTAGAAAGTTCGATGCTTAAAATGTGAATGACCTTAAATTTCATACAGTCGATTGGGCAGAGGGTTTCAAAACACATAATAGTGGTATATTTATGTTTTTTGAAGTAAGATACTATGGAAAGTTGAATGATATTATCTAATTAAACTAGAATGAGCATTTTTTAGTTGTTTTATTCAAATGTAAGTGGGTTTTTATTATTAGGGTTATTAAAAGAGATTCCTTTCAATTTACTTTTGTGAACTTATCTCTCTTGATGGATGTTAGTTACCATGAATTACATTATCCTTATACAGTATCATCACAAAAAATGGTATATTATATGGAAGATGTCTTGGATAAATGGTGTAGTGTAGTTTATTAAGTAAAACAAAGATACTTGTCTGATATGGGTGATGAAAAAAAATATTTGTGCTCTGACATTGAATACCATAAACTACAAGAAGAAAAATTATTTTTTCATCATGATATTGAAAATATTAGTCTTGCAAGGGTGGATAAGTAGATGAAGTAATGATTGAGTAGGAAAACAACATGATTGAAGGAAAAATGATTGTATGTGTAGTCATCCATTCATTTATAAACCACTTATGTTATTTGTGAATCCATTAATTATCATAGCTATGTATATTTTTTTTGTCCATACTATACATTTGTTATCATTTATAATTTTTTTTTCTCCATGATTTTTTTGAAATATATGTTCTGAAGTTAATTTTATTCGATTAAATGATAGGAATTCTAAGGAGGAAGAGTTATACTAATCTCAGTTGACTCTCAGTCAATGTTCCCTTGACCATACTGACTGACGATGATCCATCGGTCTCCCTCTCTATATAATACAAGACACCCTACTCTTTCCACCTACACCGTCTCTCGTACCCTCCATTCTGTCACCTTCTAGCACACCCTCTGTCAGTGTCCCATCAGAATCTCAACCAACACCTCCCCATTCAGCAGGCTCAATAGTGATGGTACAGGTCATCACTTCTGTTTCTTCATAAAGATAATAGAGGGTGACATTTATAGGTAAAAATTTTAATATGAATAAAGTTAGTTCACTTTTTTATACTACTAACTATTTTTCATAAAAGATGGAAACATTTCTACTACTGAGAGAAATATGAAAAGTTCAGATGTATAGAATCTAAATAGACTTAATATTATTGTGCCATTTGACTGCTATGAGGTCCCTGTAGATTATACTGTATGATTATTTATCTAGATTCTAGGACATCTGGTGGAAGATCTAGTTACCCTTCTTATTGTGTATTCTGATTGGAGGCATATGCCTCAATCTTTGAAAAATAAAGTTTTTGATTCATAGATAAAGGTAAATTTAATACATTATGGTGTAATTTAATGTCATTATGTTATTAAATTCTAATATTTTAAAAGTGAATATTTTTGTATAGATGTTTTTCCAATTTATCATTGATGATATTATAGCACGAAAGTGGACATTGAAAAATCGGGGTAAGAAATAGAATGATTTTAAATGGAGATTATGAAACAAATTAAACTATACTTTATTGATCACCCAAGAAATATATGATAATGTACCCGAATGGGTACCTAGAGAGAAATGAAAGGTTTTTGTTGATAGCCATTTTCATGAGAAGCACATGGTATTTAAATATATATTATTATATTAATAACATTTTACATTTGTACATGAATATGAAAATGATATAACTATGCACACATTAATATTAAATTACATTTTATTTATTTCAGGATGTTTCAAGGAAGAATGCATCAAGTCAAACTAAGAAAATCATCCCTCTCACTACCGGGTCAATGAGTTTTTCCAGAAACTGGTCGAATCTAGTAATCTTTTCATTAGTTTAAATATTTATAAGAAAATATTACATGTTTCATATGTTAAATTGTTGATTTATATTTGTTTAATACAATTAAAAAATTTAGGTCACCAAGTCTCCCAAATAGAACTATGGTTGAATGTTCATACAAAATCTGATGGGAGTTATGTTAATGAGTCTGCCAAAGAAGTTGGGGCATGATTTCATTTTTCATTATAATAAATTATTATCAGTTTTCACTATGTTAATATGTATTTCTTTAAATATGGTTGATATTTTATTATAGGTAAAAATTAAAGAACTATCAGATGTCAATCTCGCACATTCCTTCTCAGTCTCCCAGGATGACCGAGTTGGTCGAGTCCTTGGGAAGAAGAATCCTGGTCGAGTGCATAGGATGGTTTTAAGACCATTATCATATGAGGTCTTTGGCAGACCATCAAGAATTGCAGCTACATCTACTCCTATTTTTAGTCACTCTATACCTCAAGATGATCAGAGGGAGTTTGTTTCTATGAAAAACAAAATTTAGGAACCGGAGGATCATATATCTTCTTTGCAGAAAGCATTGATTACTTATATTAGAAGATGAACGAATCTATCCCCGATGATATTTCATAGATGGTTGGTGGTGATCAAGTAAATCACAAAATTTTAGATAATTTAGTTCACCAACTTTTATTGGTTTTATGTTTAAATATAAATATACAACACTATTTAATTTTCAAAATAATTTTCATGTAGGTGTCAGTAACAGGAAGTGGATATGGAGATGGAGAGGGTGTCAAGGAAATTTCTTCGGGTAGTGATTAATTTTCTTATTAGAAGAATATATTGTTATAATTAAGGAATGCTACTGATGTAATTTTTTTATTCTTATGCCGCATGTGTAATACTATGGTTGTGGTGGGTGATTTGAGAACACTCCCTTCCCCATGTAATTGTTTTATAAACATGTTTTTCTTCATTGGGTAGATATCATGGATTATCTTAATAATAAAAATGAATTAGATGTAATGAAATCAAAGGAATAAGGTGATTCTCACGAGTTAAATTGTTTTCATTACTATTTTATATGTGCTTGATACATGATACTTCTATTGGTGAAAATCATTGATGTTGCTAAGTCTTGTGTATTATTTTTATTATTTTGTTTTTGTTTCACCTCTCATAAAAGTTCAATAACATAAATATTATAATAAACTAGTTTTTTGGGAAAATGGGATCAATATGAATGAATTTTTTTAAATAGAGAAAATGGGAACTGTTGGATGCTGATATGTTTTTGTGCTATTGAATTTATTATTGTTTTTTCTATGATAATGGGGTTAATCTGTAAGTTGTTAACAAGTGATTTCTATGGAAGGTTTTGTATGCATTTGTTGGAATGTGATGGGTAGTGGGCTTATATTAGAAAGTATGAGATACACTGTGGTTTGGTTTTCAGTTGATCAATAATGTTTGGGATGTTAGTGAGGTTTAGGGTAGTGCGTGCTATAAAAAATTTCATGGTTGGTATAATATAATAGAATTGAGGATGAAGATTTATACATTGGGGATACAACAACCTAACCCAATCTAAAAAGAGGGAATATATAGATTCTTGTGGGATAATGCCATGGCTAGTGGAAATTGGTTTTTGATATAGTTACCCAGTGGTAGTTTAATATATTAGGTAATAATTAATTTGATATGGGTGTGGCTAAAAAGAAGTTATATTATAGAACTCCCTATAGTGTACTGGTGAATTGTTTGTTTGTTTTATTTTAGGTTTGACTATTTTTCTGGGGGTACAGATTCTGCAGTTTCATTTTTTTTAAAATAAGAATATAGTGGCAGTTTAAAACCCCATTAAATATGAGATATTATTGGTTAGAAGAAGTTTAAACCTCCTCTAAATATGAAATATTATTGGTTAGTGTCAGTTTAAACCACCTCTATATAACGTGTCTTTTTTTTAGTAGCGGTTAAAAACGATGCTATATAAAGTCATTATTATTTAGTGGTGTTTTTTTTCAATTTTGCAGTTGTTTTCATGCCAAAAAAATGGTGAGGATATGGCAGCGGTTTAAACCGGCTCTAAATCCTGACCATTTTTTGGTTGGAAAACCGCTGCTAAATATACAACCTGTGACGGTTTCTAAAAATTGCCACTAAATAGAAGAAGCCGATGTGTGTTGGATGCCGACAACAACTTTAGTGGCGGTTTAAACCACCGCCAAATAAAAAAACATATGCAAATAGGAAATTTTGTTGTAGTTCCTTGGAAGTTATTGGAAACATTTGGTGTCCGGGGAATTTTACTAAAGGTCAGTAGTACCTCTAAACCAGCCCAAGCCATTGGGTTTAGTGAGGATGTTAAAAATTATATCAGTTTGGTCTGTCCTTGATTTGGGATGGTAAGAAAGAGACAAGACATATTATACCTTTAAATGTATAACATAAAAATATTCTTCTAAAATTTTATAGACTTCAATTTACTAGGGAATTCCAGGTACAAAAAGTGTTTTAAACCACTTTTAGGTGAGTTGTTAACTCATCATCGTGGGTTTAACTGATGAGTGTTAGGTATCTGTCATTAGTGGATATACTTACTTCTAGGATTTCATTGTCACATGACTATTTGATTTTGATATTGTGATTGTATTTATTTGATTTATATATATTAAAAAACTAGGTTTGGGTAATGTTGTTTATTATGATGTGTCTAGATTAGGTTTGGGTTATGTTATCTAGTAGGGAGATCATGTCATGTCTTATGTATCGAGGCAGCTGAGAACACATGAAAATAATTATTTGACACATGGTGTAGAATTAGTAGCAGTTGGCCATCCATTAAAAACATTATTCCACTATCTCTTTGGAAAAATTTCAACAGTCTTCACTAATCATAAGATCTTGAAGCATATCTTTTCTATGAAAAACTTAAACTTAAGGTAGTGAAAAAGGATAAAGTATATCCTCATGTTTGACAATAACTTGATTTATACACCTAGGAAAGGGGATTATGTGGTAGACTCAATGAGTCATAAGTATTATATTTAATTGGTTAGAGAGGCTTGTGTTCAATAGAATTTGATGAGAGTTATTGCTGATATGCATCTAGACTATATCAAATAGAATGAGAATTCATTTTATTCGTGATCACTTTTTTTTATCAATTTGGTCAAAGAGGCTTAATGATAAGATCCTAATTCCACCACCATTAAGTCAATCCTGAATAGATACACTATCAGACAAATCATCCCCCTTAATGTAAAAATAATATCATGTTCATAAATATTAATAGAAAAGAAAAAGTATTATTCTATAAATATTTATGTTGTTACAATCAAACATGGGTAAAAATGGCTTGAAAAATTCATTAGAGAATATTAAAAATTATTTCATTTTTTATTTGTAATCATTCACATTTAATAGAATTATTCCACCACATTTACCTAAACATAAACAATATCGATTAAAAATTGGATTGTGAAATAAACCCTAACAAATTTGTTATCCATAAAATCATATGGACCATGAAAGAAATAAAATAATATCAATATGTAAATACAATAATATTATAGGTAATAATAATAAAAGATATTCATGGGTGGAAGATATGCCACACAAAATAAATATATAGCCTATGAAACATGTGTCCCATAGAAATGAAAATGATACAAAAATAAAATACCTTACCTCAAGTATTGAAAATAATTATTCACATTGAAATATATTGTATATTAAATATGAATTTATTATACATTTATATCATAACCATATATATATTAAATTACATATGACTTGTTTATATCATGTCATCAGCAGTTTATTAATAATCTTTTACCAAAATCACTATTCTGGGTGATAATTGCTTCATTTTCCCAGCATGTTTCAGTTTGGTAGTCCCTACCCATATAATTAGATCATGGTCCCACAATTTATAGAATTATAATCATTGTATTAATATAATAAATAATTATAATATTCATATTTATAAACATTCATAAGAAGTGGATATAGAACAATGAATTACACTATTCGGGGAGACGGTAGGCCATACATATGCATGGACACTGTTTCTATTTTTTCTATATAATGGAATGAAGGAGAAGTAAATAATCATAAAACTTTTTTGAATCATAATTATGTTTTATATATAATATATTTTAATAAAAATAATCTTCACTTCTATCTATGTGATCGATAAGTGAAAAATGAATCACATCACATTATGGAAATTGTAGTCTTTGCGTACACACGAGCAACATTATCATTTCTCAAAAGATTTGATGATGATAAGTTAGAAATAACATTATAATTTAAAAAGTATAATTATTTCATATATATCATAAATAATCATTAATCCCATAATAATTACAATCCATAAAATCTGGTGATTAAAAATGATTTGTATCACTACGTGGAGACAATTTTTCGTACATACGCACGAGCGATACTTTCACTTGTTATTTGATGAGAATTGTGTGTAAAATGATTTTTTAATAATAATAATAATAATATTTATGAATATTTAGGATACTGAATATACAATAAAATGACAACAGATTATATATTTTAATGAGTTATGGAAGAATATAAAAATAATGTTATTCGTCAGAATGATTACCTCTTCTTCAAAATGTATCCTTTAGATATCCTATAAAAGGATATAGAGATGGTATTCTGAGAAGAACAACACCTCAATAATTTTTATTTGGATTTTTTAAGATATATTTACTAGGGATGATCGATAATGAAGTCTCAATTTTATGTAATGATGTGAGGGAGGATGTACCCTATTATAATTGAGGTGAGGGGTACTTCTAGAATTTCAAAAAAGATTAATTTATAATAAACACAATCTCAATAAATATAAATAAAAAATTCAATGGATTAAATCTTTATATAATTTAAGGCTTTAATATAGCCATTAAATATATTTGAGAAATGTTTTGGTGTTATTTTAAACCATATAATTTTGATTAACCCTTAGTTAACTGATTTTAATTTTAACCATGGTAACAACACTTTCAATATTAAATGATTAAAATTGGGACTTAAATGGGAAATTAATGAAATTTTATACCATATAATAATCAATTTTGGAATCACACGACATTAAAACTGCATGATGCATGACACATAAGTTCACCCTTGGGTCTATAAGTATCAATGGGTATTTCTCCCATGATCCTACATGTGGAATGATTCTGCACAATAATATTAAGTATGAACCATGTATCACGGGTGAGCTTGTCTATAAGATAAAAATGCATCATTAATATGTGAGAATCAAATTCTCATAAGGATTAACCTTAAGAGAAATATGTCTGGCTTTATTATTATCATAGGATATATAGTGACATCCAAAGCTTATATCCTGAGTCCAGCCATGAAATAAAATTTCCCCCTCCTCCACACACTCATGTCAGACCTATGTAGGGAAACACCTTACATATATGTGGGGAGAACATCAATAAGAACTTTTGAGAAATTCCAACTTGAAATTCCCTCTTTCATGATTAGGATACCTAGTTTTCATGAACCATACTCTAGGTACAAAATGGCCTGAATCCCCATAATCATCCATGGTCTTCAGAAATGGAAGGTTAGTGTGTTGAAAAACCTTATTTTTGAAAATGTTCACAATTCTCTGGAGGCTCTACATACATTTTAGAAAAAAATCATATCAACTGGAGTAAAATTAATTCTTAGGAGAGGCTTCTCCTACCTTTTTATACCTCCATGATGTTTATATCCCACCTGTCTCCCTAGTTTTAGAAACCACATGGACTAAAGTATAAACCTTTTATAAAATTTTTTCCACGAAAACAATAGAACATTCCATGTCATGCTACTAGGAAAAATGATTTATGGGTTTCCCCATAGTCAGAGAAAAATGACTTTAAACCACAAGTCTCAAATGTACTAGTTTCATGAAGTTAAACTGCACCATGATTGAACCCTCCATTAAAAATGAAAAATACTTGTATGAGTGTCTTTCATTCCTAATAATCATTGATACAAATTCCTACATACTTTTTAGACACCTCTCTTTCGAAAAGACACCCATGGTAGTTTTGAGATGTCTAAAATTCCCTTAAATTAGCTGGCTAGAGGAAATGGAAGTCCAGTGTCATCACGAAATGTTTATTTGTCTATGCACAAAATTCCCTAGTAAATCTACCTATGTTTCCCACAAAAGAGCAAATCAATCAAATGAAAATTCATCCTCATAAGTGTCTTTTCCTTCTTCAATACACCCTATGGCTCCCATGACCCATATCATGCCTCACATTAAACTCCTATATCTTGAAACTAGAAAATTAGGGTCAAGAAAAATCCCCCATCCATGTATTAAATGTATTAAGACATCATTACTGTATAATCCCAAATTAGGGCCCTCACTCCGTAAGACATGGTATAATCTATTAGACATAAAATATTAATTAGGGTCAAAGATGTTTGACCAAACACATTAGTAATGATAGAGTAGTTTTAATGAAATTAATCTTCCCATGACAAATAGATGAAGCTCACCAGGATGAAAACCTAAAAAGGGAACCATGCATAAAAGTGGAGTATTAGTTTTCTAAACCAATGATACACACAGTTTAGGAAAAATGTCAAGAAATAAAAAAATCAAAAGACACACAAATATTTATAGATAGAAAACCTACAAATGGAGGCCTAATAATAAATCATGTTATACCTGATGATCTTGCATCATAATATGGTTAAAAAAAACTAGGGTTATAATAGAAAGATACATAAATCTTGAATGGTAATGAATGTAACCATAAAAATAGTTATGCTCCACACACTGAGTCCCTTAGATCAGTAAAAAATTATATAATATTTGGGTTATTTAAATTTTATTATCCCAAATCATGGGTCAAATGTGAATTCGGTTGAAAATTTTCATTAAAATGTAGTCAATTAAAAATAATTGACATTGTAGGAAAGGGTGAAGGAGAAATCATTATAGAGAAAATTTTTTTTATTCCATTAAATGAAAATGGGGGGACATGATCAATATGAAGGCTCTCCCTGATGTTAGACTAAAAGAAAATAAAGGAACAAGACAATCCAAAAGATTAAAAAATTCCCAATTATCTCTTTCTAGTACATCAAAAAACTATGTGACAAGGGCCATCAAAAGATTTTTCTAAAGAAACCTGTTGTGCAGCTTCAGCTTCAACCACTACACATAGTCACTGCATAATGGATTTGAGATCTCCCCCCTTCATATTTATAGCTTTGATATTGGTGCTTGATGATTTGAGCTACACATTTATCTTGGACACATGCACCTCTCACTCTCCTAACTCTTTTATTTGGGAAATCACTTGGTCATAAGAATTTTCATCCTCATCCCTTAAGTGGAGAATCACTTTAGTAATATAACAATATTTTTTTGTTTTGATATGTAATGAAAGTAAATGAGCATGGATTCCCTCATGAGAGTATAGATCCTTTTAAGATACACGATTTTGGAATATGGGGTGGTGAAGGTGTTAGCAGTCAAATCTTCCTGAACCCAAGTCAAAAAACCCCCCCTTGAGGGTGTCCTCCACATCAGAAAATTCTGGTAGAGGGGTTTCAGTGAAAACAATATATCTTTTAAGCCATTCTCACCCTTTTATAGTTTGATTACTCTTGATAGAATTTTAACCCATGTTTTTCTCTGATGGCGTCGATAGTTATGTAGTCAGGGAATGAAATTATGGCTGATGGAGATGCCGTAGTTTGGGTTACCCTAGTGGGAGAACCTTCTCGCTCTATAGATAGTTCGATATCTAGAACTAATATTAGGGGGTCTGAGTCTCTCTCCATGGATATAGGTTATGTAGAGGAAGTCCCCTCTAAACGCATGCGATGGTAGATGGAGAACATACTTTCAATAGGAATGGAGGGAGGTGGTGTAGTTCACAAAATTTAAATGGGACTGAAAGCAATAAAAAGGAATTTTCACTCATCTAACTGGTCTAGTTAGCGTTTCATCATAGTCGCAAGCCACCCAACATTGGACATACTCCAATGATAAGTGAGTTGAGGCCACTATGTGAGGAATAAATAATTCCATACTAGATTCCTCCCACATCACCAACAACCATAGTTTCCGAAAGGATTACCATATGATATTCCCTCTTTACATGGGTGATTGGAGGAAATGAGACTCGCTTAGGACATCCAAATTATTTAGATAACCTATAAGGAGCATAAGGTTCACATATAGTTATCTGTCTATGCGAGCGTTCAAAAATCCATCTTAAGAAATGATGATATATGGACATGCATCTAAAGAACCAAACCTATTATTTATTACTACCTAGCGAGGGACAATGTAAGGAATAAACACAAAAAAATAATGGCCACTCAACAATCCAATTATTTTGTTATCACTTAAGGACATATGGTGAACAACATCGATGTTAAGAAGATTCAGATGGAGATCAGATTGATGAACCGTCACAATGTGGTGATATTTATAGTAGGGGAAGTGCTCTGTTATCCCTCCATATAAAAATTGATATTCCCACTAATAATATGTGTGGGATATCCTTCTTAAATCTTCCCTAGTAGTTCATAAATGCAATAAAGGGTAGGGATGACTAAATTAATGGTCCATCCCTCTTCTAGTGTAGAAAACATCATTTAAGTGAAAACCAGGACACCAGTGTGAATGTTGAAAGAAGGGAAGATCCACCAACTTAAGAACATGGAAAAAAATTAGCCAATATAAGTTAATGAGAGACATATGTTTGGACCTCATATCCCTAGGTGGTGTATCAAACCACCTAGAGAGTAGCATAGAAGGAGCCATGGATGATCCATGATTGTTGAGTTGGATGTGCTTGACTGTGGAGACCTTTCATCCTTATCCCACACAAATGTAAAAAACAACCTACAAAGTCTTCAAATGAAATGAGTGAAAACACATAAAGAGGATGAGAAATAAAAATCTCTACCATAACCATTAAATCCTTCACCAATAAAGACACTTGTTCAATATTCTTTCAGATATTGGCCATGAGTAAGAATTCATCAAACATATCACCAGGAGTGGGCAGTCCCCCTATCTGATAAATATACCAAAAATTGATCCCCACCTCACCATGGGACAAGGGAAAGGTGTTAGTACTTGAACACAAGAAGATGAGAGGTTTGGGAAGTATCTCACCCAATTAATAAATGTTGAATTGGGAGACCCACACCACTTGTTATAGGTTGACAGCTTCTAGTGGTGTAGATACTTTCACGATGTTCTGATGAACACAAAATTCCCAATAACACTCATAAAAAAATAACCATCTAGATCATAGATCCCCTTTGGTGCTCCATCATCCACTATGATAATTTCAAAAAATATTTAAAATGGATGGATAGTCACAGGAAAATGATTCATAAGATATGGTACAATGGTGTCGATTGCTCTGTGTCCACATAGATCCATTCAGAACAAATACACTCTCCTGGATCAAAAAAGTTTTGATCTCCCCCATGGTAGAAATAATCACCCAGTCATACTCTCGAGATGTATCAATATGAATTACAAAGTCGCTCTGGTGAATCGGTGGAACGGAGAATCATTCACGATACTGAAGTTGTCAATTGGAAACTGATTAGACAATGATTAGGCCATGAGCTCTGATGAAATAATATCCTTTAGAGTATTCTCTTGAGGAGTAATGTATGATAAGAGATCAAATACATCATTCTTGACCATATCTTCCATTCTTCTACATGAATCCATTGTGACGATAGGAAGATGAATTGTTTTTCTATAATGGGAAAGCAAAATTAAGTACAAAAAAATTTGGTAAAGGACTAAATGTAGTCCAAATACTGATGTCTAGTGAATGGTTCACAAAAGGAATAATCCATGAACATAATGTTTATAAAATATCACGACACATGGAACTAGGATGAGTTTTCCAATGTATCGATGGTTAGCGGAATAGAAAATTGTGTACAAATATGCGCAATGTGGAAGGCTGAATAGATCATTTGTGGATGAAGATGTTTAGTTTGAGGAATTTTAGAAGCAGTTCATAGGCTAAGGGCATCTATAAAGGAGATGCTTCAAAATGTTTAGGAGGTTGAGAGAATCCAGATAGCCCAAAATTATATGAAAAAATGGTAAAATACAAATGATCTAGGCCCCTTTATATTGTTGTTTTCCTCCCCTCTGGGTATAACCTTATACCGAAAAGAAACTTATGTCAGGACCACTTTCTATATCATAACAGCCTCCTCTTCATTCCTATCATACCTCATTCTGATGGGGGAATTTTTTGGGTCCTAAAAATTTGTAACAGGGGAAGTCAATTACTCCAACTAATTTTGAAATGGATGAAAAGTGAACAGAGTGAATATTTGAAGAATAATTTTTTAAAAGAGAAATATCAGAAAAAGAAAAGGATGATAAGATAAGGGAGAACATCCTTCGCAGATTGACGCTCTGTATGGTAGTCTGTGCCATGAGGCATCTATGAATAAATGGTTTCCATGAGATAGATAATAGTGTTGGTCCCTCATGAATGATGTGGTTTGTAAAATAGAGGTGGAGAAACTCTCCATGTATACCATTTTCTGTGGACCTAAAAGATTAATGGTTTAAGAAAAGACATTTTTGTTTTTTCAATGATGTTATTTGTGGGACCTGGGGAATGATATCTGCATCCAAAAACCACAAACCCTGTGAGCCTATTTTGATTGATTCTTACACTATAAGGGTGATTCTACCATGGACTTTCCGTCAAAAGGTGTCATGTGACCCACCGATCCAACCCCTCTACCCACTATATAAAAATTCCCCTAGGGAAACCAAGAAAGGATATAATTTCAGAGTGCAGAAGAGAGTGATTTTGGAGGTGATCGACCAATATAGGCACAAAAGATGAAATGTACTAAAAATATGGGCTTTTCTGATGATTCTGTGTAGGCATACCTAGCCACGTACCATGAAAAAAGAAAATATAATAATAATTTTTTGACCAAGAACCCAACATCCTTAACAGATGAATTTTCTATGAAGCACTGGAAAAATTTATCTTCTTCAAATATGCACAGCGTATAGAAATATAATACCCATAAGGTACACTAAATCCCATTAAAAATGTCTACATAGATGGAAACCAGTCCCAAGTACCACCATGGTATGCAAGAAAAACTCATCCCCACATACCACCAAGGTACTCGACCAGAACTCAGCTCCACATACCACCAAAGTATGCGATTAGAAGCCCAACCAGCATAGAGAAGCACTACGCGGGCAGAAACTGGTTCCACAAAGAAAAATGATACTCTACCCAAATACCAGACTACATACCACTATAGTACATAGAATAACCCCCTAAAATTTATAACATTATGCTGTGATAGATAAATCCCATACTGTATAGAAAATGGTATGTGGAATGGGGTATTCTTTGGTGTTCCACCCTCTGGCTTTTATCATTTCCTTCCCTTTCCATTGAATCATTGATAGCTCCTCCACAAACATGTACAATGGAACTATGCAAAAGCATATTCCAAATCCACCATACCCATTTGATAAAACCACCAATCACATTAGAATTTCTGTTTGATTTTACATACCATTGTTTAGCAGAGTCACATGGGTAATCCCTGTAATGGCATGGACACCCTGAATATCCCCATGTTTACATTCCCATGGTAACATAGAGTCTAAGATTAGGATACCAATGTGAATCCACTCATTATGGGGATTAAGGTTAATCATTGTCCATTCCCTTCCATGAGAGAAAATGATAAATGGAGGATATCACCCTCATGTTTCCTTTTGATGAGAAATGATTCTTTTCCCCTTTCTCTAAACAAATATCAAGGCATCCCTCTTGGAGTAACCCCCCTTTTAACTGTAGGAGGTGGTTATATCATCCTCACATATTCTAACATTATTCTCCTCCTTTTACATCAGCAGAGAAGGAATGATGTGTGGTTTTTCAAATCTTCCACATCATCTTGTTTCTCACACCAAGCATAACTAATGTGGGATTGAATTCTCATCATGAAAAAAACATCTGCACAATACATAAATGGGCCTCCTCCTAGGTGTAAAGACAAAACTAACTGGGCTACAACGACTCTGATTTCCATTATAAAGTGGATACATAGGACACCTGTCTATGGACCAATCCCTAAATCATCTCATTCATAAAATGAGAAACCATGTTCCCCCCTCAAGTGGGCCTTCTACTAGGTGTAAGCCCAAAACAACAAACTATGAGATCTATGATTCCTTCTTCAAAACGGATATGTTAGATGCGTATATAATTCTCTAGCTCAAAGGGTATCCTTATCAAAGTTTAACAACAATTGAGATCCCCAATTTATCACAGCATCCTTTATCGTATAATCCCCAACTCTGACTAAAAAGAGGTATTTCTTCACTAATGTAAGTGCCAAATCGTGCGCCCTTTCTCGAAAGATTCCATAGGGAGGCCCTATATTATTGAACTATGAGAGATTTGATTACAAAATAACTTGGATATGTAGGAAACCTCCCCAAGGTAAAAACCAACATTGAATCTTTCCCAAATGTTTTCTAAGCCGTATCCCTAGTCGGGTCACCTTTTCCCCAAATAAAACATTTCTCTTGAGTACCTTGGGCTACCTCGGCCTAAGCATCACATTAAATATTGACAAGCTACCTTCCACCAAGATTTACTTACCAAATTATGTTAAACATAATAAATGGGTACCATCATAGGACTCTAAAATGTTATGTGTCTAGTTAAGTGGAACATATCTATATGGGATCTGATTCATCTCACAAGGATACATAAGAAGACCATATTATAGGTTCGACCCTGAAATGAAAATAATTTCCACCCCCATGGATAATGATAAACTCCATAGCACCTTATCACATGGAATAATCATGAGTTATCTCAGTAAATGATTAATGAATTTCTGATCTATCCACGAATGGGTAACATTGATGAAGAACCTTGGAAACATACATATATCTTCATTAATGGAGAACCTCATATACAAAAATTTTATTCTAGACCCATTAGTATTTATGATTGACTCAGTAACCAAGTGGTGATCTGCAGACACATTCTTGAAAAAAAAAGGATTCACGAACATACAAACATTACTTAAATTTATAAGAGTGTCGTAGAATAGGAAATAATTCCCCCCAAAGGGTGTGATGATATTGAGTTCCCATCCTCTCGACCAATGTTAGTCCTTATGTTTCGTTGAAAAAATCATTGTCCAATGAGTGACTGCATTTGGAATCCATGTCCATGAATCATGGATAATAATGTCGGTGGGAGTTACTCGCTCTGGAAATAAACCCAGTAGATACCATCTAAGGATATTGTAGCCGACACAGAGTGATTGTACAGACACTAAACCCCCTACAATCACACTAAATAAACAATAAAATAAGAAACTTCCATCATAATATAAAAAAGGATATATGGACCCTATCTCCAATGCACTATCTTCATCCTTGGGTACAACAATTCACCTCAGGTCGAAATAAGAAAATTATAAAAAAAATTAAGCTAATTTTTGAATTATAATTGAGAAAAATACATTAATTTTTTTTATAAATTATTAAAATTAAAATTCACTCATAAAAAGAAAGAAAACTATTTTTTGGAGAAAATATATTTTTGATGAATAATGTGACATCACTAAAAATTTTGTGATCAATTTTATAACCACTTACCAATAAATACATATAATCTTTGACCTTCATATTTATTTCATATTTATTTTTTCATATATATTCCATTGAAATTAACAACTAAATTCTAAAAAAAGTTAAACAATTTTCTTTTTTTCTGAATTTAGTGTTACACAGAGAAGAAAATATCAAATAAATCAAATTATTTAAGAAACTTTATTTTAGAAAAATCATGGGGTGTTACAGAAGTTATGGAATAATGGTATGAGGTATTCCAAAAAATTCAAATCTCAATATTTTTTGGGTCATATGGAATAATAGGAGGAATAATATAATACCCCATATTGGAGGTATTTTAGTATAAAAATATATTTTTAAATATGTTTTAAAGGTATAATATTGATTAGGGAGATTGGGTGAGGCTCTTAGAGTGTTTGAGATGTTTTTTTCCTATTATCTTTCACTATTGACAACAAAATGGTTGTGGTATTCAACATGTTGTGTTTTGAGTGTCCATGTAAAACATTGGGTAGATAAAATAAAGACCTATTATGTATGGTTATGGGTGTGGTGCCATAGATGACTTGGTGTAACAAATGGATAAAGAGGGCTCACCACATCTTGGATTAGGATGTGGTGAGCCTAAAATGGCCAAGGGCCAGGAACAAAGGTATATTGGATGGTCATGTTATGCCTTATTATTTTCATCTATTTTAAGGGACCATGACCATTTTATCTCAAAAATGTCATGGTAAAAGTCATGTTTTCTTAAAATATATGAATTAAATGAAAATAATTTGTTTAAATAATGGAATTAATTCTTTTTAGGATGTATTTTTATTTAGTTTTTCATTAGAAACACTATCTTATAACCCTTTTATTTATTGAATCAAGGTGTTTTATTTTTAGATTTTTAGGAAAATCATTTTTACAAACTCTTACTACTTTTTTATTTTTGTTTCAGGAGGCTTATAATGTTGTTGTAATAACTTATTATCTTCCATTCGGGGGTGAAATTTCATTGAGATAGGTGGATTCTCTATCACTCCATTATCTCAAGAATTTGAAGATATATATTTCAAAACCATATTGTTTTTATTTTAATATTAATGAAATATTTTATATTTATTTGAAATTACAAATCTTTATATAAATCAAAATTCTTATTTTTTAATGAGTTTTGTTTCATTTTAATTTTATTGAACCATATGGAAGCCCTTGTTTTAATTGTTTGTGAATTTAATAGTTTTTTGTAAATGTTTTGTGAAATTGATGAAAATAATTGGTTTTGGTAAAAAAATTATGAAAAAAATTATAGAAATATTTAGTAGATTTTTTTCATATTTTCATTATAGGAGGCATTGTTGGAATTTACATGGTGATTGGTGGATGACTTGATGTATGTGGTATATTTCACTTTGTGATGAATTCATGAAGGATGAGAGACCACCCACGAACATGGAATTTTCATTTGGAATCCATGATAGAGAGAGAATAATGGAATGGGTATTCCATGTGGATGGAAATATTGAACAGATTCATTAAATTCAATTATTTTTCTTAAACCAAATTGATTACCACAATATTTTTTGTTACTATAACATTATATTTTATATAATATGTAAGAAATTTAATTATTTTCTTAGTGTAATTTTTGATAATCTTGTGATGAATTTCCTCTTGTTTATGTTTACTCACTCCATGAATAATAATTTTAGTACATATAAAGACATTATTATGCATGATATAGGTAAAGAACGATTTTTATTTCTCTAGTGGATCATCATGCTGATAATTCCTTTCAATTTTTGTGGCATTGATTCTCCTCTCTCAAGTAATTAGAGTGATTCTAGATTAGTGTCCTTACATCAAGATGAATTTTGGTTTTCTTGAATTCTTTTTACTATACTTTGTCAAAGCTACCATTATCTTCTCATTTATTAGTATGTAAATTGAGTTGTATAATTTAAAACAAATGCATCATACTAAGGTTTTCCCATTTTATCTTTACTATGTATTGTTTTTTTACTTTAAATATGTAATACCATTCCCCTAAATATTTGTAAAATTATAAGTATTTTTCGCCATCCATTATTTATTGGGCACCTCATCTAAGGATTGTAGTAACCCTGACTCATACCAAGCCAAAGAGTTGGGAGATTATATTAAATTAATTATCATAATACAAGTGGCTGGGTGATGTCTCATATATTATATGATGAACACCTTGATTTGGAACAACAAAATCACTATAATGGAAACCATGTCAATATTAAAATCACTACATCATATTTTATGATTTAGTGTATATGTAGAACATAAAAAATGTATTAAAATTTTAACAGTCTGTAATTAATGTTAAACAAATATTTATATTTATATTAAAAAATTATAATGAAATGGTTAGGGAGTTTTTGGGAAATTTTTTTTATCACAAATAAAAAGAAAAATAAATTATTCCACTTATATTCAATAATAACAAAATTAAATGAATGTTAATATAAATGAAAGAAAATAAGAGAAATCAAATCACTTAATTTTTATAGTAAAAAATCTTATTTAAATTTCTAAAAAAATATATACTTTTAATATTGTGATCTATAAATTAAAATTTCGAAATTATTAGATTGATAAGGATTAGAATGAACCAGATTATGATTAGATGATTTCTTAAATATATGATTAGTTTAGTAAATGGTAATGGTTATGGCGTAGGTTATGACTCAGGTTGGTGAATCAATTGATTATGAAACATAGGTTTTATTTAAGTGTTAGGTTTTTCTAACAAAGGATATGTTTGAGTCAAGGTCTTGTATGAGTGTTTGTATCGGTTTTAGAGATAGTAAGATTATAAGGAGGAGGCTTTGTTTCCTTTTGAAGAAAGGAATGACTAAGAGCCCAATTATTTTGGTTTAACATATGGATTATTATATAAAATTTATGATAGTAAATTATCATTCATAAATTATTTGGAATGAAATTTATTTATTAATTTCCAATACTAGGTTATTGGGTATTTATATTAATATATATGAGTATAAAATAAAAACTAGGTAGATTCCCACTAGGTAGTTACTTTTTTTATGATTATATGTAACAGATCCCTCCCCTTATATCCAAATAGCATGTTCATTAGAAACCCAAATCATTATTCAAAAATCTTGATGGATTTTTTATATTTTTATAGACTTTTTTATAAAACAACCTAGATAGTAAATTATCAAACGATCTTCCCCTGAATTTTCAATAATTATATATCTTTTTTATATTGTAATAAAGGATAACCATTTTTCATATTTATGTATAATGAAATAATTTATAACAATCAAATATATCATCTCATCTCTATAATTGTAATCAATATATGCCTCTTTGAACAAATCATATATGTATTCTTGAATTTTATATCTCATCAACCAAGATTATTTACACATTCTTAATACATATATGTAATTAAATTATGATATTATCAGTTTTCATCATGATCATAATTATATGATCTATTAATTTTAAAAATGTATCCACTGAATATTTTATCACCACAAAATTTTTATTAAAACTTTTATTATGAGATTTATGCATAGAGGAAGAAAAATTTTCATCACATGTGCTATACCCATTTTTCTAAAATTTCCAAACTCATCCCTTTATCTATATATTAAAAACATCATGTGAAGCTACATTGGATTAAAAAATAATATAATTAGTAACCTAATTTTTTTTGTATTGAAAAATCAACATATAGTGGTATGATAATTCAATAAAAACAATTCATAAGTTCATTTATAAAAATATTCAAATCACACTTTATTAGGATACCCCCAAAACTGAAATATGAATCTTTTAATTTCATTATTGAATATATCATTTAAGAATCATCAATAAAATATTAAAATAATTGTTTGGCATCTATAAAATATTTTTTTATACTGATTAAGAAATATATAACCCAACTACAAGATCCAATGAGTGATTAAATAATTATAGAAAAAATGCAAGTATAGACTATAAACACATACAATTAGTTTTTAAATCCATACTCATTATTCTTAATCTGTTTTTTAAACACCACTGAGTACCAACCAATGATATATAGTCTCTATATATATTCCATAAACTATGTAAATCATGACTCAAATCATGAGAACTAGTTTTTCTATCACTACTTATAAGTACCTATAAAATAAATTGAGAAGAATTATCTATTAACATTTTGATGTTCATTATGAAAATATTACTCTAAATGATGGATGTTTCAATACTTTTCATAGAAATAAATGATTTTATAAGTATACACCTCGGTAATTAAGACATTCAAAAAAGAGTTAATAAATTAATGAGTATTCAAATTGTGTAATGTTTATAAAAAAATGTATCTTTTATTGATCTTAAACTCTTTAACATCACATAACTGATGCAAATAAATTTAACTTCAGTGTAACACAGAGACACAATAAAATGATATAGAAACATGATAGTAAAATATGATAGATATAATGAATAAATAATCCTATCATAAACCATTACATGTAATTAATAACTATCTCATAGCATAAACCATGGTTTTGTGACATTCAAAATTTTGTGGGGTTTATTTAGTGAATACATTTTCAATCCGAAACTAATAATAAATACTTATAAAAAATGTGAATAACTCATAATTAGTTTTGACACTATATACCAAACCATTTAGATAATAATATCATATAGCCTCTATAACTTGTAATCAATACATTTATCCAAAAAAACCCTTATTAACATGTAATTAAGTGTGACTCTATTTCTATTGTATAATTAAAATTGATTAAGAAATAATAATTCATATGCGTACATAATGAGTAACCTCTAAAAAAGATCATCCATAATTAATCTATAAATGCATCATGTATGGACTTTATCAAACCCTCATATCACCATATATTCATATCAATATGATAAATATCTACACATAATTTATAAACTCATACAATCCCTTCCCCCAAGGAATCATGTCTATCCATAAGATAATGAATATGTCAAATCATTATAACATAAAATTATATTCTTTATTCTCCAAAGTATACTAACTAATCTATATTAATACATTACAAGTTATTCATCATTTTATATGTTCATATCATACATAAGAAAACTAAAAAACTTCATTAATTTCCTTATTCCAAATCAATCAAGGGTCTAAACATCACAGTCTTTATATAGAAGTATAAATTTCATCTTAATTAAAGGAAACTCCTTGTATAATTATATTGAATCCTAAATACCCTTTTATCGGTATTAAAGTGTGATGGTTTATTTTTTTCTTTATGTATTTCATAATCACCTTGAAGTTCCCAAAACGAGGTCATATATTAATAGGTGTTCCTATGCCTATGGAAATAATAAATAAAACCAAACATAACTTATTTACTCTAAATATCTATAAGAATATCTAATATTATGTGATAATTATTTATTGATATTAAATAGTTCACAGTGAACATATCACACTAAACAATGAACATATTGATGATTTTTTATATAGAATCATTAATTAGTGAAGTAGAATCCTAGGTAATAATGATTTTTCATAGGAAATTATATGATTAATCAGTATTAAAACACTATAATATTTATAATAATCCATGGATACAATTTTTTTTTAAAATATTTAATGTCCCAAAATTAATGTTAATATCTTTAACATAAATATAGAACTGAGAAACATAGTCAATGATAATGATACATGATAGTAAAATATAATGGATTAAAGGAATAAATAATTCTATCATATACAAATACATGTAATGACTAACCGTGACATATAATAAGCCACATTATGGTTAATTTTAACAATTCATGGGTGTTCTTTAGAGCATAACTATTTCAACCACCAACTAATACTAAATCTATACAAATCATGTAAACATATTATAATTATAATTGAAAAAAATACATAAAAACATTTTTAAAATAATATCATGTGAAAAGAAATGAATTTTCAGACATTAAAAAATTTCATGTGTTTAAAATATTCATGATTAGAATCAATGGTTTCATATTCACTATAATATTTATAATTAATTATTTAAATGATAAAAAATATTTTTATTCTCTCTAAAATGTTTTCTATATATAATTCATATTTATTTAAAAGATTAATTAAAAAATTTATGATATCCAGTGTAATAAAAATTATTTTATTTTCATCATATCAAATTTAGTTTAGGGTGACTTTTTGAGACTACACTAATTTTTTTGTTTTTGGATGAATAATAAAAATATAAATATTTAAAATACTAAAATATTTATGTTACTAATATTATATAAGAGTGATTTAAAAAATCAATAAATTTTTTTCTCAATTTAATATATATTAATGGAGTATGTTAATGAATACTTAATAATTACATTGATTTTGTGAACCCTAAATTTGATTTTACAAACATAAATTATATTTTATTAAAATCAAAAACCATTTTTGGTTATTTTAATTTAAGGGAATTTTTAAATAATTCCATTCAATTTTGGATAGATTAAAATTTCTAAGAAACTTCCTTTTTTTGTTTAATCAAAAAATCATGGAGATAACATTCATACTTGATTTCAATATCAAATGATTTTTATAATTAAATCAGGTATTTTTCAAAAAATATTCTTTCATGTATTTTTTTACTAATATTAAATTTAATTTCAATCACTTATAGATTTAGTATCTAATAAAATTGATCACAATTTTCAAATCTGATTTTCCAAAATTTGGTTATAATTATTCTTTCATTTTTGTGTATATAATTAAATATTCTAGGTAAAACGATATGTTACCATGATAAAGGGTAAATCATGTGAATTAAGTTATATAATTTTTGATAAGGCCACAATATTGAATCATAAATATTATTTTATGATTATATTCATAACCTTATAACCTTATATTTTAAATTTGATTATTTTTTAGATACTTTAACTTAATTAGATCATTTATATTTTTAAAACATTTTTGAAATTAAAAGTGTGCCACTCTACAAATTTATAAAAGGGAACCCAATCTCAACTTTTCTTAAAATATATTTAGAAATACAACTTTAAATTTTCCATGAACTACATAAATATCTCTTCAATATTTTTTCTAATTACTATGATTTAATGGTCTTACAAAAAGACAAACCTAATAAGTCTTAAGGTGTCATCCAATATAGGTTCTCTAATGAAGTGGTATAATTATTTATATAGAATTTTATGTTTATATATTCTGATACCTCATTCAAAACATCTTTTAAATTT
This sequence comes from Viscum album, assembly GCA_963277665.1. Classification (NCBI taxonomy): domain Eukaryota; kingdom Viridiplantae; phylum Streptophyta; class Magnoliopsida; order Santalales; family Viscaceae; genus Viscum; species Viscum album. The sequence continues at coordinate 2,137,820,778 of OY728128.1, read as the reverse complement.
ATGAAATAACAAAATTAATTTCATAAATATAGATATAAATAATTATTGTTATTGTATGACCATTTTCCATCTATTTTCTATGATATGGGAAATTCAACATCATTATTGTGTATATGTGGATTACCAAACCCATGAAGTGATGGGAATCATTTTTCATCACCATATAAAAAAGATTTTAATTATAATAGATTTAATTAATATATAGTATTTTTATGAAATAATTATGATTCTATAAATATTATAAGTTAATTCCCTTATTAACATTCCATTTTTTTGGAATATGATAATGTTGCTCAAGTGTATGGGTGGACTACCACATCCACAAAGTGATGTGATTTATTTTTCATGTACACATTTCATAGATGGTTATATAGTTTTATTTAAGGTTTAAAAATCAAATTTATGTTATGATTAATATTCTATAGATTATTTAATAATTATCCCTTTGACTGTGTTTAACTAACTAAAGTTGTTTTGGGATTATAAATTGTACACTCAATATGATCTCATGTGATTTACTAACTATATAAGGTATAATTAAAAATGAAATAAAATGTTATTTAAAATGTTTTCAATGTATTTTTATTATTGAAATATGTAATTTCGATGAAACTTAAACCATGTTTGACTTTTTTATGGATAATTTAAAAGTACCATTTTTAATAGTTTTCTAGCATGTTATTTTTTATATTTTCAAAAAAGTTTGAAAGGAATATTTTTTTGACCTATATGATATGAGTTGACTTTCCCACCATGATGAGTGTTATTCCTTAAGATTTTAAAAATACATTTTTTTGGTTATTAGATATAAGATAATGTTTCCCATTCTTCTAGAAAATTTTTAATTAGTTCTCAATAAAATGGAATTTTTGTCTTTATATTTGTTTAAATTATAAATGTGTTTTTTCATATATATTAAATAGATTATTTTTTTATTCAAATGAAATATTCTATGTTTTATATATATATTATTTTCCTTTTTCTAATTAACTGGTTTATGAATATTTTCCCCAAGGCATTATGTTTTAATTAAGAAATTATGTTTTTCAATTTCTAAGAGTTATTGTTTGACTAATTCTATGGCTGATATGAATATTATGTCCGAAGGAACCAATGTGAAATTTATATGCTTGAAATTGTATTTTCATGGGTTTATTTTTATTTCGTAATTTATTCTAAGGATATTTTATTTAATGGAATGTTTATTACCCTTTTAAGTGTGAAATGTATGTTTTTATAAAAAAATGTTTTCATGAGTAACAATGCTTTACAATAAACCATCAAAATTATTATTTTGACAATAAAATTTCTATGAGATGTTTTTTAAAATATTTCTGTATTAATGATTATTTCAAGTGTAAGAAGATGATTATTTTTTCTCATTGTTTATTATATATAAGAGAAATAATTTTTAATGGATAACAAGATTATCAAAATGAACTAAAGGGTTATTATCATCTAGTATCCCTTACAGAGATTTCATTGTTCACCCTATGTTTTCAAATGTTTTTATAAGCCTAATAATGAGTTGGAATGAATAGAAACATCTAAATTTCACTATAGGGAATAACATTTAGATATGGGAATTAATTTTTAGTGAAATTCAAGTTCAAGATTAAGATTCCTATTTTTTGTGAAAAATATATATCAAGGGGAATTTTATAGTATGTTCTAGTTTGATATTCAACTATTTATCTTCATTATTTTAACTATAAACCAAAATTTCCCTAGAAATGTATGAAGGTGAAACCCTTGTTATAAATTATGTAATTAAGGGTTGTTTATGTTTTGAGGCTATATAGTTTCTATCAAAGGAAATTTTTAGATAACATTGAATGTTAGTGTGTTATTAGGAAAATAATTTTAATTGATGATAATCTGTGGATTATATTATCATGATTAAACAATGTGGGGTACCATGTTTATTAACTTAATATGTTATTGTTTCAAAATGGTTTCCCATATTGGAAACATAATGAATGAAGAGGAATGGAAATAGACGGAAAATGTACTTCTGAATATAAAAATTGGAAGGGTTTTAATGGGAACAAAATAGTTTATATCTATTTTAATTTAGTTTACACATGATATTAATGGTGGTAAATATTCCAGAGAGTGACCAAAATCTCTATAGAATAACATGACAATAGTGGATAATTTTATTAAACAAAAAAATCCATAATTTTGTATACCCTCGGATCAATTCATTATAAATTGTTGGATCAATTATACATAAAGTAAATTTGAGGTTTTTTGCATTTTAGAACATCAAAATATATTTATTCCCACATATTTTTTTGAACGTTTAGTCGATTAGTGGTTGTCTCTAACTGTGAATACCAAGGAGAAAGTTGACATTGATTCCATGGAAGGGGAAATATTTAAATATCCCATTATTGAGAATTATTTTCTTAAGGTTGTTAAATGTGTGAAGAAAAGAAAATTTCTGGAACTAAAAAAAGTATTATTAGTATTTGGTCACTTATGAAGATAAATAGAATAGATTGGTCTATTATGAACAAAATTTCATTGTGGACCACAATAGTAAAATTAACATGTCATACTAATGATTGAAATCGACTTCATAGGGGGATTTGAACACTTCTGAATATAAAATCTATGAGAATGTTGTGAGAAGTGATATGTAGTGCATGATGGATCTTTTGGTCTTTTATAACAATAACGAAGTAATGTTGTCTGGTTAGAATGTAATGGGAATGTATTTTTAAAATAAATTCAAAGGTAAGTGGTCTAAATTTGTATCTTGTAAAAAGTGTGGTGAGAAGAATAATATGGAGTGTATTATAAATTATATAATTTTTTATCGATGTTGTATACATGTATATTTATACTTGGATTGAAAAGAAAATGATATAGTTAATGTTTATACAAAATATAATAATAACACATTGAGATTTTTTAAATATAATGATATGGGTAATTATGATATTTTGGGAGAAAATAAAAGAATGAAAGATGGTAAATATAAAATCCTTAACAAGAAGGGTGCGGAAAATTAATTCATGACTACCATAAAAAAATTAAGACTATAAAATTATGTGGTGTTAGGTACACTACTTGTTAATCTAGATTATTCCAAAGACTTTTTTGATTCAAGATCAATACATTCATTTTTCTGAGAAATTCTGTAATTACCCGAATTTTGGTTAATGAAAATCACTCTTGATCTAATTAAGTTCCTTAATATGTGAAATGGTCTTACAACATATGCACTTTTTTTATGTTTTTGGATTTTAAAATATCATTAATAATTGTGACCATTGCTATTATAGTCGTTGAATAGTGATCACATGATTAGTGTAAATATGGGCTATAACAATCTAATTTACTCAGACAAAGGAAGATATGACATCATCTAGTATAATTTCTCCATACGAAGCCCATTTTTTGGGGCTCGGAAAGGAGGTGGTGTCATTGGTATTCTCCCTAGACCAATCCCAAGATAAGCTTCAACAGGTTAATCTCTAATGGACCCGTCTACGGGAGAAGTGGAAGTTGATAGAGATTACCACACGTGTAGTGTAATCCGAGCCACCCTAGGAGTCTGTCACCATCATGCACCTCACCCTTCAGTCTTATGTGGGTGTTTTAAGGGGTTATTTAACAAGACCCTAGTACTATGTTTATGTATATTATTTTTGTATATAATAATGAATATACGATCATTTTATTGTTTTTTCCTTGTAAATCGTTGTAAAGCACAAATTTTATTTTTAGTTAATGTTCAAATAAGAAACTTATTTTGATTAATTAATTATTTTTTGAATTAAATAATTTATTAATAAAATATTTTTATTATTATTAAATTAATTGTAATTAAATATAAAGGATCAAGTAATTTTATTAATGCAATTGTATTTTTTATTAAGGTTTGAAAGCCATATTTTTCAAAACCCACGAATTTTCGATAAATGTCTATTTTTATTTTAAAAGTAAAAATTAAAATATTTAGAAAATTATTTAGATAAAATGCATAGTATTTCTGACATCATGATTTTGAATTATCCAACAGTGAATGTTTCATAATTTTCTGAGATAGTCAAATTTTTGATAAAAATTAAATATCGTTTAAATATATAATATGTTTTATGACATCATAATGACCCAATAGTGATGTAATAAAATACTATAAGCCTTATGTTCGGCCAATATATGTTTTACCATTAAAATAATGTGATTTTGGGTTTTTTGACTTATTTTTACAAAGCATTAATGGACCCTTCATGACTTATTAAACATCTTGTCTTTTTAAATTGTTTTCCTTAGGAGTGTGACTCACATCCACATAAGAAACCCCATTATCTTAAGAAATTCATACATTTACCGTATAAAATATTTTTTTCCAATTCCATTTTACATAACCCATGGGCAAAAACCATGGGATGGATTGTTTTTTGGATTAGTTTAATGTGAGGGTCCCAAACCTATGTAATAAATAATTCCCTCACCTTTCCTTTATAAACCCACCAAATCTCCCACTTCCTCCTCAGTCAAAGCCTTTATAGTTTGTCCAATATCTGACCTCCTCTATCTAGAATCCTCCCAAGGTTCCCCGAGCTTCCAAAAAAGCCTATCTCAAGCCTCTCTCAAGCCTTTTGAAGCATACTTCCAAGTATGGGTTTTTTCTTCCTTTTTCATTTTTGTTCAATTTTCTTTAAGTTGTTATTCCCTTTTAATTTCAATTATAAATGTTAGAGTATGGTTTCGAACCTTAACTATACTTCCCTATTTATTTTTTAATGATGTTATTCCCCTTTATCTTTCATTAAATGCCTCCCATGTACACCCATTACTATGCTAAAATTCCGAAAGGAATTTCCTTCTCCTCATTTACATTTAAGAAATTCTTTTGCATCATGAATCTAAATTCCATTACATTTGTTGGAAATGTATCTAAATGACCCCCCTTAATATCCATGTCATGTAAATATGATGAGACCCCCCTTTCTCTCTCATTAACCATTTTTTTGAGTTCTTATGTCACGTCGTTATGCTGCTGAAATTGCACCTGCTTTTTCCAAGACAAAGTCATTGTGTAGTGAATACCATGTACATTTCTCTATCAAGGGTATTCACCTTTATACACATTTACATATTGTTTATAGAGTTTAATGTATGTATTCCATATTCGTTTATTGTAGAATAAATAATTATGTTTAATGATTCAATGTTTTATGATCCATGTGGCACACTTATACATGAAATGAAATGTTTAAGTAGGGTGTGCCCTGATAACGCTCTAATGCATTGGGAAAAGTATAGTTTCATGATAAGTTATGTGCAATGAGTGTTTACTCATGATAATACAAGTTCAACAAGGGTTTACTCGTGCTTCATGTGCAATGAGGGTTTACTCATGCTCTATGTGCAATGAGCCTTGGCTCATGCTAATTCCTTGTTAAGTGTTGTTGCCACATTTCCATGTTATGATTATCATGCATTATCATGCCTCTAAGTTTATTCATCACTTTTTCTCTATTGAGATGCCTATTTTATTACATTAATTGTATTCCTCATGTTATTCCATGGTTATGCCCTCATTGGGCTTTATAGCCCACCCTTTTATTATGCATGTCCTCAGGTTATCGCATGCAATGCTAAGTACGAGGGAATGTAGTGGTCATGTAAATGAACTTTTCAATAAGGATGTTTTATTTCATGTTTTTATGTAATGATCCTAATACCCAAACACACTAAACCTCTCAATATTCTATGTTTTATCAAGTGAATTTTATGTAATAAATTATGTTCAATTGTGTAATAAAAGAGTAGGGTTGTTATAGTTGGTATTAGCTGATAGGTTTAGTTATTTTTTGGGATTTGGATTAGAAACCCCTAGGGAAACCTTAGAGACAAGACTAATAAAAATATCCCTATGTTTTGGTGAGTACTGAGTAAGTGGTTTATCAAGAAAAATACATCCCTGTCTGGATACGATTAAGTAGAGGCGTCTATGGCACAAATGTATCCTAGGGGTAAAACCTGAAAACAACGCTTTGAGATAGGCTCAAATGGGAACTAGTGCATGACAACGGTCCTTGCTACACTCTTGGTTATGACACTCCTGGGGGATATGCTTTGGTAGATTCATGAGCATAGTAAAAACTTTTATTGAGGGATAAAAAGAATCCCATAAGAATATAAGTTAAGAAATAGAATAAGGCTAACATAGATCATAATATATGATATACTTATTCTTTATAAGTTTATACTTTTATATTCAATGATATTTTTTTCTAAGTATTAAAGACCTCTAATTATATTCCCTTTTCTTAGTTAATGGTAGGAAATATAAGGACACATTCCAACAACCAATGTGGTAGAAAATTTGAAGATTTAAATAATGATATGCCTGATATGATGGGAGAGGGTGATCAAAACATCATGACAGTACTAGATCATATAGCTTGAGTAATGAATAATAACATGAATCAGGTAGAACTCCTTCATGCTCCTTGTAAAGGGCATGTTTCCATAAAATCTTTCATGAGGAAAAGGCCTCCCATGTTTAGCGGATCTTCTGATCCCCTCTTTGCGGAACAATGGATTTACTCTATTGAGAAGATATTCTCCATCCTACAGTGCTCTGAAGATGAAAAAGTTGTACTGGAGGTCTATCATTTTGATGGGGAAGCTGATCAGTGGTGGAAACTGATCAAAAATACAAAGTCCCTATAGGAAATTGATTCCATGAATTGGAAAAAATTAAAGAGGATGTTCTTCAACAAATATTTTCCTCGAACCCTCCTTCTCATGATGGAAAGAGAGTTCCTCAGACTCAAGTAGAAGGAAGATGAGTCCATCAGGGTGTATGAAGAAAACTTTACAAGGACTTCAAGGCACGCCTCTGGATTTGACATGAACACTGAGAGCATGGTGGATCACTTATTTAGCAGACTAAAGTCGAGTCTACAAAAAGAATTGGCAATTGGAGACTTAGAAAGTTATGAGGATATTAATCATTGTGACATCAAGGTTGAAATGGAGATTGGAGACTCTCAATGGCCTATTGGGCCGATTGAAAAGAAGAAAAATATAGATAACAACATGGGTGGTCCATCAATTAAATCCTATGATGGAAAGAAGCCTGACTTTTACCTTGAAAAAATTGTGGGTAGAAATATCCTGGTAATTGTCTCAAGGGAACCAGGAATTGCTTCAAATATAGAAATTTTGGTCATCTGGATAAGAACCTCTGAAGGGATATGACAAATCCCAATAATGTTGAAGAAGAAAGAAAGGTTCAAATCAACAGTCAGCTGGTAGTGTAGTGTTACAACTGTAGAAATATTGGTGATTATGCAAACAATTTCCCTATGATGAGGATTGTTAGAGGAAACCAACAACAGCCTCCGAGGAAACAAGGAAGGGCTTATGTTATCACTACTGCTGAGGTGGATCCAAAAAACGATGTGGTGACAGGTACTCTAGTTATTCATTCAAGAATAAAAAATGTAGTTTTGATTCAGGTAATACACATTCTTTTATATATCGAAAGTTTAGTAGACCAATCCCAACACCACCACGAATCATGGAAGTGAAGATGTCAGTGAGTATGGAAAATGGGGAAATCATTGCATACCATGAATATAACTCATCCCCTATCATAATCAATGGATTGAACTTCTCGACGAACCTTGTCATACATCCTATGGTGGAATTTTATGCAATTCATGGCATGGATTGACTTTACTTATATAGAGCCAACATAAATTGTCGTGAGAGGGGAATCACTCTCCATTTGGAGAATCGACCCCCGATTCTTTACAAGTGCAAGGAGAAAGATGAATCTTCTTTAGCACCATCATCTCAAGCGTGGATATTACTGCCCTATGAGCACACGTATCTGGCTCAAATGATTGAGTCTAAGGAGGCATCCATCATAGAGGACATGCCTATTTTGAGGGAATTATCTCAAGTGTTTCTCATGGAATTGTCTGGTCTTTTTCATAAAAGAGATGTTGAATTCTCAATTGAACTTATACCTTGGGCATTTCCAAAATCCAAGACTCTGTATAAAATGGTTGTTGTGGAGCTTGAGGAGATGAAGAAACAAATACAGGAGAATATGGATAAAGGGTTTATATGCCAAAGTGCTTCACCGTGGGTTGTACCGGTCCTCTTCGTCAAGAAGAAGGATGGGTCAATGATCCTTTACATTAACTATCGTGAGATTAAAAAAATCATGATAAAGAACAAGTATATTCTCCCATGAATTGATGACTTGTTCGATCAGCTGCATGGAGCACAATACATCTCCATGGTGGATTTTTAGTCGGGATATTATCAAGTAAGGGGGAAGAAGGAGGATATCCCCAAGACTACTTTTTGTACAAGATACGGGCACTATGAATTCATAGTAATGCCTTTCAGACTGATTAATGCTCTAGAAATCTTCATGGACTTGATGAATAGAGTTTTTATAGATTACGTCGACAAATTTTTGGTAGTCTTTATAGATGATATTCTGATATACTCCAAAACCAAAGAGGATCATGAAGAGCATCTAAGAACAATACTAGAGACCTTGTGGAAGGAGAAGCTCTATGAAAAGTACAGAAACTGTGAGTTCTGGTTGAAGGAGGTCTCATTCTTGGTCCATATCATCACAAACAATGGGATATATGTGGATCCTTCAAAGATAGGTGCAATAGAGGGTTGGCCGAGGCCAACATAGATAATGGATATCTATAGCTTCTTGGGGTTAGCTGGATATTATCGATGATTTGTGAGAAACTTCTCATGATTTCCAACCCTCTTACCAAGATAACTAGGACGTGAGTCAAGTTTACTTGGAGTGATGAATGTGAAGAAATATTCAATGAGTTAAAAAGAAGGATTATCATTACACATGTGCTCACATTACCCAAAATTGGAAATCATTTTGTGGTATTTAGTGATTTTTCGAAGAAGGGCCTGGGATGTGTGTTGATGCAAAATGGAAATATTGTTGCCTATGCTTCAAGGAAATTGAAAGTTCATGAACATAACTATCCAACACATGACCTCATGTTGGTTGTAGTGATCATCACTTTGAAAATTTGGCGGCATTATCTCTTTGTGGAGAAGTGAGAAATATATACGGACCACAAAAGCCTCAAGTATATATTCACAAAAAAAATGTTGAACATGCGACAACGAAGATGGTTAGAGCTGATCAAAGACTATGGCTGTTCAATCCACTACCGTCATAGAATGGAAAACAAGGCGGCATATGCTCTAAGTAGAAAGGATCCTGCATGTTTATCAATGATGAGAATTGAAAAGGATCCGATCTTCTTAGATTTGAAAAGGATGGACATAGGATTCATTAAGGGAGGAACATCATCAATCCTTTCTCAAATGATTTCTCAACCATCCCACGTGGAGAGAATAAAGGATGCTCAAAGAAAAGATGTGGAAATTTAGAAAAGTGTAGGAGCTGTTAGAAATGGGAAGTCCTTTGATTTGAAAGTTGATGAGGAAGGAGTTTTAAGATTTGAGATGCAATAATGTGTACCATACGATTTAGAGATAAAGAAGGAGCTATTGAATGATGTACATAGATCGACCTTCTCTATCCACCCAGGGAGCACAAAGATGTACCGGGATATCCGATAAAACTTTTGGTGGGACAATATGAAAAGGGAGATTGCTGAATATACATCAAATTTTCAGGTATGTTAGAAAGTGAAGGCAGAGAGGCAGATGTATAAGGGGAAGATGAAACCATTGCGCATACCAGAATGGAAATGGGAGAAAATCACCATGGAATTTGTCATTGGACATCCGATGAAATCCAAGGGAAATAATGCAATCTGGGTTGTTTTGGATCATCTTACAAAAGATGCACACTTCATTTCTATTCGTGGGGATTCTCATTGGATCAAGTGGAACAAATATATATTAGAGAAGTGGTAAAGCTACATGGATTACCAATATCAATCGTGTCCGATCAAAATCCAAGATTCACCTCTATGTTTTGTAAGAGTCTTCAAAATGCTCTGAATACTGATCTAAACATCAGTACAACCTATCATCCTCAAACTGATGGCCAATCCGAGTGGCCTATCCAAACACTTCAGGACATGTTGAGAGAATTCTCAATGGACTTTAAAGGAGGATGGGATCAAGATCTTCTTCTGATTGATTTCTCATATAACAACCAATTCCACTCAAGCATCCAAATGGAACCATATGAATCCATTTATGGTAAAACATGAAAAACACCAGTGTGTCGGGATGAGGCCAGTGAGCGTAATCTGCTTGGACCAGAAATGGTCGATGAAATGGTGGATAAGGTGAAAACCATTTAGCATCATATCAAAGAAGCCTAGAGTTGAAAAAAGGGTTATGCAGATATCCATCGATGAGACCTAGAGTTTAAAGTTGGATACATGGTATTTCTATGCATATATCCATGGAAGAAGGTCAAGTGGTTTGGAAATAAAGGGAAGTTAAGTCCAACGTACAACGGCCCCTTTGAGATTCTTGATCGTGTTGCGGTTGTGGCCTATCGATTAACACTTCCACCTAGCATTTCCAAAATACATGATGTATTTCTTGTATCCATCTTAATGATGTACATACCAGACCATTCACATGTACTCTCTTTTGAGGTGGTACAGTTGAAGGATGATCTTTCCTATGAGGAGCAGCCAATGATGATCCTGAATCGTAGAGACAACGTTCTACATAATAGGACTACTCATCTGGTCAAGGTACATTGGTGATAGCATAAGTACGAAGAAGAAACATGGGAATTGGAGGAAGAAATGAAAGAAAAGTACCCGCATCTATTTTTGTCCTAGAATGTATAATGAAAATTTGAGGGTGAAATTTCTTAAGGGGGGAAGATTGTAATGTCCCAAACATTGGTTAACGAAAATCCCTGTTGATCAAATTAAATTATTTAATATGTGAAATAGTCATAAAACATATGCAATTATTTTGTTTTATTTTTTTGGATTTTAAATTTCCATTATGAATTGTGACTATTTCTAATATAGAAATTGAACAATGATCACCTGATTAGTATAAATATGGGCTTTAACAATCTAATTTACTCAGATAAAGGAAGAAATGGTCTCATCCAGTAGAATTACTCTATACGAAGCCCATTTGTTAGAGCTTAGAAATGAGGTGGTGTCCCTGGGATTCACTCTTGACCAAGCCCAAGCCGAGCTTCAATAGGTTAAGCTCGAACGGAACTGTCTATTGGAGAAGTGGAAGTTGATAGAGATCACCACACGTGCAATGTTATCCGAGCCACCCCAGGAGTCTGTCACCATCGCGCACCTCACCCTTCAGTCTTATGCGTGTGTTTTAAGGGGTTATTTAACAATACCCTACTATTATGTTCATGTACATTATTTTTGTATATAATAATGAATATAAATTCCTATTATTAATGTCACATTGTAAATAGTTTTAAAGAAAAAATAGTATTTTTAGTTAATGTTCAACTAAGAAATATATTTTGATGAATTAATGGATTTTTTATTAAATAATTTTTTAATAAAATATTATTATTATTAAATTAATTTTTATTAAATATAAATTATCATGTAATTTTATGAATGCTATTATAATTTTTATTAAGGTTTGAAATCCATTTTTGTCAAATCCCATGAATTGTTTATAAATGTTGGTTTTTATTTTAAAAGTGAAAATTAAAATATTTTATAAATTATTTAGATAAAATGAATATTATATCTGAAATTAGGATGTCAAAATTATCCAACGGTTAATTTTTCATAATTTTCTAAGACAATCAAATTTTTGTTAAAAATTAAATACCATTTAAATATATAATATGTTTTATGACATCATAATGACCCAATAGTGATGTAATAAAATATTATAATCCTTATGTTCGGCCAATATATGTTTTACCATTACAATAATGTAATTTTGGGTTTGTTTGACTTATTTTTACAAAGCATTAATGGAACCTTCAAGACTTATTAGACATATTGTCTTTTTAAATTGTTTTCCTTGGGAGTTTGACTCACCTCCACACAAGAAACCCCATAATTTTAAGAAGTTAGGATTTTGGACTTATAAAATATTTTTTTCCACTTCAATTTTCAAAAAAACCATGGGCAAAAACCATGGGATGGTTTGTGGTTGGGATTAGTTTAATGTGAGGGTCCCAAACCTAAATAATAAATAATTCTCTCACATTTCCTATATAAACCCAATAAAGCTCCCAATTCCTCCTCACTCAAAGAATTTGGAGTTCATCCAACCTCTACCCTCCATTATCTATAATCCTCCCAAGGAGCCCCAAGCTTCCAAGAAGCCTCTCTCAAGCCTATCTCAAGCCGTTGGAAACATATTTCCAAGTAAGGGTTTTTCCTTCTATTCTCATTTTGTCCAATTTTCATTAAGTTGTTATGAAATATTTATTTCAATTATAAATATTTGGGAATGGTTTCAAACCTCTCCAATAATTACCTATTTATTTTTTAATAATGGTAGACCCCTTTCTCTCTCATTAAATGCCTCCCATATACACCCGTTACTATGCTGAAATTCCAAAAGAAATTTACCTCCCCTCATTTACATGCAAGAAATTATTTTGTATCATGAATCTAAATTCCATTACATTTTTTTGAAAAGTATATAAATGAACCCTTATACTGTCCATGTCATGTAAATATGTTGAGACACAAATTTCTCTCAAATCAACCATTTTTATGAGTTCTTATGTCACGTCGTTATGCTGCTGAAATTGCACCCCGTTTTTCCAAGCCGGAGTCATTATGTAGTGAATACCATGTTCATTTCTCTATAAAGGGTATTCAATTTTATGCACATTTACGTATTTTTTAAAGAGTTTAATTTATTTATTTTACATTCCTTTATCTTGTAATAAATAATTATGTTGAATGATTCAATGTTCTATGATCCATGTGGCACACTTATGCATGAAATTAAATGTTTAAGTAGGGTGCGCCCTAATAGAGCTCCAATGCATTAGGTACGGTATAGTATCATGATACATTATGTGAAATGGGTGTTTAGTTATTCTAATACAAGTGCAATGATAATTTACTTGTGCTTCATGTGAAATGAGGGTTTACTCATGATCTATGTGCAATGATCCTTGGATCATGATAATTCCAGGTTATGTGTTGTTGCCACTTCTCCATGTTATAATTATCATGATTTATCATGACTTTAAGTTTATGATTCCATTGTGCTCTATTGGGATGCCTAATTTCTGAAATTTATTTTATTCCTCATGTTATTCTATGATTATTCCCTTACTAGGATTTATGGCCCACCCTTTTCTAATATATATCCTCAGGTTATCCCATGAAATGCTATGTACGAGGGAATGTATTGGTCATGTAAAGGAAGTTTTAAATAAGGATGTTGTATTTCATGTTTTTATGTGTTTATACTAATCCCCAAAGTCACTAAACCACTCGATCTTCTATGTTGTATCAAGTGAATTTTATGTAATAAATTATGATTAATTGTGTAATAAAAGAGTAGGTTTGTTATAAATTCTCTAGAAAATAGAAATATTACCACAAGAAATGGAGAAATAAATTTTATTATAAATGAATCATGGATTTAATATGTAAATAATGATATTTAGTAATAAACTTACAATTATATAGGGAATTATTTTTCCTGAAAATTTTATAATGACTCCTATAGTTTAGTTTTATGTTATTCTGGGTATGAAGTGGAATTATGTTTATCATGTTTTGATAGATTTTAGAGAGAAGAAAGTAATATTTAGTTTTTAGAGTGATATTTAATATCTATAGGATAATGAGTACATAACTATTATATTATATCATAAAGATGAGAAATTAATTAAAGATAAAAGTTAAAGGTATCTTTCTCATATCGTCAAAATGATTTAAGTTGTTAATATTAATGATGTTATAGTATTAAATAAATATGTGGATATATTTCCCATTGATTTTCTTGGTTCTATTACTGATCATGAGGTTGAATAAACGTTTGAAATAGTTTTTCTGATAATAAAATTTCAAAACCCCCTTATCAAAGGGATCCATTAGAATTGTTTGAATTGAAAAATTAGTTACTACAGTTAGTCGAAGAAGGTTATATTCAACCTAGAACATCACCTTGGGTTTCAATAAATTTTTTTGTTATAAAGAAGGATTGTTCAATGATTATTTTTATTTAATATATGCAATTTAAAATATTAATATTAAGAAAAATTATATTTTTTCTTATATATATTACTTGTTTGATCAGCCTTAGGGAACAAAATATTTTTTAATAATTAATATTTGGTCAATATATTCTCAGAAAAAATGTAATGTATGACTACATTTAAATAATGGTGTTTAATACTAGGAATGTTCATTATGTGTTTGTGGTTATGCACTTTTGGTTGACTAATTCACCCACTATATTCATGGATCTTATGAATACGGTTTTCTATGGGTATTAGGATAAATTTTTATTGAGACTATTGACAATAACATTATTTTATTCTTTATGTTATATGGATTATGAAATTTATCTTTTGATTGATCAATAAAAATAATATGAAAAACCTTTTATGTAAAATTTAGTAATATTATTTTGAATTGTAATAAACTTATTTCCTTGAACATGTTACCTCTAAAGATAGAATAACTATTCATCATACTAAAACAAATGTGGTTGTAGATTGTCCAACACTTATAAATATATCTTATATTCAATGTTTGTTGGGATTAAAAATTTAATAAATATAGTTTTATGAATTGATTTCTATGTAATCTATCCCACTAAATAAATTAACTCTAAATGTAGTTGAATTGATCCAGAGAAAGGAATGTGATGAATGTTTTCAAGAATTGAAAAGAATATTGGAAAATGCTCCAATGTTGAATTTTTTTTAGAAATTGTATGTTTGTTATATATAGGGAATTTTCGTTAAGGGGACTTGGTTGGGCCATGAATCATGTTTATTGTGTAATTTCTTATGTATCACAAAAATTGAAAATAAATTAACATAATTACCACATCCATGATGTTGAACTAACTTTTTTAGTTTTTTTATTAAAATTTATGATAAATATTCTATATGGTATAAAGTGATAAATAAATACTAACCATTAATATTTAATGTATATATTCACTAAAAAAGAGTTTAACCTAGGGAATAGAATATGGTTGGAATTGATACTGTATTATAATTAGAAAATTCACTATTATCTATGTGATGAAAACAAGTTATTTGATGCCATGAGTTGAGAAAATAATGCATCATTATCAATTCAATGGTTGGAAAAAGATCATTTTTTTAATGATTTAATAAATGTTTTCCTAGAGATTATTCATGTATGAACAAAAAAACCATTTTTCAGGTGTTAGTTTAGTCACCCTTTTCTGATAGAATTAAGAATTCCTATAAAAAGTCCTAGGTTTATAAGGAGTAGAGTTGGTTAAGAAGGCTATGAATTTAGAGTATATGTTTTTTAATGAAGGTGTTATAGGATTGTGAAAGTTTTTTTACCATGTAATCTAATGTTAATGAATTAATTTTTATGTGAAGCACATATCATGTTATTTTCTGTTCAACTAATAGTTATAAAGATGAATAGAGATATTTAGGATTACTATTAGTGTTAGGCAATGATGAAAGATGTTTCAGATTTTACTATGAAATGTTTTACATGATAATAACTTAATTTTATGTGTCCATTACCAAAGGGGATGGTTCAAACATTTCTAATTCTTGAATGTAAATGAGATAATATATCCTTGGATTTTCTGCTGGGATCACACAAAAAATTATCGAGGTAATAATTCCATTTACGTTATTATTTATCATCTGAATAAATATTCAATTCTACACCTTTTCAATATACCATGTATTTGGAAAATCATTTAATAATCCATTATAAAGTGATAAAAATATTATCTGAAGTGTATCACACTTTATTGTATTGGACCAAGATCACCGATTTACACAAATGTTCTAAAACAGGATCCATTAGTCATTGGTTAATTAATTAAATTTCTCTACGAATTTCAATCCTCAATATGATGGATAATCAGAGAGAATGATTTAGAATATGTAGGATATAATTTTGGATTTTTCATTATATAAATAGATATTTGGGTTCAACATCACTTGTTATTATAAATTTTTATATAATACCTGTTTTCATTTCAGTATACAAATGACACTTTTTAAGGTATTTTATATGGAGAGGTCTTTTAATATTTCATGTTGGGATGAAGTTCACGAAATAATGTTTTTTGGAAAATATCATGTAAAAGAAATCATTATAATGGTAAATATCACACAATATAAAATTAGGGTTGCTAAGATAAGGTATAAGAGTAATGTAGATAAGAGGAGGTAATACATATTATTTGTGGAAGGCGCTCATGCCTTATATAAAATACCTCATTAGAAAATTGGTATTCATTTTAGAAAGGAAGCAATTTTAGTCATAATGTTTAATAATTCTTATGAAATTATGGAAATAATGTGATATTATTATAATTGAGTAGATTTTCCTTTATGTTTATATGAGATATATAGTGTGTATTATCTTATGTTTTTGAGGAAATATATATTGGATGAATATCATATTTTGAACCATGAATTAGTAAATTTGTAATAGAATATTTTTTAGGAGGAAAATATAGGGAAAATTCAGGACCATAGTGAGAATGTTTTATGGAATAAGGTAACTCACATGGTTAAATATTTATGGAATAACCACATGATTGGGGTGGAACATGGGATCCTAAAAAAAGGATATGAAAGAAAAATATATGTACCCATTTAAATGATAATAAAATTGTGCTGATGAAATTTATCAAAGAGGGTATGAATGTGACACCCCAATTAATGTTAATAATAAATCAATTTCTTGTCATATTAATACTCCTAATTATATTTTATAACATAATAATTTCTAAAATAATTTTTATCACTTTTTGAATCGAAAAAGAAATAGTCTTACTCTAACCAAATTATTTTCCATGTATTATAGGGTTTCATTTAAAATTAATCTTTTTTAAATTTATTTTGATAAAATGGAATTATTTTTTATTTTAAACCTTTCAATTTTATTATTTAGTTAATTTTTTAGATTTTTATAAAATATTTTATTTTTGTTTGAATATTGAAAATACTAATTTTTAGAATACTACCACTTTTATTGCATTATAAAGATGAAAAGAAGACTTCGTTAATATTTTACGGAAAGAACATATATATAAGAATCCCAACATCCATATCCACTTATTAGAGGTTATTTTAATACCAAAAGACCAACTTAGGAAGGCTAAAGGTGTAATGCTAGGGGGGTTTCCCATGCAACAGGTACAATTATACACTTAGTGTTTCATGTTTATTCATTCCTCTACACAATTAAAATCTTCTTTATTCCTGATTAAATAATAACTTATGCATAATTAATATACATAAATGTTTTTATTATTTTGTTACAATAATGTTTCATCTCATTTTCAATCTGATGTTAAATGAAAATGGTTATCCCTTGTACGCATGGATTTCCACCTATATGAAGTTATGTGTTTCTATAACTACTCTGGATTCTGATACATGGAATATAATGACACACTCTTTTCCTAAATATATATTGCATCTAAATAGAATAATATTTTTTTAAAACAAAACTATTATTGAATCATATGGGTTTAGTAACTCTAGAAACATTGAAAAATAAACAATTTGTTCTTAAAACATCAACATTGTGCCTCGATTATTCTATCCTAACTAGAATCCTTTATCATTTCATACTAAATACTTTCCTTCATATCCTAAGGGGAAATAAACATATTAAATGGGTGAGATTAGATTCTTTGTATATTTAGAAACAGAATATATCAAACACAATCAATGCACAAGGGTATAAGAACATGAACATGACATTAGAAAATTATACCTTACATATAAAAGATCAAAATATCGATTCATACAAAAAATAATATATATTTACAATATTGGAATTATAAAATAATAAAATTATTCAATTAGTAAATAATATTGAAAGAGACATGAAATTGTGTAATATACATAAAATTATAAGATTCTGAACATATATAAATAGAAACATGTTCACTCATTTAGTAAAAGACATGAAACTAATCCCTTGAATAAACTTATGTACATTAAACCAATCCATACATAATATTATGGACATGAAATATAAGACTAAGATTAAACATAATGAAATAAAAACCAGGCCCATGTTAGAACTTATGGACATGAAACCAGATCCATAAATAAACATAGAGACATGAAAACCCTGTCTATACATAAAATTGTGAACATGAAATCATGTTCACACATAACATGTTCACCTCATTAGTTATTTAACATTACCTAATGTGCGGTAGGGAGATATAGGTCCCATACAAAAGTGGTTGTAACACAACAACTATAATTTAATATAATTTAACCATCATCTCATAAAAAATACTAATCATATGTTTCCCACAAGATCATAAGTCATTAAAAATATTATAGCCCCAATAATGAAATGGGTTTCATAGAAATTCCTTCATAACTTGACTTAGAGAAAAGAAACGAGACTCTTAAAAATGATAAAATAATAAACATAAACAAAACATAAAAAAATATGGATATTATCCATGAATAATATCCCCATTAAATAATATGTAACATCAAGTAATTCTATCTTATATGGAACATACTTTTGAAAAATCACTTAAAATAATTAATGAAAAACAAAATTTCCATTTTTAAATCAATCTATTTAAATTGTCTCAAAATTATAATTCAAAATATTTTAATTGAAAATAAACTTTTAATATTGTAAAGGGGAAATAAAATCATTAAAGAGTCATGAAATAGGGAAAATTCACTCATGACATATAAGTTAAGAGAACATTCCATATATATTTTTCTCGAGAAAGTTACAAAGAACATTGTTTAGAAAACAAAAAAATATATTTTCCCAATATATTGTAAAAAGTAAAAAAGAGTAAAAATTTAATTAATTAAGAATTATAGAATATTAGAAATATATTCTGTACTAATTTTTGAAAACACAAGAAAAGAAGAAAAATATATTTTCAAGGAAAACCTTAAAAAGATAATTTTTAATAGAAAATACCTTATAAATATCATATCATAGAAGTGATCATTAACCAGTTGAATCGAAAACATGTACCACTATGAATAATAATTTATATTAAATAAATAATTTGATAATAAAAATTAATTCCAAAAAGAGTCTTAGTATGAAATAATCAAGGAATTGTAATTTTAACTCAAAGAATGGAAATTGGGTTAATAATTCCCTTGCCACATTGTTATAAATCAAATCACAATCCCCATTAAAGGAAAACATATCAAAAAAACATTACATTCCATGAATATAAATATTTTAATGATAGGGTATATAAAAATAGTATATATACACCACAAACAATAAATAAGTGGCAAATAACGCATATATCTGAAAGAAGTATAAGTGAGACACGAAACCCTTACCAAATGCCTTCCTTTAGTTTTATGTTCTTTAAACACCAGTATAAGAAATAAATAATATTATTTTATCCCATAAAATAGTTATATTCATAATATATTTTCTAATAATTTTAAACCATATTACCACACGTTCATCATTAATATTTTATTATTTCCATTGTTTCATGTGTGTTCGTTTCATGGTGTCATCATTGATTGATTTGTGTATAATTATAGATTTTCTTGTAAAATGATAATAAAACTATACAATTTAAAGAAATTTGCGTTGATTATATTACATAAGTTTATATTGTACCAAATATGTTTTATATTTTATACATTATGATGATTATTTTGATAATATATTAATGATAAATGTTTAGTTTAGTTTTCTTGGTTTTCTGACCATCATGAACTAGTTTCATTTTATTTAATATTATGTTTATATAGTATTCCTAAATATAAAATAGAATATAATATATTTATTAAAATATAATTTAATTGGAATAATAATTTTATGACCATCCATGAAGGCAGTAATGGAAAACCAAAAATAATTTTCCCTGGAGACGGGTAACCGCTATAATTTGGACAAAGGTTTCACCTCATTGAATATGATGAGGTAAGAAAAAGTGTGGATATAATATATTTATCTATTAATATAAAATTACAGTATATACATGATTATGGAGGTGTTATAGATTAATGGATGAAGCAGGTTATAATAAAATAGAAGAATAAAATAATATGATATAGTTGGTTTGAGAAAATTACATCTTGAATATCACATCTTTAAAGGATCCCTTAAAGACCCTGGAATAGGTATTTTTGCAACACCAAAATCATGTGGATGTGGGAGAGTAGGAAGGATATTTTTTTGAGATTTTATTAGTTTCAGGTCTTGTGAGGAGATAGGGGTGGTTAGGAGTGATATTTACACTTGTGGAGGGGTAGTTTTATGTTGATAAATAGTATTTATTTTATATTTAAAGCAAACTATATTTGGGTGGAATTAATTAAAATGAATTATTTTTTTAATGAAAGCTTTAGAAGATTGTTTTGTTTAATAAACACATAAAATCCCATTTAATGTTATCAATTTTACTATATTATATTTACATAATTAGAATTATTTTACTTAAAAAAATTACACAGACATGATGAAAAAGAGGGTTTTCAAGAAGTGTATTTTTCAAGAAAAATATGATTTTTAATTAGCTATAAGAATAATAAATATCATTGCTTGAAACTAAATAAATATTTAATAAAATATTATCTATCCATTTCATTTAAAAAATTAACCATTATAAATTATTTTAATTAATTAAAAAGTATAAACATTATATACCTTAAAAGACGTTTCAGAAAAATTCGGTTTATTTACTAAAAAATAAATATAATCTAAAATAAAATATAATGTTGATTCAAAATATATAAATAGAATGAAATATAAAAAAATAATACTCATATAAAATGATAAAATATATATAACATAATGGGATATTTATATTTATTAACTTATTGAAAAAATGGAATTTTTAGAAAAAACTGTATTTCTCACTATTCAATAAGAAATTATACTTTCTAGAAAAATCCAATAATTTCAGTATAGGATAATTTCAAAACGATGATTTAAAAAATAATTTTCATTTTATCAAATAAAATTTCAAAAAAATTATAAATAATCATATTTTTTTTCATGAAAAGTAATTAAAAAAGCTTTTTTAAGAAAAAATATATTTTAAAGAACAAAATGAATTTACTAAAAATTATGTTATTATCTCTCAAGCATAAATTAATATATTAAAATTGAGTGAGACAGTTATATATTTCAAAATTTTGTAAATAATATTAATTTCTTTCAATTTAAGTGCTAGGTTATAATAGTTGTGGTCAAATAATATTACTTTTGAGGTCATTTAAGACCAATGTTTTCCATTAAGTAAGCCATTGAATAGAATAAATTTATCTTAATAAAAAACATAGTAAAAATTCCTTGGTTGTTGTATTCTGCCTTGATTAAAACTAATTTCCCCCTTGAAAATTTTCACTTTGATACAAACAAATGAGGATAACTATGCCGCATTAAATCCCCAGTTTCCCATGAAACATCATCAAATGGGTAGTTTCAACATAAAAAAAATTAACCAGGTGTGTGGCCTAGTTTCGTAGGAAATTATCTCTGTGATCCATAATCACTATTGGTTTTTATTTATATGAATTATTTTTATATATTTTTACATTCAATAAATCTAGTAAATATGAAGGATCATGTATGTAGTTCCTTAATAGAGATACATTGAAGACATCATAAATTTGAGAGATATTTTGTGTAAGAGACAATCAATGAGAAAACATCCAGATATGATCTGGAATTTTAGAAAATTTTATACTGAAATATTGAAGTTTCACATAGAAAATCAAAAGTCGATATTTGAATTTTTTTTGATAAACCCAGATAAAAAAGGGTCAATAAAACATGCTCTTATAAAGAGTAAAAATAAAAGGAAGAGATCACCAAAAAATAAAGATTTTGATTAGAATAACGTGAAAATATGAACATGGAATTGAATTATAACTATCATATTCATATAGATGAGGATATAGAACATAGTCAATAGAATATTAATGACCACAAAACCATACACCAAATAGGCCATAGAGAGGAAACTGATATCATAAAAAATTATGATTATAGAATAAAATTTAATTTCAAAATCGTTTGAGAAGATATGATTACATGATTACATCTCATATCAACAATTTCACTCTTTGGTTATTACTTGATAAAACTTTAGTTCATTTCATACACCATGAAATGAAGATGACATTTTAATTCCAATAAAACTAGAGGATCATAATATCCACAGTGGGATGGAATGTCTTTCCATATTTCTCTAGTTATCACAAAAAAATGTTGACTATAGATTATTCAATAAAAATAAATATTCTTATTGTTATGTAATAAATTAATATCTAAAAACATTTACAATGTTCAATATAAAAAATTTTATTAAATTGTTACCCCTATAAACCTGATCATAAAATTAAAATCCAAAACATTGGAATGAATGTAACTAAAATTTTTAAATCATAATATAATTAATCACATCGAAAAATTGATGTAGCTCTTAATTTTTACACACCAAACTTTTGAACATCAATATCATTTACTCTCTTGATACATGTTAATACCATAAATTATTATAAAACATTATTGAGAATATGAATTATTTTAAAAACTAACTCTTTCCTTATACCATAAATCCATAATTCTATACAATTAATGAAAAAAAATATTTTTCTTGAAATTAATTTTTAGTTATTAGTTTTTCAATTCTATACCATTTATATTAATATAAAAAACATTTATATATCTTAGTATTATCACAACATCATACACATTTTAAGGTTTACATTTCCCATAATAATGTGTTATTAAATAATATCACCATACCACCACTATCACATTTCATGGTTACAAATACCATAATTTAAAATATATAATGAAAAACTATAGTGGAAAAATCCTCGTAATCTTCATTATTCCATAATACCATAAAATTAATTTGACAACATTGTTGTTGAATTCTAATAAATAAAAACTAAATCATTAAACATCCTTTTTTAACCATTAACCATGCTTTATTGTTTTATTATTTGATAAATATTCCATATCATATGTCATTCATGGTCTCTTAATAATAAAAAATATAACCATTAATCATAAAAACTTTTTGATTCTCTTCTTGAGATTTCCCCCAAGGGATTCTATTAGCATAATGCCTATAAATTCTTCATTTATAACAACTAACTATCATTGATGCCTTAGTAATTCCATTACTATCTTATATTTCTGAACCTTTAACTTTTAATTTTCAATTAATTTATTTGTGTCCTTATTTTCCATTCCCAAAGGTTCTGTTAGTTCTATTGGAATATTTTATCTGATTACT
This sequence comes from Viscum album, assembly GCA_963277665.1. Lineage (NCBI taxonomy): Eukaryota > Viridiplantae > Streptophyta > Magnoliopsida > Santalales > Viscaceae > Viscum > Viscum album. Next base: position 2,137,797,360 of record OY728128.1, on the reverse strand, counting down.
CTTCCCACATGCGTTACTTAAGAAAAATTGAAATTTCATTCCTATGTGGTCACTATGAAACTCTGTCAATATCATAGTAGATCGGGAAAAAACTACAATGTTATGATTAGTGATCATATTATGTTATTTCTGATTACTCAGAATAACAATGTTTCACCTTCCAACCCCTATTTTATTTATTTTATCACATGGAGGATCATTCCATTACCCCTTATAATCACCTTTAACATGATTCCTCCGAGTTCCAACCATTTCCAAAAACCCAAAAACCATAGTGTGAGTAGCACCGATCATACTATGAAGACCACATAATAGTGGGAAATTATATATAAAATTTAATTATATGACAACTTATGATTAACTTATGTTATTCACGACCATTTCAATAACAATAGGATTTTAACCTATATGTATCATTAGGGACATTATTAAGGTTTTCTCAACCTAGTTTCTAATGGTTGAATAAACCTTATTCTAATACCAACTATAACAACCCACTCTTTTCATATATAGGTATTTCATTTAAAAAAATTTATATTCATTGTATTATAAAATAAAACTTGAATCCTATGTGTTTAGTATTTTTAGAATAATGGGAAAAATAAAAAAAATGGTTCACAAAACATCAACATTTTATCTAGCTGATTCCATTACAACTAGATCCAATTTTGAAATTCATATTTAATACATTATATCATTTCATGGTGGAAAATAACCAGACTAAAATGGTGATCTTAGATTATCAGTAAGGGTAAACCAGGGTGATATCAAACATAACAAATGAATAAGGGAATAAAAATCAGAACATAACAGTATAGAATTATGCCCTGTATATTATAGATCAAAATCACAAGCCATGGAATAAATCATACATATTCATAAGTCTTGAATAATAAAATAATCAAGGAACATTATTAGTAAGATAAAAATATTGACATGAAAAAGAAATCATGGAATAGGAATAATCATATAATATTGTGAATGTGTATAAGTAGAAATATGTTTTCTCATTTAGTTGTAGACATGAAACCCTTACACTGCATAATATTTTGGACATAAAACAAAGTCCATGCATAATATTTTTTACAAGAAAGATATTTAAATTAATAAAAATATTTATATATGAACTAGAAACGTGTATAAACAAATGGAAATGAAAACCAAATCCACATATAAAGCTATGAACATGAAATCAAGTTAAAAAATACCATATTTACCTAATGTGGTATCCATCGTTACACAATGAATCAGAGGGAGATACAAGACCCATATTTCATTGATTAAAACATATCCACCATCCATCTTAATAATGTAACAAATTCCACATTTTTAAATCTATACATAGGTGTTCCACAAGAACATAATTCACTCAACATATCAGAACCCATACAAAGAAATAAGGTTTTTAAATATTTCACCATAACATAAATCATGAAAAAGAAAAGAGACTAATAAAAATAATTCTATAATAAACATAAATAATCAATAAAAATAATAACTATAATTTCCCTAAATAATATTCTCAGTAACTAATATAATATAGAATGTAATTTAGAAGTATTGATTAAAATAATTATTAAAAAGTAACATATCCATTTTTAAATTATTTAGTTTTTATGAGCCGTGATATTATAAAGGAAAAAATATTATTTGAAAATAAACTTTTAATATCATTGAATATACTTGAAATAATTTAATATTAATGATTTTGAGAAAATATACTCAATATATACAAGTTATAAAAAACATTCCTTATATATTTTATTAGGAAAATTCACAAAGAACCTCATTAAGAAAAAACAAAAAGAATCTCTTCAAACCGTATTCTAAAAAGTCATACATGGGTAAAAATTAATTTAATGAATTATAAGATACTTTTAAATAAATATTTGGAAAAAATTCTATAAAACATGGGCGTGGATGAAAAAGAGTATTAGGGCAATGTTGAAACATATAATTATTAATAGAATGACCTTCATAAATTTCACATCATTGAAGTAAGATATAATAAAATTTATTAAATAAAAATATATTATTTAAATAATAATAAAACATGGGTAAGTAAACCATAATATATTCAAAATTAATATCATAAATAAAATTGGTATGGCATAATAAAATTAGTAGATGTTTGACCCAAAGAATAGAAATTGGGTTAATAATTACCATTCCACTTTGTAATAAGTCGAATCGTATTAAAAATAATGGATATAATTGTCAAATGAAAAATTTAATACCAAGAATTTAATGAGATTAATTTTATTTTATGTCAAAGGTATGTATTTATAAAAAAACAAACAATAAATAAATGATAAATAGGGTATATATCTCACAAAAGTAAAACGTAGTCATGAAACCCTTACATCATGCTTCCCCTTAGTTTGGCATACATTAAACTCTTGAATACAGTTTTAATGAACTTATTAATTAATTAATGATCTATAATAATATTTATAATACCAAATGAGATACTATTACAGCATCTTACGACCCATTCGTTAATAATATTTCATTATTTTCATTGGTTCATGTGTGTTTGTCTCATGGTTTCATCATTGTTTCATTTGTTTATAATTAAGGATTTTATTTTCAAATCAAAATAAAAAAATATAAGTGGAATTTAATGGTGTTAATACGCTTATATAATTTTAAATAGTACCATATATTATTTTTATTTGACATATTATGATGATTCATTTTTTAAAAAGTTAATGATAAATGTTTTGTTTAATTTGTTTGTCTTTCTGACCATCAAAAATTTGTTTCTTTTTATATAATATTATGTCTATATATTACTTATAGATAATTAAATAGATTATATTATACATATTAAAATCTTATTTAACCATAATAATACTTTTATGACCAGACATGAACGCGTTAATGGGAAACATAAAATCATTTTCCATGGAGACAGTTAACCGCCATAATTTGGACTATGGTTTTGTTTATTTCAATAAAAGGAGGTAATTAAAAGGGTTGAAATAAGATATTACATTATAAATATTAAAATTTAATATGTACCTTATTATGGAGTTATTATTTCATTAGTAACGAAGGAGGTGTGGAGAAGGTATAAGTACAAAATAGAATACGATATGTGGTTTGAGAAAATTGCATCTTGAATATCTCCATTTTGAAGGATCCCTTAATTACCATATAATTGTTCTTCTTGTAGAACCAAAATCACATGGATGTGAGGATATTGTGTAGGATAGTTTTTTAAAGATATTTTTGGAGATTAAAGGGGTTTTATAAGAAAGGGGTGGTGAGTAATTGAATTAAGACTTGAGGAGGGGTGAGTTTAATTCATTAAATAATGAATATTTTATATTTAAATCCAACAACAGTTGTGTGGATTTAATTAAAAATAATTATATTTTTAATTAAAATTTTAATTTCTAGTTTGGTTGAGAAACACATCATCAATCCACTTAATGTTATGTATTTAGGAATTTTATTATTTTACCTTTTAACTATAACCACATTCATTGGTATACCGATACTACGGTAAATATTTTTTTTATACCGTTATAACTCTTTTATGCATAAGAGGGAAATGAAAATTTACACTAAATTGGTCATTATGATTAAAAATATGGAATACATTTTATGAAATTTAATTCTCATAATTTTCAAAATTATATTTAAAATTAATACCATAGACGTGATAAAAAAGTTGTTTTTCCAAGAAGCGTATTTTCATGAAAGAGATGATTTTATATTATCTCTATGTATAATAATTATCATTATATAAAAAATAATTATTAATAATTATATATAATAAATATTATTTATTTAAATAATTCACCATTAGGTATTATTTTAATCAATCAAAAAGTGGAAACATTATCTACATTAATATAGTTTTCAGAAAAATTCCATTTTTGAAACCCCAAAACAAACTAATTATAAAATACTATAAAAATTTGATTAAAAGTAATCCAAGTGGTTTAAATATAAATAATAATTTTTTTACTTAAATATATATCTAGAAAAAGAATGGGATATTTAAATTTACAAATTTATTGAAATTAAATGACATTTTTTTTTAAAATTCTATATTTTTTTTCTATTAACCCAAAGATAATATTTTTAGAAAATTACCAAAATTTCATTAATGGATGATTTATATATTATGATTTATAAAATTAATTTCTTTTTTTCAAATAATGTTTCAATTAGTTTGAAAAATTAATAATTATTTCCTTCTAATTAAAAAACATTAAAAATATTTTTTTTGAGGAAAACATATATTTTAATGAACAAAAAACATTTATAAAAATTATATATTTACTCAAAAAGAATAAATTAATATATTAAAAATGATATTATAAATTATTTATTTCACAACCTGGTTAATAATATTATTTTCTACTAATTTTTTTTCTAGGTTATAATAGTTGTGTTAAAATTATAATATTTTGGAGTATGCTAATGATAAATGGTTTGTGAAAAGTGATCTAGTAATGATATTAAATTTATTTAAATTTGGAACATAGTGTAAAAACATGGGGTGTTACATGTATATTAAATAATTTTTATCTTAATATTAATTAAATTAAAGAAACACACACATGAAGATGATAATATTTTAGGGACTATGGAAACTTAGAACTAAATCTTCTAATATTGTGAAATATCTTCAATACTTCCCAAAAAGATATACCCATTTAATAATATTCATATTAATTTCTTAAATAAAACCTTTCTAATTAAACTATTAAAATGAAACATAAGAAATGGGTAGATCAGATGTTTAGTAAGAAACAATAAGGTAAATACATTAGTATATCATGAATATAAGGGTATGAGAACCGTAGACATAGTACTTTAAAGCAATACCCTACATATCGAGGATCATAATAATGATTCATGGATTAAAAATTTGCAGTTCCAAATATATGTGTCACTTTTAAATGAAATAATATTATCCATGGGATAATAACACTGGTATAAGACATAGATTTGTGGTATACATATAAGGATAATAAATCCTCCAATATTATTCAAGGATCATTTCCAAGAGTATCATAGTATAATGGTATCACTACAAAAACCACTATAGTAGAAAAGAATCACTCCCAAGACCATCATATTCGAAAAAGTACCTTCTTCAAACTATTTCATTCCCCATTCCAGTTCATTATATTTGGAGAGATAAAAAATCATTACCCAAAACATTGGAGTGAGATATAGGTCCCACCGGCCTCATAATAAAAAAGATGATTTTGTGTTCCACAATATCATTAAAAATTCATCATATCTTAACCCATGGAATCAAATGGGTCTCATAAACCATTCATCATATCATAAGATATGGAAAAGAAATAGGTTTCATAATCATATCATCATTTCATTGTAGCATAACCCATATTAAAATATTTGGGTTTCATAATAATTTTAACATGTTATAACGCATTGAAGAGAAAATGGGCTTCATAAAATTCATCCCATCATAAACATAGAAAATTAATATAAATAATAATAATGTTATCCTTGTTTCACATCCCCAGTGAGGTATACTTTACATAAAACAATATAATCTTAAATAGAAAATGAATTTGAAAATTCATTGAAAACATTTCACGAGGAAAATAACTTTTCTATGATTTTTTTAAAACATAAATATTTTTTGAAAATTTTAGTGACTCATATTTTTTTATGTATTACTTTTGGATATTATGTGGATTATTTTATAGAAGAGGAACTCAGACAGCATGCGATTTTGAGGCCTGATGTGACCCAAAAAAAATGTTTGAAATATATTAAATCTCCCATGGACACCATTTTCTTAAAAAAGTAAAAGAAATCCATAATGAGGGATTGAATCAAAAATATAAGGGTACTATTGAGTTTATATTGTAGGATTTACCTTAGTGATGTTATAACATTCTTCCATGTAGGATGTTTGGGAAAACATTGTCATCGATGTGAAATTAATAAAATAAATAAATAAATAAATTTATTTTAATTTTTTGATGTAGTGAACTAATTATTATTTAAATATATGTTTATATAGTTTGTCTCATGTTTCTAAAGTAAATCCTAGTTATCTAGAAGCCATTGGAGGAGAGAGTTCTTCGTGAATGATGATGGATTATGATCAGATCATTGATTGTTTCCCTAACATAGTTCATGAGTCTCATCAATGATACAAACCCAACTATTCTTCATCAAAAATCAATTCAAAATCTAGGTAGGATGTTTTGTTTTTCAATTTCAATTCTATTTTATAATCCCATAAGAACGTGGACCTATTCTTTGATTAGAATTGATATGTGCAACGTCAATAAATTTTAATTGATAGAATTTTATAATTATTTATGTTCAATTATCCATATTGTTATATGATAGTTAATCAAGGTTAAACAAACAAGTTTTGAGGTTCATTACTCACATTTTATGTTTTAGGGATTTATACACAATTTCCTTTTTCAATCACCATTGGAATTTATTTTTCCCATTGGTTTGATTAATGCATGATTATTAATCATTGAAATGCCATTATTTAGCACAACAGATCAAAACCATGATTATGGAACAGGTTGATAATTTCCATTCAGAAATCAATGAAGATTGTTTTTTTATCGAGTGAGTATATGAACAAATCAAGGGTTCTTATTCTTCGCTAGTGGTGTATGGAGAATCAGACATCTGGGTTATTTTTATGATCTGTTTTGTGGGCCGGATTCTCTTGAGGAAGTGGCATAAGGGCTCGATCATCCATATCCATGATATATGGATTGTTTCTAAATGAAAATAGGGGGTAAAATTGATCTTGAGTAATAATAGAGGATAAAAATACATATATAGAAACTCTCAAGCAACATGGTGTTGAAATTTGTATTAAATTCCATGTGTGTTCTATTTAGTGGCATCTAGGGTTTTAGGATGAGCATAAGGATAAAATGTCATGTGTACCCCATCACATGGAATGTTTCCAATCTTGATGGGGTCTACATGTACATCAAAGAGCACATGGACACATGAAAAATTACATGGATTGTGGCATGCCATGTAGTTGGACATAGACACGACCAAGTGTACATGGGTTGGTACTCCGAAACAACCACCATACACAGAAACAACCATGAAACATAGGAAATATATTGTGTGTCTCCACACACAATGCACTTCTCCTACATACTGTGTTTGTGGAGACTTACATGTTGTGTGAGGATTTTCATTAAAAATAGGCTCGGAGATACCTAGACACACCATGTACACCATGGTACATTCCATATACCCCCTTCATGATTTTTATAGTTCTTCATTTCCTTATTATAGATTAGTATAGTTTTAGTGTGTTTCCATGATCCTTTCCCTTGAGGGTGCAGTGAAAAATTACATCTGTAACATAAGATTATGATACCTCTATAGGTCAATTCTCAGATTTAATTGTCATTTCTCTCTGTGAGACTAGAGTGGTATCCTCTATAATCCTAAATTCCCTAGGTGTGGTTTATGGAATCAACATACACTCCAATATCAAGTTGTTGATACTCAATTATGAAGGATGTATTGGTAGGGTTTGTGGTATCACTGACATATAATCCCCTATGTAGTGGGTTGATCTAGATTGGGTTCGTGGTGTCCCCCATTGGTTTTCTCCATGACCTTTATCTATGTATCATATTATTCTTAGACTACTGAGATTTCATAGGTGGTATTAATGACATATATGTCTTCAATGATAGTAATCGATGTTAGTATGGCTCGTGTCATGTAGTCTCTTTGAACAAGTGTTTCTTTAATAAAAATCTTATGGCTAAAATTGGTTATGACGGTCTGGTGGATTTGTCTCTTTCTTAAGTATATTTGGGTGTTTTTTTATAAAATGATTATTATATCTTATATAGTTATGAATATTATTGGTTCTTTGTGTTCAGTGTTATCGAGATATCCTAAAAATTAATTAAACAATCTCTCCTACCCGAGGTTTTCCAGAACATGTCATATCTTATGCAGACAAAGACCACCTAAACGGTGTCTTGGGAGGAGAAAAAGAAGGAGGATCTAAGTCGTAACTTTTCAGACTGATGAATTTTACCAGGATCAGGAATTTGACTTTATTACTCTCCTATGGAACAATTTGGATGCCTTTTAGTTTTTGGTTGGGCCTGTATTTAGCCCCTTTTCCAGTTTTTATTCCTTTTTTGGATTATAGATTTATGCATTCATCATTTCTATTATTTTACATTTCATCATTATATGGGGTTCAATATTTTTTCAAGCCTACATGTACTTTAGAATAATTCATTCCATTTTTTGGATATGCCTTCTCGACACTGGTTGCCAACCCCTGGCCAATTGGATGCAGATTTAGGGTAGTCACATGTCATACCATGGTAGGTTAGGTCATGACAGAGTGGTATCAAAGTGGGTCAGTTCTCAATTACGACCATATTTGGTGAGATTTATTTAATGAAATAGTGTTTGGTGTTTGGAGTTTAGATTTTAGGCCAGAGACTCTAGTGTTGGGGTGGAGGATGATGTAACTATACACTAGGTCCCTGATCCACTTCTTTTTGACACAGTACATGTAAACATTAGTTGTAATAGAAATTTTTGGTACATGAGTCATATATGAATGGTTCTATTTTCCATGTACTTGATAATGCTCCCCGAATATACAATTTTTATTGTCGAACATCCTATTTTATTTTGGGATGCTTTCACACACTCACATCCATTCAGTATTAAACTTCACGATCATGAGGAAGATCTTATTAGTCTTGGGAAATCAATGAATGACTATTTATTATTGGTATCACCTTTGGGTGGTTTTCCAGCTATACCCCCACCTGTTAAGATTCAGCTAGAACATGAAGTACTAGCTGGGGAAGAATGCAGGTTGACTGTATTGAATGCATTTCAAAGGTAGAAACTTCCCTTATTTCAGGGTGATCTAGACCCGTTGATGGATGGGTACTTATTAGTGGTAGTCACTCATATTTCCCACCTTAGTATGATGCCAAAATATTAGATGAAGGTCCTCTTAGTTTTTATTCTCAAGGGATCTCTTGGGAGATGGGGGAGTTTAGTGACTTAGTCACATGTTGAGAAAGATCTATCCCTGTCAGACTCTGATCTTCTATTCTATAAAGATTTATATCAAGCCATGTTGTGATCAGTACACATACATGAGATTATTCATCTATAGAATTGTAGCATGACGATGGAAGAGTAATCAGTGATGTTTACAGATCTGTCACATTACTCCTTGGACATGGTGAGGGATCAGTTCTTTAGAACTTAGATATTTTAACAATAATTAATCTGAGACATCCTGGCTTCAGTGGAATCTCGATTTATTCCCACCTATGGTGGGGTGCTTTATAGATCCATGGTATTGGAGAGTTCTCTACCAGATTACATATGAGTAGTGGGTTCTAGTAGTGGGAACCCCATAGCTGAGACCTCATAAGTACATACCTGACGACAATCATAGGGACCCAGGAATGTCATAAACATTATGAGGTGATCCCAAGATACAGGGTCTATGGTTTAGGGCTCTCAGGGTGGATATAATCATCCAAGGGGTAGGTGGTGTTGCTCCTATGACGGTCAAGGAAATATTTATTGGGATCCGGTGACCCATAGAACAATTGATCATGATATGATCAAGGAATAACCGAGACAAAGAAAGAGGTAATAGAATAGTGGTCGGTAGGGTGGTAGATATGGTAGAGGGGATTAAATGTTAGTATATTTTTGTAAGAGGTTGTATGTATTACCACCACTAACCCAGGGTGGTCCATGCTAGGATGAGAGAGCTTGTGGGAAGGGATGGTACAAAAAATAGCCTATAAAGGCCTATGAACCCGAGGATTCCGTAATAATATAACGTACCATCTATATCTTCTGAACTATTTATATAATATTTATAATCACAGTTTTTATTCATTCCATCCTTTCCACTTCTCTAGTTCAAGGCTTAGAAATTTCTATTGATTTATTGGCTTGAACCTTATAGTTGGAGACCCCAACCGGAAGTGACTCAGGTATTGCACACTTGTTCTGATAGTAAGTTTTGATTCTTGGAAGTGAGTATTTTATATGGGATAACATTTTATTATTAATGAGGCCATAGAATTTCATCTTATGTGTGGAATAAATATCTACAATTCATGTCTATTTTGACTATTTTAGGGGTATTTGGTGTGTCCATAGAGACAAAATGTGGTTTTTCTTTGTTGGTGATTTGTAATCCTTGGTAGAGTAAGATGATCTCATGGATGTGAGAGTGTAGTAGTTTACTCAGAAATTGTATATCATGACTCATGGAGAAATGGATTCTTTGGGATATCAATTTATTATTTCTGTGGTGGTTAATGAGGATGTACCAAGTTTACATCCCCAACGATATCTAGTCTTCTACATTGACATGCATCCTAAGAAATCACTGATATCTTCACCACCATTCAGATGGATCCTACAGATATTCTAAGAGATGAAGGTGTAGTTAGAGGAGTTGGAGGATAATTGTATTATAAGACCCAAAATTTCCCCCAAGGCGTCCCTAGTGTTCTTCACCAAGATGGAATAGAGGATCTTGAGGATATGTGTCGACTAGGGATTCTTAAATCATGTGATCGTGAAGAATAAGTATCTAATAATAAGGTTTGATGACCTATTTAATTATTTGAGAGGGTCATGGTGGTTCTAAAAGATTGATCACAAATTATTCTATTACCAGCTAGGATTTCAAGATGATGATATAACAATGAAGTTATTCATATTTCATTACACACAATATGAGTTATTGGTGATGCCATTGGTCATGAGGAACACCCAAGTAGTCTTCATTGATGAAATCCTATTGTATTATACATTAAAGGAGGATCACACAAGTCACATATGTATGGTTGTAGACACACTCTAAGAGCACTTTCCCTATATGAATATATCAAAGAGTCGGGTTTGGATTTGACAAGATCACTTTCTGGGACATGTCATGATAGTGGCTATATTAGTAGTGGGCCCATCAATGGTTGATGTGGTGCCTTCTTGGGATCCACCCAAGAGTGTTACTATGCTGTGGATTTTTTATAGGATGTAAGGGTACTATTGATGATTTTTACTAGGCTTCTTCATAGTGGAGGCTACCATGACAGGTTTAACTCAAAGGGTAAGCATTTCGTATGGATGGAAAGGATCCAATGGTGATTTCAAGAGCGAAGAAATTGTTTGAGAAGAAATACCATATTAATATTTCCAAATAAGGCCGTCGAGTATGTAGTGTTTTATAAAATATCAAGGACGATTTCTGGATGTGTTTAGCTACAGTGGAAAATGGTTTGTCCGTTTAATTTACTTTGGTTAAGACCAGATGAGAAGAACCACTAAACCTATGATCTTGAGTCAGCAGTAGTTGTCTTGGCATGGAATATATGAAGAAACTACCTGATATGCGAGAAATTAGCATTTACTTTGACCAAGAGAGTCTCAAGTATGTCTCATCTCAAAAGGATATTTGTCTGATATAGAGGAAATCGATAGAGTTCCTACAAGACAATGACTCTGATATTTTCTATTATCATGGGATGGGGAACATATTGACAAAGGATCTCATCAAGAGATCTTGTTCCTAGTTGTTGGGTGAGGAATCAGAGTAGTTAGTATCTTTGTAATTTTCCTCACAGGATAAGGATGGTGATTCAAATCATTAGTCAATGGATGTTATCCTGCCACTTTTACAAAATTTTAAGAATGACCAGTGAGGAGAAACCGACTACGAGACCTTATGTACTTATATATCCACTGGACTAGCTCAGATTGATATTCTAATGGTGGGGAGCATACAATCCTTTTCTTAGGAAGGACGATGGTACCATTTATGTGTAGTAGGAGTTATTATGTGATTTTTATACAACCCATTTGGTGGTAAATCTTTTTTTGGAAGAGATATAGTAACACCTTTGATGTTAGATTGTGTGGCTAGGTATGAAGAATAAAGTTTTATAGTTTTTCTGTCAATGCCTCACTTTTTAGTAGGTGATGGCTGAGAAATGGGTTATTGCTTGTTTAGATCATCCAATTGAGGTTCCAAAGTGGATGTTGGATGGGATATCCATGGAAAAAATTAAAAGTTCAACATGTAAATCATAGGGAGAAAATTACATATCTGTGACGATAGACCGACTCATCTTGTAGGAACACATCCTAGGCATTTGAGAGTAGAGTTAAGTTGAGATATTTGGGCACCTTTACATGAAAAACATAGTCTGAATCTATGGGATTTCCTTATAGATTTAGAATGACCATGATACTCACTTCAAAAACCAGTTATTGAGGGGATTGAATGAGGATTTTGGGCCTCAGTTACACTTGAGCATAAGGTTTCACCCCCAAAATGACAACTAGATAGAGGAGACCATTCAGGTCTTGTAGGAAATGTTGCAAGTTTGCATGCTAGATTGTGACTATAGTATGGTGAATCACCAACCATTGGAGGGGTTAAAATACAAAAATATACACTATTACACCATTTATATGAAACAACGTGAATCTTATTACTATTAAACCTAAAAAACACCACTTGGTTGGAATGATCCTAGAGAGTAAGAACTTATGGGCCTGAAGTTTTTGCGAGCTACAATAGAAAAGGTTTAGATAATATATGAGTGCATAAGAATTTTTACAATACATCATATGCATTATGTGGACTCATGAATTAGACATATAGAGTATGAGGGGGGAGACCATGTGTTCTTGATTGTATCAACTTTACACAGATTGAAAATATTTGGTATGATGAATGTTATCTTCAATACTCATGAGTCTTTTTAAATTTTTTGTAGAGTTGGTGAGGTGGTGTACCAATTATCACTACAGATGTATTTGGACAAGGTACATGATGCCATCCATGTGTTTCATCTAATGAGGTACTAGCATGACCCATCACACATCATTGACATGGGTGAGTAGGACAATAAGGATGGAGATACCATTGTATAGTACCTAGTAGAGATCAAGGATCGGAAATAGAGGATAATTCATTAGAGTTCGATTCCCCTTTTATGTGTTTGGTGGTAGTAAGTGGATATGCTGGATAACACCTGGGGGTGGGAGACCTAGATTCAATCTAAATAACCTCACCTTATTGAGTAGTTTTTTTTATCATTCTGGGATGAATAAAATTATATTAGGGAGAATGAAATGTTTTGTATAGTCTATGTATTATGTTTCAATATTATATGGATTATTTCCAAGTCCATCCACTAGGATGATATGAGATTTTGAGGCCTGGTGTGGCTAGAATAAATGTTTGAAATAGATTAAATATATTAAAGAGAACACGTGAACATTTTTTCTAAAAAGCAGAATAATATCCGAACAGGCACCCATATCAGAAATGTGTCAGCATTGGTGTGTTCATAATTTGGAATTTACCGTAGGTCTGACATAACCTTTTTCAATGAAGTCCTTTTGTGAATAACTATTAACGGGTATGAAATTTAAAATTTTAAATAATTATATTAATTAATTTATTTTTGTGACATAGTGACTGGATTCATATATAGTTATACTTATATGGATTTTTATTAGTGATGGTTTCTAAAAACTAGATACATAGAAGCCATTGGAGGATCAAATTCTTAGAGAACAATGACAGATAGATATCATATATTGGATTGTTGATCCAATGGAGTTTGTGGATCTCGTCAATGATAAATAACAGAATAATTTTTCATCATAGATCTATCCATACTCTAGGTAATATATTTTTATTTATTATTTACATCCTATTTATTAATCCTGGATGAACACAGAACAATTTCATCAATAGATTTGATATACATATAATCAGTTAAATTAAATTGGTGGAATTTTATAATTTTGTTTTTTTATTTATCCCTCATCATTTGTCTTCTTTTACAATAGTGAATAAATGAAAAATGAACTACCGAGGTTCATTTGTCACATTTTATGCATTATGGACTTCTCACCAATTTCTTCATTCGATCATTTTTTGAATTTATTTTCACCAATAGTTCGACCAATGCTCATTTTAAGTCATTGTGTGATGGTGCTTATATTTAATGGATTTAAACCATAGGTACAATGTGCGATGGTGGTTATGGTTTGGAAAAAATAATGATTATGGATGGATCAAGGGAGAAAGAAACCAGATCTAGGGATTTTCATCTTCCTAGAAGCAGTACAATTAATTGGACATCAGGGGTATATTTTCGAACCTATAAAAGAGTTTGATTTCGGTGAGAAAGAGACAGTAGGGATTGATCGTGCTGGATCTAATATATAGAGAGTGTTTTTTCATTATAAATTGAGGCAGTAATGGTTCATTATAGAGAAAAGAGGATAAATATTCAGATATAGATAACGATGAGCAACAAGACTTATAAATCATGTGTACATGGTGGGTGGGTATTGTTGAGAAGTGTCTAGGGGGGTTGGAAGAAGATAATGATAATTTTTAATGTGACCACTGTCACATGATGTGTGTCCCATATTGGTTTGATTTATGTGTACATAAAAGAGTACAAGGACATGATGAAAAGTTCACTATTAGTGTAATTCCGGGTATTTAGACATAGACACATCCAAGTGTACATAGGCTGGTACTCGGACATGGCCACCAGACATAGACATGGCCAAGATATATAGATAAGATGTCATGTGTCTCTACACTTTATCTACTTCTCTAAAATTCTATTTATAAGGACACCTAAACGATATGTGAGGCTTTTCCACATAGGTAATCATGGGGATAGATGGACACATCGCTTACCGCACTGGTACATGCCATGTACTACCTTCAATTGTGTTTGTAGTTATTTTTTGTCTTAGTTTGGACCATTATAGGTTTAGTGGGTTCCCATAGTCCTTTTACATTAGTGTATATTGCACCATTATATACATATCACATGATTGTGATCCCCTTTAGATGATGAGTCTGAGATAGAGTTGTGGTGTCCCTCAATGAAATTGGAGTGCGATCACCTATCATACATTGTTAGCTAAGTCGGGTTTATGAAATCGGAAAACTATCCCTAAGAAGGGCATTGATCCTCCATATATAATGTCATATAGGCATGGATTGTGGAATTATTGGCATATAATCCTCTACATAGCAGTTTAATTCAGATTGGGTTTGTGGTTCCCCTTGTAGTTCTGGGAATGACCCACTATCTGTATCATGGTATTCTTAGAGTAGTGAGCATTTTTGGGTGAGGTTTAGTGATCTAATACTCATTATCAAATGTCTTAGATGTTAACAAGGATCATAGTGTAGATTATGTTTTAAATAATGTTTCCTCAAGAAGAATCTGATGTAAGATAGTTTGTTACGAAAATCTAGTGGTGTGGCCTCTTTCCTATGTATATATTGATGTTTATATTATAAATTTATTTTTATATCTAGTATTGAGATGAAAATACTTGGTTCTTCATGTTTATTATTTTCTGAGTGTCCTACTGATTGTGGTTATACTCACCCCTACATAGTATTTTCCCACACATGTTGTGTCTTGTATAGACAACAACACCTTTGATGGTGTCCTGGGAGGATATGGAGTGGTTAGAGCATATGTGGAGATTTTCAGACATAAATGATTTATTGGGAGATTGAATTTGACTTTAGTCATTTCCCCTAGATCAGGATAATATTTATAATTTTTGGTTAGTGTTCAATTTTCCCCATTATTCAATTTTTGTACTTTACTATCATACATTTTTGTGGGATCATAGATGTTTGAATGAAAAGTTTTTGTTGTTTTAAATTTAATATTTTTATTATCTTAGAGATATGTGCGTTTGTATAGGTACTTTAGGATAACACATTCCATTTTTGGGATATGCCTACTATGTGATGGTTTCCAACTCCCAACCTATTGGAGGAAGTCTTAGGGTAGCCATGAGTAGACCTCAGTAGTTCAGGTTTAGAAAAAAATCTATTTATCTATAAATAACAATAAAATCATATAATGGAATATTTATAAAGTATTTAAAATTTTTATTTGGGAAAATAACCATTCCAATTTGAGAACTAATTTTTTTAAAAAATAAGTATTTTTTAAATCTTTCTTTATAAAATAACATTGAAAAATTATAATATTATCCTTAAATAAAATAATAGTCATAATAATGTTATTTTTTTTTCATTTTTTAAATGTTAAAACAAACATCCCTTTCACATTTTCAAAAAAATATAAATGAGGAAATGTTTAAAAAACACATGAAGATTAATTTTAAAAAAAATTGGAAAAATTAAAAAATGGGTAAAAATCGATTTTAAAAATTATTGGACAATAACTAAAAAATTTCAGATATCATTTCTAGAAAACATGATTTTGGGTGAAAACATACTTCTGACCGATGAGAGAAATAATGTATGATATTATTAAATTAATTTTATAAATTATTTTAAGTAAAAATGTGTAATTGTTTTTACAATTACAAGAATATATCATGAAAATATATTGAAGAAGAAAATTTATCCACTTATTTAGAGATAGTCCATTAGATTTTATCATCGAAAAAAGTCATAAACAATCATGATAGATAATGAGATAGTAACATAACATCATTACCACATTCGTAACTTAGAACAATAATCATCATGAAGGAGAAACATTAAATTGAACATAAAATATCATTTTTATAACTAAATTCATGTTATTACATTTAAACATGGATGTATATACACCTAGTTAAATAATATAGTTTCATAACATAATGTCTGTCTCAAAGAAGGATAATTGAGACCAAAATATATTACCACTTTAGTAATATTTTTATTCATAATCAATAGTAATGAATAATATTAAATGAAACTAAAAATATCATGAAAATAATTTAATTAAGGATATAAAATTTTATAGGGGTAGAATATACACTACACAAAATAAATTAGTGGTGTATTTTTGTATGTCTCTCGGAAATAATATAAGAGATACAAATTCCTTAACAGAAACATTTTCTTTAGTCGTAAATGTTCAAAAATACTTTATCATAATTAAAAGATTATTATGATCCTATTATATTAAAATATTTATATATATCATACAATATATGAATTTCTTATGACCTTTTGTTAATAGCTCATTAACAATTCTATGTTAATGTTATGTTTCAGGTAATAACCTCTTTTTTTCATGGATGTTTTGACTTATCATTTTTGGTCCAAATATATCAATAACGGTTTCATCATCTCCTAAATTTTAAAAATTAAAAAAATATCAAATATATATATATATATATATTTAGTATATATGAATTTATATTAAACCCTTAATGTGTGATATGTTAAATGAGCTACACCATTAATAGAGAAGATATATCGTACGTATGCATGAACATTGTTTCCATTTTTATCAGATTGAAAGAAATAAAGATAAATGATATATTTTCATCAGAAATAATTTTTATGCCATATATATCTTACGTTTTCATTAAAACCATCCTTAATAACTTTCATGTAAAAATTTAGTGAATCCCATCACTTCACGAGGCGGTAGTCTTCCGTACAAATGAGCTACAATATCTTACTACCCAAAAATAGGAATTATGATGGTATATGTGATATAATATTCATATAATCATAATAAAATCATAAAAATAATATATTAAAAATAAATCCATCATTATCTCCAACCATGATAATTGGTAATGAAAAAACAGAAGGC
This sequence comes from Viscum album, assembly GCA_963277665.1. Lineage (NCBI taxonomy): Eukaryota > Viridiplantae > Streptophyta > Magnoliopsida > Santalales > Viscaceae > Viscum > Viscum album. The sequence goes on along the minus strand of OY728128.1, from coordinate 2,137,779,706 downwards.
ATCGGTTTAAGAGGCGGTTGTTTGCTATAGACCTGAATGACAAGTTTTTACCCATTTTAAGGAAGTTGAGAGGATTTTAAGTGATTCCCATGAAATAAAAATGTCTAATTATATTTAATATAGTGAGGTTATTATATTATCATGTTATAATAATAATCTAATGAAGTGGAGGGAAAAATAATTCAGAAACAATTGTTGATGATCTTTAAGACTTTTTCATGTATCCCCATTTGGATTGCATTAAAACCCTTCCATTTATGGATTTTTGTATGAATCGGTGATTCTGGGATTAGAGGATGGAATTTGGGATGTGATTTTGGATGGTTATGGTTGATCCACATGACATGATATATTTTAATATATGAGGGGAGTGGACACCCTTTTATAATTGAGGAGGGGTGGAACATTTTTAAATACCCAAATGCATTCAATAAAAACATTCATTTAATGTACTTATTTTAATTAATTTAGTGAAATAATGTTTATGTCACAAAAAATTGTTTTTTTCATAAAATTATTTCCTTTTTTAATGGTTTTTATTTTCTTTTATAATTAATTGGTCACCAATGAAATATATATATATATATATATTTAAACCATTTATTTCTATACTTTAATTAATCCAATTCATTTCCACCATTACAACAAATAGGTGATAACTATCATATTAAATAATAATATTTTAATAGTATAACATGTTTCATTTAAAATATTTTTTGCTTCTCGGATAATATAAAATTAGTATTATTTTAAGAATAATATGAACTCTATATTGCGTGAAAAGAAAGCTAAACTTAGTTTTGTCTGTAAAAAAATTTATCAAAATGATTAAATTCAATTTACATTTATTTGAAAAAATATCATGGTTTTACATTATACCCCCCATTAAATTGAATTTCACACTCATAATTCTTCTAGCTCATCAACGACTTAACATTTAAAAATTACTTCATAGGAAAAGACATCATAAAAAAGAATAATAAAACTCAACTTAAAAATGGAATGTTGTTTATATAAATGTTACAAAAATTAACCCATAACTTGGTTTTGACATAGGATAACATAGGTACGATGTGAAGATTTGGAAATGGAAGAAAAGCATAAATAATTATAAATAGTGATAAACATCCTTGATTATAAGAAATTTGGTGATCTAGATAAGGTAAAAAAACAACATAATAAATATATGATTATTTAAGGGGCCATTTTATTTACCAATAAATGGAGATAATTATATGATATATTATTTTTTTATAGGAATAATTTCTTCCTTTATTTCTTAAATAATCAATTTGAACTTCATCTCTAACTCTAAGAGTTGAATTTTTCATGTAGGATGTACTTTATTAGAAAAATAATATAATTATTAGTCATTTATTTTATCATAAATTTTTTCCTGGGATATCCAATATAGATAAATCTTCATATATTTATGTAATACGCTAACCTTTCAAACCACATATGATGTTCAACTCAAAAAATTCTATAAAGGGTTTAACTTTAACCCTTCTAAAAATTAAAATTTCTAAATAATGTTATCAAATTTCACAAAATCAAATTTACATTAATCCCCAATATATCATAATGTATCTCTTCATTTTCAAATACTAATCAGGGGAATACTGTCATCTAGTATTCTCTTGAAACATAGTAATAACCTAAATTACCAAAATACCTTATACAAAACATACCTGCATCATTATTCATTAAATAAAACAAATATTATTGGATATATTCCTTAAATATAAAAATGTTGTAAAATCGAACAATGATAAAATAAACCAATTTTTCAATAAATACCATATCTTTTATAAGGTCATAAATAATATCAAAATAAACCTATCCATATCAATCATCTCTTTATCCAAACTAATAACCATTTTTAAAACCATAGAAACAAAATAATGGTTAGCTTATGTTAATTAAAATATAAATATGACATTAAATAAATTTTCAAGTCTATCATTACCAATTTACATATTTTTGAAAATAATTATCAAAAAAATTCTACTGCACAATCCTTATATGTTTCAAGATTCATATAACATAGTATTTAAATTCCAGGACATTAACATATCAATCATTAAAGCTCATCCAAAATCCATTAACTAGGATTCAACATCTTATTCTTTAAAATATCATTCCTTTAATATTTCATTCCAAGTCTCCACATTATCAATACACAAACCATTACTTGTATTAAATTTATTATTCTATTCATGATAATTTCCCATATAACATTGATTTTCATAATGCACATTGTAACAACCTAAAATTCTTGAAATAATAACACTGAATTTGATAACATGTATGGCACACAACGCCAACCATGTTAGGGAATATAATATCTCATGAATTTAAAATTTTAATTAAAATTTTAAATAAATTCAATCTATATCATTGAATGAACACAATTACGAGTCAGCTTTTGTTTCGCAAAAAAGTAATTTTTTTATAGTTTCCATTACACGCAGGGCCAAGTTTTACTAATAAATAATATATTATTATAAAAATTGTCATGTAATATAATAATATATAACATAGATGTTAAATTATAAGTTAATAATTGTATTAAATAAAAGGTGAAAATAAATGGTTTAGACAAATATAAAATGAAATCATTTGTAAGAAATTAATTACAAATAAATATAAGAACCAATTAAATATAAAGGGAATGTTCTTATAGAAAATTATTTTTGTATCCACAAAGCTGTTTTATCCTTATAAATTAAATTAATTAAAATTATTTATTAATATTAATTAGATATATATAGATATATTATATTAAATATGTTTCTATCATTAATTTAACATATTTTATAGTCATCAAGAAAAGAAAAAATCGAATATTTCTCTTAAAAATAAGTTTTTATAATGTATCTTTACCACCATTTAATGGGGAACCTATATTAAATATAAATTTTTGTCATTTTTATAAATTTTATATGTCAAAATAAACTTCATTTTTTCATGAAAATAAAAATTATTTTATGGGTATTTTTTATTTTTCAAAAATGATTAATGTTTTGATGAATTGTGATAATTAGTGAATTTAAATTTCTAACTACTTTTTAATATAATTTATTAATAGTGTAAAATAATATTTTAAATGGGTTTTAAAATAAAATAATGTAAATTATATATCTATTATTACAATTTAGGTCATTGTAATATCTTTAAATTTTAAATTTAATATAAAAACATAGCATATCATTTGATTGTTTAAAATTTAAAAAGTTATATAGTCATCCCCAATGTAAGATTTAATTTAAATTAATTTCTACCACATATTTGATTTAATTTTGCAAAATGGATTCAATATTTGAAAAAAAAACAAATTTATAATGTTTAATAAGAGCAAAATAATTTTTGACAAAAAATCGCAGTGAATGTGGTTAAAATTAATTACAATAATTAAGAGAAAAAATACCTTAAAAAATGATTAAACCTTAAACAGAAAGAAAAAAATGACCTAGAAATTTTTTTGAATGAAAATTTACAGCTATATTTAAACCATATAATCCATAAAATATACTGTTTTTCATTATTTTAACCACTGGTCATAGGAAAAACATAGATGGAATTCCCATTTCAAAAATTTACAACAACGCCACTCCTCATCCACTATAAAAAGGCAGTCACACACCAAACCTATTCATAAATATCAAGAAACATTTGGATGACCAATATATTCAAAATTATCTCTTTAAAACACCTCCCCTAATCTTATAATACTCCCTTTGGGAATTAAAAAAATCCAAGGAATCACTTTGGTGTAATCCAGGAGAAGCTACCCGAATAAGAGGTAACAACATTCTTCTAGATCTTTTGTTTTATTTTAGTTCTCTAAACCATAAAATATTATTATTCCAAGATCAAATAGTAACACCAATATAATAATTATAATAATAATTTGTTATTTTAGTGGTTTTACGAACATATAAATACACTTCCATCTAATGTGTAATGAACATGCCAAGTGGTAAAGAACATCATTGCTTTTCATTTGGTTATTTCACTTCTTCATTGTTGTTAACATTATAATATTATGTATGTGATAAAATTTTAATATATATTATTGTATTTAAACTTTTTTATGTGTATTTAAATTTTACACATAGAATATATTCATTTATTGATTTTTCTCATCAACAATTGGTCTTTTCAATGTCTTACATAATAGTCTCATTTAGTTTGTAATTTTTTAAACATGAACTTCCATTAGAGGAAATTATTATATAATTTTTTTAATAAACCCTTTAATTTTATACACCTTTGTTTTTTCATGAAATTTTTCAAGTAATAGTACCAATTTTCTACTATTTGGTACTCAAAATGATTTACGTGTTTTAAGAAAACTCAACTTCATTTCGTTCTTTAATCTGAGAACTTAATTACTTCTGAAAACCATGTTTTCAAAAAAAAAAACCATTTTCTAATTCTTTTAACTCTTAAAAAAATATTTATTAAATATATTTATACACTTTTTTTCTTTTACAATTGTTTTCACGATAATATTCTTGCTTCTTTCCAAACAAGTCATATTTCTAACATCTTTATTATGAAAATAGAATGTTCTTTTTTTCCGTTTATATTAGGTGTGTATTTACCCACTATCATCTCTTAAAATAATACATATAATGTTTATAAGTATAGTTTTTAGATAAAATTTTTTCATAATGGGTTTTCATTTAATTTTTCTTCAATGTTATAATAATATTTTCAATAAGAATGTTTTTGAAATGTATTTTTATAGTATTTTTACCAATCAATGACAGAAAAAATTTATTTTTTACTTAAATTTGGATATTATTTATTAGCACTATATTTATTATTCCTTTAGAAGGTTTACGATTTATTTGGTCTAGGATATTATTGAAATTTTCTTCCATTATTCCATTTTTATGCCCATTGAAATATATAGTTTTATATGATCAATATACAGTGAATTTACCCCAATTATCCTGATCATTTATCATAGATATTTTTTTTTCTAAAACCATTTATAATTTATCTATATAATAATTAGTTTTATATTTATTTGATTAACTAGTTAAATTTTGATAAGCCCATATTGTTAATTAAAAATAGATATTTGATAAGAAATTGTATTTAATTCAATTTTTCAATATAAATAATTCTTGGGATTGGAATTGATATGTGGGTAATAGACATTATATGGCCCCTCGATGCATCTAAAAGCTAACATGAGATTTATTAGTTGGGAAAATTAAACATGTTTCTACTTGTAGTTATAAACCATCTTGTAAAAGGTCTTGATGGTATAAGTCTTCATTTTCCTCATAAAAAGTACAATAATAACACATTGCCTTAATTTTGATTTAGTGTTTATTATCCATGATATTTTAACTATGAAAAATTATATGGTTCCATTTCATTCTCACTTTATTGATTAAGTGGCATTTGTTTTTAGTTTTATACCTTTCCTTATTGAAATTTTTTTCTAGTTATCTGAATTGCCTGAGTTTTCTAATATTTATATTTTCATATTGTTGACACAGTTTCTTCTATATTTATTGAATACATGGAATGTGTTTTCAATTATTTACCTAGGAAAATTATTTTAAAAATTCTATTTACGATTTTGATTTCATAGAATGTTTCTTCAGTTATTATCTTTCCGCATTTTCTATTCTCATTAATTCATTATTTCTTCTGCTATACTTGACACTTACTAATCATCTAAGGTCACCCTTATTTTTCCCCTTTCCAAAAAAATAGAGAGTATAATAATAATGACATTAAAGTATATGATAGATATAATGAAGTTAATTTCCTATAATAAAAAAATTATGGTTTAATTAGTTTATTTATTTATAATAAAATACCCATTTGTGTATCTGGTTTAACAAGACTACTAAACTATTCAATCCATTGGGACTTGACATAGTTTTATCTCATGTCAATATAATTGTATCATGACACCTGCTAAAGGATTTCATGGGTTGGGTAACTAAATTTAGTGTCAAATAATGATTAGTAAAAATCATGGGAACTAAATTAAGGAAAATATATATTAGAGAACATTTCCCAGTGTTATATTTTTAGGATAAGTGTAAACTAAAATCCTAGAATTTTAGTAGGGTTGATATTATGTGGGAATTATTAGAAATACATTAATGTATAGATACTATAAGGTGACATAGTTATGGGATAGATATACTTAAAGGTAATAACTACTACAAGGTGTGTCATTCATGACTCGAGTATAAACTGGTACACAAAAATGGACCTTATAGCATAGATGGTTTTAAACTCCCAGGTAATATTCATTGGATAATTAAAATATTCATTACAAACCATTGTGAAGGATTTGAATATGTGATAAAAATTAATCAACTAGGTTAAACCTATTGGTTTTCATATTTAAAATATGGTATTATGATTTTGATATTTAGTAATTGATCATACAGTTTTCTCACTATGAATATTGTTACTCACACTATGATTTCTGGTTTTAGTCAATGGAATTAACATGTGAGAGTCATGTTGACATTAAAAATTTAGGGTAATATGGTGAAAATGAGAAACCAAAATAGTTCTTGATAGGAGTGAAATATATCATGTTTATACCTCATCATTTTTCCTAAAATATGATTAAAAACATATATATTAACCATCCCACCTGTCTCACCAAATAATAGAACTATAGAGTTGTATAAGAGAATGAATGGTGGAGACCATATAGAAACAAATTCTCAATTTCCATCACGTAAGAAATGTGGAAGGAGAAACCCAAAAAATTGTCTTAAAGAAATGGATAATTTCTTTCTGAGTGGTAAATAAGTACACAAGGAAATGAATTGTAGAGGAAAATGAATAGTGTAATGGAAGGAAATGAAAATCATCTTAAGGATCAATTTATTGTTTATTTCCTTAATTATAAAAAACCATGGAATTACTCGAGTCAATTCCCAATTCATAACTAATAGAATATAGACCAAGGAAGGAAATTTATTGAAATAAATAGATTATTTAATATATGTATTGGGGTTATATTGAAAAACTTAGTTAAAAGGGGTTTTAAAGAATAAATTTCAAGGATTTCCATCATATTTATTTTCAAAATTATATTAACATTATTTTTGAAAAGTAAAAACATTATGCAGGGTGATAATAAATCCAATTCAAAAACGATAGGGGATTGAACCCCTGATAAAAGGATGGTATGGGTTAAATTCCAACCACAATCCTGCGCAATTTCCTGTTAATATGACATTATTTATTGTTAAAAAATTTAATGAATAAATATTAATTATGAAATATTTGTATCAAATTTTAGGTTTATAGATTAATGTATTAATGATTTTTGACTCTTAAATAGCTTGATAAAAATATTTATAATTTTCACTCTTTTACGAGCCTTACGATTTGTTAAATGTTTATTCCAGTGATTCATGAATAAAAGTTACTTTTTGGATATCCATTTAATTAAATAAGGGAGGAATGTGAAAATTTTAAAATCATAAAAAAGGATTAAATTTTTGTTTATAGAAATATGTTATGTTATTATATTTTCTTATATTCATAGTTAGTAAAAGAATTACTCAACATTAGAAAAATGATAAAAAAATGATGTCCAAGTACCTTTATTTTTTTTAATCGATGGTCTATTGAATAGTGACATATTTAAGGCTTTGAGGCCCTAAACATTCCATTTATAATTATTTTTTTTGTGATTTATGACCTTAATCAATCCCTATATATATTTATTCTTTTGTTCCATGTACCTATCTTTACCTTCTAATAATTTTATCCAACATAGATACCTAGTTATATATTAGTTCAAATGACCATTGTACTTCCCTTTTTATATTTTTTATAGGATGTTTTATGAAACCTTCTTCTAATGTAATATTTAAACATAATAAATATCAAAAAAATTATTACTAAGGTAATTTTTAAATTGCGATGAATCAATTTAATTGAGGTTGGAAGAATGTAACTCCATAAAATTATAAAATAAGAATATTTGATTCAATAGAGTGTATAATACAAAAAACCCATTGTGTAATGGAATATAATTTCCTAATAATTTATAACATAATATTTATTTTGAATAAATAAAATCTATATATTTAAATGAACCCAATGTTGAGTTATCTTATGTTACGATCAATAAAGTCATTCTTCAATAGCCTACGTTACACACAAGATCGAATATTATCAGGGAACAATATATTGTTAAAAATGTTATTAATTTATATAATTATATAAATATATATGTATATTTAAAATTATATGATATGAATAATATTAACTAACTTATTAAAACATATGTCTTAAAAAAATATAAACCAAATTTATTGGATACAAATTAATAAGAAATGAATATAAGAACCAATTTAATGTAAAGGGAATGTTTATCTGGAAAAATTCAGTGATTCCCATAAATATTTTTTATCCTAATAAATTAAATTATATATAATTATTTAGTTATATTAATTCAATATATATATTATATATTCATTCAAATATTTTTTAAATTCAACTAATAGATTTGACAGTCAATAGTTCACATAAAAATCAATATTTATATAAAGGTACTTTTACCACCTTTTGATAGAGAAAATATCTTAATTAAATTTTTTCTAAAATATAAAAATCTTTTAAGTTAAAAGAACATAATTTTTTATAGTTGAACCTAAAAATTATCTTTGGATGAATTTTTTTTATTTTTCTAAGAATATTAATTTTTGTGGAATAGTGAAAAATTATGAATATAAATTGAAATCTAATTTATGGGTTAATTTATTAATAAGGATAAATTATAATTTAATTATTTTAAAGAAAAAATATCATTTATATACATATTAATACAATTTATTTCCTTGTAATCAATTTCACATTGAAATATAATATAAAAAAAATAAGAAACTTTTGACCGTTTTTACAATAAAACCCTTTAATTGTTGTCCTGTCTGTAAAATTAAATTTAAAGTAATTACTTCCAATTATAAGATCTGAATTTGGAAAAATGTATTACAAATTTTTAATCTTCATAATTTATATTTTATTATATTTTTAAATTATTTTTTTACAAAAAATATTAGTGAAAGTGATTAAAATTAATTAATGCGATTAAGAGAAACATTTGTGTAACAAGGCACTAAACCATAAGAATAAGTTCCAATATGTCCTATAAAATTATTTGAATGATTTTTTGGACATATTTTGGCCCTATATTTCTTTTTATATAATTATTTATATTATTGTATGCACTTCTACTATGAAAAACATAGATGGAATTCCTTTTTGAGAAATATACAAGAATTCCACTCCTCCTCCACTATAAAAAGGTACTCACCCCTCACACTTGTTAACACCTCTCTAGGAACATTGACTAAAAAATGATATACCAAAATAAATATTAAAAATACATTTCTCATCCTATAAGAATTGTATTAGGATGAAATCCATCCAAGGAATCTCTTTGGTGAAAACCAAAAGGGGTTACATGAATAAGATGTTATATCCTTCCTCAAGCTCTTTTTTTAATTTTCATTCTCTACAAATAAAATATAATTATTCCATTATTACATAATAGAATTGGTATCCTAAATATAGTAATATTTTTTTGTTAAGGTTTTTACATTGACTTACACACACTTATAACTAATGGGTAAGGAACTTACTGTTTATGTGTACGAAAAACTACAGCCTCACAAAACGTTGTCATTTGTTTTTACATTTCCACCTATATTTGTTGATAATTATGATGGAAATATATATATATATATATGATATATATTATATTCATAATGTATTTGTGGTTTTAATGTTTTTATATAAGACATGAATTTATTATTTCTATTTTTTTGGGAATTTTATAACCTCGTTTGTGGAAGTGTCGACTACATCCTCCTCAAAGTGATGTGATTCGTTCATGCTATACAAGTAATGTATAAAATATTATTTTAATAAACCTAAAAGACATATATAAAATATATATGATAATTTAATTATAATATATGTATATATAACTTACCTTTCATTCTTTTAATATGGAACAAATTAAATTAGTGTTCAAGCGTACGTACGACCTATAGTCTTTATGAATAGTGTATTTCATTTTCTATATCCAAATATTTTAAATTATTATAAATAAATATATACTATATATTTAATATATTAAAATCATTTTTTACATTATTTAGTTTATTAGATCATGAACTAGGTAATAAGAAAACAAGTAAGTCAAAACATTCTCAACAAATCAGGTAATTAACACTTGGAATAGTGTAAATAATGAATGATTATTAAAAAATATGTAATAAGATGTTATGATAAGATAATATATGGTATTAAGAATATAATAAAGACTCTAATATAAGTTTATAACATTATTTAAACAAATATATTGGAATTTAATGGAACTTCATCCGAGAAATAATCTCAGGGTCAGGGATTTTCATCTCACTTTTAACATATGTGTGATAAATGTCATATTTATCACCCAAATCTTTTGTGCAGTGTATATACTGCCCATTATGATATATTTTTTCTTAAATTATTTTATATTAATGTTATTTTGAGTTCCAATTTTAATTATTTGTTTTTAGGGGATTTGTGTTAAAAGTTACCAAGTGGTAAAGAACATCATCACCTGATTCTTTTTCATTTTGTTATATTACTACTTCATTGTCATTAAAATTATTGGATTGTTTTTATAATCAATTTTAGATATATATTTTCTTATTTCCACTTGTTTTATTTGGATTTATAAATGACACATATAATCTATTCATTTATTGATGCTATTATCAACGTTTTGGTATTTTCAAAGGATTACATCACAATCTCGTTTTGTTCAGGGATTTTACACATGAATTTACATGACTGATAATTATTTGATCATTTTATAACAAAACGTTAACCAATATTCTCTTCTGGTTATTCATGAACTTTTAAAAGTAATATAACAATTTACCCAGTCTTTGGTAGTCAAATTTTTTTAAATTGTATTTAAGAAAACGTGACATCATTTCAATATTTAGTCGGAGAACTTATTTTTATTTAAAAAAAAAATCTTCTTAAAAGGTTCTCCAAAATGATTTTAACATTTATAAAATTATTTATTGATTAATTTTATTCCATTTTTCATTTTAAATATATTAACCCAGAAATATTTATTTTTTCTTTCAGAAAAAGGAAATTTTTTTATCCATTTTAAAATGAAAAATGAAAGTTTTTTTACCTTGCATGAAATATATGAATTTACCTACTGTCATCTCATAGAATCTTCCTCTAAAATAATAAATGGTAAAATTTTTAATAATTTTATTTCAAATTTCATTTTCAATGAAAACAATATTTAAAATGTTTTTTCAGAATAAATTTTTTTTCTATAATTTTTTTAAAATATATTTTTATTATATTTGTATTAATCATGGAAAATAACCGTTTATTTTTACTTCAATTGGGATACGTTGTATTGATAGCATCCTTAATCCTCCTCTGGATGGTTTATAATTGATTTCTATAAGGTTTGTATTGACATTAATGTCCTTGATTCCTTTGTTATTTTCCTTGAAATATTAAGTTTTATTTGACCTCGTGACAGTGAATTCCCCCTAGTTATACATATCATTTATCATTGATATTTTTATTTCCTAAAATATATACCATTTCTACATATGGTATTTACATTAATAATTATTTGATTAAATGATTATATTTTGATAAATCCATCTTCTTTATTCAATATAGATATTTGATAACGAAATTTATTTCATTATATTAGTCGATATGAGGAAAGATTTTGACTTGAAATGATGAGTGGGTCCAATACATTATATTTCAACTGAAAGAATCAACCAATTCTCATGAAAAAAATTACTTGTTTAAACTAAAATGGTTTCTACCTGTAGGTTTAAAAAATATTGTAAATGGTCTTGACCGTATAGATTTTCATGTTCCTTAGACATATCGTCTAAGAACTAATAATCTCCATCATTTTGATTTAAAATTTATTATCCATGAGACTTTCACTATGAAAATTTCTATCTCTGTACCTCATTCTCAGTTTGTTGATTAACCATAATGTTTTTTCAGTTTCTAACCATAATATATTGAATTTGACTTATCTTGTTATTTGAATGGATGTGTTTTAAGTTATTTAACTTTCTATATTTTTTACACACTTCCTTGTTAGATTAATGATTACATGGAATGTGTTTTCACTTATTTACCTCAACATATTTTTTACCCACTTCATTCTCAGTTTATTGATTTCATAACCATTGTCATATATTATTAATTTTCAGTATTGACTATTGTCGTTGATTCATTATTCCTACCACTATACATGAACATTATTAAGAATTTGAGATCTCCCATATTCTGTTTCATTCCCTAGGAACCCAAGAAGTTTACTAATAAATTCATTCAAGGATATGCTAGATGAAATAATGTTATTATCCTCAAAAGGGAAAAATTATTTTTTAATTAGTGTATTTATTTTTAATTCAAGAATCATGTATTAATCTATTCTATCAAGACTATTAAAATGTTTAGTCATTTGGGATGCGATTTGCTTATCATATACCAATGTAATGGTAGTATGAAACCATATCTAGGATTTATAGTCTCAGGTCTCTACACCCATAGTTTCCAGATTTAAAAAATTCAATAGTTGATGATACCTTAGGGAGGGCACTTTTAAATTATGTTGTGCTAAATGATATTTTTTTCTTCCCATAATTTTAATTTCTTTGTATCATTATTTTACTCACTCAAAACAAATTCATGTCCCTTTGAGACATTCCCTTGAGTAATTCATCCCACATTTTAAACATATATGAAACTGAATATTCTTTTCTCTATAGTCTCCATTACCTGAACTATCATTGATATATATCCTTATCTTCTTTGGTTAGTGTGGGAGTTGGTTAAGGTGAATGTTATTAATCATGTTATGTGATAACTTATTAGGAATAATCACACGAACCATCACTATACTAATCATCCCATTTGGATTCTCATAATTAAATTTTCCATAAAATTTAATGTTAACCTAGTTCTTTTTTGTTCCCATCACTTACTAAATCCAAAAATCCCAGTGTGGAAAAATAATCAGTTGGAAACATCATAATATAGAAAATGAACATATAGTATATCTAAATGATGAACCCTTATTTTATATTTCTTTAAATTTAGGCTTATAAATGATATTCTATAATAGTTGACTACATAAATACTTCATGATAATTTATAAATAGTTTGTGGATTTTGAAAAAAATATACACTTAGAGTGTTAAACCTAGTGTACAACAAGGCCCATTTTCATGCATAGGTGATGATCAAGTGAAGATAAAATTTACCCATTTTATAGTTATTACGTCAAGGTAAATGTATGTCATATCCACATCCGTATGTAATATCTATAAGGGGATATAATTTATTAGAATATTATTTCTTTGTCCTTTACCATAATTCCAATACATTTTCCAATACATTGACTCATCCTTTGACTTATCCATAGAAGCATCCCTAGACATATTGTAAAATCCCAGGAAAATAGATAATATGACATATTTTATATTTATTAATATTTGTGAATTAAATATTAATTTTAATATGAAGGGGTTTCTATGTTGGATAGCATACCCGACACACAATAATGAGTTACTTTGAAATCTTACATTGCACACTAATAATATAATATTATTATTTTAAATGTTAGTTAACCCCTACCCATTGTATTGGTGGGAATACATAAAACTAACAATAATATGATTATACATGTTTGTTAAATGTATTTACATTTATCCAATAAAAGTTAGAGGCCTAAAATGTGAATGAAACTAATTTTAAGCATAATTTTCATTAAAAGAACGATTTATCACCTTTTAATGGTGAACCCTCTTTTAATATGGTTTTACTCACTTTAATACATTCTAATCGACCAAATAAAATCCTTATTTAGTATGAGGACATAAAATTTTACTTTCATAATTTTTTTGGTATTTTTCTGATAATCTTCATTTTTTAACGAATAGTGTAAAATGTTGTATTTTAATTCAAAACCACCTTTTAATATAATTTATTTATATGGTTATATTGTCTTTGTAATTTGTTTTAAAGTGTAATTATAATATATTTTTACTATTTAATCCAATGGTGGTCACTTTAATTAATTTAACTTTGAAATTGGACATAAATAAGTGTCAATCTTTTGAAAGATATTGTTTCTTAAAAACACGCTATTTGTTTTGACAATGGGAATTAATTATAAAATTCATTAATGCAACTTATATGTTTTGAATTTTGTAAAAAGGTAATTAATTTTTAATTTGGAATATCAAATATAGCTTAGGGTGAATTTTTGGTATTTTTCTGAAAAACATCAATTTTTGATGAATAGTGAAACCACTATGTGGTAGTTAAAAAACTGATTTTTATTTTAAATGAAAATTTACCACTTCTGTGAATTGAATTTCAAAAATAAGAATTACATGGTTTTCATTAGTAAGTAAAATGTGGTTCAATGGGATGAAAATAATTTTTTCTGAATAGTAACTTTTGACTTTTATTAACATCGATTAAATGTAATTATTGTAATTTAAGGTAAAAATAATGTTATAATAATATGAAATTTCCTTTACACTTTTCTTAACCTTATTTTATGATCCATGGTCGACCAAGACAATCCATGGGTCAATTTGGGGACTCCATGGAGCCACTTGGGTATGATAATGACATTAATAACTTTTTATTTATAGTAAAAATAAAAATGTCACGAACATGGATTGTTTTAGTAAACGAATTTTTTACATGGGGTTACATAAGTTATATTTTTGACTATAAATAATCATTATAAACCTGAAAATATTTAATACATCATGTTAATTTTTTTTTAATTTTTATATATTAATAAATAAATTTATTTATGACACCATGATGATGTAGTGATTACCTCATTAGTGAACGATTTAAATAAAATGAAAAGATAAGGTAATATCTAAGACATAAACTTGTCTAAAACCTATTATATGGGTGTATTTCTAACCCTTATCACCTTATCCTGAAAATATATCATTTTGGGACCTTTAAAACCCGAAAATAATTTTATAATAAAGTAACATTTCAAGACTTACCAAAAGTGACCCTCCCCCCTCTTATAAAAGGCCCCCACCTCTACCCCCTTACCCATACCTCTCAAGACCTTGGATCATCCAAAATCTACTCATATTGTCTATAAACATCCCTCTATTACTCCTAGAAGCCTCACATTATGCATAAGTCTTTCCAAGGAAGCCTTTGACTAAAATTAAAAAGAGTTACCCGATTTAGAGGTAATGTCTTCTCTTGAGTTTCTTTCTTTTATTTTCCTTCTTAACTCACCACTATATTATTATTATTTGATCCCATAATAACAATAGTACAATCAATATTCTAGTATGTTTTTCTGATAAGGATTCTACCTACACTTACACACACCTCCGTTTAATGGTTAAAGTACATACTGTTTCTGTGGGCGGCAAATTACTGCCTCACGAAATGATGATTGCTAAATTTTCTTTTTACACATCTCATGGTTACCATTATTAGGGCACTCTATTTATATATTATATATATTATATTTATGTACTCCCTATGCTTCTGTGTTTTATATTTAAAACATACCTTTAAGCTTTTCATGTTGTGCAAATGCGATAATTTCATATGAGGAAGTGTGGACAACCGCCCCCTCAAGTGATGTGAATCGTTCTTTCCAAAAATGGAATTTATAAAGAATGCAAGTAACAAAATTATGTTACCTATATAACATATATATTATACTAGAATTAGAATATATCTTTGTCTCATTTAGTTTTAAAGACCATTAATATGGTAAAAAATGAAAGTAGCATTCATGCGTACGTACGACCTACCGTCTCCATGAACGGTACTTTTCATTTATTATCTACAAACATTATGGAATATTATTAAATACATATATACTGGATATATATGATATTTAAATCATGAACACCATTCCAGAGATGATGTACACATAACTACATGGACAATTCTCTTCAAACATGTTCATTTTTGACTCATGTATCGAACATCGACAAAACATATGATATGAACTCACTTAATTAACTAATTATTATAACATGATAATATGTGATATAAATTGAATAATAAACTTTAAAGGAAGTCCTTAATAAATTATAAATTGACGAAAGTTTATTATTCAGGAATACAAAGAAACGAATAAGACAAGTCGGACTTGTGGTAAGGGATCCTACCTATCTCTTTATTTTCATGTATTCTCCTTTTATGTTATTTATTTTAAGCTCCGTGTTACTATGTTGGGGATGATCTTTTATATTCATCATAATGTCCTTTTCATTCCCATATGATGAGATAACCCATCTCTGACTCATCAATTCATTTAAAGAATGCTTAAGTGGCACTGATAAAACACTATTTTATTGAATATTTTATTTATTATAAATGATATAATTTCCTCACATTGTGTTAAATATGTTTAATTAGAATGTATTTGGGATTAGATCATTCATTTGAATATTTGATGAAAATTCCAGTTTTACCCTTTATAGTTCATTGTAGTATTTCGACGCTAAATATTTTTATGTTTATTATTTGAATTTGAAATTTTTTAGAAGTGTTCCTGACATAATTATCTACAACTTTTATTCAGGACACTAAAGCTAAAAAGTGAATTGGGTTGTTGAAAATGGGTAATGAAGTCAAAGTTGGTCTGGACTCGCCAGAATGGAGAAGCTCTTGTATTTCGGCTATAACTCCTTCATATGGGCCTGAATTAAGCCCACATTATTAGAGGAGATAGAGGACCCATATCTGCACATATTATCCTTATGGAAGGCCGGAAAATTCACGCGTTTTGGTGGTCCAATAGGCGGTGCAATTGGAATTAAAATATTTGGCCGAATTTCAACATTCACACTTGAAACCACTTGTAACCTCTCCTCCCCTCCCCTCTATAAATTAGAGTTTTTCTCATTTTGAGGGGTTGGGACGTGAATTGGGAAGTTTAGGGAAGAGGATAAGTGGATCCACTCTAATTCTCCAACTATTTCAACAAGGGTAGCTCTTGAAGCAAGGATCCCTTCAACGAAGCCTTCTTTTTCTCCTTCATGTTGTAATGATTTTGTTTAGGTAATAAACTTATTTTTTCTTATTTTAATTCTTCTCTTTTATTCTGTTTTGTATAAATTTCTTCTTCTATTAATCTTCCTCTTTGGTCTAGAATTCTTGAGTATAAGCATTATTGGGTTATACCCATTATAAACCCTTGCACATGAAAAACGCTTCTACGATGATTACGCCAACCATGTAAGAGTAGTCTTTTAGTAATAGATATATCTTATACCCTCTTCATTTAATTATTTTGAATCAATGAGATACTGTAATTCACATAATATGATCCATGAATTGTGTTTTTAAATTAAAAGAAACTAAGGAAGCAATTGAACAATTAACACAAAAACACGTGAGGTCGGGATTTTTTGTAAATTGTGAGAGCGTAATCTTAATCGGTAATACAAGACCAAACTGGATAAATTTTTAGAGTTAAAATATAATCCCTAAACACAATTCATCCTCATTTCCAGAGTGTATATGTTCTCTAATTAACCACTGACCATAAGCTATCCTGAGAACAACAATCAAAGCAGGGTGCTGCGATTGCGTGTTCCGAAGCTAGCCTAGGGTTTAAGTAATTTCATCATTGTGGTTAAGTTAACTCTCGTAGGGTTCAAGGGATAAAAAATTAAGGGATCATAATTAAGTGGATATTGATTTAAATGATAATGATTAATAAGTTAATTTAGAGGTAGAGTTTGATCGATTACGCCTTTTAAAATAGATTTCTAAAAAAACATCTTCTTGTTGTGTCATTTTAATCGAAATTAATTTCAAAACTAAAAACAAAAAAAATATAAAATCTTCTTCCAGAAAACTTCTTCTTGATTCATAAACTATAAAAAAACCCCAATCCTTTAAAGTAGTGTTTCTATTTTATTCTATTTTAATTTTTTATAATACCTTTAATAAGTTGTTAAATTCACTTCCTCCTTTGAGAGACGACCTTGGTCAGCTACTCTGTTGCACCTAAGTACCCCAAAACCACATTAATCATTTGAGGGCTCCCACAATAGCTCTCTTTCAAATTGGATCTATTTCTGGGGAGGCAAGTAATTTATTCTACCATTTAGAGGTATTTCTTTTATTTTTCATTTTATTATTTTCTTCACCTCTCTCTTTCATCTTTACCCTTTCTCAAGTTTTCATTTTTTTCATCCTCTTCTCTTCTATTTGGACCATAAACACAACTTCTCATTTTTATTTTACTATGGTCCACTCACTTTCTTTTCAATTTTATTTGATTTATGACACGAACTAATCCCAAATATCTCTTAGATCTTGACCCTGAGATTGAACGCAGCCTTAGGGCTCGAATCATACATTCTCAGTCTACGGGAAGTTTCAATATTCAACCAGTTGGTGAATTCCTCTCTTCTGGAAACATTTGAATTGGAAGTTATTCAAATTCAATCATAAAAGAAGAACCAATGGCTGGAAATAATGGAAATGAACTTAATATAACCATTCGAGAATTGGCTGCACCTGATATTAACTTTCAACCAAATTGTATTATATACCCAAATCTCGAATCAGACTTTGAACTAAAATCTGGGTTAATTCACTTACTTCCAAAGTTTCATGGCCTCTCTAGTGAGGATCCCAATAAACATTTGAAATAATTTAATGTGGTTTGCTCAACCTTGAAACAATGAAATGTATCTAAAGACTAAATCAAATTTAGATAATTCCCATTCTCACTTGATGGAGCTGCAAAAGATTGGATGTATTATTTACAACCCGAATATGTAACTTGTTGGAACGATTTGAAACGTCATTTCTTGTAGAGATTTTTTCCAGCATCAAGGACCACTTCCATTCGTAAGGAGATCTTGGGGATCAAGAAAGCACAAGGGGAGTCAATGTATGAGTATTGGGAGAGATTCAAGAAGTTGTGCGCAAGATGTCTGCATCACCAAATTAGTGAGCAACTCCTCATCCAATACTTCTACGAAGGAATCACACCCATGGAGAGGAGCATGGTGGATGCTGTAGTTGGAGGAGCATTGGTGGACAAGACACCAGCAGCTGCACGCGCATTTATCGACATGATGGCCCAAAACTCCAAACAATTTGGTGATCGAGGTACACCACATATCAGGGAAGTACATCAGGTATGCCCCTCTTCTCTTGAAAGTCATTTGATTCATACAAAGTTGGAAGAATTGACCACTATGGTGAGGCAGATTGCTTTGGCTCAAAAGACATCCCAACCCCCTCCTTCATGGGCTTGTGGCATTTGCACTGAGACAAGCCACCCAACTGACTGTTGCCCACAACTACAAGAGACAGAGGATTGTACAACAGTATTCCCAGGGAGACCATTTCAGCAGCAACAACAACCATATCCCCAAAAGAAGTTTGATCCAGCATACAACCAAGGGTGGAAAGATCAATCAGACATGAGGTATGGCCCTGGATAACAACAAAGGCCACCCTTTCAACAAAACTTCCAGCAGCCTCCGCCTTACCAGCAGGGTTTCCAACAACCCCAAAGGAGATTTGAAGCCCAAACATCAACAAGCCAACAACAAGGGAATCCACCACCCAAGGTAGATTCTAACACTAATGAACTTTTGAAGCAAATTGTTCTTAATCAACAGAATGAGCTAAAGAGTCAAGGTTCAGAGCTGAGGAAGTTAAAGACTCAAATGATCCAGATTGCCACCGCCCTCCATGAACTTGTAAGTAAGAATTCCGGAAATCTACCTTCCCAACCCACTCCAAATCCAAAGGGGAATGTTAGTGCCATCACATTGAGAAGTGGGAATCAAATGAACGATACATATGTACCTACCATTCCACCGGGATTCACCTCAACTCCAGAGAAGCCTCATTCCATACCAACTGATGAGAAATCCATGGAGAAAGATAAAGGTAAGAAAAAGATTGATGATGTTCCTCCTAAACCCCTTACTTTTCCAACCATGGTTGTTCAAACCAAGAAGATGGCTGAAACAGCAATGCAAAAGGAGGTTTTGGACACATTCAAGCATGTGAAGATCAACATTCCTCTACTTGAATCCATTAAGAAAATTCCAAGGTATGAAAAATTCTTAAAATAACTCTGAACCAATCGAAGAGGGCTCAAGGGAAATGAGAGGATTAATCTTGGAAGGAATGTGTCAGCACTCATTACACCAAGTCTAGCAATGCCGAAAAAGTGCAAGTATCCTGGTACATTCACCATCCCATGTACCTTAGGGGAGTTGCACTTCTCTGATGCTCTTTGTGATTTAGGATCTTCAATAAATGTGTTGCCTCACTCTGTATTCTCTTCCTTGCAGGTTGGTGAGTTGAAGCCAACAAGTCTAGTGGTGCAATTGGAGAATAGAGCTACGGAATATCCCGCGGGAGTCCTTGAGGATGTTCTTGTCCGGGTAAGAGACATGATCTTTCTAGCAGACTTCTATGTTCTTAACATGGAGGATGATCAGGTAAGTTCTCATGCCCCCATTATCTTAGGTATTCCCTTCCTCAAAACTTCAAAAACTATCATAAATGTCAGTGAGGGTACACTTTCCATGGAATTTGGGGATGAAGTTGTGATATTTAATGTTATGGATTCCATGAAGTACCCATCTGAGGACCATTCTGCTTTTGTTATCTCCTATTTTGAACCACCAAGTAAAAACTACATGGATTTTGATTGTCCTATGCTTAGGGATATTATGAGTATTGGTTCTGGTTTAATGTCTAAGAGAACTTCAACACTTGTTTCTAATGAACAAGACTCTCTAAGATTTGATTTTTAAATGGATTCATATTCTGATCTTGATCATGTGAACTCTGATTATGACATGGCTATTGAGTATGCTGATGGATTTGGTGCTTTATTATTTGATTATGATGATTTCTGTTCTGATACTGATGTTCATTGTGCAGATATGTCTGTTGCATCAATTTATCCATCCATACATCACCCCCTACATTGGAACACAAGACATTGCCCCCAAATCTTAAATATGCATACTTGCTGAGCGGTGATAGATTACCTGTTATCATTGCTAACAATCTCTCTTTTGAACATGAAGAAAAACTTTTTAATCTATTGAGAGATAACATTAGGGCAATTGGATGGACATTGGTAGACATATTAGGTATTAGCCCCTCCATTTTTATGCATAGGATTCTCTTTGAGGATGGGGCTAAACCTGTGAGACAACCACAAAGGAGACTCAATCCCACCATCCTGGAAGTTGTTAAAAAAGAAGTTGAAAAATTGCTCGAGGAAGGTATAATCTTTCCCATTTCATATTCTCAGTGGGTAAGTCCAATTCAGGTTGTGCCTAAGAAAAGTGGTGTTACTGTGGTCAAAAATGAGAAATATGAGTTAGTTCCAATGAGGGTGGAAAACAGTTGGTTTGTGTGTGTTGATTATAGGAAACTAAATCATTCCACACGCAAGGACCATTTCCCCCTCCCGTTTATTGATCAGATGGTTGAGAGACTAGCTGGGAAGACACACTATTGTTTCTTGGATGGATTTTTTGGATATTTTCAGGTTCCTATAGCTCCAGAGGACCAGGAGAAGATGACATCCACCTGCCCATTCAATACCTTTGCTTACCGAAGGATGCCATTTGGACTTCGCAACGCCCCAGGTACCTTCCAGATATACATGGTGAGTATTTTTTCTAATTTCATTGAGACATTCATGGAGGTATTTATGGATGATTTTACAGAGTATGGGTCTTCATTTGATGAATGTCTAATTATTTGGGAAAGGTGTTGAATCATTGTATTGATATGAATCTGGTCCTGAACTTTGAAAAGTGTCATTTTATGGTAGAGCATGGCATTGTCTTAGGGAATGTAGTGTCAAAACATGGGATAGAGGTTGATAGATATAAGGTAGACATTATTTCATCCTTACCCTATCCTTCATGTGTGCGTGATGTTAGATATTTCCCAGGGAATGTAGGATTTTATCGGTGCTTCATCAAGGATTTTTGTAAGATCGCTCTTCCTATGTCACGATTACTTCAAAAAGATTCTGATTTTGTATTTGAAGATTCTTGTAGGACTTCCTTTGATGAGATAAAGAAGTGTCTGACCACTCCACCTATCATACATCTCCCACAGTGGGAGATTCCTTTTGAGCTTATGTGTGATGCCTCCAACTTCACGGTTGGAGCTGTCTTATCTCAGAGGGTGGAGGGACGTTCACATGTGATCACCTATGCATCGAGGACACTGGATTCAGCCCAATCAATCTAAAATACCATGGAAAAGAAGTTTCTTTCAGTCATATTTTCTTTAGATAAATTCCGTTCATATTTATTGGGCTATAAAGTAGTTGTTTTTTCTGACCATGCAGCTTTGAGGTACCTCCTAAAGAAGCCAGATGCAAAGCCATGACTTATCCGTTGGATGCTCCTTCTTCAGGAATTTGATATTGAGATAAAGGACAAGAAGGTATCAGAGAATTTGGTGGCAGACCACATGAGTAGGCTTACTCATAGACTAGAGGATGGCACCTTGGACCAGGTACCACTTCAGGACACTTTCCCCGATGAGCATCTCTATACCATCTCAGGTACGCATCCTTGGTATGATGATTTAGTTAATTACATTGTTTCCTCTAAAGTCCCTGCAAATTTGAAGAAACATAAAGTCCAAAAATTAAAAAGTGAGTCTAGGTTTTATGTGTGGGATGATCCTTACCTCTGGCGCATGTGTAGTGACAAAGTCATTAGGAGGTGTGTTCCCGATCATGAGTTTGAGTCTGTTTTGCATTTCTGTCATACACTTGCTTGTGGTGGACCCTTTGGACCCCAACAGACAGCTAGGAAGTTTTTAGACTCTGGTTTATATTGGCCTATCTTGTTCCATGATGCACATGTGTTTTGTAAGTCATGCTCTCGTTGCCAACACACTGGGAATATTTCTAGGAGACATGAGATACCCCAACAACCCATACAATTCTGCGAGATTTTTGATGTATGGGGCATTGATTTTATGGGTCCTTTTCCATGTTCATTTGGATTTTTGTATATTTTGGTTGCTGTTGATTATGTGAGTAAATGGGTGGAGGCCAAGGCCACCAGGACTAACGATTCTCATGTTATTGTGGACTTTGTCAAAGCATATATTTTTTGCAGGTTTGTAGTACCAAATGCCATCATCAGTGACCAAGGGACACCGTTTTGCAATAGGAATTTTTATTCCCTCCTTTGAAAGTATGGGGTGACAAACAAACAGAAACACCATACCACCCCCAAACAAATGGCCAGGTTGAGGTTTCGAATCATGAGCTAAAAAAAATATTAGAGAAAACCGTGCAGCCAAATAGGAAGGATTGGAGCAAGCGCTTGGATGATGCATTGTGGGCTTATAGGACATCATAAAAGACACCCATTGGTATGTCCCCATTTAGGATTGTTTTTGGGGAAGCATGTCATCTCCCAGTGGGAGTCGAGCATCGGGCATATTGGGCTATAATGAAATGAAACATGGATTTGGCCCAAGCTGGAATCCAAAGGAAGCTGCAAATTCAAGAGCTTGAGAATATTAGATTGTCTTCATATGAGAACTCAAGGCTCTACAAGGAAAGATCAAATGCATCTCATGAAAAAATGATCCAACAAAGGGAGTTTCATGTTGGAGAGAAAGTCCTTCTCTATAGTTCACGACTAAAGCTGATGCCTGCTAAGTTGCGTTCCATATGGTTAGGTCCTTATGTTGTGACTATTGTTTTTCCTTTTGGTGCAGTGGAAATCACACAAGAGGACACTGGAAGGAGCTTTACAGTCAATGGGAAATGTTTTAAGAGATACATTGAGGGACTTCCTACTAATGTAGTGGATTTTATCACACTGCATGACCCCATCATCACTTGAGCACATCAGGCTGTTCCTAACCCTTTCACTTTTATATTATTTGTCCTATTTAAAAATTCTGCATTTCATGTGCATATATCATCTCATGGGTTCACATTGAGGACAATGTAATATTTTAAGTGTGGGGGAGGGAACCTTTTAGTTTAGTAATTTCAATTTTATTTCTTTCCTATTTAAAAAAACAAACAAACAAAAAAATTGTGTGTTTTTCAAATTTTTTGTGTTTATTTTTTTCAATTTTCATTTCGTTTTTGAAATTTTTGAGCTAAAATGATTCTCATCACAATTTTGAAATGCATATCAATGAGTGAAACAATTTATCCCATGAAACTGAGCTTAAATGAATGCTGAAAATGACTTTGTTTGAAGTTCAAATATTTAGTAATTTCATGAAAAGTACACTGAATTTTCAATCTCATGCCACATCTCACTATCTTTATATTTGAAATCACTTTCCTATGAGTCTTCTGAACCATTATTTTCATATTCGTTACATTCACCTAAATTTTTGAGAGAACAAAACCATGCTTGATTTAACCATAATTTGATCTATTCCTATAAAAACATGAGGGTTTGAGGTACTTATGTTTAAATGATTGAGGCATTTGTTTGGTATTATAGCCCCTATTTCAAAGAATCCTTTTTTTTTATAATGGCATACCTTGAATATTTAATCCTTGTATATCTTAGAAGCCATGCATAGCCTGTTAGGTTACCCACATTACAAGCCAATTTTCCCTATCCAACCAACTCTTGAAGTGAAATTGCATAATCTAGTTGAGCTTAAGTGTTGGGGAATCTATCTTGTGTTGTGACACCACATTCTGTGATACATTGGGTGGAAAATTAAATTCTTAAGAGATGTGTTTGCTGCTGAAGAAAGTCATTATATTGAATGTTGTGCCTTTTCTGGATCTTTCATGACAAGTGAAGCTGTGACTTTTCTGGAGATTTCATGACAAGTGAAGTTGTGCCCTTTTCTGGAGCTTCTAATTGAGGTGGAAAGCTGTGCCCATCTGGAGCTTTCAAGAAAATCATGTTTGAGAAGATTGAAATTTTTGATGCTGAAATGATGAATGGTGTAAAACATTAATGACTTTTCATGATGATGGAGCTGAATTGATACTATGGGTATTGAGGAGAAGACCATATTTAAGTGAAAATTAGATTAATACAATTTTTCTTCAAAAAGAGTCAAGACCTCCTCATTCAGCCTCATAATTTTTCACATCTAAATCCTACCAACTGGAAGCCATAAAACAACCCTGAAAAGTCCTCATGATAAACATATGTCCTTGAATCATATCGGGTGGCGATGTAGGAATCTATCAAGCCTATGGTGACCCTTTTATGAGTTTGGATGAGAATGACATTGCAAAAAAAAAATTGATATTTGAGTGATGAGAGAAAATTCAAGCGAGGTAAGTGTTTTATGCATGGGAGGATAAATAAAGTGGAAATATATTGAATGATATAAATGAAGAACTTTAAATAATGGTTTTTTATGAGGCATGATATCTTTTATTTCTTGGTGTGTAATTGTTTGATCTCAAGGATATGTGTTTTAAAATTGGTTTTGATTTGATATTGACGTTTACTTGATATGAGGTTTTGCTCAGGAGTGCAAAAGGGTAACTATGGGGGAGTTGATAAAACACTATTTTATTGAATATTTTATTGATTATAAATGATATATTTTCTCACATTGTGTTAAATATGTTCAATTAGAAAGTATTTGGGATTAGATCATTCATTTGAATATTTGATTAAAATTCCAGTTTTACCCTTTATAGTTCATTGTAGTATTTCGACGCTAAATATTTTTATGTTTATTATTTGAATTTGAAAATTTTTAACAGTGTTATGGACATATGTATATACAACTTTTATTCATAAAACCAAAGCTAAAGAGTGCATTTGGTTTTTGAACATGGGCCATGAAGTCAAAGTTGGGCTGGACTCACCAGAATGGAGAATATTCTCTATTTCGACCATAACTCCTTCATCTAGGCCTGAATTAATCCCAAATTGTTATAGGAGATAGAGGACCCATATCCTCACATATTATACTTCTGGAAGGCCGGCCAATTCACGAGTTTTGGTCGTCAAATGGGCGGTGCAATTGGCATTAAAATATTTGGCCGAATTTTCACATTCACACTTGAAACCACTTGTAACCTCTCCTCCCCCCCTCTATAAATTAGAGTTTTTTTCATTTGGAGTGGTTGGGACGTGCATTGGGAAGTTTAGGGAAGAGTAAAGTGGATCCACTCCAATTATCCAACCATTTCAATAAGGGTATCTCTTGAAGCAAGGATCCCTTGAACAAAGCCTTCTTCTTCTCCTTCATGTTGTAATGATTTTGTTTATGTAATAAACTACTTTGTTCTTATTTTAATTATACTATTTTCTTATGTTTAGTATAAATTTATTATTCTCTTAATCTTCCTATTTGGGATGGAATTATTTAGTAGAATAGTTATTGGGTTATACCCATTATAAACCTTTGCACATGCAAAACGTTTCTACGATGATTACGCCACCCATGGAAGAGTAGTCTTTTAGTAATCGATCTATCTTCTACCCTATAAATTTAATTATTTTGAATCAATGAGCTAATGTAATTCACATAATATGATCCATGAATTTTGTTTTTAAATTAAAAGAAACTATGAAAGTAATTGAACAATTAACACAAAAACACGTGAGGTCGGGATTTTGTGTAAATTGTGAGAGCGTAATCTTAATCGGTAATACAAGACCACACGGGATAAATTTGAAGAGTTAAAATATAATCCCTAAACACAATTAATCCTCATTTACAGAGTGGATATGTGATCTAATTAACCACTGACCATAAGCTATCCTTAGAACAACAATCAAAGCAGGGTGCTGCGATTGTGTGTTCCGAAGCTAGCCTAGGGTTTAAATAATTTCATCTTTGTGGTTAAGTTAACTCTCGTAGGGTTCGAGGGATAAAAAATTAGGGGATCATAATTAAGTGGATATTTATTTAAAAGATAATGATTAATAAGTGAATGTATAGGTAGAGTTAGATCGATTACGCCTTATAAAATAGATTTCCAAAAAAACATCTTCTAGTTGTGTCATTTTAATCGAAATTCATTTCAAAAATAAAAGAAAAAAAATATACAATCTTCTTCCAGAAAACTTCTTCTAGATTCATAAACTATAAAAAAAACCCAAATTCTTTAATGTAGTGTTTTTATTTTATTCTCTTTTTTTTATTTTTAGAATACCTTTAGTAAGTTGTTAAATTCACTTCCTCCTTTGAGAGACGACCTTGGTCAGCCACTCTGTTGCACCTAAGTACCCCAAAACCACATTAATCATTTGAGGGTTCCCACAACAGTGCTCTTTCAGGCACTGTTAGGCTGCCGAATTTTTGTAAATGGATTTCTTATCTCACTTTTAATTGATTGAGATTTCCATTTTTCTCCAATTATTTATTTCATTTGGTGTATTGTGTACTTAAATTTAATATATATTATCATGATTCTATATATCTTCATGCTATTATTTTATTCATTTGGTGTTTATTATCCTTTGGTCATATGAATCAATTTTTTATAACAAGGTAAGGGGTTTTTCATCTCACTTTTATTCCTGTGAGATTCATGCTACATTTTACACTATTTCCTTTTATGTGGTGTGTGTACTACCAATGATTGTATTATTTGTGTAATATACCTTAATTTATAAGTATTTACATCTTCATTGTACGATCCTTCTGTCATGGGGTGTACGTTTCGAAAGTTACCCAAATCGGTAAGGGAACCTTTCACCATCCTCTTTTTGAAATACTTCTTTTTGTTAGGTCATTTAATTTACATATTCCTATGTTGGGATATGTTCTTATATATCCTTTTTGATGTAAATTTTATGTCAAATTGATGAGATACCCTTTTTATCTCTCATTAACTCATTTTCTGAATTTTAATGTGACGCGTTTAGGCTGTTAATTTTCTGTAAGGGAACTTATTTACCCAATTTCAATTATTTGGGTTAAACCTCTACTTATTGATTATGTCATACTATAAATATCTGTGAAAGACCTACATTTGTTTTACACTTAATATCCACTTATATTGGGTGTATTTATATTTTTCACTAAAAATTATGTCATTGATTTATCCTTAATCAAAGGATACCTTCTTTATAAGGGACAACATCTCGATTTCCTTTTATTGTGGCATCCTTCTATTTATACACGACTTTTTTTATACAGTGTATAAAACCCTTTTGACATTTTATTTCATTCGAAGGGAATATTTTCTTTATGTAGCATTTTACTAAATGACAAAAAGGAATGTTTCTTTTTTTTACGTAAGCGGTGACAATGACCTTTTTGGCCGCCACAAGTATTATTTAATTTTTGGCTTCCTTAAAAATCCGTAATGTATTTAAATGGAGAGTAAATACCATATAAAATTTTTACGTATTTTGGTATTGAAAATGGTTTTTAGAATGGATTTATTATTTCAATATCTTAAAATTTTATATTGTTATTGCAATGTGGGAATGTAATCCCTCTTTTATGCTTATGTTATGTGTTATGTTTATGTTATGGTTCTTGGGAATTGTTTATGAAGTCTGGTGGTTCCGTGATAAACTAAGGGCAGGTGAGCCTGAGATAGCTCTCCAATTCATTGGGTAACAAGATGGAGTTAAATGCTAAGGTTCCTCTGAAGAGATTTAGGGAATACACTACGATTGGTATTCCAAACATAACCATGAGGGTTACTCCCTACGTAAGAATGTTATGAATGCCTCAAGTTACCTTTATGTCTTATGATTTCTATGATTTATTCATAAATCATATAATTTTATGAGGTATGTTAAAGTGCTTATGTTTTATGAGTAAAGTATGACTTCATTGATTCTTATGTATACATGGTTCAATGTTTTCTTTCCGTATTTTTATATCCCTTACTGAGCTTTTTTTCTTATCCCAAGTTTTTGAAATGTTTTCCACAAGACTTAAATATGAATAGGGTCAAGGATGGGATCAAGGAAAGACATGCTATCTAAAACATGGAACTAGTCATTTTTCTTTTTTTAAGAGTGTTTATTTTAGGAAAAAATGGAAACTGAGTATAAGTGTCTACTTTAAAATCATTGAGATGTAATAGTTATGTCCTAATTCTCAAAAACTCTAAACCTAAAAAGATACTCAATGTGAATTATTCATTTAATTCATTATTTTGTAATGTGTTAAGGTCGAGTCCTTATAGTTGGTATCAGAGGAAGGATTATACAACTTTAAGGATTGAAAGTTTTCGTTAGACACATGGTTACTCCCTATGTCTATTATTTCAGTTAAAACCTTGTTTTATAACTATTTCAGATCACGTAATGTCAGTAACAAATGTAAGGAGGAGGATATAAAACGACATTCCTATCACTTCTTGAGGACATTCTTGAAATAATTATTTTAATGTCATGTTCGGATGATTGAGAAACTTTTTTACCATACAAATCACTTGCAAGAAGTTGTTTGAGATATAAAAAACATCCACTATACATTTTTAACATCGTAGATCAGGGGTTGTATTTAGAAAAATATCATTTTTACAATATTCTCATATTTTCAATAAATATAAATATTATCAAGGCATTTCCAAATATTTTACCTTATCACAAGATTTTGAAGCATATTATGATTTTAAAAAAGGTGATGAAGAATGAGACCCTTTTACAACCTATTTATATTTTATTTTATAATATAGTCTCTCATCACATACCTATGGTATTTTAAAAGGACCATTAATTGAATTTTTCAACTCAAATTTGGTCCTACTATTTTATAGAAATCATTTTTTATCCGATGTTTTGAAATTATATGTCATACATGATTATTATCCAAAACGGTTTTTCTGTGAACACCCATATTACCCATGTTGTACAAGGTGTATTTGAATGGAAGAAGAAAATGATTTTGAAGGATCTATAAATAATTGTTGCAATTCATGTACCTTTTACCCTCGTAAACAAGATGAAGATGAAACCATATATACGCCATGATCTAGGTATGATGTTCTTAATTTTGAGGATTGTTTTATTTTATCTTATGGTGGTGAAATAAGACTTCAAGAATTAAGATGTTGAGATCATAATGAATTTGGATGAAAATGAGAGGTATAAGGAAACCATTGAGGTTAAAACATGTAAAGAATATTGTTTAGTTTTATAAAAAGGACAACCCGTAGGATGGGTGACAACCCGTCGCATCTGGTAAGGCCATAAGAATCGAACCCACAACTAAAGGGAGACAAGGGCGCATCACCTACCACTATCATACTTGAAATATCTGGTTAGTATGACTTATTATTTTTAGTAAAATGAATTTATGGAACAAAAATAAGTTTATTTTGGGAATTTATGTTTTTTCAAATCGATATACTTAGTATAGGAAAATGATTTGGTGATTAAGTGATAAAGCTTATTGTGAATGATGTTCTATCTCTTTTGAGAAAACACTATATCCCTAAGAAAGATAGAATACTATGGGATTTAAATTGTGGAATAATGGTTGAAATTTTAGTTTGGAAGAATTTATGTTTTTATTGTGGACATATGATGATTTGGTTTATTTGTGAAAATGATTAACCTATCATGAAGAATATGTGATTAGGTTAATCAATTTTCAATATGAGACTTTGTGAGTAACTGATGTTATTTGGAGATAAATGTTAAGATTTATCTTGGAAGACTATGTAATTAAATCCTTATGAGATTTGGGTTTCAATAATAGTTTGTATTACTTTTGAACAATTTTATGGATATTAGTTTATTGAATGGTCTTTGTTGAGCTTTGGGTTTTATTTGATTTTTTTTGAGATTGAGATTAGTTTTTTTTGTAGAATATTATCCTTTTTGGGTATTATCTGATCTCGTACTAAACATTTTGGTTTTGGTTAAGGTCTAAAGACATTGGAAATATATAGTTCTCTTTTGGGGATTAGGTGATTCTCATGAAGTTGATTATAGCACTCTTAATGCGAACAAGTCAATCTAAATACTCATCTTTTGGGGAAAATATGGGTTTGTGTAAGAAATATAGTAAGAGATGAATGTATATATGATAATTAAGTAAGTTTCTTTATGATTTAGTTAAGATCATAAAAAAATTCCCCAATGAAATGTAACTGAAAACAAAAACATTGTCTGTTAATTTTTCCTACTGGTGAATCAAATACCGTTTAACCTATCACAAGTTTTTTATTTTCTAGTGGTTAAATTTCTCCTAAACATGTTTTCTATCACTCTCCATCAGAACTTGACCCGTTTTTTTCTCTTACATATCCATGTTTTCATAGAATCCTATTATATGTTGTCTCGGGTGACCTTTGTACTTTTCTTTCTTTCTTTTAAAGTGACAGTTTAATATACTTTTTTTCGGAGGTGAGGCTTTTAGGGAAGTTTCCAAGACCAGTTTTAAAATTACAAGGACGTAATTTACAAAAGGGGGGAAGGATGTAACATCCTCATTAAATAATGAATAAGATATATTTCAAATTTATTAATATTTGTGAACTAATTATTAATTTTACTTTAAAGTGGTTGCTATGTTCGATAGTGTACTCGAGACGCAACAACGGGTTTCTTTGAAATCTTACATTTCTATGTTCTATAGAATACCTGTCATGCAACAACAGTTTCTTTGAAATCTTGCGTTACACACTAATAATATAATATTATTATTTTAAATGGTAGTTAACTCCTTGTCGTTGTATTGGAAGGAATGAACAAAACTAACTAAAATATGATTATACATGTTTATTAAATGTATTTACATTTATCCAATACACTTTAGATTCTTAAAATGTGAATGAATCTAATTTTAAGCATAATTTACATTAAAAGGCCGATTTACAGCCTTTTAATGGAGAATCCTCTTTACATATTGTTTTGGTCACTTTAATACATTCTAATTGACCAAATAAAATCCTTTTTTAGAATGGTGACATCAAATTTTACTTTTGGTAATTTTTTTGGTATTTTTCTGATAAAGTTCATTTTATTAATGAATTTTGAAAAATGTTCTATTTTAATTCAAAACCTCCTTTTAATCTAATTTATTTAAATGGTTAGATTATATTTTTAATTGGTTTTAAATTGTAATTAGAATATATTTTTACCATTTAATCCAATAGTGGTCATTGTAATTAATTTCACAGTGAATTGAATTTCAAAAATACGACATACATGGTTGTCATTAGTAAGAAAACTGTGATTCAATGGGATGAAAATAATTTTTGGTGATTAGTTACTTTTGACTTTTATTAACTACGAATAAAGGTAATTACTATAATTTAAGGTAAAAAATGTTATAACAATATGAAATTACTTTTACACTTGTCCTACCCTTATTGGATGAGTCATGACCAACCAAGACAATCCAAGTGTCAATTTGGGGACCCCATGGAGCCACTTGGTTATGATAATGACATTAATTTTTTTTATTTAAAGTAAAAATAAAAATGTCACAATCATGGATTGTTTTAAAAAAACAATTTTTACATGGGGTTATATAAGTTATATTTTTTACTATAGATATTCATTAGAAATATAAAATTATTTCCTACATCATGGTATTTTTTATATAATTTGTAGACATTAAATATATAAATTTATTTATGACACCATGATGATGCAGTGATTACCTCATTAATGAACGATTATAATAAAATGAAAAGATAAGGTTAAATATTAGACATAAACCTGTCTAAAACCTATTGGATGGGTGGATTTCGAACACTTATCACCTTATACTCAAAATATGTCATTGTGGGACCTTTGAAATCATAAATTCATTTTATAATAAAGTAACATTTCAAGACTTTCCAAAAGGGACCCTCCTCCCAATTATAAAAGGCCCCCACCTATACCCCTTACCCAAACATCTCAAGCCCTTGGATCATCAAACCTTTTCTCATATTATCTCTCCACATCCCTCTCTTACTCCTAGAATCCTCACTTTGGGTATAAGTCTTTCTGAGGAATCCTTTGGCTCAAATCAAAAAGAGTTACCTGATTTAGAGGTAATGTCTTTTCTAGAGTTTCTTTCTTTTATTTTCCTTCTTAACTCACCACTATCTTATTATTATTTGATCCCATAATAACAAAAATATACTAAATATACTAGAATTTTTTTATGATAAGGATACTACCTACACTTACACACACCTCTGTCTAATGCTTAAAGAACATACTGTTTCTATGGGTGGTGAATTACTGCATCACGAAATGATGATTGTTAAATCTTCTTTTAAAACCACTCGAGGATGAAATTATGATGGAAATATATTTATATATGATATATATTATATTTATGTCCTCTCTGTGCTTCTGTATTTTATATTTAAAACATACCTTTATGCTTTTCATGTTGTGCAAATGCGATAATTTCATATGAGGAACTGTGGATAACCGCCCCCTAAAGTGATGTGACGCGTTCATGCCAAACATGGAATTTATAAAAAATGTAATTAATGAATTATTTTACCTATATAACAAATATATTATACTTTAATAATAATATATCCATTTATCATTTAGTTTTAAAGTCCATTAATATGACAAAAAATGAAAGTAGCGTTCATGCGTACGTACGACCTACCGTCTCCATGAACGGTGCATTTAATTTATTATATCCATACATTATGTAATATTATTAAATACATATATAATGGATATATATGATATTTAAATCATGAAAGACATTCTGGAGATGATTTACATATAACTACATGGACAATTCTCTTCACACAAGTTCATTTTTGACTCATGTACCGAACATCGACAAAATGTATGATATGAACTCACATAATTAACAAATTATTATAACATGATAACATGTGATATGAATTGAATAATAAACTTTAAAGAAATTCCTTAATCAATTATAAATTTAACAATGATTATTATTCAGTAATATAATGAAACGAACAAGACAAGTCGAACATGAGGTAAGGGATCCTACCTCTCTTTTTCTTTTCATATATTCTTCTTTATGTCATTTATTTTATGATCTATGTTATTATGTTGGGGATGTTATTTTATATTCATCCTACTGTCCTTTTAATGTAAATATTATGATATAACCCCTATTTCTCTCATCAATTCATTTTAATAATGTTTAAGTGGCATCATTAGGCTGCCAAATTTTATTAAGGGGATTTCTTATCTCACTTTTAATTCTGTGAGATTTCCATTGTTCGCCACTTATTTATTCCATGATGTGTATTGTGTAATTCCATTTAATATATATTATCATGATTCTATATATATTAATTGTATTATGTGACTCATTTGGTGTTTATTACCTTTTGTTCATACGACTCGATTGATTAGAATGAGGTAAGGGGGGTTTTCATTTCACTTTTATTCCAGTGATATTCATGCTACATTTTCCACTATTTCCTTTTTTGTGGTGTGTGTACTACCCATGATTGTATTATTTTTGTAATATAATTTAATTAATGGGTATTTACATCTTCATTGTATGATCATTCTGTCATGGGGTGTACATTTTGAAAGTTACCCAAATCGGTAGGGGAACTTTTCACCCTCCTCTTTTTAAAATACTTCTTTTTGTTAGGTCTTTTAATTTACATATTCTTATGTTGGGATATGTTCTTATATATCCTTATTAATGTAAATTTTATGTCCACAGGATGAGATACCCTTTTTATCTCTCATAAACTCATTTTCTAAATTTTAAGGTGATGTCGTTAGGCTGTCAAATTTCTGTATGGGAACTTCTCTACCCAATTTCAATTATTTTGGTTAAACATCTACTTCTTGATTATGTCGTTCTATGAATATGTTTGAAGGACCTATGTTTGTTTTAAACATAATATCCACTTATATTGGGTGTATTTGTATTTTTCACACATAATTATGTCATTGATTTATCCTTAATCAAAATATACCTTCTCTATAAGGGACTTCATCTCAATCTCCTTTTATTGAGGCATCCTTTGATTTATACACGACATTGTTTTATACGATGTATAAAACCCTTTTTAAAATTTAATTTCATTAAATGGGAATCATTTCTCTACAAAGAGTTTTACTAAATGACAAAAAGGAATATTTTTTTACGTAAGCGGTGACAACGACCTTTTCCGCCGCCACAAGTATTATTTGATCTTGGCTTCCTTAACAAGCCACAATGTTTTTAAAAGGAAAATAAATACCATATACTATTTTTATGTATTTTGGTATTGAAAATGGTTTTTAGAATTGATTTATTATTTCAAAATATAAAATTTTTATATTTTTATTATAATGTGGGAATGTTATCTTTCATTTATGCTTGAGTTATGTGTTATGTTTATATTATGGTTCTTGGGCACTGTTTATGAAGTCGGGTGGTTCTATGATAAACTAAGGGAGGGTGAGCCCGAGATAGTTCTCCAATGAATTGGGTAATGCAAAGGAGTTAAATGCTAAGGTTTCTCTAAAATGATTTAGGGAATATACTGCGATGGGTATTCCAAATGTAACCATTAGCGTTACTCCCAACGTAAGAATGTTATGAATGCCTCATGTTACCTTTATTTCTTATGATTTCTATGAGTTATTCATAAATCTTATGATTTGATGACTTATGTTAAAGTTCTTATGTTTTATGAGTAAATAATGATTTCATGGATTCATAAGTTTACATGGAATAATGTTTTCTTTCTATATTTTTATAACCCTTACTGATATTTTTATGCTCTTCCCAAGTTTTTGAAATGATTTCCACGGGACGTAATGATGAATTGGGTCAAGGATGGGATCATGGAATGAAATTATGTCTAAAACGTGGAACTAGTCATGTTTCTTTTTTATGAGTTTTTATTTTTTGAAAAATTGGAAACTGAGTAGAAGTGTCTATATTGAAATCATTGAGATGTAATAGTTATGTCCAAATTCTCTAAAACTATAAACCTGAAAAGATCATCAATTTGAATTATTCATTTAATTTATTATTATGTAATTTTTTAAGGCCGGGTCCTTATACATATTCAAATAAATATCCATAGGTATTTTCCAAAAAAAAACACATCCTTGTATTCATAGGATAACTAAAACATTCCTCTAATACCAATTATAATGACTGAGGCTTCTTATACAAGGATTATAAATATTTTTAGATGAATATTCATTATATTATACAAACACATGACCGAGTACCATAATAGATTATCCATTTTTAAACAAAAAACGTAATCATCTATTCTGGTGAATGATCTTCAATGTTTCCCACATATATATTTCCATTTATTACTCTTGATAGACATTACATATATAAAACTTTTATTCATAACCTATAGAAAGGAATCACAATAATGGGTGAGATGAATTTTTTACTAAGGGTAAATAAAAGAAATACATAAGAATATCTTGAAAATAATGGTATGATAACATGATCATTATATTTTAATGCTATACTCTACATAAAAAAAATCATAATTATAATCCATGTAATAAAGACTGATAGTTGATAAGACATGAATCCTAATTAAATCAAACAACATGATCCATGCGAGCATAACACAAAGGAAATACATAGATATGTGACATAAATATAATAATAGAAAATCCTTTACATATTAGTTAATGATCATTTTAAAGGCCTTCATAATGGATTGAGTTCACTCCCTAAACCATCATATTAGTCGAGGATCACTTCCAGGAACATCATAGTGGATAAAGCCCCTTATAGAACTTAGTTGACTCCCTATTACAGTTCTATAGATCTCATAATATTGACATACTTACTCAATGAATTTTATAGAGATATAGGTACCGCCCATATAATAAGGAAATCTATAATTATGTGTTCCAAATAATCATAAAACATTGATCTTATCATAACATATGATATGAAATGGGTATTGCAAACATTTCAATACATCATAACCAATAGAGAATAGATAGGTTTCATAATCATTTGATTATTTAATAACCTAAATAGAAAATAGTTGGGTATCATAATTAATATGTCAGTTTATTACCCATAGAAGATAAAACCAGTTTAATTGGCCTCAGGACATCATCATCAAAACGCATTTGGGGAAAGAATAAAAATTTTATCCTTGAATTATATTCCTAGAATGGCATAGGTAACATAAAAATATATCCTATTTTATGGAAAATGATTTTGAAATATATATTCAAACATTTATGGTGAAGTATAACATTTCATTGATTTTTTTTTAAAATATAAAACATTTTGGGAAATCCATTTGTTTGGAAGTAACCTTAAAAGTATTGAAAGGATGCTTTAAAAACCATTTAAACCACTTCCTAAAGAAAATATTCATTCTAATTTTCAAAACAAATATTAAAACATAATTGTTTTGAAATTAATTATATTTGAAAGTAAAATTGAAAAATTATAAAGGAATATTAAAATAATCTAATGGTCAGGATGACTGGAAGTTTCATTCATGCTTTACACATTAAAATAAAGACTCTATTCACATTTCTAGAAAAAGAAAAATATGAAATGTTTGGAAAATAAAATGAAGATTTATTTAAATTTTTATAAATAAAATAATTGGAAAAAAATGTTAAATATAATAGGATAATAAAAGAATATTTTTTATTTTTTTAAAAAACATTATTTTGGAGGAAAATGCTTTTCTAACCGAAGGGATAAATATAGCCATATTTTCATATAAACATTTCTACAACTATTTTATGTACCTAATAGTTGAAAAATTGTAATATTACATGAAAATAAAGTTAATTAATATAGGATAAAAAGATTCATTAGTTTATTGAGAGGTGAATCATAATAATTTATCATCAGATAAAAAATTATTATCAGACTTGATATACAATGATATTATAACATAAAATCATTACCACTATGGTAAAATTGAATTGTAAGACCCATGAAGGAATTAGAAAATAAAAAATAAAATACCATGATTATAATTTAATTAATTATATTACTTTTCATATTGTATTCATATAAACCTTCTTAGAGAATATAGCTCCGTAACATAACATACGTCTCAAAGAAGGATAATTGAGAGGACAACCTCTTACCAATTTAGTAATCTTTTGAATCGTAATCCCTAGAATATCCTAACATAAAATGAAAAATAAAATATCATGAAAATAATTTAATTTATGATATAAAATTTCAAATGTAAATTATATTCCCCACACAAAATAAATTAGTGGTGAATTTGCATATGTCTCCCAGAAATAAAAGTGACAACAAAAATCCATCACCTTAATTACTAACATCCACAATATGGGTTCAAAAATATTTTAAAATAAATATAAGTTTATTATAAACATATTAAAGAAAAATCTTAATATATATCTAATCATATATTCTTTTCCTATGACCTTTTATTACTTTATTATTTACAATTTTCATGTTAATTGTAATTCGGGTAATGACATCTTTGATTTTCATGTTTGTTTTGACTTGTAATTTTTTTCATGTTGCATAAATCATGGTATCATAATTTAAATAATTTTAAATGTGATATAATTTTAATATATATTTAGTGTATAATAATTTATAGAAATTAATTAATGTTATAAATGTAAAATAAACTACAACATTCATGGAGACAGTACTCTGTACAAACACATAAACACTATTTTCATTTTTTTAAAATTCAATGAAAAAAATTTAAATGATAAATTATCATTATAAAATAATTTTAATGTCATATATATGCCATTTTTTCATTAATTGAAACCTTAATAAATTACATTTATTGAGTGAACATGTCATATCACTTCATGAGGTGATAGTTTACAATACACTTGAGCAATGTTATCTTATTCTGAAAAAATATACAACATGATGGTATGAGTGATATAATATTTAAAAGATCATAATAATATCATTAAATTAATATATAAATAATAAATACACTATTATTCCCAACCATGACAGGTGATAATGTAAAAATGATTGGAATTGGTTCGAGATACGGTAGTCCTTTGTACACATGAAAAATGATTTTTATCCCATTTCATAGTAGTGGAGGTAGTTTTAGGTCATTACCTTGACATAAATAAAATTTTAGTATATTTAAGACATTATGGTTATTATATCATCATGTATAATAATAATTGAAAGAGGTGAAGGATGAAATTAAACAAAAACACTAATTGATGAACATTGCCACTTTTTGGGTATTATCCTTAGGTTTGAAATAATAGCCTTCCTTTGATGGATTTATATCCAACATAAGGTTTATATAATGAGAGGTTGTAATTATTGATGTGATATTGGTGGTATAGGGTTGATCCACAAGGCATGATAGGTGTGAAGAAGTGAGGTGATTGAGTCCACTTTCATAATTAAGGGGTGATATTTTTGTAATTATCCAAAAGTATTGACTAATGGGGTGTCACTATTACCTTATGTGCCCAAAAAATAGTTCAATAATGAAGGTGAGGGATAATGTTTTTATTAAAATCCTAAAAAAATTATAACATATTTTATTCATGTTATTCCGTAGCCTTTATGTTTACACAATTTTACCCTTTTAGTTTTTATCACAATTACAAGTATCTATTTATTTACCTAGGTCATTTATCCTTTTATGTATAAATTTTAAATTAGATATATTATAAAATTTAGATCTAATTATTTTAAATATGAAATAAATTTTATTAAACAAAAAAAATATGAGTTTGGAGAAGTTCTCTTAACACAAACACATGTATTGTGAAAAACCATGTTTTAACCTTATTCACTGTAATTAATTTTATATCTTTTCATTAATCCTTATAGTAAAAAATTATTTTTTACATATTTGATAATATAAATTATGATGATTCATAATATTGAATCCTTTTTTTTAATTTAGTTTACATAAGTTTTTGTGTTTAATTTAAAATTAATCCCACAGACGTGATGAGAAAGTGGGTTTTCAAAGAAAAAATATTCAATCATTTAAAAAGATTTAATATAATTTTTTTTGAAATTGATTCAAATGAGATTAATTGGATTAAATGAAATATAATTAAACTAAATTTGCATTAAAATTTTTGATATAAAATATTACCTTATGAAAAATGTAAATAACAATTATTTTTTCCATTAATATTCATTATTTTTCACTATTCATTAAAAAATTAATCTTTTTAGAAAATTATAAAAAAATAACCCTAAGATAAATTTTATATGAATATTTAAAAAATTAATTTTTTTAATAACTTTTATTAAATTTTAAAAAATTATTTTTAAAATATGCATGCCATTAAAAATAATGAAACCAAATTTTTTTAGAAAAAGTACAAATTTTAAATATAAAATTTGATTTATTCATATCTCTTTTATGGGAAGAACATTAGATTAATTTTAAATGTTTTATTAAATATATAATATATAAATTAAATTAACATTATTCAATAATAGTGATTTTTTTAATTTATTGAGGTAAGACACGTTAATGTGCATAAAAATAATTTTTCAGAAATTTGTTTCCTTTATTTTAAAAATGTTTTTATTTTAAATACAAATTAATTGGTCAAAAAATAATTAATTATATATACATGTTTAAACCATATATGATCATAATTTATTTAATACTATTCATTCCTGCTATTCTAATGGCTAGGTGATAACTATAATTTTTAATAACAGTTTTTTATTAGAATATCACATTTCACTTAAAATCAGTGTTGCGTGTAACAAAAGATTGAATCAGTATGGTGGAAAAAAATCTAAAAGAACTTTTTTAAGTTAAATATTATGAACTCTGGTTTTCATGTACCAGAAAATATAGAAAATAATAAATTATTTTGACATGAATTATCTAAAAATCATGGGGTGTTATAATTTAGTTTCTCATCATCATGTCATAAGGATGGTTGTTACGATTGATTTTATCAATATATATTATTTTCCTTAATTTTCTATTATTATATAAATACAATTTATTTATTACCATATTACCCTTACATTCTTTGAAAAATGATATTTTCACTCATTTGTACGTGTGGAATACCACCTCCATGAAGTGATGTGATTACTCATTCATGTATTCCATTCATAGATGGTTATACATTTTTTAATTTATAAAAATGATAATTTTTTAATGAATAATAATATTTATATTATGAAATGGTTATAAATTTTACAGTTTTCATCTGATTAATGTTTATTTGGGGTGATTAATCTTACATCTTCAAAACTTAGAACATGAATATAACAGATTTAATAAACATTGAAGGAATAATGAAAAATTAAATAATAATAATAATAATAATAGAATACACACGAAAAACGTTATTATTTTCAATAATTTTCTATTATTATATAAATTAAATTTATTTCTTACCTTTTTACCCTTACATTCATTGGAAAATGAGATTTTAACTCATTTTTACGTGTGTAATACCACCCCATGAAGTGATGTGATTACTCATTCATGTATTCCTTTCATGGATGGTTCTAAATTGTTTAATTTATAAAAATGATAATTATTTCATGAATAATTTTATTTATATTATGAAATATTTATACCTTTTACAGTTTTCATCTTACTAATGTTTATTTTTAATAATTAATCGATCATCCTCATATTGTCGAACATGAACAAAATTGAATTAACAACTATTTAAGTAATATTGATAAATTAAATATTAATAATATTAAGAATAGTATACACAAGAAAAAAATTCTTATTCAATTATAAAATTAATATCTATTTATTATTTAGATGATAAAGTTTGTACATGGTGGTTTATATACAAGGTAAGGGGAGTTTATTTAAAACCTTGTTTTTAATGTTTTTAATATATTATCTTATTTTGATCCATATACTTTTTTATAAAAATGTTTCATGTATGTTCTTATTTATAAATAATTTTATCCTAAAATTACTTATAAATTAATTTGTTACTCTTTTCTGTATTGTTTAACCTGATTGTTTTGATATTTTCTAAATGGGTTTTTGGGATTTTTTAGAAATTGGAAAATGATGTTTTTTAACATATAAAACATGAGTGAAATTTTACACTATTAGGATCATTATTTTTTAAGAATATTTGTATAATATTTATCATGGAGGTTTCAAAATAATATTAATTCCCTTGTTCTTCTATGACCTTTTTAAAGAGTATTCCATTAAAAATGTTTTTATCCCTATTTTAGAGGGAATAACAAAAGTGTTTCTTTATATGTATTACATATAATATTTATAATATTTAATGATGTAAATGAAATCCAATTTGTGTCAGATATATTCTTTTTTCATTAAAATTGTTAAAATTATGGGTGATCCCGATATACCCCTCTAATGTATTGTGTAATGTTTATGTTTTTTGGGAAATTGTATTTGAATTATCCGAGTAGGTTATTCTTATTGGAATCGTGAATATAAGAGTGAAATGAAGACGGAATTTCAAGGTATATTTTTATCGTTTAAAATCATTAAATGAGTTTTCATTGATATATTTTTATTTCATAAGATAATCAAATATGATTATGTATAAAGGAATTCTTTTTCCTCCTTTATTAGTGAGATTCATGTTTTTCAAGAAGTTTTTTTCCTGAGAACCCAGGTTTTACAAGAAAACCCTATGATTGTGATGTTTTTCTGTTCATATTACTTATCATATGTTTGGTGAAAATATTGGGTAATGTATCTTATTTCTTATGTAGTAAAATCAATATTTTATCTGAATTTTTATTATGTAATAAGGTAATAAATTATTACAGAATTACATGATTATCAAAAATGAACTAACAAGTTTATTTCATTTTATCCCTTATGAATATTTTTTTGCTCATAATAGCTTTTTGAATATTTTATAAGGTTTAAAGATGATTTTCAAACTAAATAAAGGACTATATTTCTTCTAAGTGGATTTAAATTTAATAAAGGAAACAATATTTTAATGAAATAAGAGTATAAATTTAAGTAGCATGTTTTTATGGAGAAAATGGGTACTGAGTGGAAGTGGGAATTTTATTCATTGAAGGATTTATATGTATGCATTTCATGAATTCTCTAAACCTATTAAATGACAATATAATCAAAAATAAATAAAGTAAACCCCTTTTTATAAATCATGAAATTTTGGTTTCTTTATGTTTTTAGGTTTCAAATGTCATATTGGCTCTATCACTATTGTCAAAAAACGTCTATCCAAAAAATTCTTTATCTAAAGGACATTATGTTTTACCCTTTGGGAATTCATAAAATTAAAATTTATTATTACTTTTTAATTCATATGCTTATGCAATGAGATACCCATAACAAAATATCATAACTACTTAATCAAAAAGGGTTTATGTACGACCTTAATCAAACATGCATATTAACCTATGTCTATATCTTCTATATATATCCCTATAAAAAATTTATAAAATCATATATTCCATTCACACAAGTGATTGAGTCTATCCCTAATAAAAGGAATATGTAAAATATTTATATTTTAAAAAACCCAATCTCAATTGTATAAAGTATACTAACCAATACAGACAAATAAATTATATGTTTTTCAACCAATTAGATTTTCATTTCATTTGACACCCAACTATAAATGGTAATGAATTTCCTCAGTTTAAATACTTCAAGTGTATAAATATTACCCTTTTTATACCAAAGGATAAATCCTATTTTAATTTATAGAAAATAAATATATGATTAGAATCGTTCCTAACCCCTATTTGGTTATGTTAGTCTTTAAAAATGATATAAAAAGGAAATAAAATTATTAAGGATAAAATATTACTAATTCATTATGTATTTTTTAAACACCACAAGATTCATACCAATGGTCTCTTATATATATAGGTGTTCTATAAATTATGTAAATAAAAAATAAAATCATTCATGACACTTTTTTACTACTATTAAATATAAAAAAATACAAAATTAAGTGACAAGAAATATTTATTGATAATATAGATTTAACAGATAATACATCACTCTAAATGGTAATTTTTTTTGATAACATTTAAAACAAATTAATTAATTATGTATAATATTACTAAATTAATATTTCCATAAACTCTTAAGCGATTAAGGAATAAATTAATCTTGTTATATTTATAACAATGAATGGAGAATTTAGTAATATTGAACTCTTTAAAATAACATAATTAATGTTAATATTTAATATAAATAAAATAATAATACACATAAGCCATGATATATAAATATGATTGTAACATATGATACATTTATGGAATAAATTATATTATCATCTACTAAGGCATAGAATAAATAAATGTGAAAAAACATAAACCACACCATGGTGACATTCAAGCTTCTATGGATACTTTGTAAAGAATAAATATTTCAATATCCCACAAATACTAAATCCTTATAAATCATGTCAATATCATATAATTTTATTTTAATTAATATCAAAAATCAGTTAGATAATAATATCATATAGGGTCTATCACTTTTGGTCAAAATATCATGTATCAAAAAAACTCCCACACAGATAGAATTAAGTGTGACCTTAAGAGACTTTATATCATTAAAAATTAGTATTATTAACTAGATGTATGTGTAATAAGATACCAATTTAATAATATTATTACTACATAATATAAAAATTTATCAGACATAACCT
Organism: Viscum album; assembly: GCA_963277665.1. Taxonomy (NCBI): domain Eukaryota; kingdom Viridiplantae; phylum Streptophyta; class Magnoliopsida; order Santalales; family Viscaceae; genus Viscum; species Viscum album. The sequence continues at coordinate 2,137,735,124 of OY728128.1, read as the reverse complement.
CAATAAAACACACATATCACTATATATTCATATTCACTATATGATTCATTATACACCACTTATATATTCATACAATCCCTTCATCCAAAACATTGATCTATCTATAAATCATGGGATATTTCAAATTACTATAGGATAAAAATCCATTCACAATTATCCTAAGACCATTGAACAATCCAGATGAATACATTAAAATTCATTCAACAAAGTACTTGTGCACATATTATGTAACTCAACAAAACATGATCATGAATCTAATCATTTTAAATCAATCAAGGATCCAAATATCACACTCATTATATAAGATGATAAATTCCATATTAATAAAAGGAACTTCAGTTTAGGATTTTAATGTTTTCTAACCATGGTTTGATTACATAAATCCTTATGATTGATGTTAGAAAGGAAATAATGTTTAAATTTTCACATTAAAGGTACTTTGTTAACCTCATGTAATAAGTATTAGTATCATGTGAAACATATAAGAATATAAATGAAATATATGTATGAAAATACATATAGTATACTCAATATATATAATTATAGACTATAACTAATACATGGGCATCAGGAATGGACACTTTATCTCAAAATGATTATTTATATAGACTTATCATAACATATCATCACAACCCATGAAAATTCATAATGATCATTAATTAAGAAAAACACACTAATTTATACTATGTAGTTGTTTACTATTCTACATTCATGTAATAAATGATGAACACATGATTGAATAATAATTTGTAAAATTACCTCATTTATAAAACTATGTTATATTCTATAATCTCATGTTTTTATTATATAAGATATTAAATGGATTCAAAAAAAGAAAATAAATTATATCTGTTCTTTGATATATCTAATATTTAATTAATTTATATAATCAATGTGGTTTTTCATTGATAATGGTTTGTATATACGAACCCAAAATATTAGTATCTGCATCCACTTCAAAAATAATTCTATCCCACCTCTTAATAATTTCTATAATGAGATGGTATTTTTATGAATTTTTTTCGTATGTGTGATTAGGGTCACCTATCATTTGTGTATGAACCCTTTTGGTAAACAATATCTCTATTATATTTAAATTTGTTATCAAAATAAGATAATTCTCAAAATATTATGTAACAGTGAACTATTTTGTTCCCTATGAATCCATCCACAATCTTAAAGGCCACTTGTTGGCCTTTAACATGGATCCACACTATAGATTTCTTGTATAATACATATATTGCATATTTAAAGGTGATTAATAATATTGTATATGTGTAATACACTGAAATATATTGACAAAACTAGACATTCATATTGAACAAAAATATATATTTTCAAAAGAATAATATAAGATATTAAACTAACACCATCAATAGAAAACTAACCTGACATGGTTTGGGAAAGTAACTATTTCTAGAAATGTTTTTTTATATTTTATAAGATAAATTATAGAGAATATCTTGTGTAATAAGTGACCCCATAGATCACTATTTGAAATATTTATAACCATATAAAAATTATATTTTCATCATACCTATAGAGATAACATATTATATGAAAACATGTAATCTATACCAAATTTTCCATGAATATTAATTCATTTCCATTGGCTGATTCAACCTATTAAAATTAATTTATAGATAATACTATGAAAACCTGAAATAAAGCACCCAAATTCATTCATTAGCTAATAAAATAACATTCCACCAACATATAACATATTTTTATTGATCATTTAGTTAAAAAATTTCACTGTCATAATTGTTAAACCAAAAATCCAAGGGAAATAATAATGATCCACTAACAGTTTCTAACCTGAGTAATAGGCTTCACACCACAAAATTAAACCATTTGAAGATTGATTTAAGGATTCCATTCATCTATATTCTAAATATCATCCACCTTACAAATTTTTAAGTTGCATTGATCCTTCAGTTACCTTCATATCATCCAAGCCACATTGAAGCACAACATCACCCCAAAACATCAAAAACTATATCCTTTGTCTATAAATATACTATATTTTCTCTCTAAATAACCATACATAAAACTAAAACATTTTCAGGTTGGTGAATTATGATGTATTTTAATTTTTTTTAATTTAATTCGAATGAACCACCAGATTCATAATAAGATTGATTTCACTATAATATTAATAGAATAACATTTTCCCCCCAATTTCTTCTTAAGTTTATACTAAAACTAAATTACTGATATCAATTCATTACCAAGATTTATTTATACAATACTAAATTCTTCTATAGTTAATGATAAATATAATAGTTATAGTTCAATCATATATCAAACATTCAAGAAATCATAAGAAATAACATTTAATGTGACACTTCTATTACATCCCACTTATCCTTCATTGAATACATGAACATATATGCCTAGAATAACTCATCTGTTTCAAAAATTACTATCACTTCTGAAGTCTCCTTGATATAATAGTGTATCTAATTCATGGGTTTATAATGTTCCTTCCTTGTATTCAACTTGAAAATCCTTACAAATCAAATAGAAAATTAAATTTTATACCCATTATAAAACCATGATATTCATAAAACTACAAAAAATTGATTCAAACAAATCCTTTTCCATAAACATTTCCTTCAAATCCAATATAGAAACCTTATCTTTGGATTTGATAAACTTACTAGCCAATAGTTTTGAAACATTCTTTGGTAATAACATTTAATCCTTTCAAAAACCTTCTGGATATACACATAATAAAAAAATATCACCATTATCTTCTAATATATACTAATCTTATCCATAAAATCATATTTTATCTAATAATTTTTTATCTATAACATTATTTTTGACCCTAATTTACCATTATTATCTATTTCATCTTTAGAATCACAAAGCGTATATTATCAGCAAACACAAGAAGTAAGAAAAAACTAAAATTACCCAATACCATAAAATATATTCAATTATATGAAATAAATTAGATAAAATATTTTCAATTTTGTTAAAAACATATAATATATTATTTCCTTATTTGGGTTATAGTTTTATCTAACACCCAATCTATTTGAGTGTTCACACAAGAACCCCCATACCAGTTTCTTTGAAACATGTAGTTTAATCCATGAAAAATTACTTATTAATATAAATTTAAAGAATTATCGCATTATAAATAATCTCTCAAGATGCTGACCATTTAATGAATCCATCCTAACAAAATATACAAACCATTAGGAGTGAAATATTTTTCATTGTCTGCTTCACCCCTGGATAAAAATATTCCAGAATCAATTCTTTTTTTTAAAATGATTTAACTACTAAAAATGAATTGTATGATTTTATTGCATATTATGCTTCCTCCAATATGTATATATATTTATTTTTATTTTTATACATCCCCATAATTGATAAGATAGTTCATTATTTTATTCATAATTCATATAAACCTAATATATCTCCACTGTTGATATTTTAAATAAATTTAATCACCAATATTTTATCATTTTAGTACATTTATCATTCCGTGAAACAATAAATAATAAAATTATAAATCAAATTCTAGAATTTTTAGTACCCCTATACAATTAATAACTCATGAATTATTGAATATTTCCTTTATTTATATCAACTCCACTTGATCATCCACTGTTAAATTGTTATTATCAAGTAGATATTTTAATAAATGATGATTATTGAAGATGATCTATTCCATGAAATTGAAAGTTTAATTTCTAATGATCATCCATTCATAATTTTCACAAAGATGAAATTAAAATACGTCATTAGCAAACCATATATTGTAATAAGTATTTTTCTTAACTTATTTATTCTCCCTTCTATATACATCCACATAGAAACATGCAACATATTAATTAAAAATTAGTTATATGCCATTAACTGATATAAAAATCTAAATTTAAAAAGGAAAATAATACCCTATCTATATATATAGACTTCATTTGATCATATAAGTCATGAAACAAACTACTTATATTGAAAAATATATTGAAAACTATAATATAACCACTTTCTATAGTTTATCTCACTTAATGACCTATTAATTCATTTAACCAAACTATTTTTTGGGGCGTGCAAGATACAATGTTAAATATTTGATACCCTTCTTAAATAAAATTTATTTAACTATTTTCTACTATATTTTCAACATTTACCCTGAATTCGGATTTTTAATTTTAAACTCGACTCAATCTCAATAAGGACACTCCATATAATGGTAATTTTAATTTTTTTTACTTTTACATAATAAAGTAACCCCCCTAAAAACCAAATAATAATACAGAAAAAGGTTAAAATTTTGGGTCTTCAAGTATCTAATATCACTATTTAATCATAATAGATGTAATATAGAAATATAATCAAAGATCAAACCATACAAGATAAATAAATTCATATGAAAACTAAAAATAAAGATAAAAATTTGTGTCACACCATAGATAGCCATTAAATTTATTTTAATTAGGGATTTGTGGAGATTAAAATAGAGGTATTACAATGATGTCCCACCACAAAAGGTTCTCATGAGATAAAACCGAATCACTCATTACGTGTGTAATTCCAGGATATTTCTGAAAGTTTTTTCCTTTAAATAAATATTTTATCAACTAGTTTTTCACATATAACACCAAACTAAAACGAGTCAAATGAATATTTTTAAGATAATTTTTACAATAATAAATTTTATAGAAAATAAAATGATATAAATGAACAATTTTTTTATTTAGAGGATATATAATTAATATTATTTAATAATATAATAATGTTCTTTTCCAAATAATTATTAAAAACTATTTATTGATTATCCTAATAAAATAAATTAAATAATTTTAAAAGAAAAATTTCGTAATATATAATATTTCATTACATTAAATAATATATTATAGTATCTTATATTAGTAGGTCATATGAAATACTACAAAGAACTTATATTGCCTCAAAATGTCGTTTTTCAACAATAGAGTTTTCCATTATTATTTGTATTTTCATTTCAAAATAAAATTTAGAAATGTTATATTTTTAATTTTTTAAAATAAACTAATCTTTTTAATTTAGAATGTAATAATTATATTTTATTTTTTTTTTATAATTTTTAAAAAATAATTAACTTTTAGAAGAATTTAAAACTATAGTTTTTACTAAAATCATAGAATTTATGACTATATAAAGACTTTAGTATAACATAAAAAATAAGTTTTTTATAGTCTATAATATGTTTTATGGAGTAAATAAATTCTTTTTTAAATATTATTATAAAAAGTTATGTTTGTCATATTATCCAGATAAGTAATATTTCTAATAAATGAAAGAATTTTTAATTTATATTTAGTGAATGATTCTAGTATTAAAATACATTTTTTATAGATTTAAAAACTATATAAATTTTATTTTATTATTATAATATAAATATTATGAAAATAAATGAGATTGGTAATTTTATCTAACACAAAAAATTTCTTCTTAAAATACCCTTTTTTCAAAAATAATCTTTTTTATAAATTTCATATGCTATTGTAAAAATTGATTTTAATTACCTCGAAAATGTTTGTACAAAAAAGTCTATTTCATATTAGGAATCATTATATTAAATTTATTTAATAATTTCTCTTTTATTTTTAGGAATTAAAATTAAATTTCTAAGGTAAAAAATATTTACCATGATAAAACAAAAAATGTTAATAATGAATATTATACGAGTAAATGACTAAATATTATGTGAAATTGATTGGTTTATGTTTTAGGGACCTTATATATTTCCCAAAATCATTTTTGGAAATTGTTTTGTCTTCTTCAAAATTGAAACATTTGGTCACATTATATAAAGATGACATATTTACCAAAAATGTATTCACAACACTTCTAAAAGGTTCATCTCACCACCCCTTCAATATCAATCTCAAAAGCAAGTTTCCATTCGAAAATATACCTTTTTTACTTCCTCAATAATTTTATTTTAATTAATTTATCTTTTATACCAAGGAATTTATCATAATACCTTCATTTCAAGGGAGTCCTCCAAGGGAAATCTTGAGTCCTCAACATGAGTACTCAAATTACTTATCATTTGTTTTCTATATTAATTCCACAAACCCAATTTCATTATTAATTAATTACAAAAGTATGTTTTATACATAAAATTTTAATGCTAAGGGGAAAAAATATTTATCACATTTTTCAGTTTTCCATAAAGAAAAAAACCTTATCTGTGTTTGTGCAGACTATAACCTCTATAATGTAATGTAATGATTTTTTTATATTTTTTATTCATTATTTACTATATTATCAGGAGATATGATTGAAAAAATTAAAAATATAAATAAAATATCACTATTCCTTTGTAATAATATTATTATTTAAAAGGAAACCACTTTCATAACCATACTCAATGTGTAATTAAGGTAAGTTCATGTTTGGAACAGTCTAACCACCTACCTAAAAAATTATATAAAATTATATCATATATGAATATAAGATATTAAATACTGACAATATATGACATAAATAAGTAAATAAATATTTTATTCTTGTTTTTTAATTGGAATATTGGTATTGAACTCATTAATTTTGATACTAATGTGTATTCTTGTGAAAGTACAGATACATGTTCATCACTGATTTCATCCTTAGGGATGGTAACTAAAAATCCAATTTAATGAAATTATAAAATTATAAGTAATAATAAATAATACATTCATGGAAAATGTATTATCAATTATTAAAGAATTTTGATATAATAATGAAGAATAAAATATCTACTATGAAATTAGTTAAAAATGATCCGGTTTACTCTCACAAAATATTGAAAATAGATATTTATTAACTAATATTAATATTTTGAATAATTGTAAAAAATTATAAATGTTTATATATATGTATAAGAATATCATATATTTTATTAAGATAATTATTTTTTTTACACAAGAGATTCAAAACCACAAGTTGAAGTCATGAAATAAGGAAAGGGTTTCTTTTCTTCATTTCCAAATCCATGATACATGTTTGATATTGCACAAAATCATTTATTTTATATATTTTTTTATCACATACCAATTTCATTTTAGTATAAATAATATTCTTCATTTAATGATATTTTATTATTCATTTCCTAATATCCCTCTTATGTTTTTTGTGAACCGTATCTTACTATTACCGTAATGGTTTTATTGTCACATATTTATATTCATGAGAAATATTTCACATCATACACCATTTTATATTTGATATGGTGTGAATAATTAAAATTGAAATTATATTACCATTTTAGTGTAATTATTATGGTTTTAAGATAAATATCATGTCCTTTATTTAAATTTCATTCAAATCAATGGATACTAAGGTTTTAAGGGTCTTTGTTAACCCCACTCCCTACGTTGAATTGAAATATTATTATTAAAAAAATGTCCTCTAATATTTGTTCCTTACACCCTAATATTTTATTTATTAGTACACCTTCTTCGTATATCTTAGAAAAATTAATTTTTTATTCAAATATTTTACATTTTGATTTTATTCATCAAAAGGCATATCATTATTCCTAATAATCCTCATCATCTTTGATGATTGATTCATGTTGTTTTCAAATTTTTCTTTCCACCGATATTTTCTGTAAAATAAGAACCCTAAATATATGTTTTCCAATAAAACCTTGATATTACGATTCTCAAATCTATAAATGGTTTTTCTATTAATCTTTCTACAATTTGGTTTTTCAATTAAGGTATTTTAAAATTCAAAAAATGTATTCCATCCATTCAAAATAAATTTTTTTATCTTCCAATGAACAATTATTTTTTTAACCATTATGACTTTTATGGATATATTTTTGAATATTCTTTTTGAATTTAAATTTTCTCTAAATTTTTTATTTTACCTTCATTAAAACCATATATTTTATTCAAAGATCCATTATTAAGAATTATTTTAAAAAAAATAATTTTTTTCAAAATGTTTTCAGTTCTGCTTTTGGATAAATTATAACTTTTTAAGTCATCATTATTTAGATTTATTTCTAAATTATGATGATTGAAAGTGACTATTTTTCAATTTTATTAAAGTATACTTTCTAAATATTTCCTTTTAATATTGTTCATATATTTATCACTAATTCAATAGTAAAAATATTCTTCTATAAATATTTTATATGATTTCTATACCAAACCTAGAAGACTTGTTTCATTGGAAGTTATTTTTCATGAATCTTCCCCAGATTTTTCTTAGGTAATATTTACCATGGGTGATATAATTTTCAGTATCACTCAACTACATTCTTGTGGTAAATTCTGGTTATACCATCTAAAGATATTTTGAACCCCATTTTTTGTTCCACATTTTATTTATAATGTGATTCTTGATTGTTTTCATGTAGAACACATATGCATGGTTTATTTAATTATGGGGTCCTATATATCCTTCTAATGAATTAGTGAAGGAATTATAAATCATTAAATAATTATGAGAATCAAGTATATATGTTCACTCCAATATGGGTTTTCATAAGTGATGTTTTCTCTAGTATTTTTATGGGAATCATGATGTGATACCTAGTCCAATATATTTAAGGGAATTTGATAGAGATGTCTTCTCCACTATGTTTTTTGGAAGAGTATATTGATTCATACTCCACCATGTTAATATGAATTAGGTTGTGAAGAATACTCTATTATTTTTATGGGAATCTGGTAGTGATGTCAGGTCCATAATGATAACCGAGTAGTAATGTATTATCCAGTATTTTATGGTAAATTTTTAATGATACCTGCTACACTATTTTAGTAATTTAATGATTATTTTAGTATGATTTTATTATGTTAAAATTCATTTCCATAAAACTATATAAATTTAAACATAATATTATTCTATGTGGCTCATGATTATTGTCTCTTGATTCCATACCTTTATTCTATAGTATAGGTTATCGGTTTGGATAATATACGTCTCATTATCGTGGATTATGAAAAAAACTTATTTTAAAGGTTATTTTTAATATGATATTTCTCTATTCTCATGTTTCATAATTTATTTATTATTTAACCCTTGATGATATGTTTATGAGTTTTCCCTTACTAAGAATTTTATATAACCGATTTATATTCCTTCTGTTACCCTTATTTTTTTAAAAGTATATATCTAGGAGTAAATTTTACATGGATATACTTTGTATGAGATTTTGAAGAAATAAAAATGAAATATAAAAGTGTTGGAACAAAAAAAAAATTATCAGAGATATTAAAGAATATTTTTTATAACCAGACCTAGAAGTGTGGGTCTGGGGTACTAGAGTAGGTGTGGGATCCTCTAGCATCCATGGAATGCAAGTACCTCGTGTCGCAAACCTAGGCAGTATAATAGGTATATGAAATGAATGGTTTCATACAAGGACTAATGATGATTATATACACACCATCCGATGGAGAATGGCCAGATATAAATCACTAGAGGATTCTCATTGAGAGTTCATGAAATTACTCTTGTGTTGTAACACATATGTTAATGACCTGGGGGGATGTTAATACATACATAACATGTAAGGAAGTAACATGTGGTAACCTGAAACATCACCTCACCTAGATCATCACTAGTCTTGAATAACATTATCAATCCCCATAGGTTCATAACATATTTTGAGGAACAAGGAGATATCAATGGGGAATATTTTCTCCATTTTATTAAAACATTTGATTTTTTTGAAAAGAAGATAAATCAAACAACATGGAATAATAAATAAACATCCATTTAGAAATAAATAGATGAAATTATTAATACAGAATTAGTTAAAATGAATAAAAAATATATTAATACAACATGACTAGTAATTAATTCAATATGTACTCAGAAAAAGAAATTTGAACCCGAAAAAATCGTGTGACACCACTAGTGATCCTCCATCAATCTAAAGGTCGAAACTACCATCATTACACCATCTATAAACTCAATGGATATATATATATCATAGAACCTATAATAGAGACATATGGTTTCTATATACACCTGGAAAATAGTGTATATACAAGTCATAATTCAATCATTTTCAATAGGATCTCACCATGGTGTATCTATAATTTGATTCATAAAAATTCCATTAATATTATAGTTTTAAAATAATTTATAAAATAGTTTTCTTATATGTGATATTAAAATAATCCAATAGTATGCCACACCAAAATTTTTAAAATAAACCAACCTTTTTATTTAGAACAAGGGTTGGAAAATTCAATTTAGTTAAACATATACAATTTATTTTTTAAAATGGGTCACATTAATTTTCAATAATAAATTTGATAAATAACTAAACAGTTCATTTTGAAACCATAGATTCTAAACCATTTTAAAGATTAGTTTGAAAATACCAAAAATGACAAGGTAAAATATATTCATAAAAAGAACCATGGTGTCAATAACACATTAAAATATAATGAAAAAGACTCCATGTGGTTAATAAAACCAATGGAATACATAAGATATAAGGGATGGATTCCCATAAAACATTCAAATAAGGAAATAACTATCATTGGAAACTATACTTTCTTAGACACATTTAATAAAATCTAAACTAGAAACACAAATACTAGGTCATAAATAAAAAAACCTTCTATCTTGATAGTCCAGTAAAACTAGGTACACCCTAAAACCAACCTTGGTTTTCTCGACCTCTAATGGGAACATATTCCATCTGATTAAAATTAATCATTTCTAAACAAAATACATTCACTAGAAAGATAAATATTTACTCCAAGTACCACTCTTATCCTTAATTCTACTTAAATATCATGGATGTACAAAATAAATCAAATAGTAGTGACAAAAAATAAATAATCACATAAAATAATTAATAATTACATGAAATAAAACTCACCACACCCCTTATATCCTTGTTTAAAACTAAAATTTTTCACATCCATGTTTAAGAATCAAAATAATGAAATACCAATATTAAACATCCCCTAAGGGTTTATATGGTAAAATGGGAATAACCGTCATATGTGCCTTAATTGCGGCCATCAAATTTTTTATAAACCAATCCTATAAATCTTTGATCCATAGGTATTAAATGAACATTGGGATAAAAAACAAATTTATACTTTTTTAAGCTACATTTTGATAGATATCGTGAATCTAAATTCTCAAAACCCTCATTGAAATTAATATAAAAACTAAACATTTTCTAAAAACATATTTTTAAATAACTTCTAGAGCCACAAAAAACTAACGGCATCAAAAAATTTAAATGTTCCCAACCACCTTATTTTCCCATAAAAAAAAATATAACACTCCCTTTTAAAAGTAATCACTTAAAAACATCCATTAAAATAATTTCATCCTTTTAAAATAACCTCATAAAAGTTTTACAAAACACTTGGAATTAGATAAGTCCATTGAAACTGTTAATAAAATATATAAATAAATTTAATTACCATATGAAAATTATGTATATGAATAATTAAAAAATAAATTACTTTAAAAACTTCATTCAGTTTATAACATGTTTTACATTTGAATTACCATGAAATAACATATTTATTAAATAGAAAAAATAATTAAAACATCTAACCTTTATTAGAAAATTCCCAACCAAGTAAGTAGAAGCCCGAAAATCCTTAAACATAAAAATCACATTAATTATAACCAATATAAACCCAAATACTGTCAAAATCTTTAATTGTTTACAGAATAGAAAAAAATATAAGGATATAGTAAGGATAAATAATGGTAAGAGTGATGGAGGATCATAGAAAGAAAAACTAAAATGAATTAAATGAAAGAAAGGTAAACAATATTGAAGGTAGGAGAAGGGGATATCTCTCATGTGAAATAGGGATCATCTTGTCGAGATATGAGAGAAAAGTGGGTTATATGAATTCAAATGATGGAAGGAAAATAAATAATTTAACATTTATGTAAAACAAGGAAGACATCATTTTTTTGGCCACATAGTTCTTTAAAACATGTCCATATCATGTTCGAGGAACTGAATAACACACAAAACCATGTAGAACATAGGTTTTTCAATTTTATCTAACCATTTTCAACCATATGGGTCACCAATACACACAACAGAGCCACATGGTTCAATTGGGAACCTTTTAGGCCTGATAAATATTTTTCATACCATTAAAAACTTATATCAAAATCTAATGACCTGATGTATTATCACTCATATGGTTTCTTATAACATAATTTAATCCATCCACCAATAAAATTTAAAAATAAAAGGGACCACATAGTTTACTCTAGATTTTACATTGTTTGGACTCAATGGTGCACTACCCATACATAAAAACCTTGCACGATACTAAAAATGTGGAATCAAATCCTTGAATAAGTGTAGTCACATGGCTTACCCTAACAGACACTGACCAATCATGAATCCAAGTAAATTTTAATAAATTTAAAAAATTTAAATAAACTATCAATGATTTTAATCACTAGGACAATATAATAATAGATAAATAAATAATAACATAGGAGTGAAAATTCTCACAACCATTCCACTTTCTAACCCCATGATATCCCTTATAGAAAAAAGGCCAGTGAAAAAGATATGAAACATCAATAAGTCTTTTTGAATAAAGAAACACTGAATAAGTTCCATAAAAAAAATTATAAAAAAAATCAATCAGCAGCTCCTAAATAAAAATACAACAAGATTTTTTTAAATTAATGTAGACCAAATACGAGTTTATATACCATATATAATTGATATAAATAGTTGAACTTGTAACTATAAAAACCTGAAATTTTATCAATGGATATTCCCTTTCAGAATTTAATCATGTGCCATATTTTATAATTAAGTATTAAATAACCAACATGCCCAAAAAGGTAGAACAAATTTAGTTATTATTATTTTTTAAATTAAATTTAAGGAGTAAATATATTCATTAATATGGAAAATATTATAATAATACTAAAAAGGTAAATTTAAGATAACTAGAATATAAATATTTAGATATTCTCGATTTGAATAAATAATCACACCCCTGAACAAAAAACTAAAATCATATTAAAAATGAAAATTTTAATTTTAAAATAAAATCACATAACATATATAGAAAATATAATAGAACAAAAAAGAATGGAATATGATGTGGTAAGCTCATATGACATTTAAAAATTTGATTATCGGAATAGTATTCTTAGCATTGTAATTATAATAGATATATTAATAATATTATCCAACTATTAGAATAGTAACATGAATAATTAAAATATAAAATAATATATTTGTGTCAGATAAAATTAAAATATATCAGATTTATATCTTAATAAAAATAAGTTTTTTTAGAAAATCGAAAAAAGGGATTCAATTTTTCGTTAAAATGCATATGATTAATTTAAATTTTAATGATAAATATAAATATATAAAATAATTTATTTTCAATAAAATGGGTTTATAAAATGATATTTTGTTAAATAAGATTGATTACATCATTTTATGATACCGTAAGTAATTTATCAATGATTTATAAAATTAATCATAATATAAAAAGTGATATTTTCAAATAAAATTTGATTTTATTTTAAAATTGAAATTCTCATCTATAGAAAAATTATTTTAATAAAATGGCTTTAATTATTTAAATATATAAGCTAACAAATGGTTTGGTTTATTTTTTTAGTTTTTTTTCTAAAATAGTAGAACTTTTAGTGAATAGTTAAATACATAATATGAGGGTTTTAACATTATATGTAAAACTGAAATTATAACTGAGGAATAGAAGACATATTAATCCATTATACAGAAGACACATTCATTAATTAATATATTTATTCACAAGATTCATCAGTATTGATATACAAGGTATAAAATAATAATGTAATGAATATTTTATTCTTAAAAACACCTCTCTCCCCCTTTATAAATACCACCATCACCACATTTTCCCCTCTATCGTTATAAGACTTGGATATGGCCCAAAACATACCCACATTTTTCAAATAACCACATAACCACTTAAAATGTATCAAAGGTTTATTATAATACCATCCTAAGGATCTTTAAGGGGTAGAAAAGAGGAGACTCACAATGGATGTGGTAAAATTCACAACCATGTGTCTTCTAATTATATTTAATTCTACCTACCACATAATAGTTACCTAAACCTTTACATAGTAAAATTTTTATCTTAAATATAGTGATATATTATTATTTTAGTGGAACATCTTATTTATAATATTTTATTCATCGATTCAATAATGAAAACATTGTTCATATTATGGTTGGTTCACCGCCCCCATGATCAATAAATTCCATTTTCCACCACCACCATAAAGGATAGTTTATATTCAATTATTATGGTTAAAAATAAGGTTAATATGTTTTCTCTTGTTTCATAGTGGATAAATAATCTTAATATAAAATAACCCCCTCTAAGTTCACCGTTTTGATGAACATGACCTGAATAGCCTCTCAAACTGGTACTCAGCCTGAACTATCACATATCGAAAGGGTATTCCCATTCCCCACAAGATGGTGACTAGAACTAGCTCATCAAAAACATATAGAGGTAACAATTCCTTGAAACATTATTTAATGAAATGATATATATATATATATATATATATATGACATATAAAACAATAGAAAAGTGAAATATATGCCATAATAGAAATAAAACATCAAAAAACAACCTACCTAATAGTAGAATGAGATATCCACATTTAAGTAAAACCACAAAGGACTATGAAAATAGGAAAAAAAACTAATCCATGTGATAGTTTGGGAAAACTCCCACTACCTCACCCCTACATACCAATCTCAGCTAACAGAAAACCTTGATACCATACTATGATGCCTTTCATTTTCCTGTATCAAAATATATAACCATGACTATGTGCTACCAAAGTGTTTGGATGGGAGTGAGATAACATTAGTATTAGGGTCTAAAACAGATGATCTATATCAAACATCTGAAAAAAATCCATGAACTCTTGTCTATAAAGAATATAGGGCATGATAACTATCTAATTGTTTTTATATCAAAAGTATAGATATAATATTAAATTTCCAGTTTTTCACATTTCTAAATAAAATTGGTAAATATATTTAAAATAAGTTCATATCCATATATCTAAGAAGATATATCATGTCAAAACAAAACAAATCATGAAACACCTATCAAATAAAAATCCATGAAAATTCAACAAAACATTATGTAAAAAAGTATCCCAAACCTTCCAAGAAGAAAAGGTAAAAAAATTCCATACATAACACTTAGTTATGATAGCTTGGACACACATACCTAACATAGAAAATCATGTACACATAAAACCTCCATACATATGAATCAATTATAGAGAGTTGTGGAACACCCCAACAAGTGAACCATCTAATATGTCTAGAAAGTCCCTAGAACAATTGACATAGATATCAGAGGAAACGCCCATGAGAAAACCCCCTAATATTGGAAAATAATTTTTACTATACCATCCAATGATGTACTTAAGGATACATAGGTGATAAAGTTTTCAAATAATTTCATCAAACCAATTTTTTCAAATCATGATTTGAAAATAATTTCAAAAAACCAATTCACAATTCATTGAAACCCCATTAAAATTAAAAAAAACTAGGCGACACTGATATTTTATACAGAACCAGTTCCATACAAATTTTTTTTTCATCTACTCCATTTCATTTAATTGATCAATTTAACAAAAAATATAAATGAAATTCACCAATACAAGCTAGAGAAGAAACCACCTACTCTATAACTCAGGGTTGCATATCCCATGAAATGAAACCACCCCAAAAAGAATTCAAAAACAACATAAGAGGCCTTATATCCAAACTAATAATATTAAAATTGATTCAATTGATGAAAATGAACAGTAGATAAGAGCAATCAATACATACCTCAATAACACACACCGGTCTCACTACAACCAGTGAATGAAATGAACCCCATAATAAGATATCACCACAAATCTAGAAGGAAATAAGAAAAAATACCACCACCTGTAAAAGGATTGAATAATGAAAGGAAAAAACGTAACCATGATCAAAGAAATATAGAAGTAGAATGTCTTAGCCAACAAGATAGATACAAAAAAACCACAACGGCGATCAATTGACAAATAATCAATACATATTGGATGGAGAATCCATAAATTGCTAAAGAATCATTCTTGGTCAGGATCCAAATTAGATGTGGAAGAATGAGATAACATGTCACTCACATGCCACCCTAAAATCAATATTCTTGAAAATAACATGGTTTCTAATATGTTTACATGTCATGAAGTCCACGGGGACCACAATGATGAAAAACCTATCAAATTGTTTTATTAAAAATTAATCTTCCATTATTAAATGACTTGTGATCAAATTATTCTTTGTAAAAAATTCATTAAATCATCCCTAATGTACTTACATGTCATGTACTCCCATTACAAGGAATTTAATTATTTTTTAGAATTTGAAAACTATATATTATTACATGAAAACACAAAACCAACTAGGGAATTCTCTAAACACTAGTAGAATCCTCCAAATCCATTAAACATTTGTAATTGGATTCCATAAATTCAAAAAATATAAATATTTAAACATTAATTCATTTAACCTAAAAAAGGATCTCTATCCTTTGGAGTCCCAAGAAGCACCCAATTCAAGAGGAAAAATAAAAACGAGAAGGAAATTAACTGAATGTGGGTAATAATATGTTACAAAGTCCCTAACATAATACTTTTTATCCCCGGGAAGTGATGTGGAATAAGGAAGTCTTCTAAAAAGGTGAAGTGACTATCCCTCATCAATAAATCACTCACCATTGTAACAAAATAATTTCATCCATGTCGCAATAAAAATCTAGACAATGGAATTCACTTCCCATTCAGTAATTTCACTTAAGTGTCAACAAACTCAACTAGATAACCAATAAGAGAAATATATGGCTCTATGAAATTATCTAATAAACACAAAACAAGAGAGGGATCAATAAGATAATTCTTATAATATGATATGTCAAAAACATCGTGGATTACGTTAAACTGAACAACAATTTATAATCACCAAGAAACCTTCCCAAGACTCTCAATGACCTCAAATGGTCACACATACCTTGGATACATCTTTATTTATTTTCCAAGCCAATGGTGAACCAACCAAGGAAAACAATTCACAAAAAACATGTCACCAAAATAAATATCTAAAAGATGATTCTTTAAATCTACCAATGACTTATACAGACTATATATTGTAACCAGATGATGATTTATATCTTGAATCCTCAAAAAAATATCCAAAACCAAAATCAGTCCCATCAAAGAAGTTTTTCCCACCTCTTTCTAACAAAGAGGTGATATTCATGGGTGACCATAAAAATATTAAAACAATTCCCTTATTATTGAAAAAAGATAATGGTTTTTATAATAATGATCAAGTATTCAAATATTGCAATCCTAAGATCCAAGAATAGATATGAAAATGGAATAGATGATATCCTCCAGAAATAGAATAACATGCTTCATATGGCCATCTACTTATGTATAATAAGAATTACATAAACTAACTTGAGTACCAATATACACAAAGAGACTTCTCCAAAATATTGATGTTTACATGTGATCAATATCTGAAATAATGGCCTAAGGAACTCCATGTAATCTCACAATTACCTCTATATACAACCTATCAGATCTTAAACATTTAACTTTTCATTGATTAGAAGAAAATGAGATATTTTTTTAACTGATAAAAAACAAAACAAATAGAATTTTCCCCTTAGGGAGATCATGATAATCCAATAGAAAAATTCATGGATACCTAATCCCATGTCCAAAAAAGTTCTGGAAGAGGAAAAAAACTAGAAGGTTTCAAATTATTTTCATAACCTGTTTTCTGATGTAACAATGAGAAACATAATAATAAATTTCACACTTCATAACCAGACACCTGAATCATCACCTCTTTTCATAAATTTATAATTAGTTCTTGAATGAATGAACCATGTAGAATCATAACAAAAAAATTGAGATCCTTAATAATACTTGGACAAAAAATGAACCCCAAAATTGAGCATACCATTTGAAGAGAGAGACCAACCAGAAAAAATCACCCCAAAATATAGTGTTTTGAAAATTCATCCAAACTAAATATCTTATTGAAAACTCTACAGAATAAAATAAAGGATGGATGAAGATAAATTAAAAATAGTCAAAACCATGACTAAAACATCCTTTTGAGAATCTAAAAAATGTTAGTAAAAATACCTATAAGTATATAATATTCCTTTGATTCCAAAACATCTTAATATAAATATTCATTATATGAGTGTCTACCACGACATTCCCCTTCCCCAGGGTGTATTCGATATCAATGTGAATTGTATGAAGGTATTACTCCACCATAGTTTTTCTAATATTCATGTATTTTTTAGAAAAGATATAGTTAAAACTATTATGAACCTGAAATAATGCAAAAGTTTCCCCAAAAACATAATGCAACCAATACATAAGTTCTTGTGTAATAATGTCAAGCTCTAAATCATGAGTGGGGGTATTTTTCTCATGCGGTCTATGATGAAAATATCCATAATCCACCACATGATCATCATGCCTGATCACATACCCAAGCAAGAAACAAAAACATCATATAAAACTATATACACCTGATCGAGATTAGGTATGGTCAAAATAAAAGTCGATGGTAGAATTCATTTCATCTAGATGAAATAGGACTGACACATTGCATCACAAATGATCTCCACCCATTTCATACTAAGAGAAGTAAATGGTGATGCCAACTTTGACATATCATTAACTAACCATAAATAATATATAGAAAGACCAATGAACCATAAATATCAAAAAAGTTATATTATTCATCTTTTTATAAGACATCATTCACCTTCTGAAGATCAAATAATTATATATTTTCATAAGTCACATGCCCTATGAATTTCACATCCTGAATCAAGATGTTTTATTTTTAATTCTTTTCATCCAACCGATCACTTCTCATGATTTCCAAAAAAACTATGATTTTTCTCATGCACAGACTCAAATATTTTATAAACCAAAATTTCACCTACATATAATAAAAAAAGTTCCAAGATACTAATTGAATATCCTATTCATCATATCCAAAAAAACTACATGAGATTTATTTAGAACAAAATTTATAATAATATATTCATAATGGCTATACCTACCCTTCAAATTCACCTTCAGTATATCATAGTCACTTACTCTAAGTTGATGATAACCGTACTAAGGATAAATATTCAAAAACCACATTTCCATAATTAATTAATCAAAAAAATCATCCACATGTGGAAAAAGAAACAATTAATTAACTATTACCCAGTTAAACATTTTAAATTCTAATCATAATAAGAGTTAACCATCTGCCTTATTGGGAATGATTATTGGGGTTTCACAAGGATAAACACATTTGAGAAAAAAACACTTTTTCACTAGGAAATACAACTTAATTTTGAGATCATTTAACTCTTTTGGTTACATATTATAAGATTATATCAATATTTACTATTTTCTTTGAACCAAATAAATTGTATACTCTACATCCCTCTTTGAAGGAAGCCTAAATAAACCATCTACTAATGTTTTAAGAAAACTATAAATAATAGTGGGAAGATCAAGAGTATAAGAAACATCATTAAGATCAAATGAAACAATTTAAAAAAATTGATGGTATCTTGGTGGGAAGGTAATTCAAGACTAGACCTCATATCCCACTATCCCTAAAACACCCTTGATCTCTCATCGATCTTGATAAATGAGACACACCAATGATAATAATAAAAATTATCATGATGAGCAACAAACTGATCCATATTGATGACGACGTCCAATAGATCTAGATCTAGAATAGTAAAATCATTGACTACCTCATAATCATATTTTAGTAATTCTCAATAAATTAATCAAAACTCCATATCATTAATTTTGAAAAGTGATGTCGCTAACTCCATTACAAATGAAAAGAGTCCCAATGGATGGTTACTAATATCTATAAAACATCCAATTAAAAATGAGAGGAATGTAATAGTATAAATTGAAGTAATTACTACTAAGGATTCTTGAAAGATATTACCTCTCACTATGCCAGGTCCTACTTCTAACTCTACTATAAAGTACTCAACTAAATGATAGTTCTTCACTCAAGAGGCCTCTGGATAGAGCTCTATAGACTTTGCATTATACTATGACAACGTAGTAGAATATGGATCCCATGATCCCTAACCATATCGAGGACTAGAAATATTATGTTAGGAACAATACAGATGGCCTTAATGTCCACAAGTGTTACACATAATTACAGGTGAATGAAACAAATATTGGGGGTTTCTGATCCTTCCTCACTGATACAAAGTTAGAGGATCACCATTACATGAAACTGTATGTGTTCAATAGGCTAGTTTTTTATAACTTCCTCCGACACTAATGTGGTAATCCTGTCACTTCCTCTTCTTTACTGGAATACTACTGAATTTTCCACTCGGAAAAAGAGAAGGTGTAAAATATCTGACCTTTCCTTTTTTATTCATATCTTCCATAATATCAGCATCCACTGTCTCCACATAGATGAAATTCATTAGTATAAATACTTGTGGTCTGATATCTGGTCACAAAATATATATGTAATTATGAGAATTCAACTGGTCATTATTCACAACCTCATGATCAAAACAATCCATCTTAGAATACTCATTGTTGTGTGCTGACATCAAATGCTCTTCCCACTACCAAGAGAGTAACTCAAGAGACTTTACCATTATCATTGAATTTGAAAAAATAGCTTCAATAAGAGAGCCTTAATCCCCTTCCAGACTAATCCCATCGACATATCTTCATGTGTCATAGAATCCCACAAATTTTTATTGGGGCCCTAAAGTCTGATTCTTATACACATAACATTGATACTCTCAAGTGTATCCAAGAATTTGAAGATCTGACCAATCTTATCATTCCAATACTCGGTATCTTGAGATTCTTTCGTACTCATAAAGGATGGTGGATTCTCACACATGAACTCTTATGATCGATATATTTCCCCTATAAATATAGATCATTCCTCAAAAATTGCATTCCATTATATTAGAACATTTTTAACAACAATATATACTACATTCAAAATAGACTTGATAAATTTATGATCCATTGGAGAATCCCCTTGGGGAGCAACAACTGCATTCTCCTATGTCACACATATAAAAAGACTGAAATGTATACTATTATAATCAAAATCCACAAAAATGATCATAAAATATAAATATATATATTAAAACATGGAAACCCATATGTAAAATTAGAGATCAACAAAAGGATCTCAATATAGGAAGAACTCATTCCAAAATATTGTGGTATCTTAAGTATTATAACAACATGTTCTAGCTACAAACTCACTATAATATATCTATCAAATACCAAAACCCTATCAATTGTCTATCAAACATCCCAAGAAAAAATAATTTGAAAATAAACCTCCATTTGATGCTAAAAAAATTATTATCCTGGCCTGAATACCCTCTCAAACAGGTGCTCGACGTGAGTTGTCAGGTACTTGAAGGGTGTTTCTGATCCCCAAGGGCTGGAGACCAACACCCAAGAATCAAATAAGAAACAAATTGAATGATTCCACCCAACCCGAAGTAACAACATGACACACATATAAAATATTGGAAATAATAGAATAAACAAATATATTCTATAATATAATGTAGACCGAGGAATACAAACAACCCAATAATGGAATCAAATGTTCATGTAAAATTCCAACCACAAATGGAAACCCAAATAAGAATAAAAAAAACTCCATCTGATCGAATTTTCAAACTACCACTATCTCACCCCTAGCTACCCATCTTAGCTTAAAGAAAACCAAACTTCCTCATATATATTCATTCCCTTTCCCTGTATCAAATGAAATAACTTGGTCTACACACCGCCAAAGAGGCACAAATGGTGTGAGATAACAGGTTCAATAGAGTATTACCAAGATTTTTATATCAATTCTCTCGAAAAAAATCCAAGAATTATCATCTTTAAATAAAATAAGGCATGATAACAGTTGAATAATTTTAATATCAATGGAGTCAAAAAAATAGTTTAAATTCAACATATTACACATTTATAAATTATGCAGGTAAACTAGTTTCAATGAAGTTAATATTCAAATATCTCAATACATATATCTTGTAAAAAAATTGGATCACATATCATATAAAAATCCATGGGTGTACTACAAAATATTAAAAACCAAAAGTATCCTAAATCATCCAAGAAGCATAGGTAACAACATGCAAGGGATCACATTAGGTTAGGTTACTGAGGACACTAGTACCTAAAATAGATAATCATGTACTCATAGAGCCAGTAAACATATTCATGTTGTCTTGAGAGCACATGATCACCCAAGCAAGTGAAACCCACAAAGGGACTAATAAGTCTCAAAAAAATAGGACTCGAGAGTATTAGAAATCAATAGGAGAAAACCCCATGAAATTTGAAATGAAATATTATTATACCTTCATCCAAATTACCCATGGTTTCCCTTATTCCCACCTTTCCAAATAAATTCATCAAAAAAATTCCATCAAATAATCATTTGAAAACCACTTCATACAACCATTTAAAATTTATTTGAAAAAATTTACATTTTCTCAAAAATAAGGCAAAACAATCATTAAAAACCTAGTTCGACACACAAAAAACAATCAGTCATATTATTCCATTTAATATAATAAAAAGAATTTCAATACAAGAAAAATAATGTTCACATGAATAAGATAGAGTGAGAACCACACTTCTCAAAACATGGGCTTACACACACCCATGAAAGGAAACAACTTAAAAAATTATTTATCAATGAAAATAGATGGAAAAGAACTGAAATACACATCTTTAAATTGATTCAATTGATGAAAGGGAATTTCAGATAAGTGGAATCAGAAAATACCTAATGAACTTGCACACTCTACACAACAACCAACAAAAGAAACTCCCCCAGAACAATATCACACTATGGATCTTAAAGGAAACAAGGACAAATTACATCACATGTCAATGGATCTGATATCACCATGATCAAAAAAATAAAGAAGAATAATTTATCACTCACACGGGGAGATAAACACCAACCAATTCAATGATCTATCACAAAATCAATCAATTAGGATTGAATAGAGACTCCAAAAATCATCTGAGAAGCACTATCATTCAAGATCCCAAGGAGATGTGGAGGAATGAAATCACATATCAATCATATGCTATCCTAAAATCACTATTCGTTAAAATTATATTGCATTTAATCCCTTTACATGATAGGTAATTTAAGGGGGCAACATACGTCAAATCACCCATCCCTATTTTCTCAAAAAACGATCTTATAATATTTCGTAGTGTGTAGTCAAATCATGTTGTGTACTAGATTCATGACATCATTCTTGAAGAACTTACATGTTGTGTACAAAAAATACACGAAATGTACTTCTCCTATAGACTAAATAATATATATTCTTACATGAAAACCCATAAAAAACTTCTAAATTCTACTAACATAGGGAGAATCCCAGAAATCCATTACATGTTCTTACCTAAACCTAATTATTTCAAAAAAACATTAATTTATGAAAATTAAATAAAATTTCCCCCAAAAAAATTCTCTCTATCCACAGGAGTACCAAATTACACCCAATTAAATGTGTAAACAAGAATGGATGTGGAAGTTACATGAATGTGGGTAAAGTGATGTTACAATCACTGTCTAAGAACAATCCTAAATGAACTAATCATATAACAATAAAACCAATAATATATAAATCATTGTTATTTATGAATAATTTTTTATAATAAGAACAATATTAACATCAATAAACACATTAAAGGAATTTATACACACCAATAAATTCACGTAACACATCAATAAAAACTCTCAATGTTACCTAAGATGGATACGACTTTGGATACATCACAAGAACATCATTGGGATAGTGAATATTAACATAGTATATCAATTAAATTTATATTAAATAACATAAAATATTAATAATAAATAAAATATTGTTTTATTATGATCATAATAATTTTTTTAATACATATATTTTGATTATTAATTATGTTATGTGTTGGGTACAAATAATCTATACTTGAGGTAAGTGAACTCTCTAAACCACCCTCTTTTCATTGGGTTATGCATTTTTTTCTCTACCTCACTTTATATATATATTTAATGATATTTATTTCTAATAAATTAATTATATACGTCTCACATATGTTTAAATTTATTACTATAAATTTCTAAAATGGTTTTTTATATGAGTTTCACTTATTTATCAATAGGTTTTTTTAAATCCTACCTGTTTATAGGAAATTTTTTCACTCTAAATCCATTTATATAACAAAATTTTAAATTATTTTACCCATTCATGATTTCATAAAATGATAATTGTTTTAGGGTTAAATATTTTGGTTTACCATTAATTTCATATAAAATTTTATATTATTTCGTTCATTTATTTTTTTAACGGATTCCTCAAAACACTATATAGCAAGTTAATTTCTATACCCAATTTGAAACCCTCTCTATAAAATTTTTCAATTAAACTCAATATTTATAACCTATGATTTCTGATTCAAATAGGAAATCAAGAATATTTAATTCATCACTATCCTTTGAATCTTTAGGAAATATCCTTTGATTATTTGTTAATGAATGATTTTTTAACTCTTTACTTTCTCTGGGAATTTCTTGTACTTATTTCTTATATTATGTTCCATTATGTGGAATGATTATGCATGTACATGTTATGATGGTTTGAACCAAATAGAAATATAATTAATGTGGTCATGTTTATATATCTTGAGATTTTATGAATGGGGTCATATCTCATAATTTAAAAAAGCATTATATTCGCTTGTATATATGACAAGAAACACAAATAATAAATAAATAATGAAATATAATAATTTTACAAACATTGTAAGCTAGAAATTAAATTTTTGGGCTTGAATTTGATTAAAAATTTATGAAATATATATTGGAGAAAATAAATAATAATTATTGATAAATTATTAATAAATAGTTAATCAATATTTAACAAAGTCAATTTATCCTTCAAAAATATATCTCCTAAAAAATAAATTTATTTCTCTCTATGAGATAATATTATGAACAACTTATAAAAAATTTACAAATTTATTTGATAAACATTATTTAATTTTTTATCTCATCATTTCAAAGTCATAGTATGATGAATTTTTGAGAATATTCAAAAGATATTTATTTTTTTAGAATAGTGAAAAATACTGATTTTTATAGTGAACTGTCATTTACTTTTGAGGAACATATAAATTGACGTTTTTTTGGGTTTGTTTTCAAATTTAATTAGTTTTTTAATTAAAATTATTTAATTATGTTATTTGGAATTAATTTTGTAATTTTATTTTGTGTAAAAGTGTTTATTATATATACAAGTCATTATTCTGAAAAATGATTTTTCGTCCAGTTATATGTGATTAATTTAAAACAAATTTCTAAAATTAATAGAAATTAAATCATGAAAAATAGCTACTCTATATTGTATTAGGTTTCAAATATTTATTAACTAATTTTTTTTATATTTTTTTTCATTATAAAAAGAAACCACAATAATTTTTTATTTGTATAATAAAGGTATATTAGGGACATAAGGATTCAAATAACTGTATAGGTTCTCAAAATAAACCCAAAACATTCCATAATTTCATATTTCTATCCTACTACATCAATAATCATCCATGATTTAAAAATCTGTCTTTTTCTATTTTTCTTTATTTTTTCATTTATATAATATTTTATGTAATGGTAAAGTAAAAATATTCACCTTATTTCTTTTAATATTTATATTTTTTATGAAATAGATAGGAAAACATTCTTTGGGTTCCAGATTGTTATTTTGAATAAAATTTATTTTTTTTATCATTTTAATTTATTTTATATTTTTTAATGAATTAAATACTTAAAATTTTTATACAATAAAGACATAGTGAATGTGAAAGTTTTAAAAAATCATAAAATGATTTTAACAACCCTAAATGAAATATTTTTTTGGTGAGTTAATATTTACCATGAATTTTAATGATAATTATATCATATTATATATTATTGAATGGTTTATATTTGAATTAAATTTCGTTTATGTTGTTTTCGAAGTTAAAATATTTGAATATATAGTAGAATTGAATTAATTGAATTATATGTTAAAAAATTTTAATAAATAATTTAAAAATCATAAAAAAATTTATATATGAAAATTTTGATGATAAATGTTCTAAAATTCGTTCCCTTTGAATTTATGATCCAATTGATACTTTATAATGAAAATTATTACCCATTATTTTAAAAAAATTAATTTCCATGGTTAATGTTAAAATTAGTTAATCAAGGTGTTAATCCAAAAAATAATGTTTAAAATAATATATAGCCATGTGAAATTATGATTCTATGATTACATGTATTAAAAAAATATTATATAAAATATTTCAAGTAT
This sequence comes from Viscum album, assembly GCA_963277665.1. Classification (NCBI taxonomy): domain Eukaryota; kingdom Viridiplantae; phylum Streptophyta; class Magnoliopsida; order Santalales; family Viscaceae; genus Viscum; species Viscum album. The sequence goes on along the minus strand of OY728128.1, from coordinate 2,137,708,638 downwards.
TTATAAGAATGAACATAATGATATTTTATAACAAAAAATATTTTATTAAATGATATAAAATTGATAAAAAAAATTATCACCCTGTTAGTCAATTAGATACTGATTTAAATACCATAAGTGGTCCATTAATTTATCACGTTTTCTTTTATATAATCATTCTTGATGCATAATAATTAATAATCAGTGATATAACAAGAAAATATCAGAAGGGTTAATAATGGTTTAAAACTACGTGACAGGGGTGAGAAAACCAAAACATGTCCAATTTTTTGGATGAGAAGATTTAGACTCATACTGAATTTATATCATAATTATATCAATTTGAATCCATTACTAATTGATAATTAATTTAAATTAAGTTAGTACATTATTTTATTCACAGAGTGCCACCCAAATATAAAAAGGATCCTCCTTTTATCTCTCCCTGACATCATTTTATCACTCCATAACTTAAATACATTCCGAAATTTGGTCTAAACATCCCAAACAATTAAATAGTGTCCTATTTTTATCCTACTACCACTATAAGAAGTATTTATGTACAAACCTAAATTGGATGTCAGAATAATAGGTATAGTTCTTAACCATGTGTATTCATTTTTTTCACATCCACCACCTTTTTATTATCATAATTTACCATTATAAAATAATAAAATAAATATATCCCATACACTATGTTATTATTAAATTAATATAATAACCTATGAAAGGAAACCACTTAAAAAATTATTTATCAATGACAATAGATGGACAAGAACTGAAATACACATATTTGAATTGATTCAATTGATGAAAGGGGATGTCAGATAAGTGGAATCAGTAAATACCTGAAGAACTTGCACCCTCTACACAACAACCAACAAAAGACACTCCCTCGGAACAATATCGCACTACGGATCTTAAAGGAAAAAAGAACAAATAACATCACATGTCAACGGATCTGATATCACAATGAAAAAATGTTACCGTGATCAAAACAATAAAAATAATAATTTATCACTCACAAGGGGAGATAAAAACCAACTAAATTAATGATCTATCACAAAAAAATCAATTAGGATTGAATAGAGACTCCCAAATTAATTGAGAAACATTTTCAGTCAAGATCCCAAGGAGCTGTGGAGGAATGAAATGACATATCAATCATATTCTAACCTAAAATCACTATTTGTTAAAATTATATTTCATTTAATCCCTTTACATGTTAAGTAATTTATGGGGGTCACGTACGTTAAATAACCCATCACTATTTTATTAAAAAATGTTCTTATAATATTCCATAGTGTGTAGTAAAATCATGTTGTGTACTAGATTCATGGCATCATTACAGAAGAACATACATGTTGTGTACAACCATTACACGAAATGTACTTCTCTTATAGACTATAAAAACAATATATTCTTACATGAAAACCCATAAAAAACTTCTAAATTCTATGAAAATAGGTAGAATCCCACAAAGCCATTACATGTTCATACCCAAACTTAATTAATTCAAAAAAAACATCAATTTATGAAAATTAAATAAAATTTTCCCCCAAAAAAACTCTCTATCCACATTAGTACCAAATTACACCAAATTAAATGTGAAAAAAACAATGGATGTGGAAGTTACATGAATGTGGGTAAAGTGATGTTATAATCATTGTCTAAGAACAATCCTAAATGAACTAATCATATAAAAATAAAACCAATAGTATATAAATCATTGTTATTTATGAATACTTTTTGATAATAAGAACAATATTAACATCAATAAACTCATTTAATGAATTTCATCACACCAATAAATTCATGTAACAAAACAATAAAAAATATCAGAGTTACCTAAGATGGATATGACTTTGGAAACATCACAAGAACAACATTGGGATAGTGAATATAAACATAGTATCTCAATTAAATGTCTCATAAATAACATAAAATATTAATAATCAATAAATTATCTTTTTATTATTATCATAACCTTTTTTAATAAATATATTTTGATTATTCATTATTTAATGTGTTGTGTAGAAATAATCTAGACTTGAGGTATGTGAACTCTCAGAACCACCCTATTTTCATTGGGTTATTCATTTTTTTCTCTACCTCACTTTATATATATATTTAATGATATTTTTTTCTAATAAATTAATTATATATGTCTCACATATGTGTAAATTTATTACTATAAATTTCTAAAATGGTTTTATATATGCGTTTCACTTTTTTTTTCAATAGTTTTTTTTTAAAATCCAACCTGTTTATAAGAAATTGTTTCTCTCTAAATCCATTTATATAACATTATTTTAAATTATTTTACCCATTCATGATTTCATAAAATGATAATTATTTTAGGGTTAAATATTTTGGTTTACCTTTAACTTCATATAAAATGTTATATTATTTCCTTTATTTTTTTAACTGATTCCTTAAAACACTATCTAGTAAGTTAATTTGTATACCCAATTTGAAACCCTCTGTATGAAATTTTTCAATTAAACTCATTATTTATAACCTATGATTGATAATTTAAATATGAAATCAAAAATATTTAATTAATCATTCTCCTTCTAATCTTTAAGAAATATCCTTTGATTATTTGTTAATGAATGATTTTTGAACTTTTTACTTTCTATGGGAATTTCCTGTACTTATTTCATATATTATGTTCCATTATGTGGAAGGAATATGCATGTACTTGATATGATGGTTTGAACCAAATAGAAATATAATTAATGTGGTCATGTTTATATATCTTGATATTTTATGAATGGTTTAATATCTCAGTATTTAAAAAAAACAATATGTTCACTAGTATATACGACAGGAAACACAAACAATAAATAAACCATGAAATATAATAATTTTTCAAACATCGTAAACTAGAAATTAAATTGGTGTGCTTTAATTTGATTAAAAAAATTATGAAATATTTATTGGAGAAAATAAATAATAATTATTGACTAATTATTAATAAATAGTCAATCCATTTTTCACTAATTTCAATTGATGCTTTAAAAATATTTTCTCCTAAAAAATCATTTTATTTCTATCTATGAGATAATATTATGAACAAATTATAAAAAATTTAAAATTGTATTTGATAAAAATTATTTAATATTTGAACTCATCATTTCAAAGTCATAGTATGGTAAATTTTTGACAATATTCAGAAGATATTGAGTTTTTTTAGAATAGTGAAAAATACAGATTTTTATAGTGAACTATCATTTACTTTTAAGGAACATATAAATTGCAATTTTTTTGGGTTTGTTTTCAAATTTAATTAGTTTTTTAATAAAAATTAGTTAATTATGTTGGTTGGAATTAATTTTATAATTTTATTTTGTGTAAAATTGTTATTATACATACAAGTCATTATTCTGAACAATCATTTTTTGTCCAGTTTTATGGGATTAATTTAAAACAAAATTTTAAAACTTATTGAAATTAAATAACGAAAAATAGCTACTATATATTGTATTAGGTTTTCAGTATTTATTAACTAATTTATTTTTTTATTTTTGGTCATTATAAAAAGCAACCATAGTAAATTTTTATTTGTATAGTAAAGGTATATTAGGGACATAAGGTTTCAAATAAGTGTATAGGTTCTCAAAATAAACCCAAAACATTCCCTAATTTCATATTTTGATCCCACTACATCCATAATCATCGAAAATTTACAAATGTTTCTTTTTCTATTTTACTTTTATTTTTTCATTTATATAATATTTTATGTAATGGTAAATTAAAAATTATCACCTTATTTCTTTTAATATTTATATTTTTTATGAAATAGATAGGAAAATTTTTTTTGGGTTCCAAATGTTTATTTTAAAGATAAGTTATTTTTTTATCATTTTAATTTATTTTTAATCTTTTTAATGAATTAAATACATAAAATATTTATTCAATATAGACATAGTGAATGTGAAAGTTGTAAAAAATCATAAAATGATTTTAACAACTCTAAAGGAAATATTTTTTTGGCGACTTATTATTTACCATGAATTTTAATAATAATTATATCTTATTATAAATTATTTAATGGTTTATATTCGAATTAAATTTCGTTAATGTTGTTTTCAAATTCGATTATTTGAATATACAATAGAATGGAAGTAATAAAATAACGTGTTAAATAAAATTTAATAAATAATTTAAAAATCATAAAAATATTTATATATGGAAATTTTGATGATAAATGTTCTAAAATTTGTTCACTTTGAATTTACGATCCAATTGTTACTTTATAATGAAAATTATTACCCTGTATTATTAAAAAGTTCATTTCTATGGTTAATGTTAAAATTAGTTAATCAAGGTGTTAATCCAAAAAATAAAGTTTAAAATAATATATAACCCTGTGAAATTTTGATTCTATGATTACATGTATTAAACACATATTATATAAAATATTTCAAGTATTTATAAGAATGAACTTAATGATATTTTATTATAAACAATATTTTATTAAATGATATAAAATTGATAAAAAAAATATCACCATGTTATTGAATTAGATACCGATTCAAATAACATAAGTGGTCCATTAATTTATCACGTTTTATTTTATATAATCATTCTTGATGCATAAGAATTAATAATCAGTGATATAACAAGTAAATATCAGAAGGGTTAACAAAGGTTTAAAACTACGTGACACAGGTGACAAAACCAAAACATATCCAATTTTTTGGATGAGAGGATTTAGACTCATAATCAACTTATATAATAATTATATCAATTTAAATCCATTATTAATTAATAATTAATTTAAATTAAGTTAGTACATTATTTAATTCGAAGAGTGCCACCCATATATAAAAAGAAACCGCCTTTTATCTCTCTCTGACATCATTTTATCACTCCATAAATTAAATACCCTCCCAAATTCCGTTCTAACATCCAAAACAAATAACAAGGGTCATATTTTTATCATACTACCTATATCACAAGTATTTATGTACAAACCTAAATTGGATTTCGGAATAAGAGGTATAGTTCTTAACCAGGTGTTTTCATTTTTTCACATCGAACGCCTCCTTATTATCATAATTTACCATTATAAAATAATAAAATAAATATATCCCATACACTATGTTATTATCACATTAATATAATAACCTATATTAATAACCCTTTTCCATAAAATGAGAAAAAAAACCGTCGTTCATTTGAATGGTAGACTACCATACCCCAAAAAGATGTAATTTATTTTTCATTACCCATTCAAAGATGGTTATAATTTTGGATTAATTTATATATATATATATGATAATCATTAAATATTTTTCATTAATGACATAGTATATATCATAATTTTTTTTAATATTCCAGCAATTAATAAATTATAATGTCGTTTGTGCGTAAGTCTGGATTAAAACCTCTATGAATTGATGTGATTCTTTTTTCATGACCACATCACAACATTTCTATATTAAAATATTTTTAAATAATTTTTATATTATTAATTATTTAATCATAAATTTTTAAAGATAAATTGATACATTCATTCTTTCTTCAATTTCCTATAAAAAGTTTAAGCATTTATCTAGCCTATGTAGGACCTAAAATTTCATTGATTGTAACATAATTTATTTTTCATTACCATATTTCATGGTTAGTTGTAAAAATTAAAATTATTGAATAAATATTACAATTGTCTTATTATTATTATTCTAGAGATGATGGGATAGTGAAAGATCTCACTATAGCCAATTTACCCAAGTAATTTTGAACATATGAGCCACATAATGTTAAAACATCCCACATGTGATTAATTTATTATGAAGTTTTATATAAGATGGTAATCAATATTAAATTAATTATAAATTAAAAATAGGTTATAAGGGAATTAAATAATTAATATAATATTATTATTTAGTATTATAAGTAACACAAGTGTCAAGTTATACTAAAGATAAGTGTCACTTTATTTAAAAACCTTGTTTTAAAGGTATAAAAGGTTTATTTTTTAAATCTTTTAATTTAATTTGTCATATAAATAAAATGATTACACTGATAAATTTACATGTACATGAATGAATTAAAAAAGAAATTTTATTCCACTTTATTCTTTCTTCGAAATTGATTAATATGAATCTTTTTACGTATTTTATAAGAATTTTTTCGACCAAATGGAAAATGAATATTTTATTTTAATATATAAAACATCAATTTTTTTATCGAAAATATAATATTTACTTGATTTTTTAATTCCTTCAAAATAATAAATATTTTCATAAAATAAAAAACCATCCTTCCCTTTATTCTATTATTTTCAAAAATAGTTTTAATTGGAATCAATATTTCAATATCCAAAAAAATTCTGATATGAGTGAATTTGTTTATAAAATAAATAATGTGTTACGATTATTTTATAGTTATATATAATTTTTTATAATGATTCATGGTTCCATTATAATACAACGACATGTTGTTTCAATATAAACTATGAAGGGGTGGTTCTTTAATAAACCATGGATGGGATGTAATATTATAAACCACGAACGGGTGAGACCAATATAACTATCCAATGAATTGGGTATTGGTAAGAGAGATTATAATAGTGATATAAAAATTATTTCCCAAGATAACTAAATTTTTTATCTATTATTATTATTGGTTTTATGTAAATATTAGTAATGTACAAGGTAAACTAATGGGATTATATTTAATGTAATGTATATGCTACTTCTTTCAGGTTGAATGCATAAATTATTTATAATTATTTATGTTTTTTTATTAAAAATAAATCATTAGGGCATTATTTTTTAATTAAAATTTCTTAGAAAATATTTCTGAATAGAATATTATCTCTTAGGTAAAATAATGTTTATTTTGAGACCAAATTTTATTTATAAATAAATTTTTTATATGTATTAATAGACTAATTGATTTATTTTTCCTTTTATACAACCCAAAATAATATTTTCTCTACTCGTAAATTTTTTTAGATTATTCGTATAGGGTTTAATGATGTTTAGGAACAATGATGCTGACATAACATAGAAAAAGAAAAGTTGGGTAAAGTAGGACTGATTCTTACATATAGAAATTAGTATTTTTATTTAGGAATTTTTCCTATTGATCTAAAACTAAAATCATAATATTTATTTTGGTATATAATTAATCCCTTATTTATTTATGTTATTTAATGTTTTAGATGGTAAAATTTTTATCATTTATGAAATATAATGTTTATGTTTTTAGCTCTGGATCCATGAGTGTCGGTTCAAGGTTGTTATAGTTATTTTCAGACCTGGGTTTATGAAAAATTAGAGAATATAGGGTTTTTATTTGTTGTGAAAAAATCCCTCAAGGCATCATTGAAGCATTTTTGAGGTGATTGTGTTTGTTGACAAAGTGGATATCTGAGTGGTGATTGTTGACAAAGAAAAACAATGACATACAAATTTGTTGACAAAGAGGATATCATGATGGAATGTCAAGTTAAAGAGCTGAGGTCAATGATCCATGTTTGATTAAAGAACGTCTACAAACGGAATGGATGATCTGGAGGCGGTACAAAAAGAACATATACAAGTTGGCGTCGTTTCCAGTGTTTGCCAAATTTTTGGGCCTGAAAATCGACAAATGAAGAAAAGTGTTTTTTGCAAAGGGACTTGCGTGCTGATGACTTGGAGTATAGGAAACTTTCCCCCCATATGTTTTTCATGATCAGAAGATCAAAATATGGCCAAGGAAATAGGTTCGCGCATGTTTGGGAGTTGGTTGCGCAAGTTTCTAAAAGAATATAAGGCTTGCGTGCCGAGACTGGGTCGCGCAGGTGACTTGCGCACCGTCGCGTAGGGTGGTCAATTTGCCTATAAATACTGGACCACCCCTCTTCATTCCGAACTAGAGTTCAACACTTTGAGAAATCAGAGCTCCCATCATGCAGGTGTGGTGGTCATGCAAGTGGTGTGTGTGGTCGCGCAGGTGGGACCTGCGCGGCAGGGTGATAGTTGTGCTCCAGTGTTTGAAGCTACGCGCTAGTGTGGAGTTGTGTGCCAATATCGGATTGGGCGTAAAAGTAAGTGAGTTGCATTGTTTTAGAGTTGAGGAATCTTGAGTCGCATAAGTGTCTGAGGAGGACTTGGTTCCAGTTGTGACTTGCGCGCTGAACCTTGTGTGCCGAGATAGACTTGCGTGCCAAGTAAGGTTTATTTCCATCAGAGATTTTCGGGCTATGTGGATGCTGGAAGTTTTCCCGATACCTTCGGTGCAAAAAGAGATATTCATCTATGGGTGAAAATTGGGCTTCAACAGAGCATCTACTTACAGTGGAAGATGCATTCCTTCATGCAAATGAAGAGAGCTACAGGTCTATAAACTATGAGTGGATTCCTTCAAAAAGAAGAGAGCAAAGGAAGAGAATGAAGGTGATCCTTTCCACCGGCAGTGAGCCAGATAGAGAGAATCAGGGAGTGACCCTTGGGGAAGCTGTGAGCTGACCCTAAACATTGTAAAGGCAGTGTGCCTAGGCATAGAAGTGATCTAGCCCGAACATTGTAATCCACAGCTAGTGAAGTTTAGTGGAATTGGTATGACCAGAAACTTATCGGTGTATGCTCCATGGATGTAGCCCTTTTCGGAGAACCAAGTAAAATTGCAGTGTCCTGTGCATGCTTTACATTCTATTTACTTTGTGCAAGAGTAAAGAGAGAGAGGAGTGTTTTTCTTAACAGCAAAAAAAGATCAGAACGGGCGTTAATTTTAAATTAGTCATACCTTGATTCAACCCCCTCTCAGTGTATTCATCCTTATGGACCTAACATTTTTTGAGGTTAAAAAATAGTAATTGATATAATCAGGGGATTATATATTTATCTGTGGTCATAATAACAAAGAAATATACACACCTTATTGAGGTTTTACATTATGGGAGCGTATTATGATCACATTTATTTTGGAGGAAATTTATTTTGATACAACCATTGGATTTGTATTCATTTTAGTGAAATGATTATTTGAGGAATAATTATTCTTATATATAATATTTCATGTATTCAAATCCTTTTGAGTCAATATGATCTTTAATGTAGAAGTGATTACGTTAAATTAGGATAAAGGGGTTATTATATATGGTAGTATATGATTTATCTTATAGATTGCATTGTGATGTAAAAGTGATTTGGTGAGTATGAAATGAATTCTATTTTTTAATAAGTTAAAGATTTTATGGGACATTATAATATTATGGTAAATAAGAATAAATTTTATAAATATGGATTATTATTTTAAGAATAATTTGTTTATTGTATTTTGGAGGTTGTATGGTTTTATTTTTTAATTCATGGCGATTATGGTTATTTATTGAAAGGATTATCATATTTTGGATGTTATATGATTAGGTAATATGAAATTTTAATATAAAATATTTTTTGGAGTAATGTTTCTATGAGGTAAATGGTAAATTTATAATGGAATAATATGTGGTAAAATATTTTCATTTGTTTGGTTTCTAACTTTGTAAGTAATATTATGAATAATTATAGCCTTATTTATTCATACATTTTTCTAAGTTGATGTATGGTTGTTATTATTGAGCATTTAGTCGATAGTTTTGTTTTTCTTCTAATGATCATTTATTCAGTTCATGATTTAACTTACATTCTGCTAATCATTTTAGTATTATTTAATGTCTAAATTTAAAATTAATATATTTTTATCATTTTATATAATTATGTGATCCCTTGGAAGTTGATATTAGTGCTTAATTAAAGATAAATTCATCTATAATACTCATTATTTGAGAAAAATATGAAATTATTGTGAGAATTTATTAAAGGTAAAAATTATACATATAAATTTAGTATATTTCATTATATATTTATTAAATATGGAAATCTAGTTTCTCATATCTAGTAAAAGGATCGTGAAAAAAGATTATCCAATTAACTTTATGTCTGAAGTTTCTATGGGCTTTTCAAACCTCATTGGTTTATGGTTTTGGGTTCATTATCATTCACAATATCATTTTATTTCTTATGATCAATGTTATTTGTCACTATATAAAATTATTTGGACATTAATTTTTCCTCTATATACATATTTTGAAATCACACTAATGTCTCTCATTTTAAAACCTAGTTATGTGTTATTAAAAATACATTCATTTTCCCATTCACTCATTTCAAATAGGAATTTTATCTACCCATTTGATGATATGGGTTTTCCACAAAGGTCATTTAAAATGTAAAACCCTTGGTTATAGAAATAAAGTTTAAATAGAGAGAATTAAATTTATATAAATGGTGGAAGTAGAGAAAATTTAATATCTTGAGATTTTAAAAGAACCCTATGTTTGATGGATTATATTCCATAAAACATAGAACTTAAATGAACCCTGAAATGCTATTATTTTATTAATTTTTTTAATGAGAAATAAAATCAGATCGAATGAATAGAATTATCCACATTTTTAATTATACAGTGTTCCTCGTATATAATATTTTATTGAATAGTTCTTATGAAATAAAAAAATCAATTTTTCAGCAAATTAATTTTATGATTAAAAATCCTTTTTTTCTTAAAAAATTGTTTTTATTTATTTCTATAAAAAATAAGATAATTAATTTCATGGAATTTTAAAACTTTGTCGTCAAAAAAATGATATCATTTCTTAATTCACCATGTAAAATTTTAGTAGTATTTATTTTTGATAAATTTTTAGAATTTTTGATTTTACAAGTAATAGTAATTTTTTATTTTTATTTTAAACTATATTTTATTTAATAATTAATTAAATCTTATATTATACGATAGTTTTTTTAAATTTAATTAGTTAAATTCATTAACAATTATACAATTATGGTCTTTGAAATATTTTTTTACATGAAATTTTTATAAAAGATTTATAATCTTAAAAGTAACTATTATGGAAAAACATTTTTTGTCATATATTAAGAAAATTCATATAAATAAATATTCAATAAATTATAAAAAAATATAGAAAAATTAATTCTATATTATTAGTAACGAGGTTAAACTTTGGTAAATTAAACCCTTTTAGTTTTTTTAATTAATTACTATAACAATTGTAAATGTTTGTAAGATGACTAAGATGAATTGGGTAATTAAAGTAAAAAATATAATTATAAGATCAAAAAATCAATCCAAAAATTAAATGAACTTCATTGGATGAGTATATTCCATCTATTATAATATAATATTCTAAAATATAACCTTTTCCCAATTATCATTGATTTTACCTTTATAATATTTTATGTAATGCTAATGTAAAAAACTATCATTCTTAATCATAATATATATAATATTTTTTGAAATGGGTAAAATAAATTATATTCAGTCATAAATGATTATGTTCAGTATAAATGATTTTTTATCATGCTAATTTATTATTATTTTATTAGTGATGAAATCATTACCTTTAATTCATACACATCATTGATAAAGTTTTCAGGCAAGGAGCCAAAAAATCAAGTAAATGAATTTAGAAATAATAAAAGTAATAGTTTACGGTTCTTTAAATATTCCCATGAATTTATATGATGAATATAATGTATTAGATACATTTTAAAGGTTTATATTAAAATTAAAACTTTTATGTTGTTTTCAAATTCAAATTAGATTAATAGATTTTAAAATGAAATTTGAAGTATTTTATGTTAAATATATATTTTTTAAATTATTTTAAAAATTAAAAATAATTAAATAATGAAATTATGATGATTATTCGAAAATAATTTCATAACCATGTTCATTTATGTGAATTTATTTCTGAATAATTCATAATATAATCCATTAGTATAAAAAAATTCATTACAATGATTATGGTTAAAATAGGTTAACCATGGGGTTAATACAAAAGATATGCTTAAAATAATATCTAAAACTATAAAAATGTAATTTTATGATTATATTATGAACATATATTACTTATATTATAATAAATGTAATATTTATACCACATTAAATGAGTTAGATACATATTATATTATAAGAATTCATGTATTTCCAAAAATCAAAACAATGATATTTTATAAAAAAAATTATTTTATCAAGTGATTTAAAATTCATAAAAATATAATATTCATAAAAGTTAATGGATTATGGTTTAAAATATCTAACATATAAATTTTATGGGTTACTTGTCTTATTATGATAACTTTTGTGAGCACTAAATAGTAAAAAATAATTATATCAAGGTAATTGGAAAAGGCGTAATAGATAGTTAAAACTAATTGGTAAGGGTAAATTCATAAAAAAAACCTATTATTTATAATAGATGATATAGAATAATAGTCATATTATATTCAGATTATATAAATTGTGATCTATTTTTCCTTGAAAAATTAATATATATTAATTTAAAATGTTATGTAATTCAAAGTATACCTCTCTCTAAACTAATAAAAGAGAACAACATATCCTACCATTATCACATGTTTTTAGAACCATACCTTGATCAATATAATCCCATATCTCATAATAACATCCTTTACCATGTATTAGAGTATTTTTATTGAGTATAAAACTATAATAAGGATGAATTTATGAATATACAAAAATAGGTTGTCTGAAGAGTAGATGTAGTTCTTAACAATGTGATTTCAATTTATTTTCTATTTTATCTTTTTAAATGCTTTTTCAACTATTATGAAATAATAAAATCAATATATTACTTATATTTATATCTTATTATGTCAATATAATAACCTATATTCATCTCATTATTCCATTAAATGGGAAAGAAAATCAGCATTCCTTTGTACAATGGACTTTCACCTCACAAACTTAATGTAATTTATTTTTCTTCACCGCCTTTCACATATTTTTATAATGAAGGATTTAATGTATATATATGATATTAAATAAATTTTAACTAATATATATATGATATATCATATAATATCAAACCACTCCATCCATTGAGAAATGATAACATCATTCATGTGTACCTGTGTATTACCACCTCCATAAAGCAATGTGATTCACCTTTCATGACCACAACATATATATAACATATATATATACGTGCATATATAGAAAAAATATGATATTTCATATATAATCATAATTAATTAACGTTAAAATAATATTTAAATTCCTTCCATCATGTTAATTAAAAAATAAAAATGTTACTCTTTCATATGTATGAACTATTGTCTCCCTGGTTATAATATAATTCATTTTTCATAATCATCATTCATGGTTGGTTATAAAAATAATATTTAATTTTTAAAAATTATAATGAATTCATTATAATCAATATAATGGTGATTTAATAATTACTACGTTAACTATCGTCAATATCCCAATTTCATTTTTACCCTTGGAGCTACAAATTGGTAAAACGTCCAATACGAAATTAGATGATTATGTAATTATATATAACATGGTAATAGATAAAATTAAAAGAGTAATAAAAATTTAAAGGTTATTATTTTATTTATTAAATGACATATGTTTATTTTTTAGGAAGATAAGGAATGTATTTTATGGTTCAGACACTAGGTAACATACACTTTTTGATAAAAACATTGATTTAAATGTTTTAATGGCTTATATTCTAAATCATTTACTTCTATGTCCATATTAATAATATAATTTTACTGATGTATTGTTATGAACATGAATGAATTATAATGAAAATTGTTTGTCAATATTTACATTGATTTAAATGGGTTCAAGTGAAATTATTTTATGAATTGTATATGGAATAGTTTGACAAAAAAGAAAAAAATGAATGATCTATTTTAATATATATGTCATCAATAATTTTTCCTACCACCATAAACATTATTTTATTTTTGGAATCCTTTGCTATCAATCATGTTTTATTCATAGAAAAACATATCACATTTCATTTTTTTACTATTTTTGGAAAATGTTTTCAAATAGAATAGATATTTTAATGTCTATAAATTTTTTCATATGGGTGTAAAGAAAATTATTATACCATATTTCATGTGTTATGGTTATTTTTTGGTTCATGGTAATTTATTATTATGATAGGTGGTCCTATTATAAAATAAGGAAGGCTTATACTGATATAAATAATGTATGGGTGATTATGTTATTAACTAAACATGGGTTGTTGGGTTATAAACCAAGAATGTGTGAGAAAAATATAACTCTCCAATGAATTGAGTAATTTATGAGTAAAATTAAAATGATTTCCTAAGATAACATTATGATTTATCAATTTTTAATGATAATATGTGACCCTTCCCAAAAAAGAAAGGATCTTTTATTAAGATAAAAAAACAAACATACATGAACCTAAAATTAATTTTTTATTTTGATCACTCTTAAGAAAAATAAAAGATCGTCTGGTACATGATCATACCACAATAAATCAATTCCATTGATGCCTTTATTTTCAATATAATATTTATATATTTGGAATCCCTGTAAATATATATGCCAATATAGACTATGAAGAAAAGAGAATCCATGAATTTGATCCATCAGGATTTGAGATTCTACGATAAATGAGTTGAACCCATCCTGATGGTAAACACAATAATGGTAAAATAACTCTCAATCCAGATATTGGGTCATATGTCATTATTGGCTTACTCCACTCCCAAAATAATTCCAAGCATATCTACCTCAAATGAAGAGGAAATAATGAAAGAACTATAAAGGCTACCATGGACTGCCCCTTGATGATTATGAAAAATAGAACTATAACCAGAGGCCCCATATTTCCTCTTGAGGGACTATCTAATTTTTTTTAATGTAACTAGAAATAGGATCCAACCATAAGATTTCAAATATTTCTTGTGGAGGTTGAAAATTTCCTTTGACACTATCATGGACAAGGGTAGACATTTCGAGAACCGAGTAAAAGTAGAAATGATGCTTCGGTGTGAAAGAATCATGAACAGAATAATGAATCAAAAAAGTAGAATCAATATCCTAGAATAAATATATATAATGAATCAATTCATTCCTAGAAGTCCAAATAAAATGGATAAGATCCATTGAGGCAACCTCGAGAAGATCCAGAAGCTACGTAGAACGCACAATGCAGTGGCAGACCTGCATGATGTCTTGTATAAAAGGAAACCGGGGTATAATGACTTCAAATATGTCAGTTATAGCCTTAAAAATTGATGAATAATAAACAAAACAATGATTAAAATGATCAAAATAGTCCATGTGATGATGAAAAATAACACATGAGGAGCATAAAGAAATTTTATCGGATTGAAGGTGGTAGTAGTTAGAATCTTCCCATGAACCAATATCCAAAATACAAAAGAATAAGAAGATATGATGAAGTTACTATGCAGTTTCCCCATCCATTAGGAATCCATATTTCAATGCAAGGAGTTCCTATAGATAAATTTAGAAGAAATTATCCCCTTAGCAGTAGGATATTATACCCAAAAAACTTTCTCAGATAAAAAACAACAGCTATTCACAGTGTTAATGATGTGATATGGTAGGCCCTCCATAAACTAATGTTGATCCTTGATAGTGATATCAAGATCTAGATTAATATCTTCCTATTTAATTGTATTATTATGGGGGATACCGATCCAATTGGATTTCTAGAACGGTTGAGATGAATCTATCGAGACAAACCCTTAGGAATAGGAATCAATTGAGGCATTAATGTATTTAAATTCAAACCGCACTAAGGAATCAATGTGACTAAAAATACCATTCTTGAGTCTATGTATAAATTTATCTTGAATAAAATAATGATATTTAGAATTATTTTTGAATGTATCCACATAAATGAAGCATGAAAAGAGTAATTGAGGTACCCAAGATTCTTAATACCCATCCCCCCTACATTAAAAGGTTTACAACAAGAGTTTGAATAAACCATATCTAGTATACTCTCTAGAATTATTCAAGACAAAATTAAATTCATAATAGAAATTGAAATATTTAAATGAGTGAAATGATCCATTTTTAGACCAAAAATGAATCGAAAAAACATGTAAATAATAGAAACTTACGAAGAACAAAAGAACAGAAATGGATAATGATTTACCCTTCCAAGTATAATGTTTTCTTCTGACCATGCTAATAATATAATTGAAGTAGAAGGCTTTAAGTTTTCCCTAAAACATAACAACACCCATATATGTGAAGGGAATAGCTCCCTCATGAAAACCCTAAACCCTGATTGTGTATGTCTTATTCGGAGCATAGATTTTCCTTCCAAAATAAAAAAATAGTTGTTCCAACTAATATCTTAACCATAAAATTTTTCATAGTTGAAAATACCGCATGATGTTTTTGATATTTCTTATATCCCATTGAGTGAAGAGTATGATATCATAAACATATAACAAATGTTTCGGAGTACCACGTCCTCTACTAGTAACAATAGACTTCATTTTCCCATTTCCATCCATAATGGAATGAAGTATACTAAACTAGTCATTAACAATAGAGAAAATTATTGCAGAAAGGGGATCAACTTTCCTAACACCTCCAGAGAAATTGAAATAGACATCAAGATACCCGATGATAAGTACATAGATATGAGAAGAGCAGAAATGGTTTTGATATAAGAAATGAGGACACTATCAAATCCAAATCTATATAGAACCTTATAAATTAATCTCTAGTCTATTGTATCAAATTATATCCTATGATCAATCTTAAGATAAATATTGTCACCCATGGTGGATTTATTATGTATGTTAACAAACTCTGTGGTAGTGGTTATAAAATCTTGATTGGATCATTCCTTGATAAAGACAATATGAATGGGAGAAAAATGTATACTTGGAATTAAAGACAACCTCTTAGACAAAATTTTCAAATGATTTTATGAATGGTGTTTACAAGAGAAACTAACATGAAGAGGTGGATCTCAATATCATTCTCAACATTTGGGATAAGAGGAAGGAATTAGTCATTAAAACCATGAGAAATTTTACCTTCTTTAAAATTGTGAAATATCAATATAAAAACATCATTATGAATAATATTTAGAAAGGTTTGGATGAAAAAAATCATTAAAACCATCCAAGCCCAGAGAACTCCCCATTTTAACACTGAAGTAGATTTACTTAATTTCAAATTCCAAGGGAATATAAGTAATCCCGACATTTTACTCTTAATTCACAAGATTAGGGACAATACGATCCACCTGGACATTAGGAAAAAATGATCCATTGAAGAGAAAATTAAAATATGATACCAATTTCAATGGAATTATTATCTATTGTTAATGATTTGACCCCCATTTATAATGAATGAGAAAGGCCTGGAAGCCATCTTGATTGTCTGAAGGGATTTGTAAAATTTTGAACTCATATCCCCATAACTGTTACAATTTTCCAAAAAAGTATCACTTTGTATAGGATCTTTGAGTTTCATAAGATTATTTATCTTGGAGACCATATATGTTTCCACAAAAGCCCCATCAGAGAAATCATTAAATGTATTGTGCTCTTGAACATGTTGAGGAGAATACTCAAGGGAGGATATTTCAAATTCAAGATAACTATAGAGATCTTCACTCTAGATTTTTAGGACCCTATTGAGAATCTTGATTTCAAGAACACAATAAAAGGAATCATTCATGCAGTCCACAGAGTTCCAAATCTACTTAAAAATTTTCCTACGCTAATGATGAGTGACCCAAGACTTATCAAACCTGAATATAAAGTAATAATTTGGGTTCTTTCCCACTAGTTCATCAAATAGTGGATGATGGTTAGAATCAAGTACAAACAAAGTTTTACAAGAAATGGATCCCCACAAATCCAAAGTGACTTCATGGAAAAGGAACTATATATTCTTATTACAACAAACCTATTCAAAATTTTCTTGAACCAAGTGTACTTTTCTCCAACTAGATTGACCTCATTCAACCTATTATGATCAATATATGTTTAGAGCTCTCTTAAAGTAATAGTGTTGGTCATAACACCCATCTTCTCATTTTTATTCATTATATAATTAAAATATCCAATGAAGATGCTTGGGAAAGTAATAACTATAATAAAGAACCAATATCCCCCCATAAGCTCCTACAGTCCTAATACCTATTATAGGCCCAAATGAAGGAGCCTGAGTGTTGAGTACCAATATATTTGAAGGCACAAGTGATATGTTATTAATTAGTTGTGAACAACTAAATATCAGGTAAAGAGTAATAAATCAAAAACCAAAATCTCTTAACCTCTGTTAGGTAGCTATTATATTTAATCAAATGAAAACTAAAAATCTTCAGACTGTAAATACTATAGGAAAAGATTATTTTAGGTTTGTACAGACCAAAAATTATAGGATTGTCCTGATTAATGAAAATCATGGGTGACCTTATGGTGTACGGATGCCCAATCCATGGAAATAACAAAGTAGGATCTTCATTTAAACTTGATGTTAGGGCGAAAGCCCCATTTTTTGTCCCCTACAACAATTTTTTCTATATTTATGAGGTCTCCCAATCATTACTCTAGGAATATGAGTTCCTTTAAAGAGGTTATTTATGTTAGAGTTACTAGAGATATCCTTTCCATATTTGAGAGTTGTGTTAGTGCCAACAAGACATGCCTGTAGTATTTGATTGAGATCATTGGCTCCATTTGTATAATCATCATGATTGCAACCTAGATTTGAGTAGACATTAGTAGGGACAAGTGAAGAAGCTGTATTATAAGGATCTTCTTCCTTTAAAGAAACCAAATTTGTAGGTTGACGAACAGTTTTTGTGGGAACTTCCTCATGTAGATCATTAGGATTGATAGGAGCTCTAGAAGCCTTAAATGCGGAAGATTCAATAGTCACTTTGTTAGAAGATTTTTCTGGTGTGATAATAGATTCGTTTTGAACCATGTCATTTGTTAACTTGAAGAGATCTATAAGGACATGATGTATTAGTCAACTGAGAGGATCTCCTAGATTCAAATGACATGTATGATTTTTCTAAGCTTTTAAAGAATGAGGTTTTAAAATGTTGGGATCCATAGAGAGAACCTCACCTTCCTAGAGTGAAAGAACAAGCTCAAACATATTTTGATTCAATTCCTTGATTTGAGAAATATCATCCATTTCTTTTTTCATGTGTAATAAAAAATCAAAAAGATCATTTGAGACATTAAAACTCAAATAATTATCCTCCATTAAATCCTTTTCACTTGTATTATTCATCACATAAACCATTCTAGCAGGCGACTAGGAAAATCAATATTATTAATTTTATTATCTTCTTCATCAATATCTACCCAGGTTTCTTATAAGTATAAAATAATTATAGGTACCAACTTGTTACTTTCGATCCTTTTTCAACAGTATACTTTTTATTCATTTTATTCTGATTGACTTACTTATAATCTGTTATATTTGGGAATTCATTCACATTCTTTTTGAAGCATTCAATAGTTAATAATAGAATGAACGAAATCCTTTAGTCATCACCAATGTGGGGAACTCTTTCATATTCAACATTTATTTCAATTTTGTTTCCATTAGAAATAATGGTGATACTATATGGTCTTTTTATTTATAGATTAACATCAAACATAATTTTAGAAATGCACCCAAGATCCCCTTCCAGGGTTAATTGATACATACTCATTGGAGTACAATGAAAGAAGAATGATTTTTAATGATATTGGGATTTTATTACATCCAATTCAAACCATAAAACCTCACCAAAATATGAGCATTGGTTTTCCTCAAATTCAGGGGGTTGAATATAATATCCCATTCAGATAATCTCAGGGATCCTTATCTGAGATGAAGAATGCAAAGAGCCCAGGATTTGTTAAATATTTCTCTAGATTGCAGAATAATACGAATGTAACCTCTTATCATAAGAATTATTTTCCAATTCATAAAACCCCATAAATGAGAGATCCAATTCTTATATTTATCATTAGACCAAGGTATGTTTCCCTGTGAATAAATAAAATGACCCATGATCGAGAACATGCATATATTAATTCTGTAATACAAAGCCTCCGGATCTTCCACCACATAAAACCCACCATTCTCAAGTATGTTGATGTTGGAGGTTCTAGATAAACCATCCTTGTTTAGATATTGAGAACCCTAAAGAGCCTCCCAGAAGCTAACACCCATCATCCTCAAACCAGTTGAAGAAAGATGTTCTGAGATCTTTTTTTGACCATGTAATGAGGGTAAATAATCATTGAATGTAAACTCCTAATTAAGATAAAACAATTCCATGGTAAAAATAAAATTAGAAACAAGGATCTTTCCAAATCACCATCTCCAATTTCAAAGAGAAAAAGTATTCAATGTTTTTAGGCCCAGTGGGAAACAATGTATTGGTGGGCCATCACCCACCACAAAGTGCCGTTATGTACTTCCCCCAATGTTGGACCAAGTGTAAGGACACCCGAGATTTCACACGATTGTAGAGGGACCATAAGTAATTTATAAATTATATATAAATTTAAAATCATTCTATAGTAGGAATAATTCTCACATAAATACAATGCTATTTTTATATTATATTTTTTCATAATTCTCTAAAAATATTAACCTAAAATATTTTTGGGTATTTGAGTGATCTTATATTACAATTGTTTTTGTTGTATTTTTTGGATTGATGAAATTGGGACACATTTATTAGTATCATTCCTTGAATGTATGGTTTATGTTTTTAGAACAAGATCTCAGAGTTTTTTTAGGGATGTTTCGAATGGGAATCCTATGTAGACACAATCAATTATGAGAAATTTTCCACCATGTTATTTTGTCATTATAGTGATACATGACATAATATTATGATTTCATGAATTATTATGTCACCATATTTATATACCATGAACTTATGAATACATCTAATCTATATCATAATTATATATGATTTTTCTCCCACCTTATAATTTATGATATCATGTTATTCTATTTGACTCATATGTTACACTTCATTATCATGGGTATTCACAAAAAAAA
Source organism: Viscum album (assembly GCA_963277665.1). NCBI lineage: Eukaryota > Viridiplantae > Streptophyta > Magnoliopsida > Santalales > Viscaceae > Viscum > Viscum album. The sequence continues at coordinate 2,137,687,770 of OY728128.1, read as the reverse complement.
TATTTATATATTTACCAATTTGTTTATGTGTTCTCTAGTTTTCCATATATACTCTAAGAATATCCAAGGGATCAATAAGAGCATTATTGTTTTTTAAATAATGATGTTTTATAATAGATTAATGTCAATGTTTTATGTATACTGTCTTCCAAAGATACAAAAAATAATGGCCCTGAGGATTTTTTGATTAGATATATATGTTAAAAATAATATAATTTTATATGTAAGAGTATTGGGTTTTTTATTATTGGTATCATAGTAAGGTCCAAAAAATTTGGTAATTAGAAAAATAGTTCATTAGAAAAAACCATTGTGATATGTCTACGTATTAGAAACCATCCTGGAATGTTGGTAAAGTATTGAGAAAGTGGTTTCTATGAGATGAAATTCTTATATTGATACTAAAAGTGGATGCAGATCAAAAGTATATGTTTCTAGTAATAATAACCATAGAAGGGGAAAATAGGTTATAACTCAACCTGTACATAATGTATGATAAAGAGGACTTTTTTCACACATGGAATGAAACTCTATGGGGATATTATTTTGTAAATTGAAAATATCATTAATATCAATTTAAATAAATTTTAATATATTAGTAGTTTATAAAATCTAATTAGAAAATTAACAAGGACAAACTAGATAAGATCCTAGAGAATCACAACTTAAAATGTATATATTATTTATATGTGAATAATTATATGCTCATGGTTTCAATTTTAATATTTTTATTAGTTTATGAATTATCATCCCTAATTTTCAATCATTTTAGTTAATGGAGAGAAATATGAGGAATCATGTAAACAAGAAATGTGATCTGAAAAGTAAATATATGCCTGATGTTATTTCCAACTAGATGGGAAATTAATTAGATAAATTTATGGAATCACTATTTCAGCTGATTCAAAAAATAAATAATAACATGAATCATGTTGATCACCCTACTTATCTTAAGAATGATAAATTTATGGTTGAACCCTTTATGTGATAAATGCCTTATAATTTTAGCGGATCCTAGTATCATCTCATTAATTAATTAGGTATCATCTTTATTGAGAATATATTATTTTATTGTCAGTGCTCTAAATAAGAGAATGTCTAACTAAACAAATATTAACATGTGGGAAAATATGATAAATAGTTCAAACTATTGAATAACATAAATCCAAAAAATTAAAATAAATCCATTGTAATTATAAGTATTCATGAATAATTGTTTCAATAAATATATTTTTTGTTAACTCTCAGAGTTCTTTGAACAAATCAAAAAGGAATATGGATTTATTTGGTTTTATGATGAAAACAACCCAAGGATTCATATTATGGCTATAGAATTTTCATTAACATCACAAGTAAGTTGAACCACTTATTTTGTGGATTTAATCTCATTTTACAAGAAGAATTTATGGTCTTGTACTTTTAGAGAAATGAATAGATTGTATGTTATTCCATTATGGATTAGATGGAAATTAGGGAATCTTACTAGTCTCAAGGTTTTGAAGATAAAATGGAGAAATATAGTTCAATTTAGGAAAAAAATGGACAAACCCCATATTAGAAAGAAGACCCAACCTCTCATCCGTTAAAACTAGGGGAAAACTATATTTTAAACTCTATAAAAGGAATTTGGAGATGCATGAGGTGTTGAAAATAGGGGAAACATTCTAATAAATTCCAAAATGAGATGAAGAATAAAATAGGTGTGATTGATTAACATTATTTTTTATCAACCCTCAGTCTATAATCAATTATTCCATCTTTTGAGAATAGACACATTATAAAAGTCAATGGCCCAAGATAAGGGCTTCCATGTATAATCAATAACAACAACCTCTAAGGCCAAGATATCTGGGAAAGGATTATACTATAAATGCTATAAAGGTGGACTCTGATAATGAATTAGTGACATGTACAATAGTTATTAATTAATTAATGGAGAATTTATTATGTTATTATAGTTCTACACACTATTTTATATCATTCAGGTTTCTTATATCTATTTAAACACCACAAAAATACATAGAGATTTCATTATCTGGGAAATAGAACAAAAAAGTAATTATTTCATCAAAATTATATAAGTCCACCATAGTAAATGTTTTCATACTAGACCTAATAGATATTTTTTATAAATATTTTAGTATAATATTATTTTATAGTGGGAATAGATTGGTTTTTCTTACATAAATCCATCATCAACTATTGGGAGAGGAAAAACACCCTCCATATACAAAATCATCTTCCAATTTTATACATGCTTATAAAGGAAGATGAATTTCAATTGGACTATTCTTCTCATTCATTGATAATATCTAGTTATTGAGGAACCATAGATAGATAAAACGATATATAAATATGAGTGAATGATTCTTGAAAACATGCCCATTTTGAGGGATTATACCGATGTATTACCAACATAATTTCATGGTCATCCACTCGACTAAGAGGTTGAGTTCTCAATTGAAATTTTATATAGATCATTTCCCATATATAAAACTGTATAAAGAATTTACACTATTGAATTGGATTAAATAAGGAATTAGTTATTAGATAATCTGGGTGATAATTTTATACAACTGATTTCTTAATCATGGGGAACCATAGTACACATCATAAATAAATATTGGTCAATGCAACTTTGTAGTTATTATCATAAACATAGAAAATTCAATTTAAATAAAATGTATCCCATTCAATATATTGATGAAATGTTCAATCAGATATGTTGGGCCTGATACATCTCTAAAGGGGACCTCTGATTAGTATATCAATAATTCAAGGTGATGAAAGATGATATTCCAAAGTGTTCAATTCAAACAATGTATGGACAATATGAGTTCTATTTATTCCCATCAGAATAAATAATACTATAGAAATTTTACTGGGCGCAACGATTAGAGTCATTATATATTTCCTTGAAATATTTTTCATAGTCTTTATAGATTATATTTTGATATACTCAAAAAGGATGGATGGTCTTGAGGATAATTTGAGTACTACGAAAAAGTGTTTGAGAGAATTGATGAAATATTCAAAGTATAATGAATTTGTGTTTTAAACATAGTCTGTATAATTATTAGGGTATGATTTCTATAGTAAACAGATATATGTGGATCCTTAAAAGACAAATCAATTGAAGAGTATCCCAAACCAACTTTTTTAATAGAGGTCCACATTTTATTAGACTAGTTAGGTACTATCTGGGATTTGTGAGGAACTTATCATGACTTTAAAAACCCATTAACCATGAAATCATGCATGGTATTAGGGTTTTTCTATTCTGATGAATACTAATAGAGATTTAATAAATTGAAAAATAGTATTAGAAATGTACATGTACCTACAATACCCTCAATTAGAGAACTTTTTAGGGTATATAACGGTGTTTAAAATAATGGAATAGGCTATGTAAAGATTCAAAATGATAATGTGATAGAATATTCCACATGATAGTTGAAATTATGTGAGCATAAGTTTCCAATACATTATATGGAGTTGGTTGTTGTGATTTTTCTAATTTTATCATATAGTGACATTATTTCTTTGTGGAGAAGTGTAAAATATATACAGATCATAAGAACCTCAAATATATTCTCACATAAAAGGATATTAATATGAACTAATAAAGATAGATAAATATGATCAAAGACTAGAAAATTATAGTCTATTACATGAAGTAAAATAAATTTTCAAATCCTTTAACTTGAAATGATCTTGCAACCTTATCAATTATGCAAAATTAGCAGGATAAAATTTTCGTAGATGTTCAAATGATGGGAATGGATATACTAATGGAATAATATCTGACCCATATTAACTAACTGCAAAACCATTCATTTTAGATAATATAATTGATATTCAAAACGATCATGTGGAAATATAGAAGAAGGTGGAAGCTATTAGAAACGTAAAATCATTAAAAGTGTAACTTGATATAGAAGGAGTTCTATGATTTGGTTCAAGAGAATAAATTTCATAGAATACCAAGATAATAAAGGATTTGATTAATGGAGCACATATATTGACATTATCTATCCATCCATGATGTATGAATATGTGTCAAGATTTTTCGGAGAACTATTAGTGGGATAATATGAATATAGAGATTAATGAATATAATCCAGAATTATAATTATGTAAACAAATAATCGTATAAAGGAAAAATCCCCATGGGATGATGAAACCATTACCCATAGCTTTAGGAAAATGAGAAAAAACACTATAGATTATATCAAAGGATTTTTAAATATAACCAAAGGATGAAATTACATATGCTTTTTTATAGAATAAAACATAAAGACTAAATATTTTTTTCTACTTTGGAGGACTTCTCACTCAATGAACTTGAAAATATATACATTAGAGAAGTGGTGAGGCTGTATAGAATGCCATTATTAATAGTATTTGATTTATATTTTAGATACAACTCAAAATTCCATAAAACTCTCCAATAAGATACAAATCAATAGTCGAAATTTAGTAAACCCTATCACTTAGTGATTAATGGCCCATATATGTAGGTCATCTAGAAACTTGAGAATATTTTGAGGGAATTATCAATGATCTTTAAAGGATGTTGGGATCAATATATTATTTTGGTTGAGTTCTAATTAAGTAATAACTTTAACTAGAGAAATATAATTACTCTATTTTAATATTTCAATTAAAATAAATAGATACTCCAACATGTTGGTATTATGTTAGAGAATGGATGTTATTATGACCCGAAATGGAGGAAAAATTGACCATGAAGGATATATCTAATTGGGAACACTTAAGAGAATTTTTTTTTAAGAAAAGTGTTATGTTGATAACCATCAATGATACTAGGATATTGAGGTTAGAGATCAATCGTCCCTTCATATATCTAACTGGATGAGATTCATGAGGTTTTGAAAGAACATAATGGTACTTTTGAGGTATATAGGAAAATTTATGATTCATAATCACATTGGAATTATGGAATATCAATTTTATCTCCAAATAAAACTACCACAAGTGCATGATCTATTCCACACATCCCACTTTAAAGAGAACATATATAATACCTCACATGTAATAAATCAAGGGGTGGTACATTTGACTAATAAAATATCTTATTAGGGTCTTCTAGTGAAGATATTTAACCATGGAGAAAATGTTATATGAAACAAGAAAACTCACATAGTAATGTACAATGGAAGAACCGTGAGTACAAGGTAGTGGCATGGGATTTTATGGATGTAATGAAATACAAAAAAATGTTTTTATATTTATAATAGAAATGAAAATTTTAGGATGAAATTTATTAAGGGGGGAAGAATGTAATGAATTAAAATCCTATCAGTGAAATTTCACTTCTAAATTAACACGTTTTCCATATTTAGAATTATAATATTGAATAATGAAAATGAATTATATGATTGATTATAAGGATTTTATTTATATTGATTTGAACATTATATATAGAGTACTAATATAATAATTATGGTTTATAACATTACAATGTGACAAAAAATGGAAAACAAGATAACTAGAATATGAAAACATTGATGTATGTGATCCCCAAGAATATTTACAGTTAAAAAACACAGTAGAAATGAAGAAATAATATTAAAAAAGATAAATAAATTTTGAAAACGAAAATATGTAACCATAAAATACAATGAAAGTGAATGAATAATTATTTAATGAAAGTTTCAAGTTGCTGCCACTAAGGAGAAATAAGCGTGGATAGGAAATCAAGGATGAATCATAGATCGAGGCTTTAACCAAGGCAAAATCACTGTGGATTAATTCATTCAGACAATGGAAAGAATGGTTACTCACCTAGAAGAACTTATCTGCAAGGATCCAGACCCACAGGTTGGTACTCTGAACTAGGAATTATTTATAGTGGCTGAGTGAAATAATATTAGTCTTGTGTTTTATCTCATTGTTATATCATTCAGTACGTAGTAATATTATGCTTTGAGAATGAAGGTGTAAGAACCCATTTCTTACTTTTGAGGTACATGTTTCTTCTTTTCTCTTTTCCTTAAGTGTCTTTGAGAAAATAATGAAAATGGGGAAAATCCAAAATTTAGGAACTACACGCCATGTTCTTTTTCCACACGCCATGTACTTTGGCCGTGTGGGATGAGTGCACAGGGTGTGTAGTCTTGTTGGCAACAAATGGTGTAAAAACTAACTACACGCTGTGTAGTGGTCCTTTACACGCCGTGTAGTTGGTCGGAAAACCAATCAGTAAGGCGTTGGAAGCAGTCGCCAGCTGGGCGACAATACACGCCATGTATTCGAGAATACATGTCGTGTACTCATGTCGACAGATGAACAGTTTGGCGGTGCCGCCAGAGGAAAAGTTAAATGAAGTGAGTACATGTCTTGTACACGAAATTACATGCCGTGTACTTTGTCTTTTGCGCATAAAATGGGCAGTAGCCAACCCTGTTCATAGGGAAGGCATAGAACCAGATGGGATCTCGGGAGAGGACATCCGAACATTCATGGACCTCCAAATTGGGCGTCAGGATTCATTTTCCGCTTCCGTCGATCACATTGGAACCGCACGGGTAAGACCTCCCTTCTCCTTGCATAGTTCTTTCTAATTCTTCTTGTAATGGAAGTTATTTGAGTTTTAATGGGTTTTATTTTTCCTCAGATCTATGTCATTCTTGGGCGTCTTAGATGGCTTCGTTCGAGTATACTGTTCTTCGGTGATTAAGGTAGGTGGCTTGGTGTTTAATTTTCCAACTGATGTGTGTTTTGTGTATTATTGAGATACGCGCCCATGAATGGGGTGTCGTATAGCTGAGGCTATGTTGAATTAAATACCTATAACTGTTAGGTAGTTTAAATGTGATAATAAAATTCTTTTTGGGATCACTTCTTGGATCCAAGACAACCCCGGGGGTACGTTTCCCGGTTTAGACATTTGGATAGGATACCAGAGTGTATGCCATTGTAATAATGTTTGTTAAATTTCCTTGAGAGAAATTGTATGTGAATTGATTATTTACATGTTGGGAATGGACCAGTTACTTGCGCCTGAGGGCAATGTTCTTTTTAGTCTGAGGGCATTGGTTGTTTAGCTTGTGGGATTTGATTGTTTAGCCTGAGGGCAAGGTACTGTTTAGCCTGAGGGAAACGTTCTATTTCACCCGAGGGAAAGGTACTGTTTAGCCTGAGGGAAACGTTCTATTTCACCTGAGGGAAACCTTTCTTATGCATGAGTGTAGTAACTTCTATGCCTAAGGGAAACACATCGTATGCTTGAGGGAAATATCTGTTATTCCTGAGGGTAATGCTTGAGGGAAGGATTCTGATAACCTGAGGGTAAGGGTTTGCGTGTCTGAGGACATCGACAAACTGTTTACATAGAAATACACTATGGTTATTTCCTTCTACTAAATGGTTGAATTAATAAAAAATGGTAATATAACTTATAAGTTAGTTACTTTTGAGTACTGGTTAGTTTATTTCATTTACTTTTTCACATTGTTGTTGCATGTTTACACACATTTGGGAACGGGCCTTTGGTGGGTGCCTACTGATATTATTTCCCATACCATGTTTGGGTTATGCTTTCCGGCCAAAACAAATTACGTTTCTACAGGTGTGGATAAGGGAAAGGGTCCCTATATAGGTACATGAATGTTTCTGGGGAGTAGGGGAGCATGGGACAGAGCTTAGGCTCGTGATGCTGTCGACTGTTTTATTTTTATTTGTTGTACTCTGTATTGTACTGTACTGCTGTGTAACATGTTCTGGCTGTTTTCTTAGAACATGAGACATGTTTCATTATATCTATATAACTGGTTGGTTATCTTTTACTGCATTTTTTATTTTAAATATGTATGGTTTATTACTTCTACTATTGTTGAATGTTTTTATATTTTATTCCACTGCGCTACACTTGAAAAATGAGGGAATATGTTCCCCACTATCAGACCTGGGCCCTCGCTGCTAGTCGGTAGCCTCTGGAATTTGGGGAAATGCACTTGAGGTCATGTGACCAACCGGGTTCAGGGCACCCGTTGAGTGGCACCTAGATCCGGGACGTTACAAAGTGGTATCAAAGGAAGTTTCTTTTCTTTGACTTACTATTTGGAGCCTTAGTCAGGGATATGAGGGAAATGGTAGTTGGTAATAAGCTGTTCCCGGGCGTAGCTTACCCGTGTACAGGGAAAGTCCAGTCTAACTCGTATTTTTTCAATTCTCCTAATTTTTCAAGCTTTACAATTGATTTGATTTTCACCGTAGGGTGACACAATCGTGATTGTGTTGTTTACATTTTATTCATGGGTTCTATATTTTTGCAACCCGATGAGATGAGGGTATTCCATCTCATGCATCATTTAGGCACATGCTAGAAATCACATTCCATGCATATTTCCATGCCATGTAGATGCATTAGAAATTTCATGTTGTTGTGATACTTGTTGTGCTAGAGAAAAATCCTGTTGTTGTGATATCTTCTTGATAAAGACCTATTATTTGATAGGGTATCTTGGTATGAGTCTATTGAAAGAATGCGTTCCAAACTTTGGTTTTTGGGGAGTATGGGCCCCCATTGACCGGAATTTGGGGGATCATTAGCTATTTATTTTGTTATAACACAGATAAGATGTCAAACATTGATTCGTGGGGAGTATGGGCCCTCACGGGTCGGAATTTGACACATAGGTGTTGTTTTTCGTTATTTTCTGGGTTCCGGGGATGATTTCGAGGCATACTATCTAGAAAAACCCAATATACATGTCATGTAGTACCTTAAACACACCGTGCATGGCCTTCTGTTTGGGAAGAAAAAAACTTTTTGAATACACGATGTGTACCCTGAGTACACACCATGTAGTCTCTTCCTGTGTCACAAACCGTGTGGGCGGCGACATGGGGAAGGGAAATTCTTGGGGTGAACATGTCGTGTCGTCATTGTACATGCTGTGTAGCATTGACCCGGAGTCCACCCATGTAACTAACAACACGGATGGAGGAGACCTTAAGACATACACGTTGTGTCCAATGTCGAACATGCAGTGTAGTCTGACCCGGGATCTGGCCGTGTAACTAACAACACGGGTTGGTGAAATCCTTTCGTTTACACGCCGTGTAGTGTGAGCCTTGTTTCTGGATGTGTAACTAACAACACGGGTTAGCGAATCTACTCTAATACACACCGTGTACCTCAGGGACACGTCGTGTAGACTTGTCCGAGGACAGACCGTGTGGAGTTAGCCGTGAGGCTGGGAAGACGGAGTGGTGTACACGCCGTGTACCGGTGTAACACGCCGTGTAGTCTCAAGCCGAGTAGTCAGCTGTGTCACAAATGACCCGGGCAGTTGGAAGAATTACACCATACATGCCGTGTAGATTATATACATGCCGTGTAGTTTTGTTCAATGGGAGCCGTGTAGCTTATCCGTATAGAAGGACCCGATCAGGGGAAGAAAAGTTTGGTACATGCCGTGTAGTCAGTATACACGTCGTGTAGTGTTGTTATGAAAATCTTGAAATACCTTCTTCCTCCTATTCTCTTTTTGGTCCCTTCATTTTTAGTATTTGATAATATGGGTTTAAGGTGTGCGTTTGATCTTGTAGAGTCATGCTGCCAAGACGACCACGTGTTGTTCTCCAGGAGAGTGGAAACGATTATACTCCAGAGATGGTGGACCATGGGCTACCAGGGGATCCTCCAGCAGAGCCAGATGCGGCGCCATCCATTATACCGAACACAGGCGCAAATGTGCAGTTCCGTGAAGGCTTCATGCAGTTCATGCAGACCATTCAGGGAATACCACAGGCTTCCACATCTATGGCCGAGCTGACTCGTATCTTCCAGCAGTAGCATCCACCTACGTTTTTAGGGGATCATGGACCACAGGATATGGAGTCTTGGATGGGGTCTACGCAGACTATTTTTGAGCATCTAGGGACGCCTGCAGGGCAGAGGGTCAAGATCGCGACGTATATACTACATGATACCTCCAAGATGTGGTTGGATGTTACCACCCAGTTAGAGCATCACATGGACATGGCGTGGGAAAATTTTCAGGTAGTCTTCTATGACTTCTTCTTTCCAGTTATGCTAAGAGTAGATAGAGATCGAGAGTTCATGAATCTGCAACAGGGCGCTATGTCGCTGATGGATTATTCTTCTCGTTTCACTGAGCTTCAGCGTTTTGCACCCGTTTTGGTGGGCGATGAGACGTTGAGAGCCAGACGCATTGAGGATGGTCTTCTATACAACATCCGAGCACTGGTGAATGTCTTCAAGTTTATATTAGTACATGCTATTGTAAACCAGGCGCTGATTACAGAGAGGAACCTTCGGGAAGCTAGTGGTGTGGGCCAGGGCGGTTCAGCACCAGTTTCTGGTACTATTTCTACCGGTAAGAGGAGGATACAGATGGACTTCTATCAGGGTGGAATTATGAGCCAGAAGGACATTTATGGTGGTCAGGTTAGGTGCTACCAATGTGGGAAGGAGAGGCATAAGAGACCATAGTGTCCATGTGATCCATTGGAGTGCCAAGCTTGCTGCAAGATGGGTAATCTACAGTGCTTTTTCAGGGTGTTTCCACCAGTGTCTAGTGAGAGGGGTTCTGTGCAGACTCCACGTGCGAGAGAAGGACCAACATCTTCTTACCAGTCAGGGAGCTGTAATACGTTAGGGCGTGCATGCAGAGATGGTGGTCGTGGCCATGGTATCCAGACACCAGGATCATAGTGGCAGCATGTCGGGACAGCTCCGGGTAGCCAGGCTTTGTCGCAGGGCCGCAGCACTGGGCAGGCATATGCAGTGCAACAGACTCAGCAGGAGCAGGATCTCAGAACTTCTACAGACAGAGGTACTATTATAGAAGCTTATGTCTTATCTTCAGTACTTTTTGACAACAGTGCTACACATAGTTTCATATATGTACCCATTTTGGAGATCCTTGGGCTCTGTGTTTCTTATTCTTCTGCTGTTATGACTCTAGACACTCTGTTGGGAACTATAAAGACATGTGTGAGTGAGTGCAAGGAGTGCCCCTTGAGGTTGGTGGGTGTCACTTTCTTTGGGACCTCTATGTCTTAGAGATGACAGGTTATGACGTCATTCTCGGGATGGACTGGTTGGTTCCCTTCTGAGCCTTTGTAGACTGCTATCATCGCAGGGTGCGTTTCACATCACCAAAGGGTGGAGAGTTTCTATACAAGGGCGAATGGGATGTTCAGGCGAGTCAAGCTGGACCAGATCATCAGGGGCGTGGTGGGGTTACAACCCAGATTACGAGTTTGTATTTGGATGATCAGGGGACTTGTCAGACTGATTTCCCTCCAATGGTAGTCGTTTTAGGGATGTCTTCTCGGACGACTTTTTAGGTCTACCTCCGGAGCGTGATGTGGATTTCTCTATTGAGCTTGTGCCAGGAGGAGCACCGGTATCCATTCCTACTTATAGGATGGCTACACCAGAGTTGCAGGAGCTCAAGAGGCAGTTATAGAAGTAACAAGCAGAGGGTTTCATCTGACCTAGTACTTCTCCTTGGGGTTCACTGGTTCTTTTTGTGAAGAAGGCGGATGGTACCCTCAGACTCTGTGTGGATTATCGGAAGCTGAACCAGTTGAAGGCTAAGAACCGATATCCTTTTCCAAGTATTGATGATCCTTTTGATCAACTTAGTGGAGCATGATTGTTCTCTATTATTGACTTGAGATCAAGATATCATCAACTGCGCATTAGACCATCTGATATACCTCTCACAGTTTTCAGGAGAAGGTATAGTGTATACGAATATACTGTTATGCGGTTCGGACTCATGAACGCACCAGTAGTTTTTATAGCTGTGATGAATTGTGTGTTCCATCCTTATATGGATTATTTCGTGGTATTATTCGTGGACAACATCTTTCTGTAATCTCACACTCAACACAACCATTCCACCCATATTGAGATCGTATTGAGTACACTGAGAGAGCATCAGCTATATGCTATGCTATCAAAGTGCCACTTTTGGATGGACCAGATTCACTTCCTAGGTCATATCATCTCAGAGGCAGGAGTTGCAGTAGACCCTGAGAAGGTGGAAGCATTAGTTTCATGGGAGCATCCTAAGAACGTGTTTGAGATACGGAGTTTCCTGGGGCTGGGTGGTTACTACAGTAGCTTCATCCATGACTTATCCCACATAGCAGTGCCATTGACAGGTCTGACTTAGAAGGGAGTGAAGTTCGTTTGGTCAGAATCTTGCGACATAGCCTTCCAGGAGCTGAAGGTAAAGTTGAAATCTACACCAGTCCTGATACATCCAGGGAAAGGGAAGAGCTATATAGTTTACTTTGATGCATCAGGTATTGGGATGGGAGCTGTGTTGATGCAGGGCGATCGAGTAGTTGCGTACGGGTCTCAGCTATTGAGGCCACATTAGAAGAATTACTTGACGCATGATCTCTAGTTGGCTGCAGTTGTTCATGCATTGCGCTATTGGAGACATTATCTATTGGGAGAACATTTTGTGGAATTCACAGACCACAAAAGTATCATGTACATCTTTACCCAGCGTGACATAAACCTGAGACCATGAAGGTGGGTTTAATACCTTCAGTCTTTCAATTTTGAGCATGCCTATACACCAGGTAAGGGTAACACAGTTGCTGATATACTGAGTAGGAAGAATCAGATACAGGAAGTGTAGGAGGCCAGTGGTGAATGGAAGCTCATGGATTTGTTCTTTGAGAATCATTTGGAGGTGCACGACAGTCAAGGGAAGACCTATCTTTCTTATTTAGCTGTGACTTCTACCCTACTGGATAGAGTGAGGATTAGACATATATCTAATCCAGAAACCCTAGTATTACAGGAGTCGGTGGAAAGTGAGGACCCTACTCCTTATTGGACTATATGAGATGATGAGGTAATGTGTTTCCATGGATGAGTATGGGTTCCATGGGATATACGTGAGGACCTGATGTAGGATTTTCATGCTTCAGCTTGGGCAGTTCATCCCAAAGTTACCAAGATGTACCGTGACTTGAGACATCAGTACTGGTGGCCGGGTATGAATTGAAAGATAGATTGTTTTGTTACGAGGTGTTCCACCTATCATGAGGTGAAGGTGGAGCATCAAAGGCCAATCGGACTATGACAACAGTTACCCATCTCGGAGTAGAAATGAGATGATGTCGCGATGGACTTTGTTACTGGATTTCTGAGGTCACCTCGAGGCACTGATTCTGTGTGGGTTGTTGTGGACAGACTCATGAAGGTAGCTCACTTTTTACAGATCATGGAGACCTTCGGAGTGGACGAGCTTGGGTAGTTCTATATCCGAGAGATCATTGTTTCAGATAGGGACGCCCGTTTTACGTCTCGTTTCTAGCAGGGTTTTCAGAGGGAACTGGGTATACAGGTGCTTCTGAGCACATCTCACCACCCTCAGATCGATGGTCAGTCAGAGCGTACGATACAGGTGCTTGAGGACATGTTACGTGCATGCGTCCTAGACTTTGGGGGCTCTTGGGAGAAGCACATACCCCTAGTCGAGTTTTCCTACAATAACAGTTTCTAGGCAACTATTCAGATGGAACCTTACGAGGATTTATATGGTAGGATATGCCAATCACCTTTGTGCTAGTTAGAGGCAGGTGAGGCAGCTTTACTGGGGCCACGTCTCATGCAGGATATTTCAGAGTATGTCCAGTTGAATTAGAAGTGGATGAATAACGCATAGTCTCATCAGAAATCTTATGCTAATCAACACAGACAAACTTTGGAGTTCATGGTCAGGGATCAGGTTTTCTTGCGTGTTTCACCGAGGTTGGGATACATGCAGATCAGGAGACAGGGTAAACATTCACCGAGGTATGTGGGGCCATTTGAGATTCTAGAGCGAGTCTGGCTGGTTTCCTATCGGTTGTAGTTACCATAGAAGCACCGAGCCATGCACGATGTCTTCCAGGTATCTCAATTGTGCTGCTATCATTCAGACACGTCTCACATCTTTCAGCCCGAGGAGGTTGAACTTCAGGGAGATGAGTCATTTGAGGAGAATCCGATTTGTATCGTTGATAGGAGCACAAAGGTTCTCCGAGTCTGGTCAGTTCTTTTCGTATGGGTGCTATGGCAGCATGGCCGAGTGTAGGACGAAACCTGGGAGCGGGAGACCAACATACGTGCTCAGTGGGCAGATTTGTTCACGGATTTATCTTATCCACCCATGGAAGGGAAATTTGGGGACAAATTTCTTTAAGGGGGGGATGTTTGTAAGAACCCGGTTCTTACTTTTGAGGTACGAGTTTCTTCTTTTCTTTTTTCCTTAAGTGTTTTTGAAAAAATAAGGAAAATAGGGAAAAAACCTAAATTTTGGGACTACACGCACTGTACTTTTTCCACACGCCGTGTACTTTGGCCATGTAGGATGAGTACAAAGGGTGAGTAGCCTTGTTGGCGACTAAGGGTGTAAAAATAGACTACATGCTGTGTAGTGGTCCTTTACATGCCGTGTAGTCAGTCGATAGATGAAACAGTAAGGCGGTGGAAGCAGCTACCAGGTGGGCGACAGTACGTTCTGGGTAGTCAGGAATACACGCTGTGTACTCATGTCGGCAGATGAACAATTTGGCTGTGCCGCCAGAGGAACAATTAAATGAAGCGAGTACACGCCATGTACTTGAAAGTACACACCGTGTACTTGGTCATTTTTGCTTAAAATGGGCAGTAGTAAACCCTATTCACAGGGAAGGCTTAAAACCAGATTGGATCTCGATAAAGGACGACTGAACCTTCTTGGACCTCCAGATCAAGTGTCGGGAATCCATTTCTGCTTCTGTCGATCACGTTGGAACCGCACGGGTAAGCCCTCACATCTTCTTGCACAGTTATTGCCAATTATTCCTCTAATGGATGTTATTTGAGTTTGGACGAGTTTTATATTACCTTATATATACATCTTTCTTGGGTGTTTCAGAAGGCGTCGTTCGAGTATACCATTCTTTGATGTTTAAGGACGGTGGCTTGGTGTTTAATTTTCCAAATGATGTGTGTTTTGTGTACTGTTGAGATACACACCCATGAATGGGGTGTCGTATGGCTGAGGGAATGTTGAATTAAATACCTAGAACTATTAAGTAATTTAAATGTGACAATAAATTTCTATTTGGGATTGCTACTTGGATTGAGGACCACCCAGGGGGCGTGTTCCCCTGTTTAGCCATTTGGCTAGGATACCCTAGTGTATGACATTGTAATAATGATTGTTAAATTCCCTTGAGATGAATTGTATGTGAATTGGTTATTTACATGTTGGGAATGGCCCAGATAGTTGTGCCTGAGGGTAGTGTTCTTTTTAGCCTGAGTTTATTGGTTGTTTAGCCTGATTGCTTGGATTGTTTAGCCAGAGGGCAAGGTACTGTTTAGCATGAGGGAAACATTCTATTTTTCCTGAGGGAAACCATTCATATGCCTGAGGGCAGTGACTTCTGTACCAGACAGTGACACTTCGTACGCCTGAGGGAAACATCTGTTATGCCTGAGGGTAATGCCTGAGGGTAATATTCTGATTACCTGAGGGTAAGGGTTTGCGTGTCTCAGGACACTGACTGACTGTTTACAAAGAAATACAATGTGGTTATTTCCTTTTATTAAATGCATGAATAAATAATAAAATGTCAATATAACTGATATGTTAGTTACTTTTGAGTAATGATTACTTTATTGAATTAACTTTTGCACACTGTTGTTGCATGGTTACACACAGTTGGGAATGAGTCTTTGGTGGGTGCCTACTAATATTATTTCCCACACCCTGTTTGGGTCATGCTTTTTGGCCCAAACCGATTACGTTTCTACAGGTGTGGATAAGGGGAAGGGTCCCTATATAGGTACATGATTGTTGCTGAGGAGTAGGGGAGCATGAGACTGAGCTTAGGCTCGCGATGCTGCCGGCTATTTTATTTTTCTTTGTTGTAATCTGTATTGTACTGTACTGCTGGGTAACATGTTCTAGCTATTTTCAGAGAACTTGAGACATGTTGCATTTTATCTATATAACTGGTTGGTTATCTTTTACATCAGTTGTTTATTTTAAATAGGTACGGTTTATTGCATCCGCTATTGTTGTATGCTTGTATATTTTATTCCGCTGTGCTACACTAGACAAATGAGGGCATAGTTTCCCCACTATCATACCCGGGCCCTTGCTGCTAGTCAGCAGCCTCTGGTGTTTGGAGAAATGCGCTTGAGGTCATGTGACCAACCGGTTTTGGGGCACTCATTGAGTGGCACTCGGATTCGGGATGTTACAGAAGGTTTTCCAATTTCCCTTAAAGTGGTGTCATAATAATAAAAATATATTTCGTTGGAATTAAACATTTAGTAGTAAACCCATATAAACATTACAAATCTGACTACCAATATAGTAATCTAATCGTTGAAATTCTAATCTAACCCTTCAGAATAAAAACATGATAATTATAATGGTAAATCCATAGATGAAATAATGATATATTATTTTGGTATATGAATAAATGAAAATATATAATATTTAAATAATTATAAAAATATTAAAAATATGAATAATTTTGTGTTACTAGTTTTTATAAAAAACCAATTTTTGTATCTCTATTTTTATACTAATTTCAAAAAATTAAAATATTATTTTCTTCATAAAATCATTTTTTTAAAATATCTTAATTTATCATTATTATTATAATATAATATTATGATACATTAAGTACTTTGTTAGTGGTTTAGAAATTTGTTCAAAATATAAAGAAATTGTATTTTTCAAAAAGAAAGGAATTTATTTAAATATTTGATTTCATATAAATATAGAATTATTTTTTTTTATTTTTTTTAATTATAAAAATTGACAAATGGATAAGGTGAAATATTTCTATTTTTCTTAATTTTTTGTCTTTTTTAGTGAATAGTGAAATACAAAAAATAGTATATTTATATTTATAAGTTAATCCATAAATAACTATGTGATAGATGATGTAAGAATCCATTATAACAAATTCATTTGAATTTATTAATATATTTATTCACAAGATTCATCACTATTGATATTATTCTGAATAAATAACAAAATAATGAATATTACACAAATGAAATCGGTATCCCCTTATAAATACCACCCATTAACACAAATTATAAGAATTGGAGCTGGCCTAGAAATTTCCCAATTCACTCAATAATACTCTTAACCGTGTAAAAATAGTTATCTTCTTGCCAAAATAATATATTATAGATCCTAATGGGGTATCCAATGGTGATTACCAAAGTAAGATTTAAAATTCTCAATCATGTCACTTTCGAATCGTTTGTTCTTCTACCTCTTACAAATGAATTTAATCATTCCTCAAGTAGTAGTAGTATTATCATAAAAATATTAATATATTATTATTTTGGTGTAATATTTATTTTCTACCCTCTATTAAATTGATTATAAAATGAAAATATTGTTCAAATATTGGTCGGTTCACCATCCCCATGAACGATGAAATTCATTTTCCATCTCCACCTCCATGGAAGATTTAAATTAAATTATTATTTTTAAATATTATATTAATAAATATATTTTATTCTTATTCTTATCTTGTAATTGTTAAATAATCTTATTGATAAATAATAAAATGTAATTTCATCTATGTCAAAAACCAAACTGAACCAACTAACCGTATAATCGTAAAACATATACTCCATAAATAATGATAATTTATGAATATTTTTTGTTAATAAAAACCATATTAACTACATAAACCCAATTAAATCTATTTCATCAAATATATATAGTAATTAAACCAAACTTTATGGACACTCATAATTACATAAAACGAATATAACCCGAGACTCATTACATGAATGACATTGGGAAAGAGAATATTTTCCCAGTATCTCATTTCAATGACTAAGAATCAAAAAAAAGGTTAATAATAAATAAAGTATTAATAAATTAGTAATGTAATTAATTGTTTAATAATTATAATTATATCATTATACTTTTTGTGTAAAAGATCAGGATGATTTCAGACAAGAGGTAAGGGAACTTTCTGAATCACCCTATGTTATTTTGGGTTATACTGTTACCTATATAATAATATTTTTCTCTAAATTCACATTTATTGAATTATTATAATATATATATATATAATTCATATTTACCTAGATTATTATAACTTTCACTTATGGGGTTATAAATTTCTTGCATTTATTTCTCAATAACTTCTATAAAATCATATCAGATTGTGGGGAACATTTATTTCCCTCGATCCTTTCAAATAAAAAAATTGGAGGAATCTTACCCATTAATGATTTCATAAAACGATAACAATTTTAAATATAACCATTTTTACATCTACTATAATTGAATATCCCATATTCATTGCTTCATAAAAATTATACCACTTATTCATCAAAACATGGTTTTAAGGGTTCATTATCATACCATATTCTATAACCTTTATAATGAACATTTGAACCGGCCTCTATATTTCAAATATATGACTATTGATTCCAATAGTTAATTACTGAATAATTAATTTCATGTTCCCTTTGGAATCATTATGAAAAATAAATTTATTATTCTTTGAGGTAATATCATGGAACTCATTAAATTCTGTTGTTATTTATTATACTTATTCATTATAGTTTATTAACTTTGGAGTCACACGTATTCATTTATATATTGAAATAGGATGACCACGATGTCACTCAAATTCATTGGGAAATGTTAATATCTCTTGAAATTTTAGAAATTCTATTAAGCGGTAAACCTAATCCATTATTTGACTATGTCCATAATTGTATGGTGTCTCAACTATGATCCTTGAATAATGCTTATAATGTCACATTTTTTAATTTTTACACAGTCATATTATTCTATGATATTTTGATTTCAAAACTTTTATTTAATTATTTTATATTATTATTCACAATTCATGTATTTTTTGATATCATGTCACTCAATTTTACTCAAATAATATTCTTCATCGTCTTTATTACCCCCTTACAGGACTTTACCACTCACCCCCTTTATTTATTTATTCCAAATGTTATATTATTAGTTATAGGAGCTCAATGAAATCCATGGTCATATTATATTGTTTAAATTATTACTTTTTTATTCATGTTTTTGTTTTAGAAACCTATTCTCCAAATAAAAATTTGCCTCTAGACCAGTTTGTAGTGTTTATTGGAATTTTTTTTAGGAAACTATTAATAATATGTATAAGAGGATTGGTTCCTTATATTAATGACATATCAAATAAATTCATCATCATTAAGCAAACTATAATTTCTAATATCAATAATGATTCCCAAAATAATGAACCAACAATAACTACACAAAAAAAACGATCAAGACCAAAAAGTAACCACCCCACCAAATGAAAAATCTAAATGAAAAAATGGAATTTCTCCAAAATAATCACATCCCCAAAAAATAATGTTCATATAATCTAAATCGACACATAAATTAAGGTAATTACATGAGATCAAACATGGATAAAATACCAAGATAATGCGGTGAACTATGACCTTATATCTGAGCTAGAATCACATGAATAACATAACTATAATTAAAACTACACAAGACTATGAATAATAATAACTAGATCTGTATGTGTCTTGGCCACATGAAGCACCTTTCCAAGGTGTTCCCATTCCTAATTAAATGAATCAAAAACCATTCATGGGTCTCACAAAAAATATTGGATTATAAATAAATAGTTTCTAAAGAAATAAGGAACCACAATTCATGGACACAAAAAAGAAACCAACACTCACCCAAGGGAATCCAAAAAGGAACAAAAATAGAATTCCCCAATGAAAGAAAACTCAATACTAAAATAGTTACGAATCCATTAAATAAAATTATAAAAAATATCATTATCAACAAATAAGTATTACACTATAAATACCATTAAAATTGATCATTATAAATTATTTAATAATTAAAATTGGGTCACGAATGCAATATTCAACACTCACCCTACATATTTTCCAAAAAAACTAGACTGTAATATATTTTATGATTCCTAGTAACCCCAATAAGAGGAGGAAAATGATACCTTTATTTATCTTAAGAATATTCATTGGGGAATACATTAAATAAAATGGAACATGAACCCAACATAGACATGTTTTTGAATCATAGAAACTAAACCAAAAATTAAATAATGTTAAAATTTTAATTCATTAATTTTTTTAAACACTTTCCCCTAAAAATTGAGTCCCCAAAATTCAGTTTTAAGAAATTAATGTTTCAAAACAAGATAAAGTTTCTATTCACAATATAAAAATATTTAAATAAAATCTAGTCCCATTAGAAATTACTTCACAACTTTTTTAGAAGTTTCAAAATCATTATCTAATTGATGAGTATTTAAAAAACTGACCACCCTTCTAGACATACCCAAAAATGTTCAAAATACATAAAATATAATTCATCAACAACATTAGAAACTAATTCATTATTTTTATTTCATCATACTCTCAAACATTTAAAAATAATAATGATACAAATTTTATTTTACAACCCTGACTTAAGGCTCATATAAAAAATTGTGTTGTCTATAAAATCTTTTTTTCCACAAAAAACCAAACATTAATAAAAACACATTAAATAAAACACTAAAAATATATAAAATTATAATTCTATATCAGAAACATATTAAAATAAAAACATTTAATATTATCTTATTATTGATAAATACTCTGAATGAATTAATAATCAAGAGGTTAAAATAAATAATAACTAGATGATAATTCATTATAGAATTGGCAATATTGTTTGATATAACAAATTCCAATCATGAATTAATTTATGAAACATATCTAATATCATTAATTTGGTCACTTTTTGGTTTCCCATTAAATGAAAATATTCCTCACTACAATAATACATTTTTAATTTTCATCCCAAATTATAACAAATTTTCTAATATTTGTCGTACTATGCTAATGGGTACCAAAAAACAATTCATAAAAGTAAGAATGAAATTAAAAAAATAAAATTAAATCACCCATGGAATCTAAAGAGACATCACAATGAATGGTAATTACTCACCCACTAATGGTTGACCTCCTATGTTCCAATAAAAATTATCAATCATTCTTATAACAAATCATTAAAAAAAATAAGTGTGTTTTTGGAACCTAGTCCCATATTGGAAATCCTATTCTCTGACAGTATTCATAAAAAATTTTGTCTGGGAAACCTAACATGTCATCCACGCCATCCTACCACAAGGCCAAAGAGTTATTTTCATTCACCATGAGTTGGAAACTACTGTAAGTGTCTCAAGAATTAACATTCGGGGATGGGTTGTCCCGTGTAATTTAAAATGAACAAATAATGAAAAATGAATGATAAGTTATTCAATGTCTAATAATAAATTAAAATATATCATGAAATTAATATTATAAATAGATACTATAGATTTAGGTAAAAAAACACATCAAATAACAATACATAATACAATGTGGCCAATAAAACATCCAAAAATTAAAAAAGTAATAGAACTAGATCAACTCCAATCACACAAATAGTGACCCATAGTCCCTCGTGAATAACACTCTTCCATTAAAGGACAAACCATAACATAAATGTTTATAAAATGGATGGGATCTTAATGAGAAACCTAATATTCTTATATATTCCATTAGGCACATGTTAATATGTAGGTTGTGAGATAGAAATTCCTTGAAGGACCTAACCATGGAGTCCATGCAATTCTATTTACATGGTATTTGATAATATATTTAATTTTATATATTGTATAAAAATGATTTTTAAATGTGATTTTAGAAGGAATCTATGGATTGTCCACAGTTAAATTCTAAGACAACTTCTCATATAATAAATAAAACAGCTGTAACTGAATCCCCTTTAGATTACAATTTCATCAAAATTTCATTTTTATAAATTCTCTCATTAATTATTTTACATAATTCTAATTTAAGAGAAAACAAAAACATTGATTTCCAAACCACACATTAAAAAATAGATAATAAATACGTTTATAATTAATAAAACAAACAAAAGGTAAATATAATAAGAAAATGCCTTAAGGTAACAAGAACACATAAAAAAGAAAAAAATGTAACATGTGATCAAGAAAATATGGGAATACAAATAATCTTTTTGATGGAACCCCATAATGATTTTTAATATATACATAATCATAAAGAGAATCTCCCCAGTATTCAAATATTATGATTTGAAATATGGAAAAATAATAATAATCTAGAATTAAAAACCCATGCAGTCCCGGTAGTACTTTCGTATTAGTTGGGATCTATAATTGATCTTTGAGAATTCAAGATACCATTGGAACATAATATATCCAATTAATACTCATCTTATCTAATAGGTACACATTTGATTGTCACATGTCAATCAACACTAGTACGTAGACTTGTATAGATCCCAATATAAATGCATTGGATTCCCATGATGTGTCGAATGGAGGTGAGTAGAAAATAGACAATCAGATAGAACTCTTAATAATAATTTAAAGTAAACCTCATCTAATATCCTAATATATCTCAAGAAACAACCACTTTTCAAATCCATTCATATTCCTCAAAATAAATAAATTCCAAAATCAAACATCCCCGAAGGGATTACAAAACACAACAAGCGTAACAATTATTTGGGGATAAATTGAGGGTGTTAGACATTTTGGAAATGAATTCATTAAAGGTTCCAATAAAGATTTCAAAAATAATCTCCAGGTGACAATCCATTTCATAAATCTTTAAATTCTATTACATTTTTTTAACCAAATTTTTAATACAAACATCAAAATTCACCTTGATACCAACCATTTTCAGAAATTCTATTTTCAAAACATTTTTAGAACTACTTAGACCTAATGGTATCAAAAAAATTAAAATGGGATGAAAATACTTCATTTAAAAAAAATAAAAAACTATATATAAATTTTTTAAATGAATTCAATTTAAAATTAAATTTTGAAAATTTATACATTTTAAAAGATCCACTATGGAATTTTCCTAAACACATTACATGTGATAAGTTCATGTAAAGTGTCAAAATCATCCAAAAATCACTATAATCACCCAATGTGAATTATTTATAGAAATAATAACAAAAACAATTAAATTTCAAAACATTCATGAATTTAATAACATGGGATATATGGGAATTACATTGAAACAAATAACATTTCAATGAAAAACCCGAAACAAAAATATATCACCTTTAGTTGTGAATTCACAACTATGTACGAATAATCTCACACAATCACATAAAAAATAAAATAACATTAATTAGAACCATATTGAACCTTAATCGAAACCCAAAGAGTGGTTGGGATTCCTGGAAGTAAAAAATAAATGTATAGGGTAAGGAGAAGATAATGGAGAAGGAATAGAAAATTTTACCTTATGAAATTCACTTAAAATAGATGAATGATGGATACAAAATTAATAAGGTGGTAGTGTAAGTGAACCATTCTGTACAATGGGGATCGGTTGAACTTGGGGCAATAGAAAAAAATGAAAAATTATTTAAAATTATTGATATGAAAATAGGGATTTTAAAATTCAAATAAAATAATAAAGACCTCATGTTTTTAAAAACCGTATACCAATGATGTGGGATACACTAAATGACACACAAAAGATTATATATATGGGGTTCATGGTTTTCTGTACTCATTATCAAATTATTCATGGAACTTCCACACCAAAATTGGGTTTCATGGTTCACCTTGGAACCATACAATGATTGTAAAATTGTATGAAAACTACAATAAACTAATGGTTAAAAACTAAAAACCTGGTTGACAGAGATGTGGTTTTTTTGAGAACCCAAATCAAAAAAAATAAACCCTCTAAGAAATGAATTATAGCTATATCATGATTATCTCCAAGGGAAGTAAGAATTTTAGTAATGAAACTATCACATTTGATTTAATTGTTTTTTATAGAATATTTTTTCTTTGAATTTAACAAAATATCAAAAATATAAAACAAATTTAAAATTAAATTCATGAAAATTAAACAACTAAAAGGAAATAAAATTAGAAAAAAAAGATGTCAAATCAGAAATAAAGAAGTTGTTGTGAAGAAGGTTAGGACAAATAAACACTCCTATATTCCTTCTTTATAAACGATTTTCTAATTGAATTTCTCAATAGCCAAAAAACACCTATATATGAACACCATAGTTTGATAGGATATCATATGAAAAAAAAATTTGATTCTCCCTCTCATAAAATTGATTCAATCACATGAACACATCTAATAAATCATACCCAATCAGGACCCTATACTCAAGAATAAGACCTCACTAAATAAATTTAAATAGTGAAATCAGTTATTTTAAATAATTGACTAAAACCCATCCAAAAAATTATAAAAAATGTATTCAGGAAATAAAAAACTTATTTCAGTCAAAAATATAAGTCTAAGAGAAATTCAAATGATATTACACCAGAAGATAATAAATCGGATGAGAGTGTCCATTGGATGTCTCCATCCAGAACAACTTGGTTCATACCCTCAAATTATATAGCATCCCAAATGTTATCTATTCTACCATTAATTCATTAAATACTCACAAACCTCTATATCAAATAATTCCCATTTTTATCTCAAATAATGATACCCTTGAAATGATGCGGGGATGAATATTTAAAGTGGAGGAGTGGAAACATGATGTCCAATTTCTATATGTTTGATGTTGTCTCAATTTAGTAATCCTTATCAGATTAATCTTGGAAATAGGTATTCTATAAAATTTTTAAAATTTAATTATATTTCTCTCCTCAACATTTCATAAAATTAGGGAACATTTATGAAATTTTATTTTTGATTTACTAAAATCCTTTTTTACTTTATAAAGAGACTCTTCATCTTTCTCATGTGGTATATAGATAATGAAATTATTGATGGCCAAATGTGAATATAAATATTAAATTATTGTCATTCTTTAAAAATATTTTTCCTATTTAGTTATAATGATGTAATTTCACATAAAATGATAAATTCATGGGGATTATATCTCTAGAGACTCAATGATTGTCGTACATGGACATTACATTACTTTTGTGGAATACATAATACATAACAAAAATAGACACCAAAGGAATGTAATTGTTTAGTGTCTATGGAAACTTGTAATATAAACTTCTAATCATGTTGAAAGATCTTCAACATCTCCCATAACAATCTTCCCATTTTTGTTTCCTTACCTAAAACCTTTCTTTAAATCCTAGGGAAAAGAAAAAATATAAAGGGTAATCTCAAATGATCAGTAAGGGTAAACATAGAGAACATAAAACAGTCCATAAACATTTTAATGAAAAAACATGAACACAAAATCTAAACATCAAAATCATGAGCAAATACATAAATCTTGGAAGTACACAAGACATATATCAAAATGGATCATCAATCATGATAAAACAGCATTGGAATAAAGCATGTAATTGTGGAAACCATTAAGCACATGTTATGATATCTATAGTAGCTAAGGCATTGCTTCCAAGACCATCTTAGTGGACAAAATCCCTTTCTGAATCGAGTTCACTCCTCATTCCAGTCCTGTATCACTAAACCAAATTAACTTACCATTCCAGCCATGTCTATCTCATGAGATGTAAATCTTTACCCAATGCATTGGAGGGAGATATAGGTCCCACCCATATCATATTGAAAGCATTCTTATTGTGCCACATAATAAACAGAAATCATTCATCATAACCCAAAGAATAAAATGGGATTCATAAACATCATCCCATCATAACATAATTCATATAAAAAAATGGATATCATTTCATCATAAGAAGAAAAAAACCACATAAATAATAGAGACAATATACTAGAAACATAAACATGGTACATAATGTCATCTTAGATGGAAAATAGTTTTTATAAAACACTAGAAATGAATTCTTGAGGAAAATATCCTTTATCCTTAAAAATCATTTTCTTTTCAAAAAATTCCACTTAATTTTAAAAGAAAAGGATTTTATTGAAAATAACCAAGAAAAATTGTAGATAAATCTTCTGGAAAATTAGGCGATATGAAACCGTAAAAATCTGTTCATGCCGTATAAGTTAAAAAAAACATTCTCCTCGTACTTTTTTTTGGATAAGTCAAAAAGTACCTCGTACTAAAAATGACAAAAGATTCCTTTCATACCTTGTATTAAAGTAAAAAATGGGTAAAAAAGAATTTCAACATATATGAAAACATTTTTATAAAACTTGGACATGGATGATAAATATAACCCCAGTAAATAATTACGTATTAGCAATCTCGGATAGAAAACAATTGAGATTGCAACATTATCCATTACCTTATGTTCGATATGCTTCATATGTATCCAAACCTCATGTATAATGATTTAAATAATTTCATTGACTTATTACAGAATCATATTCATTGTTATGATATCTTATATAGTTTACTTATGACTTTATATTACCCATTCTTCTGTAAATTCTATGTAAAAGCAGCGATTTGGTTAAAATCGGTTCATTTATTGTACGTGTTTCGACTTGTTGTTCTTGATATTATTACTTATATCCTGATTTACATAATTACAGAATTTAAAACATGTTTTATATATAATATATATTCATCATATACATATATATATGATAGATCGATAAATGGAATGAAATACACCGTTCATGGAGACGGTAGGCCGTACGTTCGCATGAATGTTGTTTTCATTTCCTTATTGAATTGAATGGAATTAAGTAGATGACATAAATATATATATAAATAAATCCAGTATCATTATTATGTCATATATTTCATTATTATTCATTATATATACTTTATAATCATTCATGAATGGTTAACATGAAGAATGAATCTCATCGCGTCGTGGAGACGGTAGTCCGTACGTACGCACGAGCGATGATATCATTCTAATGATCGTGGAATTTTATTGAACTGTATGTATAATATTTCAGAATAAATATCACTTTACAATAATCATATATATTTATTTATTTACACCATTATACCCATCCATGTAAGGTGTTGGTCGAAAACATATTACACGACGTTCTGGAGACGGTATTCTATACGTACGCACACGCAGTGATTTCGTTTTCCGTAGGATGGATAGAAGGTGAAATAGGGTTGTTTCATATTTAGAATAACATATCATTATATAATTAATACTGATTTTATTACTTTATAATGAGACAACTAAATAATAAGAAGTATAAGAAAAAAGAAACTTGAGAGAATCAGAAGAAGATATTACCTCTTTTTCGACGCACCTCCTTTAAGCTTCCTCTTAAGGAAGTGGAGTTAGTCTTTTGAGAAGACCAGAACCTCCATAATGTTTCTATGGAAGTGGTGAAGAGAAATTTTCAGGGTTTGGCAGAGCTACAAGGCTCAAAAGGGTGTGAATAAAAGAGGGAAGGGGTTCCCTTTTTATAAGGGATGAGAGGGGCACCTTTGGAAAAAATTAAAATATTATTATATTCTAAAGTCATATTCGGTTTTTAATAGCTCCAAATTTATTTATTTCAAAGATAAGGTGGGGATGGCTCGAAATAATCTCAAACAATATATTTTAGACAAGTTTAGTTTACTATTTTAACCTTATCATTTAGATTTATCTCTAAGTTAAATAATTTAACTTTTACTGTGTCTTTTTGTTTTCTTACACTATATGGTTAATAAACATACTATAACAAGCCAAACGAATCTCAAGTGGTTTATTATTAATATATATATCCTTATCTAAGTCATTTGTCTGATCAATATATTTTTTGGAATAAAATAACAATTAATAATATAATATTTGTTTAAAAAACTATTTTCTGTCAATTTTGACACTATTTGGTATTTGATTTTTAGAAAATAATAACAGCATGTTTAGTTCGAAAAAAGTTAATTAAATCACTAATAACATGTCATATTAACCTATAAAATTATTTTAATTCATAAAAAGTCTAAAATTACATTTATTTGGTTATTTATAACATCAATTATGTTAATATTTCAATAATAATGTAATTACTACATCATCATTGTGTCAGAAATAAATTAAATTATTTAATGTCTAAAAATTATAAATAAAATACCATTATGTATGAAATCTGTTTATATTTCTAATAAAGATTTATAGTCAAATTTATCTTATGTATAACCCTATATTAATTTTTTTACTTATTAAACATTGATTTTAACTTTTTTAACACTTTTTTAAATAAAATAATAATAAATGTCCTAATCTAATCCAAGTGGACCTAAATGATAATATTATATATTCCTAAGGTTGTTTTTGGTCGAATTATACTTTTCCAATAGAATTATTACATGTGTTAGGGTAATGATAATATTATTTTTACCCTTAATTACCCTATTTACTTTTAACCGTGGTAAATAAAAGTAAAAAATTACTATTCACCAAAAATTATTTTTATCCTATTGAACCACATTTTACTCCTTGATATTAATCGTGTCTCTCAAAATATTTAAATTCTACTCACATAAATAGTAGAATTCTGTTTCATGTAAAGTTTCAAACTCTCCTAGGAGGTGGTAAAAAGACGGTGAAAAGTTCAATAAAATTTTTATATGTATAAAATTATTATAAAATGACTCTAATGAATTAAATTTAACTTATATAGGTATTATGTATCAATTTTTAGGTAAAATAAATTTAAATTAAATAAATAATTATTTAAATAAAAAAGTCGGTTTTTAAATAGTAACCTAGTGTTTTTACTATTCATAAAAAATTGAATGTTTTCAGAAAAATACCAAAAATTAACCCTAGGATAATTTCAATATTCCGGATCCAAAAATGAATTCCATTTTGAAAGATAGAATTTATAAAATTTCAAAAAGTGGGTATTACTATTCATAATGACTAGTTCATAATAATATTATAATAATATCTCATTTAGTTAAACATGGTATTATGTACTACACACGCTATCGAAGAAGGTTTTGATTTCGTGTAATGAAAGCCAAGTCAGGATTGCGTGTAGTGCAAGACTCCTTTGTTGTTGCGTATAACAGAATCCAACAATATTTTATTTATACATTGAATATATATATATATACACACACACTCAATGTTGCGTAGAATAACTACTATCAAACGAACTGGAAATTGTGTGTAACATGATCCAAGAATAGTGTTGCGTATACTGCAAGCTAATACAGTGTTGTGTATACTGCAAGATAATCTTGGTGTAGCATACAACAAAATACATCAAAGAAATTTAAAAGAATAATTCTCATAAAATCTCAGGTTGTTACATTCTACCCCCCTTAAAATGAATTTCTCCCTTGAAAGTCGTCGGGGTTCTAAATGGTTTTCTACTTGAAAATTTCTTTAATTGAAACCCACATCGTAAAATGGAGTACCAAAACTTAACATTAAAAACAAAAGTATGAAACGTAATGTTTACCCAAATTAACTAATCACTTGGTTTCCACATAGGAGAACATAGGTGAAAATATGGATATAGAAGAGAAATCTAACCATAAAGTTCTGATGGAGAGTGGTAGAGAACATGGCTATGAAAAATCCAATAATTACAAAGCCATAAATTTGTGATGATCTAAGGAACCATCTGATTCATCGTATATATGACACTAAGACAACCTTTTTTGTTTTCATGATCATTTCCCTAAAGTTTAAGACTTAGAAGAAATACTTACTTTATTTTGGTATAATCTCACCGTTTTTCATGCCTTGTATAATTTCCACTTCTCCTCTTAAAGAAAGGAAGTTGAATTTGTCATTCTAGAAGTGTTAGCAGCTCATGTGATAGAGTGACGGGTCATTCCATCTATCTCAAACAAAAGGTTAGCAAAAGTTATAAGTCCATCTTATGGTGAGAATAATCGAATATGGTTCCAAAAATGGACTTATAATTCATCTATCATAGCGCTTAATAAAATAAAACTAGTTTCTACTAACTAGGGACTTCTTTTAGGCCAGTGGTTTGCAATAAAGGCCTGTCGCACTTCGGTTGTGGGTTCAATTCCCACAGTCTTGTCCGACACGATAGGTTGTCGCCCATCCTATAGGTTTTCCTTTTTCTAAAACTACATTATTATAACATCCCATCAATAAAATTGAAAAAAAGTTCTATCCTTAGACAATACTAATTTATTTCCAACGTAATCCATTCCAATATTTAGGCATACCAAAAATACTTATGTTCAATCTCATAGAATAAAGAATTCAATTACTATAATTGTCATCTACCGAGCATGTGAATACCGTCATTTATCACCCATATATCATACGATATAACTTGTTGGTCAAATTACAAACATGTTAATACCTTAATATAGTATTCTATTGAAAAATTAATACCTATTGAACCTTAGTGAAAACATGAATGCTGTCAAAAGTTAACTCTTTACACATACCAAAATCCCAAAATTCTGATATACTCAAACCATGATATCACTTTTTCCTTATATCAGTCATGAGCTCATGAATACTATCATACATATTATTTCCTCCTTATCCCATCATTATGCGCATATCATCTACGTTCCAAAATAGTTGAATTACTTTTCATGGTTACCGATACCATTAAACATATACTTTCAAATACTTTAGGAAAAACAATTGTGTAACAACCCTTAGATGTGTCTTTATTCCATAGTACCATTACCTATACAACATAACTTTTCATAAATCATTCCACTACCTTCTTAAACCACTGACTATGCTTCGTCATTTCTTTCATATCATATATCATTTGTAGTATCTTCATCATCATCAACATAAATACTACCCATATGACCATGCAGATTCTCTTCATGAGATTTTACCTTAGGCCATTGGTTTGCAAAATGTCTATACATTCCACATTTAAAACATTTAACCATTTCTGATGCCTTAGAAATACCATTATCCGTGTCCATGGTGTTAACTGAACCTTTTTATTTACAATTAATGGCTTTCTGTCCATCTTTTCCACACCCAAAGAATCTTCCAGTTCCTTTGAAACATTCCCCTTGATGCCTCTTCCCACATGACTTACATGAAGAAAATGAACTTTCTTTCCTCTATGATCATCATGAAACACCGTCTTTCTCTTATTATCTAAGTTATGAATCGTACCAATGTTGAGATTATTGATCATATTATGAGATTGCTGATTAGGAATAATAACGATGGTTCGCCTTCCAAATTCCATTTCATTTGGTAGCTCATGAAGAATATCATTCCATTTTCCATCATATCCTCCATTATCATGAATCCCCATGTTTCCAGCCATTTTCTAAAACCCAAAAAGAATAGTGTGAGGGGAAAAATCATACTAGGAAAACAACATAATAAAGGGGGAGTAACTTCAATATCTAACATCTTAGGTTTAATTCTAATATCATTACCGTAATTCTAGGATTATAAACTATATGTATATTTATCCTTAGGGTCATCCCTAGACATACATTAGAATTATCTCTAGGTATTTCATTAAAGTTTTCGCATCCTAGTTTCTAAAGGTTAACTAAACCTTCACTCTGATACCAACTGTAGAGACCAAAAGCTTGTCGTACATGGACATTACATTACTTTTTCAAAATACTTTAAACATAACAAAAATAGACACCAAATGACTGTAATAGTTTAGTGTCTTTGGAAACATGGAATATAAAAATCTAATCATGTTGAAATATCTTCAACATCTCCCATAATGATCTTACCCTTTTTGTTTCCTTACCAAGAAGCTTTCATTAAATCATGGGGAAAAGAAAACATATAAAGGGTGAGATCAAATTCTCAGTATGGAAAAACATAGAGAACATAAAACAATCCATAAA
This sequence comes from Viscum album, assembly GCA_963277665.1. Lineage (NCBI taxonomy): Eukaryota > Viridiplantae > Streptophyta > Magnoliopsida > Santalales > Viscaceae > Viscum > Viscum album. The sequence goes on along the minus strand of OY728128.1, from coordinate 2,137,656,001 downwards.
CATTTGAATGCAAAAAGATGAACATAAAATCTAAACATCAAAATCCTGAGCAAAGACATAAATATTGGAAGTACGTTAGGCATATATCATAATGGATCATCAACCATGATAAAATATCATGGGAATATATCATGTAATTTTGGAAACCATTAAGCACATGTTAGGATTTCCATATTAGCCAAGGCATTACTGCCAAGACCATCTTAGGGGACAAAGTCCCTTTCTGAATTGAGTTCACTCCTTATTCCAGTCATATATCACTGAACCAGATTAACTTACCATTCCAGCAATATCTATCTCATGAGATATAAATCATTAACCAATTCATTGGTGGGATATATAGGTCCCACCCATCTCATATTGAAATCATTCTTACTTGTGCCACAAAATAAACATAAATCATTCATCATAACCCTAATAATAAAATGGGTTTCATTAACATCATCCCATCATAACGTAATCCATATAAAACAAATTGATATCATATCATCATAAGGAGAATAAAACCATTTAAATAATAGGGACAATATACTTGAAACATAAACATGCTACATAATTTCATCTTAGATGGAAAATAGTTTTGATAAAACACTTGAAATGAATTCTTGAGGAATATATCCTTTCTCCTTAAAATTCATTTTCCTTTCGCAAAATGACAAAATATTTTAAAAGAAAATTATTTTATTGAAAATTACCATGAATTATTGTAGAGGAGGCTTCTTGAAAATTAGGCAATATGAAATCGTAAAAATCCATTCATGCCATATAAGTTAAAAAATCATTCTCCTTGTAATTTTTTCAGAAAAGATAAAAAGTACCTCATACTAAAAATGAAAAAAGATTCCTTTAATACCATGTAGTAAAAGTAAAAAAATAGGTAAAAAGTACTTTAAACATACATGAAATTTTTTTTATAAAACTTGGACATGGATGGTAAATATAACCCCAGTAAATACTTACGTATAAGCAATCTCAGATAGAAAACAATTGAGATTGAAACATTGTCCCTTACCTTATGTATGATATGCTTCATATATATACGTACATCCTGTATAATGACTTAAATAATTTCATTGAATTATTACAGAATCATATTAATTGTTTTAATAACATATATAGTTTACTTCTGACTTTATATTACCCGTTCTTTTGTAAATTCGATGTAAAAGCAGTGATTTGGGTAAAATTGTTTCATTTATTGTACGTGTTTTGACTAGTTGTTCTTGATATTATTACTTATATCCTGATTTACTAAATTCCAGAATGTGAAACATGATTTATATATAATATATATTCATCATATACATATATATATGATAGATCGATAAATGGAATGAAATACACCGTTCTTGGAGACGGTAGGCCGTACGTACACATGAATGCTGTTTTCGTTTTCTTATTGAAATGAATGGAATTAAGTAGATGACATAAATATATATATAAATAAATCCAGTATCATTATTATGTAATATATTTCATTTTTATTAATTATATATACTTTATAATCATTCATGAATGGTTAACATGGAGAATGAATCTCATCCCGTCGTGGAGATGGTAGTCCGTACGTACGCACGAGCGATGATATCATTCTCATGATTGTGGAATTGTATTGAAGTGTATGTATAATATTTCAGAATCAATATAACTTTACAATAATCATATATATTTATTTATTTACACCATTATACCCATCCAAGTAATGTGGCGGTCGAAAATGGATTACACCACGGCGTGGAGACGGTATTCCGTACGTACACACGCGCGGTGATTTAGTTTTCTGTAGGATGGATAGAAGGTGAAATAGAGTTGTTTCGTATTTATAATAACATATAAGTATATAATTAATACTGATTTTATTACTTTATAATGATACAACTAAATAATAAGAAGTATAAGAAAAAAGAAACTCGAGAGAATCGGAAGAAGAGATTACCTCTTCTTTGACGCACCTCCTTTAAGCTTCCTCTTAAGGAAGTAGAGTTGGTCTTTTGAGAATATCAGAACCTCCAGAATGTTTCTATGGAAGTGGATAAGGTAAATGGGAAGGGTTTATCCGAGCTTCAAGGCTCCAAAGGGTGTGAAGAGAAGAGGGAAGGGGTTCCCTTTTTATAAGGGAGGAGAGAGGCACCTTCGGAAAAACATGAAATATTATTTTATTACAAAGTTAGAATCAATTTTTAATATCTCCAAATTGATTTATTTAGAATCTAAGGTGTGGATGGGTCTAAATACTATCAACCAATATATTTTAGGCAAGTTTAGGTTACAATTTTACCCTTATCATTTAGATTTAACTCTAAGTTAAATAATTTAACTTTTACCATGTCTTTTGTTTTCTTAAAATATATGGTTAATAAACATACTATAACAAGAAAAAATAACCCCAAGTGGTTCATTAATAATATATATATCCTTATCTATGTCATTTGGACGAACCTTATATTTTTATAAATAAAATAAAAATTAATAATATAATATTAGTTTTAAAAACTATTTTATGACAATTTTGACACAATTTGGTATTTGATTTTTGTGAAAATCATAACAGCATTTTTAGTTCTAAAACAGTTAATTAAATCAATAAAAACATGTCATATTAACCTATAAAATTAGTTTAATTCATAAAAATTCTAAAATTACATTTATTTGGGAATTTAAAACATCAATTATGTTAATATTTTATTAATAAGGAAATTACTACATCATCATTGTGTCATTAATAAATTAAATTATTTAATATCTAAAAATTATAAATAAAATAAATTTATGTAGGAAATATTTATATCTTTCTAATTAATATTTAAAGTCTAATTTAGCTTACGTAGAACCCTATATTAAAAATGTTTTACTTATTAAACTTTGATTTTAACAATTTTAACTCTTTTATAAATAAAATAATAATAAATGTCCTAATATAATCCACATGGACCTAAATGATAATATTATATTCCTAAATTTTTTTTGGTAGAATTATACTTATCCAATATAATTATGACACATGTTAGGGTAATAATAATATCATTTTAACCCTTAATTACCTTATTTACATTAAACCGTGTTAAAAAAAAGTAAAAAGTTACTATCCACCAAAAATTATTTTTATCTTATTGAACCACATTTTAATCTATGATATTAACCATGTCTCTCGGATTTTCAAAATTCTACTCACAGAAGTGGTAAAATTAAGTTTTATGTAAATTTTCAAACTCTCCTAGGAGGTGGGTAAAAGACGGTGAAAAGTTCAATAAAATTTTTATATGTTTAAAAATATTGTAAAATGACTCCAATGAATTACATTGAAATTATATAGGTATTATGTATCAATTTTTACCTAAAATAAATTTAAATAAAATAAATAATTATTTAAATAAAAAAGTCAGTTTTTAAATAGTAACCCAGTGTTTTCACTATTCATAAAAAATTTAATGTTTTTAGAAAAATACCAAAAATCCACCCTTGGATAATTTCGATATTCTGAATCCAAAAATGAAGTCCATTTTGAGAGATAAAATTTATAAAATTTCAAAAAGTGTGTATTACTATTTATAACGGCTAGTTCATAATAATATTATAATAATATCTCGTTTAGTAAAATTAGTATTGCATACTACACACGCTATCGAAAAAGGTCTTGATTGCATGTAATGTAAGCCAAGTCAGGGCTGCGTGTAGTGAAAGACTCCTTTGTTGTTGCGTATAACAGAATCCAACAATATTTCATTTATACATTGAATATATATATATATATATATATATATATATATATATACACATACAAACAATGTTACGTAGAATAACTACTATCAAACGAACATGAAATTGTGTGTAACAAGATCCAAGAATAGTGTTGCGTATACTGCAAGATAATATGGTGTTACGTATAGTGCAATATAATCTTGGTGTAGTGTACAACAAAAGACATCAATGAAATTAAAAAGAACAATTCTCATAAAATCTCGGGTTGTTACAATATCACCTATATAAAGATGAATATATAAAAATATTTTCTCTATCAACTACCCCTCACATCGTATTTAGACTTTTGGAGAAGGGAGAATAAAAATAAATCAATGGAAAATAAAAAAACATACACATAGGATACAATGATTTATTTGATGAAACTAAAAATATCATGAATTATAAAAAAATCCATGTTATCCATTTATCTCATTATATCCATTTACACTTTTTTACTCATCCCATAAAAACAACACAATTACATCACAGTAATTTTATCTCAACTCAAAAAATATAGAATTTGAATAATTATTTTCTCATTCAGACTTATGAAATCATCATAATAGGATTAAAATATTTCTACCTCTCCATCTGATATGGGTCAATAAAATTTCTTTTTCATGAGAACTTTTCAAAATAGGATTGATTGTTTTGTAGGTTTTACATGTCAAAATTTATGAGTTCATATTAGAAGAGATTTGATATTTTTGAAGAAAAATGAATGATTATAATTTGAACTAATATATGTTGTTATCCTTAATCCCCATAGATTAAAATAATCACTAGGAATCTCTGAAAATATCTTTTATCTCCCACACCATCATTTTTTATGCATTAAAAATTACAGTTCTCTTCTTTTTTCATTAAAATATGTATCAAAGAACAACATAATTTTTATTGAAATATCCAAAAAGGAATATATTTTAGTAATTTAAATTTACTGTAGTATAAAAAGATCTTCAAAAGTTTAATTTTAACTCAATGTAGAACCTAATGTTGTAGCACACTACTATTCAACTTCCCCACCCCAAACATAAGTTCAACAAGATCATGAATTTTAACATCCATTGCAAGCTGGAAAGGTAAAATTGGCTTGTAATTTAGAAAAACTAACAACTTTCATATGGATATTAGAAGATCACATATAAAATATTTATAGGTAAGGGTACAAAAAATGGATTCCCTAAAATGTGGAGATTTTAAATCCAATTAAATTCACCAATTATTTAAACCTTAAGTACTTTAACCCTCAAGTTATTATAGAAATAAATACTATTATTTATAAAGTAATCCTGGATTAGTTATCTAAAGAAATTATGTGCATTTAATGAACATTCCGAACATGGGTTAAAGGCTTCATATGTTTTGGATTTCATAGATAAGGACAGTGAGATGTGTCATGATATAAAAAATGAATGTCTTTTAACGATTTTTTAACATTTTGAACTTGAAATAAAGTGAATTTTAAACATTTATATATCTATGGATTCATGGTTCAAATTTTTTAACTCATTTTAATGGGTATAAAAAATTAAAAATATACTACTTTGTGATCACATGCTTAATAAAACAGACAAAAATTATTGAAAAAGACAAAAATTAAAAAAACAAAAATTAATGTAATGAATCACAATGAAAACTAAAAGGGAAAATGCAAAAAAATATAAATTGATGACAAAAAATCTTAATATAAACACAATATTCCATACCCACATTATCTTGTGAAATTTCTATTATTAGGGAATATATTTATGTTAGTATATTAAATTACATAAATTAGAGACATACCAAAAATTTGAGAAGGAAATCAATAACCTGAATTCAATTGTATTCAATTTCATGGAGATAGATCTACAACCCAAGAGAATCATTAAAACTATCTATAAATAGAATGAACATATTACCATTTACTTTTAATGATGTACCTTTTCTAATTTATTTTATCTAGATATAACCAAAATGAAAAAATAGTAACAATGAATGGGCCAGACCATTTGAAATGAAATTTAAATGGGAATATCTTCCATCTTGTATCAATATACAAAAATTAATTTCAATTATTAATAGTTTTTTAGAATCATATCATCATGAAAATATTTTGTTCCAACCTTGTATAACCTAGAGGTTTCATATGAATTAATTTTGATCTAATACAGTTATTGTATTGAATATTTTGTTTGTTTTCCACTAGAAAATAGATTCGTGTTATATGATTTAATATCCCAAAAAAATATGTTTTATGCCAAATGTAAGGTTAAAATGATATCCGTAGAATAATCTAAATTTTGAAAATTCAATTGGGATTTTTTATTCATTCATATAGACTGAGAGTTTATTATCTATTCTTAAACTCCAATCTATTGTATTTGGGTTCACAATTTTCTCCAAAATCGGTTTGATTTCATTGATTCAAAAATAAACCATTATAATTTTTTGAGGGTGGTAATGGGTCAAGGCCCTATGATGAACTTCTTATTTTTTAAAAATAAATTCGTTTTTCCTATTAAAAATTTGTATACCTTGATCAGTGATAAAAAAACATGAAATCAAAAAATAGAGAACAAAATTTAATTTAAAAACATGGATATAATTTTGGCATGGTCATCTATTATGGGAATAACATAGAACCAACTGGATACGTAACCAAAAAAAAGAAATTTGTAATGCTATCCAAAATAATTAGGAATATTTCTCAACAAATTCATAAGCCATACATCAAATAAATCACAAAACACAAGTTTTAATTGAGGAATATAATTCCTTTTGTCAATGTTTCCTTAAAATTGGGGGAAAATGCATATTTAATAAAATTAAAACAATATATAAAAATGGTTGGCTAATAGAAACTTGAATCAAAATATATTATTGCGCTTCTTTTTTACATGATTTTTCCTCTACAGCTCATGTTGTGATGAAAATATAGGATTGATATAAATGTGGAATTCAGAATGCTTATCATAATCACTTGATCACTACCTACATTCCATTTGTTAGGATATTATAAAATATAATTCATTAAATCACTCACATAATTAAAAAATATATTCTAAATCTAGCGGTGAACATCAAATTAATACAAATAATTTACAAGATCAGAAAACCATGGAATTTAAATTTTAAAAGTATCAAAATTTTCATCTAGAAAGGCCACTTTAATTAAAATATAAATATGATTTTTTCATTCAAAACATATTTTATCATAATAAAACTAATATAAAAAACATTTAAACCTATTTTCCAATGATTGTTTCAATATAAAACTCATGAAACAACTATATCCACCTCAAAAGTATTGGGTTTTCATCGTGATTCCAAAAAAATGTCTGGTTTTAAAATAGTCTATAAAAAATCACATTGGAACCCAGAAGACAATATCCATATTTATATTGGGAAAATTAAACACCTATATATTCTTTATATTTGTTCTTTAGTATTATTTTTTGATATGTAATATTATAAAAACAAAATAAATTACATGGTATTTCTATTATAATAGTTGACTCAAAAATTCCCCAAGAGAAATGTCAGATACATTTGTCATTATTTCAATTGGCAGTTGTATTTTATGTTTTTGAACTATGGTAGGGGTTATTAGTTTATATTCAAGATCCTTAAAGGAATGTATAAACATTTTATCAAAGAAAAATGGCCCTCATTTTTTGGAGAAATCTCAAAAATGAATGTGAAACATTACCAAAATATATTATGAATCTCATATAAAACATAGTCTGTCCAAGGATGGATATCACATATCTCCACCGTTTTTGGTATGGAAATGAATAAATATTCTTAACTTTGTATTTACCACATTGAATTATTTATAGAGACATAATATGACCAAGAAAAATCCATTTATTTATCACGGAATGAAAATTTTCATAATTGATTATAACATTTTTATCAATTCATGTTTCAAGAGCCTCAGCCAAAATTTAAAAACAATCTTCAAATAATTATACATAATCATTGAATTCATCCAAAAAAACTTCCATGAATGATTAGATAAATACAATTAAATTACTCACCATAAATAGTTCAAATTTTCTAGGATAATTACATAAATTGAAAAGAATTAGTCTTTAAGAAATTGTCCCAAAATGGCAGATAAATGTGGTTTTCTCTTAATCCTATGATGAAAAATAAATTTAGTAATATCCAAAGAATAAATAATTAATATAATAGTGTTTTTCTATCTATTCCTTATGGTAATTGATCAAGAAATAATAATGGGACATTATCTTTCCTTGTAATAAAATTTAGTATCATGAACTCAGTGCACATTATGCATTTTTATTTAGAATCCTAATTGGGAAAATATCACTAAATTAATTCTTCAGGATTGTAAATCCTCATTTTTTGGTGAAAAATTGTATAGGTCTTTACTTTTGACTGTCCATGATGGGATAATAATTCTAGTATCCAACATGGTTATTAATTATTTCTTTATATCCTCTAAAAGTGAAGCGTTCAATATCATTTTATAATCTCCTTAGTTTATCATTTTCCTAAAATAATACTAAATTCATGATCACCGAGTTAATTAGTCAAATGAAACCAGATAGATTCTATAATATGTTATTTATATGGGGTTTGAGTAATGCTAACATTTGGTTCTCTTGGTCCTCTTATATCACTTTTAAAATTATGACCTAGAACTTATTATTATCACCTAAGATATATTATTTTAGGTTATAATGAATTAATTTTAACACTCAAAGAGATGGTTTAGTTTCATTGACCATAGATCATTTTTCCAAATTATAGTTATTTAGTGATTTTCTACATTATAAATGAAATTCAATTTTCACATCATTCTGATCACATCCCCCTTCATCAAGATTTTTTTCATGTACATAATTTGAGCCTTATAAAAGAAAAACTATAAAAATATTCATGGTAGTGTAGATAGTAAAATTGAAAAATTATGAGATCAATGGAATCTTGTAATGATGTGTCAATAATTGAAAACCCATTAAATGTTCCTTTTCACTCTCTTATTAATCAAATTCAATAACAAACATATTAGTATTTTTTAAAAATTGTAGTTGTTTTCTCATCATAGACAATATTAGGAATCATCTAAAGGAAAACTAATTAATATATTTTTTAATTAATTAAATGAATGATCTTTTATTTAGTTTTTCATGGACTTAAAAATATTAAAGTAATCAAAATATTTTTCGAATTAAGATGGTAGGGTTCATTTGTAATCATTAATGGTTTCTATTATTTTTATCAAAAATATAATTCATATAATGAGATGTTAATTAGTGAAAAAAAATTCATTTTCTTGTCAATGATATAAAAATCCATATAGAAAACTATTTCTCTCACCTTAATAAGAATATGCTATTTATCTCTAGCGGACATGGTAGTACTTATGTTGGAATATCGAATGAAAATTACATAGGGTTTTAGTTAACCAATATGTAGAGGTAAGTAAATATAATTTGGAATTAAATTTGATGTAATATCTTAATTTAGTCATCAAATACTTTTATTATAACTTTTATATGGTTTAAATAATTGTAATAGTATATAGGTATTTATATTTGGTAGGAAAATCATGCATAATCTTGGATGAAACATTACTTTCTTTTTTAACTTTCATACTTACATCAAATTATCTCTTGTGGGTACACATATCTTTCTAAACTGTAGAATACAACGGAATTTGATTCTGAAAATTGGGAAAAGTTATGTTGATTTTAAATTTCAAAAAATTTTATGACACCACCTTATCCAACTCTTTTCCAACACGTTTCTCATCTGTTGAATCAATCATTGGATAAGGTTGTGGAGTTTTGAATGTTTCGAGACTATTTTGAGATCTAATTAGAGAATTTCATGGTCCATAAATCCTCTAATAATTCATATTGTTCCTTTAAAAAAAATTCTTCTCCTGAACTTGTGTATTCATCCAATAAAAATTCAGAATTTATATAATTGTCATAAGGGGTGGAATTCACACTAATAGTTTAAACAAAGTTTTAGATTATGATATTGTTGGTTATTGAATCCTAATCAACTACTATATTCAATAACAATAACATTTTATTTCCCTTTATCTATTATATTAACATGGGGTTGTAAAGGTAAACCGATACTTGTTGTTTGTCATTCTATAAAGATCATAGGCATGTCGAACCACCTGAGTCATCAAATTTATTCATTATATTCTATTTTTGATTTGAGGCTAGATTTTGGCATCTCACATCATCTTGATGTTTTCCCATTTCATGTTCAAGTTCACTCTCAGAATTTTGAGTGTATTTTGTATGATGAATGTGTAACACCCCAAGATTCCACGGTACGATTCTCTTTGAATAATCCAATATCTTGTGTTGTACAAAACACCTAGTTTTAACAAACCACGACCAACCAAACTAGATGTTATGAATAGTAATACCCACATTTTGAAAATATAAAAATTTTATTTATCAAAATTTACTTCATTTTTGGATTTGGAATATCAAAATTAGCTTAGAGTTATTTTATGGTATTTTTCTGAAAACATTTCAATTTTTATGAATAGTTAAAAACACGGCGTTATTTTTTGAAACCTACTTTTTATTTAAATAATTAGATATTTTATTTAAATTTATTTTAGGTGAAAATGGATACATAATTCCAATATATGTTCAATTTAATTCATTGGAGTGATTTTATAAAAATATTATATATATAAAATTTTATTGAACTTATTACCGTCTTTTACCCGTCTTCTAGGCGCATTTGAAAATGTGCATAAAACATAATTTTACCGCTTCTGTGAATTGAATTTAGAAAATGAAAGAGACACAGTTGATATTATTAAATAAAATGTGGTTCAATAAGATGAAAATAATTTTTGATGAACAGTAACTTTAGACTTTTATTTACCAAAGTTAAATGTAAATAGGGTAATTAAAGGTAAAATGATATTATAATTACCCTAAAACATATCCTAATTATATTGGATAAGTTTATTTCGACCCAAATAATCCTTATAAATAAAATATACTTATTTTGGTCCACTTGGATTAGATTAGGAAATTTATTATTATTTTATTTAAAGAAGAGTTAAAAGAGTTAAATTCAACGTTTAATAACTAAACCATTATTAACATAGGGTTATACATAAGATAAATTTGATTATAAATATTCAAAATAAATCTAAAAATATTTACTACAGAAACATATTTTATTTATAATTTTTAGACATTAAATAAATAAATTTAATTATGACTCAATGATGATGTAGTAATTACCTTATTAATGAAATATTAAAACAAATGATATTATAAATGTACAAATAGATGTTAATTGAGACTTATGATAAATTACAAAAATTTTATTGTTTAATATGACATGATTGGGTTGATTAAATAAATTTATTTTGAATGGATGAAGTTATTATGACATTCACAAAAATAAAATAACAAATAGTGTCAAAATTGCCATAATAAGTTTAAAAAACACTATATTATTTATTGATATAATATTCCAAAAAATAAAATGTTATAAAAAAGGACATATATATGGTTAGATATATCAATAATGAACCACATGTGGTTCTCACGACTTTTTATAGTATGTTTATTAACCATTTATTATGATAATACAAGAATACATGGTAAAAGTTAATGTGTTTAACTATGAGTTAAATATAAAAGATAAGGTTAATATGGTAACCTAAACCTATCTGAAACCTATTTTTTGAGAGTTTTTAGACAAATACCTAGCTTATCATGAAAATAAATCCTTTTTGAGATGTTACAAACTGAATATGATTTTATAATAAAATAATATTTCAAGCTTTTCCTAAAGTGACCCTCACCTCTCTTATGAAAGGGTAATTACACTTCTCTCAAACTCACACATCCAAATCCAAATAGATCGGCCAAACACTACTCAAATATCCTCCAAAATACCATTAATTCGACATAGACACTTTACTTTGATCAGAAATTCAACCTATGGAGCCCCTTTGACCAACTCAAAAGGAAATAGCCAAAGAAGAGGTAATAATTTCACCAACTCGTTCAAAGTTTTTTTCTTCATACACTTCCTCATTATTTTTAGTTTCCATACCAAAATGATAAGTCTAGTAACTTATACATACTGTGATGTTATTATAAATATGTTACAACCATATGAATTATTCAATCTATCATATGAATAACAAGGTCACCATACGTACGTACGTACGGATTACCGTCTCCACGTCATGGTGTAGTTCGTTATTCAACACTTCATTATTTGGATGGGTGTAATAATGTTTATAATTGTGGTAAATAATAAATATAACATTATAATGAATATATATATTATATACCATCCAATTAAATAATATTTCACCACTAATATAAATATATTGTCGCTCATTCATACATTTGGATTACCGTCTCCACGAATATGATGTGATTCATTCCCCATCATAATCATTCAAGAATAATTTTTATTTGATGATAAAAAATATGTTTTAATGACATAATATAATTATCTATATGAATCAAATACATACTATCCATAAAAAACATTTCTTATGTAACAAATAATTTAAAGTAAATCAAATTAGTTATCTCCCAAAATAATGACTCTACTGAAATATTATTAACAATGAAATAATAGAAGATCTTATATGATATCATATTTATGTATGTGGTTATTTTATAATTTAATAAAAATTATTTAACTATTATAAAGGAGTTTAATGTACCCTCTACCATGTAAAAATACCATTTAAGGGTTAATTCTAAAATCTATTCACTATCCGAGGTTGTCTATATGTAAGTATCTACTGTGACCTCTTTATCATCCACATATGTGTTTCTCAAAAATGTATTTCAAAACTTTTTTACTATTTACTAGACTATGGGATAAAGTAATTTATACCCTCATTTTACTTTTTATAAAATATTTTGAATGGAATCTTTCCATCACTTTCAAAAAAGGTACTTTATGACCTTTTTGATGAATTAAGGTATGAATGTTTTTTTAACTTATACGGCAGGTGCGACTATTTTTTGCTTTTATAGAACCTTCAAAGTTTCCCTTACAATCATATAATAATATTTTAAAAATAAATGTATTCTTTTATAATTATGTTATATTTAAATGATTTCAAAATAGAAAGAGATATTTATCTCAAATCTTTTTGATTTCATCTATGTCAACATATTTAGAAGGATTTTACACTTGTTTGAAGTTTATTTATTATGATACAATATTCAATATTGTTTTAAATTTTTTGTGATATGATTGACTATTGATGTGTTATTTTTATATCATTCATGGATTTTGGTAAAAGTATTAAAATTTCATATTCTAGATTTAATATGAACGTTTATGTTATATTTCAACCTTTTCATTTGAAAAATGCATTCGACATAGTTAATGACGGGTGGAGACCACTATAGCTCCTCGATGAATCGGTAGGTCTCATGAGACAAACTAGTGTTATGATAGAATGCCTTGAAAAAATCATAGTTGTAGTCTTTGCAAGAGGCCTTGTCTATATGGTTATGATGTCCGACAATAGGCATTCCATCATTATTAAACTAGATATTGATATTACATGTGATTATTCGACTAGTAGAAGATCCATGTGAATAAGTAAATGGAATTATTTGATTAACTTTTCCATATTTTCATGATGTTTATTTTAAAAATTCTTTTGTTTCATTCTTATACATTAGCATAAATTTTTATGCTTATTTATGAAAGTTTCTGCTATATTGTTATCCTTATTGAGCACCTGATCTTGCCCATTTCTATGTTTTATTTTTCCCAGGATGCAAATAAATATATTATGATAAAACTGCATGAATAGGATAAGAGATATGAGTGTGTTCATAGGGGACACAATGACATTGTTTTTCTATTTCATATTGTAATGTAAAACTTTTGTATGTATCTAGTACTTCCAAGACTACTAAATTGATCACTCTTTCAGGATTTGATTCCTTATGATCATACTAATGTTAGGTAATATTGTATGGACTCTGGGAAACTAGGGTCATGTCATTACAAAGGAAGTTTAGTAAAAACCTTGGAATGTATATTTTCAAAAACTATGATTAGATAACATTACCATAATATAGTCTTTGAGTATTTGTATAGAAGAAATTCCTATAATTTAGGTAATGTAGAGATTTTTTGTATTTTACAAGAAATAAATTCCTATCTATATATGACCAGTTAGAGGCAACACAAGCATAAATGTGCCTAGGATGGAAAACATTGATAAGGAGTTTCAGGCTTGACTCGGGATATCCTGGAACATGATAACGGACCTTGATGCAATCTTTGTTACGACATAGCCAGGTGATATTCTTAGGATAATTGACAATTTATTTACAAACCATTATGAAGTATATATGAGTATATACCTCATCAAAGAGATTTTTTTATGATTATGGATTATATCCACAAACTATTCAATTTATGTTTTGTGTTTTTCAAGTTTGAATTTATGTATTGCGATTTATAAACTATTCTAGTGTATTCTATTGTTTAGAAATAGCTCTTAGTAGAAGGAATGAAAATCAAATCAATGCACATAATCTTTGTAGGGATTTCCCCCTACTATGGATCATTATAGTAGAGATGGTGATGAAACCGGTGTTGAAAAACTTATAACCATACTGAGACAACTCACTCAAGTTATGAATAATAACCTTACTTGTATGGAGTACCCTGATCCATAACACAGTTGATGAATTAGACCACTTCTTAAGGAAAAAAAACACAAACATTAAATGGGTCTACAAATCCACTTGTAGGTGAGAAATGGACAAGTTCCTCTGAGAAAATATGCCATGATTTGGAGAGGAAGATGAAGAAATAACTATGTTAGAGTAAATTAATGTTCAAATAGAGGATGTACCGATTGTGAAAGAATATATTGATGTGTTTCTAGAGGATTAAACTGGACATCCTCCAGAATGAGAAATATTGTTTTCCATTGATTTAATTCCTGGATAATGGCCCATATTGAAGACCCCTTATAGAATAGACACTATGGAATTAGTGGAACTAATGTAACAGATATAGGAATTGAGTAAATGATTTAGTCACCTGGGTGTTTCTGTCTTGGAAGTCCATGTTCATTTTGTTAAGATGAAATATAGATCTATAAGGTTGTGCATTGACTACCGGGAGATCGATGCTATAACAAAAAGAACAAGAATCCCCTACCTCACATTGATGATTTATTCTATAAACTTCATGGAGATCATTATTTTTCAAAGATTGAACTTCGATCTGGATATCATCAATTATGTGTGAAGAAGGAAGACATTCCAAAGACAATATTTTGTATTAGGTATTGGCATTACGAGTTTACAGTAATTCCTTTTAGACTGAAAAATGCGACCTCTGTCTTCATGGATATAATAAATATAGTTTTCAAATGATATCATGATGACTTTGTAGTGGTATTTATTGATGATATCTGTGTTTACTCCAAAAGATATTAATATCATGAAAATCACTTGCCCACTATTCTAAAGACTCTTAGAATAAATGAATTATATGGGATTTCTAACAAGTGTGAATTTTAGATTCATGAGATTTCGTTTCTTGGTCATACTATCTCTAAGGATGTAATCTATGCTGATCCTTCTATGACAAGAGTAATACAAGAATGGCCAGCACCGACGAGTATAACTGAGGCATGTAGTTTTATGGGTTTGGCTGATTATTATTGGTGTTTCATCCAAGATTTTTCCCAACTGGCTATCCCATTAACCCAGATCACATGTAAAGGGGTTAAAATGGTTTGGACAAAGATGTGTGAAACATGTTTTGAATAATTAAAGAGAATATTAGTCAATGATCCACTATTGACTCCACCATCAGGGAATGATGGATTTGTTATTTATAGTGATGATTCAAAGAAAGGACGTGATTGTGTTCTTATGCAGAATGATAGAGTTATTTTCTATGAATTACAACAGCTAAAAATTAATGATCAAAACTATCCCACTCGTTAGATTGAGTTAGCAGTGGTAATCATTGCTTTGAATACATGGAGACACTATCTATATGGTGGAAAATTTGAGATATATACGGATCAAAATTGATTGAAGTATATTTTCTCACATGAAGAACTCAGCATGAAGCAATAAAGATTTCATGAACTACTGAAGGATTATGATATCACTATACACTACCATTCAGGGAAGGAAAATAAGGTGGAATATGCTTTGAGCAGAAAATATCATGGAGCTTTGAACAAGATGAGGGTGGAAAGGAATTCTATGTTCATGGATCTAGTAAAGATAGATATGGGAATAATCATGCATGATGAAACATCTATACATTTAAAAATGTTTTCTAAAAAATCTTTACTATAAAGGATAAAAATTTCTCAGACTGATGGTGAGGAGTTTCAAAAGAAAATTAAATCTGTGAATGATAAGAGATTTATTGAATTCGTATATGAAGATGTAATTTTGAAATTTTAGAAGGGACATTGTCTTCCTGTCATACCTCATCTAAAAAATTAAATGTTGGATGGTGCTCATAGCTCCAATTTTTCTATACACCCTAGTAGCACTATGATGTATAGAGATTTGAAGGAACATTTCTCGTGGGACAACATGAAGAGAGAGATTGATGATTATGTTTCGAGATGTATGGTTTGTGAATAGGTGAAGGATGGAAGAAAAAATCTTAGAGGAGTCCTCAAACCTCTTCCCATACCTATGTGGAAAGGGGATGATATTATTATTGACTTTTTTATGGGTCTTCCATTGAATCTTAGAAGGAATGATGCAATATGGTTCACTGTTGATTGTATTACCAAGTCAGAACATTTTCTTTCTATAAAAAAAGATTTACCACCTGAACGTCTATCAGGAATACATATTAATAAAGTTGTAGGACTTCATAGATTACCTATATCGATTGTTTCTGATCATGATCCCCAATTTACATAAAGATTCTAGAAAATTTATTACAATTTATGGGATATTGAACTTCGTTTGAAAAATGCCTACCGCCCTCAAACTAATGGAAAATCAGAACAGACTATTCAATCCTTAGAAAACATGTTGACATTTTGATCACTTGTCTTAGAAGGTATGTTGGATCAATATTTACCTATGGTATAATTTTCCAATAACAATATATTTCAGTCATGTATTAATATGGAACCATATGAAGCTTTATATGGAAAGAGATGTCGCACACCAACTTTTTTGGATGAAGTTGGTGAAAAAAACATGGAGGCCTAGAACATGTTGAGGAAACAATGGAAAAGGTGAAGATTATCTATACCCACATAAGAGAAACTCAAAGTAGGAAAAAGATTTATGATGATAACTGAAATAAAAATTTATAATTTCAAGTAGGAGATCATGGTTTCTTGAAGGTATCTCCATAGAAGGGTGATATAAGATTTAGTAAGAAGCGTAAATTAAGTCTCAATTACATCGGTTCTATTGAAATTTTTGAAAGAATTGGAGTTGTAGCTAACCATTTGTAAATGCCACTAAGTCTCTCTAATGTCCTAGATGTGTTCCATTTACTACTATTGGGGAAATACATTCCTAACCCAATGCATGTACTAACCTATAACGAAATAGAACTGGAACCTGATCTTCCTTTTTGCGAAGAGCCAATCGAAATTCGTGAAACTAGAGAACATGTTTTGGGAAACCGGATGACTCGTCTGTTGAATTTTCTATGGAGAAACAATAACATGAAAGAGGCAACATGGGAACCTAAGGTACTTATAATGAAGAAAACCCTAAATAATTTTATGCAGTAATATTATAGAAATTTTTATGATAAAATTATTTGAAGGTGGGAAAAATGTAACACCCCAAGCTTCCACAATATGCTTCTCTTTGAATAATACAATATCTTGTGTTGTACGCAACTTCGAGTTCTAACACACCAAGAATAACCAAACATGAAATTATGAATAGTATTAATAAATTATTTAAATTCAATTAATTTTATTTATTAAAGTAGACATAATTTATGGATTAGGAATATCAAAATTATCTTCGGGTGAATTTTTTGAATTTTTATGAAAACATTCAATTTTTGATGAATTGTGGAAAACATTGCGTTATTATTTAAAACCAACATTTTATTTAAATAATTAGTTATTTTATTTCAATTTATTTTAGGTAAAAATAGATACATAATAATTATATATGTTCAATTTAATTCATTGGAGTCGTTTTATAATAATATTAGATATAAAAAATTGTGTTGAACTTTTTACCGTATTTTACCCAACTTACAGGCGCATTTGAAAATTTGCATAAAACATAAATTTACCACTTATGTGAATTTAATTTCAAAAATTCGAGAGAAATGGTTGAATTCATTAAGTAAAATTTGGTTTAGTAAGATGAAAAGAATTTTTGGTGAATAGTAACTTTTAACATTTATTTACCACATTTATAATTAAATATTGTAATTAATGGTAAAAATGATATTATAATTAACATAAAACATGCTCTAATTCTATTGGATACATGTATTTTCACCAAAACCAGAATTAGGAATAAAATATGATCCTTTTGGTCCACCTAGAATTGATTAAGACATTTATTGTTATTTTATTTAAAGAATAGTTTAAAGTGTTAAATTCATGGTTTAATAACTAAATACTTTTTAATATAGGGTTATACATATGATAAATTACCCAATAAATATTCATTAGAAATATAAAATGATTTTCAACATAATGGTATTTATTTATAATTTTTATACAATAAATAATTAAATTTATTCATGACACAATGATGATGTTGTAATTACCTTATTAATAAAAGATTAAACTAATTGATACTATAAATATCCAAATAAATTTAAATTGAGACTTAATATGAATTACACGAATTGTTTACTTTAATATGAAATGTTGGGGTTGATTAATTTTTTTTGAAGTGATAATGTTGTTATGACATTCCCAAAAATAAAATTCCAAATAGTGTCAAAATTGACATAAATGAGTTTTTAAAACAAATAATATATTATTAATTGATATAATATTCATAAAATTAAAGGGATCTTCCAAAGGACTAATATAAGGTTATATATATCAATAATTAATCAATTGGGGGTTCTATTGGCTTTTTATATTATGTTTATTAATGATTTATTTTAATAATACAAGAACACGTTGTAAAAGTTAAACTTTTTAACTAAGAGTTAAATCTAAATGATAAGGTTAATATGGTGACCTAAACCAGTGTAAAACCTATTTGTTGAGAGGTTTTCGCCTAATAACCATATTATTCTCGAAATAAATCATTTTAGGGCCATTATAAACCAAATATGATTGTATAATAAAATTGTATTTCAAGATTATCCAAAAGTGAACCTCACCTCTCTTATAAAAGGATACTTTCTATTCATTGAACATAACACCTCCAAATCCATTTTTATTATCCAATAACTAATACAATATCCTCCCAAATACCCTCAATTAGACCTATAGGTGTTAAATTGATCATAAATCCAACTTAATGAGCCCTTTTGGTCAACTCAAAAGGAAACACCCGAAGAAGAGGCAATAATTTCACCACCTCTTTCAATGTTATTTTCTTCTTCTTCCACTTACACTTTCTTTGTTGTTTACATCAAAAAATGATAATTCCAGTAACTTCTAAATACTGTGAAGTTATTACAAATATTTTCTAACCAGTTCATTATTATATCCATCCTATAAATGACAAAGTCACCATATGTGCGTATATACAGCTTACCGTCTCCACGTCGTGGTGTAATTTGTTATTCAATAGTTCATTATTAGGATAAGTATAATAATTACTATAATGGATCTAAATAAAAAATATAACATGGTTATAATTATTTATATATGATGTTACCATCAAATTACAAACTATTGCACAACTAATTGAATGATATTGTCGCTCGTGCGTACGTATGGATTACCATCTTCTCAAATACAGTGATATTCATTCTCCATCGTAATCATTCAAGAATAATTTTATTTTTATGATTAAAAATAATTTTTAGGGACTTAATATCATTATGGATATGAATAAAATAAATCATATCCATAAAAAACCTGGCTAATGTAACAAACATATAAAGGAAAACTAATTAGTTAACACCCAAAACAATGATTCTACTGAAATATTATTAACAAATAAATATTAGAAGATCATATATGATATCATATTTATGAATGTGGTTCTTGTATAATTTAATAACGAAATTTTTAACTATTACATAAGAGGTTAATGTACCCATGACCAAGAAAAAGTACAAGGTAAGGGTTAATTCTACAATCTCTTTATTATTTGCGGATGTTTATACGTAAGTATATACTGGGACTTCTTTATCATCCACATCATATTTATTATAAATTTATATAAAAAATTACTATTTACTAGACGATGGGTGAAATTCATTTATACACTAATTTTAATTTTTATAAAATATTTTTAAAAGAATTTTTCCATTGCTTTCCAAACAATGTACTTTATGACCTTTTCAACGAAATAATTTAAGAATGTTTTTTTATCTTATACGGTGGGTGTGACTTTTTTACACCGTTAAACACCTTCAATGTTTCCCTTACAAGATTATAAGAATATTTTCAGAATAAATTTTTTATTTTATAATTATGTGACTTTTAAATGATTTCAAAAGAGAAAGATACATTTCTCTCAAATAGTTTTTATTTCATCTATGTCAATATCCCTTGATAGATTTTACACTTGTTTGAAGTTTATTTATTATGATTTAATCTTCCGTATTGTATTAAAGGTTTTGGAATATTTTTGAGTATGGATGTTTTTTTTATACCATTCTAGTTTTATGGTTAAAGTATTAACATTTTTTATTCTGGTTTTAATAAAAATGTTTATCATATGGTTTAACATTTTTATATGAATAATGCATTGGAATTAGTAAGCGACGGGTGGAGCTCGCTATAGATCCTTGATGAATTGGTAGGTCTCATGAGACAAACTAGTGTCTTGGAATAATCCCTTGAAAAAAATATTATTTTTAGTCTTGGAATGTGGCCTTGACTATGTAGTATTGATGTAAGGAATTATTCATTCCATCATTATGAAATTGACAATTGATATTACATGTGATTATTCATTTAGTAGAATATCTATGTGAATAAGTAAATGTAATTATTTGATTTATCTTTTCCATATTACATTGAAGTTTATCTTTAAAAGGCTTTTCTATTAGTCTTATACATTTCCTTTACTGTGTATGTTTATTAATGAAAGTTTATTCTATATTTTTATCCTTACTGAGCACCTAAGCTCACCCCTTTCTATGTTTTATTTTTCCTAGGATGTGAAGAAGAATATTACTATTAATCTATAGGAATAGGCTAAAGGATATGATTGTGTTCAAAGGGGATGTAATGTCATTTTTATATATTTCATGATTTAATGTAAAACTTATGTATGTATCTATTACATCAAAAGATACTGAACAGATCGGTCTTTTGGGATTTGATTCCTTGTGATCATGAAAATGTTATGCAACATTGCACCCACTTTGGGTAAATATGGTCTGGGAATTACATAATGTTTCATCTATAATGATAATTGGATTTTCAAATTGTATTATTATTGTTCAAAATTACTTGGATGACCATGGAAAAAAATTGTTTAGGTTTTTGAAATATTTCATTAGAGTGTTTTATCCTACTATTATTGAATTTTTTTACTGAAAATTTATGTAATGATTTGATTGAAATGTATTTCTAGGAAAAAATAGTAACATTATCAAAAATATATTTCATTTTCTGGAATTATCCACAAAAATGTTTATTAGAAGAAAAAATTCCACAATGGACATGAATTTAAAATGTTTCATCGAGTTTGGTTGGGGTTAGTGGGGTTTTAGACAACATCATCTACATCACCATGGTGGGAATATAAAAAATTTGAGTCAATATCATATTGAATTTAGAACCAGTAATATGGAATTCATAGGATTATTTCACCTTAAGAAGGTATGATATTCCAAATATTTTTAGCGTTTTGGTGCATTTTTTAAATTAATATCTTTGTATTAGATGGTGGTTTTTCAAATAACTACACTCTTACAGTAGTATTAATTATTCTCCCATCAATAGGGAATAGTCCTTCATAAAAATATTAAATCAAGAGTTGGACAGTAAGTTGATGGTGGGGGAAATGATAACAGGGTCTTTGTAATAATTCTTAGTATTAATTCAATGTTTCATATTGAGTTTTATTAATCCCACAAATCTATTGTTGAATGGAAATAGATATAGAATAAATTATGTTTTTTAGGAATTTTTTTACTTCATTAAAATAAATAATTAATGTTTAATATGCCTTAAAAACCATTATTTTTTTACTCTTTATAATGAAATATGAAATGGCATCGATTTTAATTGATTTTCATCAACTCCAAGAGGTTTTATATTTTAAAAAATTAATAAATTCATGATGGTGTATATGTGGATATTCAACTAGAAACCAATTAAATTTTGGTAGGTGGTGAATAAATTTAGATTTAATTTCAAACCTAGTAAGTGTTTTGGTTTATTCAATAGGGGTTATCATATTTTCATCATAGGAAAAAACCAATTATTTCAATGTTATGTTTTCATATATTTGAATTTTGGGTTCAAAAAAGATACTTCAATGTGAGTTAGTGGAATATTCAAAACTAACAATATAGATATTTAAAACAACCCTATACCTTTATTGATATGTTCTCCCAATTTGGAAATCCAATGGTAACATTTTAGTTTCATAAATTTGGTTAATGAAAATACCATTTTAAAAAAATCATCTCACGAACCATCCTTTGAAACAATTACATTTTATGAGGAATTTTTTATGAAATCCATATACAATAAATGTTTCCACTAGTGAAATGAAATATATATGATTCTCGATTATAAATCAAGGAGGTTGTTTTTTTAGTTACAAAATAGTCACTTATGATTTTTTTGGAGGACAGAAAATGCAGGGATTAGATTAAATGTTCTAATATAGAATACAAAAAAAATGAAATAAAATTTAAAACCAAAACAATAATTAGACAGTAAAAAAAATATTTGTGAAATTATAATTAAAGTAGTAGTTATGGAAACAATTATACACTCCAGACACTCCCATCTTCTTTGATTAAAAATGATTTCCCAACAAATTTTTTAAATTCCCACCTATATTCCATGATATGAACACCATAGTTTGAAATGATATCATATGAAGACCTCTATATTATTGTTCTCTCTCTAAGAGAAGTGATTAAATCACTTAAGGACCTCCTAGTAATCAAACTTAATCAAGGTCAATATCATCAATAATAATACTTCAACAAGGAAATTTAAATACTCAAATGAAATATTTTACTTCATAGATTGAACAACCATCCAAAAACAATCATTTTAAAATGTATTTGTGAAACAAGTAAACATATTTAATTTAAAAATATTTTTTCAAGCTAAATTCAAAAGGGATTACATATGAATATTCTATCTCTGTATACAGTGTACGTTAGATATTTCCATCCACAACCACTTAGTTCTTAGCCTCACATCAAGTGAGAATCCCCCATATTACCCATTCCATCATGAATGCATAGAATATTCATAATACCCTATATCATACCATTCAACTTCTTGTTATGAAAAAATCCCTTAAAATGATTTGGTGATTGAAATATAAAGAGTTGGATTGGAAATCTTCTTTCATATTTCTATAAGTTATATGTTGACTTAATGTACTCCTCATTCTCAACTTAACTCAAAAACAGGTATTATAAAAAGGTATTATAAAAGAAATTTTCTATTGACCCTAAAAACATCATGTCACATTTTCACATGTATAGAATTATACATCTTATTTATTGAATTAATATTTTTTATCCAAATTGAATCATCAACATCCTTTTTTTTCTTGTCCTCCATGTCCATATTAATTAAAAAAATTGTAATCTATAATTTAATAGAGAGTTTCAACATTGAATCAATTTTCCTGTCCATTTGGAATCAATTATTTGGGTTTCATTTATCCTAATATATTCACAATTTAGTGATATTGGATCAATTTTGTCAGCCACAACTATTTTTCACATTGACTAATTTATTTGGGCCTTATAAATATCAAATCATCTCATGGAAATATTTACAAATACAAAGACAACAAATATAACAGGCCAATAAATTAATATTAATCAATTTTGATCAATAAAAAATATTTTATCCCAGAAATAAATATTTTATTAAAAAAAGTAAAATTTCCAAATTAATAAATTTTAACATTTATGTAGAAAACTCATAGAAGTTCCAAAAGTGTTGCAATATCACCTAAAATGAAACTTTTAATGAGATTATATCATTGAAATAAATATTAAAAATAATGGAAATATTATCCCTATCCCATATTCACTCTTATTATTTCTCCTAACCATGTTAAAGGCATTCTTCAACACTTATACACACAAAGGGCCCCACAAAGATTCCATTGGATTTGGTTTGATTTGTACTAATCCTTGTGCTAAATATTTGGAATAAACATTTATGGAGTAGAATGGATTCTATAATTCCACATTTAGGGGTAGCTGCACTAATTCCCAAATCCCCCACACACAAACCTTGGAATATAGGAAAATGTTCATAACTTGTTATGTTGGTGTCAAGCCCCTTTTTTAAAAAAAGAGAAAAAACAACCAAACCAATTTTGAGGGAATGTGAAGCATATATTCCAAATACAATGTTCATAATGACCAATAGAACAAACAATTACAAATAACATGTCATAATTTACCATAGACCTAAGAAAAATACTTAACAAAGGCTCAATATCGAGTAGATGACCCAACTTTTTCTCATAACAACACACACCCCAAGACCTCATCATTACCAGATCTTTTCCTCGTCATCCAATAACCAAATATGGACCTTCCCTGAACATGAACGACACCACAGATAGATATTTTCCCCAAATATGAAAACACTTCAATGAAAACCACCTCATATATCACCATCATATCTAGATCTCAACCACACCACATACCCATCCGGACCAAACACCATCGAACTCCCCCACTGCATCAACCTCACCGCGACCCGAATGCGTCCCCGATCTATCAATTATACCATTGAAAAAAACATGCTATTACTTCAACCATGCTTCTGTTGAGATAGCCCTCTACCATCACGCCACCAATTGATCACCGCAATGCTACAATGACATCTCCACTAAAACCCCACCCGTACCACCACTTGTGTCGTTGTCTACTACCACTGTAGCCAGATCCACCGCATCGAGATCTAATGAGACCACTAACATACGATTATTGAACCATCTTATCTCCCTCCTCCTCTGAAGCTATTAAAACCATATGAATTAAAGAGGAAATATAGAGTCCAAACCCCTATATCCAGATATCTCCCCTCTTATAGGGTCTAAATCCCAAGATCCTGAGAGATATCCACCAAAGTAGATAACCATATGAAAATTTTCATATGTAATAAATTTTATACCGAGTCCCTATGATTTAATATACCAAAAAATTAATATGAATATAATTAAATAAATAGTCACATGTGGGTACTAAAACACATGAATGTTTTAAATGCCAAATTTTTTATCTCATGAAATTGTTTTTATTGTATATAACATGGAAGATCATTGAAATTATAATAATTAAAATTAATCCACCAAAAAAATTAAGATAATATCTGGTATTCAATTCCATTCCATCCGATATAACATGTTTTATAATATGACATTCATGGGTAGTACAAAATGATAAAACTACATCTTTATAAAATAATGTAAAAACAATTCGCAAACAAAAAACACTTTTACACACAATTCACATTAAAAAAGTAGTTATATTGTACAATTCAATATATATATATATATATATCATATAATCTTTAGAGAATATCTCCCTCAATCTCTCAATTTCAATAAATTCTAATATACTTATACTCCACTTCACCTTATATCATATTTTAAAAATAACATGGTAAACTATGTCCAAAACTATATTGGATATCTTCCATTACACTTTTGGTATTCCATTATCAACGTCATCATGTATCAAATACTTTGAAATACCCAGTGAATACCCATCCCAAAATATTTTTTGTTAAACTTGAAAACACTATTAAATAATCTATTTCAATCTAAATCAATCTTCATTTAGTCAACCGAAATGGTTGAACCTAATTTTTTTAGAATTGAAAATAAATATTAATTATTATATCCATAAATAACAGAAAATATAATCCCCTAGAAAATAATCAATTATACTAAAGATATAAAGGGATCTGGAATGATCTCTTCCAATAACTTGTATATTTATACATTTTCTCACCAATTGCATCACCTAATTGCATTTATTCTCATATGTTACCTTTTTAAAATTTATTATGTGTCCATGGGACACAATTTATAACAATGTAGTAAAACTTAATCATACATTTAAAAATCTACATGTATATATTGACATAGATCGTAAATATATCACATTTCATTCACCATTATGGATACAAACATCATATGTAACATTCCTGAATAGATTGGAACAAAATTTATGCTATCTAGGTGTGGTCATATATTTCTTAATCAATATAAATTGGGGGATTGGATTTAATACCCCCATATGTGTGAAAAAATTCCATAATAGTTGAGTTCCAACAAATTCCATGATCAAAATCAAGCCCAACCAACATTGATTCGCTAATCCCCAAGGATTTAAAAATAAATATATCAATGTATGTTCATTATAGTGCAAGTTGTAAATCAAATCATAGGTAGAGAGCTGAAAAATATGACCCATGATCCTCATGTATACCAAATATATAATCTATGAAACACTATGTGGTAGAATTTGTGGGTAATCTACAACAACAAAAAAACACTTCCAATACATCATAAGAAAATTTTTCCTCTATATGATAATCTAACTTAAACTAATATTAGAATTTCATCATTACCTATAATAATCTATGATGAACATCAGTTTGGGATCACTCCGTGTTTTAATTTGATAGTTCAATTATCAGCGCACCTTAATTAACGTATATATATATATACATATATGAATCCATAATGAAATAATGGTAATGTAAATATTTCCCTTCTTGTATGATACATTATTTGATAACAAACGTTTTAATAGTAATTTTTATCATATCATATATTATCGAATTCTAAAGAAGCATTATTTTTGATGAATTTTATAGGGTTTGGTTATCTAATTACAGCTTTATAGGATTCTGAACGCATCACTATATGGACCTCTAAAAAAACTCCCCCACTATACCAACGAGTGATTGCCGTCTATTAACGAATAAAGTTTAAATAATGGTGATATTTAAGAATCATATTCATATATTTCATCTCCTTGAACATATTAAAATTTATCAACTCCACAACATCAAATTATAAGATGTCAATATTTATTTTCTACTATGTATATCATCATCATTCTTGGAATATGATCCATAAATATTTTTTCATGAAATATATAACTAAATGATGTACCTATATACATTATATCTTACAAAAACATCCTAAAATACTTTAAAAACACATAATTAAATTAATTAGGGTGACTAAATGTGTGTATGTACATTTCTATTTAGCATCATACACAAAAACTCATTTTGAATATTAAGTGAAAATCATTTTTTATTTTTACTGGAAAATTCATTTAGTAAATAATGTTATTCATTTTGTCATGGTAACTAAAATGTTAATCATTATTTCTATAGTTAATGTCACATATCCTAACCTATATAATATATTAATAAAAAATTACATAGATTTTTTATTGGTATATTCTTTTATTTGTAATCATTAAATTTCACTAAGTCCAAATATACCACCACCAGTATTTAAAGAACTATATTCAGCCCATATTATCAATATAAGTTATATAAAATCATTTTTGTTAAGTAATAATTTATATACATTCTTAGTAGTAATATTTAACAAATAAATTATCAATTACTTGTATTATATATTGTTTTATGTTTTTATCTGTTTTTCTTATGAAAATAAGACCATTCATTAAAATATAACATTTATGGGTGGTAAGAAAATCATCCCTCATATTCTATGAAACATATGGATACATACATTTTTCATGGATAAAAAATTATATCTTTCTTTAATTTTCAAAAATTTGTATATTATCTGAGGAGTAATAAAATATGTATATTTAATTTTTCATTTAATATTACTCATAAAAAAGTTGTTTTAATAAAAATAATTTTATTAAAGAATAAGTTAAATGAGAAAACTATACACATATAGTAATAATATCCATCAAAATATGATACATTCCATTAAATTCAAATCATTTGAAATAAATACTATTTGATTCATCTCATGAATGAAAACTACAAACACTATCAATCATTAAATTTATTTTGAAAAAATATATATTTACAACACCTTTAAAACATATATTTAGTATCAAATACCCTAACAATAAATTAACTTATTTAAAAAATATTAATACATAAGAAGTATATTCTATGGAGATTCATAAAAAAAATTGAGAATTTAAAAATATTCCATCCCATATGATTAATACACATTCATATTGATATATCATTCAGATTCAAATTCCCTCAACTAACTGCCTAATGATTTTTTGGACTAAAAAACAATAGTTTCCTCTCCTAGTTTAAAAATTTACCCATTAATAATAAAAATACATTCCCAAAATTCTAGAAATTATATTCCTTAATTCATATTTTCTCATCCATTTTTGGAAAATAGATTAAATAGTTCTTGAATTTTTTCTTATTATCCATAAATTTCCATCCATGAAAATAGAAGGACTTATATAACAAAATGATTCATTACTGAAACTTGTAGACTTTATAATTCTTCTTTATATATAATCAAATTTAAATTATAAATGGGGAAAAAATTTATTTGATAATTTTTCATATAGTTATATTGAAACCCATTGTGAATCATTTTATGCATCTCATAATAATATAGACTAACAAGTATTATAAATTCAAGACATCATTACATATTAAGGTATTTGTCAAAGAAAAATAATTTCTTCATGCTTAATAAATTTTTCTATATTACCTGTTATATAGGTATCTTACATTAAGCATAAATTTTCATGTATCTATTTAAAATATTAGTTTGATAATGACGGTGAAATTTATCTTCATAAATTTCTTTTATAATGTTAGAATCATGTTTTAAAAACATTTAATAATTAATTTTTATTAAATTTTATCTAATTTAAATGATGATACCTATTTCAAATCCACCATATTCATTAATGGGACAAGATCATTTTTTCATTATACCATAAATTGGGTTTAAAACATAAATATGAAAAAATATTATATTTAAGATAATAGTTGTCAATTTTATTATGTATCATTCTTGAATAGGTGAGTGGATATGTTTCTATCCAAATATATCAAATATATATACACTAAAATCTATAAATTGTTTATAATAATCAATTGGTTACATAGATAATTGTATCCTAAAAAAATATAATAAAATGAAACCCGGATGTTAGGATCATCTCCTTAATTGTTACCCATATAAATGATAATCTATGTAAACCTAATTATTTGGGTTAGCCATACTGAATGATCACTATATTTTCATGTTCAAAATTATATGGAATCTAACTCTTTTTATTTTAAATGGGATTTAACCTGACAATATTATCTCATTCCATTCCCATTATGTAATAAAATAATCGAGTTAAAGACTCACTTTATCCTTGATGTTGTAAATCATATGACAATCATGTTAAAATTATATTTAACATGGTGTTGTTATTTTTATTTTATATCGCGTAGTTTTTATTTTTGATCACCAAGCTCAGATGAACACTTCGTTTTGATATTATGTAACACAAATTACATAAGCATTGCAATGTTGTGAAGATGATCAAAATTTATTCAGTTTATTTCAATATAACATGTGATGGTAGTTATGATGAAGATATAAGCATACACACTAATATCCTAAAATTCAATCATTGGAGTTTCTTAAACTATTAATTATATGTATTATTTAGTATTAATAGATAAAAGGATATTTAACACACTAATTACTCTGTTAATATGTTCTTATGAATAATTTAACTACTTTTCAAGAGATTACACTTATAATTTTATTTAGTTTGTTCTAGGAGATTTAAATTTGTAAACATGAGATGGAATTTTGAGTGGTCATGGTGAATATGTTTATAACAAATAGCCATTAAAAGTCCTACAATAATATGAGATAAATACCATTGAAGATAGAGGTTGGAGATCTCGTGTCCCCATGTGCATTAGGTTTTTATAGATCTTATATTTTATTTTCTAAATTGGTAATTTTATATCATTTAT
This sequence comes from Viscum album, assembly GCA_963277665.1. Lineage (NCBI taxonomy): Eukaryota > Viridiplantae > Streptophyta > Magnoliopsida > Santalales > Viscaceae > Viscum > Viscum album. The sequence continues at coordinate 2,137,625,925 of OY728128.1, read as the reverse complement.
GTCATAATATTCATTTATCATGGATGATGGATTGAATATCTACCAACAACTCAGAGATTGATAGTGCTCCCATATCGATGTAAATAAGTATTAAATAATATATCATTAGAAATGAATAGTGATTACTTCTGTTGGAAATGGAAGTTATAAGTGAAATATTCCTTGGAATAATTGACTGGACAGTTTCTATGGTAATAATGTAATATTCTTGACCCAGACGCTAATAAACTGGTGCACTGATCCATATCACAACATGTCCCCAAGTTTTCATCCCCATACACCAGAGGTTTCCACTTGAGGTGAGGGCCCAATGCAATAAATTGAGAGGAATTACCATCTTTATTAGAGTAATACATGACAGAGAACAATGAGAAATAAAGGTAACAATAATAAATAAACCAAAAACATAGAATAAAACCCATATCTTTAAAAGGGTACAAAATGTAATCAACAGTAAATGTGCCATGTCATGCCAAGAGTTCTAAAAGTGAATAAAATTCCAAATAAAGATAAACAACTGAATACCCAAAATGGGTCCTTACTCAACGTCGAGATTTTCATCCATTCCCATCCTAAGACCAACTCAACTCTTTTTCATATGGCATTTCCCATGTCTTAACTTGTGACTATGATATATATTCATGTATCCAACAACAGACTGAAAAGGGTCTTCGTACAACTCAATAGGCCACCACAAATAGTTTCTACAAAATTTCCAAACTAAATAGATATTAAATTAAATTACTAAAAGTATGAATTGATAAAAAACAACTCAAGTTACATTAGTTAAAAAATATTCACTTTGGCCATTTTAATTATTTTTCCCATGTGTTGGGAATCTATATCATTCACAGAAAGGCCTTGGCTATCCAATTAACATGATTAAGGATTTATGTAATGTTCCTTATCTCAATACATATAAATATTTATTGATTAAATACGACACACATTCCATGGAGCCTCGGTAAAGGTAGGATCATCATTAGCAAATATTAGGGGCCTAGAGCCTCAGTTTGACTACCTAACTCGTGCATTCTATGGGTGTGATTTAGAGGCTCAGTCTAACCCATATCATGGGAGGAGCCTCAGTCTATTATCTCATTCCACCAAGACATGTTAACATTCTTATTAATCCATTTACTACATACCCCATATCCAAAACCATAATAAGTCATTAAGGAAATCATTTACGACTCATAATTATTAAAAATGTGAAATAACATCAAACCATAACATGTTATCACACTTAGAAACACGTTTCATATCCCATTTAACCCATTTAACTTCCATATGCCTTAACGATTTAATAATATGCAATAATTTTCATACATTGCTGTAATTAACCCATTTATAAACTCACTTGTACTTAACCATTTTATATGTTAATCATTTCATAATATTTATCCAACTTAATAATTTCAATTACAATTTTATAGTCAATTAGCACAATCACTATATTACATCTATCCTTTTCACAATTTTCTAAATATGTCATAAAAACACCCTACTTGAGCTATCATTTGTTACCGTAATAGATTTCTGTGATGATGTCTTGGACAAGGGAAAGGGACCCAGTACATGATCGGCTATATTTATGGATGAGATTGGGGGATGAATACATCACTGAGCATGAGTTTTAGGATTCACTTTCTTATTTGAAATTTATATTTTACCTATATGTATTTCAACAAATTATATAGATTTCAATATATTGCGATATACCATTATTTATTATTATTATTTTTATTTTCATTAATTTATATATGTATGGTTTTATTTGGTAATATATAGATGTATGTTGGATTGATTTTGTTATTTTGTCATCTATTTTCCTATTTATATTGTAACTATGATCATGATGTTATAGTTTCTTAACTATTTTACTTATACCTTCACTATAAGTCATTAATCTTTAGTGTATGTGGAGGCATGCCTGAGGTCTTGTAATTACTCTTCCTTGTCACATGTGGAAGTATGGTGCCAGGAATGTAAAAAGGTGGTATCATAGCCTATAAAATTGTTTCTTAATATTTTAGAAATGTATACATGAAAATATGATGGGTTAGATCATTATAATGATATCCACTATTGGAATATATATCCCAGGGGTGAGAAAAAACCCATGTTCTTAGGGGATAGATACTCCCATATATGAGCTCATTATGATGCCCTGAAACATTATATTTTCATTTCTACCTTTCTTGAATATTATGAAAAATGGACTAAGATCTGATTCCATTTGGATGTTCCTTGGCCCAATACTTCCTCATGTGACAATGGCAGATTGTTATAAGACCTAAGGCATTCCACTCCACACACCAAAGTCAACCAATTAGAAATGATATTTTATGTAATATATTGGTAAGACTAAAACCTCAGGAAAAATCTTAAAATATAAATTTGGAAAAATAATTATATTCCATTTCAATCCAAAAAATATTCAAAAATTTCTATTTAAAACCAGAAATATATAAATAAATAAATAATACAAATAAAAATTATAAAACCAGTCATGTATAAATATATATAAATCTATATGATGTGATGAAAGACATATAGGTAAACTAAAAATTAACTCCAAAAATTGCTAATCCTAAAACCCATGCTCAGTCTTACCTTCATACTCAAATACCATCCAGAAATACAACCAATCATGTACTCAGTGCCATGCACATGTCCAAACTTGAATCCATAAAATCTTCTAGTGTACCAAATGATAGCTCAAATATGGTGTGATTACAAAACAATAGGTTGAAACCCATGGTATCTAAATAATCCATTATGAATTGTTATTTTATGAAATAATAAAAAAATATGGGTATTGATTCAATATTTAATGTGTAACATCAAATAAACCTGCTAAATAACAAGATCTATGTTGTCATGCAAGGGAAGACCTACTTGCATTGTCATGATACAAAATATCTCTATACGTGGGTGAATCCACCTTCCTTGGATACCTCACTCATACAATTGGTGGATTCATCCTCTTATGATGAATCTCGCATGTTATGGCTTATGTAACCAAGCACCACACCCTCAAGCATCAATTGACCTAGAAAACCCGTGCTCTTTGAAAATAATCAATCCAAATACAATTACATCATCCCATGGCACAAGACCATTCCATGGAAATCATATTCATATCATACTAGGATCTAGGAGAATCTGTATGCTATATCCACATACTTGATCATATGGAACAATATCATACAAAAGGGAAATGAATCATAGGACATAGTGTGAATTCCCATGTTAGGTCTACATACATTATGAGAGGATATGAAATCTTATTTGAATTCTCATTATATGGATAATGTTATAATTTAATAACAAAGGAAATATTATAATTAATTGAAATCATCAAGGAAACTAATCATGTAAATAAAAATCTCATTTATTATTTAACTAAAATATAAATTACCAAAAGTTTGGATCATTATATCATGATACCAATTATCAAACATAATTGAAAAATCCAAATACATGAATCAATAATTACAAATTAAAAATTACATGCCATTGTTTTCATATTTCATCACATTATCATGATAAAGTCAATTATATTCCATTAATTTACTTTTATGTTGTGTGACTCTATCCAAATAATTTAAATATTTAAATATATTTTCAATTTACCATGTTAAGCCAAAACATAAAAATTTCCCAAATAAAAATGTCTCTAGTTTCACACTTTTCATGGTTTCATCATATATTTAATATTTAACACATCTATTAACAGATACAGATCAATTTCTCAATTCCAATGAACCTATCCTGAACCATGGTGGTCTATGAATTATTATTTAATGAAAATTGGTTTAAAAATTTAGTTTGGTTTTGAAAATAGTGTGCTATTACGATCAAGCTTATTTCACATAAAAGAATTGTAAAACAGTCATTAGAGAGTTTTTCTAGACCACCCACCTTACGTAATAGAGAAGAAATAATCCTATGCAAAGCATTAAATCAACACAAAACATAATAATATCATATAGACATGAATTGATACACCTTTCAAAGAAGAAATAAAGGATATTGATGGAATAAAAAAGGAATAATTTCATAAACCCATAATAACTCACATTTTTAATGCCCTTCATTTTTATCTAAGGATTAGAGGGTATAAAAAAGGAATTAAATAATACCTCAGATCTTAGATAACCTTTACAATTCATAAATCCATATTTAGGGTCAAATAGGCCATTTATTATCTTTAAAAGGGTTTTCAGTGTAGAATATTTCAGTCCACCCCCTCATTAGTCCAATAAACTCTGAAATCATCTACTGGTTAGTGGTTACCATTGGATAGCTTTCATTGTCATCTAATATTCATTTATAATAGGTAACTACTTATTAACAATTGTGTATCATTTAATAAACTTATTCAACCAATATCCCACCAACTGGTAGGTGGACTACACCAGTTAGTTGATAGTGTTCCATCATATCCATTACTACACATCACTACTAGAGTCCATATATCATAGATTTTTTAGTCCTTAAAAACATATAAAACATTAATTTATACGAAGATAATGCTTCTTTACAAATGATTAAGTGTTTTTAAAAAACCAAACAAACTCATTCTAAAAAATAAATTTTGATTCACTTTGAAATAAATTTGATATGACATTCCCTAGAAATGATGTCTATAGACTACATGGTGGAATATGAATATATATCTAGTGTATTATAAAAAATATAGAGAGTTGATAAAGGTATATCGGCTACTCAATGTAGAAAACATGGAAAAATGTGTTGTTGAGAAATTCGATAAAAATAAATAGTTATTATAGTAAAAGGTGCACTAAATCTATCCCATGTAACATATGTTACCCTGGATCAATTTAAAAATGTTCCCAATGAATTTTGAACCTATAAAAAGTCCCTTTGAATAAATATAAACCTTCTAATGAATTTTTCCAATTTTCATGATCCTAAATTTTCTCTCATTCCCCAATGTTCTCTCAATTCTAAAAAGTGTTCTACCTTTTAAATTTGTTCATCACTCTCCTATAACCCTCTTATTATCTACTAGATCTTCTTATTATGTATTGGGATAATCTATAACATACCTAAATAAGAATAAATAAATATATATTCTCTTTGATTATAACATTCTTTTATTTTGTTTTTCACTACATTATAAAGTGAGTTACTAACGTTCCATTCCAAAACTGTTAAATGTCTTGGGAATACTGACCATTGAGGTTTCTATATACAACCTTTATTGATATTGGGTTGATTTTATTCTAGTTTCTTCTTATAACCATTTAAAAATAAATTTTTGTTTTTGGTATCTTGGAAATCATTAATGTAAAGACCCTAATATAATAACCCTCGATTAGTTTGGGTAGGAGACATATGCCTTAATCAAATATTCTAAGATGATCTCTATTATAATATAATTTATTTTATTTTATTACTTTTCACATTTTATTTTTAATAATAATTTTTATTATTCTTTTATACATATATAAAATTAATCATTAATTTAATGATTTTATTACTCTTATATATATATCTTCTTTTATAGAAATATGTTGTTATTCAATATAACATTCTATTTTGATTTACTTATATAATTTCTTCAAATTAATGTATAGAAATTTTTTAATTATCATAAAACATTGGAAAATATGTATTTATTCTTTACGTATGTAATTATTTATTTGTTATAAAATTAAATTTACCCCCATCCATCATTATATTTTATCCTACACCGAAAAAAATTTGAAATTAAAGGGGTAATGAACTAAATTAAAAAGTTTTAATGTTTTTACTATCTTCCAAACCCTTTAAATTATAAATTAGTTTTGAAAACCACAAACCTTTATTTTAAATCATTATTTCTAATAGATATTTAAAACAACCATAGAGCCCTAAAAATACATTCTATGGGTTCTGATCCTTATATGGTAAAAATAAATTTAACAGAAGAAACATATTTCTACCTTTTAAAGATCAATAGTTTATCCATTAGAGTAAATAGTTAAACATTCTTAAACACTTACAAATAATTAAGTAGAATAATTAACACATGATGGTATTTCCACATTTCTATTAGATGGTAAATAAATAATTTAATTAAATTATTCTTTAGACTAATGTAATGATAATATAATTTCTATATGAAAAATGGATCAAAAAATATATAAAATCATTAAATTAACCGATGAATTAACCAGAAAATTCCACGATGTTAAAATAGATATGTTTAGACAGGACATTGAGAGTTTTGTATGAATTCAAATGAATTTAATACTAAATGTTTTACATGATTCAATAACACTTGTAATGTTAAAAAGGACTCTATTGATATTCATTATATTGATATATTAAATATGAAAATAATGTTATTTTACCATGAAATCTCAAACTGAAATTTATAATGATCCAGGAAGTGAAATGGCTAATGAATGTTACAGTTGATGAGATCAAAAAATATCACATAATATATGTGATAATTATTAATGGAAAATAATAAATGTAGGAAATGAGTTCAATGAAATTAAAAAGGAAGTTTAAGTCCATAAGATATATGATAACACATCTATAAGGGACAACAATATTTCTCATCTTTCCATGAAAATCAATATTTACATAAAAAAGAAAAAATATTTTTATTGTTTACAAAAGGAAAATAAATAAATTTAAATTTTTTTCATGTATCGAGAAAATAATATTAAAATAAATAAGAACATTCCCATGAACCTGAAAATTTATATTGATATGTATTAATGCAGAAAATAACCAAACATTTCAATTTCGATTGCCTGTGAGGATTGACATTCTACATATGATTCTAGCGATGAAATTATTAAGTTCTTCAAGGTTGATATTGATGTTATATATAAGTAAATATTTCATTTTATACTTAATTCTATTTAAATTCTTTAACCTATTCATAAAGTTATGATGATATTCTTTATTGTAGAGATCAAACTCAAAATTGATTTCTAGAACATAAATCGTAATTTAAAGATCATAAAAAAATATAACCTAGTTTTTTCTTATAGAAATATAATTTAAAAATAAAATAATTATTTTGTTTTAAAATAATAGTTAAATTAATATTTGATAATTAGTAATATGAAATAAATGATATTAAAAATACTCTTTCTCAATTCATCTATGGTGATAAATATCTTAATATTATTTTTGGCTTCAATGAGTAATTAATTTTTTTAAAATTGGTTTATTAAAACAATATATTATTTAAAAATATTATAAAAGTTATTATTTTATAAAAGTAAATTAATAAAATAAATTTTAAAATTATTAAAATAAATTTAGGAATCTAATATATGAATAAAATTAGAATAATTCTAGATATAGTTAAAAAAACTCATTCATCTCTCATTTAACATTTCTATTTAAAAACCTATTTCAAGACCAATTTATATTTTAAAGTCATTGTTATCTAAATTAGGTGGACCCAAGAAATGGATAAAAAACATTACTTACCTAATACATTTTAGTAAAAGTGTCGTATAAATAAAACACAGGAAGATACTTAGTATGTGGACAATAGGTTATGAAGGAACAAGTGTGGTGATATTTATGGTTTTAGTAATCATGAAAACATTAAATAAGGACATGTCATATTTAGATATGATTCAAAAATTAAAATCACTGGTATTGGTATGATAGATTTATCCACCTCAATGTTAAATAAAATTGTTTTATTTTTCAACATCTTAAAGATTGATTTACTATTAAGTGGTCAATTATATGAAAATAGTTTGATAATTACATTAGTAAATGTTTTTTTAAAATATTCATAATTATAACGGATAAATTTTACTTACTGCTTCTCTATCTAAAAATGTCTCTAATATAGATTAAAAATCTATTGAAATTCCAAATTTTAATTGTCTAAGTTAATAATATAATGTATCTTTTCTTTGGAATCATTGACCGTGTTTTATTAAACTCACTATCTGGTTAAGATCAACAATAAAAAACTAGTACATGATTATCAATTTTTTATTCAAAGATAACATAGTTTTTAAACAATTCTAACTATCAGTGCAATAAATATCTTCCATAAAATATAAAAATTAATTACATAATCTAAAGCATCTTAACTAGTTCACATTGGCCTTTTTGGACAAACTCATTTCCTTAGTATAAGACATAAAGTTTACACCTTTGTAATTATAAATTATTATACTATATTTACAAGGGTCTCCTTAATAACTCAAAAAAATGAGGCATTTAAGGTTTTTTATCAATATTTAAAAGAAATTAGAAAATTAAATATTCTATAAAAACTAATATAGAACCCCAACCTAAGAGCCACATAACAATTTTTTGGGCCGGTGGGCCCTTGGTCCGGAGGGGAACCTCCCCGTATGCTAAGGAATGTCAACTAATATCAAGGTTTTACTTAGGTGATAATATGGAGAATATAAACATTGTTGATAATAATACTGGTAATATAATACCATCACTATAGAACCAATGAATTTCATAGAAGTAGAAGAGATATATTAAACAACATAAATAAAAATCCATAACATACTATCCATAATTGGTTGATAGTGTATACCCAAATCATATTAGTCATAAAATGTATACAAGATCACCCAGAGTATGATCATAGAATTACATACCCAAAAAACCAAAAAGAATACCAACTCGATGTGAAGAACCCCATAGTTCATCTTACATCCATCCCATGAACTCACGAAACATCTCGTATAGATAAGGTCTAGCCACTATGTATGATCCCTTACCTGATTTCAAATCCATAAAATTTTCATGCATCACGAGGGAATGCGAAGAGTGTGATTATAAACTCTATAGTCCACCACCAATGGCTTCCAATCGTAAATATAAATTTATATAATTTTATACATATGATAATGAATAAGAAATGTACTCATGCATAAGAATACATAACCCAATTAACAGATTCTAAATATACACAGGGAATCATTAACCTACAATGGTCAATGTTGGAGTGTAATGACATATCAACAGCTAGTCATACCTGAAGAACCTCAATATGTCATCAAAAAAAATTTCTTCTAACACCTTTTCTCATCTTATACCATGTATTCCACATATCAATTATTACCCACATCCTGATGGCATGCCCCAGAAAAGGATCACAAGTCCCTCTAAATTACACATCAACAATCACAATCATCTCAACAACCCAGTATCAAAGGTAAAAATTATGTAATTCCATTAATGTATAATAAATCACATTCATTTCAATAGTCAAACGTTTTGTGTTATGATGAGATCCATCATCCCATTATCCCAAACCATCATCCATCAATTTCATGATGAGCCTTAACCCCTATCTGATCTCCTCACTCAATATCAACCATATATTTCAATAGTGAGAACCTCTTCTATAATTGATGGTCAACACCATCCCCTAAGATTATAAATCTTTGGTGGCCTCTACCTATTTTGAGTGGTGAAAATCACTTTAATTATTTCATCATCTCTGTGCACATGAATCCAACAAAAGTGTCATCCAATCAGAGTGAGAAAAAATCCACAACATTTCCTAATCCACACCAACTAAAAACCTAATTTATACATGTGAATCTCATTTCCCATCCGAAACATGGTTATCATGACATTCCTCTTCCTAAGGATAAAATCAACTTGAATACAATTATCTTCATAATCCAACATATCTTGGTCCATTCACTATGCTCGTCAAACCTCATTTTCTCAGTCCTAGTGATTGCATCACCTCATGTATTTCGGGCCATTTCCAATATGTTTCCATGGAACCAATTAAATCATAACATAATATAACTAATTTAAAAATGATAAACAACTGGTATAACATACCAAACTATCACAAATTCCAAACCTGACATAATATATTTAAATATGCCAGGGTATTCCCATCAACATATGACAACATCCGTTAAACAATTTAAAATAAATCTTTATTTATTAAGGGTTTCACCTAGACATCCCCATGAATGTGAATTTAAAAATTCATCCCCTATAATTATTCAATGATTGTATAAATCTAGTGAACACACAAATTATGCTTAGAGGTTCTATATCATTAAATATAGACATCTATTTAGAGCTGAAACGAGAGAAATCAAGAGTTCTTGTAAACACCCTAAAACAAGTTAAAATTTCCTCAGATGAAAATATAATTATATACATGGTGATAAAGAATAAATTAATTAAGAGGTATTTATGACTCAAAAATAATTTCTAATTCAACTGACATATCTGGAATCTGATCTAAGATGAGGGATAACCAAATAAAACTAATCAAGGAAGAAAATTGGAGAACTCCCTTATTATACAAGTGAGTGAGGAGGATGAGGAGAAAAAAAATAAAAGATGGTAAATTTTTAATTTCAAAACATTTAATTAATTTCATGGTTATCAAGAAAATATTTTAATCCATGAACCAACTATGTTATACTACTATCAAAAGGAACCTCCACATCACATGGTTAGGCGCATGGTTTGTTAAACTATGCACAACCCGTGTTCACCATCTAAAATTTATTGTAGGTTCGTCACCCAGTTTTCTGAAAATGAGGCATGTTTTTTACAATTATATAATTAAAAAAGAGGTCCATATAACGTCCCCGAAATAGATAAATAAGTTTAAAAAAACTATAAACCTCAGCCTTCACCTTCTGAAATTGTTTTTTTCGAGACTGATGCTTCAAAAATGCTTGTAAACGCAGGAGGCACTCATCATGCCTTAAACCTCATCTAAAAAAAAATCATGGAGTATTAAACTATTTTCAATAACCTTAAAATTACAAAATGAAGTTTTTATTTCTCACCAAACATTAAAGTAGAAATTTAATCAAAAATTCAACCCATTTAAAAAACTAGGTTGTTATAATCTTCCGACATTATAATAGCTCATCCCCAAGAAATTATGTCTCACATAGAGAAGGTGTGTAATGCACTCATCACAAATAAATCACCCCAATCTACCCTGGTTACTCATATATAGTCGAATTATTCTTCTGTCTCCCCTCTATTAGAATTACCCACTCGGCCACTCACTAACGCAACCTGACATTTGGACGGTTCCTCCGACCACCCACTCAACATACACATCCCCACAAGGAATACCAACACTCCTACACCCATCAAATCACATTATAGAAACTCTTTTATAGGATTCTCACTATGGTTCTTAATATGTTGTTTCTACCAACACGAGAAGCACACCATAGATTACCTAAACCATATTAGTCAACATGAATATCTTGTCTAAATACACTGCTTATACTCCTAATGACACCAATTTAAACTACTAAAAGAATAAATTCTGAAATCTTATAGTACCATCACTAGGATATAATAAGTATACTCCATTATGTTTCTCTCGTCTATCAAATCCCAGTTCACTACCTTATAGAATGAGTTTGACATGAATATGTTTACCCACACAATGATGACATACCACAAACCATCCTTGAAACATCTTACCCTGGATTTTCATCCCATATCATTGATGACCCAAATTGGATAGGTCTGTAAAACTCATTGACAAATCCATAATGAATGTATCCCCTATTGTAGGATCAATAATTCAGGGGCTCAGTTGGACCTAAACATCTTTGAGAATAAATGTTAAAAAATTTCTTGAAACCCTTCCTTGTTATTCCTTAATGTACATCAGCTTGTACATGTATGTACCGCAAAAATTTTTCCGGCCCTCCAAACATATATGTATCATGCTCAATCATCTTACATGTGGTATCTCGAGCTGGTAAAATATAATCTACATAAACTCAATCCATTTCTTTGATTCATGTGTTTGACCCCCAACCCAAAATGATAGAGGGTGTTTAGACTAAAACTCCCACATAAGATACGCCATGGATGTCTCATCTCCCTTGGTTCCCTATTCAATACTATGTATGACTCAAACTAAGATCAACCTTATCTTCTCATCTAGACATAACCCTAAATCTTCCATCTTCTACGGCTAACCCACCCATGTCTGAACCTCTACCTATGGATCATGTTCAGCTCAACCCCCGGGGGCATTATCCCATGAACTCTCTAGTACCATCACATCTCCAACCTCTTAAGGCTCCACTATATTCCATCTTGGTGGTATTAGGATGAAGATTAAATACCATGGTAAATAAAAAAAATATAAATATTTATTATAAATAGGAAAATATGTAATAGAATCACATCTCACCATCCAAAGAATTCAACACCACACCCATATCACATATAATCTTGCCCCATGTGCCCTTACATACATATATTAGATATCTTTTTCATATCATGGATATAAAATATCATTGTCCATCGGTGGTTGGAATTCACCCAATAAGATATAGAGGAAAACTATTTTTTTCTTTTTATTGATATTTTATGTAGCTCACCCCATTCCTTTATTCGAACATACTCATAATAAAGTCAGTACCATACACACCATATGCATAGGATCACATATTATTTCATTAGGAACCATATAACTTGATTTGATGAGTAGAATGCCACCCAAAATCTATAGAATAAAACGTTATTTTTCTTTATTTTGACACATTAAATTGACCAACCCATCTTCATGTGTTTCAGGTTTGACAAAATAATTAACACATATATCTTGTCATCCTATCTTCCTACCACGATTCATAACACACCTCCCATTCAATAATGGGCCAAGGGTAAAAATTTCAACAATCAATAATGTCACATCTAAGTGTTACACAAGAGGTAAAAATCTATAAATAGTAACAGTACAAAATATAACATCAATTCCCCACCCCTGACAACTTCATCTATCCACCATTCATGGGGTTGTAGGCACACAAACACGAGATCTTACGTATTCCCAGTTAGATCCTAGTCATCTATCTTCCAGAAACCAAATATTAATAATAAACATAAACAAAATCACAGATACAATTTAGAGTTCCCCAATTCGGGAGCCACATAATGTTTTCTTTAAGGGGATGTTCCATTGAGCCTTAGGTGTGCCTCCCCATATTCAAAAGACTTCCAAATAACATCGGTGGTCTAAATAGACTATTGTGGGGAGACTATACATATAGGGATAATATTTATAATTTCCATACAATACCATAATTGTGGAAGAAATGAAAAAACTTAGGGAATAAAAAAAAATAAAACAATGCCTATAAAAAGAAAAAACAAACTATCCATTCATGTCCAGTAATGTATACACATTCCATATCAATCATAAAAAATAAGAAAAATAACCCAATGTTTGATCACATAAGTACATAAAAAAAATAACAAAAAGAAACTCCAACATGATGTAAGGAACCCCCATTGTGTATTCACATCCCTCATATGCACTCACACTACATCCTTGATTACTAAGAACTTTCCATAAAATTGATCCCTTACCCAATCTCAAATCCTTAACATTTGCACGTGTCTCAAGGGGCCCATGAAAGGTGTGAGTATAAACTCAATAGAATACCACCAACATGACTCTGCCTTAACCCTATATTTATATAAGTGTATGCATATGAAAATTAATAGAAACTATAATAAAAATAGAATATATAATCTATATTATTTAGTCTCAACATCCATGAGGAATAATTTACTTACTATAGAAAAAAATGGACTGGAATGATATATACATGGTTAGTCGTACAAGAGGATCCTTTGTATACCATCCACATACATGTCACCCAAAGCCTTGTCCTATATGATACCACGTATTCCACATATTGATTAATACCTACATCAAGTCAGAATTCCCCAAAAAAATATCAAAATTCCCTTATTATTCTACTTGAATGATCACCATCATCTCAACAACCCAATTTCCCATGGCATGGTGAGGTATACCCTTCAATGAATAATAAACCACCATCAGCTCAACAATATGATTTCTGAAGAGAAAATAAAATTTAACATCAATTCATTACAGATCATTAATCATGAATGTGAGAGAGAGACTCAACCACCATATTATGGTCTCACTCACAATCTACAATGTATCACAATAGATAGAAAAACCTCCATGACTGATTGTCAATAAAATCCCTAATTCCTCTAAATATATAGAGGCCTTAACCGTAATGAGTGGTCAATACGACCTAAATGATCCCTCTTATTTGTGTACATGGCTCCATCAATACTATTCACTAATCACGATGAAAAGTAATCACCATCATTTCATAACCCACACATACCAACAACCTCATTTCCACGTGTGAACCTGAACTCCCATCCATGAAAATTTCATCTCGATCCACCTCAACTTGATGATCACATCACCTCAAATATGATAGTGTTTACCATCCTACACGTTTTTTTATTCCCTCATCTTAATGAACCTTATAATCTCAATCCTAGGGATCGTATCCCCCCATGTATTATAGTTTGTTCCTTACACATTCTCATAAAACCAATTCAGTTAAAACATAAGTTAACAAATTTAAACAAATTTAACCACTGTTATAACCTTATGAACCATAAAAATGTCCCAACCTGGCTTAAAAAAATTAAATAGACAATATTATTTTCATATACATCAAACAATATAAATTAATTGATTTAAATTAAAAAAAATTATTTAATGAGGGTCTCACCTAGAACCCCCCACCCCCCCCACACACACATTGACTCACATGAACATATTTAAATGTGAATCTAATTGAACATGTATATCCATGGTGAAATCTAAGAGTCACCTATGTCATGATCTTAGGACCACCCTCAATAAATACCAACCCTATATCCGAGATGAAATGATAGAAATATGGTTTATAGAAAAGCAACATGAAGATAATGTAAATATGATAATGTAGAAATATCGTTCCAAACGGTGATAGAAAAAATATGAAACTAAGAATTTGAAATTGAAAACTCATCACTTTCTATCCAATGACTCTAAAAGAGTATAAATATGATATTAAAAGATGTATAGTCAAAGTAACCTATAGTTGGAGGAAAATGGGAGAACCCCTACTATGCTTGTGCGGGATGAGGAGGAGGAGAAAAACTATAATAGAGGGGGGGGGGGGGGGGGGGTTAATTTCACATTCATTAATGAACCAAAAGTTTAGGCCAAATGGTTTAGAAAAACATGTGCTAATCATGCAGTTCCACTGTCTAACGGAACCTCTACCACACATAGCTAGGGGAATGGTTTTTGAAACCTTATGCAAGTAGTGTTCTCCTGCAATTTATTGTGGGGTCCTCTGATGGTTTTATTTCTACCTAAAAATGTTTTTATAAGAATTTACTAGTTCAAAAATGTGTCATAATGTTTACCCAAAAGAATTTCCTATTATAAAAATATTGTGTGCCTTATTATGAACCATATATAAATGAGTTTTCAGGGGCCGATGCACTCAAAAATCATCTAAACCCTAGAGGAACTCACCAGGGCTTAACACCCATTTAAAAAAAATACCATGGATCATTAAAACTCCTCGAATTAAAAAAGTAATCCAAAAATAATTTTTGGCTATCTCAAAAAATATAAAAGTCCATGTTTAGACAAAACATTATCCTGTTTAAAAACCTCAGATGCTACATTATAAACTTTAAATGTAAAATTGTTTATAATTTCATAATAAGGACATTATAGAAAATTTTTCTTCTCAAGGATTTCTTCATTCCTTCTATACTCCTATAACACATAAAAAAATGGTTTGTCGACAAATGAAATAGTAACCCACCAAGATATGGTTTATACTCTCTTGAGAGAGTTTTGAACTACATTAATAGTTTATGGATGAGGTTTTCAATACTAATTTATATATCTATAACTGTGTTTTCAGTGGACATATATTTATGAAAAATCTATTTTGATATTGGAATGTTAAAATTCCTAATGAAATAATTTTTAATGTTTTAGTTTCAAAATGTCTTATCCTTATCATAGGGATATTCTACAGAATGTTTAACACCAAACTAAATGAAGGAATATTTTATAGGTACTAAATATAATGTAAATACAACCATGTATTTAGTTAGAGCATGAAGAACTTAGAGTAGTCAAGTCTAATAATATTATATGAAAATATTCATAAAAATATTTCTTAAATTTATGATGATGTATAAAAAGCTAGTTTTACTTTTACTAAAAAACAATCTTATAATTAAATTGAAATTGTTAAAGAACCTCCTTCTATTACATTACCCAAATATTGTGTTTAATCTAATTAACATCCCCACGGGATTTTTTATGGTAAATTACAATTAATGATTAATAATATATGGTTAGTCTAAAATGAGTTAGAACACTAGGGTTTTCTTGCCCATCTTGAACATCAATACCTTAATTATTATATAATTGATTAAAATATTATTCTTTCCATATAAGAGGAGATGAACTGATTTACAATTAACCATGTTTAGACTCACATGGAATAAATTGATGAACATACAACTATCAACACTACGTGGGATTTTCAAAATGAACTTGGAGAAAAATTAATTATCAAATGCCTCATGTCTATAATTATTGTTAAAGGTTATAATCAATAAGTAGGTTTTGACTACAGTTAAACATTTTCAACTTATTCACAGAGATAATCCTTTCTAATATTATCACCATTCACCAATAGTTTTATTTTCAATAATTTTTAATTATATGTGAAATGAAATTTTTTAAATGGATTTGTTTCTGAGAATTTCTTGTGTATCAGCCACGATATTTTCAAGATCCTAAACTTCAAAATCATTTTCTCAATGTAACAATAGTAACTTATAGTTTATGAAAAATCCCCCAGGATTTGTATGGATGTTACATAAAACTATTTTTTAAAAAAATATTTTAAAATTAGAAAAACAAATTATACTCTATTTTAAAGAAAAATAAAATGATTTATTACATTTTAAAATTTATATTGATGATTCCATTTTCATCTTAACGAAGAAATCTATTTGTAATAAGTTTTTTATTCAACGAATATTTATTTTGAATTTAGTTTTTTGAGAGAACATAAAGTATTATTTGGTTTTACAATTTCTATAAGTTGTAATATATATTTTTTAAATAAAATTACATATTTTAATTAAATTATTAATTTTTTTTGAATTGACCAGGATGAGGAAATTTTTTTACAATGATTAGAATTTTTGAGATATAATTAGATGATGTTGTTAAACTAGGGGACAAGAAGATTTATATATTTATGAATGGATCACTATAAACATCATGATTAGTGTTTTTATTTATTTCTCATTTTAAATAATATTTAATGGAATCTAAATTAAATGATCAAAAAAATTTACATATTTATACGGGAATAAATAACTATGATTATTTTATCTTATGGAAAATTATTTTTAATTACTTTTTTTCAAATGATTGTTTTTAGGATGTAAATGAGATTGGAAAAGAATTAGTGTAACTTTAAACATACTAATAAAACATCTTACCTCATGTAGAATAAAGAAAGAAAAAATTTCTATTTTTATAACCAATGTGGAAGACATTGTTACTGGATGTTTTTCACCAAATCATATGATTTAAAAATAATCTCTTAGCATTTACGCTTAGATATGATTATCTCCCAAATCAATTGTGACAATAATAGTATAATCAGTATCTTTAAATATGTTATCCAACATTCACTCATTATGAACATTGATATGAAAGACCACTTTCTTAAGGATCATATTCAAAATGGTGATATCATTCTTGAATTATTTCACCAACCTTCAATTGGTCAACATCTTTTGAAAAAAAATTTCATATCAATTTGATTTTTTAAAAGGTAATCTCGGTGTAATTATCTTGTTACATTAATAGCTTAACCATCAAAATATGGAGATTTTTTTCAAGTAGTTTTTCAAATTTAAACCTATGAAAAAAATATAAAATTTTCATTATTGAAAAAATGTATGAAAACATTTCATAATTCTGAAAATATTAAATGGATTGTTATACACAATGAAAACACATTATTTTATAGATATAAACAGGTGTATTTGGTTCTAGAACACAATCACCAAGAGGTTATTACCATGAAATTGAATTGTTTTATTTTTAATTTGATATTCAACCCTAGAATGAGTGGTGGGGCTTTACTATACAACTATTCTGACACTCCCAGGTAATTTAATACAGATTATTAATATTATCTTTTATAAACCATAAAAATGGAATGGGGTTTCTATGTTAAAATTATTTTTATAAAATAATAACATTATTCGTATTTTATTTAATTTTTTAGTTTTTTAAAAGGATCACCATTTTTTAATGAATCCATAGAGGGATGTATAATCATGGTAGTACTAATATGATTTTATATGAGACATAAAATTTCCCTATTTTTTTCAATATTTTACACTATGGATGCACTTTTTAAAACATTATTAACAAAAGTTATTACACATTACATTATGTTTACAAATATATTTTTTTTCTTGAGCTACTAAAAATGGATCTTTCAATTTTTAAAAAAAATAATAAAAAAGAACATTTTAATTTTTCAATTTTTTGAAATTATTGCTTTTACTCTATTAAAATATCATTAATGATGATAAAATTATTTTAACATTTTATTTCTAGCATAATGTAAAAAACCATATAAAAATTACATTTTACACTGTAAAAGGGGTATAATTATATGTTATTTAGTGAAATATCTATAAAATATAATTATATATGTATCTATAAAATGACGTTATGTAATTTGTGCTTGTATGGAGGGAATTTGTTTTAATAAAAATTATCATTGTATATATGTGAAATTAATTTTATCATCTTATTATTCAGGTGTTTATTATCATAAATAAGTGTTAAAATAGGGTTAGTTTTCATTATATTATGTTTTTATGATCACGTAACTCATTAATGTGTCTAATTATTTCATTAAGTGGTTGGAAGATATTTTGTTATAAATTCCAACTAAGGGGTTCTTGGTATTTGTAATATCATAGTGATGTCGTTTATAAATCATTAAATAGTGTTTATGAATCATTTATGAGTCTTTATAGTCTTATTGAACTCATGTATTGAAGTTACCAGATCTATTGGAGGTATTGAAGAAATAGTCATATTCCATAAAGGTTTTTTGCAAGATAAAGATTAAAAAAAGTCATATGTATCCAATGGACAGAATCATTGATGAAACATGATTCCATTGACAACATTTTGAAATATAACCAGCCAATAAGTAGGTTGAATAGGAATATATAATTTTGTAAAATATCCACTTTATACATAATAGAGGCTACTCGGTATCTGATGGTTTTAGGGAAGGCTATTCAACTATGCTTTTATTATGGCCCAAGATTTATTAAATCATTCCCTCAGGACATCCATAACCCCATTAAATTCTATAATGTTTTTTAGGACTTTGGATCCTATAAATAAACCCTTTAGTGGCTTAAATATGTACCAAATCATGACTTCCATGCTCTAAGATCATCAAAATTTTATCATTCTATAATGTAATCTAAATTCCAAAATATTGATTTCTTTGTAAATATTTTCATCACTCTTATATATATATATATATATATATATATATATCTATTATTATATATTTTTTAATATTCATATTTTTGTGTAGAATTGTAACTATACATACATAATATTTCTTTTATAAATCCACTCTTTATTCTTACCCTTCCTCTATTTTGGCGCTCGTTATCTTTCAAAATGAGGGACTTGGTATTCATTCCAAAATATCTATATGTTCAAGGATTTATTCTCTATTAGGTTACAAGATATAACAATAAAAATGGTTTGGTAAATTCTATTCCCATTTCACTCTGTAAATAATTAAATAGAAATAGAGTTTTAGTATCTGGGATACCATTAAATTAAATGGATTGATACAATACAATTCTTGAAATTACAGTATAAGATCTAGGGGTTAATCAAAGATGATATGTACATACCCTTTATAAAATAATGTTATTTATTATATTCCTTATAACTTATCATTTTTAACAACCATTTATCTTATTTATTAATCCATTAATACAAATAATCATTCACTTTATGATTTTATTATTATTATATACTTATCCTTTAAAAACATATTTGTTTCTTCAATAAAACTTTTTGATTTTATTTACAAATATCATCTAATTGTTTAAGTATTTAATTTTTTTTAATTAACATAAATATTTTAAAAAGTGGTTTCAATTCAGTAATCCTTTAACTATTTTTATGTGTCAATTCAACACCCCCACTTCCCATTTTATGCTACTGTAACATACAATGGGTAACAAGATTTGTTCACACTATATATTTGGAGCTGAATAAAAAAACTTATTGTCTAATACCACATATCCATCTATATATTCAATTTACATTTCATAATTAGAAACTATATACTAGAAATAAAAATAAGAATCCATAAAAGAATCATAAACCAGAGTGTTACATCATATGAAATAGGTTTGAAAGTGTTTAGAGAGATCAATCCACCCCTAGTAATCAAAATATAACTACTAAATGAATGATCCCAATTTAAAAAATTCTAAAAAAATGTATTATCATTAGAAGATGGGCCAGGATGGGAGAAGAAGAGTATAAAATGGTCTTCAGAGTGGTATTTCATGGAGTCCAAAATATATAATCATTCAATATCATATTTGATCAATATATAATGTTTACCTTAAAAAATATTTATGATTTTTTTGGATTTTTGAGAATGTTGATACTATGAATGATGGTATATTGTGATCTTACCTGATTATCATACATATTCAATATGTAAAAGTCATAAGGAAAGATCATATATCTCACATAAACATGTACCGCATTGAGGACACCTGGAAGATATGTCATAAACCAATTTTATAATTTAACCATCACCCAAATTGGTTTCATCTCTCTAAACTACATGTTAGAAAAAATGAAGAATGGAATGACATAAAGGGAGATTCCCAAATCATAATAAACATAATACAAATGAAACTACCAAATGGTTTATGTCATAATTATTGTACTTTGTTTATTTGGATATGTGGAAATCTCCATGGTGGGTGTGAGGATTATAGAGACATTCCCTTCAACATTGATCTTCTGATTTCCTTTTATCCATCTATAGTTCATATATTGTTTTCTCTAGAACAATTAATACCTTTTAACCTTCATGATTACTTCATGTAGAGATATATTGATCCCAAAAATAATGAATTTATCCATGTATTATTTTTTACATCACATATTCAACCATCTTCATGGTTTGTGAAACATAATTTCTAAATTGAACGGGTTTATGATGATATTCTTAAGAAATCTACTTAATCGTGTCTTTATCTATATGTTACACAACAATTGGTCTTGAAAGTGGTTTCTTTAAAGATGAGGTGAGTTTGAGATGATGGATTATAGAATATGTCTTAGTCCTTGGAATAACACATCACAGTTTGATTGAACTAACATTCTCATATAAATTTTGAGTTAGTTGGGAAGGAATATTTATACATTATTACTGGTTCAGAAAGGGAAGTGTCAATCAATATCATTGGTATCATTTTCTATATCAAATTATTCCGTTTAATATTTTCATCATTATATTGATTGATATTAATGTGTTTCAAAAAATCATCATTATTATAATCAACCATTCGGTGGGCTGACCACTTTTTTTTTATCTTGGTGGTTATTTATTTTCAAATCATTATTAGTTTTATTGAATAAGTTATTTTTATGGAGGATATTGGAAAAACTTTTATTGAAATGGGTCCTTTGTTGTAGCCTACTACCAAAACTATATCCTGATAATCTTAATATCCTAGAGTGTATATGTAAAAGAAAATGTCAGATTTATTATACTATGGTCGTTGTTGTTTTTTAGGATATGATGTCCCTATGAGAACACTGTAACACTACACAACCCATTTAATATATAGAAAACAATCAATATGTTTGTATAGTATAGGTAAAATCCCTACAAGGCCTTATAGGATATGGTTATGACTTCTTTTCATAAAACGAAATATGTAACACCATAGTAGTCAAATTGAATAACATATAATAAATTAATGGATTTTCAATATGTAAAAGTCTTTCCTATTTTACTTTCTAAATAATTTTCTACCGCACTCTCTGATTTTTTAGAATTATATACCATCCAACAAACAAATTCACTTGAAACTAAATGTTATTTTCAACCAATAATCCTATTATTGAGGCATCAGTCTTGCTCCTCTCCAAAGATGTGAGAGCTTCTTTATCACACACATATCATTATTTTATGGTACTATTTTTCTATTATATTCTTGGCCTAACATTCCCCCCAGGTTTTCCCTAGGCCCCCCTTGAATTTGGATGTTTTTGTACTTGTTTTGGGTGGCCATAATGGGTTCCACGGCATGGCCACACAGTTTACTAAACCGTGCATAGGTGTCCATGTCATTAAAAATACTTTCCTATTCCAACTATTACCTTCAAAAATGATATCTGATCCATCCATTTCATCAACTATTAATCCATAGATTCCTTGTATGTCTCCCAAGCTCCCTCAACCTCTCTTGGAAACCATTTTGAAGGGGTTTTTAGTGGATAAAATTCAAAGATCATCAAGTACATGATTTTCACTATTGTTTTCTTAATTTTATTTAGGATTTCTTCCCTCATCCTTGAAGTTAAAAATTTCCATATACTAATAATTCGTACCTAGGGTTGGATTTTGGGTTTATTTGTCTAATCATATGGATTTTGATTTGTTCTCACTCCATTGTGGTGCGATAGTGGTGTAGTTGATGTTTCACACAACGATTTGGGGCTTTTGGCATATAATTTAAGATATTCCATGTGTAAGAATTTCTTGATGAGTTTTCATTGCATGAATTAAATTTTTAACATGTTCCACTTCCATTATGATTGGTTTAAAAACCAGTTTTAGTAGCATAGAGTATGATTTTGATTTAGAAAGTAGCATTTTTGGGTAAAAATTAGTGTTTATAATGTGTAATCCATGTTGTATTACTTGGGGCTCTTTTTGGTACTTGGAATGGATTTATTAAGTGGTTTTAGGGATAACATTTTTGGTTTGGTGTGACTTTGGTGTGAATTAGGATTTAAAAGAGAGTTTTAATTGAATTCTATATTCAAATATTTGTTAAACTTATTGAAATTGTTTTATGATAATTTTTAATGGTTTATTGTGTTACACAAAGGGTGAATAACATGTTTAGAAACTAATTGATGTTTTTATTACTAGAACTATTATTTTTTATTAGTAAGTGATATTTGATACCATGTGAAACTTTTTTGGGAACAAAGAGGGAAACCCGGGTATCTAGGTTGGTAGACTAGGACTATTATGTTAGTGATATGGAGTGGTTCTATCCTTGATTCAATTATCAAGTTGATATTGACAACAAAAAATAAACTTTGATGATGTTTGGGACTATGAGGACATTGGTTTTTCCCCTTCTTGTGTCTCATCCATGGGAATTTTATGGATTATGGTTTCTTTAACACTAAGATATGAGGTGCAAAGGGACTACAACTAGCTAGTAACTTGGCGTGTTCATCTGACTAGTGCTCATGGAATATTTTTTACTTACTATTAGAATGTGGTATGTTTTGAAAGAAAATTATGTAGCATGCATGTTTTATTAAAATGTTTACATTTTTTAATGATTCCCCTTGAAAATAGTTTCATATAAAATTTGTACCCCTTTATAAATAGTTGCTACAATTACTTCTTTATAAAAACATGCATGAATTTTATCATTTAATTTTCATCACATGGAATATTTTGGGTGGTATCCTCTTGGTCTTATGGTTGCACCCAAATTAGACCTTTGTGTGTATATAGACTTGGTAATTTTTTTACACAGGTAAGTATAAGGCCTTTGTATATGGGGATTCAGATTGTAATCTTACATCCTTAGTGCGATGTTGTGGAGAAGGATTGGGGATAATGAACCCTTGCCGTGTGGGGGTTATTGGGCTGTTTTGTATGCTAATTTTGTGTTTTTTACCTATTGGTATTGGTCTAAAACTATTTATTTCATTATTGAATTTTTAATTAAGGTGTTTTTGGAATAAATTTTTAGATTCATCTTATTTAGGGTTTTTGGTTGTTTAATTCTTCTAAAATTTGATAAATCATTCCCAAAAAATTATCATGATACCCCAGAACTTGTTCTAATTTATGGGGATCTTTAACAACATTGGGGACTTTTCATGGATTCAGATGGGTATTAGTTTTGAGGGTGACCATATATGGTTCACACCATAATAGTATTTGATGGAGTTTAATCTCTCGGTCAAATTATTTGGGAAAAGTCTGATTAGATATGATCTAAGAAATTCCGGGCTCAGAGTTCAGGTTGCAAGTTGGGTTCCTATACAGTACCTCTCATGATAGAACATGAGTCTCTATGGTGTTTTAGGATTGTTTGTTTTCCTTCTCTTTCAGGTGAGATGTGCGGGCTGCAGACTGCATGTGGACATTGGGTGGGAATGAATTAGTTTCTTATTTAATTATTGTGATGTGTTTGATTTATTTATATTTGATGTTGTTGTTGAAATTTTTTAGAACTAGCGTACTAAAAATTTCATTGGTGAATGTTTCTTTTTGTAGAATCTTACCTCCCTAAAGACCTCCCTTGAACCAATGGGAGGAATCTAGAGAGAGTTCTACCACACCACTCGATCAGATGCTGGTATAAGTTGTGGTCTAGGTTTTCCAATCTCTAAGGATTGTATTGATTCTTTCTCCAGCTCCACCTAGAGAAGATGAGTTTGGTCCTAGAAAGGATAAATACCAAGATTTCCTGAAAAATAAACCCCCATCATTCTAAGGTAGCTCAAAACCTCAATAGGTAGAGGAATTGCTCTATAAGATAGATCATATGTTCAGGTTTTTGACACACCTGAGGAGGTAAGGGTGAAATGTGCCTCATTTCTAATAGAGGGTCCTAGTCATATGTGTTAGGAATATATGCTTCAAGTAGTGATGCATGAGAAGATGAGATGGAATGATTTCACGGCCATATTAAATGAGAAGTATTTCCATGAGGTCCGGACCTATGTCAGATCCTGAGAGTTCAATGATACTTCCAAGGGAGATCGGTCCGTAATGTAATTTTCTATCATTTTTGTGTAACTAGTGTGTTATTCACATGAGATTGTTTATAATGAGTCCCTAATAGCTCAAAAGTTTGAGATGGGGCTGCGACCATAAATTTACTCTCAATTCTTCTTGTTAAAGCTATGAATGTATAATAAGGTGGTTGACCATCCTTTTATGGTCTAATTTTATCAGAAAGAAAACTATGGGATTTTGGAGTGGTGCCTGCTATGGGCGGTGGTAGATCATCTAATATGAAAAGCAAGCAAGATGAATAGGGTAATAAGGGAGGTTGTAGTTCAATACATCCTTCCATAAAGTTCTCATCTATGGATTCTGATGTAGGGAATATTATGCGCCACCATTTTGGGAGGCCAAGGCACACATGACATTCATGTACATCTCCTCTTAAGACCTGTTATAAGTGTGGAGTTTTAGAAAACTTAAAGTGCTTTTGGAAGGTGCAATGTCCACTCAACAGTGGTGTAGGAACTGTGGATTCTAGGGGAGTTTCGTTTTAATTAGAGCCATCGAGGAATGGAAGATCATAGTTTTGTGGCCATGGTGGTAGGTCCGGATCATCATCTAGGCAGATCTAGTTCAAAGAAGATCCACAAACAAGTTTCCGTTCTCAAGAAGTGCATATGCATCTTCATGCGGTGAATCGGTAACCAACGGTGTCAGATACAGGGACTTGGATAGTTCAGGGTACTGTTTCGATTGCATCTTTTATTTATACCCTTCTATTTTATACCCGTGATTCTATTTAATTTATCTCTACAAGTATTTTGAACCTTGTAAATTTTCCAATTGATTTGTTGTCTATTGTGATATAGTTGATGATATTATTAAGTAAGAAGAGGTAGAAGGGTCCTAGGTGCCCGATGTTTACACTTACAATGTCAGTGGTTGAGATGGTGTGGGACCCACTAGTTTTGGATATGTATCTCTTTGACATAATCCTCATCATTGATTTGATAGTTCACTTTCAAGAACATATCGATTTCTATAGGCGTTGGGTGAGTTTCATGGCACCTGATGGGAGAGATCATGTTTTTTTGGGAAATGGGATCCTTGGTCAGGTTGTGTGGGACCTCCACTCCCATAGATAGAAAATAATGTCTTCCAATTATTTTCACTGATTCTAGAAGAAAATTATCATGATCTGGAGGGTGGAATACCTCATGTAGTGTATGAGTTTCTACAGGTATTTCCAAATGACTTTTTAGGATTTACCCCAGAGCAGGACATGGATTTCTCGATTGATTTAGCATCGAGAACACAACTGATATCTATTACCTCATATTTTATGGCCCCCTATGAGTTGAGGGAATTAAATATAAAGTTGGATGATTTTTATTCCAATGGATTCATTCGCTCGAAGGTCTCTCCTTGGGCCACTTATCTTCATTTTTCAAATATGGGTGATGGGTCCCTCTGGCTGTGCAATGATTATCAGAAGTTGAATGTGGTAACTATCAAGACAAACTATAATTTTCAATGAATAGATGAATTTTTTTATCAATTGAATCTGTAAATTGGTTTTAAAAGATATATTTATGTTTGGGTTACCAGAAAGTCTGGGTGAGAGAGGAAAATATCCCAAAGACAGCCTTCTGAAGCAGGTATGGCCACTATGAGTTCATGTTAATCCCCATCAGATTTACCAATGCTCCAGCGGTCATTATGGAACTCATGAATAGGTTGTTCCAAAAATATCTTGACTCCATCAACATGGTATCCATGGAAGTCATCCTAGTTAAATCTAGTTTTGAGGAAGATTTTGAGAGTCATTTGCAGATCATGTTGGGCACTTCGTATGATAACCTTCTTTATAAAAAGTTTTCCAAGTGAACTTTTTGGATTAGGGAAGTTATTTTTCAGGACTATGTGATCTTGGATCAAGGGGTTTTAGTGGACCCCAAGAAGATATGTGTAGTAATTTAATGGAAGAATCTAAGGAATTCATTTGAGATTAGATGTTTCCTCAAACTGGAATGTTAATACAATCATTTTGTTTGGGATTTCTCCTAGATTTCCTCGCCCATGACCACACTCACCCAAAAAGGGGTGATGTCTAAAGGGGAACCAAAATGTCAGGAATCCTTCAAGGGGTTGAATCATTGGTTGACTACCTCCTCTGTGATGATCTTTCTTGAATTTGGAAAGGGATATGTGTTGTTTTGTGATTCTTTAGGTATGGGTCTAAGGCCTGTGCTTATGCAGGTTGATCACATAGTGGCATATGGATCTCACCAACTCCGACCACATTAATGTAATTACCCAACCAATGACATAGAATTGGAAGAGGGTGATGCAATCATTGAATAAATGGAGTCACTACCTCTTTGGGGAGAATTTTTTGGCCTACTCTGATCATAAGAGTTTAGACTACATTTTCTCACATAAGGATCTAAATATAAGGTATCATAATTAGATCAAATATTTTTGGTTATTTGAATTTTATATTTTCTTTACCCCAGGAATGGGTAATGTGGTGGATGATTCCTTGAGTTTAAGAGTACTAGTGTAGGATTTTTTGAAGTCTAGTGATGAGTGGACTCTGATGGGGTTCTTTTCTCCGATGCATGTGGAGTCCAAGAAGAAAATTGAATGTGTATTCTGGGTAATCATTCAGTTGACTCCGACTATTTTAGAGTTGATTCAGTGGGATAGTACAAGTGTTGAGCTATGTCAGTGGTGGCTGTTGTTTTTTCATGGTTGAGAGACTTCTATTGATTATTCATCGTATCTTGAGGGAATCTTGTGGTTCAAGGTTTGTTCAATGATTTTGTTTTCTTTGAGGAAGGTGGTGATATAGGATAGCCACCAATATCAATGGGTTTTTCATTGTGGAGACATTTAAATTTAATATGTTGTACATTGAGATTTTGGGTTTCTAGGTTTGAGACGTGATATATATGATTTCTTGTCAATATGTTATAAACGACAACTGGTGAAAAAGATCATCAAAGGCCTATGATTTGCTTCAGCCGTTACCCATTCCCATATTGAAGTGGTAAAATGCCTCTGTGGAATTAATTATTGGCTTACCTCATACACCTCGAGCTAGAAATTACATTTGGGTATTGGTTGATCTTCTGAACAAATAATCCCACTTCATTCCAATTAGAGACATAACTAATGTGGATGATATGAAGAGATTGTATATTTAGGAGGTGGTGAGGATTCATGGTGTTCCATCATTAGTTGTTTCATAAAGATACCCCCTATTTAACTATAGGTTTTTGGGAAGGACTTCAGAAGGATTTAGGGTCCTAGATAATGATGAGAATGACATACCATCCTCATATGGATGGTCAAATAGAGTGGGAAAATAATATTATGGAAGACATTCTTCATGAATGTGTCCTGGACATCGGTGGTTCATGGGATATCCACTTTATATTAGTTGTGTTCTTTTATAATGAAAGCTAACAATCCTCAATTTTAATGGCTCATTTTAAGTAACTCTATGGTTGGTATTGTCGGTCCCCCTGTGATGGGCAGCAGAATGTGAGACATTGCTGTTGGGGATGAGCCTAGTGAAAGAGACATCAGAGAAGGTCATTTTAATCAGGTAGTGGTTATTGAAAGCTCAGAGATTCCCAAAATCTTATTATTACTAGAGGCATAGTTATATAAAGTTTTCTTTGGGTGATGTGGTATTCATAAATGTGTCCACTCTTCTAGGTCCCCATCATTTGGGAAAGTAGGGAAAGCTAACGCCGAGGTATGTCTGACTGTGTTCCATCACCAAGTGAATTGTCAAGGTAGAATAAAAGTTGGATTTTTCCTCTCATATGAAATATATTCATTATGTTTTCCACGTCTCCCAAAGGAATAAGTAAAATGTAGATCTTTCCCACTTATTGAATTTGGAAGAGTTGGATAAAGAGCCTGATTTATCAGTGTTTGATCGACCTATGCGAGTAGTGGATTTCTAAGAGAAGGTGTTTCAAGATAATTCTAATACATTATTCCAGATCCTTTGGAATCATGGAAATTATGTGCATGAAAAATGGTAGTGGATTTCATAGGTTGATCAAGAGTACCCATTCTTGTTTTCTGATCAAGCTTTGGGTTGGCTTTCTAAGGAGAAATGTTCTCATGGTGGGGAGAATTTTCACACAAATATCCTTATTTTAAGGACATTCTT
This sequence comes from Viscum album, assembly GCA_963277665.1. Taxonomy (NCBI): domain Eukaryota; kingdom Viridiplantae; phylum Streptophyta; class Magnoliopsida; order Santalales; family Viscaceae; genus Viscum; species Viscum album. The sequence goes on along the minus strand of OY728128.1, from coordinate 2,137,596,786 downwards.
TCCCTTTTTTTCTAGTCATATATTTTCCTATAAAATTCTCCATGACCCCCCCCCTGAATTTTGAATTATTGGGACTTATTTTGGGTGTCCATAATGGGCCACAGGGTTTTCCTACATGATTTACTAATCCATGCAATGGTTTCTAGGTCATTTAAAATATTTTGTAATTCAAACATTTCCCTTCTATAATTAAACCTAATATTCCAATTTCATCCCCAAATTGACCCTATCATCCATGTAAGTCTCACACGCTCCCCCAACCTCTCTTGGAACCCATTTTTTGAAGGGGGTTTTCTGGGACAATCGTCAAGGATCATCATGTAAGTGGTTTCCTCTCTTTTTTTCTTCTTTTTCCTTATAGGTTTTCCTCCTCCTTGAAGATACACATGTCCAAAAACTATTTCTTCATATATAGGGTTTTTACGGCTTCTTTTTCCAATATTTTGGATTTATCTTTGTTTTCACTCCCTTGTGGTGCGATAGTGGTGCCGTTGAAGTTTCACACAAGGATTTTCAGTTTTTCACATATAAGTTCAGTGATTCCATGTGTAAGAGTTATTTTTTGAGTTAGCATTGCTTGATTTACATTTTTACCATGTTCCTTTTCAATTTTTCTTGGTGTGAAAACCATTTTTCCTGGAATGGATATGCATTTTATTTTTAATGTAGCATTTCATTTGTAAAACTGAGTATATTTAATGTTTAATCCATGTTGTATTATTTGGGTTGTTTTATGGTCCATGTAATGGTTTTATTAAGTGGTGTTTGGGATGAAAATTATAGTTTGGTGTGACATTGGTGTGAATTTGGCTATAATGGAGGGTTTTTAAATGGATTCCAGGTGGAAGGAGTAGTTAAAGTTCCTGAAATTGTTTTATGAAAATTTTAAATGGTTTATTGAGTTACACAATGGGTGAAAACATGTTTAGCTATAGTTTAGAGTGTGTATGACCAAAAATTGTATTTTTTATGTGGAAATAGTAATGGATAGCTTCTTGAACTTTTTTGATAAAAAAATATGGAATCCCTGGTATCTAGGTGGGTGGACTAGGATAAGTATTCTAGTGATCCGATGTGGTATCATCTCGATTTCGCTTAACAAGTTGAAGATGAAAAAACTAGATAAAAATTGATGATGTTGGTGACCACTAGGACATTGTTGTCTCAACTACTAGTGGATTTGAATTAAAATTTTATTAATTTTGATATCTTTTACACCAAGATATGAGGTTCCCCGGGCTGAGAACTAGCAAGTTCCTAGGGGTGTTCCTGTGACTTGTGCTCGTGAAATATTTTGTAATTAATATTGGAATATGGTGTGTTCGAATGGAAAATTAAGTATCATTCATTATATATTAAAAGTGTTCATTATTTAAATCTTACCATTTAAAAGAGTTTTATTTAAAATTTTCCACCATTTTAAAAAAATTCTACCATTTCTTTTTATAAAAACATTAAAACTTTTTATCTTATAATGTTTGTCACATGGAATATTTTAGGTGGTATCCTATTAGGCATAGGATCACAATATACTTACAGATTTTATTTTATGCAGACTTGGTTTTTTTTACCCTGGTAATGACAAGGTCTTTAGAGATAGTGGTTCAGGTTTTTACATCCATCCTTGGTGAAGTGTAGTAGATAAGGCTTAGGGATAATGAAACCCTGTTTGTGGTGGTTCTTGAGTTGTTCGTGTTACTACTTTTCTCTTGTGTACCTTTTGGTATTTCTCTAAAACTGTTTATTTCAATTCTAAATTTTTATTAAAGTCTTGTTGTGGCTAAAGATTCAGATTTAGTTTATTTATTGTTTTTGGTTATTTAATGCTTCAAAAATCGAGTAAATTGTTCCCAAACACTTATTAATGCTACCCATGCACTTGTACCAGCCTGTGAGGATCAGGAACACCATTAGGGCTTTTTCATGGACTGGGTCGGGTGTTCGTTTTTATGGAGACCAGATCTAGATAATAATATTCGTAAAAGTAATAGATTAATAGTTTATTACAAATTTGGTGATGCTAGATGATTTCACTCAATGTGTTAAATTTATCCCAATACTTAGAAAATAACTCCCATTATTTTTTCCAACAAGCATGTACCCATGTGTTAAAGGCTCCTCCTTGGCATCCAAAAGACCCATAATCTAATATGGGGTAGGTACGAATTTACGTGTACTACAGAGGCATTGTATCATGGCACTGTAGAAGTATTGTTGCAGCGAAAGAACTATAGAAGCGGTGACACTATAGCGTCAAAGTTACTATATTAGGAATTGTTGCATTGGCGGTACTATAGCCGGTACTGTAGTAGCACTGGTACTATGGGAGTACTATTCAATGAAAATATCATAGGGCCAAAAAATGGGCTTCCAAGCCTTGTATCTAGGCCACCTGTCGTGGACCTTCTGGCTATGTAATGGGCCTCCCACCACCCAGACAAAAAAGTTGTTTTTTATATAATAAAAAAATGAGGCTTTGTCCCAAATCTTAAAAAAAACTCCCTTTAATCTTTCTTGTTCCATGAGATCTGATTATAAAAATATGTTGTCATTAATTATATAAATGAAATATCAAAAATAAAACATGATTCAAATCACCCCAACCAATTACCTATCTTCTTTATAAATAATATATCAAATCTTTTATGATTTTATGGAGTGAGAACTGGAATTATCATAGATTGATTTTTTATTAAGAGGCATTACTTTGTAGTATGGTTGAGGAAACAACATTTAATACTTTTAAGTATTTGTCCGTATCATCACAAGAGACACCGTGAAATTTTATATTAAGTTATATATGTAAACATATCAACTCAAAATATCAATTTATATGTTGGTACATAATATAAGTTGGTTTATAATTAATTTATGGTGAATCCAACTACATATTGGTTTACTAATGTTAATTATTGTTATTTTTAGTTATTAATTAAACATTAATGATGTATTTGGATGTGATTCCAATTAATAGGTTCCTAGAATAGAGGAATTACCGAAATGAAACCTTTTTATATGTTACATTCATGATTTATTTTGATGTACATTTCTATTTTATTTTGTTATTGTAGTTGTCTCTTGTATTTATTGGTAGTATTTTGGTAGAAAATTGATGTTTTTGACCCAATAAAAGGTATCCCATATTCTTAAAATTATTATTATAAATAATTTCTATCCTAACATAGATTTTGTGCCCCGGATAGTGCCACTATCAGGATCACACGGCCCACCGCACATGCATGTGATTAACTGTGCACCCAGGATAGTGATTCTCTCTGAGATTCTTGTTCAACTACATTGGTGTGATTCCTTCCTAGTAAAATCATTTATCCATTTTCTTATTATATAGATGAGGCCACAGAATTGTCGAATGTTTTGGAATACCATGAATCAAAACCATTCGACCTAACCAGAACATAAGTATTTTGAAATTTCTATTCTACCATTCCAAAATTTAACCCCAATGAAATGCTAATTCATCCGATTTTGGATTCTTCACCATAGTCACCATTTCCTCTTCTCTTGTCTCCCTTGGACACTCAAATATTTTATTTTTTGTGAGTGAATATTTACGGAATCATCATGTAAGTCTTTCAATTTCTCATTTCCTCCATCGTTTTTTTCTCCTCTTGTTCTTATGAGGCACTACCTTCTACAGTATGTTGTTTTCCCTAATATGGGTTGAACATTGTCTATTTGGTTTTATTATTGATGTTTTTGGTATGATATTTCTTTTATATGTTCCTCTTATGGAGTAATTGTGGGTTTCTACAAATTTCTTGAACATTCCAATCTTTAGGTAGATGATTCCATGCTTTAGTATTATTTTATGATTTTGGTAATCTTCAATTCCTTATTAAATGATATCTATGGATTTTTTGGGTAGTGAGAATCATAATTTCAATTTTTTTTTTCATATTGGTTGAAATAATATTTTCAAAGGGAAAAGGATTGTTTTTCAATTTTTTTCTAATGTAGTAATTGTGTGTGAAAGGGGTTTCCAAGATAGTTTTCTTATTGAAAATGGTTGAATAGATTGGGATTTTTCAATGTTGGATGTGTTTTTGGGTATGTTGAGCTTCATGGGACATTATAAGCGGTGAAATAGAGCACCAAAAGTAAATTCTAGGTGACTATATGGGTGGACAAAAAATGAATGCTACTTGGTTCAGCAGGTTTGAGGTATGGTTCTCTCTAACAGGATGGCCCCTAAAACACTAACTAAACATTTTATGATTTTGAACCACATGACCATGTTATTAATTCCCCTATAGTGGTATAATAATAACTATTTTTTGGGTTATGGTTTCTACAACATGTTCACTTAGGTACGAGCTTTTTTAGGTTCCATTGATGCTAGTTCTTATAGATTACCCCTGGTGCTCATGTGAAGATATTCTTATAACATAGTTCTTGGATGTATTTTTTTCTTAGAATTTCCAAATCATTTTCAATATATAATTTTTCTCTCATTTTAATTAAAACAATCATATTGATTTTTATTATAATTTTTCCCTTGGAATCCTCCTCCTTGTGTGGTATCCAACCGAGCAATGTCTTACATCTTATATAAAATCATTTCTATATGTATATCATGTTATGTTTGGCCTAGGTAAAGGAAATATGTTTTATGGTGGTGAGAGTGGATCGGGATCCTAGTGTTCCTTGCATTGTAGGTGTTGGTGGAGGTGTCTTGAGGTTGTTGGTCATCTTGTTTCAGGTGGTTTTTGGTAGTGTAATTGCTTCACCTCCCCATTATGATGTTTTTTTGTTTAAATATGTAAAATGTTTAACTTATGATAGTTTTATTTCATTTGGATGTGGTTATTGGATATAATGTGATGACTTATTCTTGTGAGATATTTATGGTTTATTATATTATATAAATCATTCCCAATGTGCTTTGTTTGATTCTAGGGCACTAGTTTCCCATTCGTGGGAATCAGTATCACCCTTTGGGCCTTAACATGTTCCAAGTTTTGTGTCATTATTGATGGAATCCTAGAAAGGTTCATGAAAAAATTGTTTAAGATCATTGTTTTTAGCTATCTTTGGATAATTTTTTTTGGGGAGTCTATTTAGGTAGGATATAATACTTTTTGGGATTCAGTTTCTTTTTTTGTGTGGGATGTCTAGCCAACACACCTTGTGATAGACCTTGGTTATCCATGGGGTGATATTAATTTTGGTTGACTCCTCTTTCATGTTATATGTACATGCTACAAACTATTCATGGACGTCGAGTGGGGGTGGAGTGGTCTTACTTATTATCGATATTATTTTGGTTTTTTTATTTATAAATATTTTTCATGATCAAGTTGATAATTTTATTTAGAATGGTGTGTGGATATTTTTTCTTGTGTTTCTTTATCGATGTGGCATGATTCCTACACGAAGACTTCCTTTTCTACCACTATAATAGGCAAGAAAGAGTTATCCATCACGAGTTGATCACAGACTAGTAAAGGTGGTGGATTGGGATATCTATGCGTTGGGTTGGGGTGTGGGGGCTAGAGCTCCTCAGATCAGGTGAACCAAACTTGGTCAAGGAATGGACAATGAATAGGAGTTTGGAATTAAAAAACTTCTATCTTTCATGGGTATTACTGGGCACTAGGAAGAGGAGAATTGAATTGAGAAAATCCAAAGGAGGATTGGTTTACTCGACACTCCTAATGTAGTCAAGGTGGAATTTTTTGTTTCTATTGAAAGTTAATAGGTGGAGGTGGTGAGACTTAGTGGTTTGTTTTGGGAAGCATGATTATATGGGTTGGAAGGACATAAAGTTTGTCTTCAATGATAATTATTTCGCACAGACCGTATCCTTCACTATGACACGTGAGTTTTCAAATATCCACAAGGAGTATCATAACATGTTGGATTATTCCAACAACTTCACTTAGTTAGTATGGCTCATACCCTAAGTTGATTCAAATGAGTAGTTAAAGTCCTCGTGGTTTGAAATGGATGTTCATGTTAAAGATTTATAGTGAAGTGTTTGATCAAACTTTTATAATAGAGATTTACCACTATAGAAATTTGGGTTTCATAGGACCCATTTCAAAATGGGATATAGGTAGTGGCAGTTTATCTGAAAACAAGATAAATCATGATGTTAAATTGCAAAAGGTATGTAGATGTATAGGAAATCCTATAAGACTACTTTCATCTCTAGGTTCATATTCATATTTATTCATGTTCCAATAGTATGGGAAGGTGGGGAATATTCTTTCAATGTGTTCATCTCAACTAAGACCTTGTCATCGGTGTAGAATTATGGGGGACTTGTATATTTTTTTTCAAAGTGGCATGCCGAAATCAGGGAGTTTTAGGTTTGAAAAACATTAGAGAAATTCCATCCGAGTTGAAAACATCCTCGGAAGTGGGTTCCTAGATTGGTGGATCTGAAGGTAGGTTTGTATCTTCATTAGGGATAATTTATCATAAGGAAAAGATGATGTTTAGCGGTCATTGTAAATCACATGTAGAGACTATGCACATTCCTTTTATGGACCAAGTTCCAGCAGAATTTGATGCGGGGCCTTCAATAATTCGAGTAATGATTCTTATTGCATCATCTTTCACTAATTCTCTATTTTATACATGTGACACTATTTCTATTATTTCTTCCTGTCTTTTAAAATTGTTTAAATTTTTGACTGATCTCATGTCATATGATATTGATTTAATGATGCATCTTGGTAAAAAGAGAGAGAAATGTCTAATGTGTCAGTATTGTGCACTCACTATTTCAAAGGTAAGGATGGAATGTGATATTTTGGTTTTTGAAATTGAAAATTTAGATGTGACTCTGGGTATGGATTAGATGGTCTTCTACTAATTTCATATTAACAATTATCTCTAGAATGTGAGTTTATTGGTAGTTTAAGGGAGTACCAAAGAGTTTCACGGTGAATGTGATCCTCAATTAAGATGTGATGGACCTCCACTTCCAAATATTGGAAATATAGATTTTTTTGAAATCATCAATCACATTGGAGTAAAAGGGTGGAAATTCGGAGAGTTTATTACCTATTATGGTTGATGAGATTATAGATAAATTATCAGATGATTTTTAGGGTTGTCTCCATAGTTGAATGCCGTGTTTGCCATTAAAATAGAACCAGGAACACAACTAATATCTCTTATCTCATATCACATGAACCCCAAAGAGTTGAGTTAATTTAATACCGAGTTGGATAATTTGGAATCCAAATTATTCATTCAATCAAGTGACTCACCTTGGTTCATCCATGGTATGTTTTCTAAATGGCTAATGGATCTATCTAATTGTGTATTTATTACCCAAACATGAATAAGGTAATGATCAAGAATAAGTATACCATCTCCCATAATTATGAAATATTTGATCAAACTGTGGAGGAAACATGGTTCTCTAATATCATTTTATGTTCTTGGGTATTACCAATTCATATTCAAAGAGGCAGATGTTCCTAAGACAGATTCTAGAAGAAGGTAAGGCCATTTTTTGGTAATTTGGTAATGCCATTCAGTTTGATGAATGCCCCGGAATTTTTCATCTCTCTTGAGAATGAGGTTTTCCATCAGTACCTCGATTCCTTCATTTTGGTGTTCGTGGATGACATCTTGGTCAACTTGGGGACCGAGGAGGGGCATGTGTGGCACATAATGGTCATGATATTAAATCATTGAGATCATCATATCTATTCTAAACTCTATATGTGTACATTATGTATTATGGAAGTAATGTTCCTAGTTCATTTGATTACAGAACATGGGGCTTTGGTATAACCTATGAAGTTCAAGGTTATAATGTCATCATTTCAGCTAAATAATGTTTTTGAAATTAGAATATTTTTGGGTTTGACAGCATATTATTGTATGGTTTTCAGTGATTTCTCTTAGCTTGTTTATCCCATGACCGCACTTACCCAGGAAGGGGTAATTTTAGAATTTAGCTATGAATTACTGCAAACCTTTGAGAATATTAAGTGATAGTTGACCACAACCCCTATTTTGATGTTTCCAAAATCTAGAATGGGATATGTGGTCTACTGTTATGTCTCAGGTATAGGTCTTGGGCGTGTGATGGTAGAGGATGAGCATGTGGTGGAATATGGTTCTTTCCGGCTCCAAACAGATGTTAAAAATTACCCAACCCAGGACATGGAATTAGGATAAGTGACGCACAACGTAAATACATTTAATCGCTACCAATTTGGTGATAAGTTTATATTCTACTTGGATCATATGATCCTAGTGTACATTTTCTCCGAGGTGAAACTAAATTTTATGTACCATCATTTAGTGTATTATCTTCATGGGTTTGATTTCAATATAGTGTATACAAAGGGAAAAGGCAATTAGGTAGAATATGTCTTGAGAAGGAAAGTGTCCTTGAATGACATGAAATAGTTCAGTGATGAGTGGAACTTGAAGGGGGTGTTCTCCTACTTGCATATAGAGACTAAGGAACATTGTGTATGAGTGTTCTTCATTAGTCTTCTGCTAGAAATATCCCTCCTATAGATAATTATACCTGAAAATCCTAGAGAAGAGATATCCTAATATTTTGTTCCATTATTAAATTATGGGGGGGTACCCATTGATTGGTCTTTGTCTTTATAAGGGTTTATTTTACTCAAGGGTTGTGTGGTGGTATTGTTGTATTGTGAAAGGTGTTGATATAACATAGACTCCAATCACATAAATCTATTAATATATTGACCAAAAAGATGTTCTGTGATGTGCCTCATTGGTTCTAGAGGTATGGTATGACACATGATAAAGATTACTTCATTTCTAGGTGTTATGTTTGGCACTAGGTGAAAGTATATAAAATAAACTGCCTCTTGTTTTCTTTATCCATTACCCATTTTTACATAGAAGTTGGAAAATATGGCCATGTAATTCATTATTGTATTACCAATTACACCCCAATGACGTAACACCATATGGTTGTTTATTGATCATATGACCAAATTATCTCATTTCATTTTGATCCGGGGCATGACCAAAGTGGATCAGTTGGGCTGGTTGTACATTCAAGAGATTGTGAGAATCGTTGATGTACCAATGATGATTTGCTCAGATAGGGACCCTTGCAATACCTCTCTGTTTTGGTAAGGTCTTATAAAGGGAATGGGTTTATAGGTCAAGTTCAGTGTTGAATATCATCTTAAAACAGATGGTCAGACAAAGGAGGCAAATAATATTTTGGAATACATGCTTAGAACATGCATGTTGGATTTTAGAGGCTATTGGTATAACAACATGAGAATGTTATAGTTTATATATAATAATAGTTACCAATCATTGATCTGAATGAAACCCATTCAGGAAGTTTATGGTTTGTTGTGGCAGTCTCCTTTGAGCTAGACGGGGGTGGGTGAGACCTTGTTGGTGGGAATGAGTTTTGTTCAGGAGACATCTGATAATATCCAATTGATCAGGAATTTTTATACAATAGAAATCATTAATACTTATTTTTTAATTAAAATATAAAATAAATTTAATTCAATATTGGTGATCATGTGTTTTTGAAAGTTTCTCCTCAATTGGGTAACCATCTTCTGGGAAAGTAAGGGAAGCTAATTCCATGGTATGTCATACATTTTCGGATTACCAAAATATTTGGTAATGTGGCATATAATTAATTTTTTTATTAGTTTATTTCAATTAATTATTTGTTCCATGTATCACAGGTGAAGAAGTGTAATACGGATCCCCTAATGTGTGGAATTGGGAAGAGTTGGAGTGAAACCAGATTTGTCAATGTTCAAGCGACCAATGTGGATTGTGGATTACTAAGAGAAAGTGCATAAGAGGAAGTCCATATCATTGGTTAAGGTTCATTGGTACTATATAATCAATGAAAATGATACATGAGAGTAGGATTATTTGGTAGATGAGTAGTACCTATTTTTATATCAGACTTTGGATTGACTTCTGTGGGGGAATAGTTTTCATAATGTGGATAATTTTCATATTTGTGGCTTCTTTGGAGGTACATTTCTATTTTATTTTGGTGTTACTATTGTTCATTAAATTTATTGGTAGTTTTTTGTGAAAAAATGGATGTTTTGGACCTGAGAGTATGTGGAACACAGTTGGAGCATGATTAGTAGAAGCAATTTTCCATCCTAAGAGAGACTGTGTGTCGTGGAAAATGTGATTATCTAGGACACTGGGATTACTGCACTGGTGTATGGATAACCATTCACCCAGAATAGGGGTTCTATATTGGGTGCATGGTCAAATTAATGGGGTTTTTACTTTCCCAATAAAACCATTCTACTAGTTACCTCATGAACATAGGAAGCTTGATGGTTTCTACATGGTTTGGAAAACTATGTTTCCATATCGTGAGACCTTCCTTGAACCTAAAAAATGTGGAATTCTCTATTCAACCATTAACCTAATATATCCCAAAATCCACTTTAATTTATCCCATTTGGTATTCTTCACCTGAGGAACCTCTCCCTCTCTTTTTTCCACCCTTTAGACCCTCAAATATTGTGTATTTTTTATGTATATCTTTGATAAATCATCAAGTAAGTCCTTCTATTTCACATTTTCTCATTCTTATTGATTTATCTTCCATTTATTATTAGGATATCCCTTTTCCATTGGGTTGGTTTCTATAATTTGGGATGAACCATTTCACTTTTGGTTTATTCATGATGTTTATGGTATGCTATTTCATTTACAGGTTCCTCTTTTAGTGTATATGAGGTTTTATACTAGTTTTCAAATGTTTCTAATCTGAGGTAGGTGATTCCATTCCTTACCATTATTTGATGATTTTTTCATGATCTATTGTCTTCAAAAATGTGTTCTATGGATTTCTCTGTGTGAAAATAATGATTTAAATTTTCTTTAGTGTATGTATGCTTTGAAATATGATTTTCTAAAGGAAAATTGTTGGTTTTCATGGATTTTTCTAATGTGGTACATGTGTGTGTAAAATGGGGTTTGAAAAAAAATCCTATTGAAAATGGTGTATTTTATTGGGTGTTTTCTATGTATGAAGTGTGTGTGAGAGAGTGGTGGTTCTTGTGACAAGAGTCCTGGAGAAATTTAGTACATAAAATGAATACTATGTGATTAGATGGGTAGACTAAGACCAGTATGCTAGCTGGAATGGTGGGTTCTATGCATGATTCTCTTTATCATGATTGAAACTACAATACTAACAACACATTTTTTTATTATTGGAGACTAATATACCATGGTTTTCATTCCCCTATAGTGTCTCATGCACAAGGATGCTATGGGTTATGGCTTCTATAACATGATCACTAGTGTATGAGGTTCATAGGGTCCCATTGAACCAAGTCTTAGGGATTAATCGTGATGCTCATATTATGATACTCCTAAGGCTTAGATATTAGTTACATGGAAATTTCTTTATAAATTCCAAATAAAGTTTTATTTAAAAAAATATCTCTTTTCATTAATACTAGATTAGTGATTAATATTATAATGTTTTTGCACGGAATACTTCTCTTAAGGTGGTATCCTAATGGGAATTGTCTCACACCCTACATGAAACCTAAGATGTATTTATATTTTGTTATGTTTGACCCACTTAAAGGATTGATTTAATGTGGTGTTGATGGGGGATTTGGTTTCTAGTGTTCCTCTATTTGAAGGTGTTGGTGGAGGTGGATAGAGGTTTTTGGACCTCTTGTTTCATCAATGTTTTTTGTATTTTTTGGTTCATTGTGACCGTTATAATGTTTTGGTATTTGTTTAATGATGTAAAATATCTAACTTTTGATAGTTTAATTTCATTTGGAAATGATTATTGGTTTTCATGTGATTTCATATTATTATTTTTTAGTTTTATGGTTAATTATGTAGATGAAATCATTCTCAATGTGAGTTTTTTCAATGCACAAGAACATGTTACCCTCTCATGGGGATCGAGAATAACCTTTAGAAAAATCCACATGTTAATTCTGGTGTCAGGTTGGATGGAAACCTGGACCAATTCATGACCTGAGATGTGATGCAGACAATTACTACCTAATTTGAACCCATAAGAATTTTTTAATCAATGGATCTGGGAAAAATAAATTATTAGGATGTGATCATGTCAAAATAATATAAAAGATAATGTGGAACAATATATAATGATAGAATTTTCTAATTGATCATCTTAAAATAAGATGTATAAAATAAGGAAGAACGTGAATAAAATAAAAAAATAGACCAAGAAACAAATAAAAAAAATTGGTTGAATAAAATAATCTATTCCCTGGTAATCATAACACTATGAAGAGCATTTTGTTGGTGTTATAAAATGATATATTGTTTTTAGTAAATAGGTGCAGTGGAGTGGTTGACCATGGTAATTATCTTAAGGACATAGTACATAAAAAACAATCAAAGGTATTATGAAAATTAAATGAAAAAATAAATGTATAACAATGATAAGGGGTTTTTTTACATTTATGAAATAATAAGTATGCAATTAGAAGATTATTTTTTAGAATATATTTTTTATAGAATAAGAAATATAAATAAAATAATTAATATATATATTAAATATTATCCTTTTAATTAAAAATCATTAAATTATATTCATATTATTTAGCAAATTCTAATACCTAAAAAACATAGACGAAAACTTATATAAATGGAATTAAACCTTATACTAACATTATAATGTAAAATTTTGGCACACTTCAAAAATTTTCAATCCATTGATTACATATCTTTAGTTATTAATTAAGTTATAAGACCACTCTAAAAATGATAATAAATTGGGATTATGTATTACACATGAACCCCAAAAATATATGTAGATTTATTTGTTTTTATGGACTAAGATTCCACTCTTACAACTAATAAATTATAAGACTCACTACTAAAATAATATTTATTTTATTTAATTTAAACATAAATACAAATTTATATATTATATTTTTATAAATTAATATGATTTTTTGGATTCAAAACAAACCATTGATGTATGTGAGAATTTTATTGGCAAAAAATGTGATACTCTACCATCAGTGGAGTAATCAATATAAAAAACATGAATATAAAATTTTCATTAAAGGGTATAACCAAATAAAATTTTAATTATTTATTATAATAATATATATTTGTGAAAAAAATCATAAAACAATTGAACAAAGATAATGAATTTAATTATAATAAATGAACGTGACAACCTAATGATGTAAATGAAGAAGTTTTCATAGAATAAATCTTTTTCTAGAAGATATAATTCATCAAAAACATATATATATATTGATAAAAACCACATATACTATACATTCAACATCCTAATTCGCAAAAAACTTTCAAAATTAAAAAAATAGAAATTTATATAGTGGTGGAGTCTCAAGTAACTAGAGTTTCAATTGTGAATATTAAATTTGGCCAAATATTTTAATATAAAATAAAGAAAATATTTTCCCATAAAACATCTGAAATAACTATCTTCGTAAACTAAAGATTCTTCTTGAACATATTCATTTATCCACTATCCAATTTTCTGACCAATTTAATCCATGAAGTAGAAGATATGATCCATATGGGGAAGTGGTATCCATGTTGATCAGTGTAGTCCATAATTCAGTTTATGGACCATTTTATCACATTAAATTTATGTTTTGGTATAGTTGGGTTCAATGAAATTTATATCCTATGGAGTGTATAATATTTAAAAAAAATATAAAATCTAAATATATCTTATAAATATAGTCATGCTAATAATATTAGATTCTACTTTAATATATTAAAACATGAATTTTTAACATATTCTAAAATACTTGATCTAATCCAATATTTTTGGAAAACAAACATATATAAAAAAATATGGATAAAATATATGATTTATTATAGAAAAACTATTGAATATAAATATTATTTTTTAAACTCCCCCAATCATAGATTTTTTACTCATAAGAAAATACAATTTATTCAAATTAAAATCCATAATTTAATCGAAAATCTAATAAATTGAAACGATAAAATTAAAACCATTACTAAAAACATTATGAAATAAATTATATTATAATTTTAATTATTTTCAAATTTAAATGAATTAAAAATCAATAATTCAAACAAGAAAAATGTTTCAGCATACCATATAAGAATTTTTTGCCACTAGTCACTCATATATGAAATTTATAAAAAGGTAAGATCATCTCAACATCATGAAATTAATCCAATTTTCTTGGTAAAATAATAAATACTCACATAAGTTATTTGAAGTCATTTCCCTGTCTTCTGGATTATTAAGAGAGTGTATTGAGTACTAGGAATAGTGAGTAATAATTTTATTATTATGGTTAAAAATAGGATGTTTCACTATTAGAAAACAATTCATGATCACTCATTCAACCATATTAGATATCTCAATAAAATTTCCCAAAATATATTCACGTTAGTAAATTTACCATTTCATAGAAAACCCCTCAAGTAAAAATAAGTAAACTAAAATGTAATATTATCTATAATTATTTGTTTGATTTTTTTAATTTTTAGGCATTTTTGCATTTTTATTATTTTTTAAGAGAATGGGAAGGAAAATATATATTTATTAATTAATAATGACTCGTTAACATTTCTTTTTGTTAGGGTCAGGAGTCACACAAATTATTATGATGAAGGATTCACCTCCTATTCCCTTTATATATATATATATTGTTTTACTTTGTGATTTTTAAGAATAATAAGGTTAATTATAAAGAGACATACATGAAATATAGACATTACCATGAATTTAAACTCCACCCTAAACTTACCTACATTATAATTATTCCACATAATGACACATGAATTTACCCAATTACACCATATTTTTTTAACAATATTTATTCCTTAAATTCACTAGTGAGATAGTGTAAGTAAAATGGTCTTTAAATTAATAAAATCTGTAAATCATTCCATGGATAATTGGGGATTCCAAGAAAAATTAAAGGGAAGAACCCAAACGTTGTTAATAACTCCTCTTTATAAATAACAACATTAATCACACCAGAACATGTCATTATTCTCAAAATATTTAACTAAGGTTGCCACTAAATTCGAGTTGACAATTTAAAAATTAATGGAGTTTATTTGGAAATAATATATGAAAAAATTATTTAATATACCTCTTTGGATGAAGAATTTAATATTTTCCCATGTATATGAGGTTTGTATTTCAAAAACCTACATAACTAGTAATAGTTTTTAGAAAAATTAAAATATAGAAAAATATTCCCTAGAAAAACTCATTTTTCATTTATTATGAAATACAAGGAATTATATAATATTTAATTAATTTATGTAAAAGGATAGGGGATATTCTATTTTTGATAAAAAACTTATTTTTAGAGAAATAAAACTCAAAACACCAAAATAAAAATCCAAAAAAATACAAAAATGATATCTCATCTCCCAAAATTAAAATTACACATTTTCCTTAATTACACCCTATGAATTGATATAATCTCATACAAATTATAATTTCAAATTGGATAAATACCATAAATTTGAGATAATTAAAGAAAAACCTTTATTCTCATGTGATAATGGGATCATGAAATGCAATGACATCAGTCGAATGTGTTTAATAACTATCATAGAATTTATTTAACCATTATCAATAAACTATAAATATCATTCTTATGGGAACCTATGTGTTATCCACTTATCCATAAAGAGAAAAATGAGATAAAACATAAGTTCATATCCATATATAATGCATCATTTTTTTTATCATCATTAGTCATGAACTAAAGAGATGGACATAGTCTCCTCACAGAACTCCATCTTCTATATCATCCTGTAATGGGTTGATTCTTCACAAAAATTGTATAATATTGACATATTGTTTAATTATAATCATATATCCTCGATATTTTTGGGTTTTATATTCCATTGATTTCCATCCTAGTAGAGATACATGTGTGGCACACTAGACATATAGTCCCATGTGCAGTTTCATAAAACAATCATTACATACTGGCTTTAATTCCTATTATACCCTACCATAAAGAACTATCAATGTTTTCATGACATATATGAAATATTTCAGTATTTTAATTCTCAATAACATTTAGGTTTATTGAAATAAATACTAGAAGATATAAAAAACTAAAAAAATCCAATTCATTTATCAAGAATTGGGTATTTATGTCAACTATATAAGGAACTACCTAATTTACGATAAGTCCTCAAAATCACTGACAAATTATTTCACACATGTTATCATTATAAAAATTTCTTGTATATTAATTTAAAATTTGTCTATGGAATGTAATCATAAGAAACTCATGATCTGAAATGCTCAATAAGAGAAACATGTATCTAATGATTTCAAAAGAATAATTGTGGAATACATAATATGGAAAAAATAAATAATCTGAATAACTTCGTAATAAAATAAAATATAGAGAATTATATATATATATATATTAAAATGAATGAAATCATGGATAAGAATAACTAATTATCTCGAACTGATTGAATGAATAGTTTTGGATATCAGAAATATTCTTTCAATTCATTGTTCTAAGAAACTATTCAAAGATTGGGAGAGTTATATACCAACCCTATATTTTTTTATATCATGATAAATATCAATTAATCAAGGGAGAATATAATTTTCATCCCACCCATCAAATGATTATATCAAATTCATTTAAAATAGGATTCACCAAAACATTTTATAGCATTCCTTAAGGAACCACTACCTGAATAAAAACATGGATGTTTGTATAATGGAAAATATGAAATTGAAATAAAAAATCAATGTATGTTAGTAGTAAGTAATCATCAATAATTCCAATAAATCCCCAATCAATAAATAAAAATTATTTTTAATCCAACATTAGGATATCCAAATTTTATAAGATGATATTTTAACATCATAAATATTAATATGTATATGGTTATGCCATTATGGGAATAAAATGATCATATTCTATCCAGTTACATAAATTTATTGTTTGAAGAAGAATAAATCCCAAGTAAATAATGGAATCATGGAATGTTAATTATATAAATTAACAATACCCTTAAAAATAAATTATTTAATGGGTATAAAAAAGAGGGGATCAAGAATCTAATTTTTGATATCTCGTGATCAATCCCATAGTATCTTTTATAGGTAGGGGAAACACCTCCTTAATTAACTAAACCAAGAGAAATTATTTTTATATACGGGCATTGTAAGTCCATTACATAATTATTTGTCCCAAAGGGAGTCATATACCATTTGATCATGGCTTTCTTCCTAAGCTCAAGAATCGAAAGCCTACATTGTCCCACGATAATCTTCATCCTATATCTCATGTAGAATAAATCATTTTTCCCTAAGTAATGTTTCAAACCCATCATTACCTCTCCATCAACTGATAATCAAACAACCTATCACTAAATGGAATGTCGACGACTATCATCGACTATATGGATGTCTGATATCCATCAGAAAAGCTGTAGTTGATGGATCATCAACAACCTTTGTCATCCCCAAAGCTACCACAATAGAGGTCTTCCATATATTTTTAGAGCCACCAAACACTAAATTTATATCCAATATCTCTAATACTATACACATTACCTAAACATAATCCTATTTGTCAATATAAGATTCTATCCTAGCCATCACCGTTGTAGAGGCTTGCCGCCCCTCAGTGTTGAATAGCTCTCCATCCGCAGAATAAACTCCTTTCACTCCACAAATGATAAATATATATATTCTAGGATAAATCAAGATACTTAAAACCTATAGGGTAAACAAATTTTATTATGATAAGGTAAATAGAATTTAAATCAAAAAAGATATTTTAAAAAACATTTTTAACATTGATGTAAAATAAAAATTTACATTCCAATTCAAATGTAACTTTTTAAAATGTGAATTGATTTTTTTTATATATTTAAATTTAAAATTAATCTCTTATAATGTAAACTTTATAAGACATATATTTTTTCTTCTATAAATTGTGGGAGGAATAAAAGGCATTGGAATGTGAAAGGAAAAACACTTTTTACTATTTTCGAAGTAACATTATTCAAAATTAACATTTTTAAAAGAGCACAAAAACATTTATTTGTATAAAAATGACACTTTTCCCAATATAGGTAGTGAAATTACCATATAATAAAATATTATGGTGAAATACCTAAGTATTGGATGAATTTATTTCATGATAAAACAATCATGATGAAAAAAAATTAACTAAAAGAAATGAGACTTGATTTACAAATACCCCCATCGAGAAATATAGTCCATGAAAAAAAATAGGATTTTTTATTTGGAAGAAATGTGAATATTTAAAATAAAAAATTTATAATAAAATATTATAATGTATATGGTGAACCAAAATAAACATACATATATAATCCAATATTACCATAATTTAATGAATTCATTTCACATATAGTCACACAACTGCATCATTGATAGGTTTATTATATTTGAGTAAACCATACTCATCTAGGATTTATTATAGACATATCACATGATATAATAATCATCATAACCTAGGAAATTTAAATTTAATAATTTCTCAATCATGAATTCTTAGTAAGGGAAACATATCAACCAATCATAAAGGATATATCATAAACATGAGAGACAATTTATTAAGTGAAATATATCGGATAAATATATCATAGAATTATAGTAAAAACCATAAACATTGATTGATAATCAAAGATCATATAATATTAACATTTGACAAAAGAAGTTTCATAAAAAACATAGATAATAATAATATTATGTTAATCAAATGAAACATGAAATCATAAGATCAATAATGTATATGTTTAAACCATGGAATACCAAAATCAAATGTCATATATTGGAAATAAATAGTCACATAGGAAAAATAATGTATAAAAAATAAAATCATATATAATCATTTAATTATAGCGTTAGAATCACCACATGAATATCATAGTGGAGAATGAATCACTTCATGATTCCCATAGTAGAGAGAGTATTAAATACTCAATTCTTATAGTATAGTGAGTATTAATTACTCAATTAATGTAGTGTCTTATGAGATCTAAAACCTTGACCTATTCATTGGATCCTGATATTTGAACGCACCTATCATCATACATATATATAAGTGACACTTAGAAATCAAATAATTTATACTATCACAAATATATCATCGAAAAAAAATGGATTTCATAAAAATTTTAAATTGTATCACATAATGAAATAACACGATAAATTGATATAAAAAGAAATATCATGCAAATTTTTCATATATCTGGTGATTTATCAACCATTAATTTATTATGTAATAATTCTAATAAAATGAATGAAAAATAAAAAAAGTTTAGTTTTTAAAAATTATTTATTAATAGAATATTAAAAATATGAATTTCATGATAAATTCCAACAATTATTTTTAAATTAAGTGGAAACATAATAATATATTTCCTTGAAAACAGGTTACAACAAAGAGTCCATAAAAAGAAATTAACCATTTGTTAATATATGGAATATAAAGAAATAATATATTACCATTGAATGGAATATCCATTGAAATATTTGAAAATTAATTTATTAAATACACATATAATTCAATGGATTTTTAATACCCTGGAAATAATATAATTATGAATATGAGGATCATTGGAGATTAAAAATTAATTTGATATGACAATCGTGGATTAACATACCTAGATATTACATCATTTATTATGAATATTCATTACACTACATAAACACATGCTTATGGACCGTAATAGTTTAGTGTCTTTGGAAATAGGGAGACATAATCACTAGACCATTAGTGAGATAATTCATTTCCCACTACATTTTCCACGACTATCTCCATTATTTTATATAACATACATAATAAATATCTTCATAAACTAGGGAAAGATCAAAAATAAAGGGTGAGCTCAAATTATTAGTAAGGGTAAACAAGGGTGACTCGTAGGTATAACATGAGTATAAAGGTATGAAAACATGATCCTAACATTTAAAAAGCATACACTTTATACCAAAGATCACAATCTTGAATCATGGTATCATTATTGGTGGATTATATTACATGAATTGTAATCAAATAAAATAACATAATCCATGAGAGCATAACACTATAATAAGGTACATAATTTATTATATACACATAATAATATAAATCAATTTCCATATTGGTCAATGCTCACTAAAAAGGACATCATTGATAAAAAATTCATTTGTTGTAATGAGTTCACTCCTTATCCTATCCCTCTCTTGTTGTACTAGGTTCACACCACATTCCCGCCTTGTCTTACTATATGGGGTTCACTCCCCATTCCAGTCATGTCTTACTAAACTTGGTTAAATCCCCATTTCAACCATTTATATATAAAATGATATGTATTAATATTTACCAAATGCATTAAAGGGTGATAGAGGTCCATCCCATCTCATATTGAAACCCATATATATGTTTTCCATAATATCATAAACATTCATTATATTATAACCCATTCAATGAAATGGGTATCATAAAAATTTCATCATACCATATCTTGTGGAAAAGAGATAGGTTTCATAAACATTTCCACATAGAATAACCCATGAATGTAATAATGTGTCGTCATACTTTTACCATGGTACAATCAATGGAATTAAGAATTTTTCATAAACATTTTTCCTGGCACGACCCATGGAAATAATCTAGTTTCATAGATATCATACCAGATAAATTATAAACAATTCGTAGAAATAATATGAATGGTCTCCATGTATAATATCCCTAGTAATTCATAGGTGACAAAATATTGTCATAATAGATGTATAATAATTTAAAAATAACACTAATAACATATCTCATGTAAAATATCAATTCCACCTTGAAAAATACTTTTCAAAAACATAAAACCTTTTTGAAAACCTTTTTCTTTTAAAATATATTTAAAAACATATAAAGGAAGATTTGAGAAAACATTAAATCACTTGTTAGATATAAAATATTTCTAAATAGTTTTAATTAAAAATAATAATAATTCATAATTTAAAAAACTGAAAATAATTTTATAAAATATTATTTTTGAAGAAAACATATTTCCAAGCAAAGAGACAAATAAAGTAATGTTTTATTAAAAAATAATTTATTAACTGTATTAAATACTAAACAGTGGAAAATAGTACAATTAATTTAATATATCATGATTATACATAGTATAAAAATATTTATTTTAATTAATGATTGGTAGATCATGACAATCCAATTTTGGGGAATGAATCATAAACAATCCTAACAAAAGATGATATTGTAACATAGAATCATTACCACTTTGGTTACATTGAATCATAAGACCCATGAAGGAATAACATAAAATGAAACATAAAATATCATGTGGATGAATGAATTCATGTCATTACATTTCAAATGGTCTTTATTTAAACTCATTCACATAATATAGGTGCATAACTTAAGGTACGCCTCACAGATGAAAAATTGAGGCAGAAATATAATACTGATTTGTTAAATATAAAACTCTAAACCCTATGAAATAGATATCCTCAAAGATACATGAAAACTCCAATAGTTTTTAGTATAATATATATATATATATATTAATGGTAATTTAATACACCATATAAAAGAAATAGGTGGTGAGTCTGACACGTGTCACACGGAAGTAAATTGTGATGCGAAAATCCATTAGCATATGTTTTTTACTTATTTAATAAATGTTAAAACCTCTGGTATAATAACTTTAATGGTATTATAAATAAATTACAGAACCCAATTAAAATATATCATACTATATATGATTTTCATAAGACCCTTTTTACTAATTTATTAATAATAATATGTTAAAGTCACATTTCGGGTAATAACAACTTTGTTATTCATGTATGATTTGATTTGATAAATATTTTTACTATTATATTAATCATGTTATCATAATATATATTACATTAAGAATAATATAAAATAATATATATTCATTATATATGTATTTATAATAATCTATAAGAGATTGAAATGTGAAATGAAATACACCGTTCATGAAGATGGTCGGTTGTACATATGGATAAACCATGTTTTAAATTTCCTTTTGAGTTTAAAGAATGAAAATTATATAATATATTATCATTTTAGAATAATTTTTATTTAATATATAACCAATATTTTTATTTAACTCATCCATAATTTATTCCAGGCATACGATGAACGAATCACATCGCTCCGCAAGGCGGTAGTCTGTCGTATACACAAACAACGTCATCATATTCCCAAAAATGGAAATCATGAAGCTACATTTGATATAATAGTAAAATAATAATAATAAAATCATAATAATCATATATGTAATATAAAAAAACAAAATCCAACATTATGACCATCTTTGACAGATGGTAATGGAAAACCAAAAGATATCTGTTTACGCGGCGGTAGTCCTCCACACACATGAAAAATGATTTTGTAACACATTTGATGGAAGTGGGGTTAATGATAGGTCATCAAATTATCATATAAATATATTATTATATGTAATATATGTGTTTTAATATTTTATCTTTATATAAAAATGATTAAATGGTTTTTGGGGAAAAAGTAAAATAGAAATGTTTGTTGATGAAAGTAAACCTCTTATTCGGGTATCCTCCTTTAGTTTGGACTAAAAACATTGCATGGATGTATTTATGCACAAATTAAAACTTATAGGACGATTTAGTGAAGTTTTAAGTTATTTTTCTAGTTTTTTTATAGTCTAATGTCTTGATCGGTGTGAAAAAGTGAGGTTAGTGAGTGTCATTTTATAATTGGGGAGGAGTAGTGTTTATTTAAATACACAATTGTATTAACTATTGGGAGGTATCACATACCTAATGTGTATAAAAAATTGAACAATATTGTAGGTTTGAGATTAATTTGTGGATACATACCACCACCACAAAAAATAAATGAATTTTTTATAATGTTATTCCTTATTCTTGAAGTATACTCTATTTTATCTTTATTGTGTTTTCTAAGGTAACATTTATATTTTCATTGACCTTTTTTATTTAAAATTTAATAGTATAACTAAAAAGAGAATTACAAAAGAGTGTATTTTAACTAATTGAAAATATTAATTCCAAATAATTAAATAAAAATCCCATTTTTGTGTAAAATTAATTCCAGAACAATCACATGTAATGAGAAAAACCACGATTTAACATTAAAAATGTTAATTTTTTTTAATTTCTTTCATTAATAATTTTTGTAAAATATTAAGATGAACTTATTAGAAAATATAAATTATACTCATTTCAAATATTGAATACATTTTTACAAATTTAATTCACAGGAGTTTTAGTATTTAATTATTATTAATCCAGCAGACACAATGAGAAAGCCGGGTTTTAAAGATAAAATGATCATATATTTACCAATTCTTTATATCCAATTTAAATATGAAATTTATTAAAATGAATAAAATTATATTATAATATATATAATAAAAAAAAATAATTTTCATAAAATTAAATTTCAAACTAGCTTTATAAATAATTTAACTGAAAATGATGTTTGAAATTAAAATTCAGTATTTTTCACTCTTCCTTAAAAAATGAAACTTTTAATTAAATTCTCAAAAATTAACAATAATATAATTTAGACTATATAAATTTAAAAAATTAGTTTATTTTATCAAATTGCATCTCTATATATTTGTAAAATAAATTTTATTATTGTTCATCAAAAGCCATAATTGTTTTTGAGAGAATAGTATTTCAAATACATATAAAGACTTTACTGAAAATTTTATTTTTTATTATAAATATTTTTTAATTATATAAAACCGTTATAATTATTATATAGAATTAATTTATTACTTTTTATATCGGTATGTTTAATGGCTGGGTTATAACTGTCTTGTTAAAATAATTATATTAATTATATATTAGGGTTTTATTAAAAGTTAGTATCATGTCTGACTCAGGATAATAAAGTGGGGGTGTGTAGTGAATTATTAAATTTGTGTTTCATGTAATACAATCTTAACTTCATGTTTCTTCTACTTCAGTCTATAAATTAAATTAAATTTTTACAAAAATTATAATTCATAAAAACTGGAGGTGTTACATTATTCCCCCATTATAATAATTTTTTCCCAAGAAATTCATCACTCTAATACAAAAAAGTGGGGGAACTATTTCCTCATCATATCCTCAAGTTCCCATATATCTTCCTCAAATTGGTGCTTTCGACAAAAAACATCAACTAGGTGATTGGTCTAGTTTTTTTGATCATTCACTACACAATAAAAACTCTATACTAGTTGTTACTCATAAGAAACATGTTTTTCCAGTGGTATGACTATTGAGATCAGTACATGTGAAGGTTTAGATTTGAAATTCTTCGTTAGAGAAACATTGAACACATCATGGACTTGACATTGATTTTTTGGAAGCTCCATGTGATAGGCTACCATTATAAAATGATAAATAATTTGAAACTGAATTATATACCTAGGGTTAAGTTTCCCTTTCTTCCCCTATCTCATAAACTTCTTCCAATAAAATATTATTAGGAAAATCCTATCACCAATGTTAATTTCAAGGTCACACCAGTGATTATTAGCATAAATTTTCTAAAGAATCTGATCTTCCTGGATGTTCTAATAAATGAACTTGACCTTATCTTTCATTTCTTCGACTAACTTAGGTCCCAATATCATTAACTATTCCACATAATTCTAGCACACAAAATCCCTCTATTTAGTTCCATATATGTATTCATAAAGAGAAATCTGAATTCTTGAGTGAAAGTTATTGTTGTAAGAAAACTCATCTAGAAGAAGGCGTTGATCCCAACAATAATTGAAATCCAATAAAAAAAATCTCAACAAATCTTTTAGGGTTTGAATTGTTATTTCAGACTAAACATCTTACATAGTCTGATACATAAAACTGAAAATCAACTAAGTATTAAGAGATTCCTACAAAATCATCGAATCATTTAGGTAAAACTCAAATCATGATCAGATAAAATTGAATGTGTTACTCCATACAACCTTCTAACATATTTAATGTATATATTGTAAATCTAATCTAAAGATAAGTCTTCATTGATAATGATAATGTGTGATAAAGTAGTAAGGTGATTGATATTTAACCTTATTAAATTATTACCATTACACATTTTTAGGAGTCCAATGAAAAAAATACTTCATGATGTTTTCATATTTCCATTCTAGTATGGGTAATGGATGAAACATTTCATTACACTTTTTTCATTCATACTTAACATGGTGGCATACCAAGCACTAAGATACAATCTATACAATATATCTCTCCATTACATCCTTCCTAATATTCTCTTTGAAATCCTTATACATATTTCTACTTCTAGGATGAATAGATAATGAAAAACAATGAGGATTCTCTAACAAATCATTTTTAAAATCTGGTATGAGAAGAACACAAAGATAATTCCTAAACATTAGAATCCCATCATGATAAATTTTAAACTCAATAAGATTTCTATCCTTCTTTGGAAACTATTTATATTCATTATGTGCCTATTTAATCTTCCCTTTAGAGAGATGGTTGAGTATTTAATTGAGAAATATAATATTTTTCCTATTCGTTCAGGATTTCTAGATCTATCCCTTAAAAATCTATAAATATTCGATATTTTGTGATACTCATCATTGATAATCATTCCTGGTCTTTTCAAATCAAAGCGGAATCCAAATTCTTTTCTTTCTTAGTGTGGTAATGTACTGAGAAGTCATAATATATATTCATATATAAGCATCTTCTTTGTCACATATTCAATGCATTCTATGTGTATTTATATTTAAAAAACATATTCCCATTAAATATATAATAGTTTTACCTATAATTACCATTTATCATTTTATGTAATGAAAAAAGTAGTACAACTAACTTCAAATCATGAGTTTCCTAACTTTTCTCATGAATCATCAATTTCCATGAGGAAAAAATATTACCTTGTAATTTTCTAAATGAATACATCCCAATCCCTTCGTATAGGCTTCATTTTTGATTAAAAACTCTTCTCCAATACTACGTAATGTTTGAAAAGGTTAATTGACTAAACTTTTCTTCAGTTCCATACAATTTTACTCACATTCATCTGTCTAGAAGAACATGGATTACCTTATATTTAAATTGGTAATAGGATTATATATTCAGGTGAAATTCTCCATACACCATCAATAATATCTAGCTGGTCAAACAAAACATCAGATTTCAGCCATTATGTTTGGTATGGTCAAACATTCAATAGATTATGTATTTAATTGATCTACTTATATGCCCTCTTTTGAGATTATATGACACAAAAATGAATCTTTTGGCAGCCTAAATTAATACTTCTAAAATTTATCATTTAGTTTCTATTTCCTTGGGGTATTTAGTATAAATATTAAGTGATCTTCATGATCTTCATTTCTCTTTGAATATATAAGAATATCATTAATAAATAATACCATAAATTGATCAAGGTAATATCTAAAGACTCTATTCATTAAATATATGAGGATAGTAAGAGAATTAGTTTGGTTGAAAGGAAACACAATATTGTCATAGTTTATATACCATCTTTGGAATGTTTTCATGGGTATATCATCCTTCTTAAACCTAAATTAACGATATCCAAGATTAAGGTAAATCCTATAAAAGTACTGAGCTCCACACAGTTTAGCAAATAATTCATCAATATAGGTAATATGATACTTATTAATATTTTTGTTCTTCTTCAACAGCCAATAATAAATGATGAGTTTTATTCATCCATATTTCTATTTAAAAAAATTATTTGGTCCACCCTAACGTGACACACTTTGGTAAATGTGTCGCTTGTCAATTTTTTTATAGATTTTCTTATTTAATTCTTGAATCTCAATAAGTGTATTTTTATAGGGATTCTTTGAAAATATTATTTAACCTGGTGTGAGTTATATTGAAAAATCAACATCATGTTTTGGTCAAACACTAGGAAACACTTTCAGTAATACATCATTAAATTTATAAACAATAGTAAAACCATTTATGTTGAGTTTCTCCCAAAGCATCTATGCTAAACTAAAATTCTAAATGATAATTAAGACCCATAATATAGATGTAATTTTCATAAAAGTTTCATAATTTTCACACTATTGACAGAAGGTTATAGGTTGGTTTGGAATATCAAATTTCTAATCCATTAAGAGGAATCATATATGTGAGATACAATCATCATACCATTAGGTTATTTCACTAAAAATATTATATATAATTTTTTGGGTGTGAAATTTTTACCCTTAATAAATTCTTTATATATGAAAGAATTGGTAAACCCATTGTAAATAATAAATTAGTAGTTCTTGATTGATTTTAAATTATACCTTTTACCTTATAATAATTTCAAACCTTGTCAGAAATAGAGATCACATGATATTTCCCCTTATCCATTGTCTTAAAAGGTTATTCATGTAAAAAGTAATCATTAACCCATATGTTTGGATATTGGTTAGCATAATTATTATTCATATTACACATGAAGCACTTATGGGAGGGACTTGAATTCTGTATAAATTTCTCTCTATTCTCATTATTATCTAAAATATTCCCATCAATTTAGAAAACCATTTCTAGATGACCATCTTTTCCACACATAAAACATTTAGTAGCCCACCTAAGATAATTTCTTCTATGCTTCTTCCTACACTTTGATAATAAAGGAAATCACGTCTTCCTCCCTCCATGTTATTATTTATATTTATTAGATTCCCATATTCATTTTCTTTTCAGAACCATGATTTTGATATGTAACTCCAAACTCTAATTCCACCTTAAAACCACAAAGAACAATCTCCTCATAACTACCAAATTCTCTCATTAAATGCCCATTAGAGAGATGTCTTTATTCCATTGAAGAATCAATCAGCCTTATATTTAGGTTGGATGATAATACCAAAAGTGTACATTACAAGTATTTTAAAATTATCTTCATAGGTATCAACAGATTCATCATCTTTATAAGTTATCTCAAGGAACTCCTCCATATTCGTATGAAGAACTGAAAAAAAATTATTTGTCGAAATATAATACCATTAACTCATCAAAGTCTAGGTAGTCAATTTTATCTGGTTATCTCGAATTCTTGATAAAGGTCCACTATTAATCTGCTTCACCTTCCAAATAGTAGATATTCAAAAATATTTTTTTATGATCAAAACACTGGGGAATGAAAACTATATTTTTAGTGTTATTTCTCCATTGTTCAGAAACTAGTGGATTAGTGGTTCCACTAAAGGAAGTTAACATTTTCATAAGAAGGACTCAATAGAAATTTGTTCACTCCATTTATTATTTTGACATTTATCATGATTCATTTCATGAGAATGTTTTATGATCATTGAAATGATATTTTTCATCCCAAATACTATATAATTTGGATTTTCATGATGAAAAGCATTATATTGTCCATCACTATCAGTAGTAACATAGATCCTTTAGCCTCTATCCACTTAATAAAACCAAAAATTCCATATTGGGAAATAATAATTATATTGGGAGACCACATAATCACGAAAGATCCCTTATATGATGTCTAAATATTGAAACATTATTTAATCTATGATAACTTATGTTTATCCTATGTCATTCACAATCATCATCAATTTAAATGATTCATGATGGATCATAATGATTTATTTAATTTCAAAATAATATATCTCGGGAGTGTTAAATATGGAGTGAAGCAAGACTCGTTGTCATGCACTTGTTTCTGAAAGAGTCTAGCTCAATATGATTTTTTTATGTTGTTACCCCTAAGTAAAAATGATCAAGATCCACATTCACTTGTAGTATCTAGAAACAGATGTAATTTAATGGAAGCCACTCACTCTATCTATTACCAATTTCTCATTATATTTTCTAATACATTTACTCATCCTTAGGAATAACCTTAGATATATCCATATGGATCTCAATAATCCTTTCTCATCCTAGTTTCCAATGGTCAACTAAACACTCTGTTGATATGAAATATAGCTACCCAGACTTAACAGACAAAAATATTACACCATTTTTATGAATATTCATTGCAATAAATAAAAAAACTCGTGTGGAAAAAAATAGTTTAGTGTATATGGAAACATGTTACATAAACAGTAGGCGATACGTGAGCTATGTCATCTCCCACTATGCTCTTTATAACTATCACCCTCCTTAGACATTTCATACACAGTAAATTTCATCATAAAATAGGGAAAAGAAATATAAAAAATGGTGGGATCAGATTCTCAGTTAGGATAAACAAGGGATATGTAAGAATAACATAAACAGAAGGATATGAGAACATGATCATAACATTTGAAAACCATACCCTATATATCAATGGCCACAATTTTGAATCATTATATAAAGATTAGTAGTTCATAATATAAGGATCATAAGGGAATCAAAGAACACCATCCATGAGATAATAACATTGATATATTTCATAAAATTTTTGGAATATATATAAGCGTAGAAAATCATTTTCATATTGTTCAAGGATTACCATTGAGGACATTATTTCAAAAAAATTACATTATTGAATTGATTTCACTACATGTTCCATCCTTGACACACTATTCCGAGTTCACTCCACATTCCAACCACATCTTAATGTAACAGGTTTAAACCCTATTCTAGTCATTTCAATCTTTACTGGTTTCACACCCCATTCCATATATATCTATTTTATGAGATATATAAATTTTTCCTAATGCATGGAAGGAAGATATTTTCCCACCCATCTCATAATAAAAACCATATTTATATGCTACAAAATATCCGAAAAAATCATCATATCATTACCCATGAAATGAAATTTGAATCATAAAAATTTCAAAATACCTTATCCTTCAAAAAAAATATTGGTTTCATGATAATTTCATCATATAATTACCCATGATGCGAAGAGGGTTTCATAATAATTTTATCCTGGTACAACCAACTGAATGAACCAGGTTTTATAATCATTTTATCATGGTACGGCCTATAGAAGGAATAGGGTTTCATAAACCTAATTCCATAATAACATAAACCATTTGGATAAATAGATTCAATGGTATCCTTGGATCATATCCCTAATAATTCATAGTTGACACCAAAGGATGTTTTATTAGTTGGAAAAGAATTTTGAAAGGATTTTTCAAACATTTATGGGTGAAAATATAACTTCCATTTCAATTTTTTAAACTTAAAATATTTTGAAAAAGATTTTCATTGAAAATATAATTTCAAACATATAAATTAATATTTGAAAACCATATAAAAATTTATATAAACATAAAACCCTTTTTAGATCCTTTTCATTGAAATTGATCTTAAATGATCATTTAAAAACACTCTTGATTTTTTTAGAAAACATGATTTTGGAAGTTAACAAATTTCTAACTGAAGAGTGAAATAAGGTCATATTTTCTTTAAAAAAATCATTAATTATTTTATGTACCAGTGTTTGGAAAATGGTATATTTACTATAAGATATCATAAAATACAATAGCATAAGAATATTCATGAGAATTATTGATCGGAAGATCATTAGATTTCAACATTGGAGACTTAATCGTATTCCATCTTGATAAATGAAGAGCCTGCATCATAAAAAATTTAACACTTTGGTAACATTTAATCTTAATCTTCTTAAAGTAGTTACATAAAATGAAATTTATAATATCATGATGTTGAATAAATTCATGGCATTATGACTCAAGCATGATGGTTATGGACATAATGGAAACGTGTAGTGGGGGAGATAATGAAATTTATTTTAATAATCATTTATCAAAACCATGAAAAGATATATTTCATGTGAAATTTATTATTAATTTATTTAATATCCAAAGAAATAAATACATAGAATTAGGAAAAAAAATTTGATGATTTTTGATTAACCAAAAGACCCTTTAATATTTTCTTTCATTGCTCTATATCGATCCAAGGATCAAATACCTATAGTAGTGATCCACACATATAGAAATCATCTATGAGAAAAACCACTTTATCACTAGGGTTTAGAACAGTGAATATAGTTTCTATTGTTGTGTGTTATTGGTTTCTCATTCTATATCCTTTATAAAATAACTCTTTCATTTTCATTCTTGAGAGGGAGCGAGAAGGGAGTGTCAAGAGAGGATTCATTATGTGAAACAATTATCCATTCTTAATTTGTAAAATTAATATATAATAAATATAACCACCTATTTATAGTAATATATTTCTGGTTGAAATATTATTTAATTTCTTGTCATCCATTAAATAAAATTTAAAACCATTAATAAACCTCATGCCACAAAATTATAATTTTATTATTTTTAATTTATGGCACCCATTAACTTATACAACAAAAAATATTAAGTAAAGATATTGTTTATTAATATATTTCAACATGCTTGGTCTTGTTCAGTTTGAACTCCTCTATAATTTATTAAACAACCTAATAAATATTTTTTTTCATAAATATATAATTTATTCAAAATCATGAAAATAAATATTTTTTATAATATAAACTTTTTAAAATAATTTATGTATTCACAATCCAATAAACAAATGTTATATATATATATATATTCACATAATCAAATAAATTATTTACCAGTAACTGTATTATTAATTATTACCTTTTTAATACTAGTGATCAATAAAACATGAATAAAATTATTCCTTAGTGTTCATAATAAAAATTGCTCTAATAATTAAATTCAATCACAATTTAATTGATATCAACCAAAACAATTAGTATGTGACCTAGTAGGATTAATTATTATTGAAATTATAAGGGATTGTCTAATTTCTATTATTACTATCTAGTAATGGGACAAGGCACCCGATAGAAAGAACATAATTTCGAAATGATGACACCCACATATGAATTATATTTGTATAATATAAGAACATTGTCTCAATATCTCACCAAGAAGGTTTCACATTAGTGTCACCAACCAATATACATGATATGTTTATCATTGGATATTTCAAAGAAACACATAATTACACCATGGATATGGAATTTAGGGCGAAAATTCTATTCCAATTAACAGGTTGAGATACCTTCTTCCACAAATATTAAAGAGATAGATCCTTCCTTGATTTATCCATTAATGACATGTCACTCATGATGCACCCAATGTATCCAAAATTTACAAGATTTTTTATTTTCAGGGGATATGAAATACATCTAAGTACACAAGTTGTTACATTAATTAATTGATTTATTAGATTATATGAACTATCACACATGTTCATAGATATGAATATCGAATGAAACCAAAACATGCGGAATTCCTACCAGCATGTCTTTTCTCATAATCTCTCATCATAGTGATTACTAAGTAAGAGCTTCATGAGAATATGCATCATTTTATTGCAATTAAATCAACATGGAATTAAATTACTATGTGTCAAATCAAATTATTCTATCCAACTGTAAAACATAATTTAGTAATATCATCATAGAAGATAATGTCTCTCATCAGAAAGGGGAACAACTACGACCTTATGAATGCTAAATATAATCTAGGACATTATTACATAATCATAATGAAGAAAAAAGATCAATATTAAAAATGATGTTTTATTATTATTCATTACATGAAATATATATTTAATTGATTTACAAATTGTGGGTCCAATGAAACAAACTCCCACTTTACTAGAGCTAACTTTTTATGACACTCATTCCACTATACCTCACATAATATTATTATTTATACTAAGTTAAGGATCTATTCAATGGGTATAACACGTTTTTTATCGATATAATTCTCACCTGAACATAAACCCTTAGAGAAAAATACCCTAATAGATGATTCATTCGATGGATGTGCTACATCAGTTGAGGTGATCATTTCTCTTTTTGAAGAGCCACCACTGTAGTATTATCACAATAGAGTATGATAACATATAAAGTAATTGAAAACATTTCAATATCTTTGATGAATTTGTAAATATATACTTCTTATTTAGCTACCACATAATCTACAATATACATGGACTCTATTGTATAATATGTGACCCCAACGTACTTTGAGCTCTTCCAGCCCACC
Source organism: Viscum album (assembly GCA_963277665.1). Lineage (NCBI taxonomy): Eukaryota > Viridiplantae > Streptophyta > Magnoliopsida > Santalales > Viscaceae > Viscum > Viscum album. Next base: position 2,137,563,795 of record OY728128.1, on the reverse strand, counting down.
ACAACACCATTAAAAATTACAATGTATCCCATTTGTGACATCATGTCATCATGATATTAAACAACCCAGGTAATGATAGAATAATTATTTTCATATTTACTAATATTTATTACTTAAATTATAATAAAAATATACAATTTCTTCAATATTTTATACGATTAAACTAGTTTTATAGTTAGAAACATTATTGTTTAAAAAACTAGTTCTATAACCTTTTAATTGCATACATATTTTATATCTTGTTTTTTAAATTTCATAAATTATATTTGAAAAAATAAACTATTTATTTCAAATTATAATACCAAAATTTACTTTGGTTAAATTTTTGGTATTTTTTGTTAAATTCTATATTTTAACAAAGAGTGAAAAATACTTCATTTTAAATTAAAACTACTTTTTCATATAAATTATTAATATGTTTGATTATCCTTTTTATTTGTTTAAAAGTATAATTAAACATTTTTTATCATTTAATATAATTTATTTAATTTTAATTGATATCACATATAAATTTTATATAAAAACTTTTTGAACATTTGAACATTATTACTTTAAAAACCCATTGCCTCATTCCGTCAACATTATTAATTTTAAAATAATTTTATCCAATTATGCATTTTACATTTTGAAAAAAATACATACATAGTTGTAATCGTTATTAAATTTATAATGTAATAGCATAAAATAATTTTCGAAAATTATGATATGTAAATTTAGTAATTATTTTTATTATGATGGTCAGGGTAAATAAGGTAATTAAAGGTAAAAATAATATTATAACGAATATAAAATCACACTAAAACATCTCCAAATTTCAGTTTATTAGTCTGTTTTGACCAAAATCATCATGGGGTAATCATTATACCCTTTGTATGCCACTTGGTTGTTAGAACAACATTTTTAATATTATATTCAAAGAGAAGAAAAAATTTGCCACACCCTTATATTTAACATAGTATTGTATTAATCTAGAGATATACATGGGATCTCATTGACTATACTTTTTATTTTGAAAGATATAATAATTTTATAGATCATGGTATTTTATTTATTATTTATAAGTAATATATAGTTTAATTAATTGGTGACACAACGATGATGCAGTAATTGCCTCATTAGTGGAGATTTCAAATAATTGAGATTAAAAATGTTAAAATAAATTTAATTCGATATAATTTTGGGAATAAAAGAATTATATGGATTAATTTTAAATTTTAAATATGTTTTATTGGATTTTTTGGAAAATATAAACTATTTATGATATTTTTAAAAAATTCAATATTGAATAGTGTCAAAATTGACAATAATGACATTTTATAATTAAAAATATTTAATTAAACTATATGGAAATTATAAAAATATAGAATTAGTACAAAATTTTGGATAAGTCTTATAATGTCATTAATGACTCAATTATTGGTATTTTATAATTTTATTGTAATTATACTTACCCTCGATGTAAAAATTACCTGATATCATGGTAAGAATAAAAAGTGCTAATTAAGGTTTAAAACTAAAATATAAGGATTAAAATATAATCAAAACATTTATAAATTTATTTGGATTAATGTTATTCTACCCAAAAAAATTTAACATTGAAATAAATAAATATGGACCCATTTTTAATATAATATTAATTAATATTAATTTAATATTTTAAATATTTCCATGAGTGCCCCTCCTATCTCTTATATAAGAGAACCCATTATTCTCTATTATTCACAGCTCAAAACCTATTTGGTTTAGACAAGAGCTCCCAAAATACCTTAATATAATCTCTCCCTACAATATAGAGGCCTTAGATTAGGCATAACACCTTTCTTAGAGGTGTAACTGTGTTAATAAATTGAGATTTTCTGAAGGAAAAGAATCATCTTTTTAAGTGTTATCTTTTTCATTCTTCTTACACTTCAATAAAATATTCTTCAACCATGGTGAAATAATAAATAAATAATCCACAATATAATGATCTTTTATTATGATAATATCATCACCTTAATCCATCTTCAATTTCATCATATTTGAAATTCATTATTCGTTCATGTGTACAAAGGATTACCAACCTCCGAACTGATATAATCCATTTTCCATAATTGCCTCTCAATACTTGATATTATAATGGAATTGATGTTTAAATTTTATATTTAGGAAAAAAGTTCAGTATAATATATCATTTATGATCTTAACTTTCCATGCACATAAAAATGATAACATCGTTCATGCATACGTGTGAACTACCACCTCCACAAAGCGGTGTGATTAGTTTTTCGTCACAATATAACATGGATGATATAATTATAATAATATTTAAATGATTAATATGATATTAATTATACTATTTTAATTCTATAATTATAAAATTATAATTAACTTCTTTCCATAATGTCATTTAAAAAATTGAAACATTAATCATGCGTACGTACGACCTACAATCTCATGGACTATATCATTTTTCATTTGTCATTAACATACATAAATTGTTCTATTTAAAAGTATAAATGATATATAAATGTGATTACTATTTCATGAATATTATTATATAGATTATTGATCCCTGAATAGTTTTACTATAAACACAATTTCAAATTCATTTTGGACAAAAGTAGTGAATATCGACTAAATGCCAGATTTGAACATAAATAATTAATTAATTGTTACAACATTATAATAATTCAACTAAAAGGAAAAAAATGAGAAATGATCTAAAATTTTATAATAATTAACAAAATTTTATTATTTTCATAGATAATTATTGTATGTGATGCGTCAGTTTCATGGTAAGGGAATTTATTTTAAAAACCTCTTTAAAAGTTACTCTCTCAACTATATTTATAAAATTAAAAATTGTTATTTTTAAAATTAGTATAAATTTTTTTATTACTAATTTTATTATGATTTAATTTTTTATGTTTTTTTTATTTTTAGCATTTAATTTTTTAATAATGTGTTCTCATTTATGAGTGCGCATCTTTGTAAAAAAGAAATGTGATTTCAATGTGGAAATGTTTTTTTTCTCTTCATGTTTCTTTTATGTGTTAAGTTTATGTTATGGTTCATGGGAATAGTTTATGAATATGGGTGTTTACATGATAGTATTTTGGTGTTTAATCCCATGATAGATCACTAAAACATTGGGTAATGAGATAGAGTTAGATGATAGGATTTATCTTAAGAGATTTATGGAATATACTTCCATGGGTATTCCAAATGTAACCATAAAGGTTACTAACTATCTAGTCACGAATGACACAATTTAAGAATGACATGGTCTCCAAAATTTGTCATTATAATTTATGATTTCTATTTATTTTTATTAGAATCTTGTGATTTCATAAGGTAAGCTGAAGAGTTTATGTTATATGGGTGAAAAGTATGATTTTGTAAAAATGTTTTCATGAGTTCAAAATATACATGGACTTATGGTTTCATTCCTTATTTTACTTCCCTTACTAAGATTTTTTTTCTCATACAATTATTTAATTTTTTTCATCAGTTACAAGGATGGGTAAGTGAAAGGAGGAATTCAAGATGAATTTTATGATTATTTTAATCAAGAAAATGAATTATTGTTTTAATTAAATACTTTATATTTTGTAAAAAGTGGATCATATTTTAGTATTACCCATATTGTTATGAATGATGGATGTTATGTATGAAGGATGACCTAGTAATCTAAAATTATAAACCTTAGAATAACCTCAATGTGAATAAAGGTATGTTATTAACATAACACATGATTATGTAATGATTATGGTCGGGTCCTTATAATTGTCATCAAAGGTCATTTTAGATAACTTTATGGGTTATGATGTCCATGAGTGATTTTTAATTTATGTTTAAGTTGAAATGATTTAGAATTTGAATATTACCATTTTATTAATCAATGATATGTCTATTCTGAATGGTTTTCCATGGAGGAAATAGGGTAGCTAGGCTAGGATGGAATGTAAATGGGGGGGGGGGACCTCCAAATCAGCATCCTGATGTGTCATAATCAGAACTGGACCATTTTTTATAGTGATGGTGAACTTCACTCAATCTATAAATGCTGATGGTATCCATGTATGAGATGATCAACATCAACCATAGAGGAACATGTCATTAGTTGATCGTTTCCTAAGGAAACATACTCTATAATTTTTAGGATCAACTAACCACGTACTATATAATTGGTTGACTAAATCCCTATAAAATACTTTTGATTTCATGGGGTTTCTATAAAATTAAAAGGATTCTATTTTTTTACCATATCAACGGTGAAGAAAATATGTGGTGGTAAATGGTTATGAATATTAGTGATAATGAGAAGACTTATCCCCTTTGGTGGGATGAATTTTAAAATATTTTTCAGGAGAAGTATTTTCCTATGTATGTTCGACTTATGATTGAAATAAAATTCTTGTAATTGAAGAAAAATTAGGATTTAGTGGTCATATATGAGGAAAAATTTACTATACAGGCAAGGTATGCCCCAAATTTCATCTGGGATCTTGATATTAAAATCAATCATTTTTACTCAGGATTGATACCAAAACATCAAAGGGCATTGCCTTCTCGTGAATTCAAAAGTAATGAAAAAAATGTTCGATTTGGTGAGAAGGTAGAAATAGAGTTTGTAAATGATCATGTGTTCTTTTAAAACGAGGAACAAATGTTGTGTAGGTAGAAGGAGAAAGGTATGAATTCATCAAAAATACTAATGGTAAGAAAATTAAGTTTACATTTTTTTAAATATTGTAAAAGAACACACTGAAGAATGCCTTATAAATTATTGTAAGTTCTTATGATGTGGTAAATTGGAAAATATGTCTTATAAATATAATGAAAAAGATAATATAAGTTGTATGAAAAAATAATATTCAAAAGCAGTAAAAAAATTCTGTTTAATGAGATGGAACATTATAAAAATGAGTGTCCGGAGTGGAACACAGGTGATTGTAAGTATCCAGAAATTAAGTGTAATGTTGTGGTAAAATAATTTTCAACTACTTTTGTAGATGTTCGTAAATTATATGAAGTGGTATTAGGTACATTGTTAGATTATTCAGATAATGCCAATGTATTATTTGATTTGGGTTCTACACGTTTTTCATTTCTGAGATTTTTTTTGGTAAATTGGAATTCCACCTCAAGAAATGAACCAAAACATATGGTAAAAACTCATGATGGGAACTATTAAAGAAAAAATAAATGATAATAATTTTCCTATATTTTTCTATGGAAATAATTTATATGAATCTTTTTTATTTTCACTATATTAGGGTTTTATGTTATTTCGGGTTTTTATTACCTTTCTGTTTTCTATACAAAGAGAGAATTTAGAGCTAAAAAATTACTTTTTAGAAATAATTTTTTATATAGGAATAATACCTTTCCATTGATAACATATCATGAATTTTAGAAACTATTAAAAGATGGAATTTAATGTTATTATACAATTATTGTTCAAAATAAAGGAACCATTTAGATTAATGATCTGTAGTGTCTGGAAGTTTTTCTTGATGAGTTTTTGTGTATTATACCTGATCAGAAAGTTGTATATACAATTGACATATTTCATAATGCTATAAAAACTTCTAAAATCCCTTATTTAATTTCAGAAATGGAACTTTTAGAGTTGAAAAGTAAATTACAAGATATATTAAACAAAGGATTCATTCGACCTATAAATTCACTATGGGGTGCCCATATCTTTTTGGTTAAAAATAAATATTGTTCCATGATACTTTTCATTGGTTATAGAGCCTTTAATGACATCACTGTAATGAACATGCCTCATTTTCCCTATATCGATGATTTTATTAATCACCTCCGGGGAGTATAATATTTTTTTAAGGTTTATTGGAGGTTGGGGTACCATTAGTTTAAATTAAATGATGTAGATATTCTAATCACTATGTTTTAGAATAGATATTAGAATTATAAATATTTATTTATTCCATTTTGGTTAAATAATGCACCTATTTTATTCATGGATCTTATGAATAGAATATTTCACAAGTTATTTGATATGTTTTTATGATGATGTTTTTGTTTATTCTTGAGGTAAAGAGGAATAGATGAAACATTTATGGGTTATTTTAAAAACCAAAAAATTAAAGTAATATTTATGGGAAATTTAGTATGTGTGAATTTTGGTTGTGAAAATATTATTTCCATGCTCACATTATTTCTAAAGATGTGATAACTAGTAATCCTGCTAAATTGTTTTTTTTTAAATGACCAAGACCCTATCATAAAATTTACATTCATATATTTTATGATTTATTATGATATAATAAGAGTTTTGTGAAAACATTTCAAGGTTATCTAGAATAGTGACTAAGTTTACTTGAAGATTTGTTAAGTTCATCTGGATGTAATAAAGTGACGATTGTAATCCATAATTTAAGAGAAGATTCATGAATAAACCAGTTCTGGACCTGCGTTCCAGAAATGGTGAATTATTTACCTAAATTGATTCATCTTTGGGTTGTGTCCTAAGGAAGAATGATTAAGTAAATACTTATGTTTCACCTCACTTGAAGCCTCATGAGTTATATTACCCTGCACATGATTTGGAATTAGCTACTATTTTTTTTGCATTAAAAATTTTGAGGCATCTTTTGTATAGAGTAATGTGTGAAATATATAATGATAAAAAAATTTGAAGTATATATTATCTCAGAAATAATTAAATATGATACATAAAGATATCTTGAACTAATCAAGGATTATTATTACATAATTAATTACCATCCAAGAAAAGCAATATAAGTTGTATGCTGCCTTGAGTCAAACAGTTAATTCTATATTAACCATGTTATGTTTGTAATGTGACATGTTGGTTAATGAAATGATGAATTTTGTATTGGATGTTGTTTATGTCGAAAATTTCTCTATTTTGTTTTACGTGTGAGTGTAATCATCACTCTTAGACTGCATTGAGAAAAAATATAAACAAGAATATGAGTTTATGGAAAAGGTAGAACTTATTGAAATGGGTATATTTCCAAAATTTAACAATGAAAAATATTTTTTTTTGAGATTTGGGAGGATATTATGTGTTCTTTGTGATTCACTATTGAATAAATAGTTGTTATATAGAGTATTGAGTTCTCCGTTTTCATTTCACCATGGATGCACTAAGACGTAAAGATACCTTTGAGAGTATTAATGGTGGGATGGAATGACAATAGATATTGATGACTTAAGATGTTTGACTTGTCAATAGGTTAGAGAGGAAAGGTAGTTACTGAATGGGATTCTTCTGGTTCTACCATTTCTAGAGTGGAAATGGTAAAATATATCCATGTACTTCATTATGGGATTACAGAATACATATCGAGGTAACAATGTGATATGGGTTATTATTAAACGATTGAATAAATAATCTATTTTTTTCGTATTTAGGACACTCTGTCTATAGATCAAATTTCTCAGTTGTATCCTAAATAGATAGTCTGATTACATGGAGTTGTTCTCTACATTGTATCAGATCATGATCCCCAGATCACTTCTATGTTTTGTAAAGACCTTCAGAAGTTATTGGGTACTGAATTAAAGTTTATTAAAAAAATTCACACTCAATCATATAGGTATTCCAAATGAACAATTAAATACTTGGATGATATGATACATTCTTATTCCATGGATTTATAGGGAATTTTGGTTCCTGATATTTCTTTGGTTGAGTTTTCTTATAATAACAGTTTTCATTCTAGTATACTAATGGAAGAATTCTTGGAATTATATATAAAGTGGTGTCAAACTCTATATTTTTGGGTTAATGTCAGAGAAAGGCAGTTAAGAGCACTAGAGTTGGTAGAGGAAAAGGCAGAGAAATATTATTTGATTTAGTGAAACATGAGAACAACTCAAAGTAGGAATAAACTTTATGTGGATAATCAGAGGAAGGATTTTACATCTGAGGAGGTTGATCATATCATTCTAAATTATTCTCCATGGATAAGTGTGATTCATTTTGTTAAGAATGGAAAGCTGAGTTCATTGTTCATTTGACCCTTTGAAATCCTAGAGTAAATTAGATCTGTTTCCCACCAAGTGGCATTCCCTCCAATTTTTTTCTAGGTATACAATGTTTTTCATGTTTCAATTTCAAAGTATGATATGCCAGATCCATTTCATTTTTTGATTCCAGAAGTAGTTCAGTTGGAATAAAATATTTTATTTAAAGAAAAGACAGTTTAGGTTCTTGACCATCAAGATAGGGTTTTTTGAAATAATTGATTCACCTGGTTATGGTTTTTTTGAAAAACAATATATGGGTTAAGATGAAAAAGGGTAATATTAAAATGCAATAAGAGAAATATATTCTCACTCATTTAATAAGTGGATAAAATTGGGTGGATTTTTTTCCATCATGCGGAAAAATATAACAACCAAGGTAATGATAGAATAATTTTTTTCCATATTTCTAAATATTTATTAATTATATAGAAATTGAAATAAACATTATTTTCAATACCGTATATGATGAAACTAGTTTTATTGTTAAAATATTATTTTTCTGAAAATAGGTTTTATAATATTTTAATAGAGAAATTGTTTTAAATATATTTATCATTACATTGATAAATTTTGTTTGAGAAAACTAAACATATCCATTGAAATTGTTATATCAAAATATACATTCATTGAGTTTTTTTTTATTTTTATGATAATTTCATATTTCAATGAATAGTGAGAAAGAATGCATTTTAAATTCAAACTAGTTTTTCATAAAAATTATTTATGATGATAGATTATTATTTTAATTATTCTAAAAGTATAATTAAATAATTTTTTAATAATTCAATAAAATTTGGGTAACTGAAATCAATTTTTGTTGAAATTGGATATAAAAACTTTGTGAACTTTTGAACATTTATACTTTAAAAACATGTTTTATAATTCTATCAATGGGATTAATTTTGAATTAATTTTAGCCACATATATGTTTGGAATTTTTTAAAAATGGAAATAATTTTTTGTAATCAATATAAATTTTATGATCTAAAAATATGAAAATATTTTTTGGAAGCAATGATGAATAACTTTTGTAATTATTTTTAATACCACAATTAGCAGTAAATCGGGTAATTTTATGTAAAAATATTATTATAAATAATATAAAATCACCAAAACACTTTTCCAAATATTATTTTATGTGTTTTTTAGACTCAAATTTTTATTTGGTTGATATTATACCCTTTTGAGGCAACTTGGGTTTGAAAAGAAAAATTTAAATATTATGTTCAAACAAATGACATATTTTTTCAAACCATTGTTTTTTACAGAGTAAAGTATTTTTACTAATGGATTATAATGTTTATATCTTATAATATAAGTATTATTTAGAAATTTAAAATTATCAACTAAATCGTGGAAATTTATTTATAATTTTTAGAGAATAAATATGTAAATAAAATGGTGACATGATAATGATGTTGCAATTTCATTATTAATGGACGAATAAAATAAATTATATTGAAATATAAAAATATATATAATATAATATAATTTATGTCATACACTAATTTTATGGATCACATTGAGATGTTATGGATTTGTTAATTGAGATTTTAAAATGACATCATGTTTTTATGATATATTTAAAATGTAAAATACTAAATAGTTTCAAAATTGGTACTAATGCTATTTTAACATATAATTTTTCATTAAATGATATCAAATTTATAAAAATCTAATATTTTGAAAAATTATTGGTAATAGTTTTATAATTTCATAAAGGAATCCTTTTTTGATATTTGGGATGTTATATTATATATATTCACCCTCAATATTTAAATTACATGATATCATGGTAAGAGTAAAAATGTTCAATTGAGGTTTAAAATAAATATATAAGTATTAAAAAATCATAAAAATTTGTACAATTTTAATTGGATGAAATGTATTCAACAAAAAGTCATAATATATTATACATAAATAAATTTTTACCCATTTGGAATAGAATATTAGTTTATATTAATTTAATATATTAAATATTCCATGATTTCCCTTCCACCCTCCTATAATAGGGAACTCATTATTATATATTATTCAATCCTCAAAACCTATTTTTTATATCCCATATCTACCCAAATAACTTCATATAATCCCTCTACATATTTTTTATGCCTTATATTAGGTAAAACACCCTCTTTAGAGTTTATAAAGTGCTAATAAATGAAGATAGCCTAAATAAAACATATTGTTTTTTAGTCTTTTTGTTTTGATTCTTCCTCCACATCCTCCCAATATTCTGTAACCATGATAAAATAATAAATAAATTATCCCAAATATACTTATATTTTATCATGTTAATATCTTCACCTAAATCAGTATCTAATTCCATAATATTGAAAATGAATTATTTGTTCGTGTGTACGGTGGATTACCACCTCGTGAACCAATATAATTCGTTTTTCATCACCGTCTCTCAATAATGGTCATAATGATGGAATTAATGTTTATATATGATATTACTGGTATATTTATCATTATAATATATCATTTATGTTCTTAATTTTCAATACACATAAAAAAATAACGTCATTTGTGCGTAAGTGTGAACTGTCACCCCAACAAAGCGTTGTGATTCGTTTTTCCTGACCACAAAAAAGAATGGAATATATAAATATATTCAAATTATTAATATGATATTAATTTTATTGTTATCATTATATAATTATAGAAATATAATTACCTTATTTCCTTAAAAATCATTGAAAATTGGAAATGTTACTCATTCAGACGTATGACCTATCGTCTCCATGATTATAACATAGTTCATTTTTTATAACCATGCATAAATAGTTCAATTTGAATATATAATTTATGTATACCAGTGATTATTATTTCATGAATATAATTCTTTAGATTTTGGAATCTTGAAAATTTTAACTCTAAACAGCATTTTATAGTCATTTTTGACTTGACTACAGAATATCGACAAAACGCCTCATGTGAACATAAATAATTATGTAGTTGTAATAAAATTATAATAATTCATAATAAAGGAATAATATAAATTATAAATGTTCTCAAGGTGTTAAATTATTAAAAAAAATTATTATTTAGGAATATTAATATTGTATGCGACGATTCAGACTCAAGGTAAGGGACTTTGTTTTAAAGACCTCTTTAAAGTTAATCATTCAAATATTTTTACAAAAACGAATGTGAATGTCTTGTTAAATTATAGGGAATGAATGTATTTTATCAATTTTATGTGTAATTATTTCTTTTATTATTCCTTTATATGTTTAAAATTTAATTTACAAATAATGTTTTTTCATTTATGAGTGTTCATCTTTTTTAAAATGAAATTTGATTTCATTGTTGAAATGTTGTTTTTCCATTATGTTGGTCATATCAGTTATTATTATGCAATGGTTCATGGGAATATTATATAAATATATGTGTTTTCAAGATAAATCATGGGTGGTTGAGCCCAACATATCTCTACAAAGTATATGTTAATGAGATGGAGTTAAACAGTTGGTTATATCCAGAGAGATATATAGAATATACCGCAATCGGTATTCCAAATGCAATAATAAAGGTTATTACCTATATATCCATGAATGAAACAATTTATAAATGATATGGATTCAACAATTTACCTTTTTGATTTATGATTTATATGGAGTTTTTATGTAATCATAATATTTCAAGATGAATGCTAAAGATTTTATGATTTATGGGTGAAAAGTTTGATTTTGTGAAAATGTTTTCATGAGATTAATGTATTGAGAGACTAATGGGTTCATTCATTATTTTAAGTCTCTTGGTTATATTTTTGTCCTCATACCAATTTTTTAAAATTTCATTCAAATGGTATAAGGGTGGGTAAGATGTAGTATGAAGTCAATATGAATTTTATCAATGTTTTTATCAAGAAATCGAAACCATGTTTTATTTTAAAATATTTATTTTTAGGAAAAAGTGGATATTGTTTCAGTTATAGACATATTGTATGAATGAGGGATATTATGTATGAATGATGAATTAATTATCTAAAACCATAAACCAAAAAAGATCTACAATGTTAATGAATGTAAAATCTTGCCATAAGATAAGACTATGTAATGATAATGACTGGGACCTTATATGATATGTTTGGAAACTATAATCTTCATATCCTATGATGTCTTGTTCTTAATATCCTCCATAATTGAAGAACATGTCCTTATTAAAACTCAGATACATAACGATAGTCTTGACTGACATCCAATGGTGGTAACCTAAATAAGTTTAATATCATACTCCCACACTTAATATAAAGGTGAAATCTGGGCTTATACACTGCATAGAATACATGAATGACTGAATCATTGATGTGTATTGAATCCTTTACATTCTGTTTCATACCTCTTATATTATAGGAAACATTTTCATAGAAATTTGAATTCCATGTGTTTCTAGAAACAATCTCATCTTGGATTTTCCCATACTAATTATTTTCAGTATCTTTTCAATATATATACATTGACATAGGATGATCAACCTCATGAATTTATCACGATAATAATTCATCCCAAAAATATATCCTTCCTCGCCCAAGTCCTTCACAGAGATGCATTTATTCAACCATTACTTAACACACTGTAAAAATGGTATTTCATTTAAGATGAGAAATATTTCATCAAAATATACTATAAATAAAATAAATTCACTTCCACTGAACTTTGTATAGACACACAACAACTATTCATTCTTTATGAAACCAAATTTTATTATAGATTCATAAAAATCAATCTTCTTGAAATAGTTTCTTTCTTTAATGAAAAAATTTATATTTGAAACTTCTATACATTGTTGGAATCATGTAAAGTCACGTTACCTTTAGGTTTTGTCATATAAAAATATGCCTAAAGGTTTCCATTTGGATGGATATATTAACAACCATTTAAAAAATCTCATAATCATGGAAATATATAATGGTGTATTAAATATTTATGTATTTATTCATTGAAAATTTTCAAAAAAAAATATATTATCGTAGTCAGTTCCTTGATGTTATTTAAAACCCTTTACACCTACTTGTTCTTTATAGGTATTTAATTTCCATTCCATTTCTAGTTTCTTCTTGAATATCCATTTTACACCAATAGTATTTACATTTACTTGAGGGTCTACCAAAATCTATACATATTTTTGGTACATGGAATCTATTTCAAAATTTAGGGGTTCTTGATACTTCGAAACATCTGTTCCACTTACTTAGTCCTTGTAGATTAGAAGATCATTATTATCAACAATTTACTAGTCACTATCCATGGTGACTTGAAAACCACACTCTAATATTTCTCTATCCACTCTAATACTCTTATATAATAATCAGGTCTCGAGAAGAATTTATTATTCCATAGATATTTTTTGGAATTTTTTCTTATGCTAAATCTTGTTTATTTTTATCCTGGACATCATCAAAGTATATCTCTCTCCCACTATCTATTATAGAGATACAATCATTCTGAAGATATGTTGAATTTATATCAACCTAAATATTCTTATCTAAAAGATTTTTTAGGTAGTTTCCCTTTGTTTTTTAGGAAATCCCATAATGATACAATTTGTGCCGTGGGGATCAATATTGTTACATGAAGAGGTGTTACAAAAATTCAAAAAACTGGCACATGTTTTTAAGAGAACATGGGGTTCTTTCCATTCCATAATTGTTTTTGTTTATAATGTCTATCCCCTAAAGGATAATGGAATATGCACATGACTCATTATTGATCTCACCATGTCCAACAAGATGTTTTTCCTACTTTCACTTACATCATTCAACAAAGGAATATAAGATAGGGTGAGTTGATATAATATCCCAAACCCTTGTAAATAATCTATAAAGTCTTGATTAATATACTCTCCACCGTGGTCGGATCGGAGTTTCTTAATCTTTATACAAATATGGTTCTCAAAATAATTCTTTTATTACATGATATTATTAAAATGATTTTAACTATACCTCATTAAGGAAAAATATTCGTATCCTTTAAAATCGTTATTAAATATTATGATGTATGAGTACCTAACCCCTTTACTTTATAGAACATAGTCTACACACATTGTTAAGAACTAATTCATGTAGCTATTTAGCCCTTTCACATTTCCCACTGAGTGGGGATTTTTTTCATTTTTATGTGAAATCATGTGTGACATACACCAATTGGTTTTACTTTAAAATAATATAAATATCCATGTTGTTGTCATTTAGTCAAGAACCTTTCATTTACATGACCTAGATAGTGATTCCAATTTTGGGTGTGTTATAATTCATGTCAAGTGACATCATTATCGATTGTTATTACTTCGATAGTGTAATCTGACACATTAAAATAATTATTTAAATGTACCTACCTTAACAGATTATTTATTTATCAAATAAGAAATGTTTATTCCTGAAATATAAAATAAATCAATATGTATCTAGTCTGGTTTTAAAATAATATTTTTGGAAATGGGAGGTAAATAATAAAAAACGTTTAAAACCATTATCATTCTGGTTGGAAAGGGAATATGGTATCCCTAATAGCCACATCCACTTGTTTCTCTCGGTTGGTTTTTGGTAAATCTACCTCCAATTTTCAATCTTTCTAAATCTACATGGTTCCTATATTTTAATATATATGTGAAATTAATGATCTTTATCTAATAAAAAAATTATAAATAGATAAATTTCACTCTATAACAAATGCACTTGAAGCTTCCTCTTCTTTTTTTACTGGGAATAGTTTTACCTCTAGGGGACCTTCTTTCCACATGTGAAACAGACAGAATCCCACTCCATTGAATACCTTTTGATCTTACTCTTCTAGAAAGGGTGTGAAGAATCTTTAGAATTATATATTATTTCTTTCCCTTTCCATTTTCTCTCCATAAGGGAAAATGTTTTTTTACTCTATATGAGCGTATCTACTTGTTGAAGAGGGATAAGAATACCAGGAATATTATTCCTAATGATGCTTAATTAAAATTTACAACAAAGTAAGATTATTTTATAGGTATTGATAGTGAATGAGATTAGTTCCTTGTTAATTGGTCAGTTTAAACCCTAAAACATCTAGGAACTCAATGTAGACAATGATCCTAAATAAATTAGGCCAAGCAGGGAACCCTATCCAACATTATCTAAAAAATATACTTTAAAATACCAACCATTCTAGTCTAGCTCTCTCCACATATAGACCATAATAGTTCTCAATCATGATATATGCATCAATTTTTTCATGAGAATTTATTAGTTTATTAAACATTATCTAATTCTTCAAGCATTAAATGTCTAAAACATTGATCAGATGTGTTCCATGGACAAGGAACTCTTTAACACTCAACTCTTTAGCATGAAAATCATGAATTTAAGATTCTAGAATGTATGATTACTGTTCATTGTATAGAACAACTTGGATTTGTCTAATATACTCCTAGTGTTACTACCAGTTAGGAGGTTATTATTTTGTAAAATTGATCATAGGTATAGTTTGGATGATGAGCTCTAAATTTTATTCTACAGTTAAAAGATATTATTATTAATAGTTTTCTTGACTAAATATTTTGTGAGAATTAATAAATTACTTAATTAATTTCATTAAGTCTTGTAAGATTTTATCAACTCTCAATATCCCTCAGCACTGAACTCGGATTGAAAAGTTTCTATGATATTATAGTGGTAAGGATCCCCATTATGTTTAATAATGATCTTGGATTTGTCCATAAAAACCATAAAAACTAATTTAGGTATGTGGACTTTCCAATTGTATACATATATATCCTTGATCCATTGAGTAGATTCCCCCATCCTGAAATGCTGACTTCGGTTTCCACAACACTTGCCTCCAATTTTTTTACTGAATTGGATTTTGATGTTAATCTCAATAAATGTTCATTTAATTCTAAACATAACTATCATGAGAACTCTCATATAAATTTTAGTGTAAAAAATTTGGCCATGTACTACATGAAGATCTAGTGCTTTATTTACCATAAATTAATGTAAATATTAGTCTAGCATAATATTTTGTTGAATTATTTTAATTACTTTATGCATAAATTTTATATTGTTTTATCCTTTAAATTTCTGGTTAATTATAAGTTGATGCTACCTAATTAATTACCCTTACATGATAAAACATTTGTGCATAATTCATTTATTTAATTTCTATTTTTTTTCTTATTGATTCATTCAATTATGTGATTTTGGTCTTTTATACATAAAATAAATTATTCGTAGACATTACTAAAGAAATAATGTAAATGATCCAATCATGATCTTATCTAATGGTTGATTTAATGAGAAGATTTTATATCAACCGATGAACTAGGGGAATGAATTCATTTTACAATCATGTCATTACTTATATCATTCCACCTATATATCATTGAATCATCAAGTTTTAATTATCATGGTTTGTTCTTGATTGACCTCTATACACCTTGGGATACCCTATTAATTATAATTATTTTTTACTCACATGCAGGTGAGGGATACCAACAGATTTTTGAAATGCAATTACATAAATATTTTTAGGCATGGTGGTCCTAAAAATAATGTAGGGAGATATTACTAATAGAATATCTTTTAATTTAATATTAAATAATTTAAATCCCATGAAATAAATAAAATAAAATAAATTCCAATACATACATAGTCAGTGATCAAGGTCATGATCAGTTATACATGCAAAAAATGTGATAATATTTCCAACTAAAATATATTTATTTATTCATTATTTATTAATATGATAAGAACAGTTTCTTTAAATAAATAATTAGTTATTTAATTAATTCCCCTTCATTTTATCAATCATCCAATCTTAATTGGTGATACCCATTATTTATAGAATTCCTGGAAAATAAATGGAAGAACTAATAATGAAACAATATACATTATAAATTAATTGAGCATTTAATATTATTTAAAACAATTGGTATCTTTTCAAACACACATTGGTGTACCAATCAATAAAATATGTCTTCAATGCTAAATTGTATTATTTAATTTATTTTTAAATAATTTATTTTAATAGGAGGCTATTTGGTGTGTATAGTCCATCTACACATCGTGTGCCTTTTCTTTCATGTATCCAAGTCACACGCAAGAGGATTCAAACTGTTAACTCATACCGACTACACAGTGTGTATATACTAGCTACCTGTGATGAATCTTTTTTTCATGTTTCTTGTTTTGTTGATCAACACATGTTTTATAGTAAATCAGCCACATTAAATTTACTTCTCGTTGTATCCTGGTACACCATTCATGGGTACATGATGTTTTCTCTAACTATATGTTGTGTAACCAAATTTTATTAGAATTTTTTTTAGCACTTCCTGATGGAATCATTAGTCATTCTATATATATTCTTAAAAATTTCTGGAAATGAAACACTTAACAAATATTATTAATATGTCAAATAATGTTAATTAAAATCAAAATAAACAATTAATAATATAAAATTTAGGATAAAACGTTAATAATATTATTCCTTGGTCTTGAGAATATTTTTTTCCAATAATAAAATTCAAATAGAATATAATTTATATCAATGGAAAGACTTAGTATGTGACCCTCACTGATTATTTCTTGTTAGAATTAGACTGACTGACCTAACATCTAAGATTACTATCAAGACATGGGTCAAAGAACCCAAGAGAAATAAAATAATGTTCCATAAAGGATAACAACATATGAATTATAATTCTTTAATATATTCCCTTTGTACTAAAATCTAATCAAGAAGGTTCCACATCCATGTCACCAACAGATATGCATGAAACGTCTTCCATTAACCAGGTGAAATAAAAAAATTGTTACACCAAGTTGATGGAATTTAGGAAGACATTTCTATTCCAATCAAAGTGTTGGGATATCATATTTAATAAATATTTATGACGTAAATCCTTCCTTGAATTCATAATTAATTACTTGTCACTCATGATGCATCCAACATATTAAACTTGTACATGAACTGTGATAATATGGTTTACCAAACTCATCAAAGTATGTGAGCTGCAACATGAATTAATTATAATCGAGTAGTCTAATGATCTACATAGAATATAAAAAATATGAATATATAATGACACCAAAGCATTTCAAATTCCAACTTCAAGTTTTGTTCCCAAAATCTCTCACCTTGGATAATACCAATCGAAAACATCATGAGAAGAATCATCATCAACTTATGAGTACTCACACCTAGCACTCGATGTAATATATTCCCTATCATAGTATGTTACCCAGCCACATAATATTACTAAAACATATCTTCATATAACATCACGTTTCTCAACATAGTGATAAATTTCTATGACCTTATCAATGTGACGTATACTCTAGGAAATTATTACATTAGAACCATACAAAACATACATTAATATATAGTAATAATATTCATTAATATTATATATATAAAATATATATTTAACAAAACTAAAACATTTTTTCATAGGACACAAAATCCAATAAAAGTGTCCCTATAATAGTCTTGTGAAATAATATAGGTACATGACATAACGTACGTCTCAAAGAATTCCTATTAAGACAAAAATCTCTTACTGATTTGTTAAATTTTAAACCATAAAGACCATTTAAGAGATATCCTCCAATAAATATTTAAAACACAACTTTTTTTAATAGAATCATCATATTATACATTAATTAACATTATATACTCCATAAAATAAAAATATGTGTTGAATATGACATGTGTCTCATGGAATTAAAAATTGAGACGGAAATCCCTTACCAAAAGTCTTGAATTCGTTGTTACATGTTAAAACCTCTTATATAATAAATATAAGTTTATTATAAATATATTTAATTATAATATTCATATATATTATACCTTATATGGTTTTATTATGAACTTTTATTACCCATTTATTAATGATACCATGTTAAAGTCACATTTCGAGTAAAAAATGCTTTTTTCATATAAGTTTTGATTTTTTATATTTTGTTCTCTTACATTTATCATCATTCCATAATCTCTAGAATGAAAAAATTTATATAAATATCATATATATTCATCATATATGTATTTATAATAATCTATAAAATATAGAAATAGGAAATCAAATACACCGTTTCTAGAAGACGGTAGGTTGTACGTACGCGTGAACACTATTTTAATTTTCATATCAAAATAAAATAATGATAATAATATGATATATTATACATTAAGAATCATTTTTATGTCATATATATAACATATTTTTGTTAAAATAATCATTAATACATTCCATGTATAGTGTGAATGAATCCCATTACTTCGCGATGCGGTAGTCTTCCATACACACGAACGACGTTATCGTAGTCCCAATAAATGAAAAATTTGATGTTATATATGATATAATATTGAAAAAATAATAAGAAAATCATACAAAATCATATATTTTTTATATTAATAATAAATATATCATTCCAACCGGCTTTATTGGTGGTAATGGATAAATATATGACATCAATCTGCGAGGTGGTAGTCTTTCGTGCACACAAACAATGATTTCATAACCCATTTTATGGAAGCAGATATGATTTTAGGTCATTAAAATATCATAAAAACATCTAATTATAGGCAATATATATTGGATATTATATAATTAAATGGAATAGAGAATGAAATAAAACGAAAACGTTTGTTGATAAACATCACCACTTCTTCAGGTATCCTACTTGGGTTTTTACTATATGTCATACTTAGTTGGTTTTATTCCAAAAATAAGGTTTCTAAGATTATATAATAACCCTTATTTTTTATTTCAATTTAATAGTAAATTTATTTTATATGATTACAATTAATACAACCCGAATGTTTGAGAAGTCTAGTGTGTCTGTGAATTTTGTATATTACATAAAAAACATAAAACATGAAATAAATACTCTATATTAAAATCATCCACAACATGTTTATAATATTCCTTAATACATTAAACTACTTAGGATAACATAGGGAAAAACATAATAAAGGGGTGTACTATAAATCCAAGTAGGGGAATAAACATGGAATAACATTGATAAGATAATACATGTTAAACAATGGGAATCTCAATTGGGAATAAAAAGAGTAGGAATCATAAATGTGAATAAAGAGACATGATATATCATGATAATAATAACATTTGAAATATGGGAACAAATTAATACACTACATCATAAAAATATTCCATGGTTAACCTTCCAATAGATCATGGAGGAAGAAGTACCATAAAGGAATCTGGTTCACCCCATGTCCCGATATGGCGTATCATGAAACTAAACAATAAATAATGCATTAGATCACTATCTAGGTTCACCCATCATATCCATTTCATACTCCTACTTATGTGTGCCATATAGATCATACAACATGGATTCATTCATCACCATAATTTATTCCATAATCAAGGATTATAAAATACACGTATGTAAACCCAAAATAAAAAATTATATGATAATAAATTATAATACCCTTAAAAGGAAATGGGTATGATATTCACTACAAAATTGTTTTGGAATGGGAAATTTTTGTGACATTTCAGCATCATAATAACATCACATTAAAATTCACAAAATTGGATGATGAAATAGAAATAGGTCTCTCATAACAGGGCCATGAAATTTAATGTAATTAATGGATGAAAAGATATGTCCCAACATGATTAATTAAAAATAGAAGGCATATGATATTGAAGAAACTTTAATAAATAGCATAATGGAAATAACCATTACAAAATTTGACATGTTAATGGGTGTATGTAAGGGATAAAAGGAGGGAAAATGAGATCTTAATGGGATATTGTAATTTATAAATCAATTTGGGAGTTGGGGGAGATATGGAAGAACATATCACAATAAATGAAAATTGAAATTAAAAGACATAACGTAAAATGAGTGCTTGATAAAATACAAGAATTGGGGATCCCTTACTTGAGTGTGTGAATCTAAAGGCTTGGGGGTGCGTCTTGAGAGATTGGGGGTTACTTTGGAGGACTCTAGAGAGTGGAGGGAAGAGTGTGGTACTGATCCAAGGAGTTGGAGTGAAACAATGGGAGATTGGGTGGGATTATATAGGAAAAGTGTTGGATTGAAATATTACTTAGGTTTTGGACTCTACATAAAAAATATCAAAAACCAAAAATCATACCATGGTTTTTATCATGGTTTCTTCCAAATGGGGTTGGTTATTAATATTTTATATGTACAAGGTTAGACCATATTAAAATTATTCCCTTTGTTGTGTGGAGGTGAGTCACACTCTTAAAGAAATGATTTTAAAACCATAAAATATATTATAGGTTTGGAGGATTCATAATGACTTTACAAAATAAATATAATAAACATAAAAACACGTTTTTTAAACAAAATAAGTTATTTGGTCATGGATCCCATTTATAGGGATTAATATACAACTTTTGGGTCATTATGAGGTCATAAAACACAAAGTATATATGATGCATAATGTTTACCCAAATTTTCTATTATCATAAAAAGTTATAAAAAATCACCATTAGATAACATCAATTATCTGATTCCCAAAAAATATTCATTTTATATAAATAATTTTCTAAACATTAGAATTTTCAATTTCAAAATAAAATCTATATTTATTAAGAAATTTTGAGTTTTTTTACTATAACGGTTTTCCAACAATTTTAAAAATTATATTTGATTATATGATCATTTAAATTTGATTAATATTATTTATTAATAAAATTTATTTAAAATATTATTTATTTCAAAAATCTATTTATTTCATAAAATCAATAATTTAATTTGAATGTGAACCAAAAATATAATTTCTGATTTATTTTATCGAAATAAAAATCATTTATAGAGTAATAATAATGGGATGAAAAAATATTCATTATTATATAAAAAATAATGTACATATTCTTATTGATAGGGTCTTGATACATAAACCTTTAATGCGCCAGCATATTCACTAAGAAAAACTATTGTGATGGTGGGACATTCACAAGGCAGTTTGTCAAATATGGTTTGGATTGTGATATCGATGTGATTGAACTTCTCTCATAAACGGTTTCACTCATGCTTATTTTTTAGAATCTCATCATGGGATTTGTCATGGGAAAATCCCAGAGATTTTATATCCCTTGGAAGCTCATATAAATTGGATTCATAGGGTAGGATCATGCTGGTTGAGTCCATCACTTATTTTATCTATGTCCATTGGATTGGTAAAGCATTATATTTATACTAACCATGTGATCAGTATTCAAAATCTATATTATCAATGGTGAAGATAAATAATGGTATTTTAAATCCAACAGGATATAATAATGAAAAACAAGGGCATGTGTTTCTACAACCATATTACAAAATAAGACATTTAATTAAATCAAATTTGGAATTTTATTTATAATAGTTTAGGTCATTACAATCCTACCCCCTTAAAAAAAATTTCCCATGAAATTTTATTTTCCCTCAATACAATATATAATGATAGCTCTATTTCATAACCTCCTTTATTTTCATAGTTCCTTATTCAATCAATTGGTTTATCCCTAACACTTTGAGAAGGTGCATTTTCTTATTTCATAGAACATTTTCACACTGATCTATGGTTTTAAAAGTCTTCTATTCATAGGAATTTTCATTCTCCAATTGTACCACTTTTGGATTGATTATGTGTGTAACAAATCTGATTTTCCGAGTATTATTTTTTCAAAATTCATTGAAAAATTATGAGACTATGATCTGATACTATGTGTGATTTTGAGGCCCGATGTGCTCAGAATTGTCTGTCGGAAGTTTTTAAGTTTTAAATAGTGTGTAAGAGGTTTTCCTTAAAAAGGTGAAATAATTCTTAAACAGGTTCACAGATCAAAAATCCAAGGGCAACATTGTGTTTAGGATGGTGGGTTTACCCTAGGTGTGACTTAAAATTAGTTGTTGCAGGCCTCCGGTGAGAAAACCCAAAAATGGAATAACCTAAATAAAATTATTTTATTTTATTTTCCAAATCCTTATAACTCGCGAATGGTGACTTGGATTGAAATATGAGACCATAGTTGAGCTCTTGAGGGTGTGATTTCATTAGGTAGAGCATAACATTGGATGGCGTGGGAAAACTGTGGAATGTATTATTTGGGATGTGACCATAAATAAAATAACTCATTTATTTTATTTTCAAATCTTATAACTCATAAACCTTTACTCGGATTTTAAATCTGAGAGTATCGTTAAGCTTGTGAGGGTGTTCTTTCCTTAGGCATGGGCCCAAACTCGACTGGCACATGTCAATTCTGAATGTTATTTTTAGACATGATCATTATTAATGGCTTAGTATTGGTACAAGATTTGATTGAAATTCCTGGAAAAGATACTTAGGGGAACTGAAGAGGAATAGTGTTGGAAAAACCCCTCATTGGTGAATGACGAACAATGATGAGAAGGATGATCGATGATCAGATTTCGGATCAAGCATCGACAGATCAAAGAAAAAATTGACTGTAATCTTCCTTCATTAGTGATCGATCCAATTACAGGTAGGGTTTGTTGTTTGATTCTATTATTCCCCATTTGTTGTTTCGTATGATAAACACATATGAATCCACGAACAAGATGACACATGGTTCCATCAATCTTGTTGGAGGTTCTTGATTGCTCGATGATTGGGGGAAATGAATTTCTAATTTAGTGTTCTACTAAACCCTTTTAAAGAGAGTATATTAACACTATGACGAATGACAGAAGAGTTTTCTTCCTTGATTTATTTTGGGATTTATCCCTTCCCTTTAATGGACTTTCTTCACATTCATCGTTTTCTTTGATGGTTGAAGAAAGGTTGATCATTACACAAATGTTATTGGAGCAGTGATCTGAAATAATGGATCCTAAATAGACATGGCATGAAGGTGGTCTAACTATAATGATCGTGGGTGGATCAATACATCACATGAGATTCTTTCAATCGGGTGATTTCTGGTGGAAGGGATCAGAACAAAGTTATAAGCCCACAACATTGATGTAGGAGGCCTAAAAGATCTATAACAACTTTCAGATTCAAAAAAGGACAATCGAAGAAAGTTTGATGAACCATAGAAAAACCTCCCAACATTCCAACATGGACAACAACCGTGTTCCAGGCGGTATAGGTGGCGCGCCGCGACGACTACAAAATCTGTGTCCATACGGCTATCGATGTAGAGGAGGAAGCGGCGTTGACTGAAACCCATGTCACAAAGCTGTCGGTGTGCTGATCTAGAAGCTGGCAATGGCCGGCCTCTTTTCATTAAGGGGACTCTATGGTGGCTACCACATCCTAGGAGAGTTCCACCGGCCCACTCTAATGCCGGTCGGGCTGATGCCGGTGGGCCGAGCCCCGCCGGGGGGCTAGGCTGGCAGTTGGACTGAAGTGCATCCCAGTGGTCCGGACCAGGCCTAGTCAGCCCAGGGTGGTCCCAATGGGTCGGTTAAACCCAATCCTAGTCGAAGCCAAGTTGGGTTTGTGGGCCCCATGCCATCTAGGGTTGGGTCCATCTGACCGGGTCAGATTGGACCCCAACCCAACTAACCCCTTTTCACTCAAGCACCCACATCCCTCAAACAGAAAGTCTATTTGATGATACATCTAAGGATTTGGTACCCCTACAGCGAGACCGTCCTTTTGAGATACTTTAAGTTAGTTTTTGTGAATTTTAGTGGACATACTAATGGTATTACTATTAGGTACTTCCATTATAAATACACTTTATCATGAATCAGCGTGTTTCATAAAGGTAGATTCCCCACGTCATGGGGTGTGGGTTTTCTTCCTTTGGGTAGCTTCTTCCAGGGGTGTCACTCTCTTGAAGAAATAGGCTAAATGTTCATGGATATGTTTGTGGAGGTAGAGTATGTACACCCTTGGGGGACCAATGATATGGTCCTCTAACCGTGGAGTTCTCCTATAGGACTAGGGTGTCAGACCTTCACATAAATCATACATATAGTTGAATCTCTCTTACCGGTTATGGTGCGGGTCCTCAATGATAGGAGTTAGTAATCCCCTGCTATTTCAGGATGGAAGTCCTCCACACATGATCAAATATTTTCAGCACTCCCATACCAGGTAGGGTGTGGGTCCTCTATGATAGGATTCTGTACTCTCCTATCCTTTCAGGGCCCGGGTTCTCCCCACATGATCGAATAGAGTTAAAACTACCCTACCGGGTAGGGTTCAGGACCAAACGGATAGGATTCAGTACTCCCCTATCACACCAGGGCACATGTCCTCCATACATGAACGACATATTCTGTACTCCTCGGTCATACCAGGGTGAGGATCCTTTATTCACTGAGTGGTAATCGCCTACCTGGTAGGGTGGGGGTCTTCTATTAGAGTTGGATCTCCCTCAGCATTTGGACATGGTAGCAAGGAGTGGGCCCATCCAGTTGATGAGAACGTTACCTAGATATGAACTAGTGATCCCATGATGGACTGAGGTGAGCGATAATACATATAGGAGTGACAGAGGTATCAAGAGATGGTTAAGAGTATGGATCCATCATCTTTGTATAGTGTTGAGGTCATGCCTCTCCACATGGGTTTCCATAGTCATGTGTTTGGCTCAGGACAACGATGACCAGACCATCAGTGCTGGGCACCATAGATGGACATATTAGGATGCTCCTGATGGATAAATCACTGTTGAACATATCATTAGTAATGGTAGGGGTTTTTCTGATGGATTTTACCTCTCTAATGGGTCCCATCTTGGATTGCTGAGCTCATGGAGAGTTTATCCCCAGGTTTTATGTGTTTCCTTTTGATCCTATGATCGAATCTTTTTGATGGATATGAGGTTCAATCTTTAGGATTATATGTGTCTAAAATGAGTATATCGGGATGTTATTGGTATATTTATGGGCATGTAGCTTTGTCGATCTGACTGTTGATTTCATTGTGGTTTTCCCTTTTGATTTAACTTTGGGGTTTCAGGGTGTCCTGCTTAGTATTTTTTTACATACCCATGCACGAGCTTTTCCCAAAAGTGTCGTGTCTTGTGTAGATATTAGATGCTTTGACGGAGTCTAGGGAGGGCCAGGACTAGGTGATTTTGAAAGATATCAGACAGACTAGGTGTACTCCTATGGCTTCAGGCAGCTACCCCTCACCTACCCTTTACGTAGGGTTGTCGGTGGAAGAGATTTAGGGACATGGATTTTTACTTTTTTTTTATATCATTATTTTTGTGGGCTTGTATACTTTCCTGGTTTTCCCCTATGTATGTTACTTTTCTTGCACACTAGATGTGTTATACCTAGTTTTTTTTCTTGCATAGATTCCATGGAATTTTACTTCCCAACAACATCGGTCTGGATTTGTGTGCGTGTGTGCAGGTACTTAGAAAAATGACTCCCATTTGTCGGATATGCCTACTTGTCTCTATTCACCAACACTTGTACTATCAAAGGAAGACATGGGGTAGTCATGAATTGGGCCCCAGGGGATGGTTCATGATAGTTTTTTTATCATAGTAGGTCATGTTTACATCAGGACCACAATGTAATGACCTTGGTTTGGATTTCATAGTGGCAATGTTGAGATGTTTCGAGTTAGGCTCTCAAACTAGAGGTTCAAGTGTTGGTGTGGTGGCTGAAATATCGATTCATTGGGACTCTGATAACTTACTATTTGACTCATTGCATTAGGACATTGTTCTCTGGGAAATAAATGTCACATTCATCATATAGGAATGTTTTTTGTTTTCTATGACCTTCTTGAGTCAGCTCATTATATGTACTATATTAATAGTGGTTTGTCTTTATCCATTTCAGGATTCCACCAGAATGACATCTATATAAAATAATACAGCCTGATCATGATGACAATATTCTTCATGTATATGCTTCAGTGTATGGCACTAGTTCTGAGGTCTTACCTCCAGGTGGTATGCTAGTGGGGCCACCACCCGTAGAGCAGCATGTTTTTCCGACAGTTCAGACTGGGGATGCGTGTAGGCTTAGTTCACTACAGGAGTTCTAGAGGCAGCAACCTTTGAGATATCGGGGTGATCCATAACCCCATGTACTAGATGACTATCTCGAGTAGCCACTTGATTTCCCCACCTAGTGAGGACACCTCTCGATCAGATGGTGGTCCTAGCCAAGTGCCATTTTCATGGATCATACGGACACTGGTAGAGCTTATTGATATAGTTTTATGATGAATAAACACTCACCTGGGAAGAGTTTCAAAGAATATTCCCTATAGAGTGTTATCCTACCATGCCGAGGTCAGTGCATATCCAAGAGATTCTGCTGCTTAGATAAGGCATCATGAAAATGATCTATTTTTTAGAGAGTTTTGACGACTTGTTGTGGTACTCCTTGTATATAGTGCGAGACCAATTCTTCAGGGATTGAACCTTCGATCCGAGCATACACCGAGATATCAAGGTGTCGGTGGTTCCATAGAATATTTCCACTTATGATGGGGTATTGGAGAAAGACTTGTTGGTCAATAGATTTTTGGTTGTGGATTATATGGACGCGACTAATAGTAGAGGTCACAAGAAAGAGTCATTTACAAGATCTAGAAGACAACAGGTGATTGGATCACGACGTAGGAGGCATACCCATGACCAAACTCAGACACATGGTATTGTGGCTTAGGATCAGTGCCAAGGGATAGATCTGACCTAGGAGAGGCTGTGTTATGAATCCAATGGCTAGGGGCATCTCACAAGTGATTTAAGGACCTGTCATTCCTCCAAGGGGGGGGGGGGGGTTAGTTGACAAGCATCCATGGTAGAGACAATGCATTGAACAATGAATTCCGTAAGATGGTGGAAGAGGAAGAGGAGTTGTAAGAGAAGATGGTGGTCCAAGCTAGGCTCAGGGAGCTGGAGGACGTGGGTGAGGACATCAGAATGTGGTCATGACTTATGACCTAGAGACTCTTGGAGAGATTTGTGGTACGACCTGTGTCTTTTCATTTTTATTGTCATATTAATGGACATAGAAGCAAGTTGTCCTATGTTTTTTCAATGAGTTTCGTTTAAGATATAAAGGTTCCAGTCAATCCATGGACTTGATTTTCATGCTTAGATACTCTGTTGAATGAGACCCGATGATGACACACTATCGCTGATTGTGTGACCCAACTATTTGTGGTGAGAGTTACGGTTGGGATCAATTAGTCTTAGCATTGAGGCCTTATGACATCATTCTTGATATTGAAAACTATCTTTCATGCCCATAATGACTGTTTTAGGAAAAAAATTACGGTGTATCCCTAGTAATAAAACGAGGTTTCCTTGGTCACTTAAAAGAAAACCCAGACAGTGGTGGGTATACTATGACATAGAAATTGGAAAAAATGTATCATTCATGGATGATATTTTCCCTTGGTGAATGACCAAAGTCATCACATGGATCATAATAGGAGCACCTGGGAGTTGAAGGCTCAAATTCTTTCTCGGTTCCCCCACCATTTGTTTGATTAAACCTCGTTTGGATTTTTGAGGACGTAAAGCCTAAATGAGGGGGTAATGTAATGAAATTGATTTTCCTAGTTCAATTTTTGGAACATTCTTGGGAAAATTAAGAGACCATGCATTGGGATGGCGTGCGATTATGAGGCCCAGTGTGCCTAGAATAGTCTTTTAGAAATTGTTATGTTTTAACTATGCGCAAGTGAGTAGTTTTCCTAAAAATTGTAATAACTATTAAACGGGGTTCTTGGATAAGAAATCCGAGAGCATCGTTGTGTTCATGATGGTGTTTTTAATTGATGAATGACTTAACATTAGTCGGTGATGGCCTCCAGTGAGAAAACCCAAAAATGGAATAACCATAAATAAAATAATAAAATATAATTATTATTTTTTTAAAATCATTATAACTCACCAACGTTGACTCAGATAGAAAATATGAGACCACCATTGAGCCCGTGAGGGTTTTCTTTCCTTAGGTATAGCCTAACATTGGTCGGTGTAGGGCAACTATGGAAAGTAGGTTTGGACGTGACTAAAGATAAAATCATTAAATAATTTTATTTTCAATTCCTATAACTCATAAACGGTAACTCGGATTTAAAATTCAGGAGTAATAATGAAATCATGGGGGTGTGATTTCCTTAGGTGGGGCCTAACCATGACTGGCACGATTCGAGTGAGAATGTTAGTTGTGGACATGAACAACATAAAAATATTTAATAAAAATATTTCCTTTGGATGTTTTGCAACGACGTAGTGATGCTACAATGCAATGATAGGGCATCCTATTTCTTGTAATAAATGAAACAATATGGAAAGGTTGTAATAACAGTGACACGACAATGTTAAAATGTGTTTCTTCATTTAATGTCTTGGAAGGGGTACAAGATTATTTTGAAAATCATAGATAATTTACCTAGGAGTTGTAGAGAATAAAAGTGTTGGTGAAACCTCTTGTTGGAAAATGAAAAACAAAGAAAAGATGGAAGATCGACAATCGAAGTTCGGATCAAGAATTAATAGATTTACAAATGACAAGAACTAGATCCTTCTTCATCAGCAATCGATCGAATTCCAGGAAGGGGTTTTCATTTGATTCTATTCGTACTTTTTATTGGTTTTAGATGACGAATGAGGATTATCCCATGAAAAAGTTGACTTGCGGATTGATAATTCTTGTGGGAGGTTCTTGATTGTATAATGGATTGCAGAAATGAATTTCTATTTGATTATTCTACTAAAACATTATACCAGGAGCAGATTAATGTCATGACAAATGACGTCAGAGGTTCCTTCCTCTATATCTTGTTTATCTTCCCACATTCAATTTGATGAATGTTCATCATGGGTTGAAGAATGGAATATCATTGTGAAGATGTTCTAAAATTCAACATCATGGATCCAGAATAGACAAGGCATGAAGGTGGTATGATGATGATAGTGGTGGGTAGATCGAAGCAGTGTGTTACATTACATCAATCAAGAACTTTCTATAAAATGGGATTTCAATGATGTTATGAGGCCACAATTGTGAGGAGAGCAGCCTGATGGATCTGCAACAACTTACAGACTCAAAAACGAACCATCAGAGCGAGTCAGATGGCCCGCAGAAACCTCCATAGTGTACTGGCCACGGTGGTGGTAGCTTGATGAGTGGTAGATGATGAGAGTCCAGGTCGTGTTCCTGACAGCAGAGGCGGCGTTCCACAATGGTACTAACAGTCGCGTCCATACAGTTGTCCACACGGAGTTGGTCGTGACCTCTACTGCGGTGTTAACTCAGACATGCAGCACAAAGTCGCAGGCTTCTTAATTTTCTAGCTGAAAATGGATAGTCATGTTTCACAAAGGGGAACATAGTGGTGGCTCTCATTTCCTAAGTGAGCTCCACCGACCTTTAATGATGTGGGTTGGGATGAAACAGATGGGTCGAGCCCAGCCATGTGTGTATGGCCTACAGTGGGTCAGACCCGCAATCCAGTGGGTCAGAATGGTCTCAGTCAGTCTGCGGTAGGCCCAATGGGCCGAGTCTGACCTGGTTTAATTTGGTGGGCCCGAGGCTGTAAGAAACCAGATCTTTGTTTTAGGCATGCCTTTCCATTTTCTGGAGTTTTTGAGAAAAATAATGTTTCTGGAAATTTTGGAAGTACACACCGTGTACTTTTTGAGTACACACCGTGTACTCTTTTCCCGCTCGAAGCTGTGTATTGGCCCTGTCTGAGCCACAAACACGGTGTGTAAGGGTGATGTGGAGGTTGGTTTTGGCAGAGTACGGAAAAACCCACTACACGTTGTGTACTCTAAAAGTACACGCCACATACTTTTTTTTTCATTAAACGGACCGGGGTCGCGTGCAAACGCCACAAACATATTCTTCTAGGTCATGTTCATCGGGGAGCGCTGGGAATCTGCGGATCATCAGTGATCCATCGTTCCTCCGTCCGTTCTCTAATTTGAGAACCGTCGATTGTGTTGGAATCACAGCAGTGATTTCTCCCTTCTGCTTGAGTCTTGTTTTCCAATTCTTCCTCTTTCTCATGTTGTCTTTGTATGATAATTTTGGACGTTTTCTTAGATCTAGGATGTTAAAGGGAGAATAAATCGACGTGGTTCAAGTATATCGATCTCCTAGGATCAAGGTAGGTGTTTTGTGCCTTACCTTTCAATGTCCTTGAGGTTTATGCACAAATTTCACCAATACCAGTGAACGTGGTATTGCATGTTTACTATCCTTCCCTTGTTCTTTTTCTTCCTTTCTTGTAATCTTATGTAGAGGTAAATTTATCATGTTAGAGGATACTTTTTTTTTCTTGGATGTTTTTCCATGCTTTGTTCTGTTTACGACATTTGGGGTCTCATTTTCCTTTGGTTGTTACACCTGTTTCCATGCCTTGTGATTATAGGTTGGATTGAAATTCATAACATGTTTGTTTCCTTATAGACTGTTTATCCAAGTATCTCTATAGGTGTACTTTGGTTAGCCAAGTAGCTCTATATGTATACTTTGGCCTTATAGCATTATTAAGCACTGAATGGCACGAGATTGAGAGAACCTGCTACTATTGACTATAAGGGATAGATCTACAAAGCTTCCTAGAGATTCATATATATTATAGACTACAGGAGGGTAGACCGAGAGAGCTTCCTCAATGATTCTTGGACATTATAGACTATAGGGGATGGAACAAGTGAGCTCCTAGAGTGTCTTGGATTTTATAGACTACAGGAGGGTAGAACGAGTGAGCTTCCTCAAAGATTCTTACTTTGTTTGAATCTTTTTTAGAACCTTCCCAATCTAGAGGAGGAATTGACTGAGTGAGCTTCCTTAGAGAGTCTTTAGTATACCTGAGGCTACAGGAGGAATTGACAGAGATAACCTCCTCATAGAGTCTCTAAACCTTGGGGATAAGAGGGTTAGACCACGTGATCTTTCTCAGAAAGTCCCTAACTACCCTAAACTATAAGGGGAATTGACTTAGTGAGCTTACCCAGAGAGTCTCATAAATTCGTATGACCAAACCAGAGGGGTTAGGCTGAGTGCACTTCCCAGATGGTTGTGGTACTTCATGGATAGGACTAGAGGGGTTGGCTGCGAGTACATCTCATAGGGTTTCCTACTTGTTAGGTGTTTGGTTCACTGTTGTTGTTGGTTGTGGATTCATTTCTATTGTGTATCTTCATGATACTACCTGTTGTTTACTGTTACTATTACTGCTTACTGTACTATTACCTTCCATATACTCACTGACTGTTAGGCACAGATCTTCAAATGGTTTCCTACTAGGATTTAGTCTCACACCTTATTTGGGACATGTTTTTGGTCCCAAGAAGACTTTGTTGTTGTGGGTATAGACAATGGAAAGCACCCTTCGACTTCTGGTACTTGATTGCTTTGGAGCAGGGGAGCATGGGACCAAGCTATGGATTGCGATGGTGAGGAGTTATATGTTTACCTTTCTTTTGTACTTTGGTTTGTTACTATTGTATTTTACACCATTGTGACTTGTTTGGAAGCTTTCCTATACATATGCATCATGAATCATTTCATATATATACGTGTGCTCCAGTCGTTTATTGATTTAGTCTTCCGATGTTTACTTGTGTATTGATTGTTCTGTTTCTGCTGTTTCTTATTGTTTAATTATGCTGTGTAATCTGCCAATGAGGGCATAGTTTCCCCACTATCACACCCATGGACCTCACTGCTAGTTGGTAGCCTCTGGCATTTGGGGAAATGCGTTTGAGTCTATGTGACCAACCGGGTACGGGGCACCTCTAGGTGGCTTTCGGAACTGGGACGTTACAAAGTGGTATCAAAGGAGTTCCTTTTCTCTTGATTTACTGTTTAGAGACTTTATCTAGGGATAGGACGGATTCAGTGCTTGGTAATAAGCTGTGTCTGGGAGTAGCTAACCTCTGTATAGGGAAAATCCATACTACCTCGTTATTGCAGTTTTCTAGTTTTGAGATTTTACGGTTCAAATAATTTCACCTAGAGTGATTCACATGCTTCATGCTGTTATTGTTTTGATATTACGGTTCTATTTCAGTCAAAACCTGATGAGATGAGGGTATTCCATCTCATGCATCATTTAGGCACTTTTTAGAAACCACATGCCATGCATTCTTTCCATGCCATATAGGGTACATTAGAGATTACATGCTGTTGTGATAGACATTATGTATATTATGCATACTGTTGTGATAGATGTTTGATAGAATCTATGTTCCATTGTTAGGGGATTGTTTGTATCGTACTTTTCTTAAAAAGAATTCCAAATTTTGGTTCTTGAGGTGTTATGGTCCCCCTTTATTCGGAAATTGGTGGAACATTGACATTTTGATCCTTATATATGACTGTAGGAGATGCCATGTTTTGATTCGTGGGGAGTATGGGCCCTCGTGGGTCAGAATTTCGCACCCCCTTGCCTTGTCTTCGGTGTTTTTTAGGCTTCTATGCAGTTTCTGAGCTACTGCCATGAAAAACCCAGAATACACAGCGTGTACTTTCTGGGTACACGTCGTGAAGTGTTCAGGCCGTGTCACTGACCGTGTGAGCAGAAACATGGTGTTGTGAAAAATGACTTCAAGAAAACGCCATGTACGGTAGATGCACGCCGTGTAGTTTAGAGCCGTGTACCCATCCGTGTCACTAACAACATGGGCCCGGGACTCCTGAGTAGAACACGCCGTGTGGGTAAAGAACTGACCGTGTAGTTTTGTCCTAGGTACCCGGCCGTGTCACGAACAACACAGGTCGGTGTTATACTCTCCTATATACACCGTGTTTGTTTGGAACATTCCGTGTAAGGGCAGACATGTAGACGGGCATGTAACTAACAACACGGGCTGCCGAGATCGTGTCTAGTACACGACGTGTCCCTAGGGAACATGCTGTGTAGTCTGGGTTTAGTTCGGACCGTGGGGGTTAGCCGTGTAAGGAGACTCATGCAAGGGTTTAGAGTTCAAGTGCATGTCGTGTGTGGAAACAACATACCATGTAGTTTGGGTGTTACATGACCAGTAGTGGCAGGAATACACGCCCATGTTAATGGATAAAAGTACACACCGTGTTGTTTTTATACACGCTGTGTAGTCGTGTTTTGTTAAACTTGATAGTTTCATTCCCCTATTCCCATTTTGTACTCCTATCTTTTTAGTCTTTGTTAATCCTAATCTAAGGTGTGATTTTGATCTTTCAGAGATATGCCTCCGAGACGTCCTTCGGTCCTACGTCAGTTTCCAAATGGTGATCAGACACCAGATATGGATGATCAGGGACCTCCTGTTGACCCTGCTGATCTGCCAGCCTTGGCACCAGCAGTAATACCCGTCGTAGCCACCAATGCGCAGTTCAGGGAGGATTTCCTGAGGATGATGCAAACGTTTCTGGGAGTGACGCCTCCTTCCCCGTTAATGGATGAGTTGACGAGGGTTTTTCAGCAGCATTATCCTCCTACTTTCTCAGGGGATAGAGGACCCTAGGCTGCAGAGTCATGGGTCGAGGCCACCCGGACTATCTTCGAGCACCTAGAGATACCTCAGGAGAGAAGGGTAAATCTGGCGTCTTATATGCTCTGGGACACCGCCGAGAGGTGGTGGGAGGTGATCTCACAGTCTGGGTGCCAGCAGGGTATGTCATGGGATGAGTTTTGACATACTTTCTATGACTATTTCTATCCGGAGACCCTGAGTGCTGATCGAGCCAGGGATTTTATGAGTCTGCAGCAGGGTAATCTTTCGGTAATGGAGTACTCGTCCCGTTTTACTGAGCTGCAGCATTTCACACCGATCCCAGCAGGTGGTGAGTTGTTTCTTTCTAGGAAGTTCGAGGATGGTCTCAAGCAGGAGATCCGTTCCTAGTTAATATCTTCCAGTTGACTTCTATATCCTCCATCGTCAACCAGGCGCTGATTATTGAGCGCAATCTGAGGGATTCTGGAGCAGTGGGCCAGGGCGGTTAAACATCCAGAGATGGTGGTCCTCCTACGGACAGTAGGAAGCGTCGTAGAGAGTCTTCTTGTGGAGATCGGGGTTCACCAGATACGAATTCTGGCAGCCAGGTTGTATGCTACCAGTGCGGTAGAAGTGGGCACGCCAGGCCTCCGTGCCAGAGTGATCCGATGGAGTGCCGATCTTGCAGTAAGATGGGCCATCTTCAGTTCTTCTGTCACATATTCTCACCTTCAGCTAGTGGTAGGGGTTCTTCTATTAGCCCGCGTTCTGGATATGCATCACCAGTTTCCCCCCAGTCTGGGAGATGGAGTTCTTCTGGCCGTTCGGGCCGAGGTAGAGGTTGCGGCCATGGTGTTTAGTCACCAGGTCATCAATGACAGCAGATTGGATCAGCTCATAGCAGTCAGCTAGGGGTGTAGGGTCGCGGTGTCGGCTAGTCTTTCGTCGTGGAGTAGAACTACAATGAGAAGGATCCTGAACCATCTATAGTTTGAGGTACGATCTTAGTAGCCTGAGTTTTATCTTAAACTCTTTTTGATAATGGTGCATCCCATACCTTTATCTTTATTGCGGTTGTGGAGAGCCTTGGGCTCTGTATCGTTTCGTCTGCCGACTTGTTGACTCTTGTCACGCCTTTGGTAATGAGAACATCTAGTGTGCGTCTGTGTAGAGAGTTCCCTCTTGAGGTTGGGGGTGTCACTTATTATGGGACATCTATGTCCTAGAGATTTCGGGTGATGACGTCATTCTTAGTATGGACTGGTTGGTTCCCTTCCAGGAAGTCGTCGATTGCTATCATCATAGTGTGAGTTTCGTATCACCAGAGGGAAGATATTTCTTTCATATAGGAGAGTGGAGTGTCCAGGAGGGTAGAACTGGACCAGAGCATCATGGTCTAGGGGCAGTTACAACCCAGATTTCCAGTCTTTATCTGGATGATCAGGGGACTTCACAGTTAGACTTTCCCCCATTGGTTTATCATTTCAGGGATGTCTTTCTAGATGACTTCTCAGGTATTTCTCTGGAGCATTAGGTAGACTTCTCCATTGAGCTCATGCCAGGAGTGGCACTGGTGTCTATTCCTCCTTATCGGATGGCTACACCTGAGTTGCAGGAGCTCAAAAATCAGCTGGAGGAGTTGCAGGAAAAGGGTTTCATCCGACCCAGTACTTCTCCTAGGAGTTCGCCTTTCCTTTTTTCCAAAAAGGCATACGATACCATTCATCTCTATGTAGATTATCGGAAGCTGAACCAGTTTACGGTCAAGAACCGATATCCTTTGACGAGGATAGATGACATCTTTGTTCATTTTTGAGGATCCCCGGTGTTCTAGAAGATCGATTTGAGGTCTGGTTATCATCAGTTGTGCGTTATACCATCACATATACCTCTTACAGCCTTCATGAGCAGGTATGGTCTATACGAGTATATAGTCATGCCGTTCGGTCTCACGAACATGCCCGTAGTTTTCATGGCATGGATGAACAGAGTGTTCCATCCGTACATGGACTCCTTCGTTGTGGTCTTCGTGGACGAAATCTTGGTGTACTCTCACACTCGACACGACCATGACGGACATCTTGAGATCATTCTGAGTACACTGAGAGATAGTTGGCTATATGCTAAACCCTCAAAGTTCCACTTTTGGGTGGATCAGATTTACTTCTTGGGTCACGTCATCTCAGAGGCTAGAGTATCTGCGGACCTAGAGAAAGTAAGAGCGGTAGTTTCTTGGGAGCAGCCGAAGAACGTCTTTGAGGTAAGGAATTTCTTAGGGCTGGAAGGATACTACAGATGATTCATTCAGGACTTCTCATGCCTAGAATCATAGTTGATAGGTCTGACCAAGAAGGGGGTGAAGTTTTTATGGTCAGATTCTTGTAAATCATTATTTCAAGAGCTGAAGGGGAGGTTGACGTCATCACCGATTCTAGTCTTTCCAGAGCTAGGAAAGGGCTACCCTGTTTACTGTGATGCTTCGGGTATTGAGCTAGGTGTTGTGCTTATGCAGGGATATGGAGTCGTTGTATATGGGTCTCGGTAGTTGAGGCCACACGAGAGGAATTACCCTACACATGATCCGGAGTTGGGAGCTGTTGTTCATGACTTACGCTGTTGGAGAAACTACCTTCTGGGAGAGTACTTTTTGGTTTTCACAGACCAAAAGAGTCTCAAGTACATCTTCAATCAGCGTGATCTGAATCTGAGATAGCGTAGGTGGGTTGAGTACCTGCAGTCCTTTGACTTTGATCTCGCCTATATGCCGAGAAAGGGCAATGCAGTGGCAGATGAGTTGAGCAGATGAACTCAGATTCAGGCAGTTCAAGAGGCCAATAGTGAGTGGCAAATTATGGCTCTGTTTTCTAAGATGCATCTGGAGGTGCGCGACATGCAGGGACATACATTCATTTCATATGTGGTTTTTACCTCTAAACTTCTTGAACGGGTATGGATGAGGCAGCTATCAGATTCAGAGTCCTTAGTCCGGCGGGAAAGTGTGTCAGGAGGGGACCCTATTCCTGGATGGACAGTGGGTGAGGATGAGATTTTGCATTTCTAAGGATGTGCATGGGTTCCAGCAGACATACGTGAGGAGTTGATGTGATATTTTCAATACTTAGTCTGGGTAGTTCATCCTGGCATCACCAAGATGTATCGTGATCTACACCGCTAGTACTAGTGGCCAGCTATGAAGAAAGATGTTGCTGGTTTTGTCATGAGATGTTCCACTTTTCATCAGGTGAAATCAGAGAATCAGCGACCGGCGGGGCTTTTGAAGCAGTTACCCATTCCTGAGTAGAAGTGGAATGATGTCGTGATGGACTTCGTGACCGGGTTGCCGAGGTCACCTTGGGGAAACAATGATTTTTGGGTTTTCATCGACAGACTCAAGAAGGTCGCACACTTCTTGCCAATCAAGGAGACATTCAGTGTCGATGATCTGGGAGGACTATACATCCGAGAGATTATACGTCTACATGGAGTTCCACACACCATTTTTTCAGACAGGGATGCGCGTTTTACTTCTCGGTTCTGGTAGGGACATCAGAAGGATTTGGGTACACAGGTACTTTTGAGTACAACATACCATCCCCAGACAAATGGCCAGTCCTAGAGCACGATCCAGGTGCTTGAGGATATGCTCCGAGCATGCATTCTATACTTCGGAAGTTCTTGGGAGAAGCATGTTCCTCTTGTGGAGTTCGCCTACAAAAACAGTTTTCAGGTGACCATTCAGATGGAAACATACAAGACTCTGTATGGAAGGCCGCGTCGATCACCCGTATGCGGGCTAGAGGTAGGAGAGGTAGCTCTGCTGGGACATCGTCTTGTTCAGGAGACCTCTGAGAAGATAGAGTTGATTCGGAAGAGGATGGCTACAACACAGTCTTGATAGAAGTCTTATGCTGATTAGCAGAGATGACCTCTGGAGTTCGAGGTTGGAGATCAGGTTCTCCTGCATACCGCACTGAGGTTGGGACACCGGAGGATTCAGATATAGGGTAAGCTTTCACTGCGGTACGTCTGTCCGTTTGAGGTTTTGGAGAGAGTTGGGCTGGTTGCCTATGAGTTGTAGCTACCTAAGAGGTACCAGGACATACACGACGTCTTCCATGTCTCTCAGCTCCATTGTTACTTTTCGGACCCATCTCATGTCTTTCATCCCAAGGAAGTTGAGATCAAAGAAGATGCGTCATTTGAGGAGCATCCTATCTGGATTTTTGATCATTGTAAAAAGGTTTTCCATGGCCGGTCTGTTCCTCTAGAATGGGTGCTATGGTAGCACGGGTGAGTAAAAGACGAGACTTTGGAGAGGGAGGCTGAGGTTCGATCGTAGTGGCTGGAGCTATTCGGTGTTTCTTCTTCTACGCCTCACTATGGAAATTCGGGGAAAATTTCATTAAGGGGGAAGTTTTTATGAACTCGGATCTTCGTTTCAGGTACGCCTTTCCTTTTTCTAGAGTTTTTGATAAAAATAATGTATTTGGAAATTTTTTAAGTACACACTGTGTACTTTTTGAGTACACACCGTGTACTCTTTTCCGGCTTGAAGCCGTGTACTGGCCATGTCCAGGCCACACACATGGTGTGTAGGGGTGACGTGGAGGACGATTTCGGTGGAGTATGGGAAAACCCACTACACGTCGTGTACTCTAAATGTACAAGCCATGTACATTCTTTTTTTTTCATTAAACGGACGGGGGTCACGCCTGAATTCCATAAACGTCTTCATCTAGGTCTTGTTTGTCTGAGATTGCTAGGAATCCGTGGACCTTCGACGAGCCACCATTCCTCTGTCTGTTCTCCAATTCAAGCATCGTCGATTGCCTTGGAATCGCAGCGGTGAGTTCTCCCTTATTCTTGAGTCTTGTTTTCCAATTCTTCCTCTTTCTGCTGTTATATTGGTTTGAGTTTTTTGGATGTTTTCTCAGATCTACAACGTTCATGGGAGAATCAGTCAACATGGTTCAAGTATATCGATCTACTAGGATCAAGGTAGGTGGTTTGTGCCTTACCGTTCAATGTCCTTGAGTTTTATGCGCAAATTTCACCAATACCCATGAACTGAGTATTGTGTGTTTACTATCTTTCCCTTTTTGTTTTCCTTCCTTGATTGTATGATATTGTAGAGGTAAATTTATCATGTTAGAGGATACTTTGTTGTCCTTGGATGTTTTTCCCATGCTTTGTTCTATTTACGACCTTTGCGGTCTCGTTTGCCTTTGGATGTTACACCTGTTTCCATGCCTTGTGATTATAGGTTGGAGTGAAATTCAAAACATGTTTGTTTCCATGTAGACTGTTTATCCAAGTAGCTCTATAGGTTTACTTTGGTTAGCCAAGTAGCTCTATAGGTTTACATTGGCCTTATAGCATTATTATGCACTGACTAGCACATGACTAAGAGAACCTGGTGCTATAGACTATAATGGATAGACTGAGTGATCTTTCCAGAGAGTCATAGATATTATAGACTACAGGAGGGTAGACCGAGAGAGATTTCTCAGAGAGTCTTTGACATTATAGAATATAGGGTATGGACTGAGTGATATGCCAGAGAGTCTTGGATATTATAGACTACTGTATGGTAGACCGAGTGAGCTTCCTCAGAGAGTCTTACTTTGTTTGAATCTTTTTAAGAACCTTCCCAGGATAGAGGAGGAATTGACCAAGTGATCTTTCTCATAGAGTTTGTGGTATACCTGGGGCTATAGGAAGAATTGACCGAGATAGATTCCTCAGAGAGTCTCTAGATCATTTGGATAAGAGGGTTAGACTGCGTGATCTTCATCAGAGAGCCCCTGACTACCCTAGAATATAAGGGTAATTGAATGAGTGAGCTTCCCTAGAGAGTCTCATAAATTCGTATGACCAAACCATAGGGGTTAGGCTGAGTGCACTGCCAATAGGGTTTTGGTACTTCTTGGATAGGACCAGAGGGGTTGGCTGTGAGTACTTCCCATAGGGTTTCCTTCTTGTTAGCTGTTTACTTCACTAGTGTTATTGGTTGTGGATTCATTGCTATTGTGTATCTTCCTATTACTGCCTGTTGTTTACTGTTACTGTTACTACTTACTGTACTATTACCTTCCATATACACACTGACTGTTAGGCACAGATCTTCTGGTAGTTTCCTACAAGTATTTAGTCTCACACCCTGTTTGGGCCATGCTTTTGGTCCCAAGAAGACTTTGTTGTTGCAGGTATAGAAAAGGGAAAGTGCCCTTCGACTTCTGGTACTTGATTACTTTGGAGTAGGAGAGCATGGGACCAAGATATGGCTTGCGATGCTGAGGATTTATATGTTTACCTTTATTTTGTACTTTGTTTGGGTACTATTGTATTTTCCAGCATTGTGACTTGTTTGGAAGCTTTCCTAGACATATGTATCATGCATCATTTCATATATATATGTGTGTGCTCTAGTCATTTATTTCTTTAGTCTTCTACTGTTTACTTGTGTATGGATTGTTCGGTTTCCGCTGTTTCTTACTGTTTACTTCCGCTGTGCACTCTGCCATTTAGGGCATAGATTCCCCACTATAACACCCAAGTCCCTCTCCACTAGTCGGCAGCCTATGGTGTTTAGAGAAATACGCTTGAGGCCATGTGACCAACTGGGTACGGGGCGCCGATGGGTGGCTTCTAGAACCGGTACACTACATAGGTTGGTCAGGGTCAGGTTGGTCCATCCGGTACAGATCGTACCATGACCCAACCAGACCCTTTCACCAAACTACCATAACTATAAAAAGAATACTCTGTTTGATGTGGTGTCTATGGTGTTGGGACCTTAGTGATGATACAGTAGTTTTGAGATACTTTAAGTGAGTTTTTTTAATACTGGAAAATGGTATAATGGTTTTAAGAGTAGGTCTTTCTAGTTCATACACACACGATTAGGAATCAACGTGTTTGTTAAAGGTAGATACCTCCCATCGTGGGGTGATGATTCAATTGATTTGGGTTGATTCCTTCGGGGTGTCACTCCCCTGAAGGACTGGGGTGCGGGTTCCCAAAGATGTTTGTAATGGTAGATTAGGTACTCCCATGTGGGACCAGGGAGCGGGTTCTCTATCTGTGGAGTTGTTACTCCCCTATAGGACTAGGGTGCAGGTCTCCCACATCAAAATACAAAGTTTCATCACAACCTTATTGGGTAGGGTGTATGTTATCTATGATAGGATTCAGTACTTCAATGCTGTTTAGGGTGTGGGTACTCCACACATGGTCAAATAGAGTTAGCACTCCCTTACTGTGTATGCTTCTGGTCCTCTATGGTATGAGTCAGTACTCCCCTACTCTTTATGGGTGTATGTCCTCCACACAAGATTCAATAGATTCGGTACTCACCTATTGGGTAGGGGAGAGTCCTCTATGATATGAGTTGGTACACCCCTGTCGTACCGGGTCATGGGTCCTCCACACATGGATGAAAGTTTCGGTACTCCATTGTCATACTAGGGTACTGTTCCTCTAGTCACTAAGTAGTACTCCCCTTCTGGGTAAAGATCAGGTCCACGATTAGAGTTAATGATCCCTCGACTTTCAGAAACAGTAATGGGGAGCAGGCTCGTCCACTTGATGAGAACGTTACCTAGATAAGATCCAGTTCTCCCTCGATGAACTGAGGTGGGTGACACTTCATATAGGAGCGATATAGGTTATGTGAGATTGTTAGGAGTAGGGCTCCCTCATCTGCATATAGTGGTGAGGGAGGGCCTCTCTAATTGGGTTTCCTAAGTGTTGTGTTGGGTAAAAGACATCGATTACTGAACCTCCAGTGCTAGGCACTGGAGTTAGACTTAGT
Organism: Viscum album; assembly: GCA_963277665.1. NCBI lineage: Eukaryota > Viridiplantae > Streptophyta > Magnoliopsida > Santalales > Viscaceae > Viscum > Viscum album. The sequence continues at coordinate 2,137,521,608 of OY728128.1, read as the reverse complement.
AGGAAGTTCCTATTGGAGAACATTCTCTCTGATGTACCATTAAGAATGGTGTAGTATTTCCTAATAGATTTTACCTCTCATACGGGTAACATCATTGATGGATGAGCTCATGGAATGTGTTTCTCCTGGTTTTATGTGTTTCCTTTCAAACCTATGATTATAATCAAGTTATTGGATATGAGGTTGAAACCTTATGTTTTTTAGTGTCTAAAATGAGTATATCTAGATGTTTTTGGTATCTTTATGGGTATATACCAGTGTGGATCTAATTGTGAATTTCATTGTGGTTTTCCCTTGTTCTTTACTTCTTTGGTTTTAGGTCATCCTACGTAGTTTTTTTTACTCACCCTTGCATGATCTTTTCCCGCACATGTCATGTCTTTTCAAGATGTTCGAAACATTGATGGAGTCTAGCAAGGGCCAGGACGAGATGGTGCAATGTGAGATTCGAAAAATGAGTCATAACATTATGAATTTAGGTAGCTACCCTTCACCTACCCTTCAGGTATGGTTTTCAGCGAACTAGCTTTAGGGACTTGGTGTTTTACTTCTGTTTTGTCTTTCTTTTGGTGGCCCGTATACTAGCCCAGGTTTCCACTATGTACTTTACTTTATATTTCTCTCTAGTTGTGTTACCCTCAATGGTTTTCATGCATATATTTATTGTCTTTATTACTTCCCGCCATCATTGGTTTGGAGTTGTGTGCATGTCTGTAGGAACGTATGCTAATACCTCCCATTTGAGTGATATGCCAACTCAGTCCTAGTCTCCATCCCTTGGCCTATCAGAGGTCGTCTTGATGTAGTCACTGAATGGGCCTTGGGGGACAGTTCGTGACAATGTGTGATGGTTCTATTATGTACATTCTCAATAGGTATACATGGAATGCATCATGTTCTTGAGACAGGTTCAGTGGGAGTGATAGTAGATAGTCTTTTGTTTTGATGTGATCAAGGACCCCAAAAGAGCCAATGTACATTAGGATATTCCTTAACTTCATCCCAAATCTCATCACTTTCTTCCATGTAAATTTAATAAGAATACCGTATATCAAACATAAAACTCTAGGTCTCATTAAAGATTGATAGCATATATAATTTGTCATCTCTAGGAAGCCTTGATGTGCTACTGAATGGTCTTAACCTTTTCTATTATTTCTTTATCCATATCATGACCAAGTAGTTTGTGTTCCACATCTTAATCCCATTATCCAGGTATTCATCACCTCCTCCCATAAATAGATTCATATGGAGTCATTTGGATGATCGAGTCGAAACTATTCTTGTAAGAGAACTCAACCAGACAAAGATTTTGGTTTCATCCTCCTTTGAAGTCCATCTGGAATGCTCACAATATGTCCTATAGTTTTTGGATAGGCCGCACATTTTGAACATCAGTTTGAGGGTGATAAGATATAATAAAGTTCAGATTAGTGTTTAGATTATTCTGGTAACGTTTTTAGAACATGCAGGTGAATCATGGATGTTGATGAAACACACCTAATGGTTGTACTCAATGAAGCATCACAACTTCTCTGATGTATATCCACGCAAGTTGATCTAGTGAGAGTTCATCAAGAATCATAATTATTTTCATAGTATTTATAAGATGATACAGAAAAACCAAGAAATCATTTTCCCCTATGATGTCTTTATAATTTTGGTTCTGAATTCGACGGTAAAGTTGTCCTACTTCCATCTAGTTATGGGTAATGGTTGAATCATCCCTTTAGACTTATGCTTCTTAACCTTCACTTTCTGACATCCCAGAAACTTAAATGTATATTCAGTGATATCTTTATTCATGTTTTCCCACTAATAGTGATATCAAATATATCAATACATCATTGTGTTTCTTGGGTAGAGGGTTAAATTTGAACTATTTGCATCCTCGAATAGTTCCTTATTTAACTCAGGATTTGATGGAACACATAGTATTGAACAAAATCTCACAATTCCAACTTCATTAACATTGAATTCTGAGGATTCCCCTTTTCTTATTGTTTCCAATTTATTTTTAATTCCCACATCACGTATTTGAGAATACTATGACCTTTCGAGAAGAGAATATAGGGAAATCATTGGTGAAAGGATTGATGATGTTCATTATTTAGGATTCTCAAGTCAATCCACTTCAATTATAAGAATATAGGATCCTTCTTAATAATCATCAGTGATAAAATTACTAGATCCTTTCAACATAATGCATCTTCCAATTTATTTTCTTTACCAGGATGGAAGTGAATTGATCATTCATTGTCCCTGATCATCCCTAAATATCTTCATTGGAGAATATTCATATTCTTCTATCTGAATATATATTTGAGACTTTTTTTATCCATATATATTTCACAATTATCCATAAAGAGTTAATTCCTCTATATTTTTTGAGTGTTCCCAATGAGGATGATTTTATGATAGAGAGGGAGATGGGGTGAATTAGTGATACTTTTTTCTTTTATGTTTCACTTCAATTGAAACAACCTTTTCCTCCCATTGAAGATTTTATTCCCTGATAAAAATAATTAAAATGCACATCCATAAGAACAAAATTATTTATAAGATTCATTTTTCAATAAGAATAGTTATATCATTTTTATGGTTTGGAAATGATCCAATACCACATAATTCACTATAAAACAATCCCTATATTAGATTGAGTAGGATGTTCCCTTTAACCCGTGTAGTACGTTGAAGTCAATCCTAAAGTACATGTTCACCCTCTTAACACAAATAGGGTAGTAGAATTTTTTAGTAACAACTCACGTTACATGTTCTTATTTTCAATTGTGAAAATTTATTCAATTGAAAACATTTCTTGAATTTCATACATAGAAGAAGGTAAGAACATCATGGACATTGTTATTAATAACTAAATTCAATTTTTTGAGCCTGATTTTTCCAGTATCGTTCCTATGAGTGGGATTCTCCCCATTATGATTATTCCCATTAGATTATCATTCAGAATATAATATAAATTATTTTAAACCAATTCATTTCATGAGAACAATAAACTCAGTATGATTCTTTCTCAGTCTAAGAGCCTAAATAAAAAAATTATAAATCTAATTAATTCAACCAGATATGATGATCAATTGGATACAATTGACAATAAAAACATGGTAATAATGTAAATATCATAATCAAATAGTATGATAATCAGCTAACAACAACACTGAATTCATGTCTCTTATCCTATGTTATTTTCACATCAAAAAAACTTTAAAAAAGTTCAATATGGCGACTTCTTTCTCTCATAAAAAACTTCTATCTTCTCTCTCTGCTTTTTTGAATAGTACTTCATCCTCATAAAAGTATAGTGTAATTTTTTTCTTTTTATCCATGATCCTAGAGATTTTTGAAGTATTCCAAAAATTCTTTCCCTATCTCACAAATTCACCCAAATTTAATTTCCCATGAAATCTCTAGATGTTTTTCAACTTCATCAACTCTTGTAAAATCTTCTCAATTCTTCATGAAAATTTATCTCCACCTTTTTCCCATCATTTGAATCTGTAAACCATTTTCATTTGAAGATTCTGATTTCAATTTATGAGTCTGATATTCTTGAAAACAATGATTTGTACCATTTGAATACATTAATGAATAAATTAAAAATAATCATTGAAATTTAATCTCCCCCTCAACAACACATCCATCAAGATCCTCCTCTTTTTCTATTGACCCACTTGAGAATCAAAACACTATATTCTCTACTTATCCTAACCTAGTTTGAATCCTTAAAAAGTAATTCAACCCTTTTTAATTGGATGACTACATTATTGATCTCATTCTGTCATTATCTTTTCATCCATTGTCCTCAATCAATTCATTCTCTGAAAATTATTTTCTAGAGTACTCTCTTTCTGAGTACGATTGGCATGGATACATTGATTTTTGGGTACGATCATTCTAGGTAATATATTTTTCATTCTGAGCCTAAGTACGATAATCTTGGATAAGAAATTTTTTTATTCTTCTTATGGATTATTAGATTCTATAGTAAATCAGAACCATCATTTCTTTCTTTTTCAACTCAGATATGATTAATTTGGGTACGATCCCTTTTCAATATGCATCATCTTTTTCTTCACTTCCAGTCGAATGGGATTATTTTGAAAACAATCTGTACTACCTCTTTCTAAACATATTTTAATAGAATTTTATCACAAGTTCTCCAATAAAATTTTGATTCATATGAAATAAAAATCAGCATAGAGTCATCACATTTAATTAATCGTAGTTATAGAGACATTGATACTTCTTTAAAGCAGCCACTTCATTCACACCAAATATAGAGTAAATCTGATGACCATATAATCCCAGTAATATGAATTCTCCATGTGATTGATTCTATATTTCTAGATAATGATGAATTCTACGTTACAATATTCTCTTATTCCATACCCAAGGCAAGTCCAATCAGACCCATATCATTAAAAACATTTTTTCTACATTACAATGGAAATAGTGAATTAGGTTGTTTAGAAAACACGAGTTCGATTCTTTTTAAAACATAGATCTCATTATTTTTATGATAATATGATTTTCACTAAATACAACATGATGTGGTTTTCTTATTTCTTCTTAAATATCTATAAAAACAATAGACAATTCATGAAACCAACACATTAATCATCACCTTGGTCATGACAATTTCCCCATTGGATTTTGTTGTCAACTGAGTTTCATGAATCACTAAATTTTTTAACCTCAAGAAATGGATTACTTATCAATAATTCAAAGACTACATGAGCTAAATAATTATAGGAAACAATATTCATTGACAAAAAACCATGTTATCCAAAAGTAGTGATAATGACAACCACTTTATTTTTTCTTCCTAAGCTCTTCTTTATCTTTATCATTTCCTGATTATTATAGGAATACAAAAACAAATTCTCTTGTAAAACCACTCCAACAATCAATTAGGAATGATCACACACAATAATATTATTAATTATCTACTAACCAACTACTATCTCTTTTTATAAGAAACACATTTATTTATGAAACAATTCTCCCCTTGAAAAAAATCCAAGGGTTAGATGAGATATGGGACAGAAATACATACCTCAACCTTGAAGAGAAGGTGGTTAGACACCCATGTTCAGCCTCAAATTAGAAAATGATTCCCTCAGTAATGGTTTCATGAATATGTCAACAACATGTTACAATGTTGGAACATACTCTAACTTTAATATACTCGTATCTACCTTCACTTTGATGAAATGATATTTGATTTTAATATGTTTTGAATGAAAATGTTGGACATGATTCCTGTTGTGATTGATTGTTCTTTGATTGTCACAAACTAAGAGCAATGGTAACCTCACATCAAAAAGTAAATATTGTATGGAGTAATCATTCACATAAGTTATGTAGTGGCTTGAGTATCAAAAACTTACTCATCTTTATCCATATTATAGTTACTGAATTTTGTTTCATTGAAAGGAGATAACATAATTATTTACTAGAAAGAATACTCCACCAGTTGTAGATCTTACATCGTCAACATGTCCCTCCTAATCAGCATCTAAATACCCAAAAAAGTCAATACTACCTTGGCATTAATACTTGATTATGAATTCTATTGTGCCTCATATGTATTTATGAATTATTTTTCTAGTGTGTAGGTGCTTTTTTTTAAGCACCAAAAAATGTCTCACAAAAAGTAACATCATAAAAATGTCTAGTCTAGAGGCAGTCAAATACAATAGGATTTCAATCATCTTCTGATACACATTCTGATCAACTTATTTTCCTTTTTCTTCTTTACTAAGATTTGGTACCTCTGAAATTTTTGTGTAAATAGGTTTTGATTTTTCCAGGCCAAACCTATTGAGAATTTTTTTAGCATAATTTTCTTGGGGGAGAAACATTTATTATTTATTTTTCAAGATTTAAAATGCATGTTATTATATCATTATCCATCATGGAAATAAGAAATACCTTTTTCATTTCATCAAAAAAAATTCACAACTTCTTTAATTATTCCCCAAAAATATAATGTCATCAACCTAACCAATTATAATGAGGGAATACTGTTGACTTTCTCTAATATAAATATTTTTATCCACTCTAATTTACATGAAACTAATCTATATTAAGATTGTATCCAATTTTGGAATACCATTACCTTAGAGATTGATTTAACCCACATAAGTACTTCATCAATCTACACACGTAGCTTTCATATTTCCAAACAACAAGTCTATAAGGTTGTTTAATATAAACCTCTATTTAAAGGTAACTATTTAAGAATGTTGTTTAACATCTATTTAATGATCATGTAGCCTTGTTGTGCTGAAATAGAAAGAAATATGATCATTCTATCTGATTTGGACACTGAATCAAAGGTTTCATCAAAATAAATTCCTTCATTCTGTGAATACAATTTTTGAACCGATCTTTCTTTGTTTCTTATAACTTCAACTTTTTCATTCAATTTGTTCTGGAAAACACATTTGGTTATAATGGTTTGTTTTTTAGGCTTGGGTAAGAGTACCCATGTATTATTCCTTTCAATTTGATCTAATTATTCATTCATGGCTTGAACTCATTCTAGATGCTTAAATTCTTCCTTCATATCATTCCGTTCCACTTTTTAATAAAGAGAATCATATGTAGTAGCATTTGCTGTCTTCTAGTTCGAACCTTTTGATGTTGATAAAAATTTATATTATAAGTTTCCACTTGTTTCCTCTACATTGGATGAGATTTTATAGTGTCTTCCTCATCACTTGAAATAGCTCAGTCTATATCTTCTTCTTGAGAAGGATTACAATTTTCTTATCCTTATTAGAATTGTTTTCATTAAATTGATGAACTTATTTTCCTGCCTGAGCATGTTTCTATTTATTAGAGATTTTAATAATTGTAACATCAACTAAATAATCAATTATTCTTGTTTCTTTTTTGAAGAAACTATACCATATTCATTCTCGATCATATCCCAAAAACATTACATCTCCACCATTCTGCTCAAACATTCCATAGTTTCCACCTTCATTTTTTATAATGTATGTAATCCTAAAAACTGTAATGTTTTTTGAACATGGTTCTTTACTATAAATCAATTCATATCAAGTTATACTTGACTGAGGCATTTAGAAACAATGGTTCTAAATTTAAACATTATTACACATGGCATGCCCTTAAATGTAATGAGAAAGACCATGTTCAAGTAACATGGTCCTTCCCATTTCAACAAAGCTCTTGTTCATTCATTCAAAAACACCATTTTGTTATAGAGTGTATGGGAAACTATACTCATGCTGAATTCCATGCTTCTCAAGATAGTCATCAAAATCCATATTTTGATATTTATAACTATTATCTATTTTCAACTTCTTCACTAAATACACACATTATTTTTCTACTTTTCAACTGATACATTTAAACATTTTCAAAGAACCTGATTCATGTTTCATATACATGACACAAGTAATTAGGAAGAAATCATCAATGAATGTAATTAATTAAATATCTATATTTTTTTGATTATTTTATCATTGGCCCAAATATATCATAATGTATTAGCTCCATGGATTTTTTGGACAAATTTCAATATTATTGTGCATAGAATTTGTAAACATTACTTTCTGGAAAAAAGTATAAAACCAGTATCTTCTTCTTAGAAAATATGAAATGTCTCAGAAACTATATCTTTTAGATAACTTTCTCATGTTTCTAGGATACACGTTTCCAAGACTATTATTCCTCAATTCCCTCTCTTCTACCACACTCATGTAACATGAATTTTGTGTATCACTAACATGAAACAAATTCAATTTTTATGTTTGACTCTACTAACTATATTCCCATATACATCACACTTCACAAAAACCCTTATTTCAAAAAGATAACTCTGTTACCTTCATCACACAATTGTGAAACACTTAGATGATTGTGTTTTATCCCATCAACAAAATTTTTTTTCTTGGATTTAATCATTTCTTTTCTAATGATGACTAATCCAACACCTTTGATTTTCAGGGGTTTATCATTAAAAATTGTAACTATGTCTATAATAAATCCTTTTACATCCTTTATTGTATTCATTTCATTTTTTATATGAGAAGAAAACCCACTATCAAGTATCCATGATCCTTTTCCTTTTATGTATTTCAATGCATTTTCAACAATAGTAGGTTTTTCTATTTTCTTTTTTTCTTTAAATATGACTTGTGAGAATTGTTAACAATATTATATCATTCTAAAAAAATCAAGACATACATAGGCAATTTACCCAAGTTGTTCACATATTTCACAAATATTTTCTAGTGGTTGGATCCTATGTTCAATCATTACCACATTCTTTTCGCGTTTCATCCTGAAAACCTTATTAGATTTCTATTTTTGGGGGAATTGAATCCCCCATAATCTTTTCCATTAATATCATATGGGATAATATAAATGTTTTTGGTTGAACAAACCCATATTTTTTGTGTTTCCTGGTCCACTATAATACCATAAATATCCATAGAAAGAGTATTGGCCTCTGAATCTTCTGTACTGCCTAGAATTATGAATACATTTTCTAGACACATTATTTAATGATCCATTAAACATTGCATTATCAATTATATTATTCATATTATTTTCATCCTTAGTAGAATCAAAAGAATTTGATACTTTTTTAGATCTAGATAAAATATTTTTAGACTCAATATATTTTATAACTTCTGAATTATTCACTTTGGCAACATTAATAACATTCCTTGCATTCTTATTTTCATAAAACAAAATCCATTACCTATTGATTGTAACATTTATTGAAGCTTCTCTAGTTTATCATTATGAGAACTTTCACCATATTCAGTTATGAAGATTTTTAAACTTGTACTTTTCAATTTAGGTTTAGAATAGTTTTGTTGGATAAGTTCAAACAACTCTTCTTTTTCTTTTAGCTTCACCTCCAGGTGCTCATTACAACTCTTTTCTTATTCAAGATATTTCTTTAAATTATCAATATATTTTACCATATTTAAATTTTCATTAGTAAAATATTATTGAATTACTTTTAAGATAGATCCATCCTCTAAATTTTGGTTTTTCTTTTAAAGAATTCTAATTTTCCTTAGACATTTATTCAACTCTTCTTTCAAATGTATCTCGTGTTGAGTTTCGTCATCATCCGAATTGCTGCTTCCATATTCTTCATCATTCAAGGATGAAATTACAGTATTTTTAATACTATAATCAACTATCTTTCCAGATTCAACATCATTGTCTTCTTCATCTTCATCTTTTTATAAGAAAATTCTTTTTTTTTTGGTTTTTTAGAACTTGCTTTCTTTCCCAATGGAATATAATTTTCCATATCACCCTGCTTCTTCCCCAATAATTCTTGCTACATTTCTTCTTCCTCAATATCCTCTTCTTTCTTTCTCTAAGGAAAATTATCTACAAAATTTCCAATGAATCCAAATTAAAAACACTTCTGGGTGAGTGTCCCTTTTTATTTCCCAATATATATTTTCATATTTTTTAGAAAACAAGGGAAAAATATTTTCATGATTTTAACATACCTCATCTTCAGAATCAGTTTCTCCAGCTTCATCTTCAATAATAATCTTCCTTGAATTTTCTTTATTTGTGGCCTTAAAAGTCATTTCCCTATCAACATTTGTTTTGATTTTCATAGAATTCTTCCTTCTAATTTCAGAAGTGATGAGAGTGTTATTCAATTCATCAATAGATAATGTTTCAGGATATATGTCTTCCAATGAAGAAACACTTTCATCAAACATGTCAGGAAGGATTATCAAAATCATTTCAGAAAATATAGAATCATAGATCCTTCCAATAAGGAATCCTATAGTAATCACAATTTTGTTTAATCAGGTAAATAAATCCATAATAGATTCATGCTCATCCAGCCTAAAATATCCATATTTAAATCTCCATAATTCTAACATTGCCTTGTTCGCTTTTATATTTTATTGTATATGTTTTTAGGTTATCCCATATAACTCTAGAAATAAAAACACCATTCACTCTTAAGAATTCACATTCATAATGTTATGATAATAGTGTATTCGTTTCCCTTCAATCATTCTCTAGATTACTCTTATCAACTAATGTAAGTGGAGTTCTAAAATGACTAAGATGAAACATGAATATTGTTGCTTCAAGAACACCAGAAACAATAGACGTAAGATACAAAAACATTCAATCTTTCCAGATATGATAATTATTTCCACCAAAGACTGCAATACCTTTACTATTTACACAATTCATATTATCCATCAGAAAATAATTATAAAAGGGAACATACGCTTTAATACCACTTGAATGTTCCCAACAAGGATGATTATATCATGGAGAGGCGGTGAGGGTAAATTAGGGATACTTTTTTTATTATGATTCACTTTAATTGAAATAACCTTTTCCTCCTATTAATTACTATATTCCAAACTAAAAAAATGTGATCACACATCCTTAATAACACAATTATTTATAATTTTCAATATTTAATTCAAATAGATATGTCCTTGGTATTGTGTTGAAATGATCCAATACCACACAATCCAATAGAAAACAATACCTGAATTACAATCAGTAGGATATTCCCATTCATTCTTGCAGTACATTGAAGACAATCTTAAAGTATGTGTGAAACATATTAGAAAAAATTGGAAAATACAATGTTTGTGTATCAAATCTTGTTACATGTCCTTATTTTTAATTCCAAAAATGTATTCAATTGAAAACTCTTCTATAATTTTCTACCCAGATAATGCTATAAACATCGTAGACTTTTTTATGAAAAGCAGAATCCTATTTTATGACTTTGGGTTTCCCAGTCCAATTCCTATGAGTATGATTCTCCCCATTATGATTCTTTAAATCTTGTATTAATTTAGAATAAAATAGAAATGAATCAAAACCACTTCAATTCCTATTCCCATTAAACATAGTATGATTCTCCCTCAGTCCAAGAACCTAAATACGGAAACCCAAAAAGAGATTAATTCAGCATAATATAATGATTATCTTAATTCAATTAACAATCCGAATACAGTAATCAGTTGAATACGATAATCACTTAGTATGATTTTCAGTTGACAACAACATTTAAATCTTCCCTCTTCACTTATTTCATCTTAATCTAAGAAAAATTCAATAAATATCAATATGATAACTTCGTTCTCTCACTAAAAACTCAAAGCATCTCCCTCTACTGTGGTGAACTGGAACGCATCCTAAAAAAAGTAAAATGTACTTTCCCCCTTTTATAGGTGACCCTCGAGAGCAGTGATGAGATTACCGCAATTATTTCCTGCTGAAAAAAATTAACCCAAATTCAATTTCCCTTGAAATATCAGGATGCATTTTGACTTTGCCAACTCTTTTCAAAGCATTTAGATTCTTCTTCAACCATTAACTCTTTCTTTATGCCTTCATTTGAATTTCCAGACCAATTTCAATTGATGGTTCCAATTTCAATATTATAGTAGTATTTTTTGAAAAATGTATCTGTTCCATTTGAATACATGATTGAATAAAGTAAAAATACTCTTTGAAAACAAAGGTCCCCCATGACAACACATCTAGAAATATCCTTCTCTTTTTCTCTTGACTCACTTGAAATACAAAACCTTATCTTATATTCTTCGCATGACCAAGTTAGAAACCTACAAAGCAGTTCAACCCTTTTAAAATGTTCAAATACATTATTAATCTAATTATCTCCACCTATTTTCATCTAGTTGCCTCAATCAATTCCTTCTCGAAAAATGATTTTACAGAGTATGATCTTTTAGAGTACCATTGGCCTAGATACACTGATTTCGTGGGTACAATCATTATGGGTATGATATTTTTCTTTCTGAGCCTTAATACGATCCTCCTGGATATGAAAAGTTTATTATGAATCCAATGTATGAATATAATTTATATTAAATTATCACCATCATTTCCTTATCTTCAAACTCGATACAATTAATCTGGGAATGATCCATTTTCGATGGAAAACATATTTTTCTCCACTTCCTTCCATATATGATTATTTTGAAAACAATTTGTACCACCTATTTCTACCTATCTTTCATAAGGATTGTATCAAATGTTACCCAGTCAACTTATGTTTTACAAGAAATAATAATCGGCATATCATCGTCACATTTAATTAGTTGTATTCATAGAGGCTCTGATAGTTCATCCAGAAAGCCACATCTTTCACACTGAATTCAATGTGAATATGATTACCATTTAATTATAGCAAGATACATTCTCAATGTAATATATTGTCTTCTTCCAGATAATGAATAATTAAAATTTAAAATCTTATCCCATTGTGGACCCCAGTTTAGTCTGATCAAAACCTTTTCATTGAAAAAATTCTCTCGTCATTACAATGGATATAGTGAATCTGATTGTTCTGAAAACACGAGTCTGATTCATTTTAAACAGGGATATAATTATTTTGAAGATAATAAAATTATTGCCACATAAAATTTGATATGATTTTCTACATTCCTCTTAAACATCCTTCCCAACAAAAGAAAATTCATGAAAATAAACAACTTCCGCATTAGCTTGGTCCTAACATTTTCAATACGAAGATCACTACAACCAACTATAGATCCTAAATTTATAGTTCTATTAATTATATTTCAACTACCTTGAAGCATACTCTACAAATTGTTCATTTTTCATCAATACATATCCCAATCCTTTCTTTGAAGCATTGTAGAATATTATAAAAAATTCTCCACATGTGGGTAGTGTGAGAACAGGGTCAGAGATAAGCCTCCTTTTCAACTCATTAAATATTTATTCACATTAGTTATTCTAATAAAACATTAATCCATTCAAAGTTATCATGTAAATAGAGTTTTCCAATCATGATAAATTTCCCACAAATCGATGATAATATCCCACTATACCAGCAAAACTACAAATATTTGTCACAGATGTTGGCTCCCACCGTCCTTCATTTTCGTTCCTATTCAAAGAATTGATATATATCCTTTTTATTTTGATTATATTCCCAAATAATGATAATTAATTCAATCATAACTCACAGTATCTAAATTTTTCATAAATATTCTCATTTATCGAGGTCTTTAGCACAATGTTATGATAATCCTCACACTCCTCCATTTTTTTGAGTGTGTTATAATATCATCTATAAATTCTATAAAAAATTTGTTGAGGTAATATTTAAAGGCTATATTCATGAGGAATATAATGGTTTCTAGTGAATTAGTGAGTCTGAATGGTATTACTGTGAACTCATAGTGTCCATATATTGTATAAAAAGTTTCCTTGGGGATATCCTCTTTCTTCACCATAACTTTCTATTATCTGGACCGCTGATCCACCATGGAGATGTGTTGTGCACCATGTAGGTGATCAAAAAATTCATAAATCCATGTAAAAGGATTTATTTTCTTTATCTTGATCTTATTGAGCCCATAATAATTTAATCATAGGTGCATTGACCTATCCTTCTTTATGATGAAGAGGGCTGGTGCACCCCATATAGTAGCACTAGGGACTATAAAATTTTTATCTAGATTATCATATAGGTTTTTCTTTAGCTCCTAAAGTTCCATAACATCTATCCTATACAGAGTCTTTGATATTTGAAATTCCCCATGTATTAAATCGATTAAAAATTCAACCTATCATTTTGGAAGAAGACTATGAAATTACTCAAGAGGAATATCAATATACTCCCTAAAAATTGGCGTGTCATTGAGGATTATCCATTATCTATACCTAATAATTTGAGATAGATAGGTTTACTCATAGGGTTATAATATCCATTCTTAAGGTGATGGTGATAAATAAGATTAGTCTTCCTCCTCACACTTGTACATAATTAGGGGTCGATTCTCCATACGAAGAGTGATTCCTTCTCACAATAATTTATATTGGATCTATATAGGTAAAGACAATCCATGCCCAAAATTGAATCAAATTCCACCAAAGGTAGTATATCAAGGTTTTATGGTAATTTCAACCCACAATTTTTGATAGGGGAATAGTTATATACTTGGGTTTGAATAATTTTACATTCTTTGTTTTCACCGATAAGTTTAAATCCATGTTTTTTGGTGGTGTTTGAATAGTTATAATAAGGATTCATGATATGAAGTAATGTGTAAAATAATTATAATAAAAAGATTATTCTATATTACTAAGTGAATAACTGGCATACCTATCACTACTTCATTTTTGGGATCCTCATTAGTGGTTGTGATGGAAAAATCTCATACTTTCTTCATTGGAGGTTTTTGGTTGTCTCCTAAAACCCTTGGATAAGGGAATGCATTTATAAAGTTCCCTGGTTACATGTAGTTGAAGCAATGAGTAATGTGTTGAGGGTTTACTGGATCATTCCTTTCCTCCATCAGATTATTCTGTTTCTCTTATTGTAAAATGCTATCCAGGTTTCCTTCTTTACCACTCATAAAGCATTTCTTTCCTCCCTTTAAGAAATTTCTAGGGCGATTCATTCCACACATTTGATAAGTGGTATGTTATAATTTCATATCGCCTTTATATTTATCCATCATGCCTCCATAATTAAACTTCACATTACACTTATTATACCTATGATACCCTTAAGATTCACTAATCTCCATCTCTACTTTGCGTGTACAATGGATAAGTTCCCCATAGATATCACAGTCACAGATCTCTAAGGCCTTTCATATACAAGATTTAATCCCACCAAAGACGAGGTAATCCTTAAATTCAAGGGTAATAAAAAACCAAAGGAGTATTATGCAAGTATTGAGTATTTTTCCTTCTACTCCCTAATAGATTCTTCATCTTATTTTTTGAGTGCATGGAAATCTGTTTCCTTTTTAAGATAGAGAGTGCGGGGAAAATATTTATGGAAAAATATTTCTATAATTATCTCTAAACCAATGGTGTGATCTGTTACTTAGGATTTTTATTATTGATATATGCACACCAATGATCACTTTATCCCTCTATATGATAAACAACCAAAAGAATATTCTATTTTTGAAATAAATTAAATGATAGAGAATATCATTCCAATGGATTTGATCCATTGTTATATAATAAAGGGATCAGATTATCTATCAAAAGATGGAGCACTTTGTCATATGAATATCTTGATAGCAGATTCCTCTATCTTAAGGGGGTTTGTATGCTCCCCCTAATCCAATGTTCTATTCATAACCAGAGTCAGCAAAGAGAGCATCATCATGATGTTTTTGATTCCTGTTCCAATTGGGTTTGGAATCTCAGTGGGGGAAGTCAACAAATCTCTAATTTCATTGATTGTTCACTTTATTCTTTTGATTTTTATCCATTAAATCGAATAAAAGGAAATATAAGGGTGATTATTTTTAAACAATTAATCTCATAAATGGTAAGACAATGACTTTAAAGTGATAACTTAAAAATTACATTTATTTTCCTAACTTATGAATTTATACGCTTCAATATATGTTATCTATGATTTATTTAATAACATGTATTCATATAAGGATTTGTTTGTTTCCTTAAAAATGGTTCGTAATGAGATTATGAATGAAAAAAGTATATCCACTAGGAGTTTTAGACCAGGTGCAAAGTATGATCTATTTTCGGGTACTAGGTTACCCCGAGTTAGGCCCATAACACCTTATCGGAGTTGCTACTCCTACATACATCTATTGCAAAACCACATAAACTTACTATATCACGATAAGGATTTATTTTTGTACTAAAATACTTAATATATACTCACCAAAATTAAGTTTTGTTTCATAATACATTTTCTTTTCCAAAAATCGTTGCTCTATAGTTTTCTAATCTCAATCCATGGAATAACTAATATTTCCCTCTAATAAAAATTATAACAACCCTACTCATTATTTCACATTAATACTTGATTTATTTTATATGATAAAGTATTATACAACCCAGATGAGTTATAAACCTAGGGTCTTTTGGAATTAGGTATATTAAAAAATAACATAAAACATGGAAAATAACTTCTTAATTAAAAACCTCTGTAACATGTTCATAATATTCCTTCGAACATAAAACTAAATTGGATAATTTGGGGAAAAACAGAAGAAAGGGATGAGTAATAAAAACCAATAAGGGAATAAGCATGGAATAATAAAGAGAGAATAATACATGTTAAACAATGGCTATATCAATGATGAATAAAAAGTGTTTTCATCATAAACATGAATGAAGGGACATGATATAACATGATAATACTAACATGGAAAATTTCTAAACAACTTAAAACATTGCATCATAAATATATGACTAGGAAAAACTTACCAAGACATCATGGTGTAAAAATACCCTTGAAAAAATTGGGTTCACTCCCTATCCCAACATGACATATCAGGATACTAAACATTACCCAATACATTGGACCACTATCTGGATGCACCCATCATATTCATTTCATACCCATTCTTATGTGTGCCACATAGATTACAAAATATGATTTCATTAATCATCATAATTTAGTCCAAGATAGAAGATTATAGAATACACATATGTAAGTCCTGAAAAAATATTCATAAATTTTAACATGATTTATAAAAAAAATTTATGGTATTCACTATACAATTTTTTTGCCTTGGAAAATTACAGTGACCTATCGGTAGCATAACAAAGTCACATATAAATTAATAATAAGGGTTTATGAGAGTGAAATGGGTCCATCATAATTTAGAAAAAAAATTGAATTTAATATGGACATGTAATGATATTTCTCAACATGAAAAATTTGAAATAGAAGAAATATGATATTGAAGAAACATTTATAAATATGACAAAAGAAAGAATCCATACAAAATTTCGTTATTGTAATGACTGTACATAAGGGTTAGTAGAAGATAAATGAGGGATAAAGGGGCTCAAATAATTTATACAAAAAAATGGAATGTAAGGTGGATATGGAAGGATAAATCCCAACATATTAAAATAGAAACTAAAAGAAAAAACATAAAATGAGTTCTTGACAAAAGAGTAGAATGGATGATCCCTTACATGATTGTGTGACACAAAATTTCAACAAGGGGATTCTTGATAGCTTGGGGGAACCTTGGTAGGAAACTAGGGAATCTAGGGAAGGGTTTATTCATTATCCAAGGGGTTTTAGTAAAGATAAATGGGATATTGGGTGGTTTTATATAAGAAAAGAGGTGGATTTATTTATTATCCTTGTTTTGGACTCTACATAATAAAATATCCAAAACCATGAACCACCCCATGATTTCTTCCAAATGATAGTATTTTTTTTATTTTATAAGTCCAAGGGGAGAAAATATTAAAATAAGTCTTTTTCTAATGTGGATTTGAGTCACACTCTTAAATAAATAATTAAGAAACCCTAATTTATGTTATTGGTTTTGGGGGATTTATAATGGATTTACAAAATAAATAAAATGAACTAAAAATTTCGTTATTTTAAAGGTAAAAAATATTTTTGTCCCAAATCCCATTTTTAGTGATTATTACATCATGTTTGGGTAATTCTTTTTTTATCATAAAACACAATGTATATTTATATGGTATTTAATTTTCACCAGAAATATGATTATATCCGAAAATTAAGAAAATTTACTTACGAGATAATTTCAACACTATGATTTATTAAATAATAGACATTTTATATAAATAATTTTTGAAATATGTGAATATTCTATTTTCAAATAAAATTGAAATTAATTATGAAATTATGCATTTTCATGATAATAATTGTTTTCCAACCCAGATAAAAATTACATTTTATTAAATGATCATTTACATTTGATAAAAATTATTTTATATTAATATTATTATAAATTTTTATTTATCTTATATATAATTTAATTTTATAAATTTATTAATTTAATTTGAAAATTAACCAAAAATATATTTTTCCCTTCATTATAGAAAAAATAAAAATAATTTAAAAAGTAAAAATAATAAAATGAAAATATATTCATTATTATATATAGAATTATTTAAATATTACTATTACTAGGTTATTAATACATATCCAATTAGTACGTCAACATTTGACCTAAGTGTAATTTGTGTGATGGAGATACTTTCATGGTGCAGTTCAGAAGATATGGTTTGGGTCGTGATCTTTAAGAGCTTGAACTTCTCGAACAAAAAGATTCACTCATGATTTTGTTTTTAGATCTCAGCTTGGGCTTGTTCAAGGGAAAATACCATATATTTTATCTCTCTTATAAGCTCTGGTAAATGTACTTCATATGGTTTGATCATATTGGTTATTTCCATCAATTAGTTTTTCTATGTCAATTGGATTGTTAAAAACCTATATTTATAATAACCACGTGATCAAAATTCAAGGACTATATTATCAACTATAACGATACCAAATGGTATTTTAAATCCAATTGTACATAATAAATTAAAATAAGTTCTCATGTTTTCTAAAACTATATTACATAAAAGTAAATCTATTTATGTAAAAGGAGGGATTTTATGTATAACATTTTGTTTCCTTAAAGATGAGGTGAGGGAATTTAGGAAGTGATTTTTGCATGTTTTGGTCAATCCCAGTGTTTGAGAGTTGTGTATATGTGTGGGTTGTGAGTTC
The DNA here is from genome assembly GCA_963277665.1 of Viscum album. Taxonomy (NCBI): domain Eukaryota; kingdom Viridiplantae; phylum Streptophyta; class Magnoliopsida; order Santalales; family Viscaceae; genus Viscum; species Viscum album. The sequence goes on along the minus strand of OY728128.1, from coordinate 2,137,503,049 downwards.
TCTTTTATAATTCTTGTCGAGTTGAATTATTTTAAATACCAAAATTAATCGCTATTTGGATTTATATCTTACCTCATGTGCCTCCAAAATTGAAAAATAATGGAGGGTAAGGATGTATTTTTTGATGAATACCTCCAAAAGTAATTTCTAATCAATTAATTCCATTTTCATTAAGTTTAATCAATTTTATCTTTATATTTTTTACCAAGGTAAATTTTTTTTATTTACTTCTGTAATTTATCCTTTCATAATATAATTAATATTTTATTTATTAGATAAATTATACCCATTTATTCAAATTTTTACGTAAAAATAATTAAAAAATAATCCTATTTTTGTGTAAATTATATTCTAATACAAACTCTTGTAAAGCGCCAAACTCTGTTTTAACCTTAATCATGTTAAATAATTTTAATTATTTTAACTATTCATTTTTTTAAAAAATTAATTTTACATTATTAGGTAAAAAAATTATTCCAATTCAAAATATGGGGTACATTTTTCTAAATTCCATTCCCATAGGGGAATAATCTAATTTAAAATTAATCACTAGGATATAATGAAAAAGAGGGGATTTAAAGAGAAAATGATCAAATGTCTACAATGTTTTTATATACAGTTTTAATATAAAATTGAATCCAACAAACTTACATGAATTTAAAGTGGTATAAATGAAGTAATTATACATGGATAAATTAAAACATAACATAAATTTATAAATAATTTTTTTTAAAAAGTTAGTATTGAATTAAAATTTAGTATTTTAACTATTCATCAAAAATGATACATTTCATAAAAATAATGAAAATTTACCCTATGATATTTTATATATTTCAAATTAAAAAATTAAATCCATTTTATCAAATCTATTTTTAAAATGTTTCAAAAATAAATTTTATTATTGAACAACAAAATGATTTTTTTTAATACTATTTTCAAAACATACAAATATTTCACATTAAAGTATGTATTCAATTATCATTATGTATTAATTATATAAAATAATTATATTAATTATTTTAAATTAATATTTAATTCTATATGAATATGTTTAATAGATAGGTTATGATGGTATTTTTAAAAAAAACTATTTTAATAATATATCATAGTATTGTTAAAAGTCATTATTGTGTGTGTTGAAAGGTATGCTAGTGTTTCGTGTAGTGCATGATTATTTTTTTTGTTTCATATAATGAAATATTATCTTCATGTATCAAGTAACACAATCCATAAAGTAAATATAATTTATTCAATAAAAAATAATTCATAAAAACCTTGTGGTGTTATAGTTTCAACATGGGAATAGTTATAATTGTTGGGAAGTAAATATATGGATATTGGGAAATAATCAATGAAAACCGATGATAATTTTTATTAACAAAAAAATCAACAAAACAATATATTTGTCAATGAATAAGTTTTTTTGAAACTTTTTTTCTCTAGAAAATAAGATGAAAATAAAACATAACATTATATATGTAAAATTTGATCATACATGATAGTGGTTTTAGATAATGAGAAGTCGTTATGGCCCAAAAAATGTACTAGAGTAATGAAAACCTCTCAAATCCTATGAAAAATATGAATACAAAACCCTTTAGAGGTTGATAATTAAAATGAAAATAGAATAATATAAAATATAATGAGAAATTATAAAGAATGAAAATTTGTTAGTATTTACACCATTTATAAGGACAGATTATGTTTATCATAAGCATCTCCCTAGGGATTTAAATTTTAGAAAATTAAAACATTAAGATGTTAAATATTCATTCTATGTGTATACATTACTTCTTGAAAAAACAAATTATGTTTATTATATACCTATTCTTTTTTCGGCAAGCTCGTGAGATACCCTTGTAATGTAACCAATGAAAAGCCTCTTTTTTATTTTATTGGTTGTTTGGAACAAATTACAGGTCTTATAGGACCCGTGGGACTTAAATTCCATTACAACATGGAACATACACCCTGAAATGTAGGTCCATGGTAGGAATGCGCTACCTCCCACCTCATAATGCACTCACCTACACCTGCACCACAGGAGGCCACCAACAACATATGTCTCCCTAGTCACCCCAAGTATAGAACCAATGGCATTTCCACCTCCCATCATCCCATGAACAATTTCACCTTCATCATTTCATCACCCTATTTTTGATTACTTTCACCATCCTCTAGTAGAAAAATATTGCTCCTACGCCATCCTCCTGCTACCCCCAAGTGAGTCCCACCCTATCATCACACCTTGTTTCAAGATGCCATGTTTCTTTTCTATCTGAAAATAATTTATTAATATTTTTAAATAATATTAGTATATATGTTCACATGGTATTACTTGATATATTTTTATAGTATTATTCATGTAATTAATTTATATTTCCCAAAAATTTAACATGCTTAAACGCGAGGGGTGACTATGGTCAAGGAGGTATTCTTTTGACCTAATATCATTATAAAATAGTAATGAAGAATTTTTTTTAATTTTTCCATGATTTATGATAATATGTTAATATGTTTGGATAAATAATGAATATATAAATAAAAAATAAAAAATATATATGTTTCTTCGTGGAGAAGGTAGTTTGTGTACATGTAGGATTAATTTTCCATTGATTTTATAAGTGGATGGAAATGAATAAAACAGGGTTTAAACACTAATATATCAAATTATAATTATACTAAGGATAATTAATTTATCATATTTATTATGGTAAAATGATATTTGGAAGAGTAATATTTAGAAGAAATATTTAATAATAAGATAACACTAATATTAGAGACTTGATGATTACTTTTATGTTTCCATGAAATGCAAGGGAATAGGATAAATATGAATAAAAAGTGGATTATTTTCCTAGGAGACAGTTCTAGGGGGAGAATATTCTCCCATGAGAAACTCAAAAGTGATTTTTAACATTGAAATGGTGGAAGTGGTATTCTTTTATAAGGGAATAAAGAGGGACTTCTAGAAACACCAACATTTTTTAAATAATACCATTACATGATTCAATATTTAACAGCTAAAATATTTAAAAAATTATAGGTTACACTATTTTAGGGTTGGATAAAACCTCAAAAATTCATTTTATAATATTTTTTAAATATATTCTTCACATTTTCTTTTATAAATTAACTTTTACCAATTTTTTACCACTGTTAAAAGGTTTTAAATTTATTTACAAAGTTTTTAATAACCAAAATTAAAATTACCCTTAATACGTAACTTGATCCTTTAATTTATAATTGTAAAATAATATAATGTGATAAATTTTTTAAATTTTTCAGAATTTAATTTCAAAGTAAACACAATTATTTACATAAAATAGTGTTTAGAAACATGGAGTTCTTCAACTCAAAATTTAGATATGAGATAAAATTATCAATATTTCAAACCAAATGAAATATATTTATTTCATATAATTAAAATTAAAGTAATGATGCTTTATGTAAATTCACATTCAAATCATACCTAGAAAATATTCCATTCAAAGAAAAAAAAGAAAATAGTTTTCATGAAAACAAACATTTTAATTTAGTTCAAAAAAACATTAGTTAATGGATTTATAAGATCAAATAATATATTCAAATTCATAATATTATTACATAAATTGATATTTTATTATATAAAGGCCCCTAAAAACTTATATTATATTCATAATTAATTATAAAATAAAAAAAATTATATTTCTCACAAAATGAAGTTTTTTAAAATTAAATAAATATTATCACTAAAATTTAAAAATTCATACTATTTAAATTTTGATGAGATGAGTTGAGAAATTAATTTAATTTTATCAAATTTACCTTAATATATTTTAATATTATGTATTTGAAAATTAAAAAACTATAAAATGTAAATATATTTTATTGGAAATATTCATTTACAATAATTACACATATTAATTATTTTTCATCTAAAGGTAAAAGAATTAATGGTTTACTATAATAGTTTCAATTATAAACATATTAATAATATTATTCTTTTATTTTTTGGTTTATTTTAATTTGAGTAATTTTTTATTGATTGTTTCTGAAAATTTTATTTATTTAAGGGTACAAAATAAGATCATTATATTCTACCCCCATTAAAAATAATTTCATCATTGAAATTTTTATTAAATTGAGTGAAAAAATATAGTGTTATTTTTATTCATTTCATTTTGTAACTCCAAAATATATATCTAAAACATATGATTCCTCTATATAATGTTGACCACATGGTTGTTTTTGTTTCTAAACACTATATCTCTTCGATAAAAATTTCTAATGGTTGTTTCTTATAAGAGAGCTCATGTTCCAGTTTAATGGAATCTGAGTTTAGTACATGTGAAGAGTATGGTATATAAATATATAAGAGTGATACATCAGACACATATTTTAATTTAGAGAATTTGGTTGGTGGTAATAAGTTATAATATATATCCTTTACATGATCATGGATATCGATGAGATTGATATACCTAGAGATCGGATTTTCTTTATTCACAAATTTTATAATGTACTTATAATGAGATATTCGAAGGAACAAATTTTCTAAAATATTAAACTCTGGATCTCATCTATGATTAACACCATAATTCTTATATAAATATTTTTCTTCTTTCATGGAACATAAAATGGTTTTAACACTATACATCATTTATTTGACTACTTCAGGACTTATCAGCTTCCTCTCTCTTACTTCTTCAAAATATACTGGAGTTCTAAATTTTTTCCCACACAGAGCCTCATATGGTTCCATATAAATACTAGAATAGAAACAATTAATATAATATGACCATAAAAGTGGGATTATTTCATCCCAAATTATTATAATTTGAAAAAATAAGATAAAAACATATCCTCATGATTTTGGATGGACCTATCAGAGTGACTATATATATGAGGGTGATATGCAGTGCAAAAACTCAACTCTAAACCCAATTCCTTTTGAATAGTGAGTTTTACCCATAAGATTCATACCACTTCTTTTACGTATATATTGGAGATTTTTTCGAGAGGGAATATTCGTTATTAATAATAAAAATGGATAACTTTGCTATAAATATGAAAAAAATCAAATGGAATTATAGACATTAGATGTTTAGGGAGACAAAAAGTCATTTATTTTTTTCCCATTTCCATAATAGTATAGGTTATGGTTCCTAAAAACCCCTCTAACCCTTTCCATTATACTATCCTATTTGAATTAAAATCATAAATATGTATATTTTGTTATTTACCTTTTCATGTTACCCCACAAGAAGTTTTTCTTTATAAATCTATACATATTTTGGTTTCTCTAGTGAATAGAGAAGGTTAATCTAAGAGAATCATCAAATAGTTACTTATTTAGTTTTTTTATTGGATATATATCTAGATTCTAAAACTTATTACTATATAATTATAAAATATGAACTCTAGAATACTAATTTCTATTTTTATATATTTTCACTACATATATTTAGCCTTTTTTCACATGAATGGATGGTTTAGCAATGATTTGGGAAGGATATGATTCCTATCATTCCATAATGATTCCAAGATTAATTCATTGAAAATAAATAGTATTGATAATTTTTCAATATCCATAATGGATAAGATATAAGGTCCTTCCTACTCGGGAAATTAACCACATTGTCTCCCTTCCTAGTGTGATAACATTTTTATCAGTCATACTGTATGTTCAATCGTGACTATCTATTTTTGATCATGTTCATATATATTTCTTTTAATATAAAATTTATTCTCCTAATGTATTAATAATTATGATAGTTCCCTCCATTTAGATGACAACACAATTTATTTAATGTAAATACTATGTCGAAAAATCAAAAATATATGTATGGTAGTTATTGTCCTGAGACTTCAATTTACATGATGAATAATAAATCACCATAAAATTATATATAATAAAAAATAAAAAAATAGTTCAATAAATAATAATTATATATCACAATCCTTTCCTCACTATAGGGTAGTGTAATTATAGGTGTTGAAACTAATATATTTATAGTCACCTAGAAGCTTTCCTTACATTATATTGTCCATAGGAACTTCATTCCCATCTATGTAAATTGGGTATGAGGATTGGCTAATTATGAGAAGGTTCTCTCTAAATTATTCTAGTATCCAATAAATCCATGAATACTCTATATTTATATCATATAACTTATAATCATCCCTTTTTAATAACATTTTTCATTGATATATACAAATATATACCTTAACTAGTGATAACATGAACAAAGAAGGGTACTTTTTTAATATAAACCTCATACTTTATGAAAATGGTATATAATTTATCATTTCATATGGTTGTTAGTGAAATTCTAAAATTCTCTTCGTGTTCTTAATTTATCTTATAATCTATATCATAATTTCATTAATGAAAAAAACCTCAGTTTTCCAAGTTAATATCTAAATACTCATTTCACCAAATCCATAAAGATGATAAAAGATTTTAAAATCCAAAAATACAACATTGTAATTTCATAGTGTCCATACCTTATATAGAAAGACAAAAAGGTTATATATTCTATTCATCACCTCAATTGATGATGCCATGATCAATGATCGATCGTATTGAAATATTGATATCCTCATATTTGATTGAGTGGAAAACCAACATGGGGTGGGGATGTTTTTTAATGGTTGGGATATTTTTAATTTCATTATAGTTAATATATAGAATATTTTATCCATCCGTCTTCATAAAAAAATAGAAAGTTTTCAACCCATGGGGGAGCACATTGGCACACATCTCCCGAATTCATATTCTCATGATGTTTCATATTTAATTATTCCAACTCAACAAGGAACATTATATAAGTACACTTTTATAGAGGAAAATATTCATGTATAATTTTAGTTGAGAGAAAAACATACCATATAGAGGAATACTATGATCGTAGAAAAATTAAATAAAAAATAATGAATAAATTATTCATAAACAACTTTCTAAATATTAATCTTGGTTATCCAAGTTATTTTATTATTATGTTCCTGAAACTAATTAGTCAACTTCATGATCAAATACTTAATTATGGTTTGTAAATATAATTTATTAACCACACTAGAGTGTATTAAAAGGTGTGAAATTAGGACTTTTTGTTGCACACCTAATTATGACTAAGTTAATTCCCATCAAAAATTCTCCATGGTTCTTACCACATGTAAAAAATCTTCTTGATCCTCCATCAACATTCCAATATCGAGATATATATGTATTCTCTTGGAGAACAAACAACTGCTATTTTACCAAAACATCAAGGATTTTTCATACTCTTATAATTATCCCCTGGACTTATCTTTATGTTTTTTTTCTAAAGTTATCAAAAATAATCACAAAAAATAAAAAACCTTCCATTTATATCATATATGTTGAAGAAATATGAACAAAAAAAATTAATACATTGATACCATGAATTAATTAATAAACATCACAAATAATCACACCTCTTGATGACAAATTGGATTAGTATATGTATAATAGATACATTAACATCCTATTTTACAACACTTAAGATCATTTTCCCAAAACTATGATACTATATACTCACTTCTAGGAATATCGTACAAGATAATAATCTTTGTAACATCAGAAATGGAAAAATATGAAAGGGGTGATATCAAATACTCAATAAGAAAAACATATCAACCAGTCATAATGGTTATTTCATAAACATGTGGGTAAAAATGAGATAGGAATAAATATGTTATGATTGAGAATTTTATCAATGTAATTTACCTTAATATTGTTATTTCATGTAGCATGAAGAACATACATCGCATAGGGAGACCAAAAAAATGTATCCTCATAAAAGAAGAATGATACATCAGTCAAAAAATAAACAAACAATAATTTAAAATATTATAGTAGGACAAAAAATAGAAAATTACATAATATGAATATGAAAATTTGGACCTTCCGAGTCCACTAGTGTCACCTCACTCATGAACAATGTTATAGAAATAAAACATGTTGTTAATCATAAAATATTCATTCTAAAGATGAAATTATACAACCTTTTGGAGAATATTGAAGTGAATGAAATATAAATGAAATAATATGAATTTAGATAAATTAAAGAACCTATATGACCATTGTAAATAAGACTATTGGAAAATTAATATGACCATTTTTATAGAAACGTGACCATTGGAATAGTAATCTAATAGGTAAGAATAATAATATGAACATTAAGAATAATAATATGACCATAATAATAATAACCCCACCTATGAAAATGTGAAGTAATATTTAAGTATCATATAAAATGATAATATAATATGTTTATATCATGGTACATGTAAATAAATATTTTAAAATAAGATAAATTAATTTTTTTTATGTTTTTATAAAACATAAATATTTTATTCTCGCATTTACAGTAAATATAATGATTTAAAATATTTTTCATTTACATAAATTTGATTTATAAATTAATATAATGTTTTATTTTAAAAATAACTTAATTTTATGAGACTATAAATAATATTTCAATGTGTCATAAAATAAATTTTATTATTAACATCATTATTTTTTGACTAAATGATAATTATTTTAAAAAATATCTCATATTTAGAAAATTACTTTCTTAAAAAATATTCAATTTTTGAAATCCATGCATCATGACATTTTTAGGGTTAATTTTTTGGATTTTTTCAAAATGGTTGATTTATGGTGAATAGTGAAATACAATGATTTAATGTGTTTAAAATAATAATCCAAATACATAATTTTTTTAGTCTTGACGTTGTATGTGGCTGTTATATTGGACACACATGAACTAGTTACAATAAATAGTCACATGATTCCACATTTTAGGTAGTATTGAGCCAAACCAATAAACTAGGGAATATAATTATCCACAATACACCTCTAATCCATTTATAAATACCACCCCTTCTCATCACACCTTTTAAGCCTTGGATCATACCAATATTCTCTCGAAATCACATCCCAAGAATCCTCCTAATGTGTTAGTTTTTTTGGTCCCAACAAAATACCAATCCAAAATTCCATTAGGAGGATCTCGAGGAAAAAATATCCAGGAGGTAAAATCCTCATTCTTTCTCTTTTAAATTCATTATTTCTTCAAACATATCATCACCCCCTATAAATAGTGAAATTGTAACTCCATTATCACATATATACTATAATTTTATTGTGATAATGGAAAATATATCATCAAATATCTTCTCTTATCCTTTTATTCTAAAAATTAAAACATCATCTATGGTAGGTCGGTTCATCGCCTTCATGAATGATCGGTTTTTGGTTCGAACTATCACATTCATGGAAGGTATAAATTCATTTATAATTTTTTAAAATTACAAATACACACATATATATATATATATATATATATATATATTACACATGGTATCACATTATTTAATTAATAAATTTCAATAATATTAAATTAATCAAAACTATTTTGAGAAGGTCAGAAAAACCATCAAATTGAGCTAAACATTTATCATTAATGTTAATCACATGAGTCATCCTAATACTAGAAATAAAAAAAATTATGTATTGGAAAATTTAAACTTTTTTATGTTTATTTATAAAACATAACATTACTTATATATTAATATCCTGATTTTACATGAACATAATTAAATAAACATAAGTTAATTGACCATTGAACCATGAAAAGATTGATCCAAGAATTATGAAATTAAACATTATAACTCATTGAAATGGCCACAATTGATCTTAATAAAATTATAATAAATAAATTATAAGTGAAAATGTTATGAATTTTTTATTTAATTATTCTAATATCATTATTGATGAAATTAATTGAAAGTGTATTAAAAATTCACATATAAGGTAAGAGACCTCTCTTACCCTTTAGTTTTTCCTCTCAGTTATGCCTTCTTCCCTCATCACTGATTTATTCCATCATAATTCTTGTTTATTTCTTCTATATTTTATATATGTTCCAAAAATATTTATCTATATAAATTAATCATTATTTTATGGGAAACTAAATATTTTAAAAGGTTCCCTTATCAATTACTCTCGATAAGAAAACCTAATTAAAGGGATGTTTTCTATTTCTTACCTCCATTCATGTATACTCCATAAAAACTTTTATTCCACCCATATTTTATATAATACATAATATTATAACAAAAAACAATTTTTAGATCACTTATGGTTTTATGGAAATTATTATTCTCTTACCCCCTTTTAATAAGTCTTTACATTTTTTCTTTAAAACCATGCATAATTCGAAAATTTAATAAGTTACATGACCCCTATATTATCATTTTTACAATTAATTGTGATAGAATTTATCATAAAATATGTGTATTTTTATTTATTAATGTCCAATAATGACTTAACCCCTTATTTCATGCAATTCATTGTGATATTCCTTTTAATTATGCCTTATGACATGATTATGAAACCCATTTTTTTAAGGGTAACCATTATGTTCATTCCATATGTTTGATTTGTTTATATGGCACACAGATGAATTTTAATGTTATGATGGGTTCACCCAGATAGAGATCCAATGCAATGGGTATTGTTTTGTCTCAAAAGATACTATTTATGGGATATGGGAGTAAACCTAACCCATTATTGGACTTCGTTAACCATGAGATGTAATCTTGGCAGTTAGTTGTGACTCATGTCTATGGAATTTGGTGTGTTTCTATCAAATTACATTATTTCCATGATCATATATTTCCATGTTTAATATTTTATGCCTTTATATGATTATCTATGATTTATTCCTTTTATGTCGTCATGTTATACCCTCTAACTCATGTGTTATGCACTTTTTATATTTTTATTCACTTAGTAGGATTTTTAGCTCATCCCTTTTTTCTATGTATTCCCCAGGTTATCCTCTGCAGTTTTAGGAGATTAAAGTTATTTATGAGATCTTTATGGAGATCACTAAATAAATTATTTATTTTAGTATCATGTTTTATAATTTTGTACCTAGTCATCCAAAGATAATATACTTTCTAATACATTATTTTTAATTAATGGATATTTATGCTTAAAATCATATAATAACATTTTTTAAATTCTAGGTATGATCTAATATATCAAATTCAGTGATCATGGAGTCATAATGACAATAATTATAATTTACTGGGCATTAGGGAACATGACATACGAATATAATTAAAAATAAGGGTCATGGAAAACATAACATGGATGTATATGATGATAATCAAATGAAACATGAAATCATAAAATAATAAAATGAAATATCTTTGAAACATATAATAGTGTAAAAATTTTGTATAGTCTAGAAATAAAGAATCAAGTATGAAAAAAGGTGGAAAAAACATAAGCATAGCTAAACATTTTCCTGTGGAGTAAAAACCAACACATGATTCTCATAGTGGAGTAGGTATAACAACCTGATTCTCTTAGTAGAGAGAGTATTCAATACTCGATTCACATAGTAGAGAGAGAATTCCTTACTCGATTTCAAGATTATATCATGATATATAATACCATAACCAATTAATTTTAGGGTAATGAAGGACCCCTCCCATCATCATCCATATATATAAGTACTGCTTTAAAATGAAATAATTCATTTATCATCGATAACCCATATAAAGAGAAATGGGTTTCACAAAGTCTATAATTGTTATTAGATAGGATAAAACCTAGATAAGTTGATACAAAAACATTATAATAAATAAATTGAATATATCATGTAATTTATGAACCATTACATTATTAAAGAAGAATCGTTTAAATGTGAAATAGAGGTCACAAAAAGGATTTTTCTTAAAATCATCTTTTTAATTTCATCTTTAAAAGATAATATTTTTGACTTTTATTCCAAAAAATTTTAAAAATAATAGAGAACATTTAAAAAAATTTAAAAAATATTCTAGAAAAATAAAATTTTGAAATAAGTAAATTATATTTCAAAAGGAAATATGTTAGGGAAGAATATATTTCTATTAAAAAGAAAATACTTTCAATTATTTGAAAATACCAATATTGAAAACCCACATTGTTAAAATTAATCAAAGTACATATTTTTAAAATAACGAGAATTATAAAGGTAATTGGAGCTAAAATAAATTTTATATTACTCTAGAAAATGGTGAACACTAGTGGGAAGTAAATATTTGTATAAGGATACAAATTGAAATAACTGTGATGGGAATTGTTTTTAACGAAAAGTTACATCTAAAAAATAGTAAATTCAACAAGTATGAATAATTTTTTGTGAAGCATTATTTCATTAAAAAATTAATTGGAAATACTATATAAAATTTTCAAATGTAAGATATAGTCATACATAAAAGGGGTTTTAGATAAAGAGAATCGATTATAACCTAAGGGGAGGATTTGAGTATGAAAATCCCTTACTTTCTTTGTAACATTTGAATTAGAAATCCTTGATATTTAGAAAATTAAATAGAAGCTTGATTATAATAACATATAATATGAGAAGGATAAAAAAGGAACATTTTTTAGTATTTACAAAATATAGAGGGAAACATGGTTTTTAGCATAAACATGTCTCGAAGGATTTAAATTTCAAATAAAAAATACGTAACTTGTTCCAGAATTGTTCTACACATGTTATTAACAACCTAAATAATCAATTTAAGATTATTAGATACCTCATTAAATGTCTTTTTATTCTATATTTAATTTAATATATACCATTTTTCATCAATTAAATTTTATTTATTATGTTTTTATTAGTTATGTTGTTTATGAAATTTTAATCGGTCATGGATTATTTTTGTAATCCTAGAGATCGAAGATGATATTTTAATAATAAGTTAAAATAATGAAATAAAATCCTAGAACCAAGAAACAATATTTTATTTCATAAAAACTTATAATAATATAAGTATTATTTCCCTTGGTAAGCTTTTATAGAGTCTTATACCATTATTTATATGAGTAGTTAAACCCACCAAGACATAAACATGATTTAATTTGAACGACATGTACTGTTAATGGGGTTTTTATTTAAATAATATCATCATAAAGGAATCATAATTATATTATTTTGAATTATTTAGTATGGTGAATAATATTTAATTACGTTTTGATAAATAATAGAAATATATATGATAAATTAAAAGAATATTTCTTCATGGAGTAGGTAGTCTGCACGCACGCATGATTGATGTTTCTATATTTTTTATAGTGGATTGAAATTAATATAAAAGGTCTAGGACATGAATATAATAATATATATGTATTATAATTATACTAAATTATCATATAATTCTTTCGATAATATATTTAGAAGGAAAATATTAGAATAAAAACATAAGGATGAGATTGTACTTATATTGGAGACTAAATCATTCAATTGTAGTAACCTTCAAATTGAATGGAATCAGATAACTATGAGTGGGTATAGGATTTATTCTATGGGAGTTGGTTATAGGGGGATAAAATTGTAATAATTTAATGGATTAATTTTAAGGTTATGCGTATCTTTGGAAGGGTGGAAGTGGTGTCCTTTTATAAGAGAAGAAAAAATAACTTTTGGAAACACTCAATATTTTTTTAGAAATTATATGAAACTATTCAAGGATCAATGGAAAAAATGTTTAAAATGTGGAAATTATATGGAGGGAGGGTAGAAATGAACATATAATTTTCAATTTATAACCTGTTTTTAATATTTTGTTTATAGTTCCCTTAGTAAAAGACTTTTTACCATAATCAAATTTTATTGAGGAAACTATTTGTTTAACATTAGGAATTAATTTCAAGAAAAAAATAAAATTTTCCCCAATAACTAATATAAAACTTATAATTTAAAATTATAAAATAATTATATCATATAAAATATATAAAATTTTCATAAGTGAATTTTTAAATAAAAAAACTTATTCACATAAAAAGTGTTTAAAATGACAATTTTCATCAAAAATTTATAAATAATAGAAACGTGTTCCACATTACATATTTTAATGACATGAATTGATTTATTATAAAAAAAATTAAATTTATGTGCAATCATGGAAATCCACAATGGAATATATTCTTGAAAATACATCACTTGGTGTAAATAATTATAACATCTTCTATTAAACTTTTATTTTAATTTAATTCCAAAAGTGATTAATATCAGATTCATATGATCAATAAATATATTAAAATTCATAATTTTATTCCTTAAAACACTATTTTTTTTAATATGGGTTTCAAAAAAATCTATGATACTCTAACATAAGGATGATATTGAAAAAATTATATTTTTTGAATAAATGTATTTTCTTACTATAAATAAATCTTTTAATAATAATTTAAAACTCATTATATGTAAATTTGTTTGGGGGAATTCAAAATTAATTTCATTTTATCATATTTACATGTTAAAATTTCTATATTTAGTTTTTTTTAAATATAATATAAAAGAAAATCATTTTAATTTGAAATAAACTTTTTCAATATTAGTTGATATTAAATATTTTTATTATAAATATAATTTTCTTCAACAGATTACCATTCTAGTGTTCATTATAGATTTATAAATAATATTATTATAATATTTAAATGATTATATATGTTGTGTGTATCATGTAATAAAATTTATTTAAAAATATATTTATTTATGGAAATAAATTTAATGTTGTAATATCATTCCCCACATATGTGAAATAAGTACAAGATAAAGGATCCTCACTAAATGAATGAAAATATAGTTTACAAAAAGCCTTATAATTGGGGAAACAATTGATTAAAAAAAATTTCATTAAAAGTAATTCATTAATCTAAGTATTTCACAAGATTAATAAAATATGATAATTATATTTACATGAAGAGAGAATACACCATTAAAAAAATCATGGTGTATATCATAAACTTGTATCAAAGAATTTAGGGTTGACACGAATAACTCTTGAGGATTGAGTAAAATTTTAATCAAAAGAAAATTAATTAGAGGCTATATAATTAAACTTATAATAACATTTCTAAAATATAATTCATGATATGTTATATCAAATATCTAGTATATACACCGCCAAAATAAAATTAGGTTCATGGTAACAAAATTTCTCAAAGAGATGAGTTTGAGACGAAATACGTCACCTTGTAAATGATTGATTATATACTTACACAAAATATTGGGAATAATTAAATTAAATTCAATAAATTATAAAAAATATCCTTATTCAAAATTTTAACCATTTATACACTGAATTTATAACCATTCTATAAATCTATATTTTATTTATTCTATAACTATTTTCAACACCATGTGTATGTAATATTTATTATTTTAAAATTATCTATTAAAATTTGTGTTGAAATATTTTATTTTTCAAAACTAAAAAATTATTCATTAATTTAAGGTAATATAATATATTTTTTAATATATTACATAATGAAATAACATAATTTCAAGGATTTTTTTGTAACAATTCTTGAGGTTGAAATTATCAACGAGCAGAATTCAGTGTTTCTTTATGGTTGGTGAGTGATTTATTAATTAATGATTAAAATATACAAGTAAGCATAAAATAAATATAAATATTCCAATCATATTATATCATTAAATATTTTTTTATAGTCATCCATGATATAAATGCATAGTATTGTTCAAGTATGTGGTTAAACCAACCCAAAAATTAATCTATTATGATTAATAGATTATTATGAGGTTCTTTAGTTTTAATATCACTATACTAGAGGCATAATTATGATTATAATTTTTTACTATTGTTATATATCAAAATTTGAAATAATAAATAATATATTATAATTTATAAGAAGTCATTATTTAAAAGTAATAGATCATATTTAACGTAGTACTCTTCTTTAAAATGATGGAATTAATGATAATCATTTATTTTTAATATCATTAATTGGATGTCTACTTTTTCCTAAGAGAACCATAATGATTTAATATACATTGTACTTATTCATTAATAACATCCTCATGACCATACATGCAAGGAAATAATGACTGTGAAAATGAAAATTAATTTCTCCCTGAAGGCATTAGTTCACACGTAATCATGGTTAAAAATTTGTTTTTCCAATGAACGTGAGAAATGAGTAATACGATTTATTATATTAGATTAATAAATATGATATAAATGTCATAATTATTTATCAAATTCTCATTTATTACCTTCTTTTTCTACTGCTGAAGGAAAATAACACAATGTGTTGTGTAGGTGGTAGTCGGTACAACAAATGAATTATTGTTTTGTTTCTCCTAACAAAAAAGGAAGAACTTGATTAATGATTATAACCATATAATATAAAAATTAGTATATAAAAAGTAATGATATTATCCTATATTAATTTTAAAACTATTATAGGAAAATAATATTATAAAATAATTTAATTAATTAAAAATTATTACTCACATTGATTAGATTGAGATATCTTTAGAATATCCCTTGGATATAGATAGCATAGGGTAATATCTTGTGGATATAATAAAAATAGAGTGAAATAATATTCTTGGGGAAGTACACATTGAAAATTTGGGGGATTAAAATGAATTCTTATGAGTTCTTTGAAAAGGTAGTGATAGGGCCATCTTATAAGTTCTTTGAGTATCATTTTTTAAATATTAGAACTTAACGTAAAAGAAGCACATGTTAAATCAGTCAAATGGCTCCAAAAAAAGTCAATAATTGATTTTATATTGATATCATGACAAAACTATATCTAATACTAAATTTAAACCATTTCTTAACTCATTCCAATCCCTTTACACCTTGAATTATCACCATTTCATTTTTGATTTTACTATAGTAAAGTGTTTCTACAAAAGGTAACATAATCATTTTAACTGAAACAATAATCCTCTTTTTATTATTTGGTCCTAGTAATTTAAAATATGAAATAAATTTAATTTTTCCTTAATTTATAATAGTGATAAAAAATAACTTTAAATTATAACTTAATTATACCTAAAAATAATTTTTGTGAAAATAATATTTATGTTCTAAAATATCAAATATGTTTCCTTAATTCAAAAAACAACTCATTTTAAATTATACATTAATATCCAAAATACATATTTCATCTTTAAATAATATTACCTAAATTTATTATTCATACTTATAAACTAATAATGTCATAGAATTAATTTAATTTCTAAAAAATAGTTTTTTTTATATTCACCTAAAATCATTGGTTTAGATGAACCCAAAAATCCATCTAAAAAATATATTAATCAGATGAGTATAAAATAATTTCATATTTTAAAATTTTAAATATAAATTTTAAATAAAAGTGTTAGATATATGGAAACCCTATTTTTATGGGAAATTAGAGTTTTAGAATATATACCATACTCATTAATATTTACTATAATTTCCTATCTAAATTAGTATTATCCACTTCATCATATCGAATATATTTTAGATTACTTAATAAAACGTTTTCGAAAATAAATATTAATATTTTATAGAAAGGTAATATTTTTTAAAATACATTTTTTTAATCATAAAATGATCATATTTTTTATTTTAACTATACTAAATGAATTTATGTAGTATTAAAAGAAGCATTTCTTTTTTTATATTTTTTACATAAATTTGGTTATTCCTGTACATTTTTAATAATTCAATGGCTAGGTTTTGAGGGTCAATCCATATCATGGTTTTTTAGTATGGTTTTTTATGAGGAGAAATCTATCAAACACATTAATTTATTTAATGTAAATCAATTATGAAAATATTATGGTGTTACATAATCTAATCCAAAATAAATTATTCCATTATAATTTAACTAATATATTTAGTTTAGTTTCTATAAAGAACACATAATTAACCATATCCCACTATATAATAATGGGTTTCTTAAGAATGTTGAATTAGATTAATCTACATGAAAAATTATTATAACTTATTAATAAAGATATCTAACCCATTTATAATTCCACATAGAATTAAACTATGTTTTGAATAAAAAAATTCATAAGTAAAAAATTCCCAAAAATCCTTGAAATGATCAATATGATAATCACATGACTCTAGATTTTTATTTATATCTCAAAATCAAGTAGTTAGTGAAATCATAGAAGATATAGGACACTAAAAATATATATTTAAATAACTTTATTTTTAATAATAATAGTATTTCCATCAGGTTTTCCTTATTCCCATGGTTAATGGTTACTATTTCCTTTATTAGCCCTTTGATTGGGTCATTGAATTACATAATTTCCAACTCCCTTGAAACTGAAGTAAAAAATTTTGGTTTCTTCTCTCTTTCCCTTATAGATTCATGTCAAATTACCTTCTTTTCTATACATATATAATTTACCTATTTCGTCAAGGAAATTTCACTAAGCTTCATCTATCATTTTTGACATATAGGAAATTAAATATTTTTTCCTTCGTCATATTCACCATCTAAATTTCTATGATAATTCATCCTTCTATTCTTTAAAGTACGTTGTATTCCATCTATGTTATCTTTTTAAATAAACATTTTTGATAGATAGTTTGGAATAATCACAACATTTCTCACTCCATGCCATATTCTCTTTGGTTGTTCATTGGTATTTTTCCATGTTTTCTATAGGATCTATTTTTGACATAGTTTATTTGTACTTCATCAATTAATAGAACCAAATTAGTTCACATTAATGATAATCATTATAAGAGAATCATCAATAATTACTACAGGAAAATGTAACATCAAGATGTATCACATTTTAAAACTATCATGTAAGAATATATTTATTACAAATAAATTTGCATCATTCTCAGTTTAATATATCTCACTGTCACTATATATTATATCATTCTTTGTTCAAACTTGGTTTCTTTGAGTGTATTTCATTCATACATCATAATATAATCCAAAAAAATATAAATCCCAGATTTCATTGAAATTTCTTAAAATATTTTAAACAGAAAAATTATTTAAAATTATATTCTCAAAATCAATATTTTAATTTATCTACAAAATCACATATTGATTAATATGTTCTTTAACTTATGAATCTCAATATTTCAATCTATGTTATCAATTTTCAATTTCCTATTAGCTTATATATACTAAAATTATTTAAATGCCACAAAATGGTTCATGAATTTAATGCAACCAAAATAAGATCATCTAGTAGTTTCAATCCATGTGTGGAGTTAGACCTCTTTTTCATACACCAAGTGATGATCCGATTAATGCCCAATCCTTTCATCTAGGGTTATTTCCCAAATATATGTTTTTGTAAGAACCACCATCTACTAGTATTAACCCGGATGGTATGTAATTTCTTATAGAACCACACAATATCTACCTTTACAAAAAAAATCATTCTTAAACCAAGTATATATATACACTATTGTTTTTAATAGGGTTTTAACTTAAGTCAACTTATCAAAATCACAAAATATAAAGTGAACACTCGACTTAAAGTTAAAAAATATTATATCTTAAAGGGGTTTATATAAATTTGAAATTATAATCATCCCAGACTTATCAACCGTTAAATTATTCTAAAAAAAATATCATAATCTAAAAATTCTTTATAAACACATCTTTGTTATTGACAATGATGTATTAGACCCACATATTCAAGACCAATGTTATTATCCCATACTTTACATATTGTCATTTATAACAACCATATATTCTCAAACATAATTATCCATATTTACATTAAGTAATGAAAATAATTCTTTAGGTAAATTACCATTACCTTTTAGGATTATAGATTTAGATAATAAGAAAAACAAATAAACAAAATCCAATGTATTTCTCAACTAATAGTCATTTTTCCATGATATAGGAAACTACTTAATTCCAAATAAGTATTCAATATCTCCCATATATTCTTCCATGTGTTTTATCCTTTTTAAAATGTCACATGTACCACATTACATTATAACATGGGTAATCGAAACATAAGAGGGGTGAGCTCAAAATTATTAGAAATATAAGCATTTATTTAAACCTATCAAAAATATAATCATTTTATACAAAATATGTATGAAACAATTCTTCTAAATAGTTTCATAATCCACTAAAATCATCATTATATTTCCATGTAAATAAATAAAAACATGGATAACACTAATTATGGATCTCATACTAATGGAATCACAAATATCAAACATAAAAACATGTTGTCAAGGTCATATGGGAAGCTACTATACTAATATAGGGAGAGGTATACACCAAAATCCATGTGGTTTTGTCTCATGAGACATGTTCATGCATCGAGGTGATATATATTTCTATCATCCACACTTCACCTGATTAATTCCAATGATTTAACCATAAGAGTCAATAAGAAATTTCATACCATTCTACGAGGAAAATATAGCTAGATAAAAACATTATTATATATATAATAAAATATATAAAATTGAAAAATTAAATAAAATTACATTTTTAGTCAATATCCATCAAAGATGTCAATACATCTACAGTCAATAAATATATATTCTCTATACATTAACATCCTCCAATCTAAATTTTGTAAAATTATATTATCACATTGTAGTTGGCTCTGATTATATTGTTAACTCATTAAAATAATAAAATGACCGTAATCCATCTTGATAAAGTGAATACTTTAAAAATAACATATCTCATGTGAAAAAAATATAAACATGGAATGTTATTAAAATATATAAAAAACACAACCCAAAAAATAAAGATTCGAATGATTTCAATAAACAATGGATCAATAATTGAATTGTTTGAGAGCTTGAGTTAAATATCCAAAATGATACATATTTATTATATGATAAATAGTGAAACATAAACTCCATTAGGTTAATTAATTTTTTTAAATAATAAGGAAAATGTAAATGAAAAAAAGAGATATTTTAGAAAACATAATTCTAATTTTTCAAAACACACATTTTAGGGAGAGTAACAAGAAATTAATTTTTATACGAATATTTTATTTCTCCATACAGGTACATAAATTTTAATATAATAATATTTTATGTTGGAATAACTGACAAATTAATTAATTTAGTTCATAATGAAATAATATAACTCATGGAAAATAAGACATGAGTTATCTATATCCATTATAACCAACATATTCCAAAAAGTATGAAATATTTCAAGAAGGGGTTTCATGTGGTATAAACAAGAAAAAAACATATATCACATATTATAATCATAGTTTTTAATTTATAAAAATAATGATGAAAAACTAGATGAAATGAAATAATAAATCAATGAATGAAAATCAAGTTACTAAAAATCTTTACAATTAGGGTAACAACATATACACGAGATAATTTAAATCCCCAATCAAAGACAAAATTCTCAATGAAGTTAACCTCACTGGGGAAAAATACACATGGTATATGAGACTTTATTTCATCAAAATTGGATTGATCCTTCATGAATGACCCTACTTTAAATAACTGGGAATCTATCTTCAACACCACTCTTCACAGGCTTAACTCTGATCAACCCCCCATCCGGGTCAATGTCTCCTCCAAAGGCATTCAACCTAGGCTGCCTATTAGATTTAACAATGTGTGGTACTTTGATGATGAGTGGACCCATCTAATCTGAAACATTTGGTCCCCAATGTCTCATAACAATGATTACTTTACGTGTAACCTCAAATTAAAAAATATCAAAAGCCTCCAAAATCATAGTGCAGCTCTAAAGCCAAATAAGTTTACACTGACATCAGGATTATTGATAAATAACTCTATGATATTCAGAAAAATAACACCACTTATGACCAAAACATTTATTTTACTCAATAACTAAACTTTGAAGTCAAAATAAAATCTTTAATCACATTTAAATAAAATATGAGAAAACAATAGTTTAATGTTAAATGGTTAATGAATGGTGACAAAAATTCCAAATTCAATAACTCACATAAAAAATTAAGAAGGCATACAGGGCATTAACATATCTAAAGGACAGGGAAAACCTACTTGAAAATGAAGAGGACATTTCTCATAATACTGTCTTCTACTATGAATCCATATTTAATGGTACTCATATTAACAAATACCTCCTTTCTGAGGTTATTCCTTTAGTGATCACTGATGAGGAAAACTCCTTCCTCCTCAACACTATGATGGATCATGATGTCAAAGAAACTTTTTTTAGTCTGAATCTTGATAGTGCTCTGGGTCTTGATGCCAAAATAATGGGTTCTTTCAATATTATTGGGATGTGATTCATATCGATGTTTGTGAACTGGTAAAATATTATTTTTCTAATGGGGTGCTTCCTCATTCTCTCAATGCACATTTTTTTCACCTTAATCCCCAATGTAGATAATTCCTCTATGATTCACCTATTTAGACCCATTGATCTTATCAATAATCATTATAAAACCATCAGAAAATTCATTTCTATTATACATTCTAAAATCATAGAATTTTTTTTCCTGGAACCAATTTTGTTTTATAATGGGTTGATCTATTCAAAACTGTATCTGTCTTGCCTCAATGTGTGTCAATAACTAGAATAAAAAAATATAGGAGGCAGCATAGCTATTAAACTTGACATCAGAAAAGGATTTCACACTGGCCATGAGCCTTATCTTCAAATTCGTTCAAAATTTTGGTTTTAGAGCCTCTTTTATCACTACAATCAAAACACTAATCAGCTCGGTGTATATGTCCATTTTGATCAATAGCTCTTCGAAGGGATACATTAAATGCACCAAAGGTTTCAGACAAGCTGACCCCCTTTCTTCCATACTCTTATCGATATCGTAAGACTATCTTAGTCATCTGATCATCTTTCGGGTGGTCCATAATAAGCTAAAACATATCCATGTATCTAGTAATGTGAATGATCCTACTCAATTTTGTAATGTTTATGACATCATTATTTTCCTTCAAGGTTATAAAAAGAAACATTATTAACCTCCAAACAGTGCTCTCACACTATGAAGAGGTTTATATCCAATCCATTTGTTGGAAAAAATCTTGTATTTTCTTTGGGAAGAATATTCTTCACAATAGAAAATGTAACAATATCAGTTACCTCATCCTGAAAGAAGGTACGCTCCATTTCACTCATCTTTGAGTTCCTATATTTTGGGGAACTCCCAAGTCCTCTCACTTTTTGGATATTGTTGACCAAATTATAAACTAGTTTTATACTTGGAAAGGTAATGTTATCTCCCTAGTAAGTGGGACTTTAATTGTTAAATATACTATTTTCTCCAAGATGGTTTACTCTATGGTGGTCTACAAATGGCATGTTGGTTTTATTAAAAAGAATAACATCGCTATTAATAATTTCATCTATACTGGTAGTACTATTGAAAGAAAACTTTGGACTATACCCTAGTCAACCTGTTGCGAGCCCATTGAGAATAGTGGTATTGGTATAAAAAATTAATATTATTTAATGAAACCCTTCAGGCTAGGCTCAATTAGAACCTTCTTCATAATACTTTTGATGCTATTACCTTTCTCAAAAATAAATTCCTTGACAAACATAAGTCTGGGAAATCTAATTACATTAGTTCATCCATATGACTTTCTATCAAGCACTCCTTCACCAATATTATATATAATTTTAGATGGATAGTCTCGAGAGACTCCTCCATGAAATTTTTGTTGGGTAAATGTACAAAAAAACCATTATTTTCAATGATATATTCTGATCAAACTCTTAAAAATATCAACAACACTATCAGAGATATTTTATAATATCAGCATGATCACCTATCCGATATTATTTTGAATTTCATTGAAAACTACTCTTCCACTTACAATGGTGATTTCCTAATATGGGAACCATCTCACAATGATATGCTTAACTCAAAAATCATTCTACAATAATTATTGTAATAACTTTGAGGATGATTAGATCTAACTATAAAATAATAACAAAACTTGAATTAAACCTTCAATATTTACTCTCATCCGGCGTCTCGCTCACAACAAAGTACCCATTGATATTTTCCTATAATATTTTGGAATCCATCATTTCTCTAATTGTAAAATTTGTAATCAACATAGAGAATAAAATAACCACCTATACCGTTCTTGTGGTACTTCTTATTCTCTTTGGAACTATGTTCTTGACATTTTTAATTGCATATGGTTGATTATAGACAATCTCAAAACTCATCTGAAGAAATGTGCAGAAATGGAAGGCTCTCAACAAATCAAGAAAAATTTCCTTATTGTATATGTTGAGCTCCACCATGTGATCTAGTATGATCCAAATTCTATTATTCAAAACAATTACTCAAACAATCTAAATGTAGATCGAATGCAGATCTGTATTTCCATACATGATGTTATTTTGTCTCAAAATGGACATTTCCAAAACACCGTTCATGACATTGGAATCCTAAAGCGTCTACGGATCAAAGAAAATATATGTAAACCACATCACACTCTAGAATGTTTCCAGAGATCCCTACTCCCTAGATGGATCAAAATCAATATTGATGGTGCCTCCAAAGGAATCTCGGGATCTATAGGGTGTGGTGTTGTCCTCAGGAATCACCTCTGTTAGATTCATAGATGTTTCATGGGTAAATGTGGAGTTTCTACTACCCTTGAAGCAGAGATGATGAGTTTGATACATATCATTTATTTTTCCAAGCTATTTTGTTGGAACAACCTCTGGATTAAACCTAACTCGACGACCATCATACAAAAAAATAGGAATGGCGTAACTCATCTTTCATGGCAGATTACTACATGATGGATGGAATGTAATCTTTCTATTATCGATATTAAATATATCATCACACATGTTTATTGAATGGAAAACACTATTGTAGATGGCATGGCCAACATGGAAGTAGATCAAGACATTAACAGGTTTGAAGACCTCTTTACTGATCTTATTTCCTTTCATGAAACATATTGTAATCTGATCTCATATTTTCAACTCATGTACACTTTATTTTAATAATATTTGTGATTTGGTTGTGCTAGGACAAGTCATCAACTTCGTAAAAAAATAGGGTGACAACTGAGTCAATTTTTTTTTATTAAAAGCAATTAATTTAGATTAGTATTTCCAATAAATAAAAACATATATGATAATGATATATCCATTTCAAGCTATTACAACATTCAATAGAACACATGGTTCATAAATTAATCATGTCTCTACAAAATATTGTTTGAAACATGAAAGACTTTTGACTTGAGTCAAATTTTAATCAAAACCCCTTGAAAGAGATGGATTGCAATATAAAATAAAATATCATGATTTAAAAAAATAGGAATTATTTCTCAAATTTATATCACATTAATTAATCTAAGTTCATAATATAGAACAAGTATAATGTCGAGTAATTTGATATGAAAACCCTTTTGTCGGTGTAACGACCGAAAATTTTATCAATGAAATTTCAATTCATATAATTTTTTCATAAAACTGATAAATCACATAGATAAACCAAAAAATTAAATTTCATACATGATACAATGGTCATAAATCACACTAATAATAATACCAAATATAACAACATGAAACCAAAAAAGAATAAGAAAATATGGATATAAAATTATGGATACAGTCAAACCACTGGAAAGACCGCAGTCATGAATAAATCTATAGAAAAAATATAATTTTAAAAATATAATATTCATTTGATGAATTAATATATATATATATATGTATGTATGTATATATAATTGATATAAAATATAAGTGAATAAATAATGATGTAAATAATAGGTCTTAATAGTAATTAAGGAACTTATACCATTTGAATAGTGACCGGACTATTTGAATAGTAATTTGGCCATTGTGAATAGTAATCCTTTAATTATAACAATAACCTCGGATTTGAAATTATAAATATGTTTTAGGTATTAATTTAAATAAAAATGTAATATAATTATATCATGTTAGAAGTAAATAAATTTTTAAATAAGATATATTAAGTGCTGGTATTTTTATGAAACATAAATGTTTGTTTGAAAAATAATAATTAATATGCTGATTTAAAATAAAACTTATTTTCAAAAATAGACAAATAAATTAATATTTAATTTAATTTTAATTATAAGTTAATTTTATGAGTCCTTGATAAATTTTTAATGTGTCATAAAATAAATTATAATATTAACATCTTTATTTTTGTATAAATGATTATTTTATTTGAAATTTAAATTCATCATATTAAGAAAATATTTTAAGAAAATGGATTCCATTTTTAAAATAAAAAAAATGGAAAAAATTTTAAGGTTATTTTTTGTGATTTTTATAAAATAGTTGAATTTGTGGTGAATAGTGAAAAATATTAATTTTCAGTAATTAACATTATAATAATTTTTATTTCATGGATGATCTGGGCACAATGTAAGAAACCATTGGTTTGAAATATCATTAAGTATTTTCTATATTTATTTATATTAATCAACAATATTTATTGTTTTGTGACAAAATATTAAAATAATGAATATAATAATCAAAAAATACCCTTATCCTCTACTTATAAGTAACACATCTCACCACCCTTTCTCCTCAAACCATATAAATCATTTAAATTGTAAATATTATGCCCAATTACATTCAAAATCCTCTTTACCTTTTCCATGATCTACCAATATCAAAGAAAATTCCCAACCCAAGTTCTTTAAGTAGGTACTCAACAAGACAACATTCAAGAGGTAAAATTTTTTATACTTCTCTTTTTATTTCTTTTTTATCATCTCTTTAAATTACCTATCCAAAGTGGAATTATTGATCTTGTATCATATATATAATTTAATTTTATTGTTTTAATTTAATATCCATCATTAAATCACTTCTCTTATTATTTTTTCAAAAAATTAAAACATCATTCGTGAAATGACGTTTCACCACCTTCATGGAGGATGAGTTTTTGTTTTCCAATACCACCATTAAAAATGGACAAAAACCACATTTTTATAGTTAAATAAAACATTAATATATAATTTATCACATTTTTCATGTTGTGGAATAGGTTTATTGACATAAAAATAAATAAAATAGAACTAATTCTTAATCAATAGAAAAAACGAAAAAATAAAATAAACATTTTTCATTAAAGTTTTATCAAATTTTTCATCATAAAACTAGAAAAAATGATAAATGGGTCCATTTAGACATATAGAGTTGAATTAATACAACTTAATTTGAATTCAATATAATTATTCTCATTTTACAATAACTTCAATAATTATATACAAGTGAACCGATAATGAAACCCGTGAATATGAACACTTTCGGAATGATGAAATTGAACACTATAACTCATAAAATCGACATAAATGAAATTAATAAAATTATAATAAATCAAATACATGTTTAAGAGGTTATGAATTTTTTTAATGAATCTAATTTGATTATCAATAATTTTAAGTATAATTTCAAAATACATTAAGACAAAAAGTAAATGGATTCTTGAATCCAGCTCATTTTCATTGGGTTATCCCTCTCTCATGAAATATTTCTTACGAATACTTCTCTAATCTTACAAAAACATAATTTCATTTTTTCCATTTTATTTTCTGGTATATACATGTTTGTTAATTATTTTTATGAAAAATAAAAATATTTTCCAAAAGAACACATCCTTCCAAAACTAATATTTAAATCCACCTCAGTTATTTCTTCTTCTCTCATGAATGATGAATCTTATACTAAATAATTTTTTTCCCATTTTTCATTTGGGAACCCAACATTTATCCATGAAATAATTATTGGTGAAATCCTCATGAAATTCATTCCATATAATGGTTTAATACATAAATATGATTGTATTATGTTCTTTGTGACTTACAAGATTATGTAAATATTATGATGTGATGGGTGGGCCTGTAATTATATATCCCTCTAATGCATTGGTTAATATGGTGTATCTCATGATATAATGTGTAATATGTGTTAATTTTTTTTTAAAAATGATAATGTAATAATTATATACATATGTTATGTGTGAACATGATACTAGTATTGTTCACAACTATGTATGGAATTTGACCACAAAAACATGACTTTTAATTTTTATGCATTATCACATTCCATTCCTTTATCAAATGTTTCCCTCATGATATTAATATTGATTCTATATTTATTGTATGATGGTGTGTAAGATCGCTCATTTATATTGGTTCATGTTCTTTATTAATCCTCAAAATGGGGTTGAGATCACCCCTTTCATTGATGTATGTCATCATGTGATTATTTATACTAAAGAGAATGTGATATTTTAGGGATAAAAACGAACACTCTAAATAAATTTTTATGATTTATTATGTTCAAGTTATTTATGTTCTAAATTTTCATAATACACTAATCCTTTTTATCATGGATTTTATCACTATTATTTTGTTTATGTTGAAAATGATGTAAAAGTCATATGGGAAAATCAGGGTTTCTATAATGCAAATTAGATAACGATTTAGTTAATTTGAGAATTAGGATTAGATAAAGTTACTTAAAACCCTTAGGATAAGACTATATATATTAAGACATTCCAAAATATTTATTTTATTAAAATACCAAACATTTTAATCAACTAGGATATTCCATTATAGTTAATTGAAAAAAAAATATTCATGACTTGTTTTGTTATGTTTTGTTCAATGCTTTTCTATTTTAGAAAATTGTCAGAACCTGTAGAAACTCAGCCTAGAACTAATTTGAGGTATAATGAAATGATTCCTCAAATGATATCCCTAATCCCAGGGGATGTGTTATTCAAAATTCTAGGTAAATTCTTACCCAGTTGTCATAGGATATGAATAAAAACCTAATCCATGCATAACGTCTTCCATTACCCAACAAAGAGAAACAAGCAACTGAGTATTTTATGAAATAATGACCACTCACATTTATTGGATCTTCTTATCCACTAATTTTGTAATAGTTGGTAAAATCAATGGAGAATAACATTTCTATTCTCTTATTTTCTAATAATGATATTGTGACTCTATTCATCTATCATTTAGATAGAGAAGTATACCAATAGTGTTCATCGATAAATAACACCAAGCCAATGGATTAAATAGAAGAGATAGAGTGGGATGCATTTAATAGAATATATCATAACATGTACTTAACTTGAACACTTATTACAAATATGGATAGATAATTTTATTAATTTAATGAAAAAGGAAGGTAAATTTGTCATCGCATACAATGACAACATCACAAGGATTTCAAGCTACCCATGGGTTATTTTATCAACAATAATACAAAAAATAGAGATATTATTTTGTGGTTTTAAACCACACCTTCGAAAGGATATAGATAATCAAGAAATAGGGTGTTATAAAGTAGTGGTTTAATGTGATCTCAAAGTGAAGATGGAGTTTCGATAATGGTACCATGGTTATGGATATAAGAAGAGAATATTAATGTTTCTAGATGGTGGATCCAATGAAAAGGGGGAAATAGGATCCATCCACCCACATGTCAAAAGTTTGGACAGAAGCATCATGGTAATTGCCTCAAAAATATGGGGAAATGCTTCATGTCTGGGAGATAAGGCCACCAATATCATGAATTTTGAAGAGACATTAAGAAAATGACCAACATGGTGGAGAAAAAAAATTCACCTCCTAATGCACCACACATTCTTCAATTCTTTAACTATTGGAAGAAAGGGAACTGTTAAAGATAGTATACTAAACCTCATTATCATGACCCATCCCCTAGGTCTCGTGTTGTGACTACCCCAAATCATCCTTCCATAGGCTAGGGGATAGAGACTAGCACCGATTTGGCATATCCTAAAAAGGGAAGGAATATGCCTTTAATCCTATATAAACACATAAAGCTTAAACTGCAGAAATTAGACACAATGTAAACCACAAATATCACTGAGACAACTATTGAGAGTAAAATACAAACTAGAAGTACAATGGGGATAAACAACATGTCCAAAATAACAAACTAACGTACAACATCCATGGTCCGTCCACTCGAGATGCCACAAGACCGGTAGGTGAAGGATAGCTGCCTATAGGTATAGAAGTACATACCTCTGTCCCATATCACTGAGTACCTCCTAGTCCCAAACCACCAAGGTCTCCATTGAGTCATTGATCAGCTAGCCAGGACATGACATGTGTTGGCGAGGTCCACGTAAGTGTGAGTAACACAATACTCAGTAGGGACTCCAAACCACAAAGGAAAGATCAAAAAGCAAGACCACACAACAAGACAACATAACAAAGACTACAAGTCATATAAAACTCACACCAAGTATAAATGAAAGTATAGAAATCAAGATTATCAGTCATTGAGATGGATAATCTTATACTGCTAATGGACTCATCCCAAATGAGTTGCCAAGGTCTTCTCGGATACTGGACAACTGAGGTCCGCCTAGGAGATGGGCCACTGAGGTCTGCTTGGATACTGGACCACTAGGGTCTGCTTGACCATTGGACCACTAAGGTCTGCTTGTCTGGTGAACTATTGTGGTATGCTCATCTGCTGAACTACTGAGGTACGCTTGTCTGCTAGACTACAGAGGTCCTCTTGTCTGTTGAACCACTAAGGAATGCTTCTCTGGTGGACCACTGAGGTACACTCGTCTGCTGGACCACGAAGGCATGCTCGTCTACTACACCACTAAGGTACCCTCTCCTATTGAACCACTGATTTATGATCGTCTTCTTGAGAAATGAGGTCCGCTCATCAAATCCTTCATGTCACAGCCAAACGCAAGATTCCCACTCCCTAGTACACTTGATTCTGCGAGAATCAACTCCTCAATCCATTGGCCGATCTCGACTTTCATGGAATATCACATAATGTAATCCCAAAGGCCCGTCTCATGTCAAGGGTCCCAAAACCAGATACGTAACGTCAATAACATGCCCAATCTGAATGATATTGGCATCTTAGTAAATAGAAGTCGGTTGCGTCCAGACCCGGACCGATGCAACCAACCTGGTGGTGGTGTCCTGCATGGCTCGAACTATTTTGGCCGACTCGACCCTATTTGGTTTGGTATGACACATTATTTCCTAAAGCATTGGCCAGGTCCATTGAGATTTGCTTAACCCATCTTAGTATAACTTAGTTGAACCGATTCAGACCAATCGGGCTGCCCAACGGCCCGGTTTTCCATCCGGTCCAGACCAAACTGTTGGGTTGATTCTCCACCCACCCAGCCTGTCGAGTGGCCTAATATGCCTCATAGACCCAACCCACAATGTCGGGACATTTTTCTCTAGTCCAGACATCCGAATAACATCTAATTCATTCCACTCACAGCCGACTGAGTTCAGCCGCCTCCCCACTACACATAGTCCCACAGACAGTGTGCCCACATCAACCCATTTCTATACCACGGTCTCCCAAACTGACATGACGCCCTAATAGTTGTATCCTCCCGGATTAATGGGGAACCCTGTTGGTGTCAACATTTTACATTGCATCTGGCCACCTCATCCACCTGATTCAATGCCCAACTGGAGCTGCCACCATATATAGTTGTATCCCTTGCTGGTCGTGACCTCCTCTACTGCGGTGCGCTGCAGGCGTGCGCCACCTTCCACATACGGATAATACTACATGTCACTTCCATTGTCGGCATGCCTCCACTAGGTCATCACGATGGTGGGTCCATGTTTTAGGATCGTTGCACCAAGGAATGGGCGCACAATGATTCGTCGCTCATTACCCCATGAAGAACACAACAAACATGGGGGTAAACGGGGGATAAATCCCCAAAACAAATTTGAGGAAAAAACCAATGTCGTTATCAATCATGTTGTTGATATTCTCCCATTATAATGATTGAATAGAGAATATAAAATTATTTCATTTTAATCAATGATCAGTTCTTCCGGAATATCCCGCATGAACGATCGATCTGCGAGTTAATGTTTTCACAAGTTTACCTATATTCATCTTTTAAATGAATGAAATGGTGGGAAGAAATTTTCACAGAAAATTATCTAACCCCTTCTTGGGAAATGATTGTTGATCGAGGAAGAACAAGATTGTGCACCACCATTCATCATTCTTGATCTGTATCCCCCCATCACTAGAAATTTATCAATGGGTGGAAGAAAGTGTGTTCTTCTTTCGTCTTATCCACCCAAAAAAGCAACAAATCATTCCTAGGATTGTTGCTACAATCCTTCATTTCTTGTTAGGTTATTAATTGAGAAAATGTAAATCAGAGTTTTTGATACACGGTGTTGCAGCATTGTTACACTCACTCATTATTGAGGTTCGTTAATGTGGTCCTACGTTACCTCGTCGATTCAATGCAATGCTGATGTTCCACTGCTCAACGTTTAAGAAAACAAACAAAATAACTTTTTATGCTATTTTTTTTCTTATAAAAAATCTGAAAACAAATTTTTTTTGACCGATGCCAGTCTATGTTAGGAACTTGTTAAGGAGAAAATATCATTACAAACTCAATTATTGTATCAGATTTTTAATCAAAGTTACTAATTTTGAGTTATGATGATTCAAAAATAAAATAACTTTTATTCAAATTATTTTATTTACAGATACGTCCCGAAAACCAACTTTTACAGCTAGAATGCACCGGCCGATGTTAGGCTCTGCCTAATGGAAGAAAAACTCTCAAACTCAATTGTACTCTCAAATTTACAATCTGAGTTTTTTTTATGATTTATAAGGATTTTAGAAATAATATAAACTTTAATGAATTATTTTATTTATGGTTATTCCATTTTTGTGGCTTCTCATTGGAGGTCCACACCGACTACACTTAAGTCACACCTAGGGTAAACCCACCATCTTGAACGCAATTGTGCCCTTAAATTTTTGATCTAGCACCCATTTAATAGTTATTATTCTTTTTCAGGAAAACCTCTCACAAGTGATATTTAAACCATAACATTTTTCGATGGATCATTTCAGGAACTCTGGGGCTCGAAATTTCATGATATCTCAGCTCTTGTTCTCGAAATAATCCCATTTAATTTTCAAAATAAAATCATGAAATTCTAGGGTACTAAATTACTCCATAATTTAGGTCTTTACATCCTTGTAATCCAAAACAAGGGATAATAAAACAAAAGGGGGTACTGAGCATGACTCTGAGCATTTCGCTCCTACATTTTCCATGGAGATTTATATGCTACCAAATAACATGCACTAGAGAAATCTATCGTCCATGAAGGATCATCTTTTTTCGATCCTCAATCTCAACTGGGTACACCATGATAGTCTTATTGTCTTCAAATCTTTTACATATAGAGGCATCACAAGCCCTATACTAAACTCTTATCCTGGATAGTTAGGAAGTGGTTCAGTTTAGTGAGTCGAGAAACGATCACCCAGATATTATCCTGTCTCCTGGAATTATGTGGTAAACCTACCAAAAAGTCCATTGATACATCTTCCCACATCCACACTTGTACCTCAAGGGGTTTTTACCAACTATTGGAACCTAGTGCTCATCCTTTAATTGCTGGAAAGTGAGGCATTTGGAAACAAACTCTTACCCTAACTTCATCATCTCTAGCCACCAGTACCGATGTCAGAGGTCTTCTTACATCTTCTCCACACCAGGATGCACCACCAATGGTGATGTATGGATCTCCCAAAATACCTATGCTTTTATGGTCACTGGTACAATGGTGCGTCCTATGAAAAGGATTATGTGCTCCCCATCATTCAAATAGGCGTTAGGGGTATGCCCTCTAGAAATTTGGGCACATGTAGTCTCACAGCTAGTATCTCTGAGTTGTGCCTCCCTGACTCCCTATAATAGTGGATGGGAAAATACCATCGACTGAATAAGAGATGTCTCTTCTCTATCTAAGAAGTATATATGAATTTAGTAAAACTACTATGAGGCCTCATTATTTAGTTGTGAAATCGATCTCCAATTGAGAGCATCTTCCACTATGTTCTCCTTCCCAGGAGTATAGACTATATTGAATTCATAGTCTTGGAGGAACTCTATCAAACATTGATGTCTCAGATTCAGATCCTTTGGAGAAAATATATACTTGATACTCTTGTGGTTATAGTTGATGATGAATCGTTCTCCCTTAAGGTAGTGTCGCCACACCTCTAGTGCCAAGACTACCTCTATCCAATCAAGGTCATGAGTGACACTATTCTACTCATGTGGTCTCAACTGTCATGAGCCATAAGAAATAACTGGTTTCCCCTACATCAAGACATTACCAAGCCTGGATCCTGATGCATTATAGTACACCACATATTTAGTGTCATCTTTTGGAAACCTCAATATTTGATCACACAACAAGCTCTTCCATAACTGTTGAAATATCTCCTAAAATCCATCTATCCACCCTATGCTTTTTTCCTTATTTTTCAATGACTTCATGGGTGCTACTACTCCGAATAAGTTGTGTACAGACCTCCGATAGTACACTTCGAATCGAAGGAAAAATCGCATGTCAGTAACGCTCTTGGGTGGTTTCAATGAAATCATTTCCCCAATCTTCACTATATCTACCACAACTCCAGCCTCTAAGGATACAATTCCAAGGAAATGTACCTTTTGTATAAATTACTCACACTTCCAGAGTTTTTTATAAATCTAGTTCTCTGAAAGTGTGTCCAGAAGCATCCTCATATGCATCATATGATCCTCCTCAGATGTTGAATACACTAAGATATCATCAAAGGAGACCACAAAAAAACAGTCTAAGTACGACTGTAAGATCCGGTTCAGGAGTCCCATGAACACTTTTGGGGAATTCATCATGACCAAAATCGTCACTAAGTACTCAATGTTTTTGTAGCGACATCTGAAATACATCTTTGCTATGTCTGCATCTCATGCTTGATGCTCGTGATATCTTGATCTGAGGTCTATCTTGGAGAACTATCACACTCGCTTCAGCGGGTCAAAGATGTCATCTATCTTCGGTAGAGGATACTTTTTCTTCATGGTCACCTGGTTCAGGTTCCATAAGGCCACACATAATCTCAAGCTTCTCTATACCTTCTTAACAATCAATAATGGGGATTCCCATGGTGAAATTTTGGGCCTTACAAATCCCTTTCTCTAAAATTCCTCTAACTATACACTCATCTCCTAGAGCTCTGCGGGATCCATCCGATATGAAGGTGTATATATCGGTGTCATACTGGGGTAATGATCAATGCATAAGTCTACCTCTCTATAAGGATGTAGACCAGGAACCTC
The DNA here is from genome assembly GCA_963277665.1 of Viscum album. Classification (NCBI taxonomy): domain Eukaryota; kingdom Viridiplantae; phylum Streptophyta; class Magnoliopsida; order Santalales; family Viscaceae; genus Viscum; species Viscum album. The sequence goes on along the minus strand of OY728128.1, from coordinate 2,137,468,040 downwards.
CATTAGAAAGATGTCCTCAATATCTTCCACCACTGTAGGGAACTAAAAACCCAAACCATTCACTGTTACACGTGTAAGGATGGCCGCATACTGCTTCCCCCTTCCTTTGTCCTCCAACTCTATAAGCCAAGCGTGGACCACATTGGGATGGTGGATGTAACATGAGGAAAATTATACCATCTTCTACTTATCTCCTAGATCATCTATCTCATATGATTCCCTACAGATTAATATGATCTTATCACTATCTCTACCCCGGTTTCCCATCCGCCATTTCACTATCATCCCCAAGGGGTGGAAAATATCTTTAGATATGTCCACTTCCATCTCTTGATTAACATAACCTCTTTCTAGAATGACTGTACTAGACCTATGATCCTTTATTTGTTGATCCCCTGTCTTGGGACCTCTTCTCAGAACATCTCACAAATTCTAGTCTCTACGACTAACTTTGGTTTCCTAGTTTCTCAATGCCAACATCCACTAGATGTATCTAGTCATCCAAAGGACATTCAACCAAAATGTTATATCTAGAACCCGATCAGAAGTAGGAATGCACATATGAATAGTGTTGTCTTGGATTTCCCTAAACACATCTCGCCCAGAGGTTTGAGTCCTAGATCACTGGTCATATCGTATTCATCGGGTACCTGGAAAGTTTGTTACACCTAGATGAATACTCATCTACCAACATTTCATCCTTCCAAAGCTATAGAAGCTATTGGGAATGCATAGCCCTTATATTTTATTACAGGAATCCTTCTCTAAGAGATGTTGTCAAACTCTATCTGTAGAAAAGTAACCTATTCATAATATCATGTTATCTAAACCCTGACATCACCATGTTGAGCCATGTCAGAGGCTCACCACTAGGACCGCCATCTGATCTAATGGTGCGCGCACAATATGGAAAACTCGATCACCACCTCAAGCCAGTCATTATCCACCTATGAGTTGGGCTCGCCTTGGAACCTGAGGGGTCTCTATCACAAAAACATTTGTAAGGTACTGAGCCTACATGTGTCCTCTACCAGTATTGCTGATAGTAATTGCTGACAAAGGGATGTGGTAATCCTGGTACACTTCCTAAAGGTTCCATATTGGGAAATGGTCCCTATACCTAAGCCTCATCACTCAATGGACCATCCTCGTGGTCACACACTGGAATCCTGGATGGATATCTATGTGAAGACATCTTGAAAGAGATCAAGATGAATCACAATTAATTTATTATACCTTGTGAGCTACATCTGACTCATAAAGATCATGAGGAAATATTCAAAGATGCATGCAACCTGTGTTTTCATGTATCGAGTGCGAAAGAAGAATTCAAGATCCTGGTGTGTGGATATGTCGTCCACCGCACCAATGTTGCTCTCCCTAGCCCGAAATCCAATCTTAATACACTTAACATTGTTTCCCCCAGTCCAAAATCATAGACTCTAGGTTATTAATCTTGAAACAACCTCTTTTAATACCACTATATCACAATCCATCCCCCAGGGCCCATGTCTTGACTACCACAATCCCACCTTCTATGTGATAGGGGATTGCGATTAGAACCGAGTTGGAATATCCCAAAAAGGAATAGAAGTTTTATTTATACATGTACACATTCACAAAGTTCAAACTACGAAATGTAAACACAAATTAAACCACAATTGTCCCTAATAAAACTACTCACATTACAGTACAAACTGAAAGAACAAATGGGCTAGAATACAAGCCCCAAACCATAATGGAATGTACAACTGCCATGATCCATTAGCTCGAGACTCCACTTGAATTTTAGGTGAAGGGTAGCTTCATGTATTTGTAGAATTACACCCGTTCATCCCATATCACTGAGCACCACCTGGCCCCGAACCACCAAGGTCATCATTGAAGTTTCGATCACCTACATGGGTTATGACACATGCTGGTGAAGCCTGTAAAGGGGTGAGTTACCCAATACATAGTAGGGACCCAAAACCAAAAATTAAATATCACAATAAAAGACCAAATATCAAGACCAACATCAAATACCACACAACGTTGACAACTCACACTAGTGATAACTCAAACTATAGAAATAAATATTATCATTCATAGAGATGAATCATTTGTTATGTTTAGAGACTCAGCCATGATGAGACACCGAGGAATTCTTTGCTATTGGACCACTAAGGTCTGCTCAGATGTCGGACCACTAAGGTCCATTCAATTATTGGACCACTGGGGTCCACTCGCCTGCTATACCATAGGGGTATGCTCTTCTACTGGACCAATGTGATCCGCCCATCTACTGATCCACTTAGGTACACTTGTATGATGCACCACTAAGGAATGCTAGTCTACTGGACCACTAAGTTCCACTCATCTATTGGAAAAATAAACTCCACTCATCTACAGTACCATTGAGGTACGCTTGTCAGCTGAACCACTGAGGTATGCTCGTCTTCTAGACCACAATGGTATGCTCATCTCTTGCACGACTAAGGTGCGCTAGTCTGATGAACCACTGTGTTACACTATTTTTCTGGACCACTGAGGTCCTCTCTACTATTGAAACATTGAGTTAAGATTGTCTTATAAACCACTATGCTACAATCGTCTGCTAGACCACTAAGGTTCGCATGTCAAATCCTTCATGTCACATCCAGCTGTAGGATTCCCTCTCTCCAGTGTGCTTACTTCCGTGATAATCTACACCTCAATCCATAGGTTATATCTCAACTATCACAAAATCTCACATAGATTATTCCCAAAGGATCATTATATAGTAAGGGTAAAAACTCCATACACAAAACATCAATTGGATTCTCGGTCTGAAGGATATAAATGTTTTCATAAACATGACCTAATTGCGTCCGGACCTGGTCCAACTTGGTCGGACTGGCCTGAAAACCCTTGCTCAGGGGTCCCGCTTGGCCCGAACCATTTCTACCAACCCAACCCAACTCATTTGGGTCTAGGATGATCCAGTCCAGCTATTCCCATTGATATTTTATTGACCTATCCGGATTTGGCAGTGGGTCGAGCCAAGCGGTCCGCCTAACGATGAGGTCCAATTCCCCCTACCCAGTCCGACTCAGTCGGAGTGGTTCTAACCAGTCTGGTTTCCCAGTGGCCCAATTTTCTATCCATCATAGCCCACACTGGCGAACCGGTTCTTCTCATGCCCGAGCCGCCTAGCATCCCAACTCGTTTCACTGTCCCGACACACAATAGCAGGCCAGTTTGCTTTAGGTCGAACAATAGAATGGAATCCGGTTCGTTCCTCACATGGCCAGCTGAGGCCGACTGCCTCCCCTCTGCACACGGTCCCATGGACGGTGTCCCCACTTTAACCAATGGTTGGGCCTCAGGTCTCCTAAACCGAGGCTGCTCCATGTCAGCACCACAGTCCTTCCCCGTCATGGCCTCTTGGGTTCACACGCTGCCCTACTGAACTCATTATTCTGTACCACCACTAGCTACCTTCTATAATACTCCTTTGCTTAATGTGGGCCTGACTGACACCGCCACTCTACACTACCGCAGCCCCTAATAGTTGTGGCCTCTGCCCCCACAGTGCGCTGTTGCGGCCCGACGCCTATGCATTGCCATGACCTTCTCCATAGCGGCGCACTGCTTGTCGCCATGATCCACCACCATCATCAGCACAACTCTGCTGGGTCATCACAATTAAACGTCCACATTTTGGGAAAATTTAACCAAGGAAAAACCTCCCAATGATCCTCCATTCCTAACCCCATGATGAATGATAAAAACGTGGGGTAAAAAGTGGGCAAAAAATCCACACAACCGATTTGAGGAAGAACCTCTTCTGTCATTTTTCATGGCATTGATCCTCTTCTGTTTTGAAGTTTTAACAGGGAAAATTGAATTAATAAAATTTAAACATAGATCATTTCTCCAATAATATCTCACATGAATGATCAATCTATGGGTTAACTTGTTCGTGAGTTAACAAATGTTCATCATTTAAATGAAATAACTATGGGAAACAATTCAAACAGAATGGTATGAATCCCCTACCTGGGAAAGGATTGTTGATCAGGGAATAACGTGATTGAACGAATCTATTCTTCATTCATGATCTAAAGACCATAATCGATTGTTATTCATCATATGGTGGAAGAAAGTGCATTCATCATTCATCTTCACCACCCACAAAATCCTCAGATCAATCTGAGGATTGTTCCAACAACCCTGCATACCTTGTTAGGATATTAATTGATGAAAAGCAAATCAACATTTCTATTACACTGCATTTCAGTGTTGTTACATAGAATCAATAATGAGGATATTCAATGACTATCAAATTCTCCTTGTCGTTGCACCGCAGTGCTGATGTGCCACTTCTGAATGATGAATAAAACTAACAAAATAAAATGAAATTTTATTTTATTTTCTTCTTCTAAAATTTCTAAAAACTATCTTTTTCAGTCGACCTATGTTGGTCGATGTTTGACCCTTCATAAGGAGAACATCTTATTAAAAAATGAATAATGGTCTTTTATTTTTTAACTGAGTTATGGTTTGTGAGTTATGAGGATTCGAAAATAAAATAACTTTTATTGAAATTATTTTATTTATAGTTACATCCCAAAAACATACTTTCAATGTCAGCCCACACCAGCTGATGTTAGGCTTCTCCTAAGGGAATAATACCCTCACAAACTCAAAGTTACTCTCAGGTTTCCAATTTGAGTTACCATTTTTGAGTTATAAGGATTTTCAAAATAAAAAAAAATCATTATTCAAATATTTTATTTTTTTTATTCTATTTTTGTTTTTTCTCACTAGACACCCGCACCGACGAAACATAAGTTGCACCTAGGATAAACCCGATATCCTAAAAATAATGGGGCCCAATATTCTTTATCCAGACACCCTTTTAAGAGTTATTGAAATTTTTTAGGAAACCCTTTCATGTGCGCTATTTAAAACATAACATTTTTACAGATAATTTTGGGCACTCCTTGCCTCAGAATCGCACGTTGTGTCAGTCCATGGTCTTGAAATAACAACTTTTAATTTTCAAAAAACAAATCATAGAATTCTGAGGTATTAAACTCATGTCCTTTAGGGTAATCAATGTCAGTTGAAACTAAATATAATAGATCAATGTAAATCTTATGTCATCACTATAATTGATATAGACCAAGAAATGGGCGTAGTACAAGGTACACTTCCAATTAAATAATAATAGAAAAGGTCTTATTTTATTTTACTTCTATGAATTTATTTATATCCTATAGGTTTTAATTAACTATTGAATTGACACCCTGATGTCTTGAAGTGGTGATATCCAAAAAACACAAAGTGGTCTGATCATTACGTCCAATGTGTTAGAATCCTATACTATTTATATATGTGTTATTTTTCTTTTATATAATCTCATAATACATCACATTGTGGAATTTGATGATGTACAGGGCATGGATTGTCTCACATAATATATATCAAAAATCAACTATCAGAAAAAGGATATATATTTTCATATTCCAAACTATGTCAAGGAACTATAAAATTCAAGGAAGATCATTAATCCCCTTTGGAAAATCCCTTAAGGGTGTGTGTTTTGATGCCCAATGATGATGCATACCTTACCCAAATAGTTGAATTTATGGAAAGCATTGAACTTGAGGAAATACTCATTGTGAGGGAATACACTGATGTATTTTCCAACACGTTACTGATAATTCCCTCATATCATGAGGTAGAGTTCTCAAAAGAACATATACCTAAAGACACAACCATTTAAAAATAACCCCATAGGATGGACCTGATTGAACAAGAAAAGTTAGAGAAGAAACTTCAAGAGTACTTGGACAAAGTGTTCTTATTACCTAGTTCATCACCTTGGGGGTGGACCAATTCTATTCCAAAAGAAAAAAAGGATGGATAAATGTAGGTTTGTATCGATTACCAGGATCACAATTAGATAAAATGAAAAACAATTATCCTCTTCCAAGGATTGGTTACTTTTTTAACCAACTGGGAAGAGTTAAGAACATCACAAAGGTGGATATTTATTCAAGATATCATCAACTAAAGGTGAAGAAGCAAGATCATCATATGACCACATTCCATGCAAGGCAGGGGCATTATGAGTTCCATGTGATTCACTTCATACATACTAATTCTCGTACAATCTTCATCGATTTGATGAATATAGACTTTAAAAACAAAATTGACTATTTTATGTTAGGGTTTATGAATGATATTATCATCTTATTTAATAGAAAAGATTAACATGATGAACATATAAGGATTTTTTAGGTGATTTTATGTAAGGATAAATTATACTCCATGTTTGTCAATTGTGACTTTTGGATATAATAAGTCGTATTCCTATGAAATGTGAACACAAATGATGCAATTTCTTGTGGACCCTTCAAAAATAATGGAAATTGAATAATACATGAGACCCAATAGTATCATATATATCCAATTTTATCTTATCTTAGTAGGGTACAATAAGTTTTTTTTATAAATTTCACATGATTTTCTATCCCACTAACTACGTTAACATGGAATGGGGTAATGTTTTTCTAGATGGAAGAATGTGAGGAATGATTAACGGATATTAATAAACTAATAATCACTTAACCTATACTCACACTACATACATGTAGATAATGTTTTTATATATTTAATTATTATTCAAAGAATGTCTTGGGTTTTTTACTTGTGAATGATGATAATGTGATACCATAAACCTCATCGAAGTTTGTGATCCTCAATAAGAACAACATGATTCATGATTTGGAGATATAATATGTGATTTTTTTATTAAAATTATGGTGGTTCTAACAATATGGTGAGAAGAGTGATATATATACTGATCACAAGAGTCTAAAGTATATATTCACACAGAATGATCTCAACATGCATGAAAAAATATGGTTAAAGATAATGAAGGTAAATGATTACTCTATTATTTACCATCTAAGAAATAAAAACAAGGTAGATGATCCACTTGGCTACAAATAACCTACTAAATTATCCATGAGGTGAATTATGAATGTCCCTATCTTTAGGAAATTTTAACAAGTAAATTTGGAAATCATAACAATATGAAATAAAACATACTATTCCCAATTGATTTATTAGTTTTCTTTCCAAGAGAAGATCAAGGAGGCAGAAAGGGATGATCTAAAGCATAAAATGAATTTTAAAAAAATAAGGTAAGGAAAAATTCAAGATTTACACATTGATGAGGATGGATTTTTCCAATTTAGTACTCAGCATTGTGTTCCTCCATCACCGGAGATGAAGAAGCATCTATTGGATAATGCACATAGCTTACCATTCTCTATCTGTCTTATCAGTATCAAGATGTACAGTGACATTTTAGAGAACTTATTGTGGGAAAACATGTAGAAGGATATTGTGTGTTATATCTCAGGGTTATTGGTATGTTATAACGTTAAATCACAGTAATAATAGTCCAAAGGAGTTGTGCAACCATTGCCTATACCCACTAGGAAATGGGAGAATTTCACCATGGACATTATCACTGGTCCCCTAAAGACATCCAAAGGAAAAAAAATACGACATGATTAGTAATGGATCGAATAACCATAACATCTCACTTTATCACTATTCATGAATAATTCTAAATTGAAAAACTATAAAATATATATGTGATGGAATTGGTGAGGCAGCATGGGGTTCCACTTTCAATCATATTTAATCCTGATCCATGTTTCACATGAAAATTATAGAGACGTCTTCAATAGGATTTGAGCACTAAAATGAATTTTAGCATGGTCAATCACCCCCAAGCTGATGCCCAATATAAATGGACTGTTTATATGGTTGAGGAAATTCTATGAGACTGATTAATGGAATTAAAAGGTGGATGATACAAACATATCCCATTAGTGGAGTTATCATATAACAACAGTTCCCACATGAGTAATCAGATTGCTCCATATGAATCTCTATATGGGAAGCGATGTATAACTCCTATATGTTGGGATGAAGTTGGTGAATGAAATATACTTGGACCTAATCATTTGAAATAGATTAATGAGAATATTCAATCCATCCAACAACATAAAAATGATTCACATAGTTGGAAAATGGTTATGCAAACAACCGTCAATGGGAATTGGATTTTGATGTTGGAAAAATGTTTTCCTTTGAATATAACCACAAAAGAGAGTCAAAAGGTTTGGAAAAAAATGGAATCTTAACCCAATGTTCATTGGTCTCTTTGAGATCCTTGATCTCATAGAATTATTATACTATCATCATGAACTTTTACCAAATATGTCATAAGTCTATCATGTGTTCCATGTATCTCTTATAAAGATGTCTATATAGGTCCCCTCACATTACTAAATCTGGAGGTGGTAAAACTGGATAATGGGCTCTCACAAGAAGACCAACCAGTGAATATTTTGAACTATAGAGACAAGCTTCTATGAAAAAAATAAAAATCCCATTGTCAAAAAATCGTTGAGGAACCATGAGTATAAAGAAGTGATAGGGGAACTGTAGGAAAAAATGAAGGAGAAATACCATCACCTATTTTCCCCTTAATATGTAAAATGAAATTTCAGGGTAGAAATTTCATAAGTGGAGAAGAATGTAATGACAAAAAATATTATCAATGGAATTTCCCTTCTTATATTTATTTTTCAAAACTCATACATCACATATATAAACCGACAGTAAAATTATTCCCATAAATTATACATTAGTTTATAAAAAACAAATAATAATTCCATATATTATTATGGGATAATAAATATATAATAAGATAATAAGAATATGAAAATTTGTATCTGTTCAAACCACTAGAAATACCGCACTCACGAACAAAGATGTAGAAATAATACAAAATTTTAACCATATAATTTTAATTTTTAATATTAATATGTATATAACCATGATATAAAATATAATTTTGTGAAGAATGAATAAAATAATATGTCTTAATATGAATTAAATAACTTGTAACATTTTTATAGTAACCTGAGAGGTGGAGTAGTAATATGACCGTTAAGAATAGTAATCTGGTAATTTAAATAGAAATATCACCAATGAAAATATAAATAAAATTTAGATAATCATATATTTTAAAATATGATATAACTATATCATGGTACACGTAAAAAGTATTTTTAAAATGATAAATTAATTGCGGGTATTTTTGTGAAATGTAAATGTTTATTTATAATTTTATAATTAATGTTATTATTTAGAAGGGAATTTATTTTCAAAAAATAGATTAATAGATTAATATTTTAATTATTATAATTATAATATAATTTCATGATATCATAATTATTTCTTCAAAGGGTAATAAAATAAATTATAATATTAAATCTGTTTTTTTTAATAAATTATGATATTATTTAAAAATTAAATTTCTAATCTTTCTAAAATTATTTTAATATTATGGAATTCATTTTTTAAATGTAAATGTTGAAAAATAGTTAAGGAGGTTTTTTTTATTTTTCTAAAACTGTTGAATTTTTGGGGAATAATGCAAAATGCTAATTTTCAATATTTGAAATTATAATTTTTTTATTAATGGATGATCTAGTCTTGATTTAAAAATTGGTAGGTAAAAACTCTCTTGAACTATTTACTATATTAACTCATTTTAATCAATATTATTTATATTCTTGATCAAAAATAATAAAATAATAGATATAATAATAAAAAACACCCCTCTCCTCCCTTATAAATACAACCCCTCACCCCCCCTTTCTCATCACACCTTCTAACTCCTATATCTTATCAATAGTTTTTTAAGGTGGTTCTTAGGGTGACGATGTTCAAGAGTTAAAATCTAAAATCCTTCTATTTTAATTTCCTTTCATTGCTTATTCTCTCATCATATAACCTATACAAAGTGACATGATAATTAATATATCATATCTATAATGTAATTTTATTTTATTTTTATTTGAATACCCATATCCAAATCTCTTTTGTTCTCCTTTTAATATAAAAATGAAAACATCATTCATGATATGTCAGTTCACAGCCTTTGTGGACGACGAGTTTTCGTTTACCATTACTACCTTCAAATGTGGTCATAAAACAATTATTATGGATAAATAATATTTTAATATGTATATTATGACATGTTTCAGGTTATGAAAATATTTATACACATAACATAAATTATATGAAAATAGTTTGTGATGGTGAGAAAAAACTACCAAATTAATCAAAACATTTATCATTAATTTTTTAACAAATGAATCATACTCATAATTTAAATAAAATTGATATATAAGAACATTTAAAACTCCTGAATTTAATTAATACCATTTTATTTCTCTTCTATAGAATTATTCTCAATTTAATATAACTTCATGTATTATAAACAATTGAACCAATCATGAAAACCATGAAAACGAACACTTTCAGAATGATGAAATTGAAGACTATAACTCATTAAAATGGTCATAAAAGAACTTAATAAAATTATAATTAATAAAACACATATACAATAGGTTATTAATTTATTAATTAATGAATCTACATTTTTTATCAATGATATTACATGCAAGTATAGAACACATTTAGATATAAAGTTTGGGGACTCTCTAACCCAACTCTTTTTCATTGAGTTTTACATAATTCAAAACATATTTTGTATGAATACTACTATAATTTTCCTTTAATATAGTTTTATTATAATTTTATTTTATTTTCCAGGATATAAATGTTTCCATCATGATTTTAAGACAAATTAAAATATTTTCCAAAATAATTCATTTTTCCAAAACACATCTTTGACTCCTATTGAGTTCTTTCTTATTAACTCAGGAATGATGATTATTTAACCAAATATTGTTTCCCATTTTCATCTATAAAACCCATGTTTATTAGTGAAATAATATTAATTTAAATCATTATGGAACCCTTTCTTTTCCGTGGTATAATTCATGACTATGATTTTAATACGTTCTATGTGGCCTGAAAGATAATGTTAATTTTTTGATGTGATGGGTGGGTTTGGAATTATATATACCTCTAATGCCTTGGGTAATGTGATTTATCTCATTTTATTTGTATTATATGATTGTAAATGATTTTATATTTTTTCACAATGATTATGTTTTTATTATGAACATGTGTTATGTGTAAAAATAATGATAACTTTATTCAAACTGTGTGTGGTATTTGACAACAAAGACATTGTTTTAATTATTGTAAATTTCTAAATTCCATGCTTTTATCACATATTTACATCAGTATATTTCTAAATATCATATTCTTACAAAATAAGTATGATTATTCTCAACCATTTTATATTGTTTTATGTTAATTATTAGTCCTCTTATTGGGATTTTATCTCACCCCTTTCTTGGATGTATATCCTCGAGTGATTACATTTACTAAGTTGAACATGAGATTGTAATGAAAAGATGAAGGATTTAAATAAATGATTATTTTTTATTATGATCATGTTATGTATGACCCCGATTTTCCCAGTACACTATATCCTTTTATCCATGATTTGTATCAAAATTATGTTGTTTATCTTTAAAATGGTGTTATAGTCATATTGAAAAAAAGTAGGGTCTCTATACTCGGTCTTGATTCACTGTAAACCTACATCAAACATTATAAATAATTAAATTAATTTAATTAAATATATACCTAATAACATTATTCATAATTATAAACATTTAATATCTTCATCTATATACATTCTATAAATATATATACTAGTTTTTTTCATCTTTTCAATATCGGGTGTAAATAATATTTGTTGATTTGAAAATGTTTAACAAAAGTGGTGTTGGTATTTTTTTTCCAAATTACATCATTATTAGATCATATAAGGTACTCAAATATATGTTAAATCATAGTAAATGAATCTATAATCACATTACAGGGTAGATTTGGTTATCATCCATGAGGTTTAAATAATGGATAAACATGTTTCAGCGTTTTTTCATAAATAGAGGGTGATTTATTAGTCAATAAGTTAAATTGTCTTATAAAATTATCACAAATTAGAAAAATTATTTACATATTTATATCATATTATATATGTAAATAGTTTATCATAGTATTTGATTATATAAATCCATTTTATTGTTCAATTAGGTGGTTAAACCCATTTATTAAGGATCCTTCCATGGTTAATATATGATTATGAGGTGTTTCATGTTAGGTCGTAATATACAAGGTAACACACAAGAGTGGGGTGAACTACATCTTTTCAAAAACACCCACAATTCTGGCTTTCAAAATGATATATATTTTAAGGGAATATGCAACATTGTTCTTATGTATGAAACTATGCATCATATGAAAAACAGAGCTTTTTATAGTGTTTCGGGGTACAAAGATCCCCTAGTCCACTCCACCATATACTCTCTCTAAAATATTGGTGAGTTTCACTAGAATCATCCTCTTATCAAAAGACCAAAATCTAAAAATTGAGTGCAGGTAGTTGACACCATTATAAAAAAAAAATAATAACAAAGTCTTCTAGTTCTATAATAGAGAACTAGTTATCCACATCTTATATCAATAAGATGATACTCCACCACAAGTGTGTATGAGAAGTCAAAACTCAAATAAATCAAAATATATTGATTTTTGTAACTAGTTGAGCTTCATAATTGTAGAAATGTCAATTGATAGTTGATGGATATTCTTCTTCAAAAAATATATTCTTCATGAAAGAATCAATCTGATGTGATCATGGTTATACATGAGATCTTCAATTTAAGAGAAGTAATAAACCAGGGTAGTCACAAACATACAGTAGAACAAGATAGAACATGTATATTTCCAAAGTGTAATATCCTCTGATATGTTCAATAGTTGTAGCACTATATATATTTTTACTTGAGTATCATTGAGTATATGAATGAAAATATAGTTGAATTGAAAAATATATGTATCAAATATGATACAATGTTGGAATATATGAAGAAAAGTATCCATCTTCTTATTTCCAGATCTACAAAAGGCACACGATAAAACATATATATTAAAATACAAATAAATAGGTGGATTCATAACTTCCATTAAGTGTATGAGGGAAAATATTTGTTGAATATTGTTCTTTGAATCAAATATAAAGAGCTTTAAATCAGTCAAAAATGAGCTTTAAAATAGCATGTAACTTTGTCATGACAATTGCAGAAATCACTGAATATATCATGAAAATATACAGAATTTTAAAAATTAAAATGTATTGTTCCTTTAAAAAGATAAAAAATACCAAACATAGTGTTACGTAGCGGTCATATTTCTATTATAAGGTTTGAAAATGTATGGTTGATCATAAAATTAAAGTTGACGATCCTTACATTTATCTCTCAAATGTAAGGTTCATTACTTACGTACGGTTCTTGAACAATACTTTTCTCACTTGAAATGTGTAAGGTTCCTTCCAAACATAAGGTTGATTTAACCATACATTTCTGATAATTTAGGGTAGATTAAAAATTTGTACTATTTTGAACGTAGTGTTGAGATACCATACTTTATTCATCTAGCGTAAGTTTCAACATAAATGTAGGGATCATGATCCATACGTGCTGTACAAAATGTATGGTTTATTCCTTAAATTACACTTTTCTATGTGGTGTAAGAACAGTGTTTCCAAAAATCTTGAAAACTCACCCCGAACACTTTAATAAATATTCCTTGTGAATTAAATTTCTTAATATAAATTTAAAATAAATTTAATGAAAATTTAATTCTATGAAATAAACTTAAAGAAAAATCATTAGTAAAATAGAAAATGGTATTTATGAACATAAAAATCACAATAAATTGTAGAGTATTTTTTATCCAATAAATACCCAACAACCTCCTCTTTTTATGATCACAAAACCGATTATATTATTAACACAATATAGAATTTTGTAAACATACATAAGGAAAGTATTTACAATAATATTTCAATTTTATTAAATTATTTCAAAAAATTAAATTGTGTGCCTATCCAATTTATCCCCATTTTTTGACATCAAAAAGAAATTATTGAATTTAATATAAAAACATATTAAAATATTCACAAAACAGTAAGTAAATACTATAATATATTGTTCAGATACATAACACATTGAGTCTAACTATTGATATAATCATAAAATAATAACAAATAAATAATTGAAAATAATAATAACAAAAATTTATTAATAAAATATGTATAGATACAATATACAGATTCAATGTATAAAACAAGTTAGTCAACTGGTTGGGTTTGGTCAGGATTTGGCTCGAGTTCTGGCTCTAATTGGACCTGAGCATCTTGAAACACTTATTTAAATTCTTCCATCGGTACCTGTAATATTTTAGCAAGATTATCTCCCTATAACCTTATCAAAACTCTTGAATCACGGTTCACATGGAGACATTAAATTAAATTAAATTTCAAAAATTCAAGAAAACAATCTTGATGCTACATAAATTAAACCAACTTATCACTTAACTGGTTGAGAAGAAGTCGAATTCAAGGTTCACTAGCAGTCAATTACTCAATAAAATTTCTCTAATTATCTGACAAGACTAAAAAAGGGGGAACTATTTCACTGATGATTCTTATAATCTGTCATTCATATCAGCCATAACAGATGTGATTGTCAGAAATACTCTTATTAAATCTAGTGAGGTTTAAGTGGAAGAGGTAGAAGTACAGAATTCAGTAACGCTCCCTTTGATGGACTCAAACTGGCTTCTCAAATACCACTTCATGTCTTCAAAATCTATTTTGTAAATAGATTCAGAAATTATGTTTCTAATATGATAAATAATCCCCCTCATAAAAGCATCAAAATCCATTTTTTACACATAATTTTCATTAATTTCCTAATGTTGAGTTTGAAGAGACTCAAACTCAATCAATGAGGCTGATGAATTTTGAAAATCATTAAAATATTTCCTAGTGGCCTCCGACTCTTGTCTATAAATAGAATTTTTTTCTTAAAGCATATTTAAATTAACCACAAGATCTTCAATTTGTTTAGTAAATAAATCAGACATCCCTTCATTTGGATTCTTTTATAGGGAAGAATCCACAATAGCTAAAGGAATAGAGGAATAATTCTCTACTGGATTTTCAACCAGTTTTTTCACTAGAGAATGATACATTATCAAGAACCTCAATTTTATATTGAAAAATAGATCATGGTTTTTCTAAAAACTGGTAAAAGACAGAGAAAGATTGATGGTCAACAAGTTATGTAACCTCTGTGATTGATCTATGCACATTATGTTTCTCATGGGAAACCTCCACCTAAACATGTTGAGCTCAAATAACATCATCTTGTTCTTCAAGAACATCCTGAATATCTCAATTCTGACATTCCACTTGTTGATATTCATTTTGAACTAGTTCTTCTAAATGAACTAAATGGGTTATATCTCCTGACCCTATCACTGGTTCATGAGCTAGTAGTTATTCTATATTCCTTTGTCTCATAACCAGCTCCACTATAACTTCTTGTTATTCTTCCTCTTCTTATTCATAATTAAATCTCAATTTTCCATTTGAAGATTTGGAAACTCCTTCTATCCTGGATTCTCCAGTTCATTCATTTCTTACAGCACTTTTCTCCCCCAGAGAAAATGATCCTAACTTTTTTTCATCATATGCACCAATTGGAATAATCTTTCCTTTCACATTACTCTAGTAAAAAACAAATATCCATAGAGTACCGACATTCAAAAAATTACAATGATGGCACTTAACTCTTGATATGAACAAACGAATCATATTTTTTCAGAATGGAATCACAGAAAGTATCATTCTATAGGGTTAAAAAGACATATGTCCCTTTCATTGATAATAATAATTCTAATATATCAACATATATCTTATATAATTGAACATGATTTCACTTATGACCAAGAACACAATATACATGTCTAGATATAATATTTTCTCAATTTTAGATACTCTTGGGGAAATTGTAGTTTGAATGAACTTAACCAACACTTTGTGGTCTTCCTCGGGATATTTAACAATAATTTTCCTTATATTTGTTGATCCAAATAGAAATAAAATAATATCCACATAATTATTATCATTATTTCCAACTGATCAAATTTAAAAAATGAAACACACCTTCATGAGGGCATTTCAAAATCAGAGCTATTTCTACAGAATAAATAAGAAATTCCTTATATTCTATTTTCATAGATACAATATCTTAAATTTCACCAAAATTGAACTATAATATACTGAAGAAATTCTTTCGTTCTACCTCATAATCCAAATTTGTATTCACATCATTGAATAATAATTCCAAAACTTGAAATTTTAGTTCTTGATTGATAAACATATTAGTCTCATACGGCCCCTTGAAATCAACAACCTTCCCTTAAATAATATTTCCTGATGAAACTCATTGATGATTTGAGTCACTAGGTTCTCCCTCATCAGTTTTCATAGTCTTCTCTATTTCTATGAATCAATAGTTTTGAGGGTTTCAGATTATAGGGCTTGAAGGTAGATGAGGGATTGGGTAGAAAAAATGATTTGGAAACCAAATGGGTAATGTAAGTAGAAATGTTTCTAACAAATAATGACATAAATTTGATTTCCATGAATATTAAATAGGTTAATTATTAAACTTTATGAAAACAAATGATTTAAAAACAAAAAACAAAAATATTTAAAAAAATAAAATAGAAATTAAAATACACAATTTTTTCCATAAAAAAAATTCTTTAAAAATGAAATTACGTATCAATTTTTTATTTGAAATTAAATAAATCTAACTCCCATTAATAAAATAAAAAGAAGCATTTTTAAATGGTTTTTAGAAAATATCGGATTATTGATATTCAGTATTAACAAATTTTACAGATATATCCTTTTTAAGAACATGAAATCTTAGAAAATGATTTCTTATATCCATGTTCTTGGTCCTAGAATGACTTTTAGGTTTTTTTAAAATATTTATTACACTATTTTTATACAAAAAATAAGAATACTATTAAAATAAAATCCAAAGTCTAATTGAGTGATTTTCATCCGAAGTACTTGTGAACAACAACTGCCAGCAGACAGATAATATGCCTTAGTGGTTGATATGGAAAAAGAGTGTTGTTTCTTACGAGACTATGAAAATAATGATTTTCTTGAAAAGTGAATGGTTTATGAGGTAACTGTTTTATATAATCTACATCCTCCAAAGTCCTCATATGAATTTTAAAAAAAATTAAAAATAAAAGTTTCTTAGTAAAGAAGAGATTGAAAATTAGTTCAATTTAAATATCGAAGAACTCTTTTAACATTAGTAATATGTGATTCCTTTGGATTTTATTTATATCTATCATAAAGACATAAATAAACATAATTTCTAGTCTTCTAGAAGTAATATATTACAAAAATCAAATGATACCTCTATATAACTTTTTATCTACCAGTTTTCCAGCTTCATCTAAATTATATTTTATTTTGTACACATGGGGGTTGTATATGTATTCCTATTTTAGAGTGAATTTTATTCCATAAATCAATAATATAATTACATTAATTTAAAACATTTCCAAAATCTTTTTGATGAAATTGAAATCCAAAAAAAATTCATTTATACCTTTATACTCATTTTAAATTATTTTTTCATTTATTTTTAAAAATCCTGGAATATATTTATATTAGTTGAGCCAAAAATAACATCATAAACATAAAATTGGACTAATTGAATATTAGAACAAACTATTTTCTTAAAGAGTGTTGGATCTTCCAAACCAACAGTAAACCCATTTTTCAAAATAAAAGTACTTAATATTTTATACCCAGATCAAGGTTTTGGTTTAAGTCCATAGAGATCATTGGTATGTTTAAAAAAATTGAGGAATTTCAAAACCATGGGCTTGTTCAACATCAACTTCCATCATTAAATACAAGTTTAAAATAAGAGGCTTAAAATCCATCTAATATAATTTAAAATTCATATGAGATGCATAATCTATAAGGACCCAGCATTAAAACATTACATAATATTGAATTAAATGAATAATTCACATTGAGGATCCTTTTAGGTTTAGAGTTTTATAGAATTAGGACATAACTATTACATCTCAATGAATTCAAAATAGATACAACTACTCAGTTTCCATTTATTCAAAAAATGAAAACTCTTGAACAAAAGCGTCATGTCTAGTTCTATGTTTTAGATAGCAGGACATTTCCTTGATCTCATCCTTGACCATATTCTACTTTATGTCCAGTGAAATAAATTCCAAAAACATGGAATGAGCATAAAAAGCTCAGTAAGGGATATAAAAATACTGAATGAAAACATTTGTCCATGTATACATAAGAATCAATGAAATCATACTTTAATCATAAAACAAAAGCACTTTAACATACCTCATGAAATCATAAGATTTATGAATAACCCATAGAAATCATAATATATGAAGATAACTTGAGGCACTCATAACATTCCTACGTAGGGGGTAACCATCATGGTTAAATTTGGAATACCCATCACAGTATATTCCCTAAATCCCTTCGGGTAATCCTTAGTATTTAACTCCTCCACGTTACCCAATGCATTGGAGAGCTATCTCGGGCTAACCCGCCCTTAGTTTATCAAGGAACCACCCGACATCATAAACAATTCCCAAGAACCATTACATAAACATAACACATAACTAGAGCATAAAAGAAAGATAACATTTCCACATTGCAATAACAATTAAACTTTTTAAGACATTGAAATAATAAATCCATTCTAAAAAGCCTTTTCAATTCCAAAATACGTTAAAATAGTATATTGAATTTATTTTCCTTTTACAAACATTGTGACTTGTTGAGGAATCCAAAGATCAAATAATAATCACTATGGCATAAAAGGTCGTTGTCACCGCTTACATAAAAAAAGAAACTTTCCTTTTTCTAATTTAGTAAAACAGTTCATAGAGAATAGATTCCCTTTGAATGAAATGAAAATTAAAATTGGTTTTATACACTGTATAAAAGAACGTCCTGTATAAATCAATGGATTCCCCAATAAATGATGATTGAGACGAAGTCCCTTATAAAGACGATATCCTTTGATTAAGGATAAATCAATGACATAATTATGTGTAAAAAATATAAATACACCTAATATAAGTGGATATTAAGTGTAAAACCAACATAGGTCCTTTAGACATATTCATAGAACGAAATAATCATGAAGTAGAGCTTTAACCCAAAGAATTGAAATTTGGTAAAGAAGTTCCCTTTGAGAAATTTGACAGCCTAATAGCATCTCATAAAAATTAATAAAATGAGTTGATGAGAGATAAAAACGGTATCTCATCACTTTGAAATACAGTTTACATCAATAAGGATATATAAGAACATATCCTAACATAAGAAGATGTAAATTAAATGACCTAACAAAAATAAGTCTTTTAAAAAGAGGAGAGTGAAAGGTTCCCTTACCGATTTGGGTAACATTCGAAACGTTCACCCCATGATAGAAGGATCATACAATGAAGATTTAAATACCCATAAATTAAATTATATTACACAAGTAATACAATCATGTGCATTAAACACACCACACAAAAGTAAATAGTGGCAGATGTAGCATGAATCTCATGGGAATAAAAGTGAGATAAAAAACCTCTTACCTCATTTTAATCAATAGAGTTGTATGAACAAAAGATAGTAAACACCAAATGAATCACATAATACCATGAAGAAAAATATAATTATGATAATATATATGAAATATCAGTACACAGTACACCACATGCATCATATAAGTGGTGAACAATGAAAATCTCATGGAATTAAAAGTGAGATAAGAAATCCCCTTACAAAAATTCGGCAGCCTAACAGCAACACTTAAACATTCTTTAAATGAATTGATTAGAGAAAAATAGGGGGTCCCTCATAATATGACCATGAAAATGAAAGTATTTTGAATATAAAATGATATCCCCAACATAAGAACATGGAGATTAAAATAAATGACATAAAAGAGAATACATGAAAAGAAAGAGAGAGGTAAGATCCCTTACCTCAAATCTGACTTGTCTTGTTCGTTTCTTTATATTATTAAATAATATACCTTGGTGAATTTGTAATTTATTAAGGAATTCCTTTAAATTTTATTATTCAATTCATATAACAAATTATCATGTTATAATTATTATTTCATTATGTTAGTTCATATCATACGTTTTGTCGATGTTCGGTACATTAGTCAAAAATGAACTTGTTTGACAACAATTTTCCATGTAGTTATTAGTAAATCATATTAGGAATGGTGTTAATTATTTAAATATCATATATATCCAGTATATATTTATTTAATAAAATTCCATAATGTTTGGAGATATGAAATGAAATGTACAGTTCATGGAGATGGTAAGTCGTACGTACGCATGAACGCTGCTTTCATTTTTTGTCATAATAATGGACTTTAAAACTAAATGATAAATATATATATTATAATTAAAGTATAATATATATGTTATATTGGTAATATAAGTTATTTATTACATTCTTTATAAATTTCATGTTTGGAATGAACGAGTCACATCACTTGAGGGGGCGGTAGTCCACACTTCCTCATATGACATTATCGCATTTTCACATCATGAAAAGCATAAAGGAATGTTTTAAATATAAAATACATAAACATATATAGGACATAAATATAATATATATCATATATAAATATAGTGCCATCATAATGTTCACTGTTAAAGGTGTTAAAAGAAGATTGAACAATTATTATTTCGTGAGGCAGATATTCGCCAACCACAGAAACAGTATGTCCTTTAACAATTAGACGAAGGTGTGTGTGAGTGTAGGTAAAATCCTTATCATAACCCCATCCTAGTATATTGAGTATACTGGTGTTCTTATGGGTTAATATATTAAGAATATAGTGTTTTGTGAAGAAGAAAAATAAAAGAAAGAATCTCGAGATAATACATTACCTCTAAATCGGGTAACTCTCTTTGATTTGACCCAAAGGATTCATTGGAAAGACTTCTTCCTAAAGTGAGGCTTCTAGGAGTAATACAGGGATGTGGAGTGATACTATGAGAAACGTTTGGGCGAGCCAAGGTCATGAGAGGTGTGGGTAAGGGGGTAGAGGTGGGGGCCTTTTATAAGAGGGAGGAGGGTCACTTTTGGAAAGTCTTGAAATGTTACTTTATTATAAAATGCTTTTCAGATTTTAAAGGTCACAAAATGATATATTTTGAGGCTAAGGTTATAAGGTTTAGAAATCCACCCATAAAATATGTTTTTTACAAGTTTATGTCTTAGATTTTAACTTATCTTTTCATTTTATTTATATCTTTCATTAATGAGATAATCACTGCGTCATCATAGTGTCATAAATAATTTTTTTTAATGTATAAAAATTATAAAACCAATACCATGATGTAGGAAATATTTTAATCTTTATAAATAATATTTATAGGAAAAAATATAAGTTATATATCCCCATGTAAAAATTGTTTTAGTAAAACAATACATGTTTGTGACATTTTTATTTTTACTTTAAATAAAAAGTTATTATTGTCATTATCTTACCCAAGTGGCTCCATGGGTTCCCCAAATTGACCAATGGATTTTATTGGTAGTCTATTACTCATAAAATAAGGTTAGGACAAGTGTAAATGTCATTTCATATTGTTATAACATTATTTTTACCTTAAATTACACTAATTACCTTTAATCGCAGTTAATAAATGTCAAAAGCTACTATTCACCAAAAATTATTTTCTTTCCATTGAACCAAATTTTAATTAATAATGATAGAAATTTATTTTGTATTTTTGAAATTAAATTCAAATAAGTGGTAAAATTTCATTTAAACAAAAAATAAATTTTTTAACTACCACTTAGTGGTTTCACTGTTCATCAAAAATTGATGTTTTTCATAAAAATACCAAAAATTCACCCTAAGCTATATTTGATATTCCGAATTCAAAAATGATTTCTATTTTAAAAAATTCAAAACATATAAGTTTCATGAATTAATTTTATAATTAATTCCCATTGTCAAAATAAATAGTGTGTTTTTAAAAAACAATGTCTATCAAAATATTGACACTTGTTTATGTCCAGTTTCATAGTAAAATTAATTTGAATGCACACCATTGGAGTAAATAGTAAAAATATATTCTATTTACAGTTTAAAACCAATTAATAAGATAATCTATCCATATAAATAAATTAGATTAAAAGGGGGTTTTGAATTAAAATACATCATTTTTCACTAATCATTAAAAAATGAACTTTATTGGAAAAATAAAAAAAATTACCGAAAGTAAAACATGATGTCCCCAATCTAAAGAAGGATTTTATTTGGTTTATTAGAATGTATTAAAGTGACCAAACCATATTTAAGGAGGGTTCTCCATTAAACGGTGGCAAATTGGGTTTTTAATGTAAATTATGCATAAAATTAGATTCATTCACATTTTAAGCCTCTATATTTTATTGGATAAATGTAAATACATTTAACAAACATGTATAATCATATTGTATTTAGTTTTTTTCATTCAATCAAATACAACGTCTAGGAGTTAAATACCATTTAAAATAATAAAATTATATTATTAGTGTGCAACGTAATATTTCAAGGAAACCCGTTGTTGCGTATCAGGTACGCTATCAAACACAGAAACCCCTTTAAAGTAAAATTATTATTTAATTACAAAATATTAATAAATATGAAATATATATTATTCTTTATTTACCTGAGATGATACATTATTCCCCCCTTTTGGGAATTGTGTCCTCGCAATTTTAAAATTGGGCTTGGAAACTTCCTTGAAAGTCTCACATTGGAAATGGAGTCAATTAAACTATCACATTAAAAGAAATAAAGAAAAGTATAAAGGTCACTTCAGACAACAGATACTAGTATTCCATGAAAACATGGATATGTAAGATAAATAAAAGGTTTAATTTCTGATGGAGAATGATAGAGAACATGTTTAGGAGAATGTTAACCACCAGAAAATCACAAACTTGTGATGGGATAAACGGTATTTGATTCCCCAATAGGAAAAGTTAACAAACAACATTTTTGTTTTTAGTAACTTTTAATTGAGGAATTTTTTTATGATATTAACTAAATCATAAGGAAACATACTTACTTGTCATTTATAATTCCATCTCTTACTATATTTTTTAAACAAACTCATATTTTCTCCAAAAGATGAGTATTTAGGATGACTTGTTCATATTTAGAGCGCTATAATCAAATTATTGAGAATCACCTAATCCACAAAAGATAACTATATATTTCCCTTGTCTTTATACCTTAACTAAAACCAAAATGGTTAGTACAAGATTAGATAATCTCAAAAAAGGGTAATTTTTTTACAAAAAGTTACTCATAATCTCCAAAAATTTTCCAAGAAAACCCAAAGGTCAACAAAGACCTTTCAATAAACTATTATCTATAAAATTCATCAAATTCATCCAAACTACTATTGAAACCCAAATATCTAAAGGATTTAATCACATAGTCTTCCAAGATAATTCTTAACATTTATCTCCAAATAACATCATTTACTCACAAAGTCTCATATTAAAAAGTAATTAACCTAATCACATATTCTCCATGATAGGTTAATAATTTTCATAAATAACCCAAATCATCATATGTCCACAATTAAAACATAGATTCTTCCAAAGTGGAATTTAAACCATTATTCCACAATTTAAATCCCATAATATTCTATCTTCCTTAGGGATATAGTGGTTTGTAAAAAGAGAGAACATCTTTCTTAACAACCATTATCACCTAACCACCAAATCATTGTTCTATACTAAGTATATCCATTTTATAAAACATAAATTCCCAAAATCAACTTATTCTTGTTCTATATAATCATTTTACTAAAATAACAAGTCATACTAGCCAGGGAATTCAAGTAATCCAGTGGTAGGCGATGCGCCCTTACCACCCTTCTGTTGTGGGTTTGATTCCTATGAACTTACCAGATGCGACAGGTTGTCACCCATCCTACGGGTTGTCATTTTTATAAAACTCAAAAATAATCCTAACATGTTTTTACCTCAATGGTTTACTTATACCTCTCATTTAAATCCAAATTCATTATGATCTCAACATCCTAATTCTTGATGTCTTATGTCACCACCATAAAATAAAACGATCCCCAAAACGAAGAACATCATACATTGATAATGGTTTCCATTTGGTTTCATCGTCATCTTGTTCACATAGGTAGAAGGTCCATGCATTGCAAAAATGATTTATATATCCTTCAAAATAATTTTCTTCCTCCATCCAAATACACCTTGTTCAACATGGGTCATATGGGTGTTCACAGAAAAATAGTTTTGGAAAATAATCATGTATGACATATAATTTCAAAACATCTGATAAAACATGATTTCTATAAAATAGTCGGACTTAATTTGGGTTGAAACGTTCAATTAATGGTCCATTTAAAATACCATAGGTATGTTCTGAGATACTATATTGTAAAAGCAAATCTAAATAGGTTGCGCAAGGGTCTCCTTCTTCATCACCTGTTCTAAAATCATAATATGCTTCAAAATATTGTGATAAGGTAAAATATTTGAAAATGCCTTGATAATATTTCCCTTTCTTAAAAATATGATAATATTATGAAAATAGGATTTTTCTAAATGCAACCCATGATCCACAATGATAAAGAGTTATAGTGGAGGTTTTTGATATCTCAAACAACTACATTCAAGTGAGTTGTATGCTAGAAAAAGTTTCACAATCATCCGAACATGACTTTGAAATAATTATTGTAAGAATGTCCTCAGGAAGAGATATGAATGTAATTTGAGATCCTCTTAATTCCATTGGTAACTGACTTTACTTGATCTGAAAAAGTTATAAAATAGGGATTTAACTAAAATAATAGACATAGGGGCTAACCATGTGTCTAACGAAAACTCATAATCCCTAAAGTTGTCTAAACTGACCTCTGATACCAACTATAAGGACCCGACCTTAAAAAAATTACATAATCATGAGTCAAATGAATAATTCACATTGAGGATATTCTCAGGTTTAGAGTTTTAGAGAATTAGGACATAACTATTACATCTCAATGATTTCAAAGTAGACACAACTACTCAGTTTCCATTTTTTTACAAAATAAAAACCCTTTAACATTAGAGTCATGTCTAGTTCCAGGTTTTAGATAGCATGACATTTCTTTGATCCCATACTTGACCCTATTCAACTTTATGTCCTCTGAAAAACATTTCAAAAAAATTGGGATTAGCATAAAAAGCTCAGTAATGGATATAAAAATATGGAAAGAAAACATTAGTCCATGTATACATAAGAATCAATGAAATCATACTTTACTCATAAAACATAAGCACATTAAAATACCTCATGAAATAATAAGATTTATGAATAACTCATAGAAATCATAACACATAAAGATAACTTGAGGCATTCATTACATTATTACATAGGGAGTAACCCTCATGGTTACGTTTGGAATACCCATCGCAGTATATTCCATAAATCTCTATAGAGAAACCACAGAATTTAACTACTTCATGTTACGCAACGAATTGGAGAGCTATCTCAGGCTCACCAGCTTTTAGTTTATCATGGAACCACCTGATTTCATAAACAATTCCTGAGAACCATAACCTAAACATAACACATTACTTAAGCGTAAAGGAAAGATAACATTCCCACATTGCAATAACAATATAACCTTTTAAGATATTGAAATAATAAATCCATTTTAAAAATAATTTTCAATAAAAAAATATGTAAAAAGAGTATATGTCATTTATTTTCCTTTTAAAACATTACGTCTTGTTAAGGAATCCAAAGATCAAATAATACTCACGGTGGTAGAAAAGGTCGTTGTCACCCCTTACATAAAAAAAGAAACATTCATTTTTTTTATTTAGTAAAACTCTTCGTAGAGAAAAGATTCACTTTGAATGAAATGAAAAGTAAAAAGGGTTTTATACTCCATATAAAATAATTTCGGGTATAAATCAAAGGATGCCCCAATAAATGAAGATTGAGACGAAGTCCCTTATAAAGACGGTATCCTTTGATTAAGTATAAATCAAGGACATAATTATGTGTACCAAATATAAATACACCTAATATAAATGGATATTAAGTGTAAAACAAACATAGTTCCTTCACACATATTCATAGAACTACATAATCAAGAAGTAGAGTTTTAACCCAAAGAATTGAAATTGGGTAAAGAAGTTCCCTTAGAGAAATTTGACTGCCTAACTCCGTCACATTAAAATTCAGAAAATGAGTTCATGAGAGATAAAAAGGGTATCTCATCACTTGGAAATAAAATTTACAGAAATAAGGATATATAATAACATATCCCAACATAATAATATGTAAATTAAAAGACCTAAAAATGCAATCTTTTAAAAAGAGAAGGGTGAAAGGTTCCCTTACCGATTTGGGTAACTTTTGAAATGTACACTCCATGATAGAAGGATCATACAACGAAGATATAAATACCCATAAATTAAGGAATATTACACAAATAATAAAATCATGGGTAGTACACACACCCCACAAAAATAAATAGTGGAAATTTTAGCATGAATCTCATGGGAATAAAAGTGAGATGAAAACCCCCTTACCTCATTGTAATCAATAGAGTCGTATAAACAAAAGATAATAAAACACAAATTAATAAAATAATACCATGATGATAAATATAATCATGACATTATATATGAAATGTATGTACAAAATAAACCACATCCAATAAATAAGTGTCGAACAATTGAAATCTCATGGAATTAAAAGTGAGATATGAAATCCCCTAACAAAAATTCGGCAGCCTAACAGCGAAACTTAAACAATTTAAATTGAATTGATGTGAGAAAAAGAGGGTATCTCATCATATAGAAATGAAAAGGAAAGTATGATGAATATAAAATAACACCCTCAAAATAAGAACATGGAGCATAAAATAAATGACATAAAGAAGAATACATGAAAAGTAATAGAGAGGTAGGATCCCTTACCTCAAGTCCGACTTGTCTTGTTCATTTATTTATATTCCTGAATAATAAACCTTGGTCAATTTATAATTTCTTAAGTAATTCCATTAATTTTTATTATTCAATTCATATCACATATTATCATTTTATAATAATTAGTTAATTATGTGAGTTCATATTATACGTTTTGTCGATGTTCGGTACATGAGTCAAAGACGAACTTGTTTGAAGAGAATTGTCCATGTAGTAATAAGTACATCATCTCTGGAATGGTTTTCAATATTTAAATATCATATATATCCAGTATATATGTATTTAATAATATCCCATATTGTTTGGATATAAGAAATTGAATGTACCGTTCATGGAGAAAGTAAGTCGTACGTACAAATGAACGCTACTTTCATTTTTTTGTCATATTAATGGACTTTAAAACTAAATGAGACATAGATATATTATAATTCCGGTATAATATATATGTTATATAGGTAAAATAATTTCATTAATTACATTATTTATAAATTTCATGTTTGAAATGAATGAGTCACATCACTTGAGGGGGCGGTAGTCCACACTTCCTCATATGACATTATCACATTTTCACAACATGAAAAGCATAAAGGTCTGTTTTAAATATAAAAAAAGATGCATATAGAGGACATAAATATAATATATATCATATATAAATATAGTTCCATCATAATTTCCACCATGAAATGTGTTAGATGAATATTGAACAATCATCATTTCGTGAGCCAGTAATTCGCCACCCACCGAAACAATATGTTCTGAAACCATTAGACAGAGGTGTGTGTGAGTGAAGGTATATTCCTTGTAATTACAACATATTAGTATATTGAGGATACTGGTGTTATTATGGGATAAAATATTAAGAAGATAGTGGTTAGTGAAGATGAAAAATAAAAGAAAGATACTTGAGATAAGACATTACCTCTAAATCGGGTAACTCTTTTTGATTTGACCCAAATGCTTCCTTGGAATGACTTCTTCCTAAAGTAAGGCTTCTAGGAGTAATAGAGGGATATAGAGATATAATATGAGAAATTTTTTGATGATCCAAGGGCTTGAGAGGTGTGAGTAAGGGGGTAGAGGTGGGGGTCTTTTATAAGAGGGAGGATGGTCACTTTTGGAAAGTCTTGAAATGTTACTTTATTAAATAATTATTTTTGGATATTAAAGGTCCCAAAATGATATATTTTGAGGATAAGGTGATAATGGTTCTAAATAAACCCATCTAATAGGTTTTATATAAGTTTATGTCTTATATGTTACCTTATCTTTTCATTTTATTTAAATCGTTCATTAATGTGGTAATCACTACATCATCATGGTGTCATAAATAAATTTATTTATATAATGTTGAAAAATTATAAAAAACTTCCATGATGTAGTAATTTTTTTTATCTTTATAATGAATATTTATAGTCTAAAATATAACTTATATAACCCCATGTAATAATTGTTTTAGTAAAAAAATACATGTTTGTGACATTTTTATTTTTACTTTAAATAAAAAGTTATTAATGTCATTATCATACCCAAGTGGATCCATGGGGTCCCCAAATTTACCCGTGGATTGTATTGGTCGTAAATTACTCATCCAGTATGTTTAGGAAAATTTTAATGGCAATTTCATATTATTATAACATTATTTTTACCTTAAATTACTCTAATTACATTTAATCGCGGTTAATAAAAGTCTAAAGTTATTATTCACCAAATATTATTTTCATCCCATTGAACTAAATTTTAATTAATAATGAAAACCATGTATGTCATATTTTTGGAATTCAATTCACATAAGTGGTGAAATTTAATTTAAAAGAAAAATCAGTTTTTAACTACCACTTAGTGGTTTCACTATTCATCAAAATTTGGTGTTTTTCAGAAAATACCAAAAATTCACCCTAAGCTATATTTGAAATTCCGAATTCAAAAATGATGTCTATTTTAAAAAATTCAAAATATATAAGTTACATTAATTAATTTTATAATTAATTTCTATTGTCAAAACAAATAGAATGTTTTTAAGAAACAATATCTATCAAGAGATTGACACTTGTTTATTTCCAATTTCAAAGTGAAATTAATTCCAATGACCACCATTGGATTAAATGGTAAAATTATATTCTATTTATACTTTAAAACAATTTAAATATATAATCTATCAATATAAATAAATTAGATTAAAATGGGGTTTTGAATTAAAATACAACATTTTTCACTATTCATTAAAAAATAAACTTTATCGGAACAATACAAAAAATTACAGAAAGTAAAACATGATGTCCCCACTATAAAGAAGGATTTTATTTAGTTAATTAGAATTTATTAAAGTGAAAAAACCCATATTTAAAAAGTTTTTTCCATTAAAAGGTGGTAAATCAGCCTACTGATGTAAATTATGCTTAAAATTAGATTCATTCACATTTTAAGCCTCTATCATTTATTTGATAAATGTAAATACATTTAACAAACATGTATAATCATATTGTAGTTAGTTTTTTTCATTCCATCCAATACAATGGCTAGTAGTTAACTATAATTTAAAATAATAATATTATATTATTAGTGTGCTACGCAAGATTTCCAAAAATTCGTTGTTGCGTATCGGGTACGCTATCGAAAATAGAAAACACTTTAGAGTAAAAATAATATTTAATTCACAAATAATAATAAATATAAAATATGTATTATTCTATATTTACCTAGGATGTTACATCCTTCCCCCTTTTTGGGAACTGTGTCCTCGCAATTTTAAAATTGGGCTTGTAAACTTCCTTGAAAGCCTCGCATAGGAAAAGGAGTCAATTAAACTATCACTTTAAAAAGAAAGAAATAAAAGTACCAAGGTCACCCGAGACAATAGATACTAGGATTCCTTGAAAACATGGATATAGAATAGAAAACAAAGGGTTAAGTTCTGATGGAGATTGATAGAAAATATGTTTAGGAGAACGTTAACCACCAGAAAATCACAAACTTGTGATGGGTTAAACGGTATTTGATTCCCCAGTAGAAAAGTTAACAGAAAACGTTTTTGTTTTAAGATACTTTTCATTGAGGAATTTATTTATGAGCTTAGTTAAATCATAAGGAAACATACTTACTTGTCATGTATACTTTCATATCTTACTAGATTTCTTAAACAAAGTCATATTTTCTCCAAAAGATGAGTATTTAGGACGACATGTTCAAATTAAGAGTGCTATAATCAACTTCATGACAATCACCTATTACACAAAAGAGAAATATATATTTCCCATGTATTTAGACCTTAAACAAAACCAAAATTTTTAATAAACGATTAGATAATCCCTATAAAGGACAATTTTTTTTACAAAAAGCTACTCTTAATCACCAAAATTTGTCCACCAAATTCTAAAGTTCAATAAAGACCATTCAATAAACAGTAATCCGTAAAATTATTCAAAGTAATCCAAACTAATATTGAAACCCAAATATCTCAAGGATTTAATTACATCGTCTTCCAAGATAATTCTTTACATTTATCTCCAAATAACATTAGTTACTCAAAAAGTCTCATATTGAAAAGTAATTTACCTAATCACATATTCTCCATGATAGGTTAATCATTTTCATAAATAAACCAAATCATCATATGTCCATAATAAAAACATATATTCTTCCGAACTAAAATTTCAACCATTATTCAACTTTGGAAATCCCATAGTATTCTATCTTAAATAGGGATATTGTGTTTTTTCAAAAGAGAGAACGTCTTTCATAACATCCTTTATCACTTAATCACCAAATCATTTTCCTATACTAAGTATATCCATTTGATAAAACATCAATTCACAAAATCAACTTATTCTTGTTCCATATAATCATTTTACAAAAATAATTAGTCATACTAAACAGGGACTTCACGTAGGCCAGTGGTAAGTGATGCCCCCTTGCGGCCCTTCGGTTGTGGGTTCGATTCCTGCGGCGTTACCAGATGCGACCGGTTTTCACCAATCCTACGGGTTTTCCTTTTTATAAAACTCAAAAATAATCCTAACATGTTTTAACCTCAATGGTTTCCTTATACCTCTCATTTTCATCGAAATTCATTATGATCTCAGAATCTTAGTTTTTGATGTCTTATTTCACCACCAAAAAATAAAACGATCCCCAAAATGATGAACATCATACCTTGATCATGGTGTCCATTTGGTTTCATCGTCATCTTTTTCACATAGGTAGAAGGTCCATGAATTGGAACAATGATTTAGAGATCCTTCAAAATTAGTTGCTTCCTGCATCCAAATACACCTTGTACAACATGGGTCATATGGGTGTTCACAGGAAAACAGTTTTGGAAAATAATCATGTATGACATATAATTTCAAAACATCTGATAAAACATGAATTATATAAAATTTTCAGACCGAATTTGGGTTGAATCTTTCCATTAATGGTCCTTTTAAAATACCATAGGTAGGTTCTGAGAGACTATATTGTAAAAGCCAATACAAATAGGTTGTGCAAGGGTATCCTTCTACAACAACTTTTTTAAAATCATAATATGCTTCAAAA
The DNA here is from genome assembly GCA_963277665.1 of Viscum album. Lineage (NCBI taxonomy): Eukaryota > Viridiplantae > Streptophyta > Magnoliopsida > Santalales > Viscaceae > Viscum > Viscum album. The sequence continues at coordinate 2,137,436,533 of OY728128.1, read as the reverse complement.
TCTTGTGATAAGGTAAAATAATTGAATATTCCTTGATAATATTTACCTTTCTTGAAAATTTTAGAATATTGTGAATATATGATTTTTCTAAACACAACCCATGATACACAATCATAATGAGGTATGGTGGAGGTGTTTGATATCTCAAACAACTGTTTGCAAGTGAGTTGTAAGATAGAAAAAGTTTAACAATCATCCGAACATGACTTTACAATCATTATTGCAAGCATATCCTCAGGAAGAGATAGGAATGCCATTTGAGATCCTCCTCCATCCATTTGTAACTAACTTTACATAGTCTGAAAAAGTCATAAAAAATGGATTTAACTGAAATAATAGACACAGGGACTAACCATGTGTCTAACAAAAATTCCTAATCCCTAAATTTGTCTAAACCGACCTCTGATACAAAATATAAGGACCTGACCTTAAAAAATTACATAATCATGAATTAATTGAATATTTAACATTCAGGATCATTTCAGGTTTAGAGTTTTAGTGAATTAGGACATAACTATTACATCTCAATGATCTCAAAGTAGACACAACTACTTAGTTTCAATTTTTTAATAAAATAAAAACTCTTAAACAAAAGAGTCATTTCTAGTTCCATGTTTTAGACACCCTGACATTCCCTTTATCACATACATGACCCTATTCCACTTTATTTCCTGTAAAAAACACTTCAAAAACATGGGAGGAGCATTAAAAGCTCAGTAAGGGATATAAAATATGAAAAGAAAACATTAGTCTATGTATACATAAGAATAAATGAAATCATACCTTACTAATAAAAAAAAAGCACTTTAACATACCTCATGAAATCATAAGATTCATGAATAACTCATAGAAATCATAAGACATAAAGATTACTTGAGGCATTCATAACATTCTTACATAGAGATTAACCCTCATGGTTATGTTTGGAATACCCATCACAGTATATTCCCCAAATTTCTTTGGAGAAACCTTAGCATTTAACTCCTTCACATTACTCAATGTATTAAAGAGCTATCTCGGGATCACCCTCCCTTAGTTTATAACGGAACCACCCAAATTCATAAACAATGCCCAAGAATCATAACATAAACATAACATATAACTTAAGCATAAAGGAAAGATAACATTCCCACATTGCAATAACAATATAACTTTTTAAGATATTGAAAAAATAAATCCATTATAAAAACCATTTTCAATACCAAAATACATAAAAAGAGTATATGGAATTTATTTCTCTTTTAAAAACATTACGGCTTGTTAAGGAATCCAACAATCAAATAATACTCGCGGTGGCGGAAAAGGTCATTGTCACCGCATACATAAAAAAAATGAAACATTACTTTTTGACATTTATTAAAACGCTTCGTAGAGAAAATAATCCCTTTGAATGAAATGAAAAGTCAAAAGGGTTTTATACACCGTATAAAATAATGTGGTGTATAAAAAAATGATTCCCCAATAAAAGGAAATTGAGACGAAGTCCCTTATAAAGACGGTATCATTTGATAAAGCATAAATCAATGACATAACTATGTGTGACAAATTTAAATACACCCAATATAATTGGATATTAAGTGTAAAAAAAACATATCTCCTTCAAACATCTACATATCACGACATAATCAAGAAGTAGAGGTTTAACCCAAAGAGTTGAAATTGGGCAAAGAAGTTCCCTAAAAAAATTTGACAGCCTAACATCATCACTTTAAAATTCAAAAAATGAGTTGATGAGAGATAGAAAAGGTATATCATCACATGGAAATAAAATTTACAGAAATAAGGATATATAATTACATATCCCAACATAAAAAGATGTAAATTAAAAGACCTAACAAAAATATGTCTTTTAAAAAGAGCAGGGTGAAAGTTTCCCTTAACGATTTGGGTAACATTCAAAACGTACACCCCATGACAGAAGGATGATACAACAAAGATATAAATACCCTTAAATTAAATTATATTACAAAAATAATACAATATTGGGCAGTACACACACCACACAAAAGGAAATAGTGGCAAATGTAGCATGAATCTCACGCGAATAAATGTGAGATGAAAAACCCCTTACCTCATTATAATCAATAGATTCGTATGACCCAAATATAATAAACACCAAATGAATAACATAATACCATGAATATAAATAGAAAAATGATCATATATATGAAATGTCAGTACACAATACACCTCATGAATCAAATAAGTGGAGAACAATGGAAATCTCACCGAATTAAAAGTGAGATAAGAAATCCCCTTACAAAAATTTGGCAGCCTAACAGCGCCTCTTAAACAATTTTAAAATGAATTGATGATAGAAAGAGGGGGTATCTCATCATATGAACTTGAAAAGGACAGTAGGATGAATTTAGAATATCATCCCCCATATAACAAAATTGAGCTTAAAATAAATGACATAAAGGAGAATACATGAAAAGAAAGAGAGAGGTAGGACCCCTTACCTCAAGTCCGACTTTTCTTATTTGTTTCATTATATTATTGAATAATAAACCTTGGTCAATTTATAATTTCTTAAGTGCTTCCTTTAAACTTTATTATTAAATTCATATCAGATATTATCATGTTATATTAATTAGTTAATTATGTGATTTCATGTCATACGTTTTGTCAATGTTCGGTACATGAGTCAAAAATGAACTTGTTTGAAGAGAATTGTCCATCTATTTATAAGTACATCATCTATGGAATGGTGTTAATGATTTAAATGTCATATATATCCAGTATATATGTATTTAATAATATTACATATTTCTTGGAGATAAGAAATTAAATGTACCGTTCATGGAGATGGTAAGTCGTACGTACACATGAACACTACATTCATTTTTTTGCCATATTAATGGACATTAAAAATAATGGGACATAGATATATTATAATTCCTGTATAATATATATTTTATATAGGTAACATATGTTCATTAATTACATTAGTTTTAAATTACCTATTTGGCATGAAGGAGTCACATCACTTGAGGGGGCTGTAGTCCACAATTCCTCATATGACATTGTCGCATTTTCACAACATGAAAAACATTAAGGTATGTTTTAAATATAAAATATAGAAGAATACAGAGGACATAAATATAATATATATCATATATAAATATAGTTCCATCATAATTTACACCATTAAAGGTGTTAAAAGAAGATTGAATAATCGTTGTGTCGTGAGGCATTAATTCGCCACCAACAAGAAATAGTATGTTCTTTAACCATTAGACAGAGGATTCTGTGAGTGTAAGAAGAATCCTTATCATAAAAACATCCTAGTATATTGAGTATATGAGTGTTATTATGGGATCAAATAATAATAATATATTGTTGAGTGAAGAAAGAAAATAAAAGAAAGAAACTCGAGAGAATACATTACCCCTAAATCGGGTAACTCTTTTTAATTTGAGCTAAAGGCATCCTTGGATAGACATCTGCCCAAAGTGAGGCTTCTAGGAGTAATAAAGGGATATGGAAAGATAATATTATCATATTTTTGATGATCCAAGGGCATGAGAGTTGTGGGTTAGGGGGTAGAGGTGTGGCCCTTTTATAAGAGGGAGGAGGGTCACTTTTGCAAAGTCTTGAAATGTTACATTATTATAAAATGCTTTTCGGATTTTGAAGGTCACAAAATGATATATTTTAAGGATAAGGTTATAAGGGTTATAAATCCTCCCACAAAATAGGTTTTATAAAAGTTTATTCTTTATAATTTACCTTATCTTTTCATTTTAACAAAATCGTTCATTAATGAGATAATCACAGTATCATCATGTTGTCATAAATAAAATTTTTTATTTACAGTCTAAAAATAAAAATAATACCATGATGTATGAAATATTTTTAAATTTCTAATGAATATTTATAGTCAAAAATATAAATTATATAAACCCATGTAAAAATTGTTTTAGTAAAACAATACATGTTTGGGACATTTTTATTTTTACTTTAAATAAAAAGTTATTAATGTTGTTATCATACCCAAGTGGCTCCATGGAGTCCCCAAATTGACCCATGTATTATCTTGGTCAGCCATTACTCATCCAATAAGGGTAGGACACGTTTAAAGGTAATTTCATATTATTATTACATTATTTTTACCTTAAATTACACTAATTACCTTTTATCGCTGTTAATGAAAGTCGAAAGTTACTATTCACCAAAAATTATTTTCATCCCATTGAACGACATTTTACTTACTAATGGATACCATGTATGTCGTATTTTTGGAATTCAATTCACAGAAGTGGAAAATTTTCATTTAAACGAAAAATCAGTATTTTAACTACCACTTAGTGGTTTCACTATTCATAAAAAATTGATGTTTTTCAGAAAAATACCTAAAATTCACCCTAAGATATATTTGATATTCCAACTTCAAAAATGATGAATATTTTAAAAAATTTATAACATATAAGTTGTATTATTGAATTTTATAATAAATTCCCATTGTCAAAACAAATATTGTGTTTTTAAAAAACAATATCTATTAAAAGATTGACACATGTTTATGTCCAATTTCAAAGTGAAATTAATTCCAATGACCACCATTGGATTAAATGGTAAAAATATATTCTAATTATACTTTAAATCCATTTAAAAAGATAGTAAAACCATATAAAAAATTATATTAATAGGGGGTTTTGAATTAAAATACAACATTTTTCCCTATTCATTATAAAATGATCTTTATCGGGAAAATACCAAAAATTACTGAAAGTAAAACATGATGTCCCCATTATAAAGAAGGATTTTATTTGTTTAATTATAATGTATTAAAATGAAGAAAACCATATTTAATGAGGGTTCATCATTAAAAGGTAGTAAATCGGCCTTTTAATGTAAATTGGTCTTAAAATTAGATTCAATCACATTTTAAGCCTCTAACATTTATTGGATAAATGTAAATACATTTAACAAATAGGTATAATAATATTATAGTTATATTTGTTCATTCCAGCCAATAAAACGATTATTAGTTAACTACCATTTAAAATAATAATATTATATTATTTTTGTTCAGCTTAAGATTTCAATGAAACCTGTTGTTGAGTATCGGGTATGCTATCAAACATAGAAACCCCTTTAAAGTAAAAGTAATATTTAATTCACAAATATTAATAAATAGGAAATATGACTTATTCATTATTTACCTGGGGTATTATATAATCTAAAAGGATTCTATTAGATTCTAGTCTAGCTACTAGGGAAAGTATATCATTTTAATATATTCCTTCTTCTTGATTGTAACCCTTGGATACTAATCAATATTTATTCCTAGTAATAATACCTTTATGATCCTATTTGATTCTAAAGTCCCACTTGGTTCCAATAACTGTATGGTTTTTTGGTGTTTCTACCAGTTCACAAACAATAATTCTTTTAAACTTGTTAGAACTTCATGCATTGCTAACATTCAACATATATCTTCTAAGGCTTCATCAATAGTCTTAGGTTCTAACTCATAAATAAAAGTAGGGAATTATTCTTTGTTTTATATATTTCTTCTGGCTCTAATTCTTATTTATAAGTCTCCTATAACAGTTTCTAAAAGATGAATTTTTAGGGTTTTAGACTCTCTAGGCAGAAAACATTCATATTCTTTAATTTCATGCTCTTATTAAATAGACAGAAAATTTTTTATTATCAATTTCAAAATCATTTTTAGGGGTTTGCAGCCTCATGTTTTCTAATGATCTAGTAATTTCATCAGTTTGCTCTGTTTTCTTAATGAAAGGTCCTGTTCCATCAAACTTCACATGAACAGATTCTTCAACAATCCTTGAATATTTATTAAACACTGTATAATCTTTAGAGGTAGTAGAATATCCTTAAAATATACCATCATCATGTTTTGGATTGAAAATTTCATGATTATACTTGGTGTTCATTATATATACCTCACATCAAAAAAAAAAAAAATTAATTTACATTAGGATTTCTATTTTTCCAATGTTCATAAGGATTCTTTTTAAAAATAGGGAAAATTAATACTCTATTTATTCTATAGTAGGTTGTTCATATAGCTTCGGCCCAACAATAGGCCGGAAGACTATATTCATTCAGTATAGTCCTTTCCATTTCATTAATAGTTTGATTTATCCTTTCACCAATTCCAGTTTTTTGATGTTTTTTTGGTGCATAAAAGGTGTTTTTAATACCCAAATTTGAACAAAAGTAATTAAATTATTGATTCTAAAATTCTTCACCATGATCACATCGTAATGAAATTATTTTAAAACCATTTTTATTTTGATCATTTTTTGAAAAGCTTTCAAAATAGAAAAAACATCACCCTTTTGTTTTAAAAAATAATCCCACTTAAATCTATAATAACCATAAACTTAAACATAAACATATAATATAAAATCCAAAATTTTAATCCTTGACTATCCAAAAAAATATATGGATATGTTCTAAAGGATTCGTTGTGTCAATTTTCAAAATATATTTGAAAGAAGATTTGTTTTTCTTGACAATTTGGCCTGCATCATAGAATCTATCATTATCAAACATAAGACTGGGTAAATCAAACACTAACTATTTCATAGAAAATTTATATAAAACATAAATATTAAAATGAATTGGTATCCTATGCTAGATCCATGAATCATTTTTCTTTTTAGTTAAACAATTCACTTTTAGTTTACACAAGGAATTTAAGTCCAATGTATAAACATGGTTAGTTCTTGGTTCCCTAAACTTAATAAATTTCTCCTTACTAACATAGAATTGATTTTTAGAAATACAAACATAAAAACTATCATAATAAATCTATGAAATACTTATCAAATTTTGCTTCAACCCTTGCACATAAAGTACTTATATGATAGATATGGTCTTCAGATCTCCATCAGTTCCTACTCTAACTATTTTCCCTTTGGAATTTTTCACCAAAATTGACATGAACTCCATCCATTTGAGTCAGTGTGTGAACATTTGATGGGGATCCACTCATATTCATCTAATATCCACTTTCCATATACCATATAAAATTTCTTCTCTTGTGGAATTTTAACTGAAATTATATAAACATATGTTTGTTTTGGTACCCACACATTCTCGAGTCCAATGGAGTTAGCTAGAAGAGATTTAGGAATCCAGATCTCCATTGTTTTTCCATAGATTATATCATTAAACTCAGAATTTTTTTTTGAAATAAATTATCTTTTAATACCGTTGATTTTAGAATTTCTCAAATAAAGGTTATTTTTCAATGCCCTTTTATTCCAAAAAAATAACATGTTTCAATTTTCGAAATGGGGAAAAATAATTCTTGTATAGTTTAGAATTTTCAGTGTTACTTATTATACCAAATACTTACCTTTTATTTATATTATTTCAAAGGATTTCATTTAATATATTTTCTCCTTTAGTAAAAACAAGAGAAGAACTCTTATATAATTCTACTTCATCCTCTAAGGCATTGACATTTATTTCATTATCTGCATAGTATGATGTAGAAGAGTTAAGTTTTACAATTTACTCTTGATGTTGTTTCAACGAGATATGGCTTTCAACTAAAAACAATTATGAATTTTTATTAATCATTTTGGGAGATTTTAATAATTAATCATATTTATATTATCATATAGAGTGTTGGGAAAATAATTTACTATTTTAGCAATGAGCAGAATCAGAATTGTATGTGTAATAGGTTTTTCACATTTATTCTTTATACATGAATCACATATTGGATTTCAAATTTGATTTTTCTTTTTCTGAATTAAATTTTGATAAACTACTAGAGTCTTTAGAAACACACCATGTCTCTTTCATTTCACTTCTATCATTTTGTTTATAATATTCATTTTCCTGATATATATTATCTAGAATTTTTTTACTCTTTTAGATGTGGAAAATCATAACTATTATGACCTAATTTCTTGCATTCATAGCATCTAACATCTTTTGAATCTTTTTCATTCTTCTTGAAGGTTTTTTTGAATCCTGTTTTATTCTTATAAATAATAATAAACTATTTATCTATGTGATTCAGTTCTATTTTAGAATCAGATGAATCAAAATTCTTCTCCTCTTCGAATTCTTGATTTGATCTTCTACAATGTTTTTGAGCAGTTACTTTCATAGTATTAATTTAAGTTTTTATTATAATATTATGATCATCAGCTTCATCTTCCATTTATACTTTATACATCACCAATATCTTAATTAGTTCTTTTATTATCTAATCTTTAATAGGTGATTCTTTTTGACTAGTAGTAGATATGTAATTCCATTTAAAAGGTAATACTCTCAGTACTTTCAAATCATGATCAGATGTTTTTAATAGGTTCACATAGGGCTGTAATATTGTTCATAATTTTAATAATCCTTCCATTCATATATCTGATTATTTCTCCATAAAACATTCTGAATGTATCAAAATTTTACTAGACTATAAAATAACTAATCTTTCTCTTATTATTTGTCTCTTCATTAGTAACTTCAATAGTTTTCCACATTTAATAATCATTATGAAAATGAGAAACACGATAGAACTCCTTGGGCCCTATAACACAAATTATTTCATTCATATTGTAACACCCCAAGCTTCCACAGTACGTTTCCCTTCGAATAATGCGATAGCGTGTGTTGTACGCAACCTCGAGTTCTAACACACACCAAAATTAATTAAACTAGCCGTTGTGAATACTAATACCTACTTTTTGAAATTATATATATATATTTTATATTTGAAAATGGACTTCATTTTTGGATTCGGAATATCAAAATTAGCCTAGGGGGAAATTTTGGTACATTTCGGATAACTTTCATATTTTGATGAATAGTGAAAATTACTAAATTTTAATTAAAAACAACTTTTTTAATCAAAATAATTAATAGTGATAAATTGTGAATTTGAGTGGTTTTAAAGTATATTTAGAATATATTTTTACCATTTAATATAATGTTGGTCATTGGACATAATTTTACAATTAAACCGAACATAAACAAGTGTCAATCTTTTGATAGTTATTACCTCTTAAAAACACGCTTTTTGTTTTAACAGCGGGAATTAATTTTAAATTAATTTCTGCCACTTCCGTGTTTTGAATTTAGGAAAATGGATTCCATATTTGGAATCAGGATGTCCAAATTATGTAAATAGGTAACTTTTATTTTTACACATTTTGAATAATTACTGCGGTAAATATTTTATTTACCATGGTTAAAGGGTAAATCCGGTAAATAATGGTTAAAAAAATAATATTATAATAATACTAAATTACCCTAAAACGTGTCTTAACCCTATTGTTTGACACATGGTCGACCATGGGCATCTTTGGGTCAATTTTGGGACCCCATTGATCCACTTGTAAGTGATAATGACACTTTATTTTAATTAAGTTAAAATGAATACAAAAATGGCATAAGCTTACATCTTTTAGAATAAAAATTTTTACATAGGGTTATACATGTTGGATTTTCGATTATAAATATTCATTAGAAAGCTAAAAAGATTTCCTACATGATGATATTTTATTTATAATTTTTAGACATCAAATAAGTTAAACTATTAATGACACAATAATGATGCAATGTTTACCTCATTAATAAATCATTTAAATAAATAAGATTATAATGATTAAAATATAATCTAAAACCTGTCCAATTCTTATTGGTTGATGTTATTTAGAATATGATTCATCTTATCTTCGACCTAAATGATTTCTGGACCATTATAAACCGAATATAATTATATTATAAAGTAATACTTTCACTCTTTCCTAAAGAGCCCCTCCTCTCCCTTATAAAAGGAGACCACTTCTACTCATTCTTCACACCTTTCAAGCCACTTGGCTCGTCCAAACTCTGACCAACTAAGCTCCCCACATCCCTCTCCTCCTCCTTGAAGCTTCCCCTTAGGCAGAAATCATTTCAAAAAGTCCTTTGGTTCCAACCAAAGTGAGTTACCTAAATTAAAGGTAACGATTTCTCTTAAATTATTTTCCTTTATTTTGCTTCTCCAACCCCCAAACTCTTTTTATTTCCTTTATTTTGTAACAACACCAGTATCCTCAATATACTAGGATGTTGTTATAAGAAGAATTAAAACTACACATACACACAACTCCATCTAATGGATGATGAACATAATGTTTCTGTGGATGGCAAACTAACGCCTCACGAAACGATGATTGTTCAAATACATCTTACCGCATCTCATGGTGGCCATTATGATGGAACTGTAATTAAATATGATATTAATGATATATATTTTATATATAAGCTTCTGTAATTCCATCTTATTTCATACCATTATTCGTTTCATGTTGTATATACATACGATAATTTCATTTGAGAAAGTGCGGACTACCGCCCCCTTAAAATGATATGACTCGTTCATACCACACATGGAACGTATAAAGGATGGTGTTAATGAACTTAAGTAACATATATAAAATATTATATTATACTGGAATAGTAATATACCTATGTATCATTTGGATTCGATTCTTTTAAAATAAAAATTAAATGGAAGTAGCGTTCGTGCGTACGTACGGACTACCGTCTCCACGAACGCAATGAGATTCATTCTCCATCGTATCCATTCAAGTATAATTATCATTTAATGATTTAAAAATGATGTTTAAGGACTTCATATCATTCTGGATATGAATAAGATACAACAAACATGACTTATGTAACAAAACATATAAAAGAAAATGAGTAAGTTAACACCAGAAACGGCGATAATACTAAGATATTATTATCAAATCAATATTAAAAGATCATATATGATATCATATTAATGTATATGATTCTTGTATAATTTAATAACAATTATTTCACCATTATACAGGAGGTTAACCTACCCCAACCAAGGAAAAGTACAAGGTAAGGGTTTATTTCACAATCTCTTCATTATCCGAGGTTGTTTATACGTAATAATCTACTGGGATATCATTATCATCCACATACATGTTTCTTAAAAATGTATTTCAAAACATTTTTACTATTTACAAGAATATGGGTTAAAGTCATTTATAACCCTTGTTTGACTTTTTATAAGAGGTTTATAATGGAATCTTTCCGTCGTTTTCGAAACAAGGTCCTTTTTAACCTTTTCGACAGAATTGAGGTAAGAATGTTTTTTTTAACTTATACGGCGGGTGCGGTTATTTTACGCCGTTATAAAATCTTCAAAGCTTCCCTTACAAGCTTATAAGAATATTTTCAAAGAAAATGTTTTATTTTATATGGATCTTAAATTATTTGAAAATAAAAGGAGATATTTCTTTTAAAAGAATTTTGATTTCATCTATGTCAACATCCTTTGATGGATTTTAAGATTATTTGAAGTTGATTTATTATGATACAAAACTTCTATATTGTATTGAAGGTTTTGTGATATGTTTGACTGTGGATGTGCTATTTTTATACCATTCATAGTTTATGGTGAAAGTATTGACATTTCGTATGCTAGTTTTAATACGAATGTTTATGTTATGTTTAAACCTTTTCATATGGGAATGCATTGGACTTAATAAGTGACAGGTGGAGCCCGCTATAGCTCCTCGATGCATCGGTAGGTCTCATGAGACAAACTAGTGTCTTGGCACAAGGCCTTGACAAAATCTTATTTGTAGTCTTGGCACGAGGCCTTGGCTATGTGGTTATGATAGTCTGGCATTATGCATTCCAACATTATGAAAGTGGTTATTGATTTTTGCATGTGATTATTCGATTACTAGAATATCCATGTGAATAATTAAATGGCATTATTTCATTTTATTTATGCCATACCATGTTGAAAGTTCATGTTTAAAAGGCTTTTGTTTTAGTTATACATTGCCTTAAATGTTTATTCTTATTGATGAAAGTTTCCGCTATATTGTTATCCTTACTGGGCATTTGAGCTCACCCCTTTTCTATGATTTATTTTTCCCAGGAAGTGAAGATGTAAGTTATGAATGACCTGCAGGGATATTATGAGGGGATTATAGTGTGGACTGTGGAAACATTATGTTGTTGTAGTAGTTTTTCATTTTATGATGTAATGTAAAACTTATGAATATATCTAGTGTTTCCAAGGCTACTAAACCAATCGGTCTTTCGAGATTTGATCTTTCTTGTGATCATGCCAATGTTATGTAATAATGCACCGACTCTGGGTAGCTGGGGTCGGGGCGTTACAGTTGGTATCAGAGGAAGTTTAGTACAAACCTTGGAAGCTAGATTTAGATAAACTCTGATTAGAGCACGTAGACCTAAGATGAACTTTGAGGATTAGTATAGAAGAACTTCCTAGAATTTTGGTATTATAGAGATTTTGTGAGTTTTCCAAGCAATACAACCCTGTCTGGATACGAGCAGGTAGAGGCGGCTCTGGCACAGATGTACCTAGGGGTAAAACCCGAAAACACCGCTTTGAGCTAGACTCGAACGGGAACTGGTGCACGACAACGGGCCTTGCTGCACTCTTGGTTACGACACTCCCGGGGGATATGCTTAGGATAACTCTCATTTTCTTTACAAATCATTATGAAGGGTTTATGAGTATATACTTCCTCAAAGAAAACATTTTTATGATTATGGATTATATCCATAAATAGTTCAATTTATGTTAAGTGTTTTATAAGTATGGGATTATGTATTTTGATTCATAAACTGATCTAGTTTATGACATTGTTTAGAAATGGCGCCTAGTGGAAGAAATGGAAACCGTATCAATGCACGCACTCCATGTAGGGATTTCCCTCCTGCTCAAGATAATTATAGTGGGGCTGGTGATGCAACTGGTGCCAATCAGCTAATCACCATACTAGGACAACTTACTCAGGTTATGAATAATAACCTTACCCGTATGGAGCACCCTGATCCGCAGCGTGGAGGATCAATGTTAGATCGATTCATGAGGCAACAACCACCAACGTTCGATGGGAGTACAAATCCCTTAGTAGCTGAGCAATGGATAAATTCCCTAGAGAAAATATTTCAGGCTTTGGGGAGCAGTGAAAGGGAAAACGTTATCATGGCAGTTTACCGCCTCACTGGAGATGCTGATCAATGGTGGTCATTGATTCAAAACATGAAGGAAGATGATGAAGTATCAAATATGGAATGGATGGAATTCAAAGATCTGTTTTTAGAAAAATACTTCCCTCGCGACCATCGAGCGGATATGGAAAGGCAATTTCTGAGTCTGAGACAAAAGGAGGATGAGAATGTCACAAAGTATGAGGATAACTTTACAAGGTTAGCGAGGTATGCTGGAGATTATATTCGCAACCCAAGAAGTAAGATTGATCGTTTCTTTGATGGGTTAAAACCATTTCTCCGTCGAGCATTAGTCTCACAATCCTTTTCATCGTACGAAGACATTGTCTCATGTGCTATCAAGACCGAAAAGGAATTCTCTAAGTCTTATGACTTTAAAGCAAAGCAAGAGAAGAAGAGACCTGCTGATCAATCTAGGAATGGAAATAAGGGGAAGAAAGGAAAGGTTGAATATCCATCTTGTGGTAAATGCGGGAAGAAACACCCCGGTACTTGCTTGAAGGGAATGGGAGTCTGTTACAAGTGCGGTGAAAAAGGCCACCAAGCTCATGATTGCAAGGGGAAGAAGGAAGCTACCAACGTTCAGTGCTACAATTGCAGGGAGATGGGGCATTATGCAAATGCATGTCCTAAGCGTCAGGAGAACTTACCTCAGAAAAGGCCAAGGGATCAAGGCCAGGCTTATGCTATCACTACTGCTGAGGTAGAAGCTCCGAAAGACATGGTGGCAGGTAATTTAATGGTTTCCTCAAGTTTAGCAAATGCATTATTTTATTCTGGATCATCGCATTGTTTCATATCTTCCTAGTTTGCTAAGAAAATTAGATATTTCCAATTTGATTTAATAAGGGAGTTGTCAGTTAAAAATCCTAAGGGAAGTATCGTTGCAACAATGTTTTGTGAATCAGTCCCCATTAGAGCACATAAATTTTCTTTATCTGCTGATTTCATCGTCATACCTATGATTGAGTTTGATATAATCCTCGGTATGGACTGGCTTTCAGACTATGATGCGAAGATTTATTGTAAGAAGAAAGAGGCTACGATTCTTGATGATAATGATAAGGAGCACCTTATTTTTAGAGCAGAATCGTCACCACCTAATTCTTATTTAGATCCACCCCCAGTAGCTCAACTTAATTCAATTATTGGGGAGGAAGAGAATGAAATAACTGTCGGTGAGGAAAGGAATGTTCAAATAGAGGATGTACCTGTTGTGAAAGAATTTGTAGATGTATTTCCGGAAGATTTACCTGGACATCCTCCAGAACGAGAAGTTGAGTTTTCCATTGATTTGATTCCTGGATCAAGGCCTATATCGAAGACCCCTTATAGAATGGCCACTGTAGAGTTAGTCGAACTAAAGAAACAACTAGAAGAATTGAGTAATAAGGGATTTATTCGCCCTAGTGTTTCTCCATGGGGAGCCCCTGTTCTTTTTGTTAAAAAGAAAGATGGATCTATGAGGTTATGTATCGACTACAGGGAGATCAATGCTATAACGATAAAGAACAAGTATCCCCTACCTCGTATTGATGATTTATTTGACCAACTGCATGGAGCTCAATACTTTTCAAAGATTGACCTTCGATCTGGATACCATCAGTTGTGTGTAAAGAAGGAAGACATTCCGAAGACAGCATTTCGAACCAGGTACGGGCATTACGAGTTTACTGTAATGCCGTTTGGATTGACTAATGCACCCTCTGTATTCATGGATCTGATGAATAGAGTTTTTAGGGAGTATCTAGATGAATTTGTGGTGGTATTTATTGATGATATCTTGGTATACTCCAAAACCTACGACGATCATGAAAATCACTTGCGCATTATCTTGAAGACTCTGAGGAGGCATGAATTATATGGGAAGTTTAGCAAGTGTGAATTTTGGCTTCAGGAGATTTCTTTTCTTGGCCATATTGTCTCAAAAGATGGAATCTCTGTTGATCCTTCTAAGACCAAGGCAATCCAAGAATGGCCAGCACCTACGAGTATAACTGAGGTACGCAGTTTTATTGGTTTGGCAGGTTATTATCGACGTTTCGTCCAGAATTTTGCCCGATTGGCTAACCCATTAACGAAGCTCACACGTAAAGGGGTTAAATTTGTTTGGACAAAAGAGTGTGAAGAATGTTTCGAAGAACTGAAGAGAAGATTAGTCAATGCTCCTATATTGACTCTACCATCGGGGAATGATGGGTTCATTATTTATAGTGATGCATCGAAGAAAGGACTTGGCTGTGTCCTTATGCAGAATGATAGAGTTATTGCCTATACATCACGACAGTTGAAAATTCATGAACAAAACTATCCTACTCATGATCTTGAGTTAGCGGCTGTGATCTTTTCTTTGACGATATGGAGGCACTACCTCTATGGTGAAAAATGTGAGATTTATACTGATCACAAGAGTTTGAAGTATATTTTCTCACAAAAAGAACTCAACATGAGGCAAAGGAGATGGCTTGAATTACTCAAGGACTATGATTGTACGATACACTACCACCCGGGGAAGGCAAACAAGGTGGCCGATGCTTTGAGTAGAAAAGACCATGGAGTTTTGAACAATATGAGAATTGAAAGGGATCCAATTTTCATGGATCTAGTGAAGATGGACATGGGAATAACCAGGGAAGGTGAAACATCAATGCTTTTTCAAATGGTTGCCAAACCATCTTTACTAGAAAGGATTATGAGTTCTCAGACCAATGATGAAGAATTTCAGAAGAAGATTAAAGCTGTGAATGATGGGAGATTGAGAGACTTTGTGTATGAAGATGGAATTTTGAAATTCGGGAAGAGACTTTGTGTTCCCGATTTACCTGATCTAAAAAGGGAATTGCTGGATGATGCTCATAGTTCCAATTTCACTATACACCCTAGGAGCACCAAAATGTATAGAGATTTGAAGGAACATTTTTGGTGGGACAACATGAAGAGGGAGATTGCTGATTTTGTGTCAAGATGTATGGTTTGTCAACAAGTGAAAGCTGGAAGGCAACAGCCTGGAGGAGTCATGCAACCTCTTCCCATACCGGAGTGGAAATGGGACAATATTACGATGGACTTTGTCATGGGGCTACCAAAGACTCCTAGAAGGAACGATGCAATATGGGATATTGTTGACCGTCTTACCAAGTCAGCACATTTTCTTGCTATAAGAGAAGATCTACCCCTGGAACGTCTAGCAAGACTATACATTAATGAAGTTGTGAGACATCATGGAGTTCCCCTATCGATTGTTTCTGATCGTGATCCCCGTTTTACTTCAAGATTTTGGAAAAGTCTTCAGAAATCCATGGATACTGAACTTCATTTGAGCACTGCTTACCACCCTCAGACAGACGGACAATCAGAACGGACTATTCAGACCTTAGAAGACATGTTGAGATCTTGCTCACTTGATTTTCAGGGTATGTGGGATCAATATTTACCACTAGTAGAATTTTCCTATAACAATAGCTTCCATTCGAGTATTCAGATGGAACCATATGAAGCGTTATACGGAAAGAGATGTCGTACACCAACCTGTTGGGATGACGTTGGTGAAAGAAAACTTGTAGGCCCAGAACTGGTGGAGGAAACGGTGGAAAAGGTGAAGGTAATCCAAAATCACATCAAAGCAGCTCAAAGTAGGCAGAAGAGCTATGCCGATAATCGAAGGAAGGATTTGGAATTTCAGGTCGGTGATCATGTTTTCCTAAAGGTATCACCATGGAAGGGAGTCATACGTTTTGGTAAGAAAGGTAAATTGAGTCCCAGGTACATCGGAACTTTCGAAATTCTAGAACGAATTGGGGCTGTAGCTTACCGATTGGCAATGCCGCCAAGTCTCTCCAAAGTTCACGATGTGTTCCACGTATCTCTGTTGAGAAAATACATGCCTGAACCAACGCATGTACTCACCTATGAGGAATTAGAACTGGAACCTAATCTTTCCTATTGTGAAGAGCCCGTCAGGATTCTTGATACAAGAGAACAAGTACTGAGAAACCGGACGACGCGTCTGGTAAAAGTTTTGTGGAGAAACCATAAGTTGGAAGAGGCAACGTGGGAACCCGAGGAACTTATGATGAAGAACCACCCGAGTCTTTTCATGTTATAAGTATTCTATAAATTGCGAGGACGCAATTATTTGAAGTAGGGGAGAATGTAACACCCCAAGCTTCCACGGTACGTTTCCCTTCAAATAATGCGATAGCGTGTGTTGTACGCAACCTCGAGTTCTAACACACACCACAACTAATTAAACTAGCCGTTGTGAATACTAATACCTACTTTTTGAAATTATATATATATTTTATATTTGAAAATGGACTTCATTTTTGGATTCGGAATATCAAAATTAGCCTAGGGTGAAATTTTGGTACATTTCGGATAACTTTCATATTTTGATGAATAGTGAAAATTACTAAATTTTAATTAAAAACAACTTTTTTAATCAAAATAATTAATAGTGATAAATTGTGAATTTGAGTGGTTTTAAAGTATATTTAGAATATATTTTTACCATTTAATATAATGTTGGTCATTGGACATAATTTTACAATTAAACCGAACATAAACAAGTGTCAATCTTTTGATAGTTATTACCTCTTAAAAACACGCTTTTTGTTTTGACAGCGGGAATTAATTTTAAATTAATTTCTGCCACTTCTGTGTTTTGAATTTAGGAAAATGGATTCCATATTTGGAATCAGGATGTCCAAATTATGTAAATAGGTAACTTTTATTTTTACACATTTTGAATAATTACTGCGGTAAATATTTTATTTACCATGGTTAAAGGGTAAATCCGGTAAATAAGGGTTACAAAAATAATATTATAATAATACTAAATTACCCTAAAACGTGTCTTAACCCTATTGGTTGATACATGGTCGACCATGGGCATCTTTGGGTCAATTTTGGGACCCCATTGATCCACTTGTAAGTGATAATGACACTTTATTTTAATTAAGTTAAAATGAATACAAAAATGGCATAAGCTTACAGCTTTTAGAAGAACAATTTTTACATAGGGTTATACATGTTGGATTTTCGATTATAAATATTCATTAGAAAGATAAAAATATTTCCTACATGATTATATTTTATTTATAATTTTTAGACATCAAATAAGTTAAATTATTAATGACACAATAATGATGCAATGTTTACCTCATTAATAAATCATTTAAATAAATAAGATTATAATGATTAACATATTATCTAAAACCTGTCCAATTCTTATTGGTTGATGTTATTTAGAATATGATTCATCTTATCTTCGACCTCAATGATTTTTGGACCATTATAAACCGAATATAATTATATTATAAAGTAATACTTTCACTCTTTCCTAAAGAACCCCTCCTCTCCCTTATAAAAGGAGACCACTTCTACTCATTCTTCACACCTCTAAAGCCACTTGTCTCGTCCAAACTCTGCCCAACTAAGCTCCCCACATCCCTCTCCTCCTCCTTGAAGCTTCCCCTTAGGCAGAAATCATTTCAAGAAGTCCTTTGTTTCCAACCAAAGTGAGTTACCTAAATTAAAGGTAACGATTTCTCTTAAATTATTTTCCTTTATTTTGCTTCTCCAACCCCCAAAATCTTTTTATTTCCTTTCTTTTGTAACAACACCAGTATCCTCAATATACTAGGATGTTGTTATAAGAAGGATTAAAACTACACATACACACAACTCCATCTAATGGATGATGAACATAATGTTTCTGTGGATGGAAAACTAACGCCTCACGAAACGATGATTGTTCAAATACATCTTACCGCCTCTCATGGTGGCCATTATGATGGAACTGTAATTAAATATGATATTAATGATATATATTTTATATATAAGCTTCTGTAATTCCATCTTATTTCATACCATTATTCGTTTCATGTTGTATATACATACGATAATTTCATTTGAGGAAGTGCGGACTACCGCCCCCTTAAAATGATATGACTCGTTCATACCACACATGGAACGTATAAAGGATGGTGTTAATGAACTTAAGTAACATATATAAAATATTATATTATACTGTAATAGTAATATACCTATGTATCATTTGGATTTGATTCTTTTAAAATAAAAATTAAATGGAAGTAGCGTTCGTGCGTACGTACGGACTACCGTCTCCACGAACGCAATGAGATTCATTCTCCATCGTATCCATTCAAGTATAATTATCATTTAATGATTCAAAAATGATGTTTAAGGACTTGATATCATTCTGGATATGAATAAGATACAACAAACATGACTTATGTAACAAAACATATAAAAGAAAATGAGTAAGTTAACACCCGAAACGGCGATAATACTAAGATATTATTATCAAATCAATATTAAAAGATCATATATGATATCATATTAATGTATATGATTCTTGTATAATTTAATAACAATTATTTCACTATTATACAGGAGGTTAACCTACCCCAACCAAGGAAAAGTACAAGGTAAGGGTTTATTTCACAATCTCTTCATTATTCGAGGTTGTTTATACGTAATAATCTACTGGGATATCTTTATCATCCACATACATGTTTCTTAAAAATGTATTTCAAAACATTTTTACTATTTACAAGAATATGGGTTAAAGTCATTTATAACCCTTGTTTGACTTTTTATAAGAGGTTTATAAAGGAATCTTTCCGTCGTTTTCGAAACAAGGTCCTTTTTAACCTTTTCGACAGAATTGAGGTAAGAATGTTTTTTTTAACTTATACGGCGGGTGCGGTTATTTTACGCCGTTATAAAATCTTCAAAGCTTCCCTTACAAGCGTATAAGAATATTTTCAAAGAAAATGTTTTATTTTATATGGATCTTAAATTATTTCAAAATAAAAGGAGATATTTCTTTTAAAAGAATTTTGATTTCATCTATGTCAACGTCCTTTGATGGATTTTAAGATTATTTGAAGTTGATTTATTATGATACAAAACTTCTATATTGTATTGAAGGTTTTGTGATATGTTTGACTGTGGATGTGCTATTTTTATACCATTCATAGTTTATGGTGAAAGTATTGACATTTCGTATGCTAGTTTTAATACGAATGTTTATGTTATGTTTAAACCTTTTCATATGGGAATGCGTTGGACTTAATAAGTGACGGGTGGAGCCCGCTATAGCTCCTTGATGCATCGGTAGGTCTCATGAGACAAACTAGTGTCTTGTCACAAGGCCTTGACAAAATCTTATTTGTAGTCTTGGCACGAGGCCTTGGCTATGTGGTTATGATAGTCTGGCATTATGCATTCCAACATTATGAAAGTGGTTATTGATTTTTGCATGTGATTATTCGATTAGTAGAATATCCATGTGAATAATTAAATGAAATTATTTCATTTTATTTATGCCATACCATGTTGAAAGTTCATGTTTAAAAGGCTTTTGTTTTAGTTATACATTGCCTTAAATGTTTATTCTTATTGATGAAAGTTTCCGCTATATTTTTATCCTTACTGGGCATTTGAGATCACCCCTTTTCTATGTTTTATTTTTCCCAGGAAGTGAAGATGTAAGTTATGAATGACCTGCAGGGATATTATGAGGGGATTATAGTGTGGACTGTGGAAACATTATGTTGTTGTAGTAGTTTTTCATTTTATGATGTAATGTAAAACTTATGAATATATCTAGTGTTTCCAAGGCTACTAAACCAATCGGTCTTTCGAGATTTGATCTTTCTTGTGATCATGCCAATGTTATGTAATAATGCACCGACTCTGGGTAGCTGGGGTCGGGGCGTTACACATATCTTTTGAATTCATATCATATTTGGATTTAGTTAAAACATCTCATGTTTCTAGTTTCTCAGGTATCATATAGGCAGTATTAATTTTTGTGTAAAATTTAAATATATGATTTTTATGGTAGATAATCATCCTTGATTTCTAACACCAGTAATTTTAACCACTGATGTATATCGAATGAACTATGGAAACCATTCTCTACAATCACCTATTTTCATATTTTATGGTCCATTAATCATTTATCTTGGTATAGATTCTATAAAAATGATCTCCTATGATACTGATTTTTAGATGGGAACATACAAAGTGACACACAAGATGGGTTGAATTGTGTCTTTTCAAAAACATCAACAATTATGGCTTTCAAAACCCTCTATATTTTAAGCGGATATGCAGAGATTTTATTCTATATGAAACTATGCATTGGCTAAATATAATGAATGAACACATAGTTTTATAATGGTTCAGGCCCCAAGGATCCCCTAGTCCACTCCACTGAATACTCTCTTTGTGATCTTAGTGAATTTCAATAGAATAATCCTCTAATCATAAAACCAAAATCCAAAACTGAGTGTAGGCAGTTGAAAAATTTACAAAAAATACTAATAAAAAATTCTTCTAGTTCTATAACAGAGAACCAATTTTCCACATCTTAGATCAAGAAGTTGATACTACACTACAACCGAGTATGTGAGGTCGAAGCTCAAATAAATAAATAGATATTGATTTATTGAAACTTGTTTAACTTCACATTTCAAACAATAGAAAATGATTTTTGATAGATCTTTTATTTCGAAAAGTTAGTCTTTAAGAATGAATGAGTCTGATGTGATCCCGGTTTCACATAGGATCTTCAATTTAGGAGTAGCAACAAAACAAATCTATCACAAAATTACATTAGAAAAAGATAGAGCATGTATATCTCCAAATTGTTGTCTCTTATGAGATGTTCAACAACTATATCATTGTAGAGATTTTTACCAGAGTATGAATGAGTATATAAAATAAAATATGGGTTAATTGCAAAAATTCCATATCAAAAATGATAAATGGTTGGAATATATAAAGAACAGAATCCTTCTTTATATCAGATAAAAAAAGACGCCAGATGAAACCTAGATATTAAAAATCAAATCAATACGTAGATTTATAACATCCCAAAATAATAAGAGTGTAAACATCCATTGAATACGGTTCATTGAATCAAATATAATGAGATTTAATTCTGCCAAATACAAGCCTTATAATATCTTGTAACACTTTTAAAACTATTTCATAAATCGCAGAGAATATTGAGAAAATATTTGATACGTTGATAATTAAAGCATAGGGTTCCTCCATAAAGTGAAAAAATACCAAATGTAGGGTTCAACTATGTATCTCTCATCATCTGAACATATGGTTTGAAAACATAAGGATGATAAAAAAATTATGGTTGATGGTCCATTTTTTTCTCTCTAAAATGTATGTTTCATTACTTACATATGGTTCTTTAAAAATTCTGTTCTCACTTGATAAATGTTAGGTTCTTTCCAAACATAAGGTTGATTTAACCATACATTTTTGATAATGTATGGTTGATTAAATGTACATACTATTTTCAACATAGGGTTGAGATACCATAATTTCTTCTTCTAGTATAAGGTTCAACAAAAACGTAGGGATCATGATCCCTACACATTGTACAAGATGTAGGTTTTATTCCTTACATTGCACTTATCTATATAGGGTATGAACAATGTTTCTAGAATGCTGTAAAATGAGACCTGAAGACATTAATAAATATTACCTATGAATTAAAATCTTCAAAATAATTTCAGAATAAATATAAAGAAATATTAATTCCCTGAAATAAACTTAAATAAAAATCATTAATAAAATAGGTGATGTTATTTTTTATCATCAAAATCATAACAAATTATAGAGTATTCTGGAGACAATACATGCCCAACAGTTCTATAGTAATATCATTATAAAAAAACCATAATGACCATATTTAGTGCTTATTATTGTGATATATTTTTATTATAAAGAATTATATATATATATTATAATTTATATAAAATATTTACTTAGAGAAAATAGATAAATACACACTTTATACTCTCGTTTTAAATTATTAAATTTATGATAATTATTTATTGATTATATCCTTAATTGGTTATTAAATTCCTCTATCCAAAACCAAAATTACATTATAAATATCATATTTTAATTAATTATTATGCTAAAACCATCAATGTATTGTATTTATGAAAATAAAAAAGAAAATAAATCATTCTATGGTGGTAGTAGTCTATACGTATGCATGGGTGAAAATTTGATTCTTCATTGAATGAGAGAATGGAGTAATTTGGTTTATTTTTCAAAATCATAAAAATGAAATAAAATTCATAATAGATGATTTAATTTTACTTTTATAGCATCTTTTTTAGGTGTTTAAGGAAAATAACCCATGTTGTGTCATGGAGGTGGTAGAATTCACAACACAAAAAATATGGTTTCATTTTGTTTAATAGAAATGTGAAAAAGTGATTAATGATTGTTAC
This sequence comes from Viscum album, assembly GCA_963277665.1. Classification (NCBI taxonomy): domain Eukaryota; kingdom Viridiplantae; phylum Streptophyta; class Magnoliopsida; order Santalales; family Viscaceae; genus Viscum; species Viscum album. Next base: position 2,137,413,212 of record OY728128.1, on the reverse strand, counting down.
CATATCATTATGAAAATAAATTATATAAAAAATAAATATTTAATTAAATAAATATTTTAAAAATATAATTTTAGTGTAAAAAATAGGATATAAATATGTTTTATAAACAAGAATACCCACATTGAGTACATTGGGATTTTCTTGGAAGATCCCAAAAAAATTGATGGAATAGGCTAATCTCTTATCACTAGAAGCTAAATAAAGTGAAATATTAATCTATAGGAAGGAATGAATGGGATTTTTTATGAGGAAACTTAATTTATAAGACTGGCAATAAGGGGTGGTGATATGTCCCTTTTCTATGTAGTGAGAATGGAATTTCTGGAAATGTATTGACTTAATATTAATGGAGCACAATTGAAACAAGTAAGGTAGATCCAACAAATTGATTTGACAGTGAGGTAAGGTCTATAATATCTCAACATCTCAATTAAAAACATTCATTAACATGTTTCAATCCCATTAGCTCTTCAATTATTACATTTTCTATTAATGCTTTAAACACTGTAATAATTTTTTACCAAATGTAACTCAATAAAAATGAATAAAACAAAGAACCTTGTTATATAAAATAGACTAAATTATTATAAATATTAAATAATTTTCACTTGAATTAGTTTAAAGGGGTATATAAAATAATATTTAAAATTATTATTTATAAAATAAATGAAAAAATATTATTTTTTTCTAAAATATTAAATATGCGATTATAAATTAAATTATAAAATTTTAGAATTATAAAGTAACATGTAAAATAAATATATTATCTTAAATGAATGTTTCATGATTTTTTTAATTTATAATTATATACAAAAAAATTCATAAATATATTTTCATTTATAAAAACGTTATGTTTTACTATTCAACTAAAAAAACTCTATATAGAAAAATACCAAAAAATAATCATAATGAAAATATTACTATGATGAATACAAAAAATATTTTTTATAATATTTGAAATTTTATTTTTTTAAAATTTAACTATAAACAAAAAATGTGATATTTAATGAAAATCCGTTTTATAGGAAAATATCTTTTTTAGTATTTTAAAAATTCTCAATCATATTTCTATTTATTTATTAATTATATTAGTATAAACCAATTATTCATATAAAATATATTTTCCCATATTTAATCACATGTATCTGGGAAAATAATTTTATAAATTGTAGTAATTAAATATTTTGAACAATACATTTTAGAGAATAAAATTAGTGTATCGATCATTTTATAAATACAAATTGAATATAATTTGTATTGAAAGTAGCCTTTATATTCCCTATTAATATTTCATAAAGTTGATTCAACTATTCATTCCCAATAATTCAATGGCTAATTGTTTATCATCTAACCATATTGGGATTTTGTTTTAGTTTGGTGTTTAATCTGGAGCTAGCTATCAAACATATTGAAATATTTAAATTTCATCATATAATTTAATCTTGGGGTGTTACAGCATTTTGAATGTTTCATCACCTAAAATAAATGATACTCAACTTCCATAAAAAAGTTAAAGCATATCTAAATGATACTCCAAAAATAAAAATGTCCATGGAAGTCTTGGATTCCATTCTATATAACAAAATAGATTCATCCATATTTTTATTCCAGCTTATTAAATTCATATGTATAGTTTTCTAAAATATTTACTTCAACTCCTAATTTAAAACCTGTTCTGGATCACACATTTGGTGGTTTGAAGGATTTGTTTGCAAAAGTGTGCAATTTGGTCCCTGATAAGAACCTCAGGTGATCCATGTTTTTAAAAAACAAGACCATTAACAAAATTGACTATAATAAGAGAATATTTTGTATTTCTACCCCATTAAATCCATCAGCTTATTAAAAACAAATATTGAATAAAATGTGATAGAAAATAAATAATATATTAAATTAAATTATTTATTAATTAACCATATAAAAAATTATAATGAATAATATGGGTTTTTTATGCATCATGTGTCTCAATAAAATTTTTCAACTATGTTAGAAATGTGAAAATGACATGAGAAACACAAGGGAATTGGAAGAAAATTACCACTCCTCCACGGTATCCCCATCATATATAGATTCCATCAATGATTTGAGGATTCACCAATCTCAAAAAATATGAGATAGGGAGAAATAATAATTCCACATCAGGTATATTACACATATATGTTAGGGATCAGTCATATCCAACAACACTTTGATCCAAGAAGAAAATGCATGAAAAATCCAAATTCCTCTCTAGAGACCCTCCAAAAGATAAAGGGTTTAATTTGGTTCTATTAAGAGGTGTTTAGAGTTTAAAAAGGGGGTTGTGACTTTAATTAATATTTTCGAATTATTAAAATCCCACCACACTATTTTCTAGGTTAGGATAGAAGCTTAGTAAACACTACCAACCAAAACATGTTATCTTTCTATGCTTTTGGATAGAGTCTGATGATTTGGATACACGGTTTGAAAAAATAATGAACCAACTATGTACTCTCTCCTGTGATACTATAAATAGGGTTTATAGTTTAGATATATGGTTTGAAAACCCTGTTCCAACCATGTGAACCCCATTTTCCCATGGAACACATTTTGAGAAGATTCATCATGGGTTAATGTACCTGTGAACCCCATTATAGAACCTATAAACATGGTAGTGGGTTTTTAGGGATTACTCTCATGGTTTTCTCAAACCGTGTGCCAGTTTTTTAAAACCTCCAAAACCTCTAAAAACTTCAAAGTCTCCAAAAACATCCAAAAAATATACAAAAAATTATTATCAAACCTGAGGGGTCAATATTTTTGAAAGGTAGTAATGGTATGCTACAATCTCCTGAACATTATTTCTTTTTAAACATATAATCAATATCATAAGAACTCTCTATCAATGAAATGAGGGTAATTTTATCTCATGACTTCCTAATAATCACACTTATCTTGTGCATCATATATATTATATCCATGAACTTAAACCAACGATATATAATTACTATGAATAAACATTGTATCAAAATAAATAATTTTAAATTTGTTCTCAATCATTGATATATCATGTTTCAAATCATGGTCATCCAAACACAATACATGAATAATGTCATAGAGATATTTCCTAATATGTGAAAAATGAAATCCATTAAAAATCGATGTCAACTAATGTGGAAAATTCAAATGGTGTGACACTTTTCTAATATACTATGTAACCACGAATGGTCCAACATATATTGGTGAAAAATTTCCCTTTTCACCACAACGTGAGAGAAGAAACTGAGGTGAAACTATAAAAAACAACTAGTCATTAACATAAAATTAAAAAGGGCATTAATGAACGTCATCATAGGATTTATTCATGATTTATTTCATCACCATTATTTATGGAATAAACTAAATATTTTTCCTCTTATCATATACTAAAATAGGTCTAACATGGGATGATTCAAATATCATCAAAAACCCAACATAGATTTACATGGTCATCTATATGTGTCCCAAAACGGTGTCATCCTAATGGATGACTAGTAATTGTAGTTATAGGAAAAGTGAACAAGCCCCCTAAGGTTATCCCATGGTCAAAAAAAATTGAGAACACAAATACAAAACGTAAATCATGAATCTGTACGGATCATTCTGTATAACAATCCAGTTATAGATAATATTTCTTTCTTAAAATTACATGGTATACCATCCACTATAGTGGTATCTCTTATAATTACAATTGAATCAGGGATCCATGTTCGAAACAATAATAGATGGAAGTCCATGCAATCATATGACCTCTTGTACATACAGAATTCCCATGTATATAAATGTTTTTTTATCATGAATATTGGTAATGTGAGGAAATTTTGGAAGTCAATAAATCAAAAAATATATTTCTTTCTTCCATTGAGGTCTAATTATAATCCTCAACATGAAATCCATCAAAATATCATTCCACTTATAATTCATAAGTGGAAGGGACTACAGTAAACATGATGGTTTTTTTCTCATCTTTCACCTTCTAACATCTATAAAAATAAAAAAATAATAACATTAGTGGTGTCTTATCTCATAACTAGACACCATTATTATTTCTCCATGTCGTAGAATATAATTATAGTTCTAGGGTGCATCGCCGACTAGAATTTATGGAAATCCTATGTCACAACATATCTCAAAGGTAAAAGTACAACATTGTAGATCTGGAAGTATACGACACCATAAGATGATGACATCCACTGACCGAGTCACCCCACAATAGAGGGAGTCCCAATTTTAATAAAAATAATCATCAAGTTACTACCAAAAAATAATCTTGAGAATATATAAGGTCAAGTAAATTATTTATAGAATAATCTTAGTCTCATCCTCCCAAAAATTAAAATTCATACAAGAAAATGGAGACTTAAAATTCAATTATTAATATAATTTTATCAAATATTGGGTTAGAAGTTTGTTTCTCATATAAAAAATAATGGCATTACCCATACTAAGGGTGTAGGTAAGGTGAATTTCAACTGATTATTTGTACACCACCCATCGCCTCTGGTGGAGATTCAATTTTTTTTGAGATGATAAAACATAAAATTTTGTGTTTGGAAAAAAATGGAAATCCTTTCTATGAAAAAATATTATTGATAACTCTTATCATCATTCATCACATCTGTTTGTTCGGGATCCTGAGTGGGATTGTTCTTCTCATGTATAATAAGCTATGAGGGGTGAAAGTCCACCACATGGCCCCCCTACATGGGAACCCAAATAAAAATAAACACATCATAAAAGGCATATAGAACCACTCTTCCAATGGAAAATTCAACAATATGGAAGAAGTCAAAAGCTACTATGACTCATCAAAATAATTTTTACATTTTGAATCCCATAATTAATTTAATCTTTCTTGAGAGATAGATGGAAACATATAATCCATTTTTGAGAAATAAATAACAAATGAGTGATAATACCCCATTATTTCCATGAAAAATTGAATCTCAATTTTTCTTGTATCTCTCCTAATTTCATAATTCACATCACATTTTATGTATCAACTAAATTAATATTTTATTAGACTACATATCGTATGAAATTCACTTTCTGAATCAAAAAAATACATTACAGTAGTTTTTTGTAAAGTCTAAGATCATTCAAAATTTCTTGGACATATCTCTAACATTACGTGTGATCCTCTTTAGTGTTCTAGTTTACCAATACTTCATCCAAAATCAGCACTGTGAATAAATAAAGATTCACATAGAATTTTATGTTTCTTAGTTCTATAAAAACTAAAAGAGAATATGTCAAACTAGAAAAAATCATATGATACTTGTAATTCTCATGCCTACTCTAAAAATTGTTCCATGTAATATTAGATTCATTGATTATATGTTTGTGATAACCACACCAATGATCAAACATATAGAATTAATTTCCTCTTTTCAATAGTTTAAATAGGTCATAAAACATGTGAAAATGAGAAATATGATTTACAGTGACTCGATCGATTTTTCATTAATTTAAAAGAAGTTGATTTGATCTATTATCATTCTTAAAAAAATAATTTCTAAAACCCAAAGAGACAAACTTGATCAAATGAATCATTTTTCAATAACATCCTCTAACATGTCCTTCAAATCCTTTAATTTTGATGGTTCTATATGGTTAGAGATAATAGAGATAGGTTGGGTACCTAGTTCCACATCAATAGAGACCTCCACCTCACTTTCTAAAGTTAATCCCAAAAATTTAAATGGAAACACATTGAGAAACTATAAAAAATATAGTGGACGATCACCACTCGAATATTGTTTATTCTAGTCAAAATCAAACACTGATATCATCTTTCCCAACTCCAAAAGAGGTGTTCCAACTATACATAACCTTGGGACTCACTCTCCTTGGAAAACACAACGCACCCTAATGAGGGAAAAAAGAGATACCTTTTGATGATAACAGTCAATTTTGGATTTATAGGTTTTCATTTAGTCCATACCTAGAATGAAATTTGGATTTCTCTTGTCAATAACCAAAAAATCCAAGATAAGATTGATATTTGAGAAAGGGAATGAATATGACAGCAATTAAATACCCTTCTCTCTCTTTATTCCATAGTGAATAGCAATATCCATCGTATAATATATAAGATCTATATTAAGTTTTAACATATTAAAAATGTGAGGCAACATAAAATAATGATAAGAACCAATATCAAATTTATAATTCAATAATGATAAATCTATAATGATTGTACTTCTCCCTGTCACTAGAAATGCATCTGCTTTCTCTATAGGCATAATCAATATGTAAATAATCTTTATTCTGTATTCATGTTACTAGAATCCATTATATATTGATTAATATAACTATATCATGGTGAGTTTTTTGTGAATTATCTTAAGTCACTATGTGTGGTAGAAAATAAGTGAAATGACTTCCCCATGTGGCCTAAACGACCACATAAACTAAAAATATTTAGTTTTGTAATACAAACTAGCTTCAAAATCCAGATCCCTCCAAATTGAAATATATTCCATGGTATTTTTGGACAATAACAAAGGTCTAGATGTGGATTTTTATTGAGACTCACCAAGACACTAATATTTATTTCAATTTTCTTTAAATAAATAATAGGACCACCCCTTGGATTATGATGAACAATCACGAAACACGACATACCATTCTAGTAAATATCATCCATTAAAACACTATCTAGAACATCTGTTTAAGAGGTGATATTAAACCTAAAAATCATGGTGTTGAATATCATATTAAAGATCCATCTAGAATCTACATGGATTCATCTTCTCAATCAACTACCTTAGGGTAAAATTGAACAATCTCAACAAAGCGATTTTAATACTGAGTCCAAGTTCTATATTCTTGTTGGAGGCTAAAAAATTCTATAGGTTATTCCAGAAACATTAATTCAAGATAGAAAAAATATATGAAAATATCTCTAGAGTTCTTCCAAAGCAATAATTCATGTTTCTTTAACATGGCCATCATATCCCTCTTCCACCTATTAGTCCATTCAATATTGAAGGTACCATATTTCACCTTTATTGATTATATAAATTATAATAACATTATAAGTATTTTAATATTTTTAACCAATCCTATTCCACCCTAGGATCATTGAATCCTTTTGATGATGGTGGATTTTACTAAATAACTCCTAAGAATAATATATAGTTTCATATATTCAAGGTTCCATTAATTGATCGAAAATGATAATTAGTGAGGATACCTATCCTGGAGAATCAACTAGATGCCCCACTATCTCACCAATGTTCTGATCAGTTGGATGGTTCACATCCCATGGTTCATAATCATCTTACTAATGTAGTTTGTTTAATTTCTTATTTGGGTGCATGTTACTTCACAACATCAATTGGAAATATAAAATCCTTATAAATGTTACATAGATCATAAACTCAATAAATAGATAAAATAATTTTAATTATATAATATATAATTTAATCTTTTTATTCCAAAATAATCATATCATGTTTTTAGAATGTATAGAATCGGATTAATTTATTCTTTAATTAAACTTTTCAAAAACTACCATGATGACATAAGGTTTGTTATGAAACGTTCTATCCAAGAACTCACTCACAACTAACCTTAATGCACCAATAATGTGAAACCATATCTACAAGGACATCACTGACGGTATGACTGTGTCATTGAATGATTACTAACCTTATATGGTTCAACTTTTTCAAGAGCCACCACGAGAACTATGGTACACCAATACACGATTCGACACAGATATGGCCCGATGTGCATTCTCGATCCTCAAGAACTAGCAATTTGTTCTTTGGGAATATGAAATGGTTATAGTGGGTGATTTCTGAAGAGAAATAATCAATAAATATAGGTCAATATAAGATAATTTAGTAAAAAACATACATGTGAAACACTTCTCAATGAGAAAAAATAGAAAAAGTAGACAAGAAAATCCAAAATAAAAATTCATCTAATAAAAAAATACCAATCTGAAATATATCAGATAATTTGTGTAATAATTATATTTTGGATCCATTTTCTACCACCATCAGCTAGGTTCCCAAAGGTTTAGTACATGTACTACCTCCAAGTAGCATTATCCCTTTCCTTGGACTTATCATATAATAATCTAAAAATTATGAATGGAAATTATTGAGTGTGATAAAAATATACCTATAGTATATTTCCAAATGAACCATAAAAAATTACAAAAAAAATAAACCATTTATGATTCAATTATAAATATAAAAATAGAAGGAAAATAATTTTTTCATTTTTAGTCAAAATAAATTCACATCCAGTAGATTGAAGATATATCAATAATAGTTTTAAATGAATTTTTTATACAATATAATGTATGGATAAAATATTTGATAAAAAATTAAATATAATAATAATATCAAAACAATTCAGTAATTTCATATTTATTGAGTTTCATTATATCCCATATCTATGATCCTCACACTACTCTATCAATGTATCAAAGGACATTATGTGCACATGTCCCTAAGGATCAATCTATCAGGATAGAATCAATCAACACCCCATCAGGGAAAATCATATATATTTTAGTTTATTTAAATTTACCATAGTAAATCCTTTGAAGGTGGGTTATATTCCTTGCATTCTTATCCTAATAACCGCCTAACAACTCAGTCTCACATGTTCTTTTAGTTAATAAATCAATTGATCGATCATGGGAATATAATTATTTTATATTAAATTCATCACTTAGATCTCAAGTTCCCAATTTCATGTTTTGAAATCCATTACAATTTAAAACCAAATCAATAGATTTCATAAATTTCATTCCTTTAAAAATCCTAACTCATTTATATCTATCTTCTCAAGAATCAAATTCAAATGAGCTCATATAATATATTTTCATTTTAAGCTATATTCTCTCAAAATCCAGAAAATAATTTCAATGACATAGAAAAAAAAAGTTAGTTTAAAAATTTATACCTTATGAAATCTAGAATTTAGTATTCTCAATTCATGTGACATAATCAGTTGAAATAAATTTTTAAGTCAAATAATCAGTTATTATTTCAACTATAATGAAAAATCATTATGTAACCACCTAATATAATTCATACTATCAAAAAATATACCACAAGGGGAACCACCAATGGAGTGTCAAAGGTAAATAACATCCAAGAAGAATCCCTTGATTTGAAATCATTCAAATCAATATTCCAATCAAAATATGAATTGTGTGTCACATCTATCAATGAATCTGATAGGGGAAGAAATATGAGTCCCAAGTCATGGATATTAATCTTACTAATGAGGGACCAATCACATCCAATGAAACATATATCTTAGAAGAAAAGGGATTATTGAGAACAAAACCTCATCAAATATCCTCCAAAATCCAAAGGGTAAAATTTGATTTGATTATGAGGTGTTTATTATTAAAATATGTGGGTTTGGGATATTAATTATAATATTTATAGTTTAAGAAACATACAACATGGATTTCTAGGTTGGGCCTCACACTTTGTAAACATGATTTTCCTACCCATGTTCCCTTACTGGGATATCAGAGTGAGCTGCCTGGTTTGGATACAAGGTTAGAAAAATGATGAACCAAACATGATATCTCTCTTAGTATACTACAAATAGAGTACATAGTTTTAACACATGGTTTTACAAAAATCACTAGAACAACTTATCCTTTTATCCGTGCTAAAAACTGACATTAACAGTGCTTTTCTAGCACTGATTTTGGGGTGCCTTTATCAGCACTATCTTGAGTGCTGATAATAGGGCCCTTTATCAAATCTCTTTTAGCGCTATTAAAAGTGTCCTTTATCAACGCTCAAAAAACCAATGATAAAGGCACCTTCCCCTGAACCTGCAGAACCAGCACCTGCACATCTGTACACCTTCACAATCCAGCACCTGCACACCTACACAAAAACAGAACCTGCACACCTGCTCGAAATAGTACCCGCACACAATATTTTGACAAACAATTCTATATACATTTACATAAAATCATGAATACAAAAAAACACACTACTATATACATTTCAAACAATTTTTACATGGTTACAGTTAAAATTATCCAAAAACAATTATAAAGATTAATGTTTCATCATCTGATATACGAGATCCTCTCTCAAAAATTGTCATCCACGGTATTTTTTTCCAAACAAAGCATCCGAACTCAAGGAAAAAAAATTCACCTATATAAGAAAACAAATATTATGTTAGTAATACAATAATGAAATAAATTAAAACATTAATATGAAATAATATATTAATATGGAAATGTGAAACTAAAATATGGAAATGCTAAACTCAAATGTTTTCATTCTGATAACAATGAAAGGGAATAATGTAAAATCAATATGCTTTAGATGATTTATCTCATTTAATAAATACAAATTCTTTATCTATTGAAAATATTTAACATACACACCGTGCATCAGATTCAGGTGTGGTAGATTCATACGGGTCAAAAATGACTCATTGATCGTTGTCCTAAATTTTAAAAACAATTCAAACGTGTTTTCTCGGTTTGTCGTATGTCACTTGTGTTGTTTTTTAAAGTTAATGTCAATTTGAAACTGAAATCAGACACTTTTAGCCATACCGCTCACACCATGCGTTGGATTGAGGTTTGGTTGATTTTTACATGTCACAAATGACTCGTGGATCATTTTCCTAAAGTATCAAAAGTATCCGAACAAATTTTCTCAATTTTCCGAATGTCACTTGTGTTGCTTTCTAAAGTTAATGTCAACTTGAAACTGATATCAGACACTTTTAGCCATAACGGTCACACTGTGCATCAGATTGAGTTGCGGTTGATTCTTCTACCTCACAAATGACTCATGGATCGTTTTTCTAATGTATCAAAACAACATGAATGTGTTTGCTAAGTTTTTTGTATGTCACTTGTGTTGTTTTCTAATGTTAATATCAATTTCAAACTGATATCAGACACATTTAGCTATACCGGTCACACTGTGTGTCAGATTAAGGTGTGTTTGATTCGTACACATTAGAAATGACTCATGGATCATTGTACTAAACTATAAAATCAATATGAACACGTTTTCTCAGTCTTCCGTATGTTAGTAGTGTTTCTTTCTAAATTTAATGTCAATTTGAAACTAATATCAGACACTTTTATCCATACCAGTCACACCATGCATCGTATTGAGGTGCGTTCGATTTGTAAACGTCAAAAATGACTCATGGATTATTGTCCTAATGTATCAAAACAATCCAAACGTGTTTTATCGGTATTTCGTATGTCAGTAGTGTTGTTTTCTAAAGTTTATATCAATTTGTAACTGATATCATCCACTTTTATCCATACCAGTCACACCGTGTGTCAAATTGATGTGTGGTTGATTTTTACACATCAAAAATGACACATGGATAATTTTCCTAATTTATCAAAACAATCTAAATGTGTTTGCTCGGTTTTTCGTATGTCACTTGAGTTGTTTTCTAAATTTAATGTCATTTTGAAACTGATATCAGACACTTTTAGCCATACCGGTCACACCATGCATTGGATTGAGGTGCAGTTGATTCGTACATGTCAAAAATGACTCATGGATCGTTTTCCTAAAGTATAAAAACAATATGAATTAATTTTCTTAGTACTTCATATGTTAGTAGTGTTGATTTATAAAGTTAATGTCAATTTGAAACTGATATCAGACACTTTTGGCCATACTAGTCACACCGTGCGTCGGTTTGAGGTGAGGTCAATTCGTACCCGTCACAAATGACTCATTGATAGATTTCCTAAAGTATCAAAACAATCCGAATGAATTCTCTCAGTTTTCCGTATGTCACTTGTGATTTTTATAAAGTTAATGTCAATTTGAAACTAATATCAGACACTTTTATCCATACCTGTCACATCATGCGTCAGATTGAGGTATGATTGATTTTTACACATTAAAAGTTACTCATGGATCATTTTCCTAAAGTATCAAAACAATATGAATGCATTTTCTTGGTTTTTAATATGTCACTTGTGTTGTTTTCTAAAGTTAATGTCAATTTCAAAATGATATCAGGCACTTTAATCCATACCGGTCACACTGTGTGTAGGATTGAGTTTCGGTTGATTCTTACACCTCACAAATGACTCATGGATCATTTTACTAAAGTATAAAAACAATCCCAATGTATTTTCATGGATTTCCATATGTCACTTGTGTTGTTTTCTAAAGATAATGTCAATTTCAAAATGATATCAGAAAAGTTTAGCCTTCCTTGTCACACCATGTGTCGGATTGAGGTGCAGTGGATTCATACACATCACAAATGACTCATGGATCTTTTTCATAAAGTATCAAAACAATATGAATGTTGTTTCTCTGTTTTGTGTATTTCACTTGTGTTGTTTTATACAGTTAATGTCAATTTGAAACTAATATCAGACTCTTTTAGCCATACCAGTCAGACCGTGCGTCAGATTGAGGTGTGGTTGATTCATACATGTCAAAAATGACTCATGGATCATTGTGATAAAGTATCAAAACAATCCAAATGATTTTTCTCGGTTTTTCGTATGTCACTTTTGTTGATTTCTAAAGTTAATGTCAATTTCAAACTAATATCTGACACTTTTAGCCATACCAGTCACACAATGCATCGGATTGAGGTGCGTTTGATTCGTACAGGTCACAAATGACTCATGGATCGTTTTTGTAAAGTATCAAAACAATCATAATGCATTTGATCAGTTTTCAGTTTGTCACTTGTGTTGTTTTCTAAAGTTAATATCAATTAAAAACTAATATCAGACACTTTTATCCATATCGGTCACATCGGGTGTCAGATTGAGGTGAGGTTGATTTTTAAATTTCACAAATGAATCATGGATCGTTTTCCTAAAGTATAAAAATAATCCAAACGTCTTTTCTTGGTTTTCTGAATGTCAGTTGTGTTGATTTCTAAAGTTAATGTCAATTTGAAACTGATATCAGACACTTTTAGCCATACCGGTCACACCATGCGTCGGGTTGAGCTGCAGTCGATTGGTAAACCTCAAAATGACTCACAAATAATTTTCATAAAGTATCAATAAAACCCGAACGCATTTTCTCAGTTTTTCGTATGTCACTTATTTTATTTTCTAATTTTATTGTCTATTTAAAATTGATATCAGACAATTTTAGCCATACATGTCACACCTTGAATCGTATTGAGGTTTGGTTGATTATTATACATCACAAATGAATCATGGATCATTTTCTTAAAGTATCAATACAATCCGAATGCATTTTATCAGTATTCTGTAAGTCAGTAGTGTTTTTTTCTAAAGTTAATGTCAATTTGAAGATGATATCAGAAACTTTTAGCCATAACGGTCACACCGTGCTTCAGATTGAGGTGAGGTCGATTCTTACACATCATAAATGACTCCAGTACCATTTTCCTAAAGTATCAAAACAATCTGAACACGTTTTCTTGGTATTCCTTATGTCATTAGTGTTGTTTTCTAATGTTAATGTCAATTTTAAACTGATATCAAACACTTTTATCCATACTGGTCACACAGTGCATCAGATTGATGTGTAGTAAATTCTTACAAGTCATAAATTACTCATGGATAGTTTTACTAAAGTATCAAAACAATCCAAATGTGTTTTTTTTGGTTTTCCGTATGTCACTTCTGTTGTTTTCAAAAGTTAATGTCAATTTGAAACTCATATCAGACACTTTTAGCTATACTGGTCACACCGTGCATCATATTGAGGTGCGGTCGATTCTTAGACCTCAGAAATGAGTACTAGATCATTTTCCTAAAGTATTAAAACAATCCAAAAGAATTTTCTCGGTTTTGTGTATGTCACTCGTGTTGTTTTCTATATTTAATGTCAATTTCAAACTAATATCAGACACTTTTATCCATACCGGTCACACCGTGCGTCGGATTGAGGTTCAGTTGATTCGTACACGTCGAAAATGACTCATTTATTTTCTTCCTAAAGTATCAAAACAATCCGAAATAATTTTCTCGGTATTTTTTATGTTAGTAGTGTTTTTTTCTAAAGTTAATGTCAATTTGAAACTGATATCACACACTTTTAGCCATACCAGTCACACCATGCGTCGGAATGAGGTTCAGTGGATTCTTACACATCACAAATGACTCATGGATCATTTTCCTAAAGTATCAAAACAATCTGAACACGTTTTCTCAGTTTAACGTATGTTAGTTGTGTTATTTTCTAAAGTTTATGTCAATTTGAAACTGATATTAGACACTTTTAGCCATACTGGTCCCACCGTGCACCAGATTGAGGTGAGGTCGATTAGTACATGTCACAAATTACTAATGGATCATTTTCCTAAAGTATCAAAACAATCATAATTCATTTTCATGGAATTATGTATGTTATTAGAGTTGTTTTCTAAAGACAATGTCAATTTCAAACTGATATTAGACACTTTTAGCCATACCGGTCCCACCATGTGTCTGATTGGGGTGTGGTCAATTCGTACACATCACAAATGACTCATGGATAATTTTACTAAAGTATCAAAATAATCCGAACGTGTTTTCTCGGCTTTCCGTATGTCATTAGTTCATAAGAGTCTCTCGTTATGTTATTCTTTACGAGAAACTCAAATACATTCTAAAACCATTTTTCATAATCTAAGGAAATGAAACATAAGAAAGGGTGATCATAGATGTTAAATAAGTGTAAACAAGGGAGATCTAAATGATTATATAAAGATAACATAAGTAGTAGGAATTCACCATCATTGTTCTATTTATTTACATTCTTCCATCAGGTACGCTGCCCATTCGTTTCTAAACACATCTATATCATGTTGTGAATAAGAGATTTTGTGACAGTCATAGTAGTACTTCAAAAATATAAATACACAAAGGATTAATAAATATTTTAGATGAACAAGTAATTATTTTCAAAAATTCTTCTTCAGGAATGCTAGTTTATTCATGAAATATGATCTCTTTCATTAATTTACAAACATAATAACCGCAGTCCTTTCCGTTTGTTTGTTTCAGATACTACAGAAATATCGAGAAAAACAAGTAATCTATTTTTATATTTATTTGGATTGTGAAATATAATTATATATACCCTGATACACTATAAGAACCCGGTTCTTACTTTTGAGGTACGAGTTTCTTATTTTTCTCCTTTCCTTAAGTGTTTTTGAGAAAATATGGGAAATGGGGAAAAATCCAAAATTTTGGAAGTACATGCCCTATACTTTTCCACACGTCGTGTACTTGTGGCCGTGTGGAATGAGTATATTGGGCGTGTGGCCATGCCGGCGATGAAGGGTGTAGGAACCGACTACACGTCGTGTAGTGGTCCTTTACATGCCGAGGAGTCAGTCAGCAGGCGAATAGTAAGGCGGTGGCCAGTAGTGTGATGGAACACGCCGTGTGCTCATGAAGAAACGTCATGTAGTCATGTCGGCAGATGAATAGTGTCGTACTATCGGGATGCCGCCAGAGGTACAGTTTAAAAATTGAAAGTACACGCTGTGTACTTGGAAGTACACGTCGTGTACTTTGTTTTTTTCTTAAAATGGGCAGTAGCCTCCCCTGTTCACAGGGAAGGCTTAGAACCGAATGGGAGCCCAAGAGAGGAAGTCCGAATCTTCGGAGATCCACCGAGCGCACGTCGAGAGTCTGTTTCCACCTCGGATGATCTCGTTGGAACCGCACGGGTAAGCCCTTCCCTCTTCCTTAATCGTTCATGCCAATTCTTCCCCTCACATAAGTTATTTGAGTTTAATAGAGAATTAATTTACCTCATATCTATGACATTCTTGGATGTTTTAGAAGGCGTCGTTCACGTATATCGTTCGTGGGTGATTAAGGTAGGTGGCTTGGTGTTTTATTCCAACTGTTTTTCATTTTGTGCGTTTTAGGTGCCTCTAACCCATGTTGGGGTGTCGTGTGGCTGAGGTCGTGGATATTTTAAATACCTAGAATTGAATAGTTGATTAATTATGATAATAAAATGTTGGTTGGGATCATTTCCTGGATCCAGGACCACCCCAAGGGTGCGTTCCACTGTTTAGCCATTTTTCCTAGATACCCGAGGTTATGCCTTTAATGTATTGATTGTGGAATTTCCTTGAGAGGAATTGCCTGTGTACTGCTTGTTTACATGTTGGGCATGTCCTGGTTACTCGCACCTAAGTGTAGTGTTTTGCTTATCATGTGGGCGTTGTTTTGCTTAGCCCGAGGGCAGTTTTTATTTTGGCCTAAGAGAAACTTCTTTCGTGCCTGTGGGAAGTTGATTCTGTGCCTATGGGCGACACTTCCTACGCCCGAGGGCAATATCCGTATGTTTGTGTGTAGATTCTTTAGTTGGATACTCTTTACCTGAGGGTAGGGGTATATGTGTCTGGGGACATTATCTGTTTACTTAGAATATTCACAGTGGTGATATTTTAAATTAAATGATTAAAAGGATATTAATGTGGCAATATATCTTTTTAATTTAGTTTCTTTTAGTACTGCATTATTTTCTTTCATTTTAATACTGCACACTATTTTTGCATGTTTTACACACAGTTGGGCACAGGCCTTTGGTCAGTGGCTACTAGGAATTTATTTCTCACACCCTGTTTGGGTCATGCCTTTCAGCCCAAACGGATTACATTTCTGTAGGTGTACATAGGGGAAAGATTCTCTATACATGTGCTTTATTGCTACTAAGGAGTATGGGAGCATGGGATTGAGCTTAGGATCACGATGCTTCCAGCTATTTTGTTTTGTTTTTCTATAATCTGTATTGTATTGTATTGCAGTGTAACATTTTCTGGCTATTTTCATATAATTTGAGACATGTTGCATCATATCTATATATCTGGTTGGTTATATTTAATGAAGTTGTTTATTCCAGTTATGTATGGTTAATTTCTTCCACTGTTGTATGTTTTATTTCATATTCCACTACGTTACCCTTTGAAAAATAAGGGCATAGTTTCCCCACTATCAGACCTTGACCCTCATTGGTAGTCGGCAGCCTCTGGCGTTTGGGGAAATGCGCTTGAGGTCACATGGCGAACCGGGTTTGGGGCACCCATTGAGTGGTATCTGAAATTGGGACGTTACAAAGTGGTATCAGAGGCAGGTTCATTTCTTTGACTTACTATTTGGAGCAGTAGTCTGGGATAGGACGAATGGTAGTTGGTAATAAGCTGTGTCCGGGCATAGCTAACCCGTGTACAGGGGAAATCCAATTTACCTCGTATTGCAATTTTACTGATTTTGCAATTTACGGTTGATTTGATTTCACCGTTGGGTGACCCATTTGTATTGTGCTGTTTATATTTTATCTATGGTTTCTATTTAGTTTCAACCCGATGAGATGAGGGTATTCCATCTCATGCATCATTTAGGCACATACTAGATATCACTTGCCATTCATAGTTACCATGCCATATAGGTGCATTAGAAATTTCATGTTGTTGTCATAGTTGTTGTGCTAAAAAAGCATGTGGTTGTGATAGTTTCTTGAAAAATACCTTCTTTGTGATATGGTATTTTCTTGTGTGGGCCTGTTTATTGAATTAATTCCAATCTTTGGTTTTTCGGGGATTATGGGCACCCATTGACCGGAATTTGGTGGATCATTAGATGTTTATTTCGTTATAACACAGATAAGATGTCAAACTTTGGTTCTTGGGGAGTATAGGACCTCAGGGGTCTGAATTTGACACTTAGGTGTTGTTTTTCTGTATTTTTTGGGTTCCAGGGAACTTTCTGAGGCATACTTTTATGAAACCCAATATACACGTTGTGTAGTACTTTAAAAACGCTGTGTATGGACTTCTGTTCGGAAGAAAAATAAACTTTTTGAGTACATGCCGTGTACCAAGAGTACACACCGTGTAGTCTCTTCTCGTGTCACAAACCGTGTGGGCGGCGACACGGTGTAGGGAAAGGCTTGGGTAAAACATGCCATGTTCCTGCTTTACACGCCATGTAGTGTTGACGTGAAGTCCGCCCGTGTAACTAACAACACGGATGGAGTAGACCATAAGACATACACGTCATGTCAATTATGTACATGTCGTGTAGTGTTGCATGGGGACTCAGTCGTGTAGATAACAACATCGGTTGATGTCACCTCTCCTTGAACATGCCGTGTACCTATGGTACATGCCATGTAGTCTTGTCCGAGGATAGAACTTGTGGACTTAACCGTGTGGCTGGGAAATGAGGTGATGTACACACCGTGTGTGGGTGTAACACGCCGTGTAGTGTCAAGACGAGTAGTCGGTCGTGTCACAAACAACATGGGAAATTTGAAAATAACACCATACACGTTGTGTAGATTATATACACATCATGCAGTTTTTGTTCAATGGGAGCCGTGTGGCTTAGCCATGTGGAAGGACCTGGGCGGGGGAAGAGAAGTCAAGTACACAACGTGTAGTCATTGTACATGCCCTATAGTCTTGTTTTGAAAATCTTGAAATGTCATATTCCTCTTGTTCCCTTTGTGGTTCCTTCGCATTCATTCATGATAAATCTTGATCCAAGGCGTGTTTTTGTTCTTGTAGTTTCATTCCGCCTAGACAATTATACTCCAGAGATGGTGAGCCATGGGCTACTAGTTGATCCTCCAGTAGATCTAGATTCGGAACCTGCTGTTATACCAGAAACAGGCGCAAATGCGCAGTTACCGGAAGGATTTATGCGGTTCATGCAGACCTTTTAGGGAGCACCGCAGGCTGAAACATCTATGGCTGAGCTGACTCTTATATTCCAGCAGCAGCATCCGCCTACATTTTCAAGGGATGGAAGACCATGGGATGTAGTGTTTCGGATGGGGTAAATGCAGACTATTTCCGAGCATCTTAAGACGCCTCCAGTGCGGAGGGTCAAGCTCGCGACATATACGCTGCGTGATTCCGCCAAGAGGTGGTGGGATGTTACCACCCAGTCAGAGCATCACAGAGACATGGAATGGGAAGATTTTTAGGCAGTATTCTATGAATTCTTCTTTCCAGAGACACTGAGGTCAGATAGAGCTCGAGAGTTCATGAATCTGTAGCAGGGCGCTATGTCAGTGATTGACTATTCTATTCGTTTCACCGAGCATCAGCGTTTTGCACCTGTACAGGTGGGTGATGAGACATTGAGAGCCTGGATCTTTGAGGATGGTCTCCGTTATGACATCCGAGCACTGGTGAATGTTTTCAGGTTGACTTATGGACATGATATTGTGAATCAGGTGCAGATCACAGAGAGGAACCTGTGGGAATCTAGTGGTGTGGGCTAGGGCGGTTCAGCACCAGTTACTGGTATTATTTCTACTAGCAAGAGGAAGAGATAGATGGGCTTCTCTCAGGGTGGCAGTACTAGTCATAAGAATGATTCAGGTGGCCAGGTCATGTGCTACCAGTGTGGTAGAGAGGGGCACAAGAGGCCACAGTGTCCATGTGATCCAGGGGAGTGCCGATCTTGCGGCAAGATGGGTCATCTGTAGCGCTTTTGTAGGGCGTTTCCACCAGTGGCTAGTGAGAGGGGTTCTATGCAGTCTCTGCATACAGGAGCAGGACCATTGGCTTATTACCAGTTAGCGAACTGGAATACGTCAGGGCGTGCATGTAGAGATGGTGGTTGTGGTTGTGGTAGCCAGACACCAGGATCTCAGAGGCAGCAGGGAGGGACTGCTCAGGGTAGCCAGGCTGTGTCTCAGGATCGCGGCACTGGGCAGGCATATGCAGTGCAACAGACCCAGCAAGAGCATGATCCTGGACCTTCTACAGTCATAGGTACTATTCTAGTATCTTTTGTCTTATCTTCAGTACTTTTTGATAGGGGTGCTACACATAGTTTTATATCTATGCCTGTTGTAGAGAGACTTGGGCTCGGTGTTTCTTCTTCTTCTGATATCATGATGCTAGACACTCCATTGGGGACTATAATGGATGATGTTCGTCAGTGCAGAGAGTGCCCCATTGAGGTTGGAGGGTGTAACATTCTTTAGGACCTCTGTTTCTTAGAGATGAAAGCTTATATTTTCATTCTCAGGATGGACTGGTTGGTTCCCATTCGAGCCTTTGTATACTGCTATCATCGCAGGGTGAGTTTCATATCAGTAGAGGGTGGAGAGTTTCTATACAAGGGTGAATGGGATGTTCAGGCGAGTCGAACTGGACCAGAGCATCATGGGTGAGGTGGAGTCACAGCCCAGATTGCTAGCTTATACCTGGATGATCAGGGGACTTGTCAGACGGATTTCCCTCCAGTGGTTGATCATTTCAGGGATGTCTTCCCGGAGGACTTTTCAGGTCTACCTCCGGAGCATGAGGTGGATTTCTCTATTGAGATTGTTCTATGATCAGCACTGGTGTCCATTCCTCTTTATAGGATGGCTACACCTGAGTTGCAGGAGCTGAAGGGGCAGTTAGAGGAGTTACAGGCGAAGGGTTTCATCTGACCTAGGACTTCTCTGTGGGGTTCGTCGGTCCTTTTTGCAAAGAAGGTGAACGGTACCCTCAGACCTTGCGTGGATTATCGGAAGCTGAACCAGTTGACGGTCAAGAACCGATATCCTTTGCCGAGGATAGATGATCTCTTTGATCAGCTTTGTGGAGCACAAGTTTTCTCGAAGATTGACTTAAGATCCGGATATCATCAGATGCGCGTGAGACCATCAGATATACCACTTACAGGTTTTCAGGGAAGATATGGTTTATACGAGTACTTGGTTATGCCGTTCGGACTCACGAACGCGCCAGCACTTTTCAAGGCTCTGATGAATCTTGGGTTCCATCCTTATCTAGAATCTTTTGTGGTAGTATTCGTAGACGATATCTTGGTGTACTCTCACACTCGACACGACAAAGACACCCATCTTGAGATCATATTGAGTACACTGAGAGAGCATCGGCTATATACTAAGCTCTCAAAGTGCCACTTTTGGAAGGACAAGATTCACTTCCGGGGTCATATCATCTCAGATGCAGGAGTTGTAGTAGACCTAGAGAAGGTAAGAGCAGTAGTTTCCTGGGAGCAGCCTAAGAACGTCTTTGAGATACAGAGTTTCTTAGGGATGGCTGGTTACTACATATGCTTCATCTAGGATTTCTCCCTCTTAGTAGTGCCGTTGACGGGTCTGACTAAGAAGGGTGTGAAGTTCGTTTGGTCGAAAGCTCGCGAGACAGGCTTTTAGGACTTGAAAGGAAGGTTGACCTCAGCACCGATCATGATTCTCCCAGAGCAGGGTAAGAGAAATAGTGTTTACTTTTATGCATCAGGTATTGGGCTGGGAGTAGTGTTGATGTAGGTAGATCGAGTTGTTGCATACGGGTCTCAGCAGTTGAGGCCACATGAGAGGAATTACCCGACGTATGATCTCGAGTTGGATGCGGTTGTACATGCGTTGCGCTGTTGGAGACACTATCTGTTGGGAGAATGTTTTGGGGTTTTCACAGACCACAAATGTCTCATGTTTATCTTTACTCAGCGTGACTTGAATCTGAGAGAGCGAGGGTGGGTCGAATAGCTTCAGTCCTTTGATTTTTAGCTTGTCTATACACCTGGTAAAGGTAATGGAGTAGCTGATACACTGAGAAGGAAGACTCAGATACAGGCTGTGTAGGAGGCCAGTAATGTGTGGCAGCAGATGGATTTGTTCTCTGAGATGCATTTGGAGGTCCACGACAGTCAGGGACAAACTTATCTTTCATATTTATCTATGACATCTACACTCCTGGATAGAGTGAGGATGAAACAACTATCTGATCCAGAAGGCCTAGTTCTTTAAGAGTCTGTGTCATTCGAGGACCCTCCTCCTGGATGGACTATAGGCATTGATGAGGTTATGAATTTCCATGGATGAGTATGGGTTTTAGGGGATATACGTGAGAAGCTGATGCGAGAGTTTCATGCCTCAGCTAGGGTAGTTCATCCTGGGGTTACCAAGATGTACCGTTACATGAGATGTCAGTACTGGTTGCCAGGTATGAAGATAGATGTACCTAGTTTTATTACGAGGTGTTCTACCTGTCACCAGCTGAAGGCGGAGCATCAGAGACTAGCCTGACTGTTACAGCAGTTACCCATCCCAGAGTGGAAATGGGATGACGTCGCGATGGATTTTGTGACTGTTTTTCTGAGGTCACCTTGAGGCAATGATGTCGTGTGGGTTGTTGTGGAAAGACTCACAAAGGTATCCCACTTTTTTCCGATCAAGGAAACCTTCAGTGTTGACGAAATCGAGAAGCTGTATATCCGAGATATCATATGTCTTCATGGGGTCCCTTGGTCTATCGTTTCAGATAGGGATACCCGTTTTACGTCTCGTTTCTGGAAGAGTTTTCAAAGGTAAATGGGTACACAGGTGCTTCTGAGCACAACAGACCACCCTCAGACCGATGGCGAGTCAGAGCATATGATACAGGTGCTAGAGGACATGCTGTGTGCATGCGTCCTAGACTTTGGGGGATCTTGGGAAACGCATATACCCCTAGTCGATTTTTCCTATAATAATAGATTTCAGGCAACTATTGAGATGGAACCATACGAGGCTTTATATGGTAGGCCATGCTGATCACATTTGTGCTGGTTAGAGGCTGGTGAGGCAGCTTTATTGGGACAACTTCTCGTGCAGGAGACTTCTGAGAAAGTCCAGTTGATTCAGAAGCGGATGGCTACTGCGCAGTCTCATCAGAAATCTTAGGCTGATCATCGTAGATGACCATTGGTGTTCGTGGTCGGGGATCAGGTTTTCTTTCCTGTTTCGCCGAGGCTGGGACACAAGCGGGTCAGGAGACAGGGTAAAATTTTACCGAGGTATGTGGGGCCATTTGAGATTATAGAGAGAGTCGGGCTGGTTTCTTATCAGTTGCAGTAACCGTAGCGGTACCGAGACATGCACGACGCCTTCCATGTATATTAGTTGCGCCGCTATCATTCAGACCCATCTCACATCTTTCATCCCGAGGAGGTTGAGCTTCAGATTCTTGTGTCCTTTGAGGAGCATCTGATTCATATCATTGACAGGAGCACAAAGGTTCTCTGAGGCTGGTCAGTTCCTCTCGTACGAGTGTTATGGCGGCATGGCCGAGTGCAGGATGAAACCTGGGAGCGGGAGACCAACGTACGTGCTTAGTGGCTAGAGCTGTTCTGAGCTTTATCTTCACCACCCTTGGAAGGGAAATTCGAGGAGGAATTTCTTTAAGGGGGAAGTTTGTAAGAACCCGGTTCTTACTTTTGAGGTATGAGTTTCTTATTTTTCTCCTTTCCTTTAGTGTTTTTTAGAAAATATGGGAAATGGGGAAAATCCAGAATTTTGGAAGTACACGCCGTGTACTTTTCCACACACCATGTACTTCTAGCCGTGTGGAATGACTACACATGGCATGTGGCCATGCCGGCGATGAAGGGTATAGGAACTGACTACACACTGTGTAGTGGTCCTTTACATGTCGTGTAGTCAGTCGGCAGGAGAATAGTAAGGCGGTGGCCAGCTGTGCGACAGAACATGTCGTGTGCTCATGAAGACACGCCGTATAGTCATGTCGGCAAGTGAACAGTGTCGCACTGGCGGGAAGCCGCCAGAGGAACAATTTAAAAATGGTAAGTACACACTGTGTACTTTGTTTTTTTCACTTAAAATGGGCATTAGCCTCCCCTATTCATAGGGAAGGCATAGAACCGGACGAGAGCTCGTGAGAGGACGACCGAATCTTTGGAGATCTGCTGAGCGCACGTCGGGAATCCGTTTCTGCCTCGGACAATCTCGTTGGAACCGCACGGGTAAGCCCTTCCCTCTTCCTTAATTGTTCGTTCCAATTATTCCCCTAATGAGATTTATTTGTGTTTAAGTGAGAATTATTTTACTTCCTATCTATGGAATTCTTAGATGTTTCAAAATGTGTCTTTCGCATATATCATTCGTGGGTGATTAAGGTAGGTGGCTTGGTGTTTTTTTCCAACTGTTGTGCGTTTTTTGCGTTTTCGGTGCCACGAACCCATGTTGGGGTGTCATGTGGCTGAGGCCCTGGCTATTTTAAATGCCTAGAATTGCATATGTAATTAATTATGACAATAAAATGCTGGTTGGGATCATTTCCTTGATCCATGACCACCCTAGGGGTGCATTCCACTGTTTAGCCAATTGGGCCGTATACCCGAGGGTATGCCTTTATAAAGTATTGATTGTATAATTGCCTTGAGAGGAATTTATTGTGTACTTCTTGTTTACATGTTGGGCATGGCCCAATTACTCGCTCCTGAGGGTAGTGTTTTTCCTAGCATATGGGCATTATTTTTCTTAGCCCGATGACATTTTGTTATTTCGGCCTGAGGGAAACTTCATCTGTGCCTGTGGGCAGTTGATTCTGAGCCTGTGGGAGACACTTCCTACGCCCGAGGGAAATATCCGTATTCCTGTGGGTAGATTCTTATGTTGGATACACTTTACCTGAGGGTAGGGGTTTACGTGTCTTAGGACATTAGCTGTTTACTTAGAATATTCATTGTGGTTATATTTAAAATTAAATGATTAAAAGGATATTAAAATGGAATTATAATTTGTTAGGTTAGTTACTTTTAGTACTGCTTACTTTTATTGCATTTTACTACTACACACTGTTGTTTCATGTTTTACACACAGTTGGGCACGGGCCTTTGGTGGGTGCCTACTGGGAATTTATATCTCACACCTTGTTTGGGTCATGCTTTTCATCCCAAAAAGATTATGTTTCTGCAGGTGTAGGTAGGGGAAAGAGTCCCTATACAGGTGCTTGATTGATGCTGAGGAGTAGGGGAGAATGGGACCGAGATTAGGCTCGCGATGCTGACATTTGTTTTATTTTGTTTTTTTGTACTCTGTGTTGTATTGTATTGCAGTGTAACATGTTCTCGATGTTTTCTTAGAATTTGAAACATGTTGCATCATATCTATATATCTGGTTGGTTATATCTACTGCAGTTGTTTATTCTAGTTATGTATGGGTAATTTCTTCTGCTGTTGTATGTTTTATTTCGTATTCCATTGAGTTACACTTTGAATAATGAGGGCATCGTTTCCTCACTGTTAGACCTGGGCCCTCGCTGCTAGTCGGCAGCCTCTGGCATTTGGGGAAATACGCTTGAGGTCACGTGGAGAACCAGGTTCGGGGCACCCGTTGAGTGGCATCCGAAACCAGGACGTTACATACATAATAGGTCTTTTAGATGGAATTTCGTTAAAATGGTGTGAAAGCCTCTATGAACTCTTCCTTCTAGTCTTAATACATATTCTTTGTGCGAGACATCTTCTATAAATACACTCTATAAGAGATGATGTAGAGTAATTAAATATTTTAGTATTTTTTTAATAAATTATATAAATGATATCATAATGTTACCATAATCTCTTCCCACATTAATGTTTTCCGCCTGCTGACAACATGGTTCCATGACTCTATATCAATCGGCACACATTTCCAAGTGACGATTACAATGTAGATACTAAACATGGATTTTTTGGGGTTTACATTCTGGCCTCTCTTATTCCATACCACCTCATATCTGATGCCTTTTTCTTTTGCCTTAAGGATTTTGGATAAAACTATCAAATTACGGTGCACCTGTTTTATTGTGCCGCCGAGGTTTCATTGCCTACCATTTCCTCTGTTTCTGCATCATCATTATGTTCCTCTGAAGTGCTAGCATGGTCACTGGGAACAACAACAATAGGTTGAGAAACCTATTGTACCTCAGTAGGGGGACCAACAGAAAAATGTTGAGAAACATCTTGTACCTCAGAAGTGGGACCAACTATAATAGGTTGAGAGACTTGTTGTACGTCAGTAGTGGGACCTGCTGCCACAGGTTTAGAAACCTATTGTGTCTCGGGATTGGGTGCATCAGAAGGTGCAAGTGTCATTATCTGCAGAAGTGGTTTAACATTTAATTTATATCAAATAAAATTAGCAACGAACGGATTATAACATAATGAAACACAATCTATATTGCAATAAAAAAAGTAAACTGATTATTGAATTCTCTTTTTTTAAAGACTGATGGGATTTGACCCCTCTATCGACTATCCATATACCTTCATTGTGATCTCCTCTAACATAAAAAATGGTGTCTACATTGGGACCACTGCGAAATGATTGCGAAGTCCCAATGAAAGGGTCATCCTCCGTTGAATTTTCCTATGACCCTTTAGTTGTTTTGGTCGATAACAGAACAATTAACCAGTTTCAGTTTGCAGGATCAGGAACATAAAATACTTGCAATGCTTGTGATGCTATTATAAATGGTGCATCTTTCTCCCCTTACTTACTCAATTCAACTTTCATGAATCCCAATTCATCTATTTTAACATCACTCCTGTTATCAACCCACTTGAATTGAAAGATCAGAATGTGGAATTCTGTATAATCCAACTCCAATATTTGTTTGATGATGCTAAAGTATGACATATTCACATCAATTGGATGTTTTTTCTTAGGAACGAAAACATGAATCTCTTCATCCACAAGTGTAATCCCAGTATTCTATATATTGGTACTATCTTCATCAAGTTCATTAGTATAAAATGTATAACCATTAACTACATAATCATTGTAAGATAATATATACACACTTGGTCCTCTGGCTAGCCATCAAAGTCAGTCTAAAATTGAATCTGGATTTTCATCTGACTTCTTAAAAATATGGTCCTGAAACCATCCTATAAACTATCGATTATGTGTATCTAATATCCATTTTTCAGCTGTAGATGGATTCAAAAGCTTAGTAATTTCTTTTTGGGTTTCAACATATGGGTCAATGTCGAAATTTTTATGCAAAACATAAAGGTGGGCCTGCTCCTGATCTGTAATATTGATTGTGATATCATGTCTTCCAGAAATTCCTTCACCCTCAAGCCACCCAGTGTGATGAGATTTTGATAGTCCAATTCTTTACACACCAAATAGGTATTCGGTAGAGAATTCAATGGCTTCCTCAACAATATATCTCTCCATAATACGACCCTCTGGCCAACTTCAATTTTTGACATACTCTTTCATAATCTTTATATACCCTTCAATGGGGTACATCCATCTGTAATGTATAGGACCACATAGTTGAATCTCTCTCACCAAGTGGACCATCAAATGAACCATCATTTCAAAAAATGCAGTTAGGAAAAACATATCAAATTCACATAATATGACGGCAATTTATCTTTCCATAGTTGGCAATTTCACCTGGTCAATAACCTTGCTGCATATAGCTTTGAAGAAGAAACCCAGTATCGTTAATGTATGGTGGACATTCTTGAAAAAAATGCAACGTAAAGAAATAAGAATGAGATCTTGCATCCAAACATGGCAGTCATGTGATTTCAGAACTTTTATCTTCAAATCTCTCATTGACACGAGGTTCCTGATATTTGATGAATACCCCTATGGAACCATTACATCATTCAAGAAGTTGAAAAACTAATATATCTCCTACCTAGAAATAGTGTAGGCATTAGGAGGAAGAAATGTTCGTTTTCACCATTCACTGGTGCCAACTCTTCTCGTATTATCATCTCAAACATGTCCAACCTAGCTTTAGTTCCATCTTTTGTTTTTCCAGGTGTATTTAGAAACATGTCAATGACACTATGAAATACATTTTTTTCTACATGCATAACATCAAGAAACATTCTGACATACGTACAAGTCCAGTATGGAAATTCCAAAAAACAGATCTCTTTTTACAACCGATTTTTGTAAGGTTTTTCGATGCTGGTTTACTAAAAGTAGTGTCCACGTTTTTAACTTTCTCAAACAATTGATCGCCTGTTAGTGGATAAAGTGTTGTATGTTTTTTTGAACATCCATCAAATGATGTCATCCAAGATCAGAACTTATGTCATCGGGGTAGAAATCTGTGATGTCCTCGAAACACGGTTTTCGATGAATGTTTCAACGTAATTGATTGTGTACCTTGTTCGCAAATGGGACACCCTTGAGTTCCTTTAATGTTATATCTTTAAAAATTTACATAAGAATGGAAGTCATTTATCATCCCATACAACATGGCTATCAGTGTGATATCTTCCTTTTTGTAAGCATCATACAATGTAACACCTGAATCCGACAATAATTTCAATTCTTCGATCAATGGAGCTAAATAAACATCAATATCATTACCCGGTTGTTTTGGTCCAAATATAATCATAGATAACATGCTGTATTTTAGTTTCATGCATAACCATGGTGGTAAGTAATAATTTACCAACATAACCGGCCATGTACTGTGATTGTTGCTTTGAAAACCAAAATTATTCACTCCATCTGTAGATAATGCAAGACGAAGGTTTCTCAACTCGTTTCCAAATTAAGGATACTCATGATCAATTCTCTTCCACCGAGGAGAGTCCTTTGGGTGATGTAGTATCTTATATTTAATTCTTTTATCTGCATGTAACTTCAATTGTCATGCAGTCTCCTCACTTACATATAGGCGCCTAAAGCTTAGAATGATTGGAATGTACCATACAACTTTAGTGGGACCAGATTCATCTTTATTGTATCAAGAATAACCACACTTTGGGCATTCATTAAGTGATTTGTGGTCCTTGAGAAACAATATATTGTCATTTGGGCAGGCATGTATTATTTCAGAGATCATACCCATTGATCATAGCATTCATTTCGCGTCGAATGTTCGGCTCAAGAGCTCATTATCTTCTGGGAGAATGTCATTCAAGAGATCAAGTATTTCCATAAAACTGGCGTCACTCCACCCATTGTCTGATTTCAAATTATACAGATTTAGTATGATTCACAATGCGGTGTATTTAGTGCAACTAGCATACAATGGCATCTTTTCACAACATTTTAACTTCTTAAACAATTTTGGGAAATCACAATGTTTATCTTCGACGGTCCTTTTCATTTCTTCAATACGATATTCATCCTCATTCACATCCGTAATCTCAACCTCTATACGGTCATCTTCATTTTTCATACTTGTAATCATATCATATGATCCATAAAATGCAGTGTTATCCATGTCACTACCTACATTTGCTGTTTCTCCGTGTTTATTCCAACATGTATAACTCTGATCTATTCTGTGACAGATCAAGTGTTCTTCCAACTCCTCTGGACTAATTTGATTTGAATAACAACAGCGTAAACATGGAAAAAGGATTTGAGAAGGGTCATATACATGAACTTTTTCAAACATTATAAACTCTTTCACGCCTTCTTCATACTCTTTTGTCAACTAATTGGCATTCATCCATTCATTATTTATATTCATCCTATTTTAAATCCAAAGGATGGGTATATAGGTTAGGGGAGAAGGAATATTAGTATAATTTGTATAAAAAATTATATACTAAAAAAATGGTAGGGGGCATGTAGAAAATCTTTGGAGGTTTATGGGAGACATCCATTCTCTTCCTCTCTTCGATCCCCCCTAATGAGGGGTGGTTCTTGGGAGTTTTTTATATTTTGTTACTGATTTCTTCCCTCATAATTCTTCCATTACTATTATCCTTTATTTCCCTATGATTTGGGATGATTTTAACTAGGATTTGTGTGATGATTTCACTATATCATCTTCAAATCAATTCAGATGATGTAGATTTTGATTGTATTGGCTAGAGGTAATCCTCGTATGATGAACGCACCATGTTTTTTGTAGTTTAGGTGGTGTTGTGTTTCCCAGTGAGTTTTTAAAAGATTATTCCTAATAATATTAAGGTGCATAATTAATAATAAGTTTCTATAATTTATTATTTGGGAATTGTGCCTTGAGATTGCGTCTCAATCATTGGTACAATATTTGATAAGGCATGTATAGTCTTGGTTGAGGATGAGTTGATCTTGGTGGGGGGTTACTCTATTTTTGAGGTAGGTTGACCCTATAATACGAAACCATGTTCCAATTTATGCATGATTGTGCATTCATGCATGAGTATATGTGTTCTAGTTAAAGGGATAGAAATAAAGAGAAAACTAGGTAAATAAATAGGGTGTTTTTGATCCACCAAGAGATAGAGTGAGGGTTCTACTGAATGTTTGTGATTTTGTGATCATACACTGATTATGTCTCCATGGAGGTGAGGTTTCTAGTTGAGTTTATGAGAGGATCAAGTTTGGTGTGATATTTCTATAGCCTAGTTAGGTTTTCTAAGGATATTTGAGTATGTATTAGAGTCTTAGGCCTAAAGAAGATGGATAATATAGTTTTATATATCATGTATGATGGGGAACACCCTCTTAAGGATATATAAGAGTCATGGTGTGTGTGATGAGTAAGATATTCCATATAGGGATTGGTGAAGTGTGAAATAGAGGACTTCTTCCTTATAATTGGATTAAGATATCTCCAAGGGGAGATATGATATGGTACCTAAGTGAGGGTCATGGTAATAGTCTTGATGACTTAGCATAGGGTATCCAAGGCTCTTAGTGTGAGTTTCTGAGGATAGTCATTATTTAGTTTTAATGAGTTTTGATGTGGGAAATAGTAGATGATATAGACAAGACTATTGAGGCCTAGATCATGCATATCATGTAGGTTGTGACATTACCCTGTAGAGATGAGTGTGTGTTGGTATCAATGAGTAGAGATGGGTTAGGTTTGTAGAACCCTGTAGATTCCCTTTTAGGCAGAATTAGAATGTTGATAGGTAGGGAATAATTTTCATGTATAACCAAGATGGTTTAAAGAGACTATTATGCAAGGATAAATGGATGATGACTTTTATCATTTATGGTCAGACATACTAAGAGATTGGGGTTTCATATGAATTTCACCTAGTTGAAGTATGATCATCCATGGGGCCCACCTATTGATGATGTGGTTTAGCTAGTACGAGAGGTTGTATATCTAGATACCCTCCTTAGATTTTTATTTATATGTTTTGTGGAATGAGACAAGATGGATGGCCTTTATTTAAGTGATAAGGTGTTGGTAGGACCTTACATTGATTGAGAAGGAATTGGTCAAAGGGGATTAGTGTGTGACTTCCATGGGATCCACATATTGATGGTTCATTTTGACTTGTGATAGAGGTTGGATATTGTGATTCCCTCCTTAGATCATTTTTTATGATAATATGATGTGAGATATAGAAATGGGGATTACTTAGTATTGGTTTGGAGTAGTTTTTTGAGAGGTTGTTTATAGGGATTCCCTCCTCAAATTGTTTTTTATGTGATGTGATGGTGACACCCACTGTAAGTGAGAGGGGTGCAGCTAATATGTTGTGGAATTAGAGGATAATTGAATCACACCCAATGTGAGAGGTTGGTGGCACTGTTATGTTATAATAAAGGATGTGATATTTAAATTGGTGTATGAACCAACCCAGAGAATAGTGTAAAATATAATGTACAATATAGAACATACTAAACATATGTCTCATCCTGTTGGCATGCCTCACCTGATGACATGAATTCACCAACACGGACGCTTCAAACACTACATATCCTAACCATGGGGTAGTATCCAATATCAGAAAAAGATCCATACTATGGACCACTAGAAAGAGTGAAATCCTAATCTAGTGTAACAGCCATTCAAAAAAATTCTCTATCTATTCAGGATTCTATCACAAGGATATTGTGGGGAGAGCTAATCAAGATCAAAAAAGTAACCTTCCACATATACATTTTTTACACACACAGGCATCACACACAAGAATCACGCCAAATCATAATTAATCATAATATTTACAATAAATGAAAACATAATTAATTCATGAAAATTAAGTTTTACTCACCATAAGGAGGATGACCCAGTGGCAGAGGGGGTGGGAGGCGTCGACAGCAGAGGCAATTGAGGCAATGGAGGCAGTGCGGAGGAAGAGTAGAGGCCGCGTGGAGGCGGCAGAGGCAGCGGAGGAATCTCGGAGGTAGAGGAGGCAGAGGAGTAGGTGGAGGAGGAGGAGGAGTAGGAGGAGGCGCTGATGGAAGAGGAGGAGGAGGAAGCCGCGGTGGTGGAGGAGGAGCCACGGTGGAGGAGGAGGACGAGAAGTAGGCACCAGAGGAGGAGGAGGAGACGGTGGCCGCGACAGAGGAGGAGGAGGAGGAGGCAGTGGCGGAGAGGAGGCAGTGGCGTAGGGTAGGGCTTTCGCGAAATCTTGATATAGTGAGGGGAAGAGGAGGGAGAGCCTATGTATTTTATAAATCCCGTGTGTATCTTTATCAGAGCTAGTAAAAAGCTCTAATAAAGGGGGTCTTTATCAGCGCTAAAATGAAAATTGATGATAAAGACCCCCTTTATCAGTGCTTTTTTAGCGCTGATAAATGTTAGACATTAGCAGAGCTTTTTTAGCACAGATAAAGGGTGAATTTATCATCGCTTTTCTTTATATCATTGATATAATAAATTTTATATTTATTTTTTAAATATAATGTAATTGTAATTATAAGTGTTCATTTTTTAGAACATATATATTATATGGGTAACATAATGAATTATAAATCAATAACACATCAATGTGATATTTAATTATAATCTATAAATGAACATTATTCATGAAAATATATACACGCATGATATAGTCATTGACCCCAATTCGTTGGAAAACACATATATATTCAATAATTTCTATTGTAGATATATATTAAAAAGTATTATAAATTTATAAATAAAAAATACATTAAATATAAACAAATATAATAAATATATATTATATATAATTAATTAATAAATCTAATAAATATAATGAATTAAAAAATCTAATAAATCTTATTAATCAAATAAATATATTTATTATTAATATTATAATTATTTAATTATATATAAATATATTTAGGTATAACATGTTTTTTTTATTTAATGTATACAATAAAAATTATCATCGCTAAGAAAAGCGCTGATAAATGTGACAGTTATCAGTGCTAAGAAAAGCACAGATAAAGGTATATTTAAAGCATTGATAAATGTACCCTTTATCAGTGCTAAAAAAAGCGCTGATAATGGGTACACCTTGATCAGCGCTTGTTTTAGCGCTAATAAAGGGTACATTTATCAGTGATTTTTTTAGCGTTGATAAAGTCCTACCCCCTTTATCAGCTCTTTTCTGTTAGCGCAGATAAATACAGGAGCGTGCCATGCCCATTTTTGTGGTAGTGAATTCACCAACTACAAGATACCCATTTTCCCAGGTCTTGTAATTAGAGTGGAAGAGGCATGGTTTGAATTAATCGTGTTCCCATTTCAGAACATCCAAACATGGAACAACATTTACATGGCTGATCCATATTGATTCCCTAATTTTGATTTAATCATGATTAACCTTAAAATACATCAATAATTTCAAAAAATATAAAAAAACACCAAATAAGATCAACACAATGGATGATCAATCCCAAGGATAAATGTACTTGAAAACTAGTAGCATGTTTCTACACATCCTATGGTGTGTAATAAATCCTACTAAAGTGGATTTCAAACATGTTCTCTAAACATATACAATCCATTGTCTTTATTTTAGTCTCCTAAATAAGGACTATTTAATGGATACATCTACGATTTTTATCTAGATTCATAAAGATTATGATTATTCCAATATGTTTTGAAAAAATAGTTACTTTATGGGATAATAAATAAGAACATAATTTTTCTAAGGAAAATATCATTGATAGAACATAATTTTATATTATTGTGAAATTCAACTTGTTTGATCCAATATCATCAAATAATACGTGATCACATATGGACTTCCCCCGAACCTTTGTGGTAAGCTTTTAAAACTATGATGTTTCAAGCATCATAGGTAATATTGAATGGAAGCTCCCACCAATAGGTTTCTATAATCAATATTATTTGGATATTATTATTTATCTCATAAAATTATTCCCTATAAAATAATAAAATATTATGTCCATAAATGTTTAAATAAATAAATAAAATGGTAGATAAATCTTACTAAAATACATGAGGAAGCATCGAAAAAATAGAATATACAAGGAATGAGCGAACATCATGCACACAAATAGTATATAGATAGTATGAAATAATTTCTTCCATAGATATATCAATTTGAATTCTATATTTTTTAAATTACATGAACACTGAAAATTACCTTCTGTACCATGAAAATATATTTTGATAAAATTAATTTTTTTAAATATATCAATGTAAAATGTTTCCCAAGAAATAAATATTCTAATCAGATGGAAATTCAAATATTGTTAATTTTTTCATAAATACCTCAATAAAGTTAAGAAGAAATTGCGAAAAGATACATTTTATGCATCTAAATATGATACCTATAGAATTAACAAGTCCAAATGGATTAATTCAAAAATATAATGTATAGAATGGTCTAGTGAATAAAATTTTATCTTCATCCCCTCCTATAATTGAAACAAAAAAATAGTAAGATAAACCATCCATGAAATAACAATTCATATAATATAAAATTTTCTGTATAAACTAGTCAATTAATGGAATGGAAAATGGGTTATAATGAGGGTATTAATTTAGTTTTCTATCATATATTCATGCTCAAAAACTATTTTTCAGTATCATGGGAACTAGCTCATTTTTTTCATTTTTTTAAATAGTGAAACCAAATTTCATAAGTACAACCTATAACAAGATAACCGAATGAATTAAATTATGGGATATATGATACCTTCTTAATGTAAATTTTCCACTGATTTTATTATAAGTCATAAAATAATTTTTAAAATTCTATTTTGTGGCTAGAAAACCAGTTTAGACTCATACTTTAGATGAATCCAATTCATGAAAATGGAGTGGCCAACAAATAATTTGTCTACTAATCCCCACCCAATTTTCTTATTTTTATGTCTTAATAGATTTATGTATTTTATATTTTATTCATGATTTTTATTATTAGTAATAATATAAGAAAATTTTACAACATTAAATAGGTATGATTATTTTAAATTTGGGTGAAATGGATTCAGTTATATTTGGGTTAGTTCTATGTTGATATAAATTTTATGGGAGTAGAGATATGTGATGAATTTTTTTTGGATCAAAATATACATCCTCAATATTAGTGATTGATAAATAAAATCCATCTAAAAATTAATTACCATTTAATATTTTGAGATTACATTCCCATAACCAAATACTAATCCATAAGAATCGGAACTAATTGTGGTTCTGGTCATAAGTATTTTTTGGATATTTATTGAGAAATAAAACCATCCCTAATACTAAAAGCCTTAATAATGTAATGATACATATTGAAAAATATTTAAAATCAATATTTGGTGAATATTAACAAGATGGTTCTAAATTAGAGATTCAGAGAGTAAAATATTTTTTTGTGGGGTAGTTTATAGAGTCCAAAATAATATATATTATAATCTCATATACAAAATCAATAGAAACCATACCCTCCTAAAAATTTATTATTATATTTTATTTATAAGGTAGTTAGTAAAAACGATTATTAGATAATGAAAACTTACCCGATTGTCATCTATATTAAAGATATAAAAAGAGGAAGGAAAGATCATAACACTTACTAGAACAAGTATATAATTTGGTACTTATTCCAAGTTTGACATGGCCCAATTTTATAATTACAACACCACTATTTCTTATTCATATATTAAACATATATGGAATGGAAATAAATTTTCTACATGATATTAATGGAGGTTCCTAATTCAATTAATGTATTTTAGAAATATAGCAACACTATAGTTAATAGTATATGGAATGTTCTAGGGTCCTTGTATATTGTAGGTATCACCAAGGAGGGTGTGATGATTTTTGATACAATCCTATTAAGGTAGATCTAATCATTTACCTTTATATATCTTCTCTTCCTGAATAGTTCTTTCAAGAGAATAATATTCCATGTAAATTATAAAATTTCTACAAGTATATGGATGTCTATCTCAATACACATGATTTTATCCAAGAACTATTTTTTATCATATCTCTATTTGTCTTCATGGTTATAATTATTTATTTATAAAAAATAAGGGTTTATAAGAATGATCATAAATATTATAATTTCCCTTATCATTATTCTTTTTCTTTTCTTATCAATTGGTCGAGAATGGGGTGTCTTTGGAGATAAGGAAAATCCGAATGATGAAATAGGAAATGTTTTCTCATTTGTTTTCTTCCCATTTCTCAGTGTAATGGAAATAATATGCTACTTGGGATTTGAAGTAGGTATGGAAGGATTATTTTTTGGGTCCTTAATATATCATTAATGGTTATAGTAATCTAAATCATTTCTATCTTATTCTACCTTATATATATACCATGACTCTCTATCAAATTCTATAAATTAAGAACAATTTTTTTTAAATGTAACAAATATAAGATTATTCCTATGGTCGAGATGGCCGTTATATTTTTTGGATTTTTTATTCTTTGGTTTCATATAATTTATGGGATATTTTATAACCTAATTCTATTGAGGTGACTACTTATATTTTTATATAATTGGGGGGCCTTTGATACTGTTTTGTTCTATACCTAATACTCATGTTATCGTGCCATACTAGTCGAGAATTAGAGTGAAGGGATCACACTTATCCTGGGGAGGAAGTGGTTATTATTTTTAATATAAAATCCTTCTAAATACACTATAACACACTTTTATATCTTTAATATTTGGAAATTAATGAATAGGTTAATCCGGTACAATCTAAATTAAAAAATAACTTGCATGAGTGTGTTATGATATATTCTAAGCTATAAAAATGTACCTCACAATTATAGTAAATCAACCTAAATTATTAAATATTAAATTACTATAAATAGTTTATGGGTTATCATGATGTACTTATCTCATAGATAGAATACATTGATTTTAGTTTTCTTTTGAGTTTTATTTTATCTTATCAATTAGTGAATGTGAATTTTTCATTATTTTGTCAAAAAATATTTCAAATGGTGTATATTAGTTGTATTAGTTTTCAAAATGTTTAAATATGTATTTCTTGGTAATATAGGTTAATGGAGATAATATCCACCCAATAAATATTCTTCGTATGTTCTTCAAATTTTCTATTGTAATAAAGGAAGCTTCCCAAGAAGAGTTGAATAAAAACATTCTTGTGAGATGCCAAAAAATAGATGATTATAGATTTGGACCTTATTTCGATGAATGTGATAAAGTAGAAATTGGTCCTTATAATATTTTACCAATAACTAGGTAGAAACCATCAAGTGAGATGCTTGAATTCTAAATAATATAGAATTCAAAATAATATTTAATGTTGTTAAGAATAAATTCAATGATTATATAGAATATTGGATAAATAAATTAATAATAAAAATAATTAAATTAAGTCTATACTTTTTTATTTTGAGGTTAATTTGAGATGAAATATATGTACCTTAAATATTTTATCAAGAATATTATAATTCCAAGAATCACCCTCAAAACTAGCAAGAGGAGATAAAAATTATTTTAATAATACCTATATTTAATTGGATACTCTATAAGGTCATTTTATGAGCATGAGGAGGCCCAGAGCTAATCTTCACAACCCTTAAGTCATTGCACAATATCTATAATTTTTATGTGGGGGATAAAAACTTAGATAAGTCTAATTTTTATGTATTTAGGGCTAAAATTGTACATACCTACTATAAGAATAACATTAAGGATGATAATGAATTTACTATATTAGAAAAATACTCCATGAAGACCATAACAATTTTTTTAGTGACTGTAAGACTTTTCATTTCCTAGTGTGATAACATTCCTTTAGTATATGAATTATTTTGAATATAAATTTTAATTTTCTCATATGAATTCATATGTGTATAATAATTTATTTATTTTTTCTAATTTTATGAACCTCCACAATACTTCTTAAATCATCCTATGAATTTGATGTATGGGTAAATATTTTTTGATCCATATATATCATTTTAGCTTCTTAAATTTCAAAAAATTAACGAAATTAACCTCTTATCAGATGACATTTAAGTGAACCTATGTAAAACATTTGTAATGGGTGTATGAATTTTTTTTTATTTTAGGACTCTATACATAGATCATATGACTCTGATTTATGTGAAATAATTTTAAAAAATAAAAATATATAGAATTATTCTAGATGAAATGCCAGTTTTATGAATACATATTTTGAAGAATAAAATCAAAAGGGATGATACCAAAGTTGTTCTTGCATGAAAAAACATGAAGAATATATGATTATCTATGATTCAACCCATTATTTTGTGATCATTAGATGGAGAATATCAATATACCAATATTCTATGAATTTCAGATGACAATATTATAAATTCAATATTATTGATCCTAATGGAAATTATTTCAAATGATTCATGTACCAAACTCAATCAAATCATACATTATAAAATGTTGTGATCTAGGAAGATTAGATAAGTGGATGATCATTCTATTTGGGAAGAAGAAGATCAAACCAAGATGGAAGGAAATAAATCTAAATATCCCATTAAAGCAGAAATGACAAAGTAATTAACTCCCTAAATTAAATTTCGAATAATCTTTTACCAAGCATCAGTTTATTATATATCACAAAAGTCATTTTTTCTTACTAAATAAAATGTGTTTTATGATGATTTACTAGATAGAGTTTATAAATTCATGGAATATTTTTTCCAAATAAGATGAAAACAGGAATGAAAAATGAAGAATATAGTATTGGGTATTTTTTATAAAATAAAAGAGATACATTATTGAAAAATTATAAAGATAACTAGAACGTGTGCCCATATGGTGTCTATAAATAAGAATATTTGAAGGATTGAGGTGTATTTTATTTCATGCTATGTATTTTTTTAGATTAGATGTTATCCTATGATATATTTCAATTTATGGGAATTTGAAAACGTTTACCAAGAAAATGCATGTGGGTGAGGGTATAAATTTGGAACATAAACCACTCAAGATATAGTAAGTTATTGATCTGGAATAATATAGATCTCATGGTAAGAATAAAAATAAATAAATGGAAGAGTTGTTGTTGAGAAATCCAATTCATCTCTCAAAAAAAGGTGAAATTGTTCAATAATGAAGTGATTACCATCTAGGTATTGAAAAAGATGTGAAAATACAAGAATGTATATGAAAAATGGACCATATATGAGTCTTTGCGATACATGCTATTTCATAAGTCTTTGAAGGAGAAGAATCAAATACTAAGAAGAAGTAGACCTTCAAGAGTCTTCAATAAATGAACAAAAATATACTTGATAATTATATTATTTACTCACTAAGAAATTTATTTGGGTTCTGTTTCTTGAATAATTAGATATTATGATTTTAAAGAGAAATATTTTTATATTATATCTTGTGGATATCAAGTTATATGGAGTTTTCATTGAGAGAATCCCATTGAAAAATTATGAGGAACTGGTAGAAATGATGTTTTTAAGTGAATAAGTATCATGTTCTATCTGGGATGACTTTATGGATGTCAGATACTCTATAGTTCTAGAATATGATCAATTTTTTCTATGTTGTGGAATCCAATATTGATTTATGATCTACTCTAATAGAGGATGAAATTGTTTTTGAGATCCAATGGGAAATGAGTTTGTAGAATTTCAATGTTATTTTTTATGTTTCACATTTCTAGTATAGAGAACACACTCACCTATAAAATATGGGGACATTCGGTACCAATTAAAAATTCTTAAATAAAATTACAATTGATGAACATATTTTACAAGAAAATATATAATTCTTATAAAATTTGATCATGTCAAGGAGTAGGTTTCTCATTTCGGCATAATCCATGTAAACCCACTTTTATTATACTTTATGGATTTCATCAAATGTTGGTTCTATATGTGATTAGGTATAAAATAATTATATCCACCATTATCTTAACTAAATATAGTGGTTGAATTACCTGATTTTTTTAAATATAAAAAGTGTTTTCTGATTTTTGTGTAAAGTTAGTGATACATGATTCATTCCCCCTACTCAAGTGTCAATAAATATCATATAGTGAGGTTTCCTATGATTGGATTTATATTTTCATTACACATGTTTATTATTTCAATTAAGTAATTGTATATTCAAATTGTGTTCAGAAAAACCTCAAATTGAAAATTTTGATCCAATCCCTATTTAAGCAGAAATAATGATTTCATCCAAGACACTAAAAAATAGAAAGAGAAGACTATATAAAAATCCTATATAAGATTATCACATGAAATTAGATCAATCATTACCAGATGGTATTCATAATTATGACTAATTTGTAAAATCTATAGATTATGATAACTTTAAAGAATCAAGATTAAACTTTTAGGAATATGATTTTAATGAATAACCCATTAATATTTATTATTAATTTTATGTTTATATAATTGTGTTTTTAATTGATGTTTTCATTAACATGGTTTTTAATATCAATGGATTTCATGACAAAAGGCTAGATATAAATATAGAATATAACGAAATGGTAGAATCGTTATCGTAGAAGGAGAGTATATGAAATAATCTCAAAAAACTATTTATAGATAAGGAATAATCTGTTTCAATTTATATTAAAATAGTTTCATTTTCTATTGAATAAATGAAAAAAAAATTATGAGAAATTGGTGTTTGGGAATGTTTTAGAATAATGGATCCATGCATTTGAAAACCTTACTCAACTCTTTAAATGCGAAAAATATGATGAGCTACTAGTGACATCTATGAGACTAAGAGAAATAAATATTTCTCTATTGGACACAAGTGAATAGTTTGAGGATAATTTTATGATTTTGAAGAAATAATGTGAGGATAGGTTGAATGCTCAAAGAAAATCAGATATACATGCTCAATATGAAATGAATAGATGTGGATATAATGGTGAGAAAACCTAAAATTACTCGAATCAAATATTTAAAATATATTAAAAGAAGAAATATGGCTATGAAAAAATATTAATATATTATTTCTCTATAAATGTTACATATAAGTTGGAATTGGAACTAGGAATCCTCTCATGATCCACCAACAACTATCTCATAGTGAAGTTATCAAATTTATAAAATAATATATTCTAATGGATCCTACATTGTTGGATAGTGTATATAATAACATAAAATATGGACAAATTTAGATAGAGAAAAATATAGAAACTTCATCCACATCATAATTGGGGGATGTGAGAATATCTATGAAGAGATGCTCCCGAAATAAAACCTAATGTAATGGTATTACACACCAAAAATATTAAGGTACTCAATTTAAAAAATTCTATATATTAAAAAAAATATTATGTTTTGGATAATATTTGTGTGACCATAGGACTGGATGAAAAGTTATAAAAAATTAGAATAATATGTCAATATTTTGATGTTTTAATGGTTCTAACTTCTTGGGGATCAATGCTGAAGTTGGAGGAAATATAACTAGATTGAATATGGACTCAGATTACTGAATATGTCAATACATAAGTAATATAATTTATCCAATTTGTAATCTCATTTTCAATTGTAAAATCATTATTCAATGTTATAAAGATTATGAGTATATAATAGCCCAGTATAATTCTTCTTCTCATGATAAAATAATCCACGATTTAAAAAAACATTGGAAGAAATATGAAAAGTATTCCATGAGGAACAAACAAAAGAAAAGGGTTGAATAAATTACTACCAATAAGAAAGTAATGAATATTGGGAGGGATATCCACCAATAAAGAAGATATTATTTCACTGTGATAATAGATTAGA
The DNA here is from genome assembly GCA_963277665.1 of Viscum album. Taxonomy (NCBI): domain Eukaryota; kingdom Viridiplantae; phylum Streptophyta; class Magnoliopsida; order Santalales; family Viscaceae; genus Viscum; species Viscum album. The sequence goes on along the minus strand of OY728128.1, from coordinate 2,137,371,634 downwards.
AATAAAAAACCATTGTATAATAGAAATTAATGAAATAAAAATATGTGAGTGGGATTGATACAAAATGAAATAATCAACCCAAAAAAGGTATAATGTGATTTTTTTGGATGTTGACACTACAGATAAATAATAAGAATTTTGAGATAGGTTTTCCAAGAAGGATAACTCAAAGTCTAGTAATGGTGTGTGTGGATGGTGTAAGAAAGAAGGATACAAGTTTGGAAAATTTATTATTTAATTTATTTGAAAAATTAGAAATAATGGGAAAGAAATAATGAATCTAAGAACCAAAATTGTTTCCTGAAAGAAGACTTATAAACATAGGAAGAATAAATAGAAAGTTAAAAAAAATTGATAAAAGTTATATGATTTTTTTAATGGAAAATGATATGGAGTAAGAGAAAAATAATTGAAATAATATTTATTATACCATTAATAATGTTATTTAAAATAAAAAAAGGTTAAAATAAATAATATTTTAATTATTTACAAGGTATATTGGGATTGGAATTTAAATTTCAGATCAATCATGAAGGGAAAAAATATTTTAGACTCTCAATGAAAGTAGTAATTGGATGGAGAAAATTCATCATCCTTATATCTAAAATTAAGGATCTATTGAAGTACAAAAATATTCCAATATCATTTTATGGTTGTGAATTTTTGAAGAGGTAATTGAGGATGAATCATTAAGAAAGAGAAATGGTGAATTGTTAGACATTTTCATAGTATAAATAAAATTAATCCATCACGTTGAATATCAAGTGGTTTCAATATCATCTTTAAGGCAAGTCAAGAATGGTGATGTATAGTGAAAATAATTTTAGGGGGAGCTATTAAAGATGTTATTCCACTATATATTTAATAATTTTCATCCAATTTATATTTAAAAAACCCCTCTATATAATTTAGGATGTAAAATTATTTTAATTCATTCATTTCAATTTTTCTTTATGTTTCAACTAGTTTTTGAAACATACAATTACTGATATGATAAGTAAATATTAATACCTTTTTTGGTTTTCCTTTTTATTGTTTTGGTAAGAGTTTATGTTGGATTGGGAGTATACCTATAATGTTTAATAAATATGTTTTTTTGTATTCTATCATTTAAATGACTTTTTCATGTAGGCTACCTGAGGATTTCAAGTTTCGTAACAGAGTTAAACGTCATGTAATGGTCCTAAAAGCATGTCATGAATGATGTAATTTTGTGATTGGTAAATTTCATGAGCTTTCATTATAAGAAACAATGTAATTAATGATTAGTTTTTAATTTGGTGTGTCTATATTTATGTTGAGGTGATTAATTTTCCAACAGTTATGAAATTTAATTATTTCACGACGCGTATTTGGATTACATGTTCTGTAATACCATGACTGTGTTTATAAAATAGTTAGTGTGGCTAGTATTTTTCTTCACTCAACTTCAGTTTCTTCTCCCACTACCCATGGTTTTTTACCATGTGATGTTGAATCCTTCCGACCATTCAGAATCTATTTGTACGACATTCAATCATCGCTATTATTTCCATGTAATTATCGGGTAAGTGTTCTCCATCGTTCTTCATGTTTCTCTCATTATCCTCTCTTGGGTGTTCAATGGATCATCTAGAATTGATATAGCTATGCCTTTTGGTGTTGGATATTTCTTATAGGTTGGGCTTCAAGGTCTTCTCAACCAATATTCTCATTGACGAGTGCCTTTACGAGTGTTGATTTTCAAGAAGATGTTGGTGGTTCCATCCTATATGGAAAAATTGATTACCTATAAATTTCTTGATTTATTTCAACTACTAATTTAAACTGAATTGCTCAATTTTTTTAATTGATTTAATAAAACCACATTCTAGTGAATTGGGTTATTTGGAATGGTTTTGGCATGGAAAATTGAGAAAACCACCAATTCCATTCAATAAGGGCGTGTTTCTAGAAATTAGTTAATTTAAATTGTTTATTTTAAACTGGATATTTGGTGGAAATGATTTTAATTAAAATTTTAAATTTAATTCTGGAAATGAATTTTGAAAATTGATTGAATTGGTTTTGAATGGATTACAATCTTGTGGATATGGTTCAAAATGTCATGATAGAATTCTAGTGGTTTTCTCTTGCGAAAGGGGAATGGTTTTTAATAAAATTGATTCTGGGTTTAAATAGAATTTATGTATTTAGAAATGGAGGAATGTGATTTAACCATATTTTAAGATTTTTTAAAATAAATTTCCCATCATTGATTATTTATGAGTGCATGAAAGCCTTAGGTAGGCGGTTAGTTATTTGGACACACTCTACGCAATTACAATGTTATAAAACATAAATGTGACGGATCACATCCCTAATGGGAGGGTGAAGAGTCACCTTAGGCTATTGTTACGGGGCGTGTGTATACACATATTTATGAGATCAACTAGAGATTGTGGACTACTATAGGCAGAAATTATATCTTACCTATTTGGCAGATGACCATGTCACTTTTTTGTTATTTTTATTTGTGATATAAATGTATTCCAATTTTCTGAAACCTCATTAAATTCCTTATAGATTTATATAAAAAAATTTATATAAAATTTTTATTTTAATCCTTTTTTTGGAAATATTAAATCATTTGTAATTCCTTTTCTTAAAGTACTTTCAATCATTTGAACTATATAGAATGATTTTTTTGAAATCTGATTTAAAATTCCAAACATTCTTATTTTAAAATTGAGTGAATTATATTGGTCGATCATTATTTTAAAACCATTATGGATCAATTGGTGAGACCCTACTCACCTTTTCTGATCACATCGTACTTATGCCTCTGGGTTTTTTTAGATTACCTTCCTCCAAGTTTGAGAAAATGAAAAGGATCTCTTAGAGGTGGATCCAACTGTTGAACCTTATTCATGGTGAGTTGTGTCATTTGATACATGGAATGTTTTCATATATTAGTAATTTTGTTGTAGTACATTGGGGTTTTTTATGCCATTTTGTATTTTGGTACATCACTCCTAGTGGAGTTTCATTGATACACATACTATCTAATTTTATATTCATTTTGTATTGTTAGTGGAAAATTCATTCACACTTACATGATTTATGATGTCGGGTGCTAGTCACTAACCCATGGGAATCGAGAATAACCTTAGGTTATCTCAAGTATGGATCGATTATCAGTTTACTATTGTACCCAGGCTAGTTCTTGACAAAGTGGTATTAGGGGAGGTTGTATAGATTCAGTCTTGGAGTCAATATGCATTTTTTGAAATCATGTCGGGGATTAGGATGTAGTTTTGATTGATTGTCTAGCCATCTCTCCCTATAAAGAAACTTATTTATCTAGGAGTGGTTAGGTAAATAAGTATTGTTTATTAGTTCTAGTGTTTTCCCTATTGTGATTTTGATAGAGTGGAATCCTAATCTATTTGTTCTATTTATTTGAAATAATTTTTCTTGTTGCTCAGTTTGACTGTAAGATTGATTTATTTCTTGTTGTATGTCGATGTTGTGTTGCATCCTGACTCTGAGAAGGCGTGGAAATTGGATCTAAGAGGAAGCTGTTGCTGAACCACAATGAGTTAATCCTCTACTGGACCCAAATCTAGTTGATGTTATTGTGCGCACTATCCATTCAATGGGATAGAAACCACCTCAAGTTCCTATTCATGCTCTAGTTGTGGATCCTCAAGGGGGGTGTTCTACAAAATCATTATGAATAGTTCCTTCACTAGCATCCATAGGTTTTTAAAGTCTCCATTGATCCTCAATATGCTGAGGAATTATTGGGAAATATAGAATGTCTTTTTTAGTTCTTGGAACTACCTAACTTGGTCAAGGTGAAGTTTGCATGCTTCATTCTGAAAGGACCAAGCAAAAGATGGTAGGATATGATGGTGATGGAATGGAAATTTGGGGGATTTTAGTGGAAATACATAAAGTTTATTTTCACTGGCTAGTTCTATCCAAGATTAAAGGGTGTTGTCTATGGCTATGATTTTTTTCAAATATGATCTGGCTGACAGAACTGCGACTGAGTATTAAACTCAATTTTCAGAGCTCATGAAGTTTCAACACGATATTGTATCAAATGATAGAATGAAGGCTCTATTGATATAGTTGGAACTCTAATCATATATTAATTACAAGGATTTCTTACTGAATCAATCCACTTATGGTGATGTGTTGGATAGGGCAATGATGGTTGAGATGGACCTAGCTGGGAAGTTAGGTGTATCAGGATTTTATTTTCCCCCAGTGGCAACGTGAGTTATTTGAAGGGAAAATATGAAAATGTGGTGATTCTCACAGCAGTTCATGACGTAAGGGTTACTCTAACCCTCCTAAAGCGCTACGAGTATGTTCACTGATTTTCTACTAGTGTGGAAATCTGGGAAATTGTAGGATGGTTTCTTTGAGACAACCAAAAACTATAGAACATAAAAACATTCAACGTACTTACAAAGAATATTCTCTATCCTTCTTACACAACGTAGTGGAACCGGATCATGAGTTCCTCTTAAAATCCATGGAAATAAAATTCTTTATGTGTAAAAGAGTTCTATCCACAAGAATCTAGAACGAAGCTACGTCACACAGTGTAAGAGTCTCCATAGAAAAAAGAAATTGGTCTAGAAACTGTGAGATATATCATTACTATAGCATCATCATTAGTGAATTCAAATTTTGATACATGTGCGTCTCATTCTTTTATTTCAACTTGTATTTTTAATTTCCTAAATCTTTCTATGGATATTTTATCATGTACACTGAATATTATTACACTCCATTGTATGAAGAGAGAGAATGGTCTATGTATGCATTCTTGTATCTTATATTTATTAGACATCAATCTAGAATGGAGTTTTCTGGTTCTTGACATGAAATATCCTGATTTAATATTCAAGATTCATTGTATCATTTCCCACAGATCCCATATTTATTCTTATCTTTTATGGGTCTATCTTACTACCACCAGTGGTGTGTCACTCATCTTTCAAGTAGAATGGGACCCAAGGTCAAGTAGATCCAGACCTTCTTATCTGTAATTGGGAATGTGATATCGGTTTTTTCTTCTGATCTATAGTGGGACACAATGAGTGTTGATCTCCCTCTAGCCATCAATTTGTTATTGATGTGTTTCCTTTTGACTTCTATGATTTTCTCCCAGTAGGGGAGGTTCAGTTTTCTATTTTTTTAAATCTTTGAACTCAACCATTTTCAATCCCCTCTTACAGTATGGTACCATCTGAACTAAAAGGGATGAAGTCCCAATTATAGGATCTTATTGATAAATGATATATTTGCCCGATTGTGTCACCTTGGGTGGTTCTGATTCTCTTTTCTATGATGTTTTTTGGTTCTATTTTATTATGTTTTTATTACAAAATGCTCAATTGAGTTACGATAAAGAACAATTATATATTCCCATGGATTGATTATTAGTTTGATCAGTTGAAAGGGGTGAAGTGGTTTCCAAATATCAACCTTTGATCTGGTTACCGTAAATTGAGGATAAATGAATCTGAAAATCAAAAAAATTTCTTTTAGAGTAAGTATGGCCACTATGAGTACCTTTTTATTCCCTCTGGTCTGACAAATGCTCATACAGTTTTCATGAAATTGATGAAAAATATTTTGGACAAGTATCTAGATAATTTGTGGTTGTATTTATTGATGAAAAAATAATTTAATATAAATCCTATAAGCATCATGTGAAACATCTAATAGCAGTTCACTGTTGGATGAGATATCATTGAGATTATTTCATGCTTTTTAACTGTGATTTCTGGATTCGAAAAGTAAAATTATTGGGATATCTAGTGTATGAACTGGGTATATCAATTGATCCTGATAAGGTAAAGGTTGTAATGAATTGGTAAAACCACAAAATATCTTCAAAATTTTGAACTTCGTGGGATTAGATTTATATTTCCATAGATTCGTGAAGGACTTCTCTAAGATGGATTATCTGATGAATGCTCAGACTCAGAAGGGGGGGATATTTTCTTGGGGTGATAAATGTCATAATTCTTTTTTTGACATGAAATGTCTATTGACTTCAATGCCGGTGTTGACTCTTCTAGAAGCCAGGTAGGGATATGTGGTCTTTTGGGATGCATCAGTTTCATGCTTGGTATGCGTTCATACGTAGGGTGACTATGTAGTTTATTATAGATCCCATCAGCTTAGTCCACATGAGAAGAATCTTCCTACCCCTGATATTGAACTTGAATCTGTGATGAACGCAATTAATATTTTTCAGCATTACCATTATGGAAAATTGTATACTGTGTTTTTAGACAACAAAATCTAGAGTTATATCTTCGATCAAAAAGCCTTGAATCTTATCCCAGTGTGTTGGGTGGAGTACCAACAGTCATTAAGCTTTGGAATCTATTATATGTCAGCGTAAGAAAATATTTTGGTTATATGTTGAGTGGGAAACCTCCAACCCATATTGTGAAAGAATATTTTGAGGAGTGGATTTTTATTGATATTTATGTATAGTTTTATATTGGAGTTCATAATAAAGGGTATTATTTTTCTTTAGCCATCATTTATTTGAAATATACACATCTCGTGATGATTATTCAGGAAAAAGAGCTTGATGATTAATTCTATATTATTAGAGAATCTCTTTTTGGTTGGGAGACCGATGCTCAGTGGTCATTCTCCATGGAGGGTGTTTTGTGTTATTAGAATAATTACACTATGTAATTAGGGGAATGTAAGGATTTAATTATGGATTTACATAATTTCGAGTGGGTTGTACTCCCAAGAACCACTAAAATGTTCTATGAGATGAGTCGGATGTTCTGGAGGCCAGGTATGATATGGTGCATTGCTGAGTTTGTCTCTCATTCATATATGTGCCAAAAGGTGAAAGATGACCATGATAACCCTTTGGGGTTTCTTCAACCACCCTGAGTCTCTACTTGGAAGTGATATGAAATCTCTAGGTACATTTTGGTTGGGTGGCCTCATATCGAGAGAAAGAAGAATTTGATATGGGTTTTAATAAATAGGTTGACTATGTTAGGTCACATTATCCCAATTAGAGATATATCCAAAGTTGAGGAGTTTTGAAAGTATCTATGTGAAAGATATTGTTTATTAGCATGGAGTTCCGTCTACTACATACTATGATAGGTACCCTCAATTTACTTCACACTTTTTAAAGGCATTCTGGAGAACTGGGATCACAAGTTCATTTTAGCACAGCCTACCATACACATTTTAATGGCTAGAAAGAGATAGATATATAGATTCTAGAGGATATACATCACACTTTTGTTCTCGACATCATCGGGTCTTGGTATAATCACATAGAAATTGTTCATTTTTCTTCTAACAATAGTTACATGTCTGAAATAAGAATTACACCTTTTGTGGTTTTGTATGGTCGACCTTGTAAATCTCTGTTGTGTTGTTTGGAGATTGTTTAAAGTTCCATGGTTGAACCATTTTTGGTGAAAGTGATGAAAAAAAGATGTAGCTGATTCATCAGAGGATGTTGACAGCACAGATCTGATATAGTCTTTGTGCTAATCACCAATATAGACCGTTGGAGTTCTCAGTTGGTGACCATGTGCTCTTGAAGGTTTCACCCTGGTCGAGTAATGAATGGCTAGGGAGGAAAGAGATGATTTCTGTTAATTTTTTGGTACCTTTTGAGGTTTTTGATCAGGTGGAGAAAGTTTCATACTATTTATCACTATAATTGTAGATGAAATTGATACATAACATGTTCCATGTATCACAGCTGGAAAAGTTTCTATCAGATCCATTTCTTATTTTTGAGTTGGAGGGATAATGATATTAATCCATATTTTTCTTTGATTGAGTGTCCAATCTAGATAGGTGATTCTAACACCAAGGTACTCCGTAGGAGGTTAATACCTTTGGATCATGTGTTATGGTAGAACATTTTTGATAATCAAGATACCAAGTAAAGTGAGGCACTGATGAGAGAGTGGTGGCCTCATCTCTTTGGCATGGAAGCATCTCTATAGGATTTTGTGGACTGAATGTTTTTATGGTTGGGTGGTTTTAACATCCCGTTACTGATCTGATAGGTACATTATAACCCTTATAATGGTTTTCCTGTTCATTCATTGGGTAATGGTTGAGTATGGATTACGAGGATACCTATAATGGAGATCTTAATAGTTTATTGGATTATCTCCTTTAAATGACTTTTTTATGTAGACTGCTCAAGAATTTCTCATCATGTAATGGTTATGCAAACATGTAATGAATGGATTCATGTTGTGATGGGTACACATTGTGAGTTTTCATTACACTTCATTATAGAAATAATGATTAGTTTTGAATTTGGAGCACTGGGATTTAAGTCAAGGTGACATGGTTTTTGGCAGTTAAGAAATTTTAGTCTTTCACAATGTTTATAGGGATTACACGTCATATAATACTTTGACTGTTCTTTTAAAAAAGTTTGGCGACTGTTATTTTTTTTTGGATTCACTCTATTTTATTCTCCTTCGACCCAAGGCTTTTCCCTAGGTGATCATGAATCTTTTCATCCCTTTTGAATATATTTTTTTGTCATTCGATCCTCTCTACTCTTGCGGTGTAATTCTCGGTAAGATTTTCCCCTCATTCATTCTATTTTTCTCATTCTCCTATCTTGGGTTTTTAATGGATTAACATGGAATTAGTAGATCTACACCCTTTAGTGTTGGATATTTCTACTAGTTTTGGTTTTGATGTCTTTTCCACCTTCATTCTCATTGTTGGGTTTTGTTGTGAGTACGAAGGTTTGGGAAGAGGTAATCGGTTTCGTCCCATAAGGCCAAACTTATTACCTTTTAATTTCAAGATTTATTTCAACTGTTTATTTTAATTCAATTTCTCAAAATTTATTTTAGTTGATTTGATAAAACCCAATCTAGTGAATTGGGAGATTTGAAATGGATTTCGCATGGAAATTTGTTAAAACCACCCAATTCCATTGAATTGGGGTGTGTTTTTGGAAATTGGTTAATTAAAATAGTCTAATTTAAATTTTGGGTTTTATGGAAATGATATAAATTATATTTTTGAACTTAATTGTGGAAATGAATTTTAAAAATTGATGGAGTTTTTTTTCAATGGATTTCAAACATGTGTAAATGGATTAAAACGTTTTGATAGAAACCCATTGGTATTATCTTATGAAAGAGGCATGTTTTTTATTAAATATCAATATTGTTTAAAATGAAAAAATGGCCTTTCAAAATGGAAGAATGGGATTTAAATGTATTTAAAGCAGCCATAAAATACAATTCCCATCATGGATTATGTACGATCACATTAAAGACTTAGGTAGTTGGTGAGTTATTTGGACACACTCTATGCTATTACAATATTTTAAAATAGAAATTTGTTGAGTCACATCTTTGATGGGAGCGTGACAAGCCTCCTTTGGCCATTGTCAGGGGGATGTTTGTTTACACATATTTCTAAAATCACTATAGAGTGAGTATTCCTATAGCTGAAAGTATTATTGTACCAATTTGGAAGATACCAATGGTGCTCTCTTGTTATTTATATTTGATATATAAATGTATTCCAATCTTCTAAGATAATTAAATACATAAATAATTCAAGACGTATTACCCCATACACCACAACTCTGGACACCCCATACACCATACACCATTAACACATAATTATCTTGTGAATTATCTTTTTAATGTATTCCAATCTTTAAAGATAATTATCTTTTGAATTATGTGTTAATTCTTAATTGAATTCTTTATGTATTTAATTATCTTTTGAATTATGTGTTAATGGTGTATGGGGTGTCCAGGGTTGGTATAAAATATACAAATGGTTGTCAAAACCATTGGGATATGTCTAAAAAATGAGTATATACCAACATTATTCTGAAACCATTGCTACAAAGGTTTAATAAAAACTTAAAACCATTGTTAATGTCAAAAATCATCTCTATACCAATGGTTTTAAGCCATTGGTATAGACTTTTACCAACAGTTTTCAAAAAACCATTAGGAAATATGAAGTAAACATATCTATGCCAATGGTTTACATAAAACCATAGGTAAAATTGTGGTTTTATTGATATTCCAATGGTTTTAAACTCCTGGAATAGCCTCCAAATACTTGTAGTAGCAAGTCGACGTTTTCCCTCCCCATGTACACCTACAGTAATTCAACCCGCTTGCACCAGTAGGCCTGCGGAATTCATACAGTGGGTTGGGGGGGATTCTTTATTAATTCATACAGAATTCATACAATGTTCTGAATACCTCCAATTCTCTATTTAATTATCCTATACACACATACAAAATTAACACATAATTCATAATGTAATTACAATAAGTATACACATACAATAGGTATAGACATACAACAGGTATACCAATACACCATTAACACATAATTCAAAAGATAATTAAATACATAAAGAATTCAATTAAGAATTCAAGAGGTTTGGGGATGTTCAGGGGGTTGTGGTGGCTATCCCAGGGGTTAGGGGTTGTCCAGGGGGAGGGGTGTCCAGGGGGATGGGGGTGACCAGGGGGCGGGGGATATCTAGGGTGGTGGGGGGGGGGGGGCTGTCCATGGGGGTGTCCAGGGGGTGGGGTGGAGTCCAGGGGGTGGGGTGGGGTCCAGGGGGTGGGGTGGTGTCCAGGGGGTTGGGGGGATTTCTAGGGGTGTGGTGTCTAGGGGTTTGGGGTGTCCAGGGTGGGTGGGGGTGGGTTGTGTCTAGGGGTGGGGGAATTCCATGGGATTGGGGGGATATCCAAGGGGGTGGGGCTATCTAGGGGGTGGGGCCGTCTATAAAGGTGGGGGTGTCTAGGGGTGGGTGGGGGTGTCCAGGTGGTGGGGTAGTGCCGATGAGCGGTGGGGGCGTCTTGGGGGTTAGGGGCTTTCTAGGGGGTAGGGGGTGTCCTTGGGGGTGGGGTGTCTAGGGTATGGGGCGGTCTAGCGGATTGGGTCTATCCAAGGGGGTGGGGTGGTGTCTATGGGGGTGGGTCAATGTCTAGGGGGTAGGGGGTCTTTCCATGGGGTGGGGGCTCTCCAAGTGTAGGGGGCTCTCCACGGGGGAGGCAGGGCTTTCTAGGGGATAGGGGGTGTCCATGGGGTGGAGGTGTAATGGTTTTAATGGAATAAATTTCTTTGGATTTTATGATCATTGCTGTTTTTAAAATGGGTTTGGAATAATTTTTATTTCAACAGTATGTGTTTCTTTAGAAAAAAAATAAATGCTTTGGTCTGTATGGTTAGAAGGGGGATTTGGTTATTAGGAAATGTATTACATTTTTATTATGGGGAAAAATACTATATGATATTTTAAATGGAACCTTAAAAGTGATTTTTATAAACCATTAACGAGTTTTAAATAGAAATAAGTCTCTATTATGTGATTTTGAAATGTTTTTATGAAGAATATTTATGATGTATCTTTATGGGATTTTTAATTTTGTGCCCCATATTTTAGATCATCAGATTATTTTACTAATAATTTTTTTGATGGTGATTATTTAGAATGTAACCACTATAAATGAATCATGATGTCAATAAGCGGTTTTCTATGGTAGTTATTCTACTGATCCAACTATTGTCTTATTATTATTGGTCTCTACTCTAACTCTGGTGGATGTTGAATAGACACGTTCTTCCCAGATCATTGATTATGCATGGGAGTTTCTAAAATAGAATCCACTATTTTTTATTGGTGACCAAGGATCACAGGAGTCAACGAAGTGGGTAGCTATGGTTGATGAGATATTCAAGTTGTTAGAAACCTTATAATCCACATCGGTGGGGGATGTCCAGGGGGTTGGGGCTGTCTAGGGGGGTACGGGGTGTCTAGGGGTGGGAAAGGATGTCACGGGGGTTACGGGGTGTCCAGGGGGTGAGTGTGTTGTCCATGGGGGTGGCGGGGATATCTAAGGGGTATGGGGTGTCCAGGGGGTGGGAGGGCTGTCCACAAGGGTGGGGGTTGTCCACAGGGGGGAAGGGCTATTCAGGGGGTGGGTGGGCTATCCACGGGGATGGTGGCATTGTCCAGGGGTGTCAGGGCTTTCCATGGGTGGGGGGGGGGGGGGCTTTCCGGGAGTGGGGGGGCGGGGGGTTGTCCATGGGGTATGAGGTGTCCAGCGGGTGGTCGGGGCTGTACAATGGGGTATGGGGTGTCCAATGTGGTGGGCGGATTGTCCATGGGGGTGGTTGGGTTGTCCACGTGGTTGGGGACTATCCCGGGGGTACGGGGTGTCCAGGGTTTGGGTGAGCCAGTCATAGGGGTTACGTTGGGTGTTTAGGGGGTGGGCGGGCTGTCCATGGGGGAGGTGGTGTTATCCAGGGGTAGGGGGTGTTCTAGGGGGGGTCTGTCCACAAGGGGGTGGAAGTGATGTCCACGGTTGGGGGGGTGTTCAGGGGGTGGGCGGTCTATCCACGGGGGAGGCGGGGCTATCAAAGGGGGTAGGGGGTGTCCAAGGGTGGGGGCTGTCCACAAGGGTGGGAGGGCTATCCATGAGGGTGGGGCGTGTCTAGGGGGTATGGGGTGTACAAGGGGTGGGGGTCATACATGAGGGTCGTAGGGCTTTCCATGGGGGGTATGAGGTGTCAACGGGGGTGGGTGGGCTATCCACATGGGTGGGGAGGTTTTTCCACATGGGTGGGAATGTCTAGGGGGTACGAGGTGTCCAGGTGGGTGGGCTGGGCTATCAAGGGGGGATACTAGGTTTCCATGGGTGGGCGGGTTGTCCATGTAGGTGGCGGGGCTGGCCAAGGGGGTAGGGGTGTCCAGTAGGGTGGGCAGGGTCTCCAGAGCGGCGGTGGATATCCACAGGGGGAGGAGCTGTCCAGGGTGGTGGGAGGGATGTCCATGGTGGTGGAAGGGATGTCCAGGTGGTTCAGGGATTTCTAGGGGGCTTTTGAGTGGGTGGCGGCTTTCTAGGGGGTATGAGGTGTCTTGGGGTGAGCGGACTATCCAAGGGGGTGGGTGGGGCTGTCCAGAGGGTACGGGGTGTCCAAGGGGTGGTGGGATTTCCACGGGGGTGGCGAGGTTGTCTAGGGGGGTACAATTTGTCCAAGGGGTGAGGGGGGGGGGGGGCTTTCCAAGGGTGGAGGCTGTCTAGGTGGTATGAGGTGTCCAGGGGTGTGGGTGGGCTATCCACGGGGGTGGAAGGGTTTTCCATGGTTTAGGGAGAGTAGAAGGGGTGGGCGGGCCATCTACAGGGTTTGGGGGGTAGTCAATGGGGGAGGGGTTGTCCACGGGGGTGGGCAGGTAGTCCAAGGGGGTGGTAGAGCTATCCAGGGAGGTGGGATGTCGATGGGGGTGGGGGTGTCATGGGGGGTACGAGGGTGTCCAGGAGGGTAGGTGGGGCTCTTTAGGAGGGTACGTGGTGTCCAGGGGTGTGGGGGAGGCTGTCCACGGTGGTGGGGGATGTCCAAAGGTAAGGGTGTCCAGGGGGATGAGTGGGATGTCCACTGGGGTAGGGGTCTGTCCACGAGGGTAGGGGTGACCAAGGGGTTGGGTAGGATGTCCACGCGGGTGGGGGATGTCCATGGGGGGAGGGGTTGTCCAAGGGGTGGGTGGACTATCCACAGGGGTGATGGGGTAGTCCAGGGGGTGGGTGGCCTGTCCACGGGGGTGGGGGCTATCTAGGGGGTTCGAGGTGTCTAGGACGGTGTGTGAGGTTGTCCAAGGGGTACGAGGTGTCCAGGGGGTGGGTGGGCTGTCCATGGGGGTGGGGGTCTATCCAGGGGGGGTAGGGTGTCCTGAGGGGGGAGGGCAGGCTGTCCACGGAGGTGGGGGCTGTCCACGGGGGTAGGGGTGTCCAACGAGTGGGAGGGCTGTACACAGGGGTGGGGGCTGTCCAGGGGGATGAGATGTCCAGGTGGGTGGCAGGGTTTTCCATGGGGGTAGAGGTGTTTTTCAGGGGGTGGTTGGGTAGTCCATTGGGGTGGGGGTGTAGGGAATGGGGTTTCCAGGAGGGTGGGGGTTATCCATAGGGGTGGGGGCTATCCACAGGGCGTACGTGGTGTCTAGGGGGGTGGGCGGGGTTGAACAGGTGGGTACAGGGTGTTCAGGGGGTGGGTGGGCTGTCCATGGGGGTGGGGGGGGGGGCTTTCCATGGGGGTAGGGGGTGTCCAGGGGGTGGGCGGACTGTCCACAGGGGTGGGGGCTATCCAAGTGGGGAGGGGATGTCCACGAGGGTGGGCAGTCTTTCTATGAGTGTGGAGGGGCAGTCCAGAGGGGTCGGGCTATCCAGGGGGTGGGTGGGCTTTCCACGGGGGTGGGGACTGTCCAGGGGGTAGGTGGTGTCCAGGGGGTCGACGAGATATCCACGAGGGTGGGGGTTTTCCACGGGGGTGTGGGGTGTCTAGGGGGTGGGTGGGCTGTCCACAGCGGTGGTGAGGCTGTCCAAGGGGTAGAGGTTGTCGAGGGGTGGGGGATTTCCAGGTGATAGGGTGGGGGGGGGGGGGGGGTTGTCCAATGGGTACGAGGTGTCCAGGGGGTGGGTGGGCTTTCCACGGGGGTGGCAGTGCTATCCAGGGGGTAGGGGTGTTCAGGGGGGCGAGTTTTCCATATGAGTGGGGGGGCTCTGCACGAGGGTAGGGGTGTCCAGGGGAGGTCGTGATGTCCACGGGGGTAGGGAGGCTATCCACAAGGGAGAGGTTGTCCATGGGGGTTGGGGGGGGGGGGCTATCTAGGGTGGTAGAGGGGCTGTCCAGGGGGGTGGGTGGGCTGTCCATGGGGGTGGGGGATGTTCAGTGGGGTATGGGGTGTCCAAGGGGTGGGCATGGCTATCCAAGGGAAGCAGGGTGTCCAGGGGTGGGCGGGATGTCCATAGGGTGGGGTGTTGTCTAGTGGGTAGGGCTGTACATGGGATTGGGCACACTGTCCATGGGGGCGGGGGGTGTCTACCAGGGTGGGGGCTATCCACGAGGGGAGGGTTGTTTAGGGGTGTGGGCGAGCTGTCCACAGGGGTGGCAGGGATATCCGGGGGTGGGCTGTCCCCGACAGTGGGGGATGTCTCGAGTGGTACGAGGTGTCCATGAGGGGTGGGAGTGGCCGTCCAAGGGGTATGAGGTGTCAAGGGGGTGGGTGGTCTGTCCACAGGGGTTGGGGGCTGTCCACGGGGGTGGGGAGTCCAAGGGGTTGGTGGGTTATCCATGGTGGAGGGGGGGGGGATGTCCACGGGGGGAGGGGCTGTCCTGGGGGTGGGTGGCCTGTCCACGATGGTGGTGGGGCTGTCCAGGAGGGTGGGTGGGATATCTATGAATTTTGGGGGGCTTTCTAGGGGGTACGGGGTGTCCAAGGGGTGGGTGAGGCTCTCTAGGGGGTACGAGGTGTCTAGGGGTTGGGAAGGCTATCCATAGGGGTGGTGGGGCTGTCAAGGGGGTAGGGGGTGTCCAGGGGGTGGGAAGGCTATCCACGGGGGTGGGGTTATCCATGGGAGTAGGGGGTGTCCATGGGGTGGGTGGTATGTTCCATGGGGGTGGGGGCTATCCACAGGGGGAGGGGCTATCCAGCGGGGTTGGTGGGCTATCCAAAGGGGGTGGCAGGGTGGTCCAGGGGGTAAGGGTGTCCAGGGGGTGGTTGGGCTGTCCACGAGGGTGGAAGGGCTATCCAGGGGAGGGGTGAATCAGTCACAAAAAATCAACAATTCACGTTTTATTATATATAGATAAAAAATAAAGATAATGAGACCTACCTAATTGCACATATATTCAGGTACAAAAAATCAATAAACATAAATGGTCACTAATATCAGTAAAAAATGTAATGGATCAAGCTCTCCCTCATCACATTCACTATCATCACTATTGTCATCACCCTCACCCTCATCCCCATCATCATTACAATCATTGTCCCTACCCTACTCAAAGCCCTCCTCCCCTCCCTCATATTCAGCCTCAACCTCTTTGTCTTCATCCTCCTCCGCCTCAGCCTACTCCTCACCATCATCAACAAAACCACTATGACATCCACCTGTTTCACCATATATAGAACACATAAATGAAATATATTGATCACAAGGAGTTCTATCCCCTAGTGGAATTGTTGTATGTAAAACTTCTATCATTTTCATATATGCAGTGTTTTCTCTAATATACTATTCTGCCAGGTCTCTGGCCCATTTTCAGCATTTTTTACCCATGCCTTAACCCGCTGCAACTTGGTGGCACTATAACTCGTACCTGAGGAGGGCCAATACCTCGTCAGTACTATACTTTTCCCAGTTCGACAGCATACTCTACTAGTGTTCTCATCTCCCAACACCTAATGTAAGTGATTTTTTGGCACAAATTTGTCAGGTTCCTAGGCATCAAGGGCATCTAAAGTATCATGTTAAAAATATAAATTAATTTTTAAGTTACAAAATATAGATTAAAATTTTAAATCTAAAATTATAACATACAATCTGCTGCTGAGTCGGTTCATTAACCACACTTTCATCTTTATTACTTCTACTTGAGAAAAACAGTTTTTCTCAAGGTACACGTCCTTCTATATTCATTTTATGCCTCTAGAATTACATTGAATATATGAAAGCATAATTAAAAAATTGGATACCAATAATTAAATTCATAACTAAAATTATATAAAACTTCAAAAATCAAATAAATTATAGAGGAATCAATAGAATGTAAAAGTCATAAATAATGATTATAAACTGTCCTACCTACTGCCTCTCATGATCTGTCATCGTAGTACATCCCAATATGTTGTGGTATTGTTTAGCATCAATTTCTTTATTTCTTCTAGATGATTCCAAAATAAAATTCAATAATTTAGTATTTTGAAAAAAATGAAAATTTCATTTAAATACCTCTGATTTAATTAATACCTTAAACTGGATAGTTCTTCAATGAGTAATAATCTGTCGATACAGTTATAACAAGAAAATCATCCATGATAGGGACCACCACTAACTCTTTGACAACTCTTGAATGCCAGCCAATATAAAATTCAAGCTTATAAAGTCTCTAATGATCACCTAAGTCATTTAGACCTACTGGCCATGCACCCTCACTATAAGGGGAAATTAAACCGAAGCTTACACCAAAAATTAAATTTATATAAATATGAAAAATAATATATTTCAGTAAATACAACATATTTTTTTACCCATATCTCTTCCCAAGCCTTATCCTTGACATCATTTGGAAACTTCCTCCATGAGAGCGTGCAGACAGGAATGATGTCCAGATATTTGGAAATCATCGCCAAAAAACCCCGACATTGCTACCCTGATTTTTGAATCATATTAATATCATCATTGTAGTCCACCATCAAATGCGTGCAGCAGTTCCACACCACACGCATGCGTGTACACCCCCAACCCCGCCTCCTATCAGTAGATATATCTGTTACGAATGAAAAACAAAAATTTTATCATTAAATGTTATAATGAAAATAAATAATGGTGTATGACTTTGTTAGGGTTATAAAAGTATACCTACGGTAGTATAATAAATGGACACCACTAGATCCGCAGAAACTGAAGGAACACCCTATACTGGTGGAGTTGGTCATAATGTATGCTCCGTAAGGACAGACTTTGGCAGAGTAGGAGTCGAAGATGATGGAATATAAAATCTTGGAGAGAAAGAAGAAGAAGTAAAAGAAGATGATAGGGATGTCTTGCCGAATGATGGATGGGGAGTGGGAATAATCATCGGATATGGTACAGATGGGTGAGGAGGATCAGATGTAAAGCATGGTGAAAAAATGGGAGGCCTAAATATCATGTGTGTCCCTAATGAAAAACCAGGATTATAATGTGGGATGTATGGTATGTCAGTGGGAGGGACATGGTCTAATCGGGTATGACGACTAGATCATCTAGCTCTCATACCACCCCCCTCATATGAACACCCCGAGTATTGGGACCACTACTAGGATCTTCATCAATTAACTATCTCCTAATAGATGGATTCGGAAAAATTGTTTAAAAACAATTATTCACATGACATTATATATTATTTATTTATATATATTTGAAATAAAATTCACATTATAGGAACTAGTGATGGAATTCCCAGCTCATTCATGCGACGATTGTTGTCCATAATCTATTTCCATCACTGCTCATCAACTGGTTTCATTTCCTATATTTGAAAACAAATATGGAATTAAATAGAAAAGGATTACAAATGTGTAACCCAAAAAACCATACACCCAATTGTAAACACACCACCCAATTGTAAACCATGAATATCATACATATAAATCACAATACACCCAATTGTAAACACTCACCAAATATCATATGTGGATCAGATTTTATGAACCATGATTCGATGGGACACTCTCATGGGATTATGAGCATTGTTATAAAATTAGGTGACATGGAGTTGTATGAATGTTAAAATTGTATGAGATAAATATGGATATGGGAGAAGAACCTAAGTGCTATTTCTTTGTAGAGATCACTTTTTCTTGTAAGGGTAAGTGTGATTGTTGGTATGGATCTTTAAGAAAAGTCTAAACGTGTGAAAGAAGTTATACATTGGTTATATGCGATTCCTATTTTTTTAGATTATCAGAGTGGAAAACACACACCTATCCCTGGACGGCCCCCCCCCCCCACCCCTACTACCCCCCTCACCTGTGCAGCCCCCCCCCCCCCCACTCGGATAGCCCCCCAACCCCACCTGGACACCCCCACCACACTTGGACATCCCGCCCCCATCCTCCCTAGACAACCCACACCCCCACATCTCCCCCACCTAGACATCCCATGCCACCCTCTTGACAGCCCACTCCCCCTTGACATCCCACACCCCTTCCCCCACCTGGATAGCCCACCCACCACAACCCTTGGACAGCCAACCCCCTCACTGGACAACCCATAACCCCTCCCCTATAGGCCCTACCACCTACAACCCCCCTAGGTAGCCCCCCCCCCCACCTGAACATCCCACGCCCCACACCCCCCATTGGACACCCCACACCCCCTCCCACACCTAGACAGCCCACCCCACCCCCTGTACAGCCAACCCCCCTTGGACAGCACACCCCCATCCCCCCTGAACAACCCACCCCCCCCCAGGACAGCCCACACCTCCTATCCCACCTAGACACCCCACCCTGACCCCCCATGGACAGCCCACACCACTCCTTGGGCAGCCCATACCCCCTCCCCCACACACCTGTAGCTCCCTACCCCCCGAAGGACCCTACCCCCCTAGACAACCCATCCCCCACTTGGACATCCCCTACCTCTCCTGCAGCCCCCTTTAGAGTAATTTTATTTAAAATAATTTTATTCCTTAAGAAAGGAAAACCATCATGAATTATCCATTTCATTCCAAACAATCCATTCAATTTATCAAAACAAGAAAAATTAAATTTATCAAAACATGAAAAATTTAATTTATAATGCTCTATGGTTCACATAGGAAATGTCATTGGGGAAAGGGAAAATCAACTAAATTTCTAATTCTAATTTAAAAATTGGACCAAACACATAGGAGGTGCGGTGGTGTCTATGAGGTGTGCTGGTGTCCCGTGGGGTTGCCTATGGGGGTGGCAGGGGGGGTGGTGTACAAGGGGTGGAGGAATTCTAGTGGGCGGGGTGTCTAGGGGGTTGTCAAGGGGTGGGGGTGTCCAGGGGGTGGGGAGGGGTTTGTTCAAAGGGTTGGGGTGTCCAAGGGGGTGGTGGTTTCTAGGGGGTGGGGTGTCTATGGGGGGGTGAGGGTTTTCCAAGGAGGGTGGGGGTGGGGTGTCCAAGGGGTGGGGGAGTGGGTTGTCCAAGGGGTGGGGGTGTTCAGGGGTTGTGGGTTGCAGGGGGTGCGTCTTGTCCAATGGGGGGTCAAGGGTGTGGGGGATGTCCAGGGGTCGGAGGTGTCTAGGGGGTGGGTGTTGTCCTATAAGGGGTGTCTAGGGGGTGTTGTTGGGTTGTCTAGGAGGGCGGAAAGTGTCTAGGGGGTGGGGTGGTGGTGTTCAGAGGTGCCAATTCATCCTCAATATCAATACCCTTCCCATTATTCCTTGAAAAAAACTATAAATAAAAAACCCAAATCAAATTTTCAACTAAACTAAAGTCCATATAATCTACCATATCACCCCACTAAAAAACCCATTACAATGTTTGAAGTGTAGAAAAAAAATAAAACAAACGAAAGGGTTCAATATTCTACAGACCATAGGAAGTCAAATGAGTCCCAAATAAAAACAAGAAAACATAAAAAAATAGTGGTAGAACATTAAAACTAAGGTAATACTTACTAATTTGTTGTGTAGTAAAAAAAATTATTAATTGTATATGGATATATGACTGAAAATATTTTTGCAGCTGAGAAAACTTTGTGAGGAGCTTTGGATTAGGGTCTACAGGGTCTACAATTGGGCCGATGGGTGCTGTGTATTTGAGGGAAACCATTCCCAATAGTTTTGAAAAACCATTGGGAAAGCCTCACTTTACCAACTGTTTATTAAAACCGTTGGAATATCATAGACGGAGTAAATATTTCCCAATGTTTTTGTCAAACTGTTGGTAAATATTGACTACAATAACACATTTCCAACGGTTTGAGAAAATCATTGGAAAATATTGCCTATTTTATTGTATACCAACAGTTTGAAGAAATCATTGCTATATATCTATTGAAAAACCCTTCATTTCTAGTAGTGTTCCTGCTATGTTATCAAAAGTAAGGGTTCATTCTTATACAAAAACATAAATTCTTTCTGAAAAGAAACCTCCTTAGATCTTTAGTCAATAATAGAATGATAAATGGAAAACCAATTAATACCCAAAATAACATCAAACTCTACTAGAGGCAGAAAAATAATGTTTGTTGGTAGATTATTTTTGAACAAAAGGAAAAAAAGGTTCTTATAGTTCCTTTTTGACTGAACATTCACTCTCAGTGTTTCTACCATAATTTCAACATTCATATCTTGATATGGAATTTCCAATTCACTAGAAATTTTCCCAGAAATGATATAATTTTTAGACCCTAAATCAATGAACACATTATCATAATCTGAATAAACAAACAGTGTACCTAATCCTACTTCATTTGGTGACCCAACATCTGCTCAAGTATTTTCAAAGGATTTCACGATTCCTTTCTGCTTGTATTTTGGTTGTTTCCCATCATTTGAGTTGTCTTTCGGACACTTATTTGCATAACGACCCATTTCATTTCCCTTAAAACAGTTTACTAAATATAAATCATATTTTGTCTTACCATTACCCCCATCTTTTTTTATGCAATGAGTAGCCTTATGTCCCATTTTACTACATTGGTATCACTTACCAGAATTCAAAAGACATTCCCCAACATTCTTTTTACCACAATGTTTCCATTCTTTAAACATAAGTTTTTACCATCAGCCTTTTTTGAAGATTTATTCAATTTCTTTTTCCACCTCAACCTCGTATTCTATTTTATTTCAAAGAACACAAGATCATTGGAAAATTTAATTTCCAACTTCTCTGCACATTGAACATGTTTTTAATAACATTTGAACTAAAGAGCAGATAAATCCATTCGATACTTGGGCTTTAATCCTGAGTAGAAATGATTGATTTTACTATCACGATCTCCTATAAAATATGAAGAATACCTTTCCAGTAGAGTGAATTTTTTTTCATAAGCGGCTATTGAGTCATCCTCCTCTCTCAATTATATGAATTGTTTTTTCAGAATAAGACGTACCACTATTGACGCTCCTTTCGTCACAGAATCTAAAGATCGGAAAAGGGAATATCTGAGCTCAAAGTGATTAAATCCTTTGAAGAAACATCAAAAATCGACAAAGGGATGAAAAAGGAGAACATTGCCCATAAGTCGCGCAAGTTCCCTCTTGGTCGCGCAAGTACACTTGCGCGCCACCTCAACACTTGCGCGACTCCTCATGGTCGTGCAAGGGACTTGCGCGACATATCTGGTAACCGCCCAGTAACCGCCCGGGGTCTTCTTTTGCCTATAAATAGACCCTGTGGGCCCCCCATTCGAGAGGATCTCTTTCCAAAAACTCGGATCAAATCTCCCGACGCCCAAGTCTCTTCTCAAAGCTTCCGGAACACTTCTAAGGTAATCTCTTACCTAGAACGGAAGATCTAAAGAGAAGAAGGAAGGCCCAAGTGTTGAAACTTATCAAACACTTGCGCGCCAACTTAATTCCTTCAATATAACTTGCGCGTCCCTTCTCTGGAAGAACTTCAAGAGGATTATAAAGGGTTTAATAAAGAGTCGCTCAAGTATTTCAACTCTGGTTGAAAATCGCGCAAGTATCCCTCATGTCGCGCAAGTATACTTGCGCGACCAACACTTGCGCGCCGACGCAAGACTTGCGCGACCTTCAAGACTTGCGCGCCCCTATCTTTTTGGGTGCCCATCTTGCCCATTTTTACCCCTCTTAAGCCATTTCACCCTTCCTATTCAAGATTCAGTCTTCAAGATACTCTTTAAAGCCATTTATGGCATGATTTCTTGATTTGACATCTTTATCTGAAAGGAATTCTGTGAAATATCTCTCAAAACCTAGTGATTTAAACATCTTTATGTCACCAAAGATTGAGAGTTCATTCATTTCAACCTCATCCTTTAAAATGAGAGAATCCCTAACCTGGGTCTCCTTTTCAGGAATAAGACTCAGTCATAACCTTGGGCTTCCTTTTCAGGAGTAAGCCCCAAGTCCCCTAACCTAGGCTTCCTTTTCAGGAATAAGTCCTAGTCATAAATCTTGGGCATCTTTCTTAAGAATAAGCCCCAATCAAGTCCTTTAATCTTGGGCATCCTCCTCAGGAGTAAGCCCCAAACCTTAATCCATAACCTGGGTCTCCTTTTCAAAAATAAGACTCAGTCATAACCTTGGGCTTCCTTTTCAGGAGTAAGCCCCAAGTCCCCTAACCTAGGCTTCCTTTTCAGGAATAAGTCCTAGTCATAAAATCTTGGGCATCTTTCTTAAGAATAAGCCCCAATCAAGTCCTTTAATCTTGGGCATCCTCCTTAGGAGTAAGCCCCAAACCTTAATCCCTAACCTGGGTCTCCTTTTCAGGAATAAGACTCAGTCATAACCTTGGGCTTCCTTTTCAGGAGTAAGCCCCAAGTCCCCTAACCTAGGCTTCCTTCTCAGGAATAAATCCTAGTCATAAATCTTGGGCTTCCTTTTCAAGAGTAAGCCCCAAGTCTCTTAAAATTTCTCTTAACCAGTCACAAATTATCTTTGATTTGGGTTTCCTTTTCAGGAATAAAACCCAATCATAAGTCCCCTCCTAACTTGGGCATCCTCCTTAGGAGTAAGCCCCAAGATTAGAGTATTCAAATCTCCATGAAGCACATATAACTTTATGGACCCTGTTCATGGATTTTCTCCCTAAAAGTAAATCCTAAACCTTCTCCTATCTGGGCAGTCATCTATGCATAAGCCCCAAAACAAATTCTTATGGTTGCATCTTTTATGGCACAATTGTCTAAATTTTACCAATACCTCTTGTTTCTCACACCGAGCATGACTCACGTGAGCTTAGAGTGTAAAAGTAATTATGACATTCATCTTTGAGCCATCAATCATAAAACATCATATCCCATTCCTCGAACTACGTGGGTTCTGATTCCTTTTCCAAAACAAAGGATACGTAGGTAGCCCATTTATGGGTTCGATCCCAACTTTGAAATAATCTATGTTCATCTGAATGACGATAAACTTCAAGTGCCCCACTGAGTGGCTTTAAAACCAGCTTGGTCATCATAATGACCAAGAGACTTTTATATAAATGTTTTGAAGGATACCATTGACCAAGAATCTCTAAACAAATATAGATGATTCTGTATTGATGAAGAACCTCGAATACATATAAAAGATTCTCTAAATTTCTTGCATATTTAATCATTGATTGCTAAAACTAAAGGAAAGCTCATTTTATACTTGGTAATGTAATAAGGATTCACGAACTTAACTTAAATCTATAAAGAGAGTCCCGGAGTAGACAATAATTCCCCTCAAAAAGGTGTGATGAGTCCGACCTCCCATCCTCTCGACCAATGTAAATTCCTAAGCCTCATTAGCTCACAAGCTAATGAGCGCCTGCCTTTGGAAAGTAGGTCCAAACGGATGTGGAATCATTGGATGTTTCCGGTTCTACGAACAAACCCGTTAGAAACCGATCGGAACATTTGAATCTCCCGTCCAGGAGGTCATCCCCGGATTCCGCGCGAAACAAAAAATGGTGAACCCGACGTGAATCCTTAACCAAGTTAAAGTGATGTTCTTCTTATCTGTTAGGCCCTTTGGGCCAACAAGGCAATCATTGACATGTGCTCATCCAAAAGATGCAGTGGCCGGATTCATCTTGATTATGTCTGTTACATGGAACAGGCACTCTTTTTTCAAGATCTTCTACAAAAATGGCTTTCCTTAAATTCACCCCTGTGAATACTGCTGCTGGGAACACCTCTACTGTGAGGTCTACTGCTGTGAAAACCAATGCTGCTACTCCTGCTGGAACGTCATCCGCTCTGAGGATGACATCACCAACTCAGCGTCTTCAACGCTGTGTTTCTAATGCACTGGTTAAGGAGTACCGTCGCAATGGTACTATCCCAACTCTGGAGGCCGCTCGTCAAGCCCTCCAAGTTAACAATTCTACCTGGTCATCCGGACAACGGCGACCAGCAATCAAGAAGCAGGCGGTGCTGACTACCATCTCTAACCGTTTCGGGTCGTTATCCCCGGAACGCAGTTTCCACTCACTCCCTTACTCCGAGGAAGTGAAGGAGCAGGTCCCGCAGGACCTTAATTCAAAAAGACAGGAGTCCTTCTCAAGGGCTCCCATCAACAATCGCCGCCAGACTCGTGCGGTAGTGCACCCTCAACATGATGAGGGTACCGACTCCAGGCGTTCAGCTCAGGTTCCTCGAACCCGAGCAGGCAAGATGAATCGCCAGAGACGGAATCCGGTTAACAATAGGCAGGTTGTCATCCCTGCCATCTCCGGAGAAGTCCACCAACCTAACGTGGTGGCAAACAACGAGCAGGCATACACACCTGTCCGTTTTAATCCCGCTGTCCAGCAGACTCGTCTGGCAGCATCAAGCCGATCCCGCCAGGCAATTCCGGCGGAGTACCATAGGCAGGAGCATACACCTGCTTATACATCAGCAGTTAGTCAGCAGGCTCGTCTGACTACATATGATAGATCTCGTCAACCGCATTTGACGAAGTGTAATCAGCAGGCACATACACCTGCTAATACTAATCAAGCCTACCAACAGTCTCGTTTGGTAGCGCACGGAGAAGTCAGTCGGAAAGCCCCGACGACAAACAGGAGGCAGACTAAACTCTCTGCCTCCACACTTGAGTGCTGTCAGGATTCACTGACAGGAAAAGGAGGACAGGAGCAGGCACATACACCTACTCCAAGCTCGGAATGGACGTATATCCCTGTTCCGGCGGCTGAAGTCACCAAACATATTTTGTCAATGGTGAAAGAGCAGAAGCAAATTCCTGCTCATATTCTGGATGCTTGCCAGGATATTATAACAGCTTCAGCATCATCTCAGGGACAGACACATAAATCTATCCCTAGCAGTGGAGTGACACATCAACAATTCACTCCGGAACAGACACACACATCTGTTCGAGTCCAAGAGGGTTGTGGGGCCTACTCCCCCATATCATACGGACAACCAAGTCAGGCACATACACCTGATTTAAGCGATGATCGTCAGCCTAACCTGACCATCTTTCCTGATCAGGCACATACACCTGCTCAGAGCAATCACTTTCGTCATCAAGTGATTTCTAAAGCGAGTAAGAAGGCATCTAAGAAAAAGATTCGCCCAGCACAGTCAGGAGATCAAAGGCCAATCTGCAACAAGGCCTTGCTCGATGCTGGAGTTCTTGAAGCCCTCAGACATTTATCTGTCGGAATTCAAGATTCTACTCCCTCAGTTCCCAATAACAGGAACATTAATCCCGAAGGTCTTCAACAGACACTTCCTCATGAAGACTTGCTTCATGAAAATTCGGTCAATCTTGAAGTTTCTTCTTCAGATGAGAACCACAGGAACCCTCTGTGTAGTCAGAAGACCAAGGAGCAAGAGATCTCATCTTTTGCTATAACCCATCATGAAGGTCCTCCTCATGGTGATGAACTTCGCTGCGAAAGTCCTCTCCGCAGTAGTGATTCACATTTTCTCGAAAATTCTTCAGAAGGCAATGTAGTGACGAGAAAGCCCTCCTATCTCGAGGCACTTGCAAACGTAAAACCAGTCATGTCTGAAGTTTTACTATCGGCAGGTGAAACTCTTTCTCCATCAGAAGATATCTTGGGGTTCAGGTTATTCTCCGAACCTTCCCTGGGTCATTCATCTTCCAGCATGAATAGTGATTCCTCTACCAATCTTGTTGAATCCGATGAAGCAACAAGGAAACACCAACTCTGGTCCAAACAGGTAGAAGAATCTTCATTTAATGATAAAGAGGAAATGCTGAACATGAGGAAAAAACTGGCAAAAGGTGAAGTACCAGTCATGTTTTGGCCTTTGGCTGACTCACAGTATGACATTCCAAAGATGTTGACGGATCATGGAATCCATGATATTCGTCTCAACATATGGAAAAATCTTTGTCAATTAAAGAAGAAGGTATTATCTTACGATGAATATGAAAATCATCTTAAGATAATAGAAGGGTTACAACGCCAGATTGATTTGGCATCTCTATCAGTCTCTCGGTATCCGAAGGCTGAAAAGCAACAGAGAACCCTTCAACGTTCATGCCTTGGCACACTAAGAAGATTGCGTCAGTTAATTTCCAATGCTCCATCTAATGTTCATATCAGAGGATGGGGTATTCACGGAGCACTACATTTCACAGTGCTTTCCGGTCAGCAAAGCCCGCCGAAAATGGTCTCATGCAATGTTATCGCCCATGGCCGGCCACAGTCAATGGGCTTTGTTCATAATCAAAATCTTGCTCGAGATCAAGCTTCAACTAGTTCCTCTCAAAATCAAGTATATAGAGAACAGGTTGTTGAATTGCTCCTACATCAAGCAGGCAAGAATATTGCGCAAGCCTCTCGTCTGGAGCAAACACGTCATCAAATGACAGAAGTTTCGGAAATCATCCAACGGTCTGTTGAACCAGGTGATAAAAGTGGATACAGGTTAATGCATCCAGCTAATTTCCGAACTAAGATTCGCAAGATCACGAGAGATTTTAAAAAGATCTCAGACATAGCATGTCAAGAGACACCCCAGCTTGCCAGACTGGGGACTTCTCTAACCCAACCCTCAGAATCAACGAATGGGATTCGAGGAGTTGAGCGGAAGCAACAGGAACACCCCCAGTCCACCGGACTGGGGACTTTTTCAAATCTTCAATCCCTCCCTCAGAGAAAGTCAGTATTCTCTCGATTAGGGAATAAGCCTCAAGAGGAACGAAGAGCCAAGATGTCAGGAGATTCTCTCCAAGTGACGGTTCTCCAAGAAATTCCTGAGGGATCAAGTCAACGGAATGCCATGCCTTATCATGGACATAAAAGGAGACAATATCACCGAAATGATGATAGAAAGGATTCCATGAAATATGCATCCATTAATGTCATCACTGCCGTTGCTGCTGATTCACCAGATGAGGCTCAATCAGAGGGATCAGATGAAGAGGTTCCTGCTCAAGAAGTTGCGCACACAGACCTAAATGAAGAAGGTGTGCGCACACGTAATCAAAGGCTTACCCAAAATATGGGTATTCCTTCAAGTAACCCACTTCCCCCTCTCCGAAAAGGATCCAATAAGGGGAAAGGAAAGAATCAGGTTACTTATCACCCTTCCTCTGAAGGAGGTCAATCGCTCTCATTAGAGCAAAGGTTTGCACAACAGGAGGAAGAAATGAAAGAATTAAGAAGGTTGAATGCAGAACTACTTCAGAGTAGTCTTCTTCTTAAGAATGCTGAAGTCCGACAGCCGAATGAATTTGTTGTAACTACTGAGATGGATCAGGAATATCCTCCTTTATCAGTACACCCACAGAGGTCTAATCCTACGGGTCAAACGCAACAACGGTTGGCAGCACTACCATTAGTTGCAGCACCAACCTCCACGGCTGTCCAAGCTCCATTCATTGCACCTACCCAAAACCAAGTTCAACCTGACATTTCTCAAAAGTTAATAACTACTATTGATTCCTTAACAGCTCGGTTAGAAACTATGGAAGGGAAACGGGCGCAAGTTCAACCTGAAAAGAAATTTTACCCTGAATGGGTAGATTCAATTTCTCCTCCATCCAGTTTTGGAAACCCTATTTTCCCTACTTTTAAGGGATCAGGTGACCCTGAACAACATTTGACGCATTACATGTCTTGTTGTGATCCTATGATGGGAACTCCAGAGCAACAAGAAGCAGTGAAACTCAGATGCTTCGTGCGAACCTTGCAAGGACCAGCTTTTGTCTGGTATACAAGCTTGAAATCCCGGTCAGTCATCGGATGGGAGGATCTTCGTCAAAAATTCCTTCTTCAGTTCAGCTCAACTTTGCCAAAAACGACAGTTTTCGATCTTACAAACTGCAAGCAAAGGGAGAATGAAAGAGTCTCTGATTTCATTGCTCGTTGGAAGGGATTAACATATTCCTTGAGTTTATCACTCCCTCAGGAGGAATTGTTGCCAATCTGTGTGGCAAATTTGCGTGACGAATTACGCACGCCATTGATCCCAGTGAAATACACAGGAGGGTTTCGAGACCTTACTTCAATCGCTCAACAGATTGAAGATTCCCTTTTACAGGCTAAGGTTAAATCTCGTGTAATTCCATCAGCCCCAGGAAGAAGAATGGGTAAAGAAGAAACTGCTACAGTTATGCTTAAACAGGAACCTGTACCTATTTCTACTTCAAAACCTTCATCTTCTCGAAGGGCTCCACCTCCTAAACGCCAACAACAAAGGCTGTTTCGTCCAAATGATCAAAAAGTTCAACGACGAAAACAATTTGAGGATATGAAGAGTAAAACATACTCTTTCCAAAGTGAGCAAGTTCCTGGTTACTTCATTTCAGCTCTGGAAAATAATTTGGTTCAATTACCAGTGCCGAAGAGACCAAACAAGGAAGGAGATGAAGACCGTCCCAATTATTGTCCCTTTCATCAAATGTTGGGACATCTCATCCAGGAGTGTTTTGTCTTTAAAGACCTCCTAAAAAAGATGGTCGACTTGGGACAAGTCAAATTGAAGGGTTCTTCAGCTCATGTAGCGTATATTACCGCTACAGATCCAGAGGAAGGAGGCGAGTGGCAGGAAGTCAAAAGCAAAACTGCGAAAAAATATGATGATTGGATGGTTAGAAAGACAATCAATCGGACCCATTCCATTTTGCGAACACAATTGAAGAAGCCAATTGTGTCTCCTACAAAAGCTGCAGTAAAGCCTCTATCAAAAGACAAATCCTCAGAAGGGCAGAGCAATTTAAAGAAGAAAGAGGAATCAGAAGAAGATGAGTATGTATCAAAGCCTAAATTGTCTTTGACTTTGGAAGATTTCATGCCTTCTACTTCAAAGCCACGGGCACCGTCCCACCAAACGGCACAGCCTAAACAGGCTAATCAGGCAGAGTCTTTATCAGACGAAGAGTTAATCTTTGGTTCTGTTTGATCTCAATGGATGGAGAACACATCACGACTCCAACTAATGCTAGATTTCTGAAGAAGTATTTTGTATAAACACAAAATATTGTTCCCAGAACCAAGACTTACAATTGGTTCATACAACAAGGTCCGGTATGACCTTAAACTACACCAAGGTCCGGTATGACCTTAAACTACACAATGGTCCAGTATGACCTTAAACTACAACAAGGTCCGGTATGACCTTAAACTACAACTTCGTCCAACATGACATTAAACTGTGTCACATATTCTGTCCGAGATGACATTAAACTATAATACGTCCAGCATGACGATAAACTGTACGGTCCATGAATATGACCTTAAACTATTCGCACTTATGTCCCTGCAACATGACACTAAACTGTGCAGCACCAATAGTCCTAACTGCAAGACTTTAAACTGCATAGTCCCTGATTTTGTCCTACATGACAATAAACTGTACAGAAAGTCCTTAATATGTCCTACATGACACTAAACTGTATATGTCCGAGATGACATTAAACTATATTTTGTCCTAGCAACATGACATTAAAACTGTGTGGCGCTTTCATCGTCCAGCATGACATTAAACTGTAAAAAAAAATCCCCAGAACTGATATCCTCATATTGGTTCACCTTAGTCCTAGCTACATGACTTTAAACTGTATAAAAGTCCCTCACGTCCGGATAGACGTTAAACTATATAATCATCAAAAGTCCAGCATGACATTAAAACTGCACAATCCCCCTTTCGTCCAATATGACGTTAAACTGTATTGTCCCCATCGTCTTAACTACATGACGCTAAACTGTACAGAAAGTCCTTGATATGTCCTACATGACATTAAACTGTGCATCGTTAAGGTTGTTATTACCTCTTGTTTCTCACACCGAGTATGACTCACGTGAGCTTAGAGCGAACATCAACCATAACACTCCCTTTGGGCCACTAACCATGTGTAAGTCCCAACAACATTTTTTAGATCATTGTCCACAAGAACAACTTGATCATTAATTCATTCTTTAATTGAACTACACGGACTTTGATCCTTGCCCTCCAGGCTGGGTATGTAGGCAACCTCCCAAAGGTTCAAGCCCAAAAACAATCTCTTCACATTGGTTCACCACCATCTCATATGATGATGATTTGTGAAACCACCCCTGGAATCAATATCTTTACATTGATTCACTTTCGTCCTTGTTATATGACGTTAAACTATACAACACTTTTGTCCGGTATGACAATAAACTACAATATTCTTTGATTTCCTCATTTGAGAAGGAACCATTATTAACATTGATTCTTTTTTCAATCATGGTTTTCATTTTCAAAAGACTACGTGCATACATGGTAATGCCTAAACCTTTTTTAGAAACCATCATTGCACTAAAGTCCCCTTTCACCCTTCACATGTACGAAACAAATTTGTACTAAGGGTAATTCCAGAACTACGTGGACTTGATTCCCATCCTTATGGGATACGTAGGAACATTCGAGTGTCCCTCGAATCCAGTCCCAAGTCTTTTGGGCCTAACCCCAAATTTCACTTTTAGTCCCTTGGCTGAAAATTCCTCATGAAAACACACACTGTGTATTGATTATTATGGTCCGAATTCTATGACCTTAAACTAAGATTACTCATACTTTCGTCCTGAACGACGTTAAACTGCATTTCAAGAACTACGTATGGCTTGATTCTCATTCTTATGAGATACGTAGTGAAGTCCAAGTTTCAATTCAGGACCCAGCCACAACATGATTATGGTTTTCATTGACCTATGTATCTCTATATACATTGAAAAATACCCATATTTATGTATTATAATCCTAACCTTAAATATTTTCAGATCTTCATAACCCTTTTCATGACTTCTAGTCACAAAAATGTCAAACTTCTGAGAATTCTTTTGCCTGACTATGCAGCACGTGCCCATAGGTGGCCTTGCATAAACAGTCCACATAAAAGACTTGTCAGCCAAGAGATGCTATTTATTTGACCATGCAGCCAATGCCCATAGGTGGCCCTACATGTTTTCAACCCCCTAACGGGTTTGTTAAATAATAGTAACTTCATTCTTGGGAAGAATGCCTCTTTTGTCCTAATTTGTCTTAAACGATAGTATGTATGGATGCGCAAAAATACCCATCCTTAACGTATTTGTCCCATATCCTTTTTCATGATCTGAAAGTATTCAAGCCTATGGTTTATTCTTCTTCCCTACGTTTGGGTCAGACCTTCGTAGGAGTGATATTCATCCAGTTCTTCGATATTCTTGTTTGGAAATATCTTCTCCATATTCAAGTACCTCTTTCCATACAACAAAATCTATGCTTTAGAAAATTTGAATCTCCATAAACTTTCACTGGCTTTTAGCACTAGGAAAGTAAATTTCTGGGAGTTCTTTTACCTGACTATGCAGCACGTGCCCATAGGTGGCCTTGCATAAACAGTCCACATAACAGACTTGTCAGCCAAAAGATGCTATTTTATTTGACTATGCAGCCAATGCCCATAGGTGGCCCTGCATATTTCAACCCCCTAACGGGTTTTGTTAAATAATAGTAACTTCATTCTTGGAAACTACTTCTTCTAATGCCTTTTAGCTCTTTTTTCATATCATTCCTCAGATTCAAATATTCTTAAGCCATAGTTTACATTTTTTCCCTCATACTTGAGTATGGTAAATATGTTTTCAGATAAATTGTCAAGGAATTGAATCCATTTTAATCCATTTTCGGTCAAAGCTATTTCGACCTTAATCATTAGCCCCTTTATGTCCGGCATGCATGACTTTAAACTGCCCACAAAAGGCAAAGGAACTCTGAATAAAAGTCAAGTTCCAGCACACTTGCGCGCTGCCCTCTGCGCCTTGAAGGACTTGCGCGCACTCCCTTTTCCTTTGGAGGGATTCGACTTCCTCAGAGTCAAATCCTCATTTCTTTCCGGATCCAACTCTGAGGGGGGACTTTTGTTGACGCTCCTTTCGTCACAGAATCTAAAGATCGGAAAAGGGAATATCTGAGCTCAAAGTGATTAAATCCTTTGAAGAAACATCAAAAATCGACAAAGGGATGAAAAAGGAGAACATTGCCCATAGGTCGCACAAGTTCCCTCTTGGTCGCGCAAGTACACTTGCGCGCCGCCTCAACACTTGCGCGACTCCTCATGGTCGTGCAAGGGACTTGCACGACATATCTTGTAACCGCCCAGTAACCGCCCGGGGTCTTCTTTTGCCTATAAATAGACCCTGTGGGCCCCCCATAGAGAAGATCTCTTTCCAGAAACTCGGATCAAAGCTCCCGACGCCCAAGTCTCTTCTCAAAGCTTCCGGAACACTTCTAAGGTAATCTCTTACCTAGAACGGAAGATCTAAAGAGAAGAAGGAAGGCCCAAGTGTTGAAACTTATCAAACACTTGCGCGCCAACTTAATTCCTTCAATATAACTTGCGCGTCCCTTCTCTGGAAGAACTTCAAGAGGATTATAAAGGGTTTAATAAAGAGTCGCTCAAGTATTTCAACTCTGGTTGAAAATCGCGCAAGTATCCCTCATGTCGCGCAAGTATACTTGCACGACCAACACTTGCGCGCCGACGCAAGACTTGCGCGACATTCAAGACTTGCGCGCCCCTATCTTTTTGGGTGCCCATCTTGCCCATTTTTACCCCTCTTAAGCCATTTCACCCTTCCTATTCAAGATTCAGTCTTCAAGATACTCTTCAAAGCCATTTATGGCATGATTTCTTGATTTGACATCTTTATCTGAAAGGAATTCTGTGAAATATCTCTCAAAACCTAGTGATTTAAACATCTTTATGTCACCAAAGATTGAGAGTTCATTCATTTCAACCTCATCCTTTAAAATGAGAGAATCCCTAACCTGGGTCTCCTTTTCAGGAATAAGACTCAGTCATAACCTTGGGCTTCCTTTTCAGGAGTAAGCCCCAAGTCCCCTAACCTAGGCTTCCTTTTCAGGAATAAGTCCTAGTCATAAATCTTGGGCATCTTTCTTAAGAATAAGCCCCAATCAAGTCCTTTAATCTTGGGCATCCTCTTTAGGAGTAAGCCCCAAACCTTAATCCATAACCTGGGTCTCCTTTTCAGGAATAAGACTCAGTCATAACCTTGGGCTTCCTTTTCAGGAGTAAGCCCCAAGTCCCCTAACCTAGGCTTCCTTTTCAGGAATAAGTCCTAGTCATAAAATCTTGGGCATCTTTCTTAAGAATAAGCCCCAATCAAGTCCTTTAATCTTGGGCATCCTCCTCAGGAGTAAGCCCCAAACCTTAATCCCTAACCTGGGTCTCCTTTTCAGGAATAAGACTCAGTCATAACCTTGGGCTTCCTTTTCAGGAGTAAGCCCCAAGTCCCCTAACCTAGGCTTCCTTCTCAGGAATAAATCCTAGTCATAAATCTTGGGCTTCCTTTTCAAGAGTAAGCCCCAAGTCTCTTAAAATTTCTCTTAACCAGTCACAAATTATCTTTGATTTGGGTTTCCTTTTCAGGAATAAAACCCAATCATAAGTCCCCTCCTAACTTGGGCATCCTCCTTAGGAGTAAGCCCCAAGATTAGAGTATTAAAATCTCCATGAAGCACATATAACTTTATGGACCCTGTTCATGGATTTTCTCCCTAAAAGTAAATCCTAAACCTTCGCCTATCTGGGCAGTCATCTATGCATAAGCCCCAAAACAAATTCTTATGATTGCATCTTTTATGGCACAATTGTCTAAATTTTACCAATACCTCTTGTTTCTCACACCGAGCATGACTCACGTGAGCTTAGAGTGTAAAAGTAATTATGACATTCATCTTTGAGCCATCAATCATAAAACATCATATCCCATTCATCGAACTACGTGGGTTCTGATTCCTTTTCCAAAACAAAGGATACGTAGGTAGCCCATTTATGGGTTCGATCCCAACTTTGAAATAATCTCTGTTCTTCTGAATGACGATAAACTTCAAGTGCCCCACTGAGTGGCTTTAAAACCAGCTTGGTCATCATAATGACCAAGAGACTTTTATATAAATGTTTTGAAGGATACCATTGACCAAGAATCTCTAAACAAATATAGATGATTCTGTATTGATGAAGAACCTCGAATACATATAAAAGATTCTCTAAATTTCTTGCATATTTAATCATTGATTGCTAAAACTAAAGGAAAGCTCATTTTATACTTGGTAATGTAATAAGGATTCACGAACTTAACTTAAATCTATAAAGAGAGTCCCGGAGTAGACAATAATTCCCCTCAAAAAGGTGTGATGAGTCCGACCTCCCATCCTCTCGACCAATGTAAATTCCTAAGCCTCATTAGCTCACAAGCTAATGAGCGCCTGCCTTTGGAAAGTAGGTCCAAACGGATGTGGAATCATTGGATGTTTCCGGTTCTACGAACAAACCCGTTAGAAACCGATCGGAACATTTGAATCTCCCGTCCAGGAGGTCATCCCCAGATTCCGCGCGAAACAACCACCTTAGGAAAATATTTATCCAGAAACATATCTTTGAATTCATCCCAATCAAGAGCATCAATATCCTCACTATCCCTGATATTTTTAACCATTGAACATCACTGATCAACTTCACCTTCACAATGGTAAATAGAGGGACTAGCCATTTGATGTTCTCAACACCCCATAACATCATAAATCATCTCCAATGATTCAATCCACCCATCAACAAGCACATGGTCATCTGATCCTATGAATGATGGGGTATGTTGGCTCATGAAATGATCCACTACTGACATGTTACTATGTAGTTGATCTGACTGATCTCATGCAGGGATACCACCGCCATTTATAGCCAAAATGAATTGTTCCATCACTGCAACAAATAGTTCTGTTTTGATTTTGATCATCTAGGGTTTCAGATTTGGAAGTTATTTTTCTTCTCGATGTTGTCTCATCACAGTTTATATGTTTCCTCTATGGAAAACCTTTCTAAACACATAAATATCATGGGTGAAGAATCATGTTAATCTTCAAATTCCATATCATTTTAATCTTGCCAAAAATTAATTTATGGATATTAATTTAACAATATACTAACTCATAATGTTTTCCAAACCGACCTCTGATACCAACTATAGGGCCCCAGCCATAAACATTACATAATCTTGAGTTAAGTCAAGAATTCACATTGATGATATTTTATAGGTGTAGAGTTTTAGAGAATTAGGCAATAACTATTACATTACATGTCATATATTAAAAAGTAGAAATTTGTACTCAGTATTCATTTTTTTCATAAAATAATAACTCATTAATGAAAACAAAAAATATATTCTAGATATAAATATTTTTGAATTCTTCCATTCTCTTACCCTGCTTTATACTCTGTGAAAAACATTTCAAAAACGTGGGATGAGCCTAAAAGGCTCAGTAAGGGTTATAAAATAAAGAATGAAATAATTAATCCATCAACACATAAAAATCATAAGCTATTTAACATACCTCGTGAAATCATAAGATATTTGAATAACACATAGAAATCTTAAATCATAAAGGTGACTTGTGTAATCCATAACATACTTATATTGTTTATTTTACAGCTAAATAGGGAGTTACATTAGAGAAAACATCAAAGTATATTCCATAAAAAACTTAGGAGAAACATTAACGTTTACCTCTGTCACGTTACCTAATGCATTAGAGATCTATCTTGGGATCACCCTCCCACTGTTTATCACAGAACCAACATTATATATAAACAATTCGCAAGAACCATAACATAATCATAACACATAAAACAACCATAAAGGAAAGATAACATTTCCACATTGAAATTACAAGATATCAGTTCATGATATTTATATAATAAATTCATTATCAAAACCATTTTGAATACTAAATTATGAAAAAAATATTATATGGTATTTATTTTCCTTTTTAACATGTTTCATCTTATTATGGAATACAAAAATCAAATAATACATGTGGCGGTGGAAAGGCCATTGTCACCGTGCACGTTAAAATGAATCATTATTTTTTTCATTTAAAAAATTCTTCATAATGAAAGGATTCCATTTGAATTAAACTAAAATTAAAATGGTTTTATATACCATATAATAAAAAGTCATATATAAATCAACGTATGCCTCAATTAAAGGAGATGTAGACAAAGTCCCTTACCTCGTGTCCGAATTGACTTGTTCATTCTTTAATCTTCTAAATAATAATATAAAGTTAATTTCCACTTGATTCAGAACCTTTTAAAGTTTATTATTCTTATATATCATTTATTACCATGTTATAAACATTACATAATCATTTTAGTTAATAATAATAGTTTTGTCAATATTTGTCACTTGAGCCAAAATGAACTTCTTATAATTACAAGTTGTCTGTGTGTTCAAAAGTCCATTATATACAAAATGATATTCATTATTTAAATATCATATATATAGTATATATATATAGTATATATATGTATTTATAATAGTATATAACATTTGGAGATAATATGTGAAATGCACGTTCGTTGAGATGGTAAGCCATACGTACGCATGAACTCTTCTTTCATTTCTATTTTCTTATTTAATGGAATGAAAAATTAATGATACATAGGTATATTATAATTATATTATAATATAAAATATAATTTTATTAACACCAAACTTTATACATTCCGCATATGTCATGAACGAGTCATATCACTTTAAGGGGGCGGTATTCCGCACTGCCTCAAATGATATTAATGTATTTACCCATTATAGAAACCATAAAGGTATATTATAAATGAAAAATGAAAAATCATAGAGACAATATAAATATAATATATATCACATATAAATAAATTTCCATCATAATGGCCACCATGATATGTTGTAGGATATAATTGTACAATCATTGTTTCGCGGGGCAGTAGTTCGTCGTCCACATAAACAGTATGTTCGTATCCATTAGATGGAGGTGTGTAGAAGTATAGTTCAAATAATTCTCATAAAAAATCATTTTATATTGAATATACTTTTTTTTGTTATCAAATAATGTAATAAATAGAGTTTATCGGGTTGGATAAGGAAAATAAAAGAAAAGAACATGAGAGAAGATGTTACCTTTAAATCGGGTAACTCCCTTTGGTTTGAACCAAAAGGATTTATTGAAATGACTTCTACCCAGGGTAAGGATTCTAATTAGAATAGAGTGGTGTTGGGAGATTATTGGAATGGAGTTTTTTTGAGCCAAGGAGATTTAGAGGTGTTATTAATTTGTTAGATGTGATGGCCTTTTATAATGGGAAGGAGTGGCTCTTTTGGAATGATTGAAAATATTATTTTATTATAAAATGAATTTCGATTTCAAAATGTCCCAAAAAAATTTAATTCTATGATTAAGTGAGTAGTGTTAGAAATATTATCATACTATGGGTTATAGACATGTTTAGGGAATAAATGTAACCTTATCATTTAACATTAACCCTTTGTTAACTAATTTACCTTTTTTTCCATGTCTTGTTGTTTATTCATATTATATGGTTAATATATTTACAATAAAATTCCAAGAGACCCAAAATGAATCATTAATTACATTTTGAACATCATATATGTCATTTTACGGAATATTATATTTTTAGGACTATTTTATCACTTAATAACGTATTAATTTATTTAAAAAAACCTTTATGTCAATTTATTTAAAATTCATATCATGAATTTTAAAAAATTCATAACAACTTGATAAATTTTAAAAACATATATAAATCAAATATAAAAATTCATAATCATTCATAAAATTATTTTACAACCTAAAATGTTTTAAAATATATTTATTTTTATATTTATAGTCGCATTTATTTAAAACATTCATTAATGAGGTAGTCATTACACCATCATCATGTCGAAAATAAATTTATTTATCTGATGTCTAAAAATTATAAATATAATACCATGATATAGGAAATATTTATATATTTACAATTACTATTTATAGTTTAAAATATAACCTATATTACCCTATATAAAAATTGTTTTACTTGAAGTAATATGTTTATGTTGCATTTTCCTTAACATTAAATCAATTTTTATAAAATATCATTTTCACATTAGAGTGGCTCCAAGGGGTCCCAAAATCAATATAAGGATTATCAGGGTCATAAATGTATCATCCAATAGTATTAGAAGACGTGATAGGTTAATTTAATATTATTATAATATAAATATTTTACCCTTACCTACCAGATTATCTCTTAACCATGGTAAATAAAATATTAACTGATGTTACTATTCATAATGTCTAATTATAAAAGTTACCTATTTACAAAATTTTGACCTCCTGATTACAAATATGGAATCTTTTTTTCCAAATTCGAAACACAGAAGTTGCATAAATTAGTTTAAAATTAATTCCCGTTGTCAAAACCAAAAGGCGTGTTTTAATAAATAATAACTTTCAAAAGATTGACAATTGTTTATGTCCAATTTCAAGGTGAAATTGATTCAAATTTACTAAATTATATTAAATGATAAAAATATAATCCAATTATGCTTTATAAAATAATAAAATAAAAAACTAACTATATAAATAAATCAGATGAAAAGACAATTTTGACTTAAAATGTAGTATTGCTCACTATTCATTAAAAATGAACTTTATCAGAACAATGCCAAAAATTTACTCAATGTAAATTTTGATGTCCCTATTGTAAACAAAAGGTTTATTTTGTCATGTGGAACATATAAAAGTAACAAAAAGTTCATCTAATGGGGGTTTTCCTTCAAAAGGCGGAAAACACCATTTAAAAATATTAGAGAATTTATGATAAAATTGGATTCAATCCCATTTTAGGCCACAATTTTTTTTGGATAAAAGTAAAAACATTTAACAAACATGTTTAATAATAATATAGTTATTTATGTTCATTCCTCCCAATAAAACGGCTAGGCCTTAACTAACATTTTAAATAATAATATAATATTATATTTTTTCTGTATGACTCAGCCTTGTTTGGAACATGAGATATTAGAGAAACCCATTGTTGTGTGCGGGGTACATCATTGAAAAAAGAATCCCCTATAAAGTAAAAAAAATATGTAATTCATAGATATTAATAAATATGAAAATATCATATTCCTTATTTACCTAGGATGTTAATTCATTCCCCAATTTTGAAAATTACGTCCTCACAATTTTATTCACTTATAAAATAATTGTGGGTATTTATCCCTCAATGAATTCTAAGATTCCGATGTTGCCTCTTCAACCATATGGTTTTCCCACAAAACCACTACCCGATGAATTACTTTATTCCATATCGCTTTCTCTCTTCGATCAAGAATCTAGACCAGTTGTTCCTCATAAGAAAGATTCTCTTCCAAATGAACTACCCATGGACTCAAAACATGAGATGGATCCGGTATATACCTTCTCAACATTGAAACATGAAAATCATTATGTACCTGCGATAAAATTAGAGGTAAAGTTACTATGTAGGCAACTGATCCAACATTCTCTAGGATTACATAGGGTCTAATAAACCTTGGACTCATCTTTCCATTCTTACCAAAACACACCACACTTTTAAATAGAAAAACATTTAGAAAGACATGATCACCTACCTCGAAATAATTATCCATCCTCCAGTTATCTGCATAACTTTTCTACTTGCTCTGAGCTATTTTCATGTGCTTCTGAAGCAACTAAATTTTTTAGCCATCTCTTGAACCAATTCTGGTCCCATCAACTTTCTTTCACCTACTTCATCCCAACATGATGGAGTTAGACACTGATTTCCATACAATTCTTCAAATAAAGCCATTATTATACTAGAATGAAAACTGTTATTATAAGAAAATTCAATCAAAGAAATATGTTGGTCCTAACTTCCCGGGTAATCCATTAAGAAAGAACGTAGCATATCTTCTAGTGTCTAAATTGTTCATTTTGACTACCCATATGATTGAGGATGAAAATATGTACTAAAATTTAATTCTGTACCCAATGACTTATAAAGGCCTTTCAAAAATATATAAGTGAACCTATGATCATGATAAGATACAATGGATAGGGTAAATTCAAGCAACCTAAGTATCTTTTTAATGTAAAACAAAGAAAGCTGATATAGAAGAAAAGTATCTCAAATTGGAATAAAATGAGATGATTAGGCAATCAATAAATAATAACCTATATTTCATTATTACCTCGAGATTTATTTGGTAATCCCACAACGCAATCCATGGATATATTTTCTCATTTCAACTTTGGCACCAGTAAAGTCTGAACCGACCCTTTTGGTAATTGTCGCTCTGCTTTTACCTGTTGACAAGTCCAAAACTCCACAGTAAAGCCAACAATATCTTTTTCCATTACATCCTACCAGTAATACTTTTGATGATCTCTCTATATCTTAGTACTACCACAATGAACCAAAAATAGGGAAATATTATCTTCAAATAACAACTCTTTCTTCAACTATGAATCATAAAGAACACATAACATCTTCCAAAACAACAAAAAAATACCTTTTTCAATGTTAAATTTAGGTAACTTACCATTCTATACCAATTTAACCGTTTTCTGCAACTCACTGTTTTTTTTCTGTGCTTACTTTATTCTGTCTTTAAGGGATGATTTTACTGAAACATGAAACAAAATAGAGGAATTTCATACACAAATAACTTCAATGCCAAGGGTCAACAAATCATTAATCAAAGTTTCTTGTTCCTAATGTAACATGGTTAATGTAACATTACTTTTGGGACTCATATAGTCATCCACATTATTTGACTCTCCTGGATGGTAATGAATCATGCAATCATAGTCATTGAATAATTCCAGCCAACTCATTTGTGTCATGTTCAATTAATTCTGAGTGAATATATATTTAAAACATTTGTGGTCAGTATATATTTCACATTTTACTCTATATAGATGACGCCTCAAAATTTTTAAAACAAAAACAACAGAAGCTAATTTCAAATCATGTGTAGGGTAATTTAACTAAAGAGGTTTCAACTAACATGAATCAAAAGCAATTACCTGATCATTCTATATAAGGGCACAACCAAGTCCTTTCAACGAAGAATCATTGTAGATAAAAAAATAACCATATCTGGAAGGTAATGATAAAACTGGAGAATTTACAAAAAAAATTTCAATTCCTAGATACAATCATCAAATTATTCTTTCCAAAGGAACATAACACCTTTTCGAGTTAACTTAGTCAGTGGGCTAGATAAACATGAAAAATATTCATCAAAACCCTTGTAATAACCTTCTAAACCCGGAAAACTACGGATTTCTTTTATATTTGTGGGTCTTGGCCATTCCTCAACAACTTTGGTTTTTGAAGGATCAACACTTATGAAATTTTTTTATATAATGTGACCATGGAATGAAATTTTTTGTAACCAAAAGTCATACTTGCTAAATTTACCATACATTTTATTTTCTATTAGGGCTATCAAGACAACCCTTAAATGACTTTTATGTTCCTCTTCACATTTTTAATAAACCAAAATATCATCAATAAAAACAACCACAAACTTATCGAAGAACTCATGGAACATTCTATTCATATGATCCATGAATATAGTAGGAACATTGTTTAACCAAAAAGGAATAACTACAAATTCATAATTGCCATATATAGTACAAAACACCGTCTTTAGAATTTCTATTTCCTTTACATTCAAATGATGGTACCCTGACATCAAGTCAATATTTTAAAAATACTGAGCTCCCAGAATCTGATCAAAAAAATCATTGATATGAGGAAACAGAAACTTGTTCTTAACAGTGATGTTATTCAAGGCTCTATAATCAATGCAAAGTCTCATTGAACCATCTTTCTTTTTAACAAAAAACCAATGATCACCTCATGGTGATGAGATGGGTCGAATGAAACCTTTATCTAATAACTCCTGCAATTTCATCTTTAACTATAAAAGTTCAATTTGATCCATTTGATAAGGGGTTTTTAAAATTGGATTAGAATCAAGAACTAAGTCAATAGTAAATTAAACGTCCTAATCAAGAATTATACTAGGAAACTCATCAAGAAAAACATCAAGATACTCATTTACCACTGGAAGATCATTAATCTGAATAGTTCCTTTTTTCAACAATATGTGAAAGGTAACATTCATTTTCATCTTTTACTAGTTTCTCAGCTTCATGATATGTTATCAAAAGTAAGGGTTCGTTGTTATACACAGATTGAAATTTATTCTAAAATGAAACCACTTTAGCTCTAAAGTCAATCTTAGAATGATAAACAGAAAGACAATCTACATCCAAAATGACATCAAACTCTACTAGAGGCAAAACAATAAGGTTTTAGGTTGATTATTTCCGAACACAAGGACATGAAGGTTCTAATAATTTCTTTTTGACTCAACATTTCCTCCCAGTGTTTTTACCATAAGTTCAGAATTCATATCTTGATATGGAATTCCCAATTTACTAGAAATATTCTCAAAAATGAAAGAATTTTTTGACCCTAAATCAAAAAATACATTGGCATAATGTGAATAAACAAACTTTATACCAGATAATAATTCATTTGATGGCCCAACATCTATTGAAGTAGTTGCAAAGGATTTCAACACTCTTTTCTGGTTGTTGTCCGGCTTCTTCCCATCATTTGAGTTATTTGTCAGACACTCATTTTCATAATAACCCATTTCATTTCACTTAAAACATTTTCTGACTACTAATTTGATTTTATCTTAACATTACCCTAATCATTTTCAGTGCAATTATGATCCTTATGTCCCATTTTACCATATCGGTAGCACTTACATAAATTGAAAAGGAATTCCCCAGTGTGATTTTTACCACAACTTTCAAAAAATGTAATCTTGTGTTTTTAACATCAGAAGTTTTTAATAAGTTCTTAAATTTCATCTACCACACTAACCTCTTATTCTGTTGTCTTTCAAAGAACACATGATCATCAAAAAACTCTATTTCCACATTCTCCGCACATCATACAAATTTTTCATAACTTTTTATCTCATGAGAAGTTAAATCCCTTTAATACATTGGATTTAATATTGAGTAAAAATGCTTGATTTTACTATCAAGATATCATATGAAATTTTGAGCATACCATACCAGTCAAGTGAATTCTGCTTCATAATCATCCACTCAGTCATCCTCTTGTCTCAAATCTAGGAATTTTTTCTATCATAATACAAAACTCATTAGAAAAATATTTCTCAAAAAACATAGCTTTGAATTCATCCTAATCAAGAGAATCAATTTCCTC
Organism: Viscum album; assembly: GCA_963277665.1. Lineage (NCBI taxonomy): Eukaryota > Viridiplantae > Streptophyta > Magnoliopsida > Santalales > Viscaceae > Viscum > Viscum album. The sequence goes on along the minus strand of OY728128.1, from coordinate 2,137,327,851 downwards.
AATATCCATAATATTGTTAACCATCGACCACCATTGATCGGCTTCACATTCAGAATTGTAAACAATGACACTAGCCTTTTGATTTTTGAGCACCCCATGACATAAAAAATCTTCTCCAGTGATTTAACACACCCTTCATCTAGCAGAGGGTCAGATAATCCTCTGAATGATGAGGTATGTTTCCTTATGAAATTCTCCACTACCAACATGTTCCTCTATGGTTTATCTGGCTGATCTCATGCATGGATACCACCACCATTTATAGCCTGATTCAATTGGTCCATCACTATAACAAACTGTTCAGTTCTGATTTCGACCATCTTAGGTTGCTGATTTGGAAGGTTGTTTTCCTCTTGATGTTGTCCCATTGTAGATTCCATGTTTCATATATGGAACACCATTCAGATCATAGAAATATCATGTATAACGAAATATGGTAATCTTAAAATACTATATCATTTTAATCATACAATAAATAAATTTTTTGATATTAATTTAACAATATAATAACTTCTAAAGTTGTCTAAACCGATATCTCATACCAACTTTAAGGTCCTCGCCTTAAAAATTACATAATCATGGTTTATGTTATGAATTCACATTGAGGATATTTTCAGGTGTACAGTTTTAGATAATTAGGCCATAACTAGTACATTAAATCTCAATTATTACAAAGAATACACTTCTAATCAGTATTCATTTTTTTTCATAAAATAAAAACTCTTAAAAGGAAAAAAGAATTCTTTTCTTGATGTAAATATTCATGAATTATTCCTTTCCATTATCCGACCTTATACCCTATGAAAAACATTTCAAAAACATTGGATGAGAATAAATATCATTGTAAGGGTTATAAAACTAAGAAAGAAATCATTTGTCCATCATTACATACAAAACAAAATCTATTTAACATACCTCCTGAAATCATAAGATTTATGAATAACACATTGATATCATAAATCAAAAAGGTATCTTTTGGCATCCACAACATACTTTCACTATAGGTTTCACATCTATATAGGGAGTTACATCGGAATACCCATCACAGTATATTCTCAAAATCTATTAGGAGAAACTTTAACATTTACCTCCTCCATGTTACCCAATTCATTGTAGAACTATCTCAAGCTCTCCCACCCTAGGTTTATCATGGAACCACCTGAATTAGTAAGCAATGTCCAAGAACCATTACATAATCAAAACACATAACACAAGAATAATGGAAAGATAACATTTCCACATTGAAATCACAATATATTAGTTTAAAATATTGATATAATAATATCCATTATTAAAACAATTTTCAATAAAAAAATACATAGAATAAATTAATGGTATTTATTTTCCTTTTAAACACATTATGTCTTGTTAAGGAATCCAAATATCAAATAATGCTCAGAGCGGCGGAAAGGTCGTTGTCACCACTTAGGTTAAAAAAAGGATTATTTTTTACGTTTAGAAAAATAGTTCATAAAAAAATATTCCCATTGAATTAAATTAAAAATAAAAGGGGTTTATACACCATATAAGGAAAATTTATCTATAAATCATAGAATGCGTTAAGGAAAGGATATGGAGTCAAAGTCCCTTAACTCATATCCGACATGACTCGTTCATTATTTAATATCTGGAATAATAAACTAATGTTAATTTATACTTGATTCAGAAACTTTTTCAGGTATATTATTCCTTTTAAATCACTAATTACCATGTTATAAACATTACATAATCATTTAAGTTAATAACGGTCGTTTTGTCCATATTTGGTACTTGAATCAAAATGAACTTCTTATATTTAAAAGTTGTCCATGTGGTCAAAATTAAATTATCTCCAGAATGATATTCATGATTTAGATATCATATATATCATATATATATCCAGTATATATATGTATTTATAATAGTACATAACATTTAGAGATATTAAATGAAATGCACCATTCATGGAGACGATAAGTCGTACGTTCGCATGGACTCTACTATCATTTATATTTCGTATTTAATGGAATGAATACATAAGTATAAATACGTATATTATAATTCTACTATAATATAATATATAATTTCATTGACTCCAATCATTATACGTTCCACATAAGGAATGACTGAGTCATATCACTTTAAGGGGGTGGTAGTCCGCACATACTCAAAATAAATTATAGTATTTAACCATTATGGAAACCATAAAGGTATGATATAAATGAAAAATACATAATAATAGATAAAATATACATATTATATATATCAAATATAAATACAGTTCCATCATAATGTCTACCATTAGAGGCGGTAGAAGATAATTAAACAATCATCATTTTGTGAGGTAAAGTTCATCGTCTATAGAAACAATATGTTTGTATTCATTAGATGGAGGTATGTGGAAGTGTAGTTCGAATAATTCAAATAAAAACATCCTATTATATTTAATATACTGTTTTTGGTACAAAAAGTTTAATAAAGATAGTTTATGGGGTTAGATAAGGAAAATAAAAGATAATAACTTGAGAGAAGATGTTATCGTTAAATCGGGTAACTCCCTTTAGTTTGAACCAAAAGGCTTTATTGAAATGTTGTCTGCCCAATGTAAGGGTTTTAGATGGAATATAGGGATGTTGGCAGCTTATTTTAGTTTAGTTTTGACGATCCAAGTGGCTTGATAGGTTTGAGTAATGGGTAGAGGTGATGGCCTTTTATAAGGGGGGAGGGGCTCTTTAGGAATGTTTGAACATATTATTTTATTATAAATTGAATTTAGATTTCAAAATGTACCCATATCAATTAATTCTAGGATAAGGTGATTTGGGTTTGACATACTCTCATCCACTGGGTTTTAGACAAGTTTAGTGCATAAATTTAACCTTATCTTTTAGGTTTTACCCTTAGATTACTAATATAACTTTTACCCCATCTTCTTGTAAATTTATAATATATGGTTAAATATTTTCTCGAAAATACCAATCGACCCATAATGGATCATTATTGTAATTTTTAAAATAATATACACCATTTTTCCAAATCATTTATTTTTAGGACTATTTTATCTTTTAATGAAATATTATTTTATTTAAAAACTTATTTATATAAATTTTTATAAAATTCATATCATGAATTTCTAAAAATGAATAAAAAATATATAAATTAAAAAAAACACCATTAATTAAAATATAAAAATTAATACTCTTCCATAAAATTATTTTATGGCTTAAAAAGTTTCAAAATAAATTTATTTTAAAATTTATAATCTCATTTATTTAAAACATTCATTAATGAGGCAACCATTACATCATCATTGTGTCATAAACAAATTTATTTATCAGATTTCTAAAAATTATAAATAAAATACCATGATGTAGGAAATCTTTTTATATTTCTAATTACTATTTATAGTAGAAAATATATCTTATATAACCCCATATAATTTTTTTTTACTAAAATATATATGTTTATGTAACATTTTCCTTAACATTAAATTAATTCTTATAAAATGTCATTTTCACATACATGTGGCTCCATGGGGTCCCAAAAATCGACCAATGGATTCCCATGATAGAATATGTATCATAAAATAGGAATATGACACGTTTTAGTGTAATTTAATATTATTATAACATTATTGGTTACCCTTATTTACCATATTTACCTTTTATCCCTAGTAAATAAAATATTTACTGAAGTTACTATTCAAAATGTCTAAAAAAAAGTTACTTATTTACACAATTTGGACCTCCAAATTCCAAATATGGAATAAATTATTCAAAATTCAGAATAAATAATTTTCAGAAATTAAATTAATATTAATTCCCATTTTCAAAACCAAAAAACGTGTTTTTAAGGAATAATAACTATCAAAAGATTTACACTTGTTTATGTCCAATTTCAAAGTGCAATAGCTTCCAATGACCATAATTGGATTAGATGATACAAATATAATCCTATTACTCTTTAAAACAAAATAAAAGGATAATATAAATATATAAATAAATCAAATGAAAAGTTAGTTTTGACTTAAAATGCAGTATTTTTCACTCTTCCTTAAAAAATAATGATTATTAGTAAAATACTAAAAATTTAGAAAAATTAAATTTTGATGTACCAATTCTAAATAAAAAGTTTATTTTTTTAAATGGAACATATAAAATTAAGAAAAACTAGATTTAAAATAGGTTTCCATCAAAAGGTGGTAAACCGACCTCTAAAAAATATTAGAGTGTTTATGATTAAAATTGGATTCATTCTCTTTTTAAGCCTCTAATTTTTATTTGATAAATTTAAAAAACATTAAAAAACATGTTTAATCATAATATGGTTAGTTCTGTTAATTATCACCAACAAAAGAGCTAGGCCTTAACTAATATTTAATATAATAATATTATATTATATTTTATCGGTATGAGTCAGCCTTGTGTGAAACCTGAGATTTCAGAGAAACCCATTATTTTATATCGTGTACTCCATGGAAACATAGAATCTTCTTTAATGTAATATTAATATTTAATTCAAAAATATTAATAAATATAAAAATTTAATATTCCTTATTTATTTGGGAAGTTACAATTATAATAAATTTCTCATAGAAATTGAATATGAAAACATAAACAACTTTTGAATGTTTTACTACTTTAAAAACTAGTTACTTCACCCCATATGTGGAATTATCATTAATTTTAATTTTTCCACTTCTATGATTTTAATTTTGACATTCCAATATACGTGGTTGTAATTAGTATGTCATTTTTGGTCTATCGAAATTAAATTATTTTTTTGGAAAAAAATGATTAGTGAACACGAGTAACATTAATTGAGGTGGTAAAGGTATGATTAAGAATAAGAAGGAACTAAACCATAATCAAAAGGACCTAAATGACCAGTACACTTGTCTAAAATACATTTTCTTCCCATTTCTAGACCATATCTGTAACACCCTGACCCCAGTTACCCAAAGTTGATGAATTATTACATAGCATTTGCATGATCACCAGAGATCAGGTCTCGAATGAATGATTAGTTAATTAGCTTTATAAGTACTAGATACATACATAAGTTTTACAATACATCATAAAAAAACAACAATGTGTCCCTATTCAACACAATAATATCCCTTAACCTATCCCTACAGGTCAAGTATAAGGCCCCATGCCTTAAACCTTACTTAATATTGAATTAAATGAATAATTCACATTGAGGATCTTTTTAGGTTTAGAGTTTTAGAGAATTAGAACATAACTATTGCATCTTATAAGATTATAATGTAGACACTTCTACTAAGTCTCCATAAAATAAAAACTCTTAAAAAGAAAGATGTCTAGATTCCATGTTTTAGATAGCATGGAATTCCCTTGATCCCATCCTTGACCTTATTCCACTTTAATTCCTGTGAAAAAAATTTCGAAAAACTTGCGGTGAGCATAAAAAGCTCAGTAAGGGATACAAAAAGAATGAAAACTGTTAGTTTTTCAAACATCAAGTAAACCATGTATACTATATCAAAGTAATACCTTCACCTTCATGATGTAGTAAAAAAAAATCTTTACTGAATAAAGTATCATTACTTACCTTTTTGTAACCAAAGGATTACCATAAAACCCATATAAAGAACACATAGAATATATAAAGGTAACTTGGGATATAAACATACTTAAGTGGAATAACCATACAGTTGACTTCCACACATATCACTTAATGGAATAGCCATACGGCCAATTTCCATACATACTTAATGGAATAGCCATACGGCCGACTTCCATACCCAATGCATTGGAGGTTATAACGTAACCACCCATCCTGGTATTCACGGCACCACCCGTCATATGGTTTATAACGTAACCACCCTTTAAAATGTCCAAGTACCAATATAAAATCATAAAACATAAAACCAATATAAAGGAATGATAATATTTCCACATTTTAATCACAATATATCATAAATATATTAACATAATAGAATCCTTTTTCAAAACCATTTTCAATACCAAAATACATAAAATATTATATGGTATTTATTTTATTCTAAAAACATTACGGCTTGTTGAGAAAGCCAAAGATCAAATAATACTCGCGGCAGCGAAAAAGGTCGTTGTCACCGCGTACGTTAAAAAAACATTCCTTTTTGTCGTTTAGTAAAACGCTTCGTAGAAAAAGATTCCTTTTGTATAAAAGTAAAAGTCAAAGGAGTTTATACACCGTATAAAAGAAAGTTGTGTATAAAACGAAATATGCCTCAATTAAAGGAGATTGAGACGAAGTCCCTTACCTTGGGTCCGACTTGACTCGATCGTTCTTTAACGTCCTGAATAATAAACTTGAGTTAATTTATACTTGATTAAGAACCTTTTTGAAGTTCATTATTCTTTTTATATCACTTATTTCCATGTTATAAACATTATGTAACCATTTAAGTTAATAATGTTTGTTTTGCCAATATTTGGTTCTTAAGTCGAAAGTTGACTTCTTACAATTACATGTTGTTCATGTGGTCAAAAGTTCTTTATATCCAGAATGAAATTCCTGATTTGGATATAATATGTATCATATATATCCAGCATATACATGTATTTATAATATTACATAATCATTTAGAGGTAAGAAATGAAATGCACCGTTCATGGAGACGGTAAGCCGTACGTACGCATGAACGCTACTTTCATTTCTTTGTCATATTAGTGGAATTAAAAATAAATGAGAGGTATGTATATTTTAATTCCAGAATTATATTCATCATTTAGATATATCATTAATTATATATATACATTATATACATGTAATTTTAATAGTACATTACATTTGGGGATAAGAAATGAAATGCACCGTTCATAGAGACGGTAAGCCGTACGTACGCATGAACGCTAATTTCATTTCTATCTCATACTTTAATGGAAAGAAATAATAATGATATAGAGGTATATTATAATTCCAGTATAACATCATATATAATAACTTTAAATCCATCCTTTACACGTCCCACATATGGCATTAACTAATCACATCACTTTTAGGGGGCGGTAGTCCGCACTTCCTTAAATGAAGATATCGTGTTTACCCATAATGGAAACCATAAAGGTATGCCAAAAATGAAAAATACAGAAGCTTAATGAAAACATAAACATATTATATATCATATATAAAAATAGTGACATCATAATGGCCACCCTTGAAGGTGATAAATGAGTATTGAACAATCATCGTTTCGGGAGGCAGAATTTCGCCATACACGGAAACCGTATGTTCTTTAACCATTTGATGTAGTTGTGTGAGAGTGTAGCTCAAATAAATATTATAACAATATCCTAGTATATTGAAGATACTTTTGTGGTTACAAAAGAAGTAAATAAAAAGAGTTTAGAGGGTTGGAGAAGCAAAATAAAACAAATGAACAAGAGAGAATGAATTACCTTTAAAAGTGTAACTCCCTTTTGATTTGAGCCTAAAGGCTTCCTTTGAAAGGATTCTGCCAAAAGGGAATCCTCTAGGATGAGTAGAGGGATGTGGAGATAGTAATTGGGTAGGGGTTGGCCGAGCCAAATGCTTTAGAAGTGTGTGAAATGAGGTAGAGGTGGGGGCCTTTTATAAGAGGAGAGGAGGGGTACTTTTGGAATGTAAAGAAATATTACTTTATTTGAAAATGTGTTTCGGTTTTCAAAAGGTCCCACATTGATATAATTCGTGGATAAGGTGATAAGGGTTAGAAATAAACTCATCCAATTTGTTTTTGCCATGTGTAGGTTTTAGAGTTTTCATTATCTTTCCATTTTATTTAAATCGTCAAATAATGATGTCATCGCTGCATCATTATTATGTCATATATAATTTAATTTATTTAATGTCTAAAAATTATAAAAAAAATACTATAATGTAGGAAATCTTTTTAGCGTTCCAATGACTATTTATAATCAAAATGTGGACTTGTATAACCCCACTAAAAAATTATTTTAGTAAAACAATTTATGTTAGTGTCATTTTCACTTTAACATTAAATAAAAATATATTAATGTCATTTTCCAACTAAAGTGGCTCCATGGGGTCCCCAAGTTGGCCCATGGATTGTCTTGGTCGGCCATGACTCACCCAATAGGTGTAGAAGAAGTTTCATGGTGTTTTCACATTCTTATAATACCATTTTTACCTTAAACTATACTAATTACCTCTAATCGCGATTAATGAAAAAAGTTACTATTCACCAAAAAATTATTTTAATCTCATTGAACCACATTTTACTTCTTAATGACAACCATGTATGTCGGATTTTCAAAATTCAATACACATTAGTGGTAAACTTTCTTTTAACTGAAAAATCAGTTTGCTTGATTACCACTTAGTGGTTTCACTATTCATCAAAAATTGAAGTTTTTCAGAAAATTACCAAAAATTCACCCTAAGCTATATTTGATATTCCGAATTCAAAAATGAAGTCCATTTTACAAAATTCAAAACATATAATTCAAATTAATTAATTTAATAATTAATTCCCGCTGTCATGACAAATAGCGTGTTTTTGTGAAACAATAAGTATTAAAAGATTGACACCAGTTTATGTCCAATTTCAAAGTGAAATTGATTCCAATGACCACCATTGGATTAACTGGTAAAAATATTTTCTAATTTCACTTTAAAACCAATTAAAATAATAATCTAATCATATAAATAATTTAGATTAAAAAGAGGTTTTGAATTAAAATACAACATTTTACACTATTCATAAAAAAAGAACTTTATCAGAAAGGTACCAAAAATTTACACAAATTAAATTTTGATGTCCCGATTCTAAAGAAGAGTTATATTTGGTCCAAAATAAAGTATAAGAGTGATCAAAACTATATTTAATGACGGTTCACCATTAAAAGGTGATAAGTGAACCTTTAGTGAAAATTAGAGTATATATGCCCTAAAATTGAACTCTTTCCGTATTTTAAGCCTTTATCTTTTATTGGGTAAATGTATAAACATTTAAAAACATATCTAATCATATTTTAGTTATTTTTATCCATTCCCGCCAGTACAACGACTACTTGTTAACTAACATTTAAAATAATATTATTTTATTACTAGTGTGCTACGTAAGTTTCAAAGAAACTCATCGTTGCGTATCGGGTACGCTATCGAACAGAGGAACACCTTTAAAATAAAATTAATATTTAATTCGTAAATATTAATAAATATGAAAATTCTTTATTCTTTATTTACCTGGGATGTTACATCCTTCCCCCCTTTTGGGAATTGCGTCCTCCCAATTTTATTCACTTATCAAAATAAGTGGGGATATTTATCCCTCATAGCATTTTCAGATTCCCACCTTGCCTCTTCAATCACATGGTTTTTCCACAAAACCTTTACCTGATAAATCACCTTATTCCGTAACACCTGCTCCTTGTGGTCAAGAATCTGGACCGGTTGTTCCTCATAAGATAGGTTCTCTTCCAGCTGAACTACCTCTGGACTCAAAACATGACATGGATCTGGCATATACTTTCTCAACATCGAAACGTGAAAAACATTGTGTACCTGAGTTAAACTCAGAGGTAAAGCCACTCGGTATGCAACTGATCCAACTCTTTCCAGAATTTCGTATGGTCCAACCAACCATGGACTCAACTTTCCTTTCTTACCAAATCTCATCACACTTTTCCAAGGAGAAACCTTGAGAAAAGAATGATCACCTACCTCGAAAGATAGATCCTTCCTCCGGTTATCCGCATAACTCTTCTGCCTGCTCTGAGCTGTTTTCATGTGCTTCTGAATCAGGTGAACTTTTTCTGCCAACTCTTCTACCAATTCTCGTCCCATCAACTTCCTTTCACCAACTTCATCCCAGAAAGCTGGAGTTCGACACCGCTTCCCATATAATGCCTAAAATGGTGCCATCTGTATACTGGAATGAAAACTATTATTATAAGAAAACTCAACCAAAGAAAGATGTTGGTCCCAACTTCCCTGATAATCCATAGAACAAGCTCGTAGCATATCCTCCAATTTCTGGATTGTTCGTTCTGACTGCCCATCTGATTGAGGATGAAAAGCTGTACTAAAATCTAATTCAGTACCCAACGACTTCTGAAGGCCTTTCCAAAATTTAAAAGTAAACCTGGGATCACGATCCGATACAATGGAGAGAGGAACTCCATGTAACCTGACTGTCTCTTTAAGATACAGATGGGAAAGTTGATCAAGAGAGAAAGTATCTCGTATAGAAAGGAAATGAGCAGATTTGGTCAAGCGATCAACAATAACCCAGATTGCATTATTACCTCGAGATGTCCTCAGTAATCCCACAACAAAGTCCATGGATATGTTTTCCCATTTCCACTCTGGCACTGGTAAAGGATGAAGCATCCCTTTCGGTAACTGCTGCTCTACTTTAACCTGTTGACATGTCAAACACTTCAGAGTAAAATCAGCAATGTCTCTTTTCATTCCATCCCACCAGTAATACTCCCAAAGATCTCTGTACATATTAGTACTGCTAGGATGAACTGAAAACGGGGAACTATGAGCCTCACATAACAACTCATTCTTCAACTGTGAATCACAAGGCACACATAATCTCTTCACAAACCTCAAAACACAAACACAAACTTATCCAAGAACTCATGGAAAATTTTATTCATAAGGTCCATGAATACAGCAGGTGCATTGGTTATCCCAAAAGGCATAACTACAAATTCATAATGGCCATATCTAGTACGGAACGCAGTCTTCGGAACGTCTACTTCTTTTACTTTCAAATGATGGTACCCCGACCTCAAGTCAATCTTCGAAAAATACTGAGCTCCCTGGAGCTGATACCACTTCATTCGATGGCCCAACATCTGCTGAAGTTGTTGCAAAGGATTTTACCACCCCTTTCTGCTTGTAGTCTAACTGCATTCCCCCAGTTGAGTTCTTCGTTGGACACTCGTTTGCATAATGACTCATTTCATTACACTTAAAACATCTTACCGTTGTCTTTTCATTTCCTGCTTGATCATATTCCTTACAGTTACGAGCAATATGACCAGACTTACCACACCGAAAGCACTTACCAGACTTGGATAAACATTCTCCAGGATGCATTTTACCACACCTCTCACAGGATGGATATTTGTTTTTCTTACCTCCTTGCTTCTTTGATGAATTCTTCCCATTTTCCTGCCAACTAGACCTCTTATTCTGTTGTTTGTCATAGAACACCTGATCATCAACAAACTCCATTTCCACCTTCTCAGCACATCGAACAAGTTTTTCATAACTTTTAAACTCACGAGAAGCTAAAGCCCTTCGATACTTTGGATTTAACCCTGAGTAAAAACGGTGTATTTTACTATCAAGATCTCATATGAAGTTTGGAGCATACCTTGCCAATTGAGTGAACTTTTCTTCATAAGTAGACACTGAATCATCCTCCTGCCTCAATTCTAGGAACTGTTTTTCCATCCTAAGACGAACCACCTTAGGAAAATATTTCTCATGAAACATACCTTTGAATTCATCCCAGTGAAGATCCTCAATCTCATCAATATCCCTTATATTTTTCACCATCGACCACCACTGATCAGCTTCACCTTCAAAACGGTAAACAGCAAGACTAACCTTTTGATGTTCTGAACACCACATGACATCAAAAATCTTCTCCAGTGCTTTAATCCACCCTTCAGCTTGCACAGGGTCAGATGATCCTCTGAATGATGGGGGGTGTTGCCTCATGAAATGTTCCACCACTGACATGTTCCTCTGCAGTTGATCTGGCTGATCTCATGCATGGATACCACCACCATTTATAGCCTGATTCAACTGTGTCATCACTGCAACAAACTGTTCAGTTCCGATTCTGACCATCTCAGGTTGCTGATTTGGAAGGTTATCTTCCTCCTGATGTCGTCCCAACATAGCTGCTTTGTTTCCTCTGCGGAAAACCATTCTGAACACAGAAATATCTTAGGCGAAGCAACATGGTAATCCGTAAATGCTATATCATTTCAATCATATTATAATTTAACACTTTTCTAACTCCTAAAGTTGTCTAAACCGACCTCTGATACCAACTATAAGGCCCCATGCCTTAAACCTTACTTAATATTGAATTAAATGAATAATTCACATTGAGGATCTTTTCAGGTTTAGAGTTTTAGAGAATTAGAACATAACTATTACATCTTATAAGATTACTAAGTAGACACTTCTACTAAGTCTCCATAAAATAAAAACTCTTAAAAAGAAAGATGTCTAGATTCCATGTTTTAGATAGCATGGAATTCCCTTGATCCCATCCTTGACCTTATTCCACTTTAAGTCCTGTGAAAAACATTTCAAAAAACTTGGGGTGAGCATAAAAAGCTCAGTAAGGGATACAAAAAGAATGAAAACTGTTAGTTTTTCAAACATCAAGTAAACCATGTATACTATATCAAAGTAATACCTTCAACTTCATGAAGTAGTAAAAAAAATCTTTACTGAATAAAGTATCATTACTTACCTTTTTGTAACCAAAGGATTACCATAAAACCCATATAAAGAACACATAGAATATATAAAGGTAACTTGGGACATAAACATACTTAAGTGGAATAACCATATGGTTGACTTCCACACATATCACTTAATGGAATAGCTATACGGACAATTTCCATACATACTTAATGGAATAGCCACACGGCCGACTTCCATACCCAATGCATTGGAGGTTATAACGTAACCACCCGTCCAGGTATTCACGACACCACCCGTCATATGGTTTATAACGTAACCACCCGTTAAAATGTCCAAGTACCAATATAAAATCATAAAACATAAAACCAATATAATGGAATGATAATATTTCCACATTTCAGTCACAATATATCATAAATATATTGACATAATAGAATCCTTTTTCAAAACCATTTTCAATACCAAAATACATAAAAGAGTATATGGTATTTATTTTATTCTAAAAACATTATGGCTTGTTGAGAAAGCCAAAGATCAAATAATACTCGCAGCGGCGGAAAAGGTCGTTGTCACCGCGTACGTTAAAAAAACATTCCTTTTTGTCGTTTAGTAAAACGCTTCGTAGAAAAAGATTCCTTTTGTATAAAAGTAAAAGTCAAGGAGTTTATACACCGTATAAAATAAAGTTGTGTATAAAACGAAATATGCCTCAATGAAAGGAGATTGAGACGAATTCCCTTACCTTGGGTCCGACTTGACTCGATCGTTCTTTAACGTCCTGAATAATAAACTTGAGTTAATTTATACTTGATTAAGAACCTTTTTAAAGTTCATTATTCTTTTTATATCACTTATTTCCATGTTATAAACATTATGTAACCATTTAAGTTAATAATGTTTGTTTTTTCAATATTTGGTTCTTAAGTCGAAAGTTGACTTCTTACAATTACATGTTGTTCATGTGGTCAAAAGTTCTTTATATCCAGAATGAAATTCCTGATTATGATATAATATGTATCATATATATCCAGCATATACATGTATTTATAATATTACATAATCATTTAGAGGTAAGAAATGAAATGCACCGTTCATGGAGACGGTAAGCCGTACGTACGCATGAACGCTACTTTCATTTCTTTGTCATATTAGTGGAATTAAAACTAAATGAGAGGTATGTATATTTCAATTCCAGAATTATATTCATAATTTAGATATACCATTAATTATATATATACATTATATACATGTAATTTTAATAGTACATTACATTTGGGGATAAGAAATGAAATGCACCGTTCATGGAGACGGTAAGCCGTACGTACGCATGAACGCTACTTTCATTTCTATCTCATACTTTAATGGAAAGAAATAATAATGATATAGAGGTATATTATAATATCAGTAGAACATCATATATAATAACTTTAAGTCCATCCTTTACATGTCCCACATATGGCATTAACGAATCACATCACTTTTAGGGGGCGGTAGTCCTCACTTCCTTAAATAAAGATATCGTGTTTACCCATAATGGAAACCATAAAGGTATGCCAAAAATGAAAAATACAGAAGCTTAAAGAAAACATAAACATATTATATATCATATATAAAAATAGTGACATCATAATGGCCACCCTTGAAGGTGATAAATGAGTATTGAACAATCATCGTTTCGGGAGGCAGAATTTCGCCATCCACGGAAACCATATGTTCTTTAACCATTTGATGTAGTTGTGTGAGAGTGTAGATCAAATAAATATTATAACAACATCCTAGTATATTGAAGATACTCTTGTGGTTACAAAAGAAGTAAATAAAAAGAGTTTAGAGGGTTGGAGAAGCAAAATAAAACAAATGAACAAGAGAGAATGAATTACCTTTAAAAGTGTAACTCCCTTTTGATTTGAGCCTAAAGGCTTCCTTTGAAAGGATTATGCCCAAAGGGAATCCTCTAGGATGAGTAGAGGGATGTGGAGAGAGTAATTGGGCAGGGGTTGGCCGAGCCAATGGCTTGAGAAGTGTGTGAAATGAGGTAGAGGTGGGGGCCTTTTATAAGAGGAGAGGAGGGGTACTTTTGGAAAGTAAAGAAATATTACTTTATTTGAAAATGTGTTTCGGTTTTCAAAAGGTCCCACATTGATATAATTCGTGGATAAGGTGATAATGGTTCTAAATCCACTCATCCAATTGGTTTTGGCCATGTGTATGTTTTATATTTTTCATTATCTTTCCATTTTATTTAAATCGTCAAATAATGATGTCATCGCTGCATCATTATTATGTCATATATAATTTAATTTATTTAATGTCTAAAAATTATAAAAAAAAATACTATGATGTAGGAAATATTTTTATCTTTCCAATGACTATTTATAATCAAAATTTGGACTTGTATAACCCCACTCAAAAATTATTTTAGTAAAACAATTTATGTTAGTGTCATTTTCACTTTAACATTAAATAAAAATATATTAATGTCATTTTCCAACTAAAGTGGATCCATGGGGTCCCCAAGTTGGCCCATGGCTTGTCTTGGTCGGCCATGACTCACCCAATAGGTGTAGGACAAGTTTCATGGTGTTTTCACATTCTTATAATACCATTTTTACCTTAAACTTCACTAATTACCTCTAATCGCGATTAATGAAAAAAGTTACTATTCACCAAAAAATTATTTTAATCTCATTGAACCACATTTTACTTCTTAATGACAACCATGTATGTCGGATTTTCAAAATTCAATACACATTAGTGGTAAACTTTCATTTAACTGAAAAATCAGTTTGCTTGATTACCACTTGTGGTTTCACTATTCATCAAAAATTGAAGTTTTTCAGAAAATTACCAAAAATTCACCCTAAGCTATATTTGATATTCCGAATTCAAAAATGAAGTCCATTTTACAAAATTCAAAACATATAAGTCAAATTAATTAATTTAATAATTAATTCCCGCTGTCATGACAAATAGCGTGTTTTTGTGAAACAATAAGTATCAAAAGATTGACACCAGTTTAAGTCCAATTTCAAAGTGAAATTGATTCCAATGACCACCATTGGATTAACTGGTAAAAATATTTTCTAAATTCACATTAAAACAAATTAAAATAATAATCTAATCATATAAATAATTTAGATTAAAAAGAGGTTTTGAATTAAAATACAACATTTTACACTATTCATAAAAAAAGAACTTTATCAGAAAGGTACCAAAAATTTACACAAAGTAAATTTTGATGACCCGATTCTAAAGAAGAGTTATATTTGGTCCAAAATAAAGTATAAGAGTGATCAAAACTATATTTAATGACGGTTCACCATTAAAAGGTGATAAGTGAACCTTTAGTGAAAATTAGAGTATAGATGCCCTAAAATTGAACTCTTTCCGTATTTTAAGCCTTTATCTTTTATTGGGTAAATGTATAAACATTTAAAAACATATCTAATCATATTTTAGTTATTTCTATCCATTCCCTCCAGTACAACGACTACTTGTTAACTAACATTTAAAATAATATTATTTTATTACTAGTGTGCTACGTAAGTTTCAAAGAAACTCATCGTTGCGTATCGGGTACGCTATCGAACATAGCAACCCCTTTAAAATAAAATTAATATTTAATTCGTAAATATTAATAAATATGAAAATTCTTTATTCTTTATTTACCTGGTATGTTACATCAAGCATAATATACTTTTCACATCCTGGGAAAAAGAAAACATAAGAATGGGGTGAGCTCAGATGCTGAGTAAGGATAACAATATAGCGAAAACTATCATAAATAAGCATAAAAACATAAGGCAATGTATAAGACTAAAATACAAGCCTTTTAAACTTAAAATTCAGCATAATATGGCAATGATATATCAAATAGTTCCATTTACATATTCACATGGATATTATACTTGTCATGTAATTACATGTAATATCCATATCTAATTTCATAATTATGGAATGAATAATGCTGGACATCACAACCACATAGTCAATGCCTTGTTCCAAGACTACAAATATGATTTTGTCAAGGCCTTATTCCAAGACACTAGTCTGTCTTATTATACCTACTGATGCATGGAGGATCTATATCGGGATCCACTTATCACTTTCTAAGTCCAATTCATTCCTCATATGAAAACAATGAAACATAATATAAACATTCATATTAAAAATAAAATATGAAATGTAAATATTTTAACGACAAACCATGAATGGTATAAAAATAAAAAATCCACATTCAAACATAACTCATTCAATTCAATATGGAAGATTTTAATATAATAAATCAACCTCAATAAATAATAATTAATGATATTGACAAAGATGAAATTAATCAGTAAAAATATTTGAGAGAAATGTACCCTTCTTCTTGAAAACATTTAAATGTATCACTATTTATCAAGAAGTTTTTAAAAATGGATTTTTGAATCAAAGTGTCCCATACCAATTTGAAAATTTTAAAATAAATTTTAATTCTATATAAATAAATATTTAACAGCATTTTTAAAACATGGACATTAGTGAGAACGATTTAGAAAAATAAATCTTTAAGACATTTAAATTGATATTTTAGTTAGATTTCTTAACCAAGTGAGAGATGCTTGAATACAAATAATTGAAATATTAAAAACATTAAAATAACATTACAATAAAGTGATTCATGATATACTATGTCAATGTATAGTATGTATACCATATAAATGTGAATTGGCGCATAACAACAAAGAAGGCTCAATGGAATGTAAATTGAGGTGAAATCCCTTATAAAGATTGTATCCTTGTGTTAAGGACAAATCAATGAAATAATTATGTGTGAAAAATATAAACACACTCAATGTTATTGGATATTCATTGTAAATCAATCTGAGGACATTCAAACATATTCTTGTAAAAACAACCCCAATGACTTGGATGTTTAACTCAATGAATGGAAATTGAGTTAGGATTACTCTTATCAAGTTAATATTGATGACTTGAGAATTTATCAATGGATTTATTATGTGTATAAAAATTATATCCACACAAAGGGGAGTGAAAATTACTACATAAAAAAATAAATAGTGATTTCACGCATAATCTTAGAGTAAATTAATCAATGAAGTTTTCATAAAACCCAATGAGTGTAAATCAAAATTAGAAATTCCCTTACCAATTTGGTAAATTATGAAACATACACCCCATGGAAGAATTATCATAAAATGAAAATGTAAATACCCCTAAGTTAAAGTATATTACACAAATAACACAATCATGGGTAGTACATACACCACATAAATAGAAATAGTGGCAATATAGCATGATCCTCACAGGAATAAGAATTGAGATAAAAACCCATTTCCCTGTACTTTTCCTTAGTATAGGGTAGGTTAAACTCCTATATAATGTTTAAATAATTGTTATTAAATTATACAAGAAACACATACATAAATATGATATCATATATGATCTTCTAATATTTCTTTGTTAATAACTTTTCAATAGTATCATCGTTTAGGGTGTTAACTGATTCATGCTATTTTATATGTTTTGTTACGTAAGTCATTTTTGACATGGATAAGATGTATTTGATTCATATCCATAATCATATTATGTTCTTAAACATTATTTTTAATCATAAAATGAAAATTATTCTTGAATATTTACGATGGTTAATGAATCTCATCGAGTTCATGGAGATGGTAATCCGTACGTACGCACGAGCGACAATACCATTCTATTGATTGTGAAATAGTATATAATTAGATGTTATATCATATATAAAGAATCATTAAATTGTTATATTGATTATTTACATCAATTATTATCATTATTATACCCATCAAAATGATGAAGTGTTGAATAACAAACAACACCACGATGTTGAGACGGTAAGCCTTACGTACGCACATATCATGACATTGTCATTCATGGGATGGATAGAATAACAAATAATGTTGTACCATATTTTTAATAATATAATCGTATGTAAAAGGTACTGGATTTATTATTTTGTTATGAAAAAAAAAACAAATATATAGGAAGTAGAAGAAGAAAAGAAGTTTGAAAGAGGTGATGAAAATATTATCTCTTTTTCAGGTGCTTCCTTTTGATTTGATCAAAAGGGCTCCTTAGGTTGGATTATGATCATATTAAGGCATCTACATTGAAGTTAGAGTAGTTTTAAGGATATTTTAGTAGGGTTTCACCCAGCCAAATGGCTTAGGAGGAGTGATTTTGAGATAATGGGAAATACCCTTTTATAAGAGAGGTGAGGGTCACTTTAAGAAAAGCTTATTTTTTTTTATTATACAAGAATATTCAGTTCATAATGGCCCCAAAAAATAGTTATTTCTAATATAAGGTGGGTATGTGTATAAAACCTCTCAACCAATAGGTTTTAGACAAGATTATGTCACCATGTTAACCTTATATTTTATATTTAAGTCTTAGTTTAATAATATAACTTTTACCATGTATTCTTGTATTATTATAATAAATGGTTAATAAAATTACTATAAAAACTCAAGAGAACCCCAAATGGTTAATTATTGATGTATCTAACCATATCTAATTCCTTTGGTAGAACCTTAGATAATTAGAAATATTATATCATTTAATAATATAATATTTGTTTTAAAAACTCATTACTGTCAATTTTGACACTATTTAGTATTTGGTTATGGTGAAAGTCATAAAAACCTTATCACATCGAAAATATTTATTTAAAAAACCATATAATTTCATATTAACCAATAAAATTCTGGGAATACATAAAAATTATTAATTTACAAATATACTATTATTTATAATATCAATTATTTTAATCGTTCAATAATTAAGTAATTACTGCATCATTATTGTGTCATAAATAAATTTACTTATTTAATGTCTAAAAATTATACAAATAAAATATGATTATATATGAAATCTTTTTATATTTCTAATTAATATTTATAGTAGAATTTATTTTATGTATTATAGTATATTAAAAATGTTTTAGTTATTAAACATTGAATTTAACACTTTTAACTCTTCTTTAAATAAAATAATAATTAATGTCCTAATATAATCCAATAGGACCAAAAGGATCATATTTTATTATTAAGGATTATTTTTGTTGAAATACACTTATCCAATAGAATTAGGACATGTGTTAGGGTAATTATAATATCATTTTTACCTTTAATTACCTTATTTACTTTTAACTGTGGTAAATAAAATTCAAAAGTTTCTAATCACCAAAAATTATTTTCATCCTATTGAACCAAAGTTTACTTAGTGATGTCAACCCTGTGTCTCAGATTTTTGAAATTCAATTCAATGAAGTGGTAAAATTATGTTTTATGCAAATACACAAATGTGCCTAAAAGGTGACTAAAAGTCAGTAAACAGTTCAATAAAATTTTATATGTCTAATATTATTATAAAATGACACCAATAGATTATATTGGACTAATATTCGTATTATTTATCTCTTTTGATGTTAAAATTAAATTAAATTAAAAATAATTTTATAAATAAAACGTTGGCTCTAAACAATAACGCAATGTTTTCCAGAATTCATCAAAAAATGAATGTTTTTAGAAAAATACCAAAACTTCACCCAAATATAAGTTTGATATTCCAAATTTAAAAATTTTATCTATTTTAAAAAATTAAAAACATATAATTGGTATTAATTAATTTTAAATATATTCCCATCGTCAAAACCAGAAAGCGGGTTTTTGAGAAGTAAAAACATGAAAGAGTTTGATATGTGTTTAAGTCCAATTTAAATGTAAAATTACTTCAAATGGCCTACATTGTATTGAATGATAAAAATATAACCTAATTATACTTAAAAACCATTAAAATGTTAAATTTATCACTATTAATTATTTTTATTAAAAAATTTGTTTTCAACTAAAATTTAGTATTTTTCACTATTCTATATGAACGTTATCCGAAAAGCACTAAAAATTTATCCAAACTAAATTATTATTCCCCTCCAATAAAAAATAAATATTATTTTGTCAAATTGAATATATAAAAGTGTCAAATATTTGATTTAAAAAGGATTTCTATTAAAAGACGGTAAAATTGCATTTTTTTAAATACTTATTTTATCTAAAAAATTGAATTTATTTTTATATTATGTAAAGGAAACACATAATTTGTTTGTTAAAATTATATAGAGTATGTAAAATTCAAATTTTTGTTATTACTATTCATAACTGGTTTTTAAACTCCTAGTTTGATAGGTCATGGTGCGCTTGAACTCAGTGTTGCGTACTTCGCATGCAGTCGTATTATTCAAAAAGAAACGTACTGTGAAATCTTGGGGTGTTAAAATATCCCTACATGGTTTGAAATGTATTTGTTATTGGGATATTATTAAGTAGAAGTTCCATATATAAAAGTTAATGTAAGGAAACTGTGAAAAAGGGAACATTCCATACCATTAACATTTATTAAACTTTTAGATATGTAAAAACATCATATTTTCAGTTATATATATATTTTTGAAAGATATATTTTTTATTATTGTAATGATAACTTTTCAATAATTATTAGATATGGTTTAGTTACAAAAAATTCTTATGAATTGACAATATAGTGATTATTTAGTTAATAATTAATTAAAATAAATGTCACTATAAATATTAAAAGTGAAGTAAATTGATTAAATTATAGTCTTTATTTTTTTAGATGAATATATCCGGATAAAATATATCAATCCAATTTTCTCACCCAACCTCTACTCAAATATGCTCCCCATTTCCCTCCCTTCCTTCTAGAAGCCTTCCCTTGGGAAAAATGGAATTCAAGGAAGCCTTTTTCCACAAACCAAAAGTATTTACCCAATTTAGAGGTGGTTTGAACAATTAAGTTGGGAGTAAAGATTCAAGGTTATGAATAATGGTTTTAGGTAGAATTAATAAATTTTTAGATCATTATGGGAGATGTTGAAAATCTTCCACCAGGGTAAGAAATTTTTTTTCCATGCTTCCAAAGACACGAAACTATTATGGTCCTTGAGTATGTATTTTTTAGATGTATTAATATTCATCTAAAATAATGTAATATTCAGTTATATCAAGCCTAGGTTGATATATATAATCCATAAAAATATAAAGATATAGAGATAGTGCTCATATAATTGAGAGTGCTGAAGTTGAAAGTGTGATCTATAGTAGTTTAAGATCTAATTGGAAGAATATAGCTAGTTGGGAGATTGAAGATTATACACTATAGAATGCAAAGATAGTTAACAATTTGATGATTTTTTCATTTTGGTATCTATCATGATTTATACAGAAATCAATGAGAACAAAAATGGGAATTAAGTATTTATTGTTTTAATTTGAGGAAAAAATAAAAAAATATAGGTGTTATTAAAATAAATTATCTTGAGTATTTAGATTCATCAATGGGACTTACTAACAAGATAAAGGATTTTGGAATTATTCTCATAATTCCCATACATAATTATAGATTATCTATGGTGATTTTAAGTGATTTGGGATGCGAGTAACTAAATTGAGATTTTAATGAAATCATTTCATAATGTCGTTATTTTATTATTTCAGATAAAAATATGAAATTTTTAATTCATAAATGTTACACCCCAAGACATTATATATATTTTCATTTCTAAATAAATATAATATTTTCCTTTATTTATTTTTAGGAAACACCATGTTAACCTTACAAAACACACAACAATATCTATTATTGCATTACATGTAGGACCAAATTTTATTAAACAGTAATATACTAATAAAATATTATTATTTAATATAATATATAATATAGCTGTTAAATTAGAGGTTATGAATAGTATTAAACAAAATTTTTAATTTTATATATTCCATATAATTTTATCATTCATCTTATGTGTGTACTAGTCATGATATAAGAACAAATTCAATATTTCAGATAAAAGTTGTATTTTTTTTAAAAATGTAGTTTTTCCAACTTTTGATGTGGTGCCCATATTAAATCTAGTTTTTGAAACTTTTATATATTCTATTTGAAAAATTAAACTTCCTATTTGTAATTAAGATATGACAATTTACATTGGATGAATTATTTATATTTTCTTGGTAAGTTTTATGATTTAATGAATAGTGAAAATATACTGAATTATAATTGAAAACAACATTTATCATATAAATAATTTATGTGAGTAAATTATATTATTGAATTATTTTTCAGTAAATATAATGTATATTTTTTTTGATAAAATAATTTTTGTCATTGGTATTAATTTTACCATTATTGTGAGGTAAAAACATTTCACTGTTTTGAAATGATTTATCTTTTTAAAACCCATTTTCATTCTTAAAACGAGATTAATTTTAAATTAATTACATCAAATTCTGTGTTTTGAATTTTTTAAAATGGATTTACTTTATGGAATCATTGTTTCTAAATTATATAAATTGGTCCATTTTGGTTTTTGGGAATTATAAATAGTAACATTAGTAAAAGAAAGTTATCAATGTGGTTAAGGGTAAATTGGGTAATTAAAGGTAAAATAATAAGATAATATTTTAAAATTACCCTAACACTTTTCCTAATTTTATTGGAAAGTCATGTTTTGAAATAAAACATCAATGGGTCGATTTTCAGACAACTTTTAGGAACATGATTGACTTTAATATAATTATAATATTATATTTATAAAAAATTCTAATTTGCTAATTTTATAGTTTTTAACAAGAAAATTATTTTTCATATGAATTTATATGAGTGATATGGTCGACTATAAATAGTAATTAGAAAGACAACATAATTATCTAGATTATATTAATTTATTTATAATTTTTGAAAATAAATAATTGAATTAATTGTTTAAACAATGATTATATGGTAATTAATTTATTAAATGGAGAATATATTAAATGATGTAAATAATATTACAATAAAAATAATTTGAAATGTTTTATTCCATCCAAGAAATGTTAGGATGACATTGAAATATTATGTATAATTTAATGTAGTTTTGTACAATAAATCATGGTGTTATGATTTTATAAAAAGTAAAATAACAAATTGTGTCAAAATTGACAGAATCGATATTTAAAATAAATTATAATTAATTAAATGATATAAAATTCATAAAAATTTATAATTAAACCAATATACTAGGATAATTTTAAATATAACATAATGATCAATTATGAATAATTTAATGGAAAATTTTCCATTATAATGACATTGATATTGGTAAAATTAATGATTGTGACAAAGTGTCACACTGTCAATTATTATAAGATAAATAATTTTAATATTGTGATAAACTAGAGATAAATTCAATAACGAATAGTAACTGGAAAGTTAAAAAACATATATGCCTCATAGTCATTTATTTATAATTTTTTTAGAATAAATAATATATATAAATAATGACACAATAGTAAAGAAGTAATTATTTTATTAACATAAATTTAAAATAATGGATTTTGAAAAAATTAAAATAAATAAAAAATATATATAATTTTGGGGATCCAAGAGTTTTCTAGTTGTCTATGACATGTTAGAAGTATATTAAGTGGATTTTGTAGAAGATATATTTTTTTATATTTTATTTAATGTCAAATTAATGAATTGTTTCATAAGTGACACTATTGATATTTTATAAAAATAACATTCTGGAAATTATTTTAAAATAATAATAAAACATAAAAGTTAAATAATGATAATAGAAATTTCTATAATGTAAAAAAAATCATTCTGGTCAACTAATACGATATAATTAAATATTTGTAACCATTTAATATTTCTAATATGAGTACCACAATTAAAATTAAATAGATTAAATAAGGAAAAATCAAAATAATAAGATTTATAATATACTCAAAACATATATAAATTTTATTGATATAGTTAATTTCAACCCATCATCATCCTATATTAAAAATAATTTAATTTGGAACAATTTGGAATTTAAAATTTATTTATATTAATTTAATAATTTTGGGGTTTCCTAAAGTGACCTTAACCTATCTTATAAAAGAGCACATCTGCTTCTCTTTTATTCACACATCTAAAGCCTTTTTTTCTCAACCATCCCATGTCCAATTCATCTCCCAAATCCCCTAACATCATTATAGAGGAAATTATTTTTCTATATATCCAACCTATTCAGTTAATTTGTGTAAATCATAAGGAGATACTCGAATAAAGAGGTAATTGTTTTATCAACTGTTTCAAAGTTATTTTCTTCTTATACTACCTATACATATGTTTTTTCCAAAATAAAGTAATAAATCCAGTATCATATACATTCTTAGATGTTATTATAATTCTGGAAAAACCATATTCTTCCTTTTATCCGTCATATTAATAAAAATATCACCATGTGTGTGTACGTATGATTACCGTCTCCACATCGTGGTGTAATCTGTTATACAAAACTACATTATTTAAATGGATATAATGATGACTATAATGTAAATAAATAAATAATATAATATAATAATAATTATTTATAATTAATATTCCATCCCATTCAATACTATTTAACCACCAAGGTAATGATATAGTCACTAATACATATGTACGGCCTTCCATCTCCACGACGCGGTGAGAATCATTACCCATGTTAACCATTCAAGAATAATTATAAAATTTATATGATGAGTCAAATAATAATAATAAACTTAAAATTATTATAGATATTAATAAAATACAACCTATTCATAACAAACATGACTTACTCAACAAAACAGAAATGGTAAAATGAACTAGTTAACACATAAAACAGTGGTAATATTGAAATATTATTAACAAAAGGATATAATTGGATCATATATGATATCAGAAATATGGAAATGGTTATCTTATAATTTAATAACATAATTTAACCATTATATAATAGGGTAATTCACCCTTGACTAATAGAAAGTACAAGGTAACAGTTAATTTCAAAACCTCATTATTATCCGAAGTTGGTTATACAGAATTATCTAGTGGGACATCTTTAGAATCCATGTCCTTGTTTCATAAAATTTATTTCAAAATAATATCCCCAATTTTTTAATGTAATGTTTACGGATGTTTTACTTTTATAATTTTTCTTAATGTAATATTTCCTTCATTTTCCAAATGAGGTACTTTATGATTGTTTCGACAAATTAAGGAAAGATGTTTCATTAACTTATATGGCACGAGTGGCTATTTTACAACATTATAATGCCTTGAAATATTGAATTATACCTTATAGTATTAAAATATTATATTGAAACGAAATGTTTTCTTCAATAATTTTGTGTCATTTAAATCATTTGAAAGTAAAAAAGCATATTTCTATGAAAGAGTTTTAATGATTTTATTAAATTAGTTTCATATATATCAACATCTTTTGTTGAATTTTATGATTAATTGAGGTTGATTTATAAAATATACCATATTTTATTTAATGTTTTATGATATTTTTTATTGTGGATGTACTATTTTGATACCATTCATGGATTACAGATTAAGGTATTAACCTTTCGTATGCAAGTTTCAATACGAATATTTATGTTATGTTTAACCCTTTAATAAGATAAATACATTGGACTCAGTAATTGATGGGTGGGGATTGCATTTACCCCTTGATTTTTCGGTAGGTATCATGTGACAAAAAAATTTCTTGGAATGAGGCCTTTATAAAATGGTTATGTATAGTCTTCACATGAGGCCTTGACAATATGTTTATGTTTTCTAGAATTATGAATTCCCTTATTATGAGATTAGTTATTGATATTACAAATGAATATTCGACTAGTATATTATCCATGTGAATGTTTTAATAGAATTATTTGATTTATTTTTCCATATTATGTTTATATTTATGATTAAAAGTCTTATGCTTTAGTTTTATACTTCCCTTAAAGTTTATGGTTATTTATGAAGGATGTTGCTGTAATTTTTAACCTTATTGAGCTTTTGTGCTCACCCCTTTCTAATATTTTATTCTCTCCTTATTCCACTAGGTGTATTATGATTTATATTCCAGGATAAGCTTGTAGAATAATGGTGTTCCCAGAGAATTGACTATGTTCCATTTTATGATTTGAATTGTAAATTAAAGTTCATATATGTAAACTATTTTCCAAGACTGGTAAACTAATCCGTCCTTTTGGATTTTATTCCTTCTAAAAATTATAATTTATTAAAATAATGAACCAGCTATGGGCTTATGGGGTCAGGAAATTATAGTTTGTATCGAAGGACATTTAGAAAAAACCATGGAAATTAGATTTAGAAATCAATGATTATAAAACATAACCATATGAATGACATTGAGGATATGTATAAGTATAAGATATGAACATTTATATTTCATAATTCATAACCTAGGATTATCCTATCGACAAATGGATTGATAAGATTCTTCCACCATTTAAAGATCCAATGAATGATTCTTCATGACTACATCACTATGATTAGTGTTTCATACATTATGCTTTGAGTTTTGATTAATGGTTAGAATCAGCAAGATTATAGATGATATATTTATACTACTAATAATGAAGAGTCTACCAAAGAAATATGATATGAAAGAGGTATTAATTAAATTTTTTTTGAAGAGTAGATGGTGGTTTAATGGTGAAGTGTAATTATTATTGTTATTTTGAATTTGGAATGAAGAATTATTATATCAATGGTTTTATAGTAATAAGATTCATTTGATATATAAGGATTATAATGCAGTAAATATTTATCAAGTATTTGGAAGAATGAATTATTTCATTAATATTTTGGAGGTTATAAAGTTATTTTTCAATAAAATCTACATTATGTTGTTTGGGGAATTTGATGTTAGGATAGATTTTAGAAATTTAGAGACCTCTTTGACCCTTAATTTGGACCGAAGTACAATGGATGAGTCTCATTCTTAGAATGGATTATGTTGAAAATGTACATTATTTTTTAAGGTTATAACATCTCTTAAGGCTATTTTTGTAATTTTATAGTGATATAGTTTTTGAAAAAGTAGGACCTATCAGTCGGGTGATAACTCGTCACACCCGGAAAGGACACGACACTTATACACAAAACCGAAGGGTGATAAGGGTACATCACCTACAACTGGCCTATGTGATGTCGTGGATAGTATAACAAGGTTTTCTTCATATAAACGGTATGATAGATGAATTATAAGTTCAGTTTTTGAACCCTAAATGATTAAGAAAAATATAATATTTTTGATTATTATGATCTACTATAGAGGAAGATGAATTTGTTGTATAAATTAATTAATGTATGAAACATTATTTTTTTCCTTATGTTCTAATTCAATGAATAATAATACATTCTTAAAATCTAGGGAAAGGGTCTTGAAACCAAAAATTTCAACCTAGTACATTTTCTGTTGAATCTAATGGACACTTATATAATCATAGATTTATATCTTTGTGATTTTTAACTTTCTTCTAACCGTGTTCTCTATCACATTCCATCAAAACTTGAAGGTCAGTTTTCTCTTTCCTATCCACGTATTCCTACATTGCACCCTTGTATGTGTTATCTTAGAGACCTTCAGACATAATTTTATTTATTTTAATGTGTGGATCTCATTAATCATTTTTATGATGTGGTATTACTAAAAAAATATATTTTTTAAATTTCAAACACCTAGTTTTCATCTCGAGTTTAAATTGAGAGGACACATTTTATTAAAGGAGGGGAGAATGTAACACCCTAAGACAATAAAATATTTTCATTTCTAAATAAATTTATTTATTCGTTCTTTCTTTTCTCATAAAACCATATTAATCTTATGCTACACACATCAATGAGTTGTCTTGCGTTACATGCAAGGCCCAGTTTTATCGAACAATAATATATTAATGAAATAATATTTTTTAATATAATATATAACATAGCCATTAGATTATCAGATATGAATTGTATAACATCATATTTAATTTTATAAATTACATATAATTTTACCATCCATATTATGTGTTTTCTACATATTATATCTGAACAAATTCCATTTTTCAGATAAAAGAAGAATTTTTTAAAAAAAATTAGTTTTGGTATCTTTTGATGATGAACCCATTTTAAATATTTTTTTGACACTTTTTATATTCTATTTGAATAAATAAATTTCTTCTTTGGAATAAGGATACAAAA
This sequence comes from Viscum album, assembly GCA_963277665.1. Classification (NCBI taxonomy): domain Eukaryota; kingdom Viridiplantae; phylum Streptophyta; class Magnoliopsida; order Santalales; family Viscaceae; genus Viscum; species Viscum album. Next base: position 2,137,299,363 of record OY728128.1, on the reverse strand, counting down.
ATATACTTTGGAAAAAAAATTGATATTTTTTTATAATTATTTTTTTATATGAATAGTAAAAATATACTAAATTTCAACTGAAAAAACATATTTTGTCTAAATACATAATGTGGATAAATTATTTTATTGAATTAGTTTAAAGTAAAAATAGAATAGATTTTTATCTTATAATATTATATTGGTTATTGGTTTCATGTTCCAACTCGGATTCCACTAAATCGCTTCTTTGAGATGGTGGACCAATAGGTCTCAAGCGCGCCACCCCGTATGCCAGAGGCTGTTGAAAAGCATCGCGGTCCTTGGGGTGATTTTGGAGAGACTATGCCTTCAAGTTAGAGTAAGAAAACAACAGAAAAATAACTATATACCATATACATCCATAATTTTTAAAGAGTGAAGAACTAGTAAACAAATAAAATAGAATATGCTGTAATAATAAATGAAATACAATAAAATATCGAACAATTATCCATAAGAGACAACACTAGTCTCCCACTGTGCTGACCATATAGATACAAGTAAAAAAGAAACTAAAAGTAAAATTATAAGGCTTTACTACTAACTTTGAGCCAGACCACGTACCTGGTCTCGAGGCACTATCTAGCTGCACTAGCTCGATCAGTAGAAGCACTCGAGAAGCTCCACTACATCATGAAACACTTGGCCTTAGCCCTGTCCACCCTGAATATCATGATCAACCTGAAAATAATACATAAGTTCTACATGTACACTGAGGTGCACATTTATGGGTTATAATGAATCTGTGTAGGCCACCATGACAAGCAACCTATAACTATACTGCAATATGTATTTGAAAAGAAAAAATGATCAGCCTTGCTGATACACTACAAAATGATGTAAACCAAACATGAAACTGTAGTTGATCCCTGGGTCAATAATCCATGTCAACTGGGAAAGTTCTACCATTGATGTCCATAACTATATACGTACACATGTATAGTTCCATACCTATAAATGTATTTATATATATATTTGAATATTTATTAGTATGTGGATCAATAACATGAAACCATGATAGTAGTCAAACCACGAGTGCATAATCCTGATCAAATGGATGTAATGTGAAATGGCATTGAGATAGATGTCGTGCCACGCATGTTGTGCACCATTAATTCGATCCTTGGGGCTTTAATCCCAATCAACATATACATGTATCGACCAACACCAAAAATTATCTAAGAAAGATATGCTATAAAAGGGGGTACTCATCCTACACTTGGTCTCACACGTACTCATATCTAATACCAAAAGATATGATACGGTATACTGATGGTTGATATGGTAAAGAAGATTCTGGGAAATACATCCAAACATTCAAGGAGTCACCATGAAACCCCTGCCCCCTCATGTCATGTAACTGATCCAGAAGAGCACCTTCATTCCGATCATAGAACATCCAACTGAAGAGCCCATCGAATCACTCATGGAATGGAAGTCATCAACCCTCTAAGTCTATCTAAGGAATCCACCAATTGGATCCAAGTACCACTCAGGGAACTCAAGTTATAACCAACTAAGTCTATCTAAGGCGTCCCTAAAATGGATCTATATATCACTAAACGTGTAACTATAATCGGCCACTGAGCCTGTCCAAGTCATCCCTCAATTGGATCCATGTAAATCTCTAGTCATAATCACAAACCAACATTATGACCATCCTACGAATACCTAAACTAGATCCAGGTGTCACTAATGGTATACAAGACATCAATCTACTGATCCCATCATGGAATACCTCAACAACATCCATGAGTCACTTAAGGAATAATTAAATCGCCACTGAGTCCATCTATGACATTTTTCAACTAGATTCGAGTATCCCGCAGTGTGGAAATACCAACCCAATAAACCTATTCGAGGAATCTATCCAACATATTAAGTTTCACTCAAGGTAACATATCCAGCCATTGAGCTCATATCGGTCATCCCTCAACTAGATCTAGGTATCACTCATGGATTAATTACCATCCCACTCAGGGTTATAAATTAACATCCTATTAAGCTAGTCTAAGGCATTCCTATAGCAGGAATCCACATGTCGCTCTAAGAGAAACCACATGTAAGGCTCAACAATTAGATTCTAAGAATCACTTATAGACATCCCATTAAGAATATATATATACAAATATATATATATATATATATATATATATATATATATATAATTAGGCTCAATATCCAAATCTCAGGCAATACCTCAAGGTATAAAATAAAAATTCGAAATAACATGGCTTAGAAGTCAGATCCCAGGAAAGCATGTCTGAGCATCCTAATAAGAAATACAGATCCTAGGAAGAACATTTGGGCATCCCAAAAGAAATAAACATTCCTCACATCTGGCTTAACACCCACATCCTAGAATCACCTCTAGTATCCATCACTGCATCAGAAATAACCATGTCAAGATATAAACAAATGAGTGTGGAATGCCTGAATTCCCAACCCAACACTCTAGACACTGCCCCATGGGATTACCAGTTCAGCAAGGATTCTAGGTGACACCCGAACACCATCTCTACCGAAAATTTATGTAATATCTTAGGATAAGTCAAACAATGGGAACTCGTTGGGTCCCTCAAGTCATGAAAAAAGGCATCCAACTTGGGATCCTTTAGATAAGCACAAGATAATTCATCCTACTTTGGATCCATAGATGGAAAAGTAATGGAGGGATCCTACATGGGATCCTCAAATAATAAACCATAGATACATCTTATAACAAGGGTCCTCTAAATGTTACACAAGAGATGGAATCTACAAGGAACACCCTATATTATAATGTATGAAAAGGAAATGCTCAGTGGATCCTTATAAGCAATAGGTCTCACAGCCTCCTTGGCCAGAAGGGCATATCTCACAAGGGTTACGACCTCAAGTTCATGGGAGATAGCTCACAACTCATCTCAGAGGAAGATCTCAACTAGGATGGTCTGAACACCCAACATAACATTCACACAAAGTCTCACTCTCTGTAGAGAACTAGAAATGATAAATTTAAGAGGAACACTTCCATTCAGATAGAACCCAAAAACAACCATTATATGTCCTCATATAGCTTCACGGGTACCACCATCCCTATATATGCCGAAAACTACTCAAAATGGACTACTTTAGGGTCCAATTCTGACACCATGGCAAGAAAACAAGAAAGGCCCTCAAAGGTGTTACAAGGGGTATTACATAGAGTGTAACTCGATACTCAAAGTGTACTCACAGTGTACCACATGGGAATGTACTCTCGATGGCATGAGCACGTAATGCCCCAGGTACACAGCATGTAAGGAAGGTACATGACGTGTACTCAACATAGGGTACTTTCCCATTTCCCTTTATAGGAATATCCATTTACCTAGCCAATCTATGTATATATACATGGCGTTTCACCCACAAAGGGTCTGGTCATGTACTCCACACAGTTGTCTACCCCTACATAGGTAGACATGCTTGGGTACTCAATCACATGGACCAGTACCAGTACATCATGTTAATAACACATACACTGAGTGTACTCCTTAAAACATCATCTTTTATGAATGGTATGAACACACGACATGTCACTGTAGTGTACATGATGTGTAACATGGATTTTCTAAATGGGAAACCCTCGGATTACCCAAAACACCCATTTTATCCACCAAAACAACATTTTGGGCCCCAATATTCCACGCAAATGTGATATATGAATATAAAAACATGAAACTGCTAATTTAATAGGGATCTATGGATAAAATATAAACAGTCCTACCTTTGGGCAGAACCCTCCAAAGCTTCACATGATTTTATAGTCCACAGTCACCACACAACACTCTAGCGCATCGAGGGCTTCGTGGCAGTACCTCCCCCCTTCCTATCTCCCTCTGTCTCTCCCTTATCTCTTGGTCAAGCAGTGTAGTATGAGAAGAAAAATAGGCATGTGCGAGGAGGGGGAATGAAGATAATGGAAAAAGGAAGTGAATGAAAAAAAAGAAAAGAAAGGAAAAGGGGGCTTGGACCCGGCCCGGTGCCCGACCCGAGTTTATTCCTTTCATAAGATAAAATCCCCATTCCAAACTCAAAAAATATATATGTAATCTCAATATGATGCTATGTTCAAGACATATGACTGAATGAAAATTCAAAAATAATTTAATATTTTATTTAATAAATATTAATTATTAATTATTCCGCCAAAATCTGAATTGATCGGATTACCCCCAAACTCTTGTCCTAGGGTAAACACCCTATTATGATACCAATGGAGTTTTGAAAAAATTATTCAAGATTATATTTTAGGGTAAAGGATCATTTTACCTCTCATGAGCATCTAATAGAAAAAAATTGAATTTCTGGTCAAAACTGCAGTCCAAAAAACATGGGTTCTTACAAAACTCCCCACCATAACCCTTATCATCCCCGATCAACCTAGTAAAAGCACCAACATCTAGGCTCCCAACCCAATCCTCAGCACAACCAACAAACTAGGAATGTGCAACTACCAACGTCATAGCATCAACAACTTCCTTTTACACTGAAGACATTCAACTGTGACTGATCTGGTACTCCCCACCATATGAATATATTTATCATCATCTCAAGACAAAACTCCATGAAAAAAGGCTAATTTAAAATGCCAAAGTTCTATTAAAAATGATTTTAACCACCTTTAAATGTCCAATGGTTCACTCCCCATCATATTTTATTCCATTCACATCTCCCTGAGCGCAAAGACAATATGTTCATTCCTCAATAGGGAAGAACATCTAGAAAGAAAAATGTACTTTGTGTTGGGATGAAACCCTCTCATAATACTCAAAATAGAACTAGATATTGAATGATCATCAAAAAAATATAATATAATGATTCCACCAAAGGTGTGTACAGTTCCCCCCAAGCCATGTTCACATCCTATCAAAACTGATCAGGATTCTCACACGGGTCAACCATTTCTTGGTAACAAAAAATTTCACAATGCCACCTCTATCATGGAGGGAAATTTCAGTATATTTCCCAGGATCCAAGACCATGATAGGTCTTGAAACATTGTTCCTAAATTCACACCTGGCCACCCACAGATTAAGATCCAAATGATATCGCACACAACCAGCATGTATCGTTCTCACCCATCCAATACTCCAGTGACTCATTCAAGTCACCAACATCTACCCACACTATGAATACTCCAACAGTAATGAAAAAACACTATTCGACAAGGCCAGGTACTTGAACAATCTTTCCCATCACACCGGTCTCCAAAAAACAAGCACCATCAGTGCTACGTCAAGATGAAGGCATCAGAATGCCTGCAATATAGAAGTAGATCGCCTATTATTCCTCGATCACAAAATGAGTGTATATCCAAGCCCACTTCCTAAAATAGCATCTTAAAAAAAGAACCAACATCTCATGTAGGTTTCCCTAGAATGAAAAAAAATGTCCAGCAACAAGGGTCCGTCTCTAAATGAAGGGTGTCAAGGTCTCCTAGCTGGCCCTATAGAAAAAACCTCACAACTGGGTCTGAAGGTCCAACCACCTATCCCATAAAAACCTCTTGAAATTATATAATTATCACCATGACCAATAATGTTCAAAGCTAAAAACACATGAAAAAGGGCCTTGATCCTCTATATTCATCTTCAGAAGAAACTAATCCCTCGATGTCACAACCAAAGTAGAAGAGAAACTAAACTAACACTCATCAGGCATCCATACAAGGAAATACCCCCAAGAGGTCCAATGCATAATAGAATTCATGGTATCTATTGGAATCGTATTCAGAGACCATAATAGATAACCATATACATGAGATACAACACCGAAAAAGGCTCACAAAAAAGGTAAATCATGTTCCACATTAACCTATTATGTCATTTAACCTCATGTGCACTCGAAATAAGTCATCATCCACAAATAAAAAAATTAATCAACATAGATCCACATAACATGTCATCAATGTAAAATTATGTGTAATCATGACCAACTGAATATGCCTCTGTCTTCAGTAAAACTAAACTATATAATGCATATATGATGTGAATCTTATGTGACATGAGTGATACATGAGACACATCTTGAATTTTTCTTCCAAGAGTGAAAATATATCCCTCCCACCTTGAATATGGCCAAGATCCATAGATCCATAGTAAATCATAACATCCACAAATGTTGGGAAAAAATCCGTCAAGGTAACATTGTATCATTTTTGGGTTGTTTGTGTTTGTTGACAGTGCAAGTTTCCATGGTGATTTTCTGAGTTCTAGAGATTTTGTTGACAATCCATGTTGACAAAGAACCATGAAAAAGGAATAGAAGATCTGGAGGTGGTACAAATGGAGAAGATACAAGGTGGTGTAGTTTTTTAGTGTTTTCCAAATTTATGGGGTCCCAAATTTGGAATTTGTGAGAATTTCCAAATATTGATATCCTTCAAGATATCATCAAAATATGGGAAAGGAATTAATTTCGGGAAGATGGGATTCTTGATGTGAATTTCAGAAAGACGTGAATAAAGATGAGGGTGTTCTTCGCAATTGCGACGAGCTTCATGAAAAGCAGCATCGACGAGCATTGCAGCGATGAAGGGAATTGAAAGAATATCTTCGCAGTGAAGGCATGAAGTAATTGATGAAATGATCCGCGATTACGAAGAACTCCATGATCCAAAAAATTTTATGGTGCTTCACGATATGGAGTGAATTTCAGATGAAGTTTCGGAGCATCACGATTTGAGATAACGTGAAGCTGACTTCGCGCATAAGGATTAACAGTCTGTGGAATCACCTATAAATGGACCTCGACTGCCTCGAGAGAAGAATAGGGTTTTCCAATAAAAAATTGTTACTCTCGAATCATGAAGGTGGTTCACGAAAGAAGTGTGCTTCTTGAAGTAATTCTCTTTGCGAAATCTGGATCTCTACGAAGCAGTGTGCTCTATAGTGCAGTGGGCTTTGTGAAGGTGTGTTCCTTGCAAAGAGTCAGGGTCTTGGCGAAGGAATGTTTGAGCTTCACGAAATTGGGATATTTTTGAATTAGGATTGTTTACGAATGTATTTCCCAACAGTTGTTTCCCAGTGGTCACAGACAAAGAGTTATTCATTAGTGGATGAAATTTTTTACTTCAATAAAAAATCTACATACTGTTGAGGATTCATTCATTAGTGATAATTAAGAGACCTACAAGTCTTTAAACAGTGATTCTATCTTCTAAAGAAGTAGTGATATCACTTCAGTTGAGAGAGCAGTGAGTTCTCAGATTGTGAGTGGTAGTAAACAAGGATGGAAAGTGATTCCTTTCCAAACTTGTAGACAATATTTCACTTATAGTGGATTTAGATCATCAGAAAATCATTGGTTTATTCTCCTTGTACATATCCCAGTGAGGGTGAACTAAGTAAAATTTTTGCGTCTTATGCATGCTTTAATATTTTTTTATACTCTACAATGGGAAAGAGAGAGATAAGAGGGTTTTCTATAACACCAAAACAAAGTAAAAACAGGTAGTTGTTTTAATTTTTCATACCCTGATTCACCCCCCTCTCAGGGTATCTAGCCTAGTGGACCTAACAATTGGTATCATATGGAATGGTTGATATCATGGTTTCTTTCTCAAATGGAGGTCACCAATCACAAGGCGATTCTAATGTTCGATGGGAAAAATTTTCATATATGGAAGAATCAGATGCGGAAATAGTTCCAAAAATTAGGAATGGATGTGTTCAAAGTAGCAATTCATGGCATAACAACCGATATTAATAGTGGTGCGTTATCAAAAGTTGAGCATAGATAATTGGGTGTTGATGCCAAGGGAATTAATGATTTAAGGGGAGTTGTATCCAATTATATTTATACAATGGTGATTTCATGAAAAAAATTATAGGCCATGTGGGAAAAGCTATTGAATATATATGTAGTAGGTAAAAAGGCCAGAAATGAAATGTTGCAAGTGTTGTGGAACAACAATGAATATATGAGAATGAACCCGAATAAGTCTATTGATGCATTATTTGACATGATAAATGTTGTAGTGGAAGACATGTGAGGTCTTGCAGAATTTATTGAATACATAAATATTGTAAAGCACAGCTTGAGGAAACTTCCAACTCGGATCAATCCAAATGTTTCAGTTTTGGAAGATAAAGACCCAAAAGATCTAACATCAGATAACCTCTACAGAACCCTTGTTGCATATGAAATGAGAAATGATGATAAAAATATTGTGGAAAAGGGGAAATCCAATGAAGTGGCATTCCAGGACATGAAGAATCTCACCATTGAAGATTCTCAAGAGGAAGAAAAGACTGATGAGGTGATGTCATTCCATTCCTGTAATCTATAGAGAGGAAAATTAATGTTTAAAAGTAATGTTCAACTATAATTCTTTTGATGTGGAAATATTGGACCCCTTTAGGCAAGGTTCCCTTTTAAGTTACCAAAATACAATGAGGATTATGTGGATATTCCGTAGAAAAATTCATCATCCTATGTGAATGGAATGAAACTGTTCAAAATAAACTTCATTAATAAGAAGAATCTCATTTAACCAGAATGTGGAAGTTCAGATGAGTCTGAGGTTTAGGAGGATGAAGAGATAGAGAACTGCAATGATCGTGGAGAAAATGTTATTGTGGTAGTTTGTGGAAAGTAATCAGAAGAAGAATGAAACTGACATTGACGAAGAGGAAGAAGATTAAGGAAGACTTGATATGAAATCTCCATTAGAGGACTCTCTTGAGGAGATAGATGATTGGATATCCAAAACAAAGAAAGACAACAGAGTATTTTGTGATGCCAAACTATATATGCAGTAGTAGGAAGAAGAGAAGCCTAAGTTCATGGAAAAAATTGAGAAACTAAAGTCATCAACACTAGAGGAATCAAAATCAGTTAGCGAGTATAAAATCAAGATTGAAGAACAGAAAAGAGGGATCGATGGCCCAAAAAACACAAGGAAAGATCCAATAAATCCTATTCAAGAACTTGAAGGATATGTTTTTAGTTTGTGAGAAAAGGTTAAGGATCAAGAAAAATTGATGAATCTTGCTTGGACATCAGGAAAGAAGATCATTCAAAAAACTGAGAAACTGAAAGTAGAGATTAGTGGTTCAATAGAAAGGAAGCATCAATTATTTTCAGATACAAAGGTCGATGGGGTATTGATCGAAAAAAAAAGCAGTGAAAATTGAACATAGACCGCATGAACCCATTTCAATAATGAAGGTTGATTTGGGCACAATGTAGAATCAAAATACATATAGATTCCAAGGAAAAACTAGTACAGTATAAGTGACACGAAGTAATGCGCGTTATATCAGGTGTTATTGTTGTGGAATGATGGCACATTCATAGTATGTGTGTTCCATAGCCATGATATACTGAAGGACACAAGAATAGAGGTGGAAGCCAAACAGATAATGATTATCGAGAACATATTTAGAAGGACACTATTTTTTGGGTGGAGGATTTAGGAACATGTTTTGATACTATACATTGACCATACAAAAGAATATGCTAAATTATAATCAAAATAGACTCAAGAAGTAGATCAATAAACCAACAGGTGATCTAAAAAGGAAAAATTGATTTGATTATTTGAATGATGAAGTTGATCCATCATACTCTGAGAAAAATTAGAAGTATCAATCTATACCGAGTATAAAGGAAAAAGTATGTACCAAGAAGAAAAAGAATGAGAAGGAAGTGGTGGAAGAAATTTCCCTTAAAGCATCAGACTGTTATGGTGTGTGGATACTTGAAAGCGGTTTCACATCTCACATGATAGGTATTAATATTCATTTTATAGGCATAAAATATTACAAAGATGGAGTTTTCAAGTTCGGAAACGATGACGTCCTGAAGATTATTGGCTCAAGAAAGGCCTGGTTTGGGAGAAAAGAGACGGGACGTGCTGATGTCTTAGTGGAAAAAGGCCTCAGTCAGAATTTTCTCAATGTCAGTCGACTATGTGACTTAGGACATTCTATAAGATTTACTAAGAATATGTGTATCATCAATGGAAGAGATGAGGAAGTAGTTCTATAGGGAAAAAGATGAATGTGAAATCCCTACTTGGTAAGTAGAGAAGAAGATATTTGATTTCTATCGTGAGAGGAATAAAAAAAGTTATAGCATAAAAGACTTGGTCATTTATGCCAACCATCCATGGAATATCTAGTAAAGTGTGATGCAGCAAGAGAACTCCCTAATATATCATGTGGTTGTACTCACACGTGCGATGCATTCCAATAAGAAAATCTCATCAAAAATACATATAAGGAAAAGGAAAAGAAGTAAACAAGAGTGCTCGAATTTGTGCATGCTGATGTTTGTGGGCCTATCATACCACTAGATATTGATGGAAAGGGGTATAATGTTTTTTTCATTAATGAATATAATGGAATGGAATGGGTATTTGTTATTAACCATAAGTATGATGTGTTTAACTTCTTAAAGAAGTACCATGGGGAGTTCAAAAAGTTTCTTGGACAAAAAATTATGATGTTTTGTACTGATAATGGTATAAAATTTACGAATAGTTATATGGAAGACTATCTAAAGAAATACAGGATAATGAATCATGTTTCCTTATTGATAACTCCCAAATAGAATGGAGTGGTTGAAAAAAGAAATCAGATCATCAAAAACATGGCCAGAATGATTCTTATAGAAAAAGGCCTACCAGAGATATTTTGGAAGGAAGTAGTACTGAAATCATTCTACATTTATAATAGGGATCTATTATGTTTGATGTAAGGAAAGACTTTATATGATATTTGGCATGGAATGAATCCAACAGTGAAACACATTCTAATATTTGAATGTATGTGCTTTATCTTCAATAAGGAGAATCATAGTAAATTTGAGCCGTGTCGAGATGATGTGATATTTCATGGATACTCAGGAAAAATCAAAGCATACAAATGCTTTAACAAAAGGCTAGAAAAAGTATTTGAGAGCAATGATGTCACTGTATTCGATAATGAAGAGATAATTCAATAGCACAGTAAACAACTTCCTGATAAAAGTGATGAGGATGAAAGCAACATAGGGAGAGCAGAAGTGGTTGATGTTAATTCAGAAAAAGATACTGATGATGAGAACATAGAAGTAAAATAATTATCTTCACAAAATCCAAGAAGTCAAGATGAAATTGATAGGTAGAATATCATTGGTGATCAGTCAACTCTAGTTCATACAAGAAGAATGAAATCTCTACAGGAGACATATTTCTTTTCTCAGGTAGAGCCTAAATGTCTTAATGATGTAGCTGAAGATGAAAACTGTGTTCAGCCAATGAATAAATATCTAGATCGTATTAAGAAGAACCAGACATGGAATATTGTTTCGAGGCATGCAGATAAAAATGTCATCAGGACTAAATGAGTCTGTCGCAACCAGATAAATGAATATGAAATAGTGATCTAAAACAAAGCACGACTAGTGTGCATAGGATACTCCCAGATAGAGGGAATAGATGTTGATGAGACATTTTCAACGGTTTCAAGGCTGGAGACAATCAGATTATTCCTTGAAATTGCAGTGAAATAGATGTTCAATGTGTTCCAAATGGATGTAAAATCATAATTCTTTAATGGGGTTATGGAGGAAGAAGTGTATATCGAACAACCATATTGTTTTCTTATTCATGAGGACGATAACAAGGTTTGTTGATTTAAGAAGGCATTTTATGGGCTAAAACAAGCACTAAGAGCATAGTACTAAAGGATTTATCTGTATTTGAAGAATCTTGGTTTCCAGCGTAGGGGAGTTGATTACAATCTCTATTTCAACAATGAAAGTAATCAAAGGATGGTGGTGCTAGTTTTTTTAGATGACATAATATTTGGAGGATCATATGAAGATCAGTGAATAAAATTTTCTTAATTCATCAAAATTGGGTTAGAAATATCAATGGTTGAAGATATGGTGTTATTTCATGGTTTACAGGTGTCATAAGGAAATAATGGTACATAATTTTCTCAATCCAAATATGATAAAGATGTTCTGAGGAGATTAGGAATTGAAAAATCCAAGGAGATGAAGACTTTAGTTTATAGCTAGATGAAACTGTCCAAATACGAGGATACAAAATGCAGTTAATATCACAGAATATAGAAAAATCATTAGATGTTTTTTGTACTTGACTGCGATAAGGCCTGACATTGTATTCTCGACATGTCATGTAGCGTAATATTAATGCAATCCCAAGGAAAGAAACATGATTGTAGTGAAAAATAATACTTTGGTATATCAAGGGCATGGTGGATTTCAGCTTGACATATATTGACAAATCTCAATCCGAGTTATTACGATATACTGATGTAGATTGGGCCGGTTCAGTGGTTGAAAGGAAATCAATGTCAGGAGTTTATTTTTATCTTGGTGGATTGGGTATTTCATGGCTGAGAAAGAATAAGGATTTCATATCATTGAGCACTGCAGAAGCTGAATATATTGTAGCCACTCAAGAATGCACTCAGTTATTGTGGATCAAGCAGCAAATTGATGATATGGGAGTTTAAGTGAAGTCTCTGATTGGAATCTAGTGTGATAACAAAATTTATATAAATCTTAGCAAAAATATAATACATCATTCTAGGACAAATAACATTGAGATAAAGTATCATTTTATCAAGGAGAAAGTTGTGTAAGGAATCGTGAAGTTGGAGTATGTGCCTACATAACTACAGGTGGAAGAAATTCTAACAAAGTCCTTACCCAAGGAAGCTTATGAGAGGGATCAACTGGATCTGGTCATTTAGTGGACTTCCCACACTTGAACAAGTGTATATGTGGCATATACCTCTCCTGAAATTATGGTGTGTTTTTTCTCTACTGTGATAATTTTTTTTCTTTCCAATGTCTCAGACCACAGAGGAGTGACCAATGGGTTCATTTACAAAGGGGGATAAATACTGACTCCTCAAGGGGGAGAAACTGTGTCTAATGAAGGGATAAACTGTGATAGTCAAAGACTCTGAGAGTAGCTGATAGGTGGAGAAATGAGATAGAGGGGAGAAATGAGATTGGGGGAGAGTTTTAAACCTGATAATTCTATATGTGATCGATCAAATAATAGATACCATGATAGCTAAGGATCATGATAAAAGAAGAAGAGTGGCATTGGATTGGTGTTTGATGGATTTGGGAGATCAACAATTGGTATCAGTTTGTAATTGATATTAGTTTGGTGTCAACGGTTGGTGTTATAAATTAATCGATTCATTGATAAACTTTTTATTTACTCTTGTTTCTCACACTGATAATTTCTCATCTGGGCTTGGAGTATGTGGTGAGTGAATCTTTGTTCACTATCTAAATCACAAGAGGTGAAGGATGGTAAATTATTGAAGAAGATTCATTGAAGTATCAAAGTGCATGGAATGGTTTTCAGAAGGGTTGTAAACAAACCCAAAGGGGGAGATTGTTGGGCAAAGATCACTCAAGGTAACATTGCATCATTTTTGGGTTCGTTGTGTTTGTTGAAAATATAGGTTTCCATTGTGATTTTCGGAGTACAAGAGATGTTTTTGACAATACTTGTTGAAAAAGAACCATGAAAAATGAATAGAATATTTGGAGGTGGTACAAAAAGAGAAGATACAAGTTCGTTCAGTTTTCCAGTGTTTTCCAAATTTATGGGGTCCCAAATCTGGAGTTTGGTGAGAATCATGAAATATAGATTTCATTTAGGATCTCATCAAAATATGGAAAAGGCATTCTTTTTGCGAATATAGGATTCTCGATGTGGATTTATTGAAGACATGAAGAAAGTTGATTGTGTTCATCGCGATTACAATGTGTTTCGTGAAAAACAGCATAGACGAGCATTACGGTAGAAAAGTGAATTGAGTGTGGATCTTCGTGGTGAAGGCACTAAAGAATTTATGGAATACTCTGTGATTAAGAAGAGCTCCGAAATCCAAATATTTCTTTGGTGCTTCTCGATATTGAGTGAATTTCATCCAAAATTTCGGAGCATTGTTGTTTGAGCTGACATTGAGATGACTTCGTGCAGAAGGTTCGAGGGTCAGTGGAATTACATGTAAAAGGAACTTTTCCCCCTTGAGGGATGAAAATAGTTTTCTATGAAAATTGTTTTTCTCTCGAATCACAAAGTAGGTTTATGGAGGCAGTGTGCTTCGTGAAAGAAGGAGTTTCGCGGTGGCTAATCTAGCTCCACGAAAGAGGTTTGTTCTGTGTTGTCTAAGTGAGCTTCATGAATAAAGTCGCTTTTTGATTGTATGATCTCTGGGAAGCAATGTGATCCGCAAGGAAGTGGGCTCTGTGAAGGTGTGTGCTTCGCGAAGAGGCAGGGAATTCGCAAAGTCTTGTTTGAGCTTTGCGAAATTGGGAGCATTGCGAAGTTGGGTTCTTTGCAAAGGTATTTCCCAAAGGTTGTTGCCTAGTGGTCAGAGGCAAAGGGGTATTCATCAGTGGATGAAATTTTAACTTAAATATATCATCTATATATAGTTGAGTATGCTTTCATTTGTGATAATTACGAGACCTACAGGTCTATAAATTGTGAGTTGATCTTCTGAAAAAGTAGCGAGATCACTTCAGTTTAGAGAGCAGTGAGTTCTCAAATTTTGAGTGGTTGTAAACCAGTAGAGATAGTGAGTCCACTCCAAACATGTAAATATGAGTGCACTTATAGTGGATTTGGATAATCGACACATTGATGGTGTATTCTCATTGGACGTATCCCTGTGAGGGTGAACAAAGTAATATTGTTGTGTCCTCTGCGTCCATTAAGATTATTTTATACTCTGTAACAGGAAGGAGAGAGAGAAGTGGGTTATGTCTAACAACAAAACAAGGTCAAAAGATGCAATTGTTTTAATTTTTCATACCATGATTCACCCCCCTCTCAGGGTATCTATCCTAGTGGACCTAACAATTGGTATCAGAAGGAAAGGTTGATATCAATGTTTCTCTCTCAAATGGAGGTCACCAATAACAAAGGGATTCCGATCATTGAAATTAACAATTTTCAGCTATGGATGAATTGGAGGAAAAATTATTTCCAATATTTCGGAATGGATGTTTTCATAGTAGTAATACATGGAATAAAAACCTATATTAATAGTGGTGCATTATCAAAAGCTTAGCGTAGAGAATTGGATGTTGATGCCAAGGGAATTACTACTTTAGGGGGATCCGTATCTAATGCTATCTATACGAAGGTGATGTCATGAAAAACATCACATGCCATGTAGGAAAAGCTGTTGAATATATATGAAGGATATATATAGGTCAGAGGGGAAAAGCTACAAGTGTTGTGGAACATGTATGAGGATCTGAGAATGAACCTGAATAAGTCTATTGTTGCATTTTTTGACAGGGTTATGGTTGTAGTGAAAGACATGTGAGGTCTTGAAGAAGTTAATGAAGACCTAAAGATTGGTAAGTACATATTGAGGGTGCTTCCACATCGGTACAATAAAAAAGTTACAGTTTTGGAAGATAAAGACCTGAAAGAGAAAATATTAGATAACCTGCACAGAATCCTTGTTGAATATGAAATGAAAAATTATTATGATGATGCTGTTGAAAAGGGTAAATCCAATGAAGTGGAATTCGAGGCCATGAAGAAGATCACCATTGAAGATTCTCAAGAATAAGAAGAGGAAGATGTGGTGATTTTACTCCTTTCCTCAAAACATCCTAGAGGAAAAGGAATGTTTAAAGGGAAACTTCTACTAGCATGCTTTCGATGGGGAATGATTTGAAACCTTGTGTAAAGGTTCCCCATAAAGTTACAAGAAGACGAAGAGGATGTATTTGAAATTCCCAAGAGGAAGTCTTTATCCTATGTAAAAGGTAAGAAACAGTTCAAAATAAATTTCCTTAAGAATAAGAATATCCTTTCACAAGAATGTGGTAGTTTAGATGAGTCTAAGGTTGAGGACGTTGAAGAGATAGAGAACTGTGAAGATCATGGAGAAAATTCTATGGTGGAAGTTGTCATGAGTACTTAGAAAGAGGAAGAAACTGATATTGATGAAGAAATATACGTTTAAGGAAGAGTTGATATGCTGGATGAGTTAGAGGCTACTCTTAAGGAGATAGATGTTTGGAGAGAGAAAACAAATAAATCCATCAATTTAGTTCATGACTCCAAACTCTATATGCAGTATCAGGAAGAAGAGAAGTTTCAGTTGATGGAAGAAATTGTGAAACTCAATTCATCAGTAGTAGAGGACTCGTAATCGAATAGTGTGTATAAAATCAATATTGAAGAACAGAAAAGTGAGATTGATGGCCTGAATAACACTAGGAACGACCGAATCAAGTGTATTCAAGAACATGAAAGATAAGTTGTTGGTTTGAGGAAAATGGTTAAGGATAAAAAAACTATTGACTCTTACTCGAACATCAGGAAAGTAGATCATTCATAAAACTGAAAAGCTGAAAGTGGAGAATAGTGTCTCAACAGAAAGGGAGCATCGATTATGGTTAGATGCTAAGGCCAATCGGGGGATTGATCGAAATCAAAATTCTGTGAAATGTGAATTCAAAACACATGAATCCATTTCAAGATTGAAGGTTGATTTGGGGACAAAAAATAATAAAAATATCCAAGGATCCCCAGAGAAATCTATTATTTTATAATAGACACGAAGTAATGCGACTTATATAACATGTTATTGTTGTGGAAAGATGGGACATTCACAGTATGTGTGTTCCATAGACAAGAGATATCTAATGACATAATAATCGAGGTTTCATCCAAACAAAGAATGGTTCTTTATAACATATTTTGAAGGAAAATATTTTTGGCATGGAGGATTTGTGCATATGTCTAGATAATATACATCGACCATACATAGGAATGTTCCAATGTATAATCAAAATGTTCACAAGCAGCAGATCAGTAAACCAACAGGTGAGTTGAAAATTAAAAATAGATTTGATGCTTTTCAAGATGAATTTGAACCTTCATACTCTGAGAAAATCAGAAGTCTCAATCTGTGTTGAGTATAAAGGCAATAATATGGACCAAAAATAAAAAGGATGAGAAGGCAGTGGTGGATATAATTTCCCTTAAAGCATCAGACCATTCTGGTGTGTGGATCCTTGACAGCAGTTGCACATCTCACATGATAGGTAAACGAGATCTTGTTATAGGCATAAAATATGACAAATAAAGAGTTTTCAAGTTTGGAAATGATGACGGTCTAATGATTATTGGCCCAGGAAAGGCCAGGTCTGGAAAAAGAGATGAGACGTGATGATGTATTAGTAGTGGAAGGCCTCTATCACAATTTTATCATCATCAGTCAACAATGTGACTCATGACATTATATAAGGTTTCATCAGAAGATGTGTAACATCAAAGGAAGAGACGAGGCAGTATTTCTATATGGAAAAATAACAAAAGGAAATATCTACTTGGTATGTGGAGAATAAGATATGTGCTTTCTGTTCTGAGAGGAAGAAAACAAGTTGCGGCATAAACAACTTGGTCATCTATGCCAACCATCACTAGAATATATGGTAAGGTGTGATGTAGAAACAGACCTCCCAAAGCTATCACATGATCGTAATAAAACATTCGATGCATGCCAATAAGGGAATCTCATAAAAAATATGTATAAGGGAAAGGAAAATAAGTCAACAAGATTTATCGAATTGGTGCATACTGATGTTTGTGGGCCTATCACACCAAGATATATTGATGTAAAGAGGTACCACATTATTTTAATTGATGAATATAATAAAGTGTCATGGGTTTTTGTTATTAACCATAAGTCAGATGAGTGTAGTTGCTTAAAACATTACCATAGGCAGTGTGAAACGATGCTTGGATAGAAAATTCTGATATTTTGTAGTAATAATGGTATGAAATTCACAAACAGTCAGATGGAAGACTATATCAAGAAATACGAGATAAAACATCATGTTTCCTTAGTGAAAACTCCCCAATAGAATGAAGTGGTTGAAAGGTGAAATCAGATCATTAAAAACATGGAAAAATGATGCTTAAAGAAAAAGACATACCAGAGAAATTTTGGAAAGAAGTAGTGTTGACATAGATCTACATTACTAACAGGGCTCTATTGTGTCTAATGGAAGGAAAGACTCCGTATGAGATATGTTATGGAAAGAATCCAACAGTGAAACACTTTCAAATTTTTGGAAGTAATTGATTTATCCTCAACAAGGAGAAACATAGGAAATTGGAGTCTCGTGCAGATGATGGGATATTCCTTGGCAACTCAGGAAAAATCAATGAAGAAAAATTCATTGACAAAAGCCTTGGAAATGTATTTGAGAGTAATGATGTCACTATATTGGAGAATGATGAGAGAATTCAATATAATAGTGAACAATTTCGTGATGAAAGTGATGATGATGAAAGCAACATAGGGTGAGATAAAGTGGATGATGCTAATTCTGAAGAAGATATTGATGATTAGCATAAGGAAGTATAATATTTATCTACACAAAAGCCAAGAAGTCAAGATGAAATTGATAGGCAGAATATCATTGGTGATCAATCAGCTCCAGCACAGAAAAGAATAATGAAATATCTATAGAAAAAATCTTCCTTATCATAAGTAGAGAATAAATGTTTTACTGATGTAGCTGAAGATGGAAACTAGGACCAGGATATGAATGAAGAGATAGATCATATTGAGTAGAACCAGACATGGGTGATTGTTTTGAGGACTGAAGATAAAAATTTCAAAAGGACTAAATGGGTTTATCACGACAAGATGAATGACGATGGAATCATGATCTAAAACAAAGCATGAATAATGTGCAAAAGATACTCCTAGATAGTATGAATATATGTTGATGATACATTTTCACCGATTACAGGGACAAAGAAAATCAAAATATTCCAAGAAATTATAGTGCAATGGAAGTTAAAAGTGTTCCAAATGGATGTAAAATTGAAATTCTTGAATGGGGTTCTAAAGGAAGAAGTGTATATCGAACATCCAGATTGTTTTCTTATTCATGTGGATGATAAAAAGGTTTTTTGACTGAAGAATGCGTTTTATGGGCTGAAACAAGCACCAAGAGCATGGAAATCAAAGCTTGATATATATTTGAAGAAGCTTGGTTTCTAGTGTGGGGGAGCTGATTACAATCTGTATTTCAAAGATGAATGAAATCAACGAATGATGGTGCTAGTTTATGTAGATGTCATAATATTTGGCGGGTCAGATGAAGCTCAGGGCATAAAATTTTCCGAATTCCTGAAAAGTGAGTTCGAAATATCAATTATTAGAGAGCTAGCATTTTTCTTTGGTTTACATGTCTCACAATGAAAGAATGGTACTTCTATTTCTCAATAGAAATATGCAAAAAACGTTTTGAAGAGATTTGGAATAGACAAATCCAAAGTGATGAAGACTTCAGTTGCTACCCAGATGCAACTGTCCAAAGATGAGGATGCAAAAACCAGTCAATATCACAAAAGGTTGGAAAATCATTTGATGTTTTCTATACTTGACTGTGACAAGGCCTGACATTGTATTCGCCACATGTCAATTTGTGCGATATCAAAGAAATATCAAGCAAAACCACATTCTTTTAGTTAAAATAATTATTTGGTATATCTAGGGCTCGGTGGATTCCAGCTTGATATATAGTGAAAAATATCAGTCAGAGTTATTTGGATATACTGATGCAGATTGGGTCGGTTCATCGGATGACAGTAAATCAATTTTAGGAGGATATTTCTATCTCGGTGGATTGTGTATTTATTGGCTGAGAAAAATTCAAGATTTCATTTCATTGAGCATCACAAAAGCTGGATATATTGCGACCACTCAAGCATGTACTCAATTATTATGGATGAAGCATCATCTTGATGATATGGGAGTTGAAGTGATTTCTCCTATCGGAATTCGGTGCAATAAATCAAGTGATATCGATCTTATAAAAAATCTCATCCATCTTTCTTGGAAAAAGAAAATTGATATAAAGTATCATTTTATCAAGGATAAGGTTGAGCAAGGAATCATGAAGTTCGAGTATGTGCCCACATACCTATAAGTTGTAGACATTCTGATAAAGGCATTACCCAAAAAATCTTATGGGAGGCATTGACTGGCTCTTTGAATTCAGTCGACTTACCACACTTGAACAAGTGTGGATGTGGAATATCCCTCTCCCCAATATATGGTTTGTTTTTTCTCTACTGTTCTAATTTGTGTCCTTTCCAATGACATAGACCATAGAGGAGTGACCTTTGGGTTCATTGAAAAAGGGGGAGAAATAGTGACATCTCAAGGGGGGAAAACTGTGGCTAATGAGGGGAGAAACTGTCTTAGTCGAAGACTTGTGGGGAAGCGTACAGGTGGAGTAGTAAGATAGAGGGAGAGCAATGAAATAGTGGGAGGGTTTTAAAACTGACGATGCTAGATGTGATTGATCAAAGAATATATATCACGACAACTGAGGATCATGATAAAAGTTGAAGAGTGTAATTGGATTGGTGTTTGAAGGATTCCATAGATCAAAAAATCGTATCTGTTTGTTAATTACTATTGGTTTGGTGTCAACGTTTGGTGTTAGAAATGAATTTATTCCTTGATGAACTATTTAACTCCTCTAGTTTCTCACACCGAGCATTGATTGTGTGGTCTTGGAATATGTGGTGTGTTAATCTTTGGTCACTGTATGAATTATAAGAAGTGAAGGATGGAAAATGATGGAAGGAGATTCAGTGAAGTATCAAATTTCAAGGAATTGTTTTGACAAGGATTGTCAAAAAACCCAAAGGAGGAGATTATTGGGAAAACATCACTCAAGGTAACATTGCAGCATTTTTGGGTTGGTTTCCTTTGTTGTCAAATCAGGTTTTCATGGTGAATTTCCATGTTCTAGAGATGCTTTTTACAATAAATGTTGAAAAATAACCATGAAAAAGGAATAGAAGATCTAGAGGTGGTACAAAAAGAGCAGATACATGGTGGTGTAGTTTTCCAATGTTTTCCAAATTTATGGGTTCCCAAATTTGGAGTTTGGTGAGCATCACGAAATATGTATTTCCTTCATGATATGATCAAAATATGTAAAATTCATGTTTTTCACGAACATGGGATTCTTGGTGTGGATTTTGCGAAGACATGAAGAAAGTTGACGTTGTTCTTCGCAATTACGATGAGCTTCGTGAATAGAAGCATTGACAATAATTATGCTGGTGAAGGAAATTGTGACTGGATATTCATGGTGAAGGCGCAAATTAATTGATGGAATGTTCTGTGATTATGAAAAGCTCTGTGATACAAAAATTTCCATGGTGGTTCGTGATATTGAGTGAATTTCGGTGGAAATTTTGGAGCATCATGATTTAAGTTGACGTGGAGATAACTTCGCATGGAAGGTTCGAGGGTCGGTGGAATCAACTATAAATAGACCTCGACCCCCTCGAGTGAAGAAGATAGATTTTCAATAAAAATTTATTGCTCTCGAACCGTGAAGGAGGTTTGCGGAGGTAGTGTGCTTCTCAAAAGAAGGCTCTTCGCGGCGGCTAATCTAGCTCCGCGAAAGAGGTATGTTCTATGTTGGATCATTGAGCTTCACTATGGAAGTCTATTTACGATGGCTTCCACTCTATAAAGTAGTGTCCTTTACAAGGAAGTCGGCTCTGTGAAGCTATGTGCTTCATGAAGAGGAAGGGACTTTGTGATGGCTTGTTTGAGCTTCACGAAATTGGGAGCTTTGCGATTTAGTGTGATTTGTGAAGGTATTTCCCAAAGCTTATTGCCTAGTGGTCAGAGGAAAAGGAGTATTCATCAGTGGATTAATTTTTTTAATTTAATAGAGAATCTACATACAGCAGAAGATGCATTCAATAGTGATAATTAAGAGCCCTATAGGTCTATAAATTATGAGTGGATCTTCTGAAAAATCAGTGAGATCACTTCAGTTGAGAGAGCAGTGGGTTCTAAAATTTTGAGTGGTTTTAAACCAGGAGGGATATTGAGTCCTTTCCAAACTTTTAAACATTAGTGGGATTATATTATATTTGGATCATCAATACATCTCCGGTTTATGGTCCTTAGATGTAGCCTAGAGAGGGTGAACCAATTAAAATTGATGTGTCATGTGCATCCTTTAATATTATTTTATACTCTACAATGGGAGGGAGAGAAAAAGGGTTTTGACTAACAATAAAACAAGGTCAAAAGGGTAATTTATTTAATTTATCATAACCTGATTCACCCCCCTATCTGGGTATCTAGCCTAGTTGACCTAATAATTGGTATTAGAGGGAAATGTTGATATTAGTGTTTCTCTCAAATAGAGGTCACCAATCACAATGGGATTCCAAACATTGACGAGTACAATTTTTAGCTATGGATGAATCAGATGAAAAACTAGTTCTCATCATTGGGAATGGATGTGTTCATCTTAGAAATGCATGTCATAACAACAGATAATAATAGTGGTGCATTATCAGATGATGAGGGTAATGAATTCAATGATGATGTCAAGAGAGTTAATGCTTTAGGGGGAGAGATATCCAATGCTATTTATATGAAGGTGATGTCATGAAACACATCATATTCCATGTGGAAAAATCTACTAAATATATATGAATGAGATACAAACATCATTGAGGCAATGCTGCAAGTGTTGTTGAACAAGTATGAAGATATGGGAATGAACCAGAATAAGCCTATTGATCCCTTATTTGACAGGGTAAATAATGTAGTGGAAGACATGTGAGGTCTTGTAGAAGTTGTTTAAGACATAAATATTGTGAAGCACGTCTTAAGAAAACATCCACCTCTGTTCAATCCAAATGTATCTTTTGTGGAAGATAAAGACTCGAAAGAACTAACATTGGATAACTTGGACAGAACCCTTGTTGCATATAAAATGAGAAATGACGATAATAATGTTGTGGAAAAGAGGAAATACAAAGAAGTGGAATTCAAGGCCATGAAGAATCTCAGCATTGAATATTATCAAGAAGAATAAGTGACAGATGAGGTTATGTCATTCCATTAATCAAATTTTCAAAGAGGAAAATGAATGATTAAAGGGAAACATCCACTGGTATACTTTCACCGGGGATTGATTGGACACCTTGTGACAAGGTTCCCCATGAATTTAAAACAAGACGATGCGGATGAAGTTGATATTACCAAGAGGAAGTATTCATTATATGTTAAATGTAAGAAAAAGTTCAAATAAAATTATTTAAGAAGAATAATCTCATTTCACAATAATGTGGAACTTCAGATGAGTCTGAGGTTGATGAGGTTGAAGAGATGGAGAACATCTAAGATTATGGAGAAAATGATATAGTGGCAGTTTGTAGGAGTAATCAGAAAAAAGAAGAAACCAACATTGATGAAGAAGAAGAATTTAATGGAAGAGTTTATGTGAAAGCTGATTTAGAGGCTGCTCTTGAGAAGATTGATGTTTGGAGTGCCAAAACGAAGAAATCCAACAAAGTGGTTCATGATGCCAAACTCTATATACAATAGTATAAAGAAGGGAAGTCTGAGTTGATGTAAGAAATTAATAAACTCAAGTCTTCAACACCAAAGGAATCAAAATCGATTTGTGAATATAAAATCAAGATTGAAGAACGGAAAAGTGAGATCTATGGCTTGAATAAAACAAGGAAATATCAAATCAAGTGTATTCAAGAACATGACGGAGAAGTTTTCAGTTTTAGGAAAAAGGTTAAGGGTCAAGAAAAACTGTTGACTCCTACTGGGACATTAGGAAATCATATCATTCAGAAAATCGAGAATATGAAGGTGGAG
Source organism: Viscum album (assembly GCA_963277665.1). NCBI lineage: Eukaryota > Viridiplantae > Streptophyta > Magnoliopsida > Santalales > Viscaceae > Viscum > Viscum album. The sequence continues at coordinate 2,137,275,619 of OY728128.1, read as the reverse complement.
AATAGTGGTTTAACAGAAAGGAAGCATCAATTATGTTCAGATTCTAAGGCCGATGAGGGATTGATCGAAAAAAACAAGCTGTGAAAATTGAAGTCAGATCACATGAAACCATTTCAATATTGAAGGTTGATTAGGGAAAAAAGAAGAATCAGAATATTCAGAGATCTCAATGGAAAACTAGTAAGGCCGAAGTTTCACGAAGAAATGTGCCTTCTATCAGGTGTTATTGTTGGGGAAAGATGGGACATTCACAGTATGTGTGTTCCATAGCCAAGAGGTATCGAAGTACACAAGAACAGAGGTGGAATCCCAATAGAGAATGGTTCTCCAGAACATATTTTGAAGGAAACCATTTTTGGTGTGGAGGATTTGGGCACATGGCTAGTTTCTGTACATCGACCATACATAAGAATGTGCCAAAATAGATTCAAAATGTTCACAAGTAGCAGGTCAATAAACCAATAGGTGAGCTAAAAATTCAAAATATATTTTAAGCTTTGCAAGATAAAGGTGATCCATCATATTTTGAGAAAGATCAGAAGTCTCAATCTATGACTAGTGTAAAGGAAAAAATATGGACCAAGGCGAAAAAGGATGAGAAGGCAATGGTGGTAGATATTTACCTTAAATCATCAGAATGTTATGGTTTGTGGATCCTTGACAATGGTTCCTTATCTCACATGACAGGTAATAAGGATCTTCTTACCGGCATAAAACATGCCAAATAAGGTGTTTTTCAATTTGGAAATGATGAAGGAATAAATATTATTGTCCTAGGAAATGCAAGGTTTATGGAAAAAAAGACGAGACGTGTTGATGTCTTAGTAGTAGAAGGCCTCAGTCACAATTTTCATAGCATCAGTCAACTATGTGACTCAGGAAATTCTATAATTTTTACTAAGAATAAGTGTATCATCAAAGGAAGAGGCGAGATAGTAGTTCTACAGGGAAAAAGAACAAAAGGAAATCTCTACCTAGTAAGTGGGGAAGAAGATATGTTCTTTCTTTCTAGAGAAGACGAAAACAAGTTGTGGCATAAACAACTTGGTCATCTTTTCCAACCATACCTGGAAGATCTGGTAAAGTGTGATGCAGTAAGATACCTCCCTAAGCCATCACGTGATCGTAATCACATGTGTGATGCATTCCAACAAGGGAAGCTCTTCAGAAAGACGTATATGGAAAAGGAAAATAAGTCAACAAGAGAGCTTGAATTGGTTCATGCTGATTTTTGTGGGCCTATCACACCAATATCTATTGACAAAAAGAGGTACTACATTTTTTTCCTGGAATACTATAACAGAATGGAATGGGTATTTGTTATTAACCCTAAGTTTTATTTGTTCAGCTTCTAAAAACAGTTCTAGAGGTAGTGTGAAAGGATGGTTAGATAGAAATTTCTGAAGTTTCGTACTGATAATGGTACATAATTCAAAAATAGTCAGATAAAAGACTATCTTGAGAAACATGGGACAAGGCATCAAGTTTCTATAGTGAGAACTCCCCAATAGAATTCAATGGTTGAAAATAGAAATAAGATCATAAAAACATGGCCAAAACGATGCTTATAGAAAAAGACATACCAAAGAAATTTTGGAAGGAAGTAGTATTGACATCAGTCTACATTTCTAATAGGGCTCTATTGTGTCTGAAGGAAGTAAAGACTCTGTATGAGATGTGTTATGGAAAGAATCCAATAGTGAAACACTCTCTAATATTTGGTATTAATTTCTTTATCCTTAATAAGAAGAAACATAGGAAATTTAAGTTTCATGGATATGATTGGATATTCTATGGCTACTCGTGAAAAATAAAACCATAGAAATGATTTAAAAAATTTCATGGTAAAGTAGTTGATAAAAATGATGCCATTGTATTTTAGAATAAAGGGAGAATTCAATTTCATTGTGAACAATTTCTTGATAAATGTGATAAGGATGAAAGAAACATAGGGGAGAAGAAGTGTCTGGTGCTGATTCAGAAGAAGATACTGCAGATGAGCATGAGGAATTAAAATCTTTATCTGCAAAAAAACAAAGAAGCCCAGATGAAATTAGAAGGCATAATATCATTAGTGTTTAGTCAGCTCCAATTTAGACATGAAGAATGAAATCTCTTCAGTATACATCATTTTTATCTCAGGTTGAGACTAAATATTTTACTGATGCATCTGAAGATGAAAAATGGGTTTATACTACGAATGAAGAGCTAAATCAGGTTGTCAATAACCAGATCTGGGAGATTGGTTTGAGGCATGTAGATAAAAATTTCATCAGGACTAAATGGTTCTATCACAAAAAGATGAATGAATATGGCACAGTGAGATTCACAATGGAAGTCTTTTTGAGATGGCTTGATCTTTGTGAATCAATGTGCTCCATAAGGTAGTGAGCTCCCTGAAGGTGTGTTCTTCATGAAGAGGCTGGGATGTTACGAAGGCTTGATTAAGATTTGTGAAATTTTTTGGTTCGCAATGTAGGGTGCTTTGTAAAGGTATTTCCCAAATTTTTTTCCAATAGTTAGGGGAAAGGGAGTATTAATTAGAGGATGAAATTTTTACTTTAATAAAAAAAACTACATATAGTTGAGGATACATTTTTTAGTGATAATTAAGTGACCTATAGGTATATAAACTGTGTGTGGATATTCTATAGAAGTAGTGAGCTCACATTAGTTGAATGATCAGTGAGTTCTCAAATTGTGAGTTGTTGTAATCCAGGAAGGAGAGTGAGTCCTTTCCAAACTTGTAAACTGTGGTGCGCTTATAGTGGATTTGGTACATTGGCACATCGCCGGTGTATGTTCCTTGGACGTAGCCTAGTGAGGGTGAACCAACTAAAATTGTTGTCTCCTGTGCGTGCTTTCAGATTCTTTTATACTCTGTAACAGGAAGGAGAGAGAGAAGAGGGTTTGTCTAACAAAAAACAAGATCAAAAGGGGAATTTGTTTTAATTTTACATACCTTGATTTAACCCCCCCCCCTCAGGTTATAGCCTAGTGGATCTAAAAACACAAAAATAGTGTTTCACTCAAGGTGAAAATAAAATACAATTGTAACATCGAAAATCAAAACAATAATCCCATACCCTGGAAAATAGGGTTTTCTACCAGAAGAAGTGTTCTCGATGCACCTGTTTGATATCCATCATAGGTTCTAAAACATTCCTAATACTTCTATCTTCTATATTGAAAATATTATATACCAATAAAATAATGTATCTCATACAACTTTGTAAAATCCTGACACATATGCCACTAAACTTGTGCTATGATCTGGTTAGTCACTAGGCCTCATGAATGCCTCCCCATATGCCAAAGGCTATTGACTAGTAGTGAGGACGTAGGAGGTGAAAGTGGGGAGACTATAAACTCATATAAAAGTATGGAAATTGAAAAATAAATGAATTATAAAACATTGTGGAAATTAAACGGGGTGATGAAGTATTAATCAATTGAAATAGATGTTGTTTTAATAATAAATTACATATTTTAAAATACAGAACTTCTATCCATACAATTTAACACTGGTCATCCACTGGGCAAACCATATAGATACAAGTACAAAATAAACCGAAAATAGATGTATAATTCTCTACTACTAACTCTGATATAGACCACATACCCAGTCTTCAGACACAATGAAACTACACCATCCCAATTAGTAGAACCACTCGAGAAGCTCCACTCGATCATGAGACCTGGGGCCTCATCCCTATCCACCATGGAACTCATCCTCCACTATGAAAGTAGGCATAATGTCTACACGTACATTGAGGTATATGTGAAGGGGTGCGAAAGAATCTTTTTAGTACACCCCGATAAGAAACTTATAACTATTTATATTTAAGTGTATAAAAAAATCAGAGTTCTCAAACTCGCTGATATACTACAAAAATAAGTAAACCAAACAAGAAACCACAGTCTAACCCAAGATCCGCAATCTTGGTAAACTAGGAAATTTCCACCATGGATTTCCAAAACTATATACGTAAACATTTATATTCCCATACCAATATATATACATAGTTATGAATGTTCATTGGTATGTAAATCAATAACATGAAACCACAACAATTATCAAACCACAGGTCCATAATCCAGGACAACTGTACATCCTATGAAATTGAATTGAGCTAGAAATAATGCCACTCATGTCATGTACCATTAAGTTGTTCACCGGGTCTGTAATCCCAATCGACAAATACCTACTTAGGCCAACACCTGGAATTCACTGAGAAAGGTGCACTTCGATAGGGGGATACTCGTCTTACACCTGGGTTCACACATACTCACCTCAAATCACTGAAGCATGGATATCATATATTAATGGCCGATCATGTAAAGAATATTTTGAAAAATACATATGGACATCTGGGGAGTCTCCATTCCCCCCCTCAAGTCATGTAACTGATCTGAAAGAGCACCGTCATTCAGATCATAGAACATCCAACCCAAGAGACCGTCCAATCACTCAATGCATGGAATTTATCATCCCTCTTAGTCCATCCAAGGAATCCCTTAACTGGATCCATGTATCTCCCTAGGAACACAAATTATAACCCCCAATGTTTGTCCAAGGTATCCCTCAATGGGATCCATGTATCACTCAGTGTATAACTATAATTGTCCGGTAAGTCGGTCCAAGGCATCCCTAAATTGGATCCAAGTATGGCTCATGTCTTAAGAACAACCCACCATTAAAATCATCAATGGAACCCCATTACTAGATCTAGTTATCACTCATGGTATGCAATTCATCAATCTATAGACCACATCATGGAATCCCTCAATAGGATCGATGAGTCACTCATGTATTAATTAAATTTTCACTGAGTCTATCCAAGACATTTATCAACCAGATAAAAGTATAACTCAGGGTGGAAACACAAACCCACTAAGCACGTTCAAGGAATCTATCAATTAGATTCAAGTATCACTCAGGGAAATATATCCAACCATTAAGACCATCCCCATCATCCCTCAAATGGATCCAGGAATCACACAAAGGGTAACCTATCTACCCACATAGAGATATAAATCAATAGCCCACAAATCCAATCCAATGCTTTCCTATATAAGGGAATCCAACTATCGCTCTGGGAGAAACAACACATAAGGATCAATATCCATAATCCATTAATCACCTCTGAGCATCCCATAAAAAATATATATATACATATAATTACACTCAACATACCACTCCAAGATAATACCTCTAGGTATACAAAAAATATTGGAATTAATATGGCTTAGAAGCCGGATCCCAGGAAAGCATGTTTGAGTATCCCAATAACAAATACAAATCCCAGGTAGAACATCTAGGAATTCCAAAATAGAGAAAAACAGCTCGAGCCAGGTTCAACAACCACCAACCATGAAGCTCCTATGGTATCGGGCACTGGATCAATAATAACCAGGTTAATATATAAACAAATGAGTGAGGTTGGACTGAATGCCCAAACCAACACTCCAGTCATAGCCCAATGGGATTACCAGTTAGACATGGGCTTTAGGTGACACCTGAACACCATCTCTACCCAAAACCTAATGTAACAACTCTGTGTCAATCAAACAATGGGAACCCTATGGGTGTCTCAATTCATGACCTTAATGGAATCCTACATGGGATCCTTACGATAAACACCAGTGAAGGCATCCTACCCGGGATCCATAGCTAGAAAGGTAAAGATGGAATCATATATAGGATATTTTAATGATAAACCATAGAGACATCCTATAACAAGGAATCCTTAAATGTTACAAAAGTTAGGGATCCTATAAGGAACTTCTTATATAAACATATAAGAAACGACATCCCTCATGGTATCCTTAGAAGTAGTATGTCTCACAACCTCATAGTCCAGAATGGGACATCTCACAAGTGGAATATACTCAAAAGAGAAGGTCACGAGAGATAGATCACAACTCATATTAGATCATGATCTCAACAAGGTTCATCCAAACACCCAACCTATCATTCACACCAAATCACATTCTCAGGAGGGAACAGAAAATAATAAATGGAGGAGGAACCCCTAATTTGTTGATAGAAGCCTCAATACACCCATTAGATGTCCACAGATTGCTTCACGGGTTCCACCATCGTGATCTATGTGGAAAACTACACAGAATGGACTAATCTTGAGTCCAATTTTCATATTGGGGCAATAAAACACAAAAAACCTTCAATGGGGTTATACATGGCATGTAACCTCAGTACACGTTGTGTACTCCTAGCATAACACATGGGTGTGTACTCTCACCGACCAGGGCATGTAACGCCCATGGTACATGGTGTGTATGGAGGGTACACGACATATACCAGACATGTTGTACATGCTTGTGTCCCTCATCCAGCATGGCCTTTTTCCTAGCCAATCAATGTACGTATACATATTGTGTCACCCACATTGGGGTTTTCCATGTACACTACATGACCATGTACCCCTATAGGGGTTGACTTACTCGGGTTCTCGGCCACATGGCTAAGTACCAGTATATGGAATTTATACGCCATACATGGTGTGTACTCCTTAAAACATCATCTTCTCAGAATGGGAAGAAGACATGGAATGTCACCCCAAACTACATGTCGTGTAACCTAGTTTACCTGAACGAGAAAACATTATATTTCATGAATCACATGTTTTCGCCCCCAAAAGAATAGATTGGTCCTCAAGAGTCCAAAATCATGCGATATAAAAACCTTAAAACATAAAACAACAAATTAAATGGGATCTATAGAAAAAATGTAAATGGGTCAAACTATGGGATAAGTCTGCTGAATCTTCTCACAATTTGACGGTCCACAGTTGTTGCATGTCATTCTAGCATGTAGAGGGATTTGCTGTAGTACCTCCCTCCTTTCCCCTCTCCCTCTCTCTCTCCATCTCCATTCTATCTTGTTTGAGCGGCGTAAGAGGAGCTGCACTAGGTGTTTGTTTGTGAAAAAATAAGAAATAAGTGAATGGAAAAAATCGAAGAAAGAAAACAATGAAAAAGTGAAGAAAATGGGGCTCGAGCAGTCCCTAATTCCTAACTCATGTTTAGGACTATCCTAGGCTAAACTATCTTTTTGGACTCAACAACAGAATCATAATCTCAATTTGATACTCAGTTAAAATCATATTGTCGAATGAACATGCATGAATAATTTAATATTTTATTTAATAAATATTAATTATTAATTATTCCTCCATGATTCAAACAACCCATGTTTCCACCAAATGCATGTCCTTAGGTAAACACCCTATTCTAGGAAAAATAGCGTGGTCATAAAAATTATCCAAGATCATCTACTTGTGACAAAAGACCAGTTTACCCATCATGAGCATTTGACAGTAAAAAAAATTAAATTTCTACTCCAATATTCATTCCAGAAAAATAGAGGTTCTTAAAATTAGTGTTAATTATACAATCAGTTTTGATGTAAAAACATTTAAATCTTTTCAATTTTTTAACTTTTAAAAATCCATTTTTCATTCTGACAACAAGATTTATTTTAAATTAATTACTGAAACTTCTGTGTCTTGAATTTTGAAAAATGGATTCAATATTTTGAAATAATGGGTCCAAATTATATAAACATGTTCCTTTTATTTTTTGCCATTATGAATAGTAACCTTACAAAATTTTGTATTACCTTGGTTAAGGGTAAATCAAATAATTGATGATAAAAGTAATATTATAATATTTAATAATTACCAAAAAACATGTCCCAATTTTATTGGATATGTTCTTTATACCTAAAGCATATTTGGGTCGATTTTGGGACCACATGGAGCCACTTGGATGACTTCAATATATTTATAATATTATATTTAACGAAAATCCAAATTTTTTATACTTTTGTTTTTAAGAAGTAAAATATTTTTAATATGATGTTACATGACTGATATTTTCAACTATAAATAGTAATTTGAAAGACAAAATATTTATCTACATTTTCGGAATTTATTTATATTTTTGGAAAATAAATATTTAGATTAATTGGTGACATAATGACTATGTTGTAATTGATTTATTAAAGGAATAATCATTTAAATGATATTTATAATGTTAAAATAAATATAATTTCAAAAAAATTATGCCATCCAAGAAAATTTTCCATGAAATTGTAATATTAGGGATAATTTAATGTAGTCTTTTTAGAAATAATGTTTTTATTATTTTATAAAAACACAAATAATAAATAGTGTCAAAATTGAAATAAATGAGATTTTCAAATAAATAATAATTCATTAATTGATATAAAATTCATAAAAATATATTATTATGTCAAAGTAATAGGTTAATTTCAATGATATCATAATAAAATTTTTTGAATCATTTAATGGAAAATTGTCTATGAAAATTACGTAGATGTTATTAAAGTTAATGAATGTGGCAAAGTGTCACACTCTCATTTTTTATAAGGTTGATAATTTTAATATATAGATAACCTAGATATAAATTCTATCATGAATAGTATATTTAATAATACCATCGTTATCTACATCATAGTAATTTGTTTATAATTTTTAGATACTAAATAATAACCATAAATAATGACACAATAGTAATGAATTAATTATTTTATTAATATAAATATCAATTAAAGGATTTTAAAAATTATAAAATAAATAAAATTTGATATGATTGGGGTTATATAAAAAAATTCATGGTGACTATGAAATTTAAATAGCATATTAAATGGTTTGGTGTGAAGTTATCTTTCTGTTTGTATTTTATTTAATGTCAAATTAATGAATGCTGTTTAAATTGACAGTGTTTATATTTTACAAAAATAACATTTTATTATATTTTTTAAAAATAATAAATATATCTAAAAAATAAAAATTGATAATTATAAGTTATATAATGTCATTAAGTGTTCATTTAGGTTAAATTTAAATTATATAAGTAATTATTTGTAACCATTTAATATTTTGAATATTATTACAATAATTAAAATTAAATAGATTAAATAAGGATAAATTGAAATGATATTGTTTAATATACAATCAAAACATGTATTAATTTTATTGGTTTAAATGATTTAAACTCACCAGAATATTATATTATAAATAATTTACTTTGGATCTATTTTAAATTTGAATATTTATTTATATTAATTTTAATATTTTTAGAGTTTCTTAATGTGATCATCAACTATCTTATAAAAAGGAACCTCTAATTCTTTTTTATTCACACCTTTAAATCACTTTTTCTCGGCCAAAAACTTCCCATTTATCATCCCAACATACCTCACTTCATCCTAGAGGCCATACTTTGGGAATAAATTCAACCTACCAAGTCCTTTTTTGTAAATAAAAATTAGATACCTGAAAAAGAGGTAATTTTTTTATCAACTCTGTCAAAGTTCTTTACTTATTCTACTTCCTCTTCATATTTTGTTTCCATTATAAAGTAATACATATAGTATTGTATAAATTATTATAATTTTTTATAATTATGTAAAAACCATATTTCTCCATTTATCCATTTTAAGAATAACAATATCACCATGCTTGAATACGTACGACTTACCGTCTCCACTTTGTGGTGTAATCTATTATTCAACACTAATTTATTTAAATGAAAATAATCATGAGTGTAATGGGAAAAAAAGTGAGTATAAAATGATAACTATTCTATATAAGTAATATACCACCCAATTTCATATCATTTAACCATCAAGGGAATGATATCATCACTCTTACGTACGTACGGTCTACCGTCCCTATAATTCAGTGAGATTAATTCTCCACATTTACCATTAATGAATGATTATAAAATTTATTTGAGGAGTAAAAATAATAATTATTAACTTCATATCATTACGAATATGAATAAAATAAATCATATTCATCATAATAAATACTTACGCGACAAAACTGGAAAGAGAAAATGAAGTAGTTAACATCTAAAATAATGGAAATATTGAAATATTTTGAACAAAATGATTTAAGATGATATTATATGATATAAAAAATAAGTATATGGTTATATTTTAATATAATAATATGCTTTAAACATTATATATGAGGATAAATCACTCTCTAATATAGTAAAGTATAAGGTAAGGATAAATTTCAAAATCTAATTATTATTTGAGGTTGTTTATACATAAGTGTCCACTATAAAATCATTACCATCCATGTCCATGTTTCTCAAAATGTATTTCTAAATATTATTGAAAATTACATAAATTAATATTTACCCTAGTTTTAATTTTTATAAAAAAATTTGAATGGTTTCTTTCAATCATTTTCTAATTAAGGTGCATTATGAAATTTTTAACAAAGGAAAGAATGTTTTTTTAACTTATACGACACGGGGAACTATTTTCCATCATTATGATTCCTTTAAATTTTGAATCCTCTCTTATAATAATATAAGGTTATTTTAAAAATAGTGGTTTTCATTTATAATTTTGAAGAATTTAAATGATTTCAAAGTAAAAAAGGGATATATCTTTCAAATATTTTTAAGGATTTTATTAGATTATTTTAATCTATTTCAACAACCGTTGTCATATTTTATTATCAATTGAGATTTATTTCTATAATATACCATATTATATCAAATGTTTTATGATATGTCAGACTTCGGATGTGCTATTTTGATACCATTCATTGATTACAGATTAATGTAATAAAAATTTCGTATTCTATTTTTAAAAGAAATGCTTATGTTATGTTTACCCCTTTCATAAGAGGAATGCATTAGACTTAGTAAGTGACTGGTGGCGATTGTTATAGCCCATATATGCATTAGTAAGTATCATGATACAAAATAGTGTCTTTTTACAAGGACTTGAAAGAATGGATATTTATGGTCTTAGCACGGGGCCATAATGGTATGGTTATGATGTCCAGAATTAAGAATTACCTCATTATGAGATTAGTTATTGATATTACATGTGATTATTATACTGTTATAATATCCATTTTAATGTTTCAATGGAATTATTTGATTTATTATATCCATATTATTATCAATTATATGTTTAAAAGTCCTGTCTTCAGTTTTATACTTTCCTTAAACATTATAGTTATTTATAAAATATTATCCTATATTATTTAACCTTATTGAGAATATGATCTCACCCCTTTATTATGATTTATTTTACAAGGATCCAAGAAGTGTATTATTATATATATATATAGGGTTAATCTGGGATAATAATGTAATTATAAAAGAATTATCTATGTTTAATTTTAATATTTTAATTTTAATGATAAGTTCCTGTTTGTAATCTATTTTCCAAGACTAATAAACTCATCAGTCCTTCAGTATTTTATTCCATGTAATTATGCCAATATATTAAAATAATGCATCAGTTCTCGGGTTTTTGGGGTCAGGGAATTAGAATAAAACTATGACTGATAGTATATTACAATCCTATCTATTTTATAACTCTGAGTTCATATTTGAAATTTTATTATCGAGTAAATACTCTAGGTAGATTGTAATACTATTTTAGTGTTCAAAAGTCTTTGAAAGTCCTATAGTGATAAATTATCAAGAGTGTAATACTTTTTCAGAATTCATGTATGAATTTTAAATTAAGACATTTTATTCTTAGAATACTTCAATTTATCCTACATTTCATATGTTTTTTATGATTTCCCATTAGGGTGTATGAATTTTGTCTACATATAACGTTTTCCCTAATCCATATCACTTTTAAAATTTCCAATACGTTTTAATGGCTCAAAGTCACCCTATACATATATAAATTTTATGTTAACATATATTATGATTTCATAATGGGTGTATTACTGTGAGGAAGTGTAGGTAATTTTGTTGTACATTTATGACTTTGTAGATTTTTCCAATCCTCTGGCATTGAATTTTTTTGGGAATTCTACTGGATGATAAGAGGCATTATAGAAATTACATTCTAAATAGGAATCAAATGGGATTATTCCAATTATTTTATTACATTATCAATACATTATAAGCCTATTATGATCCATTATTTAAGCTTTAATTTAAATAATATTGAGGTAGAATATAATTTAACCATTTTTCATGGAATTCAAAATGAGAATATTTTAAATTCTATGTTTTTGTTATAAATAGATATTAATTTAGATGATTTATTTACTGATCATTATGGATTAAAACATCAACCAAATTTCGGATCTAATATAATGAGATTAGAAGAAGTTATTTGTTTCTAGAGATACTAATACCAAATTTAAATGGTTAATAGAGACTAAAATAGAATATAGAATACGAAAATCTAAAATATTTTAATATGGAATTGTAATTTTAAAAAATATGGTGCTTTGATTTAATTTTATAAATATCCCAAAATAATTTTCTATTTAATCATAATGGGAGGATAATTTTTTTGTGTATCTAGTTAGAGTATAAAAATTAATCCAGAATCTATATTGGTTTTATTAGAATATTTCATTACAAGATGAGTGAACTCCACAAAACAACTAAATGGTTGTACTTTTTATACCTTTATAATGGAATATGTTATTTATTGATGATAAGGGTAACTATTTAGAGCATATGTCCACTAGAAGGTTCATTATGGGACTATCCAGGTGAATAATAAATCAGTAAAGAAAAATGTGTAAAATAAAATATCATTATTTCTAATAAAAATAATAGAGAAAGTGACTGATGAAAAGTAAATGGTAAATTTTGGGACACACAAAATTTATTCCCTTAGAGAAAATAATTTAGAGGGTGTTTGTATATGCTATTTCAGGTAGTTTATTTTGTTTTGGCTTGTAAGATATCCTTTAAGATATTTCCATTTATTATAATATAAAATTACACCATGAAAAAGTGTTGGGTTGTATAGATAGATCTTTCACATGATCCATTAATGAGTAAGTGAGTGAGTTGACATAAATAATATAGATCTATTGGGAAAAAGATGACTAAATTTATAGAATATTTTTAGCTAATAAAACCAATATATTTTTTTTAGGATGATATCATAATCTGATACTAAAGTGAATAACGTCATTGTATCATTGAAAAAGGGAAAATAATAATAATAATTAATATAATAACATTAATAATAATGATAATAATAAAATTATTTCTCATTCTAGTCCGTATGATATACAAGGTTGAAGATGATTGAAAAAAAGTAGAGGAAGAGATGTCGAATAAGAAAAAAAATATATTCAATAGTGTTCATACAGTAATTAAGAACTAACCATAGAAAATCATTCTTCACCCACATGGAAAATTTCAACAGAAGAATTTATTGAATATAATGTGTTGGATAGGTCTAAAAATAAGACTTAATATAGATTATATTATCAATATAGAGTACCATAAAGTTTGATTTTACTAAATAATAATAATATATTTTATTAATAACTTAGAGAAATGGTCTTTTATAGGGAGCGGGTTTTATGTTTTTTTCTTAAGAAATTTTAGGTAGGATAAGAAACTTTGTTATATGAAGTAGATTAATTTATGTGATTGAGGTAAATCCTTGATAGTTTGATAATCTACATCAAAGAGTTTCAATGTATGTTAAAAGCTGTTGAGATTGCATTATATAAATTGTAGTGGTTTGTTAATCCTATTTACATGTGATATATAGTAACCAAACTCTCTTTCATCTTATGTTTAGTCCTAATAAGTATGACAACTACGCATAACCTAATTAAAATTCATGAAAATATTATAGTGGAAAAAATAACATTCAATGAAAACCCATTCCTAGGATGGAGTAGGTTTCACAAAACTTGATCGAACATTGATAAAACATATGTTTCATACATTACTTTTTTACAACATTGTTATGGTGTATATTATTAGGTATAAGAAGAAAAATAAACAATTTATTTACCAAATATAGGAATTAATCTACTAGTGGTATTGAATAATAAAATAATTTTTTTGAATTTGGTAAAACATTACAACCCCAAATTCCCCCCCCCCACTTAGTTTTCAGCACATTTATTATAGGTCATTTTTATCAAAAAACACTCATACATAAATTATATCCACCATACTCCACTGTATATGTGTGAGGAAATTATAAAAGTAATTTATTATGAGTTTCTAGTTGATTTTTTGTTCGAAAAAAATATTTTTTATATATTAATGAATTATTCTTAATACCCATAAATTGAATATACTAATTCTTGATTTATCCTATATATCTCCATATAATAGGTATTAGCCTTTTCTATAGATTAAATACCTATAAGAAATGTCATTTCAAATAATTAAAAAATATTAACTTTTAAGGTTTTTAGTAATACATAAATTATTTTTTGACTCAATCAATTGATAATGGATATTCTCTATGTTTGGATTGATTTTTAAAGACATTCCTTGGATTCATGGTTGAGAAAACCAAATTGAATTTAGATGTTTTTTGGTATCCTCACCATAGATCCCATGATGTTTTGGAAGAATGTGTTTCATTATAGATTTTAAATCAATTTTTGTTTCTAGATTTGGGTATGTACAAGTTGGTTGGTAATTAATATATATTATATCCTTATGTTGAATGGTTATATTAGGTAAGTCATTATTATTTTCTACCATTATGTATTATTTTATGTTATAATAAAATAGTATTCCATTTTAAAAGATCTTATAATATATTAACTCCATAAATGGTTAAATTTTGACACTTCTCATTGTCTAACATTGTCTAATTTGAATCCCATGTCTATGATCAATCTCATGATCCAGATTTTTGAGATCATTAGGATATGATCATGTAATAAATAAAAGAAATTATAATATATTAAAATTTGACTATAAAATATTGATAATATTCATTATTTGAGGATTCAATAAAAATAATGTATAAAGAAGAATAATACAATGATAATAGAATAATTGAACAAAAAATGAACAAATATATCAAACTAATGCCAATTTATAGAGAATTGTCATGGGTGATCTCAAATGATGTGTAGTTTTTAGTATGTATGTGATACAAAGTGTAAGACCACATTTGTTCTCTCAAGGATGTGGTATGTAAAAATACCTATCATAGTTATTACAAAAATAAATTAAAATAAATTAATTCCTAAAAAAGATTGGTTTTTTATATTTACCAAACATATGGAAGTATTCGATGATTGGTATTTTTTTAATGTATTTTTATATTGTATACCCAATATAACTATAACACTTCAATAATAAATTTATTTTTTCCATTTATATTTAAATTATTTAAAATATATTCCCATTATTTTTTAACATCCAAGCCCTATGAAAGTTGACACAACCACTGAGATGATAGGAATTAATGCTTAGCTATCTTCGGAACATGAAATCATATCACCATTCCAAGATTTATATTCCTAGGATAAAATTAACATTATTAGTTATGTATGTGAAAAAACATCATTATAAAGTATAATTAACTATGTTTTGGTATTATACATAAATAAAAAAAATATATCAAAAATCATTCGATTTTATCCATTGATTATCCACTCGTTTAACTCACACATTTTAGATCTTTTAAGTAGAATTTTATTCATTTAAATCATTATAAAATTAGAATATAGTTCCTAGATTATAAAATTATGAATTTTTCATGTTATATTCAAAAAAACCTTTTAAGGAGGTGATAATTATAATGACTACTAATGTTATACTCTTCTATTGGAGGATTAGTCATCATTTAACCAACATATATATGATATGGTATGAAACATCTATGACTCAACTGAGATTCTCATTAAGATTTCCATTCTAAATAATAGAATTAACTTTGAAAAAAATATAATAACAAAGGAGAAAAATATTATTTAATTATATGGAATAAAAAATACATCATGAAGAAGAAGAATAAGGAATTGTAGAAGATATCACCACATCATGATCTATCCATATTACAACACCAACAGAAATGTTTTGAAACAAATTTTCATTTTCTTAAACCCATTAATTAGTGGAAAACCTTTGATTAATGGGAAACATTCATATATATAGAGTGCATGGGGATAGGGTTACACGAGGTTACATGTATGAATGGAAAATTAATAATAATAATTAATTCAACATTAATTAATTTATATCCTATAACAAACATGGAAATACCTGCTTCTAGACGGTTTATTTATTAATAATTTAACCCTCTACGTACTCTAAAAATTGGTGCCTAAAAATATATACAAAAGATAGTATGAAATAAATTAAGATGGGGTTTCCATGTTAATGAGTCCAGTATATTTTTGAATTTTTGGCCCATTTTCTCCCATCAAATATGATATTTAGAAAATCTTGTCCAAATAAAAATAGTGTCTCTTGGATTATTTAATATTATCATTAAATATTAAATCAAAATATTTCCTAGAAAAATGGTATGTATATACCATTATAGTGAATTAAAGGTTTTAAACTTGAATGTTTAGAAAAAATTTAGAATGCGTGATCCAATACCATTTTATCCATTAATTTAAATATTTCACACAATATGGGAAAAAATATATCATTTATTATTAATAAAGTTTGTAAAAAAATATGTATCACTAACTCATCTCCTAATCATGTCAAATATTAGGAGACCTTTCCATGGCTCACTAATATAATATCTATGCAAGAAAAGTAATTTGATATAAATAAAATTATACTATAAGATACCCCATCACCAATGACCCTTATACTAGTAAATCTCATTATCTAAAATCATATATCCTAGGGCTCCCATCCCATCCATATTCATATATCTAAAAACAATTTTAGAAACATATATGGAATAACGATATAAAAAAATAACACAAATATTTCATATCCACCACACTTCCCCATCATTATCATCATATCATCACATAATATATCCTCATGGCATAAAATTAAATACCATGTCTGATAGAGAGAGTATGGAAGGGGAATTAATTGTTAATTTGTATAATTTTATCCTTAATTTTGTGAAAACATCAATAATCACAATCATATATGTGTTAGTCGTGCTACCTAACAGATTTTTGGTTTGTATGAATTAAAAAGAACTGAAATTAATATATCAAAATAGTCATATAACGATATGAAGGTTTACTCATATCAGATACCTCTATAACAAAACTTCATCACCATACTATAACTTCCTCATAACAATTAATAATTACACCTCTATCCATAAAATATCTACCATGAAAAAACAACACCACTGCCTCACAACAATCATGTCTACATAATACATATTTTGGTAATTAATTCTACTATAGCATTTTTTCAGCAACATTATTTTTTTATTAAATATTTATTTTCATCCACTATTATTACACATAAGTACTTTGAAATCCCTTTAATGGATTACCAAATACTTAAGTCGTTATTATTAAGTATACGTCACATTATTATTCTCACCAAGGACCCTTCCATTTTCATTTAATTAATTAATATAACTATTTTTTCATTGATCCATATAACAAAAAATTTAAAAAACCAAAAAATAACCCTCCCAATGACAATAAATTAACAACCATGTTAACAACCACAACACAAACTCTAACATACCTCAGTAATGACCACACCATTCGACATCAACCACATCAAAGAACTAAAAAAATTTAGTATCATGCCTTTTTTATTATAGAAAGAATATCCTACCAAAACAAATAATGTATAACATAAATAAAAAGGAATAATAACATTATTAAAATAAAAAAAGTACTGAATTAATCCATGATTCATCAATTATTCATACATGAATAATAACAGCATAAATTTTAGATTACAATTATTCTTTAATTTGAAACATTTATGATATTTAATAAATTTTAATAGGTTATAAAATTTTCAATGAAACAGAAATAAATTTCTACATGATCATTAAATTATTCAATAAATAAAAAAATATGATAAGAAACATTAATATATAATAAATATTCATGACATCTCAAACACTAATTTCCTAATCTGATTATTATCATCACTTTTTAAATATTGAATCCATACACATTGCACCTAAAATCATCATATTTTTATATTTTACATCAAATAAATGATACAAAGATTTTGGATCCCCTATCTCGATTGAACATTTGTTGAATTAGTAATAAAATTAGATTACAAATGAAAAAATTATACACAATTTCCATTTTCTTAAAAAATATTATTCTTAAATATAAACTCATTCTACATTCAAAAAAAGTAGTTACTTTTAATATTAATCACAATTGTTTAATGATTGATCCTGATATAGTATTTAAAAGTCCAAATATTTGTTGAAGAATATATTAAAATATCTGATTAGAAAAACTATCTTGGAAAGTTAGAAAAAAATAAATTAATCTTGTTATAATATTAAAAAACATAGAAAACCATGATAAGGTTTAAATTTATCACACTGAAATGTTTATCGCATAAATATAAAATATATACATGAGAAATAAAATTTTTCTCAAATATAACATTGAAAACCCATTATAAATAGATAGACACCATAAAGGATTAAGGAAAAATATACATTCAAAAGATAACCATTCAGCATTAAAAGTTCATAAACAATCATTACATTATGAAATTAACATATTCCCTAAAAATCAATATCAATCATAAAATTTGTATCTTACAGAATCATATTCGTAACTTGTGATGACTTATTTTTATCATGCGTATCATTAATATAATCCCACTTAATTCCAATGGAATAAACATCCCATTTATCTCCCTTGTTTTTTCCTTCAAATATTAAATCATTAACTATTTAATAGGAGGGATATATCAGGATCACCCAATATTACAATCAACATCAGGCTCAAAAATCATCATTTATAATTCTCAAGTAGCATATAGTGTAAAAAAATTGTAATCATGTAACCTTAAATTTTAAACCCTTTAAAATATTATTTGAACCCATAATCTAAGGACTTTCTATTTTCACACAACAATAGTAAAAAATATAAATTTGTTTTGAAAATAATTTTAAAAAAATTATTAAAAAAAAGGGAATTGAATATACATTATAAAAAGAAGTAAAATATGATGAGTAAGATTTATAATAAGTAAATAACGTGATAGTAGGAAATTTTTCTCATTTCGTATATGATTAAAAATATTATATTTAAACATTGGAAAAAATAACAATGTACCATATGGTAATCATTAAAAACATTAAATTTTAAAACATTGGAAAGAATATCAAAATAATTTGAAAATTTCATTTAAATACTTTCTATGTATTAATAATTCTATTTTGGAAAATAAAAAATAACATAATTATGGATGGAAATGATTTGAAATAAAAACTTTGAAACAAGGTTTTAATGGAAAATCTCAGAACTCAAGTCTGGATTCCCGTGAAAATTAAATAAATCATAAATAGTAGATATTTACTAATTACTTACATGATTAATAATTTTTTTAAGGTTTATTACCTTATTATTATTAATTTTATTAAATCTATTAAAATACCATCTAAATTTAATAAATAAATTAATTTCATGTGATGCGTTTTGCAGGCGTTCGGTTTACAATCTCAAAAAGAATATTTTAGGATGAATTTTGTCATAATGGTAAAGGTTCTATCATATATAGAATAATAATAATCATATATTTTTCAAATTCTTTCATTAGTTATTATTTTATAACCATCCATTAAAGGATAAAACAAAAAAATTAAATACATTGTTCATGGAGACATTAGTAAGTATATACAGATGAATGATTCTTTTATTTACCCATGGTAAAAATAAAAAAATGGTAAAAAATAATTTATCATTATATAATAATATATATTTTATAATAATAAATTTCATTTAATAATTCCATCATTAAGATTTTCCATGACATGTAATTATTAAAAACAAATCACATCACATTATGGAAAATGTAGTCACACATACACATGAACATAATATCATTTTACAACGGATGGAATGTTAATAAAAAAATTGATATATTATCATTAAACAATATAATGATTTCATTAATATATATATATATATATTTAAATAAATTATATCCCTCATTATAACAATACATTAAAGGTGATTGTGGAAAATGAAACACATCATTTAATTGATGTGGTATCCCACACATATGTATGAAGGTTGTTTTCATTAACCATGGGACGAAAAAGGATATTAATAATGTCATTAAATACAGAATAATACAATTTAATTATATTTTAGTTAAATATGTTATTGGTTTTCAATAGTTCTAGAATATTTTATAGAGGCACAAGAAATAATATAACGAAAACACTTAGTAAAAAGTTAAACCTCTTATTCAGAAAAACACATTTTTATTGCACAATAATCCATCTATGATAGTTTTTTAAAATAATAGTGCCACAATAAAATATATAAGAAGATATGGAAGTTATTTTTTATGTTCATGGTGGAGATATATGTCTTAGGTGTTTTGGATAATAGATGATAAGTGGTTCCATTTTATAACAGTGGGGAGTAAAATACTTCTAATTATTGAAATATTAATAATAATATAATGTTTTACATCTTATAAATTAGAACCAGTGAAGCCCAAATTCATTGATAAGATGCAATAGTATATAAATAAATTAATACAATCACATTTATATATTTTGTTGTAAAAATTTTATGCCTTATCGTCTAGTTGAAACCACATTCAACACAATATAACCTTAAGAGTGAAAAATTAATTTTTTTATGATAAAATAATTCTAATAAAATAATAAAAGATTCCTTGTAAAATATACTTTACTTGATGGTTCAAAATTTTTAATCAATTTTATAAAATTACAAATCATTATTTGAAAGGAATGTCATATAATATATGTTCATAGAAAATTTTAAAAATAGTTTTCAAGAAAATACATGTTTTCTAGCATAAAATACATTTCTCCTTGAAATAATTTAAGAAGTATATTCATGCCCCACATGATTAGCCTAGTTGTTGTGTCCTATGGGGGAATTTGTGAGGTCTTGGTCTCGATACTCCCTTTCTCCAATTATGTAGATTTTCATTATTTTTCCACTCCCTTTGCCATTATTAAAATAATAAATTTATTTACATAGATTTTTTTAAAATAAATAAGAAATGTAGTTTCTTATTATTTTTAAAATGTCCAAAACTAAATGGAACCATCCAACTGTAGGACTAAATGAAAATACCAAAAAATATAGTTGAATATTATATAATTTATGTACAAACAAGTATATTATGGGCTCCCAAATTCAAAATAATATTTAAAAAAACATTATTAATCACCATCAAATTTATATTTTTTTTGATACTGAGATGAAAAATTGGATAATGGTAGGTGTTAGAGATATTTTAAATTCTTACGGCATAGTATAAACTCTGTTTTACAATTTTTCCCCTTACTGAGGTGATAAGTCATTACTGTTATTAGAATTCATAATGAAAAAAAATAAATGGACATTTTTACCAAATATTAACCTCTTTATTTCCAATATGGAATCGATTTTCAATATTATATTTATTTAATTAGAAGAAATAATTTTTATTATAAATGTGTAAATCCCAAAGAGAAACAATTGTCAGAGAATTATGATTATATGATAGTTATTGTATTTATATAAAAATAAAGTATAAATGTGAATTATTTTTAATTAATTAGATTTATTATTAATTTATACTTATTTTACATTAAGCTAAAATTTAAAACTTAATGGTACTTTTAAAATATCTAATTTAATGAAATGAAATCCAAGTTTTACAAATTCACCCCAATTTAATAATGAAAACATTATTTCCAAAATTATTTTCATTTTATAAAATTAAAACCTCATGAATTTGAAAAAATAAATTATAATATGACATAAAATATTTAGTAAAAACATTTTTCCCTGAAAATAAATTTTTGACGCAAAAAATAACTTTTCTAAAAATTGACTACTTATTTCCCTAGAATAAATATTTTTTATTAATTTAAACCACTATATGTCTATATATTTCATCATATAGTTACTATTATTAAAATATGATGATACAATGGAAAGGTTATAATGTTCAAAATATACCATGATTCACATAATTTTTATTTTTTGTGTTGAAAAGTCTATCAAATAAAATAGAATATCTTTGAAAAACGTATTCTAAAATATCAATGTCATATATTATTTCCCCATAAGTAAATTGTGTCATCCAATTTTTTTTAATCTAGGTAATCAATATTTTAAAGGTTATTATGTCAAGAAATTATTCTCATGTCATATATGATAAAAAGTTCGATTTTACTTTAGTAAAAAAGACTCAAAATCACCCATATGGTAAAAGTTAAAAACATTTAAAGTTAACCCTTGAAAGGAATAAAATATTTAGATGAAAATTTTCATTACTCTAAATTTAACTATAAATAAAAAATATTATAATAACTTTTGAAAACAGATATATAAGGTGGTGAAGTATTCTAAGGGAATAATTTAAACCGAGATTTTAATGAGGAATATCTTACCTTAAGTATGAATTGAGATGTAAATTCTGAAACTCCTATATATTAAATATATATTCATTATTTACAAGATTAATACACTTTAATGGGTTTATTACCTTATCATATACACTTTAATATAATTTATTATCCTTCCATTTAAACTTAGTAATTCGATTATGTTCAAATTGTTAGTTTTCCAGATGTTCAGTTTACAATCTCAAAAAGAATCTATAGATTGACTGTTTTCATAGTGTTCATGGTTACATCATCTCTAGAATAATAAATATGAAATAATTTTAGTATTTAATAATTTTATATTTTTTAAAACCATCCAAGAGAGTTGTAAATTGAAAAATTAATTATACCATTGATTGGAATGGTAATGATTATGTACACAAGAACACAGCTTTCATTTACTCCTGATAAAATTAAATGAAAGGTATATAATATTTTGTTATTATATAGTAATTTTATGATTAAATTATAATATTAATTTATTAGTTACATACTTAATATAATTCAAGGAAGGAGGTGATGAAAAATGAACCACATCATCTCATGGTAGTTGTAGTCCACATGTACGTATGAATGACGTTATCTTTTTCATAATAATGGAATGTAACGAAAATAAAGATGATATATTTTCCTTAAAATATGTTAATTATTTAATTAAATTAATTTATATATAAATAATATTCATAATTTTAACCACTCATGAAATATGGTGGTGTAAAATTAAACACATCAAATGGTGGATGTAATATTCTACATGTACAAGAAAACGATGTTTTCATTGACTAACAGTTTAGAAAGGATATGGATAATTGATGTGACTCAAAAATAATCAAATTTATAGACATGAATTATTTAAATGATATTATTATATTTTTTATATATAATAGTTTAATTATTTAGAATAATAAATAAAATTAAAACAATCATTTAAGCGTAATACATCTTCTCCAAAAACCCACATTTTCCTGATACCATAATCCTTCAAAGATGATTTTTCAATGATACTAGATCCACAAGGTCATGGAAAATTAATGTGGGTAAAGGAATATAGGATTTATTTTTTGAGATATGTGGCTAAATATTGTTGAATAAGATAGTATAATTTTTTCCCTTTCATAATATATGGTCGTAGCACTCCTGTAATTATTCAAATTCTTTAATTTACATAAAGTATCATTCTAAGCCATGTGAAACTAAGGAACCCAAAATAATGGAAAATAAGTTATAGGTTATAAATAAACTCAACCAAACTCATTTATATATTCCATATAGACAACTAAATCTATATCTACTAGTTGATCCCCATTTAAACATAATTTAGTCTTAACTGTGATAACGTCAATGTTTATCATGATAAAATAATTATAAGCACAAAAATAAAAGTGTAATTTCCAAAAAATATGAAATTTATATAGAAAATACTGAATAAATTTTATTATATACAATAATTTTATGTCTAAAAAATTTTATTTAATATAATTATACAATTCAGATGAAAAATTTAGGAAAACCCAGATTTAATATTAAAAATAATTTCACATTGAAATCAATAATAGAGTTGATTTACCAAAAAAATTAGTTAAATTAATAAAATACGATACATTGACTTTTTTATAAGTCCAAATCTAAGTGGAACCTTCCAACCAAAACATTAAATAAAAACATTGAAAATAGTTTTTAATTTTAATAAAAAAATCATTGTTATAAAAGTCAGACTCGAGTTCCAAAAATCAAAATATTTCTAAACAATAAATTACTTATCTTCTTAAAAATATATTCTCTTGAAAAATAATCACACAATAGGATAAATTAATGTGTTTGAGATATTTTAATATCATACCCTGTAGTTTTATGCTATTTTACATTTCTTACCCTTATTGAGGTGAAAATAATTAACAGTGTTACTCTTCATAATTACTGAAACTAAAGTGTACCCATTTACAAAATTTTAACTACCTTATCTTAAATATGAAATATTGTTTTCAATATTAATTTTTTATAAGTGAAATAATTTAAATTTAGTATAAATTCATAAAACATAATAAACTAGTTTTTTGAAATGTGTTTTTAATCTCAAAAATGAATATATGCCAAAATTAATTATAATTATGATTATTTTCTTATAAATTATATTTTATCATATAAATTGAGACATTAATGAATTTAATATAAAATATAAAAAATAAGGGTAATAATAACTATAAGATATTATGAATACAAATGGTAGTTTAAAAAATAAGTATTTATCACTATTTACATAAAAATAAATCCTTTCAAATGAATATAAAAAAATCACCCAAATATAATTTTGACATTATAATTTCAAAAATTATGTTAATTTGAAAACATAAGACTTAAAATATTTATATAAAATAATTTTAGTGTATGTGTACAATATATAATAAAAACGATTTATGAAGAAATTTAATTTTTGACGCATAAAATTACATTACTAAAAAAAGTGCTTAGGTATATTAAATAAATAAATAAATATCAAGGAATAATTATTTATATATAATAATGTGTATACTACTACTAAATCCATCAATTCAAATGTATAATTTATTGAGTTCATTAAATATGTTTTCTCGTGTATGTTAATATTGTTTGTAAAGAATGTTATTGAACACATCAATGTTATTAAAAACATATATTATAAAATCTGTTAGTGTTACACATAATATAATAAATCAATAATGTAGGATGGTAATAATCCATTAAAATAATAACCATATGTTAATTGTTTCTCTAAATACTTTCATATCAATGTGAAAAAGGTTAATAACATATGACTTAAAACATAATTAACTTGGCTAACCACCAGTATCCCATATGGGATTGGGAATCAACACTTGCATCCCAAAACATTGTGTATTGTAAATAACTATTATAATACCATGTTAATATGTAAATATATCATGATCACCCAATTTTTTTAAAAGGATATATAATTTTACGCTATTTATCCCATCATGATAATCTATATGTACATATTCTATAATAAAAAACGAAATTCATAGAATGATTAACCCATATAAGAAAAACATGTCACATAAAAACATTTAATATGAATAAAAGAAAACAATGGAAAGAAATTAGATGGTTCCTTTAATATAGATCAATATATAAAACATCATTTTATCAATAGATGATTAGAGTTCAAGGTTCATCATTTTTATGAAAATAATTCATAATCATATGAATAGTTTCCCCTAGTCATTCGAAAAGTATGATTATCTATGAGAATACCCTTATAGAATAAGATAAATGTATTGAATACTCACAAAGAAAATATTTTTATTAAATTTTATCATTCGGAATCAATGTTGTGAAAGAAAAAAAGGATGTGATGGATCACTCATCTAATCAAAATTTCACTTCCTCATAACCTTTGATATGAGTAAATTTTGATAATTTTTCCAAAGATTATTTTACTCTAATTGATTCATGATAAACATTCATAATGAGAATAAATATATATATTATAAAATGTTCAAAATATAATGAATTAAATTTTATTTACATAGGTAAAATTAATTCAAGGGAAGATAAGAAATCATAAAATATTTGAGAATTCACTTCCTCCACTTTTACAGAATGTTTATATATTCTGTAGTATACAAAATAATTCATTAAAAAATATTTTTTTAAAATTATATATTGATAATAACTTTATAGTGAAAACATGCTTCAAATTTGTTATAACATATACTAATTTCATTGAAAATGAACCATGAAAATAATAAGAGGGAAATTTAATAGAAAAAATGAAACAGATTTCGTAATGTATAGTAAGTTATCATATAAAAATTTAAACTTCACTTCTAATGTCAATTTCAAAAGGGGTCAAAATGTTTTAAAACGACTATTTTGAACTAAAAAATTCCCATTAAGGGAAACATAAAAATAAATAAAGGTAATGATGTATAAATATAGGTTATAAGATTCATTTTGTATTGAAGTGGAATGAAATAAATTATTATGAATTTTATTAACAGTTTAATGTTTCCCACATTAATAAAAGTGATGTAAAATAAATTATTAATATAGTTGAATAAAAACATGAGTAGTATATAAGATAATAAAATTAGAAATAAAAAATTATAAAAATAGATATTTTGGGAAGAAATAATATAAAAATTAAATTATATATCCCAAATAGAGGGTGGATGTTTGCATATACAACATCATATTTTTATAAAATAAAAAATAAATAAAATGTGATATTTTTATATGAAAATTAAATTAATTGAGAAATTAAGATAAAATATTGTACAAAATAGATAAGTGGTGTAATATATTGAATATATAAGAACATCATTAAAAAATTAAGAGTACATCCTGATGATAAAAGATTGCTTCCAGATAACCCCTTAATAATTTGGTAAAATGTAAGATGCAAACCAACAAAATATACATATTAAAATGACACAAAATACATTTAACATAAGAGATAATTTTCTATATAGATTTAAAAAATTTAAAAAAATTTAAAAAAACAAATTATATATAAAAATGTTATCACATAAGGGAAAGATGATATAGGAATATTGGAATTTAATAAAAAACAGAGAAGAAAAAATCATAAAAATTAAAGAAAGAGTGGAATGGATTAAAAATAAAACAGGATAGATAAATCTCATAAAATGAACATAATATATAGAATATATTTCATTTAATAAATTCATTGCAAAATGTGTATAAAAAATATCAATGAATATAGATAATGGATATGGAATCAAAATCATAAAAGTGAATATTGTGAGAGATAAAAGAAATGTTTCAACATTGTTTGATAATAATTATGTATAAAAATATTGAGAGGAAAATTTATTAGTAAATTATATATATATTTTTATAATTCTAGTAAATATTTCTTCGGGTAATAAATCATAAATGATATTGAATGGGGAAATAATAATTTTTTTATTTTATAGGAATTTTTTTATTTCGATGATAAATTACCCGAAATAAAGATTTTAATAAAAAAATTTAATATATATTCAATAACATGTTTATAAGTTAATAGGTACACTTTATTTATTATGTGGGTGATGAATTCAGTAAATTTATGATGAGGGATAAAAATAAAATTTCCTAATAAGGAAACCACTAACTAATGTGGACCATGTTGGATCCATAATACTACATGTTCCATCACCAGAGACTATATTGGGATTGAAATATATTATCATAGAATAATCTAAGATGGAAAAATTTATCTAGTGGGAGATTTTTCATTTCAATTACATATTAGAACTTTGTTAATATACACCAATAATGGTTCCAGATAGGGAGTTAGAGCATTAACACTACATCATGCTTGAGACTAACTCTATGCTATCATAAAATTATTATTATGGAAATTATCTGAGATAGTATTAATACCAAAATATAACCATAAGGGGTGATGAATCTTCCTTCTATACTCTAATTGAGTCACAACCTCTAACGAGTACCATTTCACCCTTTCAATGTACTCTAAAGTGAAAACTCTTGTTATAAACTCCTGTAAATTTCAACCACATTACATGACTTATATTTAGGATATCCATCAATCATGAATGTGAAATTTTTATTCATAACCAAAATTATTTTTTCCCCTAACACTACTTACAATAGTAAAATAATTTTATTTCAATACCCTTGATGCAATATTAGTTTCCATTCAACATAGTAAAATATTGTGTTAGAATTCCACCACAAGATCATGGTCATTAATCAAATAAAATTTTCATGAGGCCTACATACATGATGGATCACCTCATCCATTTTTTATTACTAAATATATCAGAGAAGAGTCAAATATAACAACTTCATGAACTTATATAATCAAAATAGGATACTGGGATCATTTGCATGATTTTTAGGAATAAATTTCAATGGAGTAATCCAAAATAATTATATATATTATTATTCCATATCTTATTAATATAAAAATTGAATCCATCCCATTAATAATGAAGCTTCACCACAACCCATATAAATATCCTCACTCCTCTCTTTTAATCGTTTGGATACTCATCCTTAAGAAACCATATAGCAGTATATAATTTCACCCTTTTTAATTTCAATATGTAATTTCAAATAAAATAGTTCATTTTTTTCTATTAGGTTTATTAAATTTCAACTTTTGTTTCATGTTTTTCCCCATTACCTTCCTCTTAATTACAATAATTTTGGGTAACTAACCAAATTGTGTGATACCCAGGGGTTTTCTGTGGAATTATTAAATCCCCATTCTAAATTATTAACGTTTTAGTATATTTATAATTTAGTATCATATTTGTTATATTTTGTTGATGTGATTATCAAACATCCATATCATTCAATATATCTCATTACAACCTCTATAAAATATTTTACATCTCCCTTATCTTGGTCCACCTCATATTTTATAGAATGAGTTGGAACTAGGAATGAAAAATATATAAATGTGTTGGGTGGGTTTTTGAGGTTTTCTTTGTCCATGGTGTTTTTATCATTCACTATTGAAGTTGAGGTTGGGATTTTCAAACCTATAAAACCTCCTAAATTGAAATTCATTTCAAATATAATGTGTATAATATTTAAACCTATGTGATAATTATTTTATTATAAATTGAATAACTAATAAATAAAGGGTAATTAAGGAATCCATGTATCTAAACCAAGGAAATAATATTTTCATAAAAAAACTAATTTCATTCTTTCATTGAATTACGACTGAACTATAAAAACCTATATATCCCTTTTTCTTCTAAAATAAAATTATAATAAAAAATAATTAATTTATTTATAAGTTACTGATAAAAAATATTAGTAGGAGATTAGCCTGGATTACCATTGTGTTGTACCATGTTTTCTATAAATTGGTATTTCGGTAGACCCTGTTATAGACAATCATTTATTATTGACATTTTTAATGAATTATCTGATCAATCACTTTTATTTTCACTTAGTAAATAGTTTCCATTTTTCCTGTTAGTTAAAGAATAAAAAAATTGAAAAAAATGTTTAAATAAACCCCTTATATAGATGACAGTGTTTTATTATATGATAATCATACGTTGGGATTTTGGAGGTAAAATAGGATAGAGGTTGAATTTTGATATCTCATAAAGGTTATCAAGAAAGAGCTAAAAAACATATCTCTAATACTTGGCTTATGACCTTTCAAATTTCTAAGAATGCATTCCTAAATTCTAAAGATATATGGATGAGAAAAATATAGAGTCTACTCTATTACCTCAAATATTCAATAAATTTATCATGTAGATAGATAAAATCATGACTAACCCTACACTATCTAAACTATCATAATTTATCTCAATTGACTTCCTTGAAAACCCCCTATTCATGTAGATCGATATATGGGAGTAAAGAAAACCCATGATTCAATATTTTATTATTGTAATATAATAAAAAAATAAAAATCATTAGCCATGATTATATTTTACTGAATTAGTTCAATTACTCACACTGGAATGTGAAAAAGAACAACAAGATTCACTCATCGAGGAAAATATTGTGTTCAAATTCGATTAAGCTGAGACCACCAAAGTTGTGGTAAATAAATATGAATAAATTTCAAGAAATTAAGTGAATACATAACCCCATAAACATAAAAAATCCTAAAATATATAGGATAATTCATCATTTAGGGAGCCCCTTCTACTTCTCCACCCCCTTACATTCATGGATTTCATTTCTCATTTTAGATAATGGAACAAGTTTCTTTTAATTTGTGGTTCCCCACTATCAATTTCAATTGATGGGAACTTTTAAAAAGTATATCATTTGGTTCAAATCACAAAAACCATATCCTCTATTGTATTAGGGTTTCACTATAAATTGTTTTGTTATCAGAAGTGAAAATATAACATCCACTTAGGATAATGGTCCAAAAATAATTTCTCTGTCATTCACATTTTAAATGTCTATTTATAAAATAATTTTTTTGTTTCTTTTTATTGGTTATAGATAACAATGTAGGATTAATATTAACTCAATCCAATAGACTGGAATGAAAAGGTTGTATATCATTATCCCTTTGGAATTCTCATTACATGAACTTATAATTTTTTATCTCATAATGTGGTTGTAAAATTCATGGCTAGGTTATTTTAAAAATGATATGGTTTTGTGGTGTTATTTTTATCCATCATTGTTTTACATTGAACTATGGTTTTCCTAGATTTTACATCTTAATTATTACCTTTGTTTGTGTTCTCTATGAGGAAAAATTCATTTTTTTGAAATATAGAATATATTTTTTGGAAATTTTGTGATGAAAAATAATGGAAATTTGATTTTTGTGACAATAATTTGTTATATATAAATAGAATCCATGAAATTGAGTTTGAGTGAATCACGTTCTATAAAAATATATAAATTAAATTTACAATTAATTTGAAAGTAATTAGATAAATTATTTTAATTTTAATTTTTGGATAATTTTTAAAAAAAAATGGAATTACCTAAATATTTATAAAAGTGTATTTTTTGTCAATAAAAAGTCACCACACATTAGAAGAGTTATTAAAAATATGTTATTCATTAATATAAATGATCTATTAATTCTTTATTTATCCTAAATAACTTCTAGGGATGACTAATATTTTGAATTATTTAGTTATATATATATATATATATGTTTCCTTTAATTCTAAAATAAGATCTATGAACATGAATGGATTTAAAAAATTTGAATATGTTCCTGGTTTTAGGGATATATTGAATAGAAGTAGAATAGTAAGAATAAACAAACAAGAAGAAAATGAACTTATCTAACTAACTGTAAAATAGTCAATTAATTATTGTGAAATTGGGAAATGTGATTGGAATCACGAATAAGAGTGAATTGAAATGATGAATAAATGTTAATGTTTTTATTTAATTAATTCACAAACCATTAATATTCATTTAGTACGATCTAACATGGGTTAAATATTAATATGTGGGAATATTATTTTTGAGATTCATTTAAAGAGGATAAAAAATATTTGAAATGTGGTTTGGTGATTCATCAATATTTTTTTATTTTTAGTATATATTTCCTTTATAAATAAATTATATATCATATTAAATATAGAAATTAATGAAATTTTGTATCTTTAGAATAATATTAAAATAGAATAGAATTTAGATTTTAGGGATTAAATATATAAAAATTATTACTTGATTTTAGGTTATTAAATTGACTTTTCATGATTCTATATGTGATGGGGTAGGGAATGAAATGAAGAGACTAATAAATTAGTTTTTCTAATAAGGAATACGCAATGAAACACATATAGAATTATCTCCCCAACATAATGTCCCCCTTCAACTAAGGGTATGTTGGGATTCGAATGTATTATTATTAGAAACCTTAAGGTGGAATATCCATGATAAATACATATCATGGAATCTTCTCACATACCATAAAAACTCAAATTTTATCTTGTGATAACCCCTAATTAGGCATTAGACTATTAAAACTTATTTCTGTTCAATCCTAAGGCTTTTCCACATTCATGTGGATATTATATCAACTAACTAGAATATTTTATACCCCTGAACATATCAATTTGAGATAAAATATATTTTTCCCCATAAACACAAACTATATGATTCATCCAACTCATTCTGGAGTAGAAAAGTAATACTACATGCTCAAAGAAATATAACATATAATGTGATTTCTCAATCATAGAAAGTCAAATCATCACACATATATGTCTAACATTAATTATTAAATTTCATTTCACCTCTAAAAGCATCATATCTTGGTGAAAAAATGTTATTTATTTTTCATCATCAACGCAGAATCAATATTATTATGGAATTATAGAATTTGACCATGAACATCAATCAAATCTAATTTCCACTTAGCCACCACACATGAACAATTATTTTTCATATTCCCCTTAGATAAATGTTTTTTGATTGAATCAAATAGATTTTTCTCATTCTATATTCTAATATATAGAGGATACATGGATCAAGGTTGTGATTTTAAGGAATAAAAACCAGGGTAGAATCTTGAAAAC
The DNA here is from genome assembly GCA_963277665.1 of Viscum album. Taxonomy (NCBI): domain Eukaryota; kingdom Viridiplantae; phylum Streptophyta; class Magnoliopsida; order Santalales; family Viscaceae; genus Viscum; species Viscum album. The sequence goes on along the minus strand of OY728128.1, from coordinate 2,137,243,264 downwards.
TCATAACTATAAGAATATCAGTTATCATCCATATTAATATAGAATCCATCATAATAATACTAATGTTTCACCACATCTAATATAAACATCCACACAACCCTAATGTTAAGGGTCAGATACTCAAATATTTTCCATGACACACATTCATGTAGATTTTTTTTAGCTTCATTCCAGTATTTTAAATATAATAGTTTATTTTCATTTCATAAGATTCATTTATCTTTCCCCACTATTACTTATTGTATTATCACCCTATACTAATCCCATCCCATGATATTTTTTTACTAAAACAAGGGTGTGATCCCCGATGGTGATTCATATAATTAATGAAAACTAATTCTAATTTCTTAATATTTTTATTACATTTCTGATGGTGAGAGTATGTTTTGTCGTTTAGTGTGGTATTAATCTACTTTACATAGAATTAAATCATTTAATTATAGTTCAAATAAGATCATACATCACACCATTTTCTTATTTCAAATCATATCTGATAGATTTGTTTAGAACAAATAATAAATATTTTATGACAGGTTTGGTGGAATTTGGCGACATGTCTATATTTCTTTATTTTTTTTCTTTTGTAGAGGATATGGGGTTCCATGTATGAAAGATACCTCTAAATGTGAACTATTTTTTAACATTATAGTGGAAGATGGTAATGTATAAATGAAATTCATTTAATTTTTAAAGTTTTTACTAATAACTATTGGATAATTTAGGAACCCATATATCCAATCATAGGATGAAAAATATTTCATGCTAAATAGTGTGTTTTTATTTAACTCAATTTCTATACTAACACTACACTATAAACCCACCAAAATTCTTTTTTTCCCTATACTAAAAACAAAAAAATCTAAATACGTTATTCATTTTCAAAATATCCTTGACAAACATCATTGATCAATAATTATGTTTCTCTATGAGTACTATGAATTCTCATTTGATTAGGTCAAATTATATTATTTCAATTAATTGTTATTTAAATTAATTAAAATGAAAATATAAAATAGAATATCAGTTTTTATATTGAAATTTCATATAAATAATTCAAATTAATATTTAATAAATCTATTTTTAAATAAGAATATATGTTGAAACAAAAACTGTAACAAAAAATATGGTATGAACTGTAAATATTATTGAGAGTTATTGTGATATGTCATATCCTAACAATAACATAATTGTGGCTAGTGTAAATCCCCATAGATCAGTGGACCACTTAGAGGGTATGTTTGAATCAATAGCCTCTCATTTTAAGAATTATGTTCAATTAAATTTGACTTACTATACATGTTAATGTCTTTATACTGTATCAATTTTTTCTTTCAACTTTACATGAGGAGTTCAGTAAATAATTATAATATCATATAAATTTTACAATGTTCCTCTAAAATTATCTACTACATAACAATATTACTTCTTCACCCCAGTCCAGGATTCTTCACTATAACGAATCAATGACTACAATGGTTAGTGATTCTCAAACATAAATATATTTCAACTATCCATACTATTTCCATATTCTTACAATACATCTATAAATATATCATCATAGTAAAAAAGTTTCTTAAAATTATGATGTCCTTATACACCTTGAGTAACAATGCTTCCCCAAATTCCATCAATATTTAAAAAACTGTTTCATTTCTAGAATATTATTTCGTTTTATCATTGATAATCGTAGGGATAAAAAAACATCAATAAAGTATATTTCCTACTACTTAACATATGTTGTTCAACTATTATAAGTTCATTGAGAATAGTGAATGATACTTGGTCCCTGCTACAGACCAACTTCATAGATCATAAATAGAATCTGAAAAAAAATTATTCTAATATAAATATTATCAATCAATAAAAAACTCTACACAATTGATTTGAAACATACTCATCAATACATTCTATCATCTATTTTACTTCATTCTTATTTTAATTTTTTTGGACACTCATATGGTCTCAAAAAGATTATAGGTCATCTCTTATTCCATTTACATTAATACCCTATATATATAGTTTTATAATAGTTTTGGATTCTTATAAAATCCTCACTATATGTTGTGGAAATAAAAACATTAATTTTCATGTTTTTACCACCAGGATTGTTGGTCAGAGTGGATACTCAAGTGTAGGGGGGTGAATTGAGTTCCTATTAAAATTTCTGTTAAAATATTTTCTATTTAAAATCCACCAAATTATAAAACAAGATAAACTGTAGTGAATTTATGCGGATTATAAATGTTCACTTAGCTTCTCAAAGATTGATTATGTCTCAGTTAATTTAACCACAAGATTAAACTAACTTTTGAAACTAACCTACTGATTTACAATAAGTGTAAACACTTTCTAATTTAACTATCATAGTAGCTTTAAAATAGTTTTTTATTTCAAAGTAATAGCAGCGGAATATAAAATATATATGTTGTATAATTTAAACATAAACTAATGATGCACCACAGGTATAAAAAGAGGTTCAGTCTCAAGCCGAGACTTAGTCCTCTCAAATTTATATAAATTTGATCCACACCCTGGATCGGGGTTAAAAACAGTTTAAAAAATTATCCAGGCCACGTAGGGACCTCTACAATAATTCTTCGTGGGAAACAAAACAAGGACCAGGCCACACAAGGACCTCTTCAATAGTTGACGTGGGTAAACAAGAGTTAAGAGTTTTAGAGTGAGGATTTTGATATCCTCTAGTTCAGTGCAAGAGAAAGAGTGTGTATAAGATATATAGAGTACACCACTGCTCGAAAGTAAATAAACAAATCACTTAGAGAAGGTAGATAAGAGTTTTGAAAACTCCAGTGATTAACAATGCATCTCTGGACTCTTTGGATTTAGCAGGAATGCTTCTGAGTCCTTCTCTGGTTTTTCTGTTGAAAAACAAAGTGATGTAGTTCAGCTTGGGATCTACTGGAGTAAAATGGATCTCCTGATTCGTAGTGTGTTCTTTAGTGGTGTTGGATTGCACTTTTTAGAGTTCTTTGAAAGTATTTCAGTCTCTTTCTTGCTCGGGATTGTTTTGCTTTTTCAGCAGAGTGTTTTCGGGTGTATGTAAGTTCTTCTTGTTGTATCGTTACACTTGTACGCTATCCGTGTACTGCATCTCAAACTTCCTTATATTCCACATGTTCTGGCAGTTGGTATGATTTCCCTTTCATAGGTACGAGATATGGTTTCCTTACATGCCAAAAACTATCATTAAATAACATTAATTGCATTAAAACATCAAATATGACCGCTAGAATTATTGAAATAATATTGACAAAAAGTTAAGAAACAGTGTCATAATGATTATGTAAACGGTGTCTTCATCATGGTATAGTCTTCACGGTATGTGCTTCATGGTATCTCCATGTCACGGTGTCTAAGTCAGAGTTTCTCGGTCACGGTGAGTCCTTCATGGTGTCTGGGTCACGGTGAGTCCCTCACTGTGTCTGGGTCACGGTGAGTCCTTCACGATTTCTGGGTCACAGTGAGTCCTTCAAGGTGTCTCCATACTTAGAAAAATATTTGTATTTGGACTTAGACAGTAATATGCAAAATATAGATTAAGCATAATCATTAGAGAGTAAGAGAACTTGAATCGTAAATATAAATTCTTGATAATATATGCGAAATTGGTGATCATGCATAAGACTTGTAAATAATAAGAAGAGTAATCAACCTCAATAAGATTTGTTATCATTAAAACATGATGTGTAGTTATTATTGAAGGTGATAAACAATAATATGATTTGTGATCATTAAAACAGGATTAATATATGAGGAGTCCAACAATATCCCCCTTTTTGATGATCACAAATTTTATATAGTTAAAATATAAATGAAATGTACCATTAAAGAAAGTAGCATATTAGAATAGCAAAAAATTAAAGAATAATATATTCTTTAATAAAATATCTCATTATAGTACTGACACTTGTAGTTTTATCCCCCGTTTATACTTGTAGTTTTCTCACCCTTTTGGGATTATCAAAAAGTAGAGAGAAATGAAATAAAACACTGCATTTTGCATTAAAAAGGTTTAGAATAAAACATACAGGAGAAATAAAAACATTAAACAACAAATGACATCCCATCAAATAGAAACAGTCCCTGGACTCTTCAGGGATCCAATTTTTCATTGCCTTTATTAGCATCAGGAGCTAGTTTTGAGGTAGAAGAAGGCATAAATGTGATTGATGAAGAGGGTAAGGGTAGACCTTCAAAAACGGATGGAGCCAAAGTAGGAGTAGTTGAAGATCTAGGATGTGGTTAATGCATCATCTTGACTTTACTGAGTCACTAGACGAGGTTTAGTGGATACAATGTTCTCAACTTCAGCTAACAGAGTCTCTCCAAAGACTTTAAGATCATCTTTAGTCACAAAGGAGTGTTGCTAGGATAAGGGTGCAGGTAAAGGTAGTGGAGCAGGTTCTGGTTGCAGATCAGAGTCATCTTCAGACTCAGATTCTGATTCAGATTGAGAATTGGGCTCTGGTTCTGGTTATGGATGAGCTACAAACTTCAGTTGAAACACAGAAGAGAGATCCATTCCAGTTGTAGTCACTTGCGCTGACTCATTCACATCATAAAAGCTTTGGAAAATGTAACAGGTGTACACAGAGTATGAGACAGTAGGTTGAGAAGCTTCAGCAGATCCAGCTTCTATAATCTCATGGTTTTGAGGTTCCTCCCACTAAAATTGTGCTTCCAATTCAGAGACTATAGGCTCAGCAGCATGGTCAAGATCCATAGGATCATCCCTAATCTCTTCAGAAAACTTTGCCTTTCCAACTGAAATGCAATTTCCATCCTCTCTTTAGTAGAGGGAATATACTCAGGAATTGATTTTACCACTCGTTGTGCTTCCAGATTGACTTCTTTCTCAACAGGGAGATCCTCTTCAAAAGGATATGTCTCTTTGGTTGCTTGCTGTTCTAAATCAGGAAAACCCAATTTTCTTGCAGCTGTAGGATGAGTTTCTGGTTGACATCCTCACTAGAAGTAGGAGCATACACTTCTCTCAAACCAACACCAACTTCCTCTCCTTGAGGTATTTCAACAGGGATAGAAGCAAGGACAACCGTCCTTTATTTTTCAACAGGAGCTATTTCCATTTGTGGTATTTCAGCATCTTCTCGAGGTGATACTTTAGCTGCCACTTCCTCTTCTTCTTCCACTTCTTCTGAATACTCAGCCACTTCATCTGGTTCCAAACTAGGATCAGATAGATTCTTAGGCCTTCTTGTATAGTCAACAAGATTAATATTTTTATAGAGTTGATCATTATCTTCAACCCACTGCTTCTTCCAGGGGTTCTAGCTAATCTTCATCATTCTGATGATAGGCATGGATAAGCAGAAATCAAAGTCCTCTAACTTTTCTTCATTCAGTCCAGCCATTCCTTTTGAAACTAGCATGGCTGAAATCGTCCTTGAGTAAAACAAGGAGGTGAGTTTGGAAGTGACTTTAATCAGCTCACATATATGGTTAATAACCTACTTACAAGGATTTATCTTGTGGCCATTCTTTAACAGGTGAATCAGGAACACATCATGATACTTAATTCACTTAAAATCCCCTTTTCCTGGACTGATCAAATTTTTAACAAATTTGAATAGAATTCTAGTTTCTCTATTTATCTCTGCAGCAATAGCCCTTCACTTGGTGCCATTACCAGTTAGAATTTCAAAGGAATTTTCCAAATCGAAGATATCAGATGATGGAGGAGGGTCTCTCTGGTAGTCTTCACAAACTCCTTCATGTGGAATTCTTAGGTATGCAGCCCACAGCCTCGAAGAGAAACAGCACATACGACCATTTATCTATCTTGTCACCATAAAGATTTGTTCAAACTCAAGGGAAAACATCACATACTGATAGAATTGAGATACCATCCTCGTGTAAGTCGGTCTATTTTGTCCAGAGAATCATTCAAGCCATCCTTGTTCTCTTAAAACATTCAAATCTAACGACTTTCTAGACATCAGTCATTCAGGGAAAATCTCCTTTTTAGGTACAACAATACGGCTTACCAAGTTTGGGTTTAGAGGTCCTTCAGGAGCTATCCATGGTATCTTCTTCTGTTTCTTAGAGCGGCGCTTCTCAGAAAAGGGTGAAGATGGATTCTTCATCCTAGGCATCCACTTAAAGTTCGAATGAGAGAGAAGAGAGGGTTTTCAGGAATGAGAAGGTTCAGTGAGAGAGTTCGGGTAAGGAATCAAATGAAACCCTTAATCTTATCATTTGGGAATGTCAAACGTCATAAAAAATGCGGGAAATCAAATAGAGGTGAAATAAAAATTACCATGATACAGGTTAAAATATGAATATAAATAATCTTCATGGTGAGACTGTGAGTAGGAATTATGGTGTGATGCAAACCATTCATCATGGTGAGACAGTTGGTGGTCGTCACAGTGAGACAGTGACCATTCTAGTAGTCACGGTGAGACAGTGAGTTGACAAACCGTGAGCACAAGGTCTTAAAGGTGAGACCGTGAGCATGAAACAGTACTTGTAATACAGTGAGTATAAAACCATAAAGTAAAATACAGTAAAGTATTAAACATTAAGATCAGTAAGATATCTATTTATGATTAATCATACCAAGATCATGTATGATGTAGTCTAATCTCTGAGAATTTAATGGTTTAGTGAATACGTCAGCAAGCTGATATTCAGTACCAATGAATTCCAAAGTGATATCACCTTTTTGATAATGATCCCTCAAAAAGTGATGTCTTACATCAATATTTTTTTTCCTAGAATGAGAAACAGGTTTCTTAGAAATATTAATAGCACTTGTGTCATCACAATTTATTGGGACATGTCTGAATTGATATCCATAGTCTAGTAATGTGTGTTTCATCCACAAATTTTTTGAACAAAAACTTCCAGCAGCTATGTATTCAGCTTCTACAGTAGATAATGCAACACTATATTGTTTCTTACTACACCATGATACTAGTGACTTGCCAAAAAGGTGACATGTTCCAGAGGTGCTTTTTCTATCAAACTTACATCCATCAAGATCAGCATCAGAATAACTAACTAGTTCAAATGATTTTCCTTTGGGATAGAACATTCCTAAATTGGGAGTATGCTTGAGGTATTTGAAAATCTTTTTTACAACATTTAAATGTGACTCTTTAGGGTTTTCTTGAAAACTAGCACACATACACACACTAACCATAATATCAGGACGACTAGTAGTCAGGTAGAGTAGACTTCCAATCATTCCTCTATAAGTGGTTTGATCAACAGATTTACCATCTTCATCAAGATCCAACATACAGGTGGTACTCATGGGAGTGTCACTACTTTTATTCTCTCCAATCCAAAACGTTTTAAAAGATATCTAGTATATTTACATTGAGTTAAAATAATTCCATCATTAATTTGAAAGATTTTAAATCCAAGAATGAATTTTAGTTCACCCATTAAACTCATTTCAAATTCATTTTGCATCATTTCAGAAAAATCAGTACATAATGTAGTTTTTGAAGATCCAAAAATAATGTCATCTACATAAATTGGTATAACTAAAACATCTTTATAAATACGTTTTATAAAAATATTAGGATCAGATATACCTTTTGTAAAACATTTGGAAATTAGAAAAGTACTTAATCTATCATACAAAGCTCTTAGAGCTTGCTTCAAACCATATAAAGCTTTTGATAATTTGAAAATATGATTTGGAAAATGAGGGTTTGAAAATCTAGGTGGTTGTTCAACAAAAACATCCTCAAAAATATATCCATTTAAGAATGAACTCTTGACACCCATTTGATATAGTTTGAAATTTAGATGTGCAGCATAAGCAAGTAAAATCTTAATATCTTCTAATCTGGCTACTAGAGAAAAAGTCTCCTCATAGTAAATACCTTCTTCTTGATTGTAGCCTTGTGTAACTAACCTATATTTGTTTCTATCTATATTTCCAGACTCATCAACTTTTTTTCTAAACACCCATTTTGTGCCTATGGTGAAAGTGTCCTTAGGTCATTCATGAAGACTCCAAACTTTATTTCATTCAAATTTATTGAGTTCTTCTTTCATATCAATCACCCAAAATTAATCATTAATAGCATCATCAATGTTTTTAGGTTCAAGCTGTGACAAGAAGGCTTGATGTTCAACCTGATTTCTAAGAGAAGCACTTGTATGTGTCCCTCTATCAATATTTCCTAAAACAACATCTAAAGGATTATTATTTAGAATTCTAGTTGATCTAGTAAATTTAGGGCTATAAATTCTAGGTTCTTCTCTAGGTTCGGGTTCATTAGGAGTAGATTCTAGAATTCGTCCAGAACTGGTTGTCTTTATAGAAGTTTCATTTATTTAATCATTAAGATCCAGAACAGATAAATCCTCTTCAAGATTTTCAAGAGAGGTTTTAGGCTCATGTGGATCAGTTTCATCAAACTTGATGTGAAAAGATTCTTCCACACACTTGGTTCTTTTGATGAAAACTCTATAAGATTTTTTGGTTAAAGAATATCCTAAAAGGACTCCTTCATCACTCTTAGAAGCAAACTTAACAAGATTATCTTCTGTATTAATAATAAAGACATTACAGCCAAAGACTCTAAATTAACTAACTTTGGGTTTTCTATTATTCCATAGCTCATATGGGGTCTTCTTAAGAACAGGTCTAATTAAAACTCTACTAATAATATAAAAAACTGTTATCACAGATTCATCCCAAAAGTAAATTGGCAGTTTATACTCATTAATCAAATTTCATGCTATTTCTTGATGGGTTCTATTTCTTCTTTCTACTACACCATTTTGCTGAGATGTTATAGGAGAAGAAAAGTTAAGACTATAGCCATTGTGTGAGCAATAGGATTCAAATTCATGATTTTCAAACTCACGGCCATGATCATTTCTTTGAGTTTTAATCTTATGTCCACTAAGATTTTATACAGACTTGGAGTATTTAACAATATAAGAACAAGATTCACTATTGCGAGCTAAGAAGTAAACCCAAGTATATCTATGAAATTAATCTACTAGGGCATAGACATAGTTCTTCCCATTTAAACTAAAAACTATAGATGATCCAAAAAAATCCATGTGAACCAACTCGAGAGGTTGAGAGGTTGAAACTTATTTCTTTGATTTAAAAGAAACTTTATGTTGCTTCCTCTTTTCACAGGGATTACAAACTTTGTCATTTGGAAATTCAAGCTTAGGTAGGTCTCTAACAAAGTTTTTCCGAGTCAATTTTCTATGTGAATTTATATTGCAGTGTTCTAATATTCTATGCCTTATCCAGGACTCTTTATGGAAATCATTTAAACAGGTAAAATTTTTCTTAGATAAGGAATTTAAATCAACATCATAAACATTTTCAGTTCATAAAGAAGAAAATACTAAAACATTTTTAGAATTAAAAACATTACAAGAATCATTATCAAATTTGACATTAAAACCATCATCACACAATTGAGAAATACTTAACAGATTATATTTCTGTCCATCAACAAATAAAACATTCGAAATTAAAACTGAATCAGTGCTACCAATATGTCCTAGGCCGATGATATTTTCTTTAGAATTATCACCAAAGGTGATATGACCTCCATCAAACTTTATTAAACTCTTGAAACATGAGTAATCCAAAGACATATGTCTTGAACATCCATTATCCAAATACCATGTCTTCTTGTGGGAAATCTTCAAGCAGGTTTCCTACAAAATAGTTTTAAATAGAGTATGATTTTGGTACCCAGATCTTCTTGGGTCTAGACATGTTAGCAATCAATGATTTTGTTACCCAAATTTTTCTTATGGGTCTCATATAATTTACAAAATCCAACGATTTTGAGAGACAAACTCTACTTGATTGATAACTATGTGAATAACTAGTTGAAGCATATGAATGTCCAGAACAAGAATTAGAAGTATTCTATCCAGATTTAGGAATAAATATATTCTTAGTAATCTGTCTCTGTCTAGGTTTATAGCCTATTATAGTAGTGTATGTTGGTGCCACTTGATTTCCTAGAATTTGAGTTAGTGTATCCTTTCCATTTATGAACTTCTCTAAATCTTTTCTAAGTTTCTCATTTGACATTTTCAGATCTGTATTTTGTTTTAACAGTTTAGAATTTTTCTCTTTTTCAATATTAAGTTCAGTTTTAACAGTTGTAGTGAGAGCATGCTATTTCATTAATGATTTGTATTTATCATTAAGTTCATTGCATGTATCTTCCATCATATTACAGTATTCACATAATTATTCATTAGTCATGTCTTCAGAATCAGAATCAGATTCTGCATTATCTCTAGAATAATTAGAGTTTAAAGCTGGAGTATCTAAGGATACCTCGGATGTGCTAGTCATAAAACACATGTTGGCACGATTTCTTTCAGAATCAGTAGCTTCTGATTCACTTGTGATGCCTTCTGAAGCACTCTAGGTAGGCTTCATATATTTCATGTACTTACATTCTTTTTATTCATATTTCTTCTTGAATTTTAACTTTGGGTAGTCTGCATTAATGTTTCCTTTACTTTTTCACTCGTAGCAATCAACTTCATCACTTCTATCTGGCTTTTTTCAGTCATTCATCCAATGTCCCTTATTGTCATATCTTCCATTGTAATTTGATTTTCTGAAAAATTTCTTCTTCCTATAAAATTTCATAAACCTTCTAGATATCTGAGCCATTTCAGCATTACTATCAGATTCTGAACATTCACTTTTTGAACTTTCAGTTTGTATTTGAGCTTTTTCTTTATCCTTGTTCTTTGAAGTAGTAGTCTTGAAAGCCACTGATTTCCTTTTTGGTTCATCCTCTTCCTCTTTATTTACCTTGAGTTATTCCTCATACATCATAAGCTTACTAATGAGTTCTTTGATAGGTAGTGCAGCAATGTCACATGACTCTCTGATTCAAACAGATGTGCCTCTCCATCGATCTGGTAGACACCTCAATATCCTAATAATTTGTTCCTTTGCTGGAACATCCTTTCCAAGTGAATTCATTGTATTGACTATATCATTAAACATGGGATATATATCAGAAATAGGTTCATCAGTTTTAATTTTAAAATTTTCATATTTAATAGTATAAGTATTCAATCTCATTTCTTTAACATTGGTTGTTCCTTCATGAGAAACACCCAAAGTACCACAAATTTCAAAAATAGTCTTACAGGCAGAAATTCTGTTAAATTCCTCATCTCCTAGAGCACAGTACAGGTCATTCATGTCTTTAAAATTATTATTGTAAGAAGTCTTTGTAGGTTCATCCCAAGTTGTTCTTTCTGTTTCTGGAATTCTATATTGCGACTCTATAGCAGTCCAGATATCAAAACCCATACTCTCCAAATGAATTTTCATTTTAAGCTTCCACTGGGCATAGTTTGTACCATTGAAGAAAGGTGGCCTGTTAGTAGCAGCACCCTCTAGTCTATTATCCATAACTAGATTGTAGAAAGGAAATTTAAAGAGAGAAAAATTTAGAACTAATAGAAATTTAAGATCTTTAATGATGCAACTAAAATCACAGTTGAAAACAGAGTATTTAAAAAATCCTTTAACAAAAGCAAACCCTTTGATACCAAATGTTGGTTGGAGTGGATACTCAAGAGGGGGGGGGGGGTTGAATTGAGTTCCAATTAAAGTTTCTATTAAAATATTGTCTATTTAAAATCCCCCAATTTATAAAACAAGTTAAACTGTAGTGAATTTATATGGATTGTAAATGTTCACTTAGCTTCTTAAAGATTGATTATGTCTCTGTTAATTTAACCACAAGATTAAAATAACTTTTGAAACTAACCTACTGATTTACAATAAGTGTAAACACTTTCTTATTTAACTATCAAAGTAGGTTTAAAATAGTTTTATATTTTAAAGTAATAGCATGGGAATATAAAAGATATATGTAGAGTACTTTAAACATAATCTAATGATGCACAACAGATATAAAAAGAGGTTCAGTATCATGTTGAGACTTAGTCCTCTCAAATTTATATAAATTTGATCCACACCCTGGATCGGGGTTAACAATAGTTTATAAAACTATCCAGGCCACGCAGGGACCTCTACCACAGCTCTTCATGGGGAAAAAAACAAAGACTAGTCCACACAATGACCTCTTCCACAGTTTACATGGGTAAACAAGAGTTAAGAGTTTTAGAGTGAGGATTTTGATATCCTCCAGTTCAGTGCAGGAGACAGTGTGTGTATAAGATATATAGAGTACACCACAATGCTTGAATGTAAATAAAAAAATCACTTAGAGAAGATATATAAGAGTTTAGAAAACTCTAGTGATTTTCAATGTAGCTCTGGACACCTGGGATTCAGCAGGAATGCTTCTGAGTCCTTCTCTGGTTTTTCTTTTGAAAAACAGAGTGTCGTAGTTCAGCTTGTGTTCTACTGGAGTAAAATGGATCTCTTAATTCGTAGTGTGTTCTTCAGTGGTGTTGGATTGCACTCATGAGAGTTCTCTGAAAATATTTCAATCTCTTTCCTACTCGGGATTGTTCTTCTTGTTCATCATAGTGTTCTCAGGTGTATGTAAGTTCTTCTTGTTGTATCATCACACTTGTACGCTACCCATGTACTGCATCTCAAACGTCCTTATATTCGACGAGTTCTGTCAGTAGGTATGATTCCCTTTTCATAGGTACGAGATAAGGTGTCATGACATGCCAATAACTATCATTAAATAACATTAATTACATTAAAAACATCAAATATGACGGTTAGAATTATTTAAATAATATTGACAAAAAGTTAAGAAACGGTGTCACCTTGATTATGTAAACGGTGTCTTCTTCATGGTATAGTCTTCACGGTATGTGTTCACCGTATATGCTTCACGGTATCTCCATGTCACAATGTCTAGGTCACGGTTTCTTGGTCACGGTGAGTCCTTCATGGTCTCTGGGTCACGGTGAGTCCTTCACGGTGTCTGGGTCACGGTGAGTCCTTCACGGTGTCTGGGTCACGGTGAGTCCTTCACAGTGTCTCCATACTTAGAAAAATATCTTTATTTAGACATAGACAGTAATATGCATAATATAAATTAATCTTAATCATTATATAGTAAGAGAACATGAATCATAAATATAAAGGCTTGATAATATATGTGAGATTTGTGATCATGCATAAGACTTGTAAATAATAAGAAGAGTAATTAACATAAAAAATATTTGTTATCATTAAAACATGATGTGTATTTATTATTGAAGGTGATTAACATTAATAGGATTTCTGATTATTAAAACATGATTAATACATGAGGAGTCCAGCAAGGATATTTCCAAAAATTATTCTTGGTTTTTCTCTAGAGTTTGTGTGGTGTTTAAGGTGTCAGAAGGCCCTGAAATAGGTATATTAACAATATTATGTAAATTTGTATATATATATATATATCCTGAGTGTATATATTTTTGTATATAATGGAATTCATAATAATAATAACCTGAAATGTTAAATATAATACCACTTTTGGAATCATACTATGGTGTTTTTCCAAGGTGTTGTATAAAGTTATTTCACATAACACGCCGGGTTGATGCGCTATCATAGGAAGATATTATATAAAATAAATTAGTTAAACTTATTTTTTAGTTTATACTTATTAATAAAATAAATTTCATATTTAAAAGTATTTTTAATAATTTATAGTGTAATCCAAATAACCCTAATAAAATCACTAACTAGAGAGGCAAATCCAACTCATGACAAATCATTAATGAAGAATTGGAGGGGAAAACACACTGATTCATAATTATATTCAGTAGGGTTCTTCATCAATGATGGAATTTTTAGATATTGTTTGGACCATCATATTGGATTCATTCTTCACTAACAGTATATATAGTTAGGAATTATGTATTTTTTATTTTTTGGATTTATCCCCCTTTATTTGTGATTTCAAGCATTTATGTTAAATCTTATAAATTTAAATGATTTTTTTCACCTAACACAAGACAATATAATTTAATTATTTTCATTACATGTTTGATTATATTTTCGTAAATTACATTTACTATTATATTTATTTTATTATGATCAATATTCAAGTTCAAAACATCGATCAATTATATCACTATAATTTCTATTATTTTATCCCCCACATCTTTTTATGTTCTTCATCAGGATGTGGTATGCGGCCAATTTGATTACATATCTGGTTTGAGATGTGATTGAACCCATAATTTTATTATTTTTTGTTATTTATAATGTAAAATATTTTTTATTGAGAAATAACGATCGTTGACAGAGCATGGATGGAAGATCGATTTTTGAACCATGGGCATCAATGACATTTTTAATGGATGCTCATGCAGGGTGACATAACTGCATTCTTTAGGTGATATATGATTATAATTTTGATTCTATAAATGGTTAAATAATGGTTAATGCATTTATAGGATTATGAAATAAATATAGGTGAATATTAGGCCATTTCAGTAAAGCATTGGTGGGAACATACACTATGTAGTATGCAATACTATGACATCAAGGGTTTCTTGGATGAGTTGAGTATCGCACAACCATGTGTTGGGACCACACTCATTGTGACCCTTCCTAGATATCCAATAATTTTATAGTTATTAACCTCTTAAGACATCTAGTTTACCTGCATTTCATTTTTCTAGAGCTATAGTTAATGTCCCTTCTTTTTCAAACTGTAAGTGGATCCATGAGACATTGCCATAAATAAACTTAGAATTTAACCCTATGCAAGATAATATAAACAATGTGTACTTATAAAAGTATTTTCAACCTAATATATCTCAAAATCAGTACTCAAAATTAGGGTCATAAGAAGTCCACTTTGAGTGTAATTATTCATAAGAAGTGATTGTGAAATCTTTTTTTCAATATAATATATTTGATGTAAGGTGGAATGAGCAGTTCAGTTCATCCATCATTCTTCGATAACATTGAGTCTAAACTATGATCATTGCAGTTGATTCCAAGATCGATACTCCCATGACTCCCTAATTTATTTTATACATGTTTGAATGATAATACCCATACGAAATTGGGTTTTGTCCCTCTATCGATGTACACAATACTCCCCCATCATCACACTCACACAGGGAGTGGGTCCTCTATTGGGGTCAACACTCTCTTAAATATTTCATCTAAAATAATGTATAGTTCCCTCATTATATTCTTCTAAGATTACATGGGAGTGTGGATTTTCTTTTTAATTTGTATAGCTGCAAGAAGACTCAACATTTATGGATGGTTGTGGTCATCAATATATCTTTCACTCATTTTCTCATTTTATTAATGATCATGTATTTCTCCTATTGATTTATTATCCCTCTTGTTTTGGGATGAGTTTATTATCATCTTATTTTTTCTCCCTTGATGTTGTTTGTGGTGTCCTAGTAGGTATATATATACTCACCCATTCCTAGAATTTTGCAACATTTTTAACATCTAATGAATATGAAAAACATCTTTGTAGAGACTTTATTAGAATAAAAGTTCCTATAGAATATTTTCACATGGATTCAAAGTCCAAATATGATTTTCAATTCCTAAGGTCATGATTAGGTCTCCATATTCCATCATTATCAGTTTTTTTAGGTTGGGAAACTTCTCATTAATTGGGAATATATTTTTAACCTCTATCATACTTTGATTATTATGTTTTACTCTAATGTGTACCTAGAGTTTATTTCATTTATTTTTATATTCTCAATAGATTTTAGATTTTATTAACATTTCCATACTAATAAATATGTGTGTGTATGTTTTCACACATGTGTATTTTGAAATTTCATCACTTAATGTGAGATATTACTACTCAAAACATATAGTAACCCAATATCCTATTTCAAGAATTATTGGTGTGCAGACTTGGCTTAATATTGGTAAAGGTTGGACAATGGAAAGTCAGATTATGTTAGATTGGTATCGGAGAAGTCCGTCCTAGGGATAGTGTTTAGAGATAGGTCTGTTGTGATGATTGGTTTTGGATCTTTGTAAAATAGTGATAATGTGTCTCGATTTCATCTCATTGTATAAATACCCAAGTGATGTTGCGGCGGTGAAAATTTTCATACCACAAGAATCTGTTAAATGTCTTGTCAACTCAATACATTAAGGTGTCAATTAAAGGGAATCAATAGTATATGTATTCATATATGATTGGGTCATTGAGTTTAATTTTATTCTTATAAATTTTCACTCTATATATTTGTATCACCATTGACCATATTATTAAATTTCATGATGTCTCCATAAAGGCAGCAAGCGAGGATTCCATGGCAGGGTCAGAATAATAGACAAATCAATACTGAGTATCTAGTTGGGGATCCAGCATGCCAGCAATTTTTTCTAAATGCAGAAAAGTATAATTTCCACACATCAAGAAGTGAGAAGATATAACACTAGTGGATCATGTGGTTTTCCTTTTATGGTTCACCATCCAAGGGTTTCAATAGTTTAGGACAATGATAAAAGTATATTGAGCTTGTCTATAGAATTATATGATAAAGTACCTCACGGATTCTAAGGTATAACAAACCCTCATGTATTAGAAGTTCTGATAGAGTCTACAATTTTTATTTTCCAATTCATGAATATTTCACCTTATCATATGGTCAAACATATGGCCATCCTATTTTTTAGATCATGAGCGCTTCAATGTTTGTGGAGTTTGGTCACTAAAGTTATTAGTGATGTCACACTCTCTTGAAAAATGTGTGATCATTTTTATATGAATATTCAATACATTTCAAAATAATACATACTAGAGGACCATAGAGGTTTTTTGACATCAAAAACTTATATATTCAAAAAACTAGTACATAAAATATCTACATCATTTCTCATTTAGATATTCACAACTAGTAACCTTATTAGAAAAAATATACTTTATAAAATTATCTATATCTTGGGGAAGGAAAACATATGTAAGGGTGTGCTCACATTATAAGTGAGGGTAAAAATAAGAGATATCATTAAATGATCATAAGTTTGAATAAGATATGTGTAATAATATAAGAACATGAGATAAAAATTAGAAACTCATACCCATAAATTCATATATCATAACCATGAAACATTTAATAATGCTTTTTCAATTTAATACATAATACATAATACTATGGAATCATCAATAATCAATCATGATTCATGAAAATAATCATAAGTATAATAAATAAGACTTTAGAAATCACATAATCAAATAAAATCAATTTGATTGCCAAGGATCACTTACAATACTTTCAGGCTGGATTGGGTTCAGTCCCCAGTTCGTTAATTACATAGTAAAGGTTCACTCTTATGACTATCATATTAGAAAAAGACCAATACTAAACAAGGATAACACCCCATTATATTCCATCTAATCTCAGGATATATCATTCATTACCATATACATTTTAGGAATATAAAATTCAATTACCTAATGTAATATAATTAATATCATAAATATGTGTGAAATAATATTATAAAAAATTCTTCATATCATCAATGGATAACCCATAAAAATAATATATATTCTGTAACAATTTCATCATCATATTCAAAATACATCCCAATAAAGTATAAATTTGGTAACATTGGATTATATCCCTAACAAATCATAGGAAACATCAAAGGATGTTTTTGTATATTATAATACCTTTAAATATCACTATAACCTTTTTCAATGAAAACACACTTTTTTATTCGAAATCAAATATTTGAAATCTAAACATCTCCAAAATATTAGGGAAAAAACTTTTATTTCAAATCAACCTTGAAAAAATTATTCAATATTCATTTAAAATAGTATTAATTAAGGAGGAGAAATTTTTTCATGCATTGTTTAATAAAATAAAATATCCTTTCACATTTTCATTAGAAGGATATAAGCTCCTTTTTTAGAAAATGACAATAATATCCTTTTCAAAAAGCTGTATATAAAATAAAAACAAAATTAAAAAGGAATTTAATAAATTAGTATAGAATAGTAAAAATATTTTTGAACACATTTTAAATAATATATGGACCTAGAAAAATGGATTCCCAAGTGAAGATAAAAACACCATCGGTTTACCGTAAACAATTCATTCAGTACATTCAATAATTGAAGACAGAAACATGAATGGGATACATGAAATATAATGTAAAAAATAATACTAAAATTCCAAACAATTTTTAGATATATATCATATAGTTTCATCAATGGAAAAGTTCATCTTAAACAACCCTGATTAAAATTAGATTGTAACATAAATCCGACATAACATTTAGAATATTTGAATCAAAATTCATTGAATTCTTTAAAGTCATATTGATATATAAATACAATTAATTAAATAATTTTTTATTCTAATATACATTATTTTTCATTATATACTTTATAAGGATAATTAATTTTTTCAAAACATTGAAACATGTCTCGATAAAGATAAATTGACATGAAAAACCTTTACCTCAAATAAGTATTGATTATTAAGCACTATGAAATCATTATAGTAAATTTTAATCTAATTTTATTTATATAATAGAACCATAATGATACCTATAATACAATAAATGGTTTACATATAACATCTTATAACCCATTCACTAAAAATCATTAATTCTCACCATAATTTTGAGTCTTAACTCCCTTTTTTCATGTGTGTTTTAGTTTATCAGTTATGATATTTACAATTTTATCATGGATTATTCTTACCAATAATGTAAATAATGATATAAATATCTTATGTATTTATTTTATACATGTTTTATAACCATTTATATAAACTAGACATGAAAAATAAATTACATCATAATTTGGGGATGAGAGTCTATAATACGCACGAGTGATGTTGCCATTTTTAGATGGATAGAATGAAAGAAAGGTAAAATTATTTACACATTATATAATATGTATTAAAACATAAATATAATATATGAACATTAAATCTATCATAACGGCCATCCTTTAATGCTGGTTATGGAAAAAGAGTCATATCGCAACATGGTGGTGGTAGTCCTCTCGTATCCACAAGTGATACTTTCATATCCTATTTCATTAAGAAGTGGTGGTAAATTTTTGAGAAATAATCATAATAAAATATTAGTAAATTTATTATACTATATTCATCATGTTATTCTAGATAAATTATGTTTAAAAAATTATAAGAATAAATAAAATTTAGGGATCTCAATTAATATCCATACCTCTTCTTTGAGGTACCTATTTTAGCATACCCTTGATGCCGTAAAGGATTGGTCTTATAAGGATATCAAAAAATCTAAGATAAAGGGAAGGATTTTATGAATGATCTGTATCATGTATTTTTTATAATTTAGGGTAGGGTAACAATTGGATTTTTTTAAAAGAATGAAATTATTTAAGGTCACCTGCATGTGAAAAATAGATCCAAAAGGCTAGGTATTTGATTGTAGGATAAGAAAATAAGGATATATCATCGACCAATAATATTATAAGATGTATGTGTGGATATTTTTTACTAATCTCATGCATTAATCCCCTCTAGTAAACCCATTTTAAACATATATGTTGTAAGAAAATGTTGATTTTTAACTACTCGCTATGACCAAAAATTAATTTTACCCAAATAAATTATCTCAATTATGGTGATTCCAAAAATGGAATAATTTTTACTATATTTTTTATATATATGAATCTAATATTTATTTTAATTAAGCATACAAACTATAACAAATATTTATTTTTAAAAAATGAAATCTTAATCAGAAAATATATTTTACTATTATTCGTTCCCTTGTAAAATCCATAAAATGATTGTTAAAATTTTATATTGAATATATAAACTTTAAATTTAATTCAATACATTAAAAAATAGTTATTAAATTAATATATTAAGATAAAAATACATTGTCTGCATAAAACAGCTTTTTATAAAAAAAATATGACTACAAAATTAATTAATAACAAAACAAAGCGTAATTATGATTAAAATTTAATTAATTAGACTATTTAAAATTAAATTATATTTATATTAAATTTTTAAAAAATTAATATATAGTGTTCTATTAAATATAAATAAAAATTTAATATTTATAAGAAAGTATATATATATTACACTATTAACTAAAAAATAAATCTTTCTAGAAGAATCCTAAAAATTAACCATAAGATAAACAAGACATAATTATTTTAACATTGATATTATTTTAATATATATATATATATATTGTAGAAATTAATTAAAATTGGTTTTTAGAAAATGATGATAAATCTAATTTTGTTAAAACATGTTTTTAAGTGTACAGTGACTCAAATAAAAATTGATCACTTACATATTTTAAATTAACAAATACATTTTCGATAATAATATATATATATATATATATTATTCAAAAAACGTTATTACAATTAACACCTAACAATTTAATTGATACATTATAACTTTCTACTAGATCAAACATTATAAATTCTTGGGGTTTCATGCATGGAAAGATATCAAATACATTGTGATTTATTTTAAAGTAAATTAATATAAAATCATGGTGTTTTACATTATACAATCCTTAAAATGAATTTATAACAAAAAATACATCACTCATATAATTTTTCCCATATATAGTTCATCACAATATCTATTTTCCACGTAGATTCTTTAAATTTATCATTCCTCTAAAATTCATTATTCATGTCAGTAGTCTTCTTTCGTAAAATATTATCTTTATGATAAAATATTTTTACTGATTTTTATTCAGATGAAAAATAATTCCCCAATTGTATAACTTCTGAGTTAGTTATATGTGAAGGATTAGATTTATACTTCTTTGGAAGATATATAAGGAACACATTGTAAACTTGAGAGAGGATTGATGGGTGTGCGTAGAGAAAAAATATAGTACATGCCCAATAGATAATCTCTAAGAGGCCAGTATAAATAAGTATCATCTTTACCTTCCCTCAAAATATCATAACCTTATTCCATATAGAAATTCATGGGAAAACCTTCTCACCAACGTCAAATTTTTTTATCTCCCTAATGATTTTAACTTTAAATATTTTGTCTACGATGAGTTACCATGATGTTTTTTAATGGATATAACCTTATAGATTATTTCTTAAGATAGTTCAGGTCCCAAAATATTTTTCTCTATATTCATCCCAGTCTTTCAGAGTCCAACCACTCTTTATGTAGAATGATTCATAAGGATCCATATGTATTCATGAGTGAATGGTATTATAGTATGAAAACATGACTTGAACAAAATGTCTATATGAACCACCTTTGATATATATAGAATATAATCTCAAAATATTATCCTTGGTTTGAATGGCCCTATAAAGTGATTATCTATCTGATGATTATAATTCATAATGATACACAAATATATATCTAGAGCTTACTATAAACATATATATCAAATTGAGGTAAACCATGTATCTTGATAAGAATAAATGGAATGTGTTACCCCAAGTTTTCGTACCTATTAAAGAATATTTATCTTCGTAAGATGATAAATATGGAAATATAATATAGTATGAATTAAGTGTGTTGAATTTTTAAGGTCATCTACTACAACTAAAATAGAATTATGTGCTTTTGATATTTTAGAGAGTCAAATGAAAAAATAAAGGGTTATGTTTTTTTATTTGCATTATATTATGGGTAAAAGTTACAACATCCCCTTAGATATATATCTCTAAATATTAACCTCTTGACATAACAAGAATCGAGATAGAAACTCCCCAATTACCATTTCAAGTTCTACAACTAGAAATACTCTTCTTTATATCTATATATTTATGTATACTTCTATTATGAATAGATTATGATGATCTATGAGATTAATATAATAATTTCATTTTTAGGTATGGTATGGATGCAGCATGGGATCATTCTTGTAACCTTATCATTAAATTGTAATTAAAATTAAACTCAAGAGTATTTCTCTCCTTCTTTTTCATCTCCACATCCTCCTTTTCACATCTTTAATCTTTTCATGGATAAATTGTTGAACAATAATTTTATAATTATAATATCTCCCCCATTACATAATGATTTCATATTCCATCATTTCTAAATCAATATATATTAGATATTTTTTTAACATCATCATATATTATTTTTCATGATCCTTTTCTCTGAATCCATCATCCGCTAGGTTTTAGTTAGTTAGATGATTGTGTATTGAGCATTAATAATAATTAATCAAATCAAATAAACTTTTATGGTTAATATTATACTATTTATAAGTGAATATATACTTTAAAATTTTCATATTAGTAAATATGTCACACCAATAAATGTATATATAATTTCTCCAGATAATTAATACAATGATTACCATAGCTAAATACAAATCATATCTCTGGTAATTTTCTCATGAACCATAAATTATCATGAGGAATAAGCTATCATCATATCACTCAGCAATATAATACATCTGAGAGCTAACATTAATGAATCACATGAAATCAAAAACCCTTTTCCATTTCAGTATAGTATGAGAAAAGGTTCACTGACCAATAATATCTTTAGTTCCTTGAAATTTTTTTCTCACTCAATAGTTCAAATTAACATAACTTCCTTAAGTGTTTAGTTTGTGGGTGGATTGTATAGACATGATAAATCATTCACTATATGTAAATAATTTCCTACAAATTCATGAAAACTATTGATTTCAGTCAAAGTGGTCGGTCTAGGCCAATGTTTGATAACTACCAAGTTTGATGGATCCACTTATATAACATTGGTTGAGATTACATGACTCAAAAATAAAACATTCTTATATCCAAAATTCACACCTTCTAAATTTCTCATTCATGCCTTTTTTAGTTAGGGTTGTCGATAAAATCCTCATGTGATATTCTTGGTCTTTATATGTATTGGATTATATAATAATATTTTCTATACATAATACATCCAAACACTCAAGGTGATATATAAAGATTATATTCATTAAATCTATGAATATTTATAGGGTTATAGTTAAACCAAATGATATCACTAAGAATTCATACTGTACATAATTTGAATGAATTGTTGTCTTAGGTTTTTATTCACTTTTTATCCTTAACTAATAGTATCCCAGTCAGAGATCAATCTCTGAAAAACATTTATCTTTTTTTAATTCGTTAAAAAAATAATTAATACGGGGATGTGGATAATTATTATTTATCATGATCCTGTTAAGTTATATATAATAAATAAAGAGTCACATTGATCCATATTTATTCTCAATAAAATGTATATGTGTGCCCCGTGGTGATGCACATGATCGAATGAATAAAATATCAATATTATCGTAGTTTGTATTCATGATTTCTTACAAACCAATCATGGCCATCTATATAGAGTATTTGAAAAATGTGAATCACCATGTTTGAGTTCAATTAAAAACTCAAATTCACAATTTGGAGAAATACTAGCAAAATATTCTGGAAAGACATTAACAAAATCCCGTAAAATTGTATTATCATGGACATTGAGTTTCTCCAAAATCATCTAAGATAAATAAAAACATTCAAAATAAATAATGAATTATTCGATGAATATATTTTTTATTTGAAGTTAACATATATCCTCACACTGATATACAATATTAGTATGGTTGTGAATATCAAATTTGACTTCCCTTCCCTGAAAGTTGATATGGTATTTATATAAAGATAAACAGACCATCCCCAAAATCATATCAAATTTCACTAGAGCAAGAATAAAACAATTATGAAAAAATATTAATTGGATGCCTGAATCATGAAACCTTATTTCAAATCTATGAGTCATTAGGTTTAATAAAGGCTTTACATGGTAAATATCAATTAAAATCTTTCAAAATGGTTCCTAATGAAAATTTCAATTGAACTTAGAATATCCTCAAGTGTTACAAATAATGTGTCCCAAATATTTTGGGAGTTTTTAACCTCAATATGAATCTATGCTAAACTCATTTACACTTATAGTATCCAAAGAAGGATGAATTTTATAAGAGAAACAAAACCCCTTTATTTACAATATCAAATGATGTTTTCCTACACCTAGGATTATCCTAATTTTTCTCAATAATTTATCCCTATAAAAGATTCAAATGGTTACGAAATCATGGCTCTGATACATACAATAGATATTTATACATTCATATATACATATTATATCACTTTAAATTTATATCTAATAAAATTCTGAATAATACATTCCTAATAACTATTGGGGTTTAGTATGTTTAGATACATTTATATTTAAACAACTAGTACATAAAATATCTATGTTAGTTTTATTTTTTTCTTCACAACTAGAACCCATCTTGTAAATAACATTCTTAAATAATTTCCCCATAAAATGAGGAAGAGAAAGATAAAACAGGGTGATATTAGTTTCTCAATAAGGGTAAACATAAGAGATATAAATAAATGATCATATATGATCATAGGTTAAGAATAAGGGTATGATAAATTGATCCAATAATTTTTAAATCATTCCCATCAATTCATGTATCTTAATCAGAAACATTTCATAATTTTTAATCAGTTGAATGAAATAAGGCACAAGAGAGTTTAGTCATGAATAATAAACTTTTAGTCCAAAAAAATCCTAAGAATAAGAAATAAATTTTTCTCATGAACATAATCATATAATATCATTTATGTAGTCAAATATCACTACCCAGACTATCATAGTGGACTAGGTTCACTCTCTATTCCATCATTTCCTTAGTTAATGTTCACTACCAAGACTATATTATTTGATAAAGTCCCTTGCTGAATAAGTTTCCCTCCCCATTTCAATCCTTATTATCATATGAGATGTCATTATATACCAAATTCATTATTGGGACATATAATTATGGGCCCACATGTCAGGTAATGAATAACAGAGATATATTGTCCATAGGATCGTAAAACATTTATCAAATCATCAAATAATATCCCATATAAAGGATACAAGATTCCTGAAAATTTATAATTAATAATCATTAACCTTATAAATAAATAATGAATATAATAATACTGTATTAACATCTAGTAATTCTTAATTAACATCATAGTATGTTGTCATAGATACAAATAACTTTAAAATATCACCTGAACATTTCTAAAAGAAAATACTCTTTTTATTTGAAATCACTTTTTTAGAATCTAAAAATATAGAAAATATTAATGAACATAATTTTGTTTAAAATATATAAAAAATATAAATAAATATTCAAATAATATATTATTAATTATGGAAGAAAAATTCTTTCATGTGGTGTATATTAAAAATATATCATTATCATTATCGGTAAAAAGTCTGAACACCCATATTCTAAAATAACAAAAACATTAATTTAAAACATTATTATTGATAGTAAAACATGTGTAAAATTGTATTTGATAATTATTTGGATAATATTATCAACATTCATTAAAATATTTTAATGAAAATATGGGCATGTATGAAAATATTCCCTAATAAAATAAAAAACATTGTCAGTTTTTGATAAAAACATTATTTCAGTATCTTGAATACATAATAAAATAAAAATAAAATAAAATCATGAAATATTTTGAAATAATTTTATGATATAAAAATTAATATAATTTCAGATATATTAACCACAAGGTTTCATCATTAGAAAATTTAAGCATAAAAAAACTTCGTCCAAATGAGATTGTAACCTAAAACACTTACGACTTTAATAATATTTCATCCATAAGTAATTGGATGCATGAAACATAATCAGATTATTATATCTAATCACTTAAATAATTAATTATGAGTAAATACATTATGTTTATTATATAAACTATAAATATAATAAATTGGTGCATAAAATTAAGCTATGATTCAATGAAAAGGAATTGACACAAAAAAACCCATAACCTGGATCTGTATTTCTTCATAAGTTCTCTAACCTCATTTATAATAAATTGGAATTTTATTATAATTATCTTCCAAAGTTATAAACAAAACCATAATACAATACATGTATTACTCATAACATCGTATCACATGTTCATTAAAAATCATTCATTCTTACCATAATTTCACATATTAAATGCTTCAAAATTCAAATATATTTTATTTTTAAAGTTATTGTACTTGAAAATTGATCATGGTTTAATTTTACAAAAAAAATTATCATGATATTAATACAACCATATTTCATTGTATACATATTTATAACCATTCATGTAAATCAGTGAAGAAAAATGAATTTCATCACTATATAGAGGCGATGATATATATGTATACACGAGTAGCGTTTAATTTTTTTGATTGATTAAACTTAGGAAAGGAATATATTAACAAAACATTATAAGAGTAATTATTGTAACATATATATCATATATAAACATTAAATCAATCATAAAAATCCACTATCATTTATGGTTTTGGAATATGATTTGTATCACCATGTGGAGGTGATACTCCTCACGTATGCATGAGTGATAACTTCATCTCCAATTTGATATATAGGAGATGTAAAATTGTTAGTACGTCATCATGATAACACATAAGTATATTTATGATATTTTATTCTTCATTTTTTGATGAATAAAACAAGTTTATATATGTATAATATAAATTAATATCGAAAGAGATAAATTAATATATGTACCTATTATTTGGAAGACCTCGTTTTTTGTACACAATAATACTTTAAGGATTAGTATTATAAGAATAATGGAATAACTGGGGTTATTTTAATGATTTTAGGAAGCATTTGGATTTTTTATTCTCTATGCTATAAGGATATAATAGTGTGAATACAGGACGAGAAGAGGCAACCTTTTATATGTGAGGGGATGGACACAATGAGAATTTCATAAAATATTTCACGGATTCAAGTTCTACTTCATTGGGATGGTTCTATAAATGGGTAGGGATTCAAGTTTATAATAATATTATATTGAAATATCTTTAACTAATAAGAACATAACATGTTTTTTTTTTAAAATATTACTTTTTTCAGAACTCACTGTAACCACAAATTATGTTGAACATATTACATTAAATTAATTATTCTTATTTAAAATATCAAATTAATATTAACATATTCAATTTGTATAAGTGGTGTAATTTAATTTAAATTATCCATGCAAAATTTAATTAAAACATGTTTTTGGATTGGGAATTTTTAGGAAAAAAAACATAAATTACATCCATTCATTGCCTTGTAAAACCCATAAATTGAATCGAAAAATGTGATACTGAATATAAAATATATAAATTTAATTAAAACAATTAATAAATTGATATTGAGTTTATTTGTTAAGATAAAAACACATTGTGTAAATAAAAACCATGTTTTAGAAAAATAAATTTTTATGCCCAAACTTTAACATATAGCATAATCAATTATAATTATGATTACATTTTAAGTATTTAAATTAATTATAATTAATTTAGTCTTTGGTAAATTTAATATTAAATCCTAAACATAGTACTATATTTACTTGAAATGAAATTTGGGTTTTTACAAAAACTAGATTTCACTATTCATTGAATAAAAATTATTTTTAAAAAAACCAAAAAAAATATCTCAAAGATATTATAGAATTTCCAATATTAAAAATTATATTAATGTCTTAAAATAAAATTTATAAAATGGAATAAATAAATTATAAATTTTCTGTGAGAATAATTTTATCAAAATCCTTTTTTATACAAACTTATTTTAAATTGCAAATTCAGTTTGATAAAAATTAATGAAATATTTATTATGAATTAATAAATACAATTAAATTACTAAAAAATAATAAAACTACTTTTCATAAATTTTTTATTAATATTCATAGGTACCAATTTAAATTCCAGGTTATAACATTTTACTTTATCGTATTTTATAAAGGATCGAGGTTGTGTATAATGAAAACGATCGAATAATTCATGTTTTATTTCAAAGGAAATATATATAAAATATTTGCGTGATAAATATTCAAAAATTGCTTTTGTCACTCTACCAAGAACTCATATCATGTTGGGGATACTCAGTAGTAGTCTTGGGAGATTTTTGGCCTTTTGTGGAAAGGAGAACTACAATGTAGGATTTGGTTATAGAAATCAAGGGTATGAGCAATCATTATTTTTAGTGGGAATTAGGAATAAGGATCCCAGTGTATGAGTCAAACTCATGCTAAAACATAGGATAAATTTCTTATAGAAATGATTCCCCATAAAAGACTCAGAATCCATATATGTGGATGATTCTATGATTATAACAAATAAGGTCTTGTTGTTCAGGACTCTGTGAAACATCATGTACCTGAGAATGGTTAGGCAGTTTAGGTGTATGATCTTGTGGCCTATTAAAAGGCTAGTGGTATGATCTACATCTTCTCTATTTAATTTTATGTAATTACTAAATCTGGTATAACTGAATTTATAATTTACTTCTCCATTGTTTGAGAGAATGATTTTTCTATAGATCCTCTATCCTATCATTGATGTTTGGAAGTCTCTAGAGGGAGTGATTCCACTATTTCTCATATCATCCATGGTCTAATCTTACTCTTTGTAAAGATAGTTTTGCATGGGATATGGTGGGTTTTTCAAAAAGAATACATGAAATCATTTTCGGTGTGGAATAATAATCCATGTTGTGTTCCAATATATACAATCACTACTATAGGGTTAGGTTCCCACATGAGGATGGGGTGTGATTCTCCTCCATGGAAAAAATGTCCAACTTGTAGAAATAGTATTGATCATGAGAATAATTCTACAACCTATCTCCAATGATTTGATATATTTTTAAATTTTTTATTTAGGCTCCTTAAAAACATATCTTTTATAATTAGTGGTTTACTACATATATGTCTTCCATGAAGATATCTTAGCAATGCGTCCACAGCGGGATATCAGTTTTTATTTTCAATTTCACACTAGTAATGGAATTATTTCTTCTGAAACATTTAAATTGGACATTTCTCTACTCTGGGATATGCATTTCCAATTGTAGTACCTTTAGAACAAGGGTGAAATTGGACACAGTATATCCCCCTTGGAGGTTCTGTTTTTTTTCATTAATACAATGGAAAAGATCTTGAGGCTATGTTTTTATTACCATCATGTGAATCAATATATGATCAATAACAAGTACCAAATTTATAGGATCTATTAATAGAAAACAGAATTCCATATCACTCTATAATTACTAATATAATTATTTTTCCATGTGGCCTCATGTGCACCTCCCCAAATGACAGAGGATGTCGACTAGCGACAAGTGTCTATGGGGATACATTACACGAAATTTTAGAGTGGTACTGACAGATGAAATAAATGAAAAATCAAACAACAAAACCAAAAAATAGTTTACTAATAATAAAATAAATTGAAGAAGATATAATGAAATAACATGTAGTCATAAAGAAATGAAAACCGATCAGCACTGGTCTGAAGACATATATATGCTAAGGTTAGAAATAAAATAAAAGAAATGGATCTTCCCAAACTCATATCCTCACTCCATCAGGTGATTCAGGTTCTAACTAAGCTATCATACTTTATAAATCTTGGGCCTCTACGAAAACTATTCCTCCAACCATGTGAGAGTCGTTTTGGGTACCCAAGTTCTATGGTGGCTCAAGCATGGTGTGAGTACATAACTCATTAGAGATCCACTAACATGATCATATGCTAAACCAGTAATGTGATGATATTTACATGTAACATACTGAACTAGATATTATAAATAACAAGAATAAAATGAATATATTAATAACCCCTTTCGATATTTTGACTCGGGACCCCAATTGACCATACCTTCTTTATCATGCTCTAACGTGTCTTTGTTCATGTCACAGTGACAATGATAACAATTTGAATACCAAATACTACGGTGTGATATATGAATTCCCAATTCTCAAGATCAATGAAAAACAACTCATCATGAAGGGCTCCATTGATAGATCCCAGGAATCTAGGGAATCTCTCCAAAATCAAATATTATAAGTGTCTTGAAGATAACTCTTATGTGTCATGATGAATCACTAAATCAGAAAATACCATAATACATTCTTCCCAATGGCTACATCCCAGGAATAGTAGGAATCTTGATCATGTAATAGTAATTTCATTTGGATCAATAGGCATTATTTAATGGTTTACATATGTATCTCACAACAATAATAATCATTACCAAATTACTAATCACTAAGTCCTATATATGTTGGTCTTTAATTGTATGGGAATAGAGGATACCCATGTATTATATAGTATCTCGTATAGAACCAAGGTCATATCCTATGTTCTAGGAAATTCTTCATGTGGCTCAATAACCAGAACTCAGGATACACACCAAGAATCTATTTCAATGTCATCATGTCAAAGATGATATCAAATCAATATAACATGAGTCCCATAGATAAATCCCTTTAATGAATTATATGCATCAACCAGGTCACCATTATATCACATTAGACTCATAATTTGGACCATGGGTTGCACGTTTGGGATATGATCATCACATTAAAATTATGTGGGTGAAATCATAATCATGTCAGTGGTCATTCAAATTCCTAAAACCATCACCATTATCTATATACCCTAATGCATATATGTTTAGTGCTAATTATAAGGTGACACTAGCTACCATATCTACCAAATACCATAATTCATTATCTCCGGTTTGGTCAGCCAACAAGGAACCCATTCGGGCCCCGAGGTGAAGAAAATGGCAGCACCCCTCATGGGGTCCTATTCCATTATTAAACCATCTAGGTCAACAATCATATATCAGCCTTATCACTTCCCTTACTGAGGATATAAAAAAGGCTTCAACTCATAGGTTAAATGGGGCATACAACATAGGTAACCTACTAAATATATTTAATAAGTCCGATATTTAAATCAATGGTCACTCAAGGCCATCCACTCATGAAACCCCATCCCAATGATCCTAAGGACTCCCACATCTATCCAGGTCAACACAATGCCTATTCAGGATAATCCACTCATGTCTAGCCACACCTATACATAAGGTGAAAAAGGATCTTACTCAATACTACTAGTTCACACTCCCCCCTATGACACATTTTAAGGGTTCAAACATCACAGGTAATTCCAGACAACTCATAGGCACGACTATTGGAATCCAAGGTAATATAACACTGCACAAATCCAATGTGGCCTTCAAAACTATTTTACTCTATCATATAGAATATCTTTTGGTATAGGGAATATTTAAATAAATTATTAAATTATCTAAAAAAGTAGTTCAACACCCTCATGGACATGAAAATGAATCACATGTATCATAAAGAAATAAAATTATTCCATAGGGAAAGAACCTAGGTAAACGTAACCATTTTGAAGAATTCCACATTTTATTCCAATTCCAGAAAACTTTCATTGAGTCTCTCCTAATATCATCCATGGTTATCCCGATATAATTTTAAAATTACCTCCATCTTAGGAAATAGTTACCATCATTATTCTATAACAAAAATTAAAAAACAATGGGTGGTTTGCCATGGACCCTCGACATAGTCCTTGGTGGAAGAACTCTCATAAATCACCAATTCCATAAGAATTTGAATTTAATTCTAAAGAAAATCCATATAAATTTTACCACGATAACATACCTCATAAAAAAAATTCAACTACCTGAAAAAGGTGTCTTAATATCCCCTCATCCTGGGTAGATCTGAAGACCCAACATCCATGTAAGTTTCCACCTTGGCCAGGTATAATTCAAATCCAAAATCCCTTTCCAAAGAAAAGAAATCGCCACTGGGGAGGCTGAATAAGAATTTGGAAAATCATAGATGTAGAATCACATCAAAATAATGTAAATCATTATTCAAATAACTAAAATTCAAGGGGGCCAAAGGGATAATGTGGGAGAGGTGGTTGGATCAATATTGAGGATAAAAAGAAGAGAACTTTTTCTTTGCCTAAAGAATTCATAGAGAAAAACGTTTTATTTCCCCAGTTTTAATAAGTCAACCAATTGGATACACAAATGGTGAAACCATGCCCCAAAAATGATTATTCCAATACCTCAATCCATTCATCTCACATGGATTTTTATATGGTTTTTAACCCATTAACAAACCATGAGAGTTAGCTTTATGGCCCCTCTGGAACACATTGCATTGTTTTTTTACAACCATTCGTATGACATGCACCAAGACCCATTTCGAAATAAAGATGAATCATTTAATCTAAAATTCACATGGTTTAACATAAATCATTCACATATGTCATGAACTATACAAGTTGAACTGATACCCTTCCCACACTAAGGGTACCACACAATTTATCTTAAACTATACAAACTGAAATTTACACTCTGGTTAGAGTTCACCAAAATCCAGAATATTATCTTGAAGATTTTGACACATAACGAAACACCTTAGTCACCACTTGGGAATCAATCCTTTTCAAAAAAATATTAAGGGTTTTAACTCTCAAAATTCTATTACAATGCCCGATTTAAAATTTTTCTCATCTACCAAGCACATAATCAAATTCCCCATGGATTCCAAAACCCACCCAACCACATAAGGTTTTACAATATCACCACCATAGAACATATTATCACCAAGAAAAGGTTTCATGAAATATATCACCATTCATAACCAACTCTGGTTTCCAATTCACATCCAAATGGTCATATTCCACCTTTGATGATCAAGTGTGCATCCAAAGTTCCACTAAAAACCATATTGATTGAACTATGGGATGATGATACATCATTAAAATTAATTTCAAAAAGCACTAGGATGATGGTATACCATTTCATCCCATATCAAGATTCCCAGGATTTCCTAATCCAATGGGTCACCTGGTCTATGTATCAACCCACCATAAACTCCAGATCTCCAAGGCCAACCCTTACACATTGGTGCTTAATTCAATTGGAATTTCATAACTAGTCATGTTATCAATAGGTCATTAACTCACTCAGTATGGTTTAAAAATTTCTGAACTAGAAAATACATGATAATACCATCAAAAAATAAATACTTATCATCATTTATAGATCAAATGATAGAAAGAACATTCCAACACCATCCATGCACAACACAAGAATGATAACTTTTCCTCGAAATTCTATAACTAATTGAAACAACATTCACACACATCCAAAATGATAAAACTAATGTTGTATACATATCATCACATCCAATTCCTTGTTCAAAACCCAGTAAGTCTTCTTCTATTCAATACTTCATGAAACAATTAGCATTAAATACGTATGCACCATACATTTATCATATCATGGTGCCTCAAATCTTAGGGGTACATAGAGATCATCCCAATAAATTAGAAAATGTTTCAAACCAGATTTTGGAATGATTCCACTATCAAATCCCTAACCAAAAAATTCAACCATAATACACCTAATGAAAACACCACCATGTTTCATGATACCATTTACACTCAAACCATTCAAGATTTACATTAACCTAAATCTAGCACTTTGGATCCTTCTGATATCATTTTCAAAATCAAACACATAATTCACTAAAGAATATGGATGAATTTTAAAAATATTCACTCACAGTTACAAAGAATACAAAAATAAAATATAATAGTTGGTTCTTCAACCCTACCCACATGGGGTTTATATTAGAAACAATAATACCACACTCACAACCATATTTTGAACCTCATACTGCTCCTTGAGCACTGCCTAATCATGTTACACTTACCAGAAAGTGTGTCACTCCCCCTAAGCCACATCATAATATTTTTATCCAAATCCATTGGCCTTTAACCCATTGTAATTATAGATTATGAATTTAAGATCTCTATTCATAACCAAAATTTACTCTACCATGATATAATCATAAAATGAATGCATATATATTCCAACACATCCCAGCCATAAAAAACATGATGCATGACCCCATGAGTCACATGTTATCACACTATTATGACATTACCCAGAAAAATGAACATACTCCAAGGAATTTTGTTAAAAAAGAACATACATTCTTATACATTATCCATAATCATTAAAAGATAAAAGTTTTTACTCACACTCTCATCGTGTATTAAAATATTCTAGAATAGTAGGTTTTAGAACACAAAAGATCCTTCAATTCAAATCAAGTATTGTTACTGTTTATATTCCATATCCCTAGTATCACTTCTTATGCATGGGTATCATGTCATGGTAGTTAACTATGAATTTTAATCTCTAAGGCACCCACTACACTAGGATTTCCCATATCACAAGTTTACCTCAATCATACAACTGACTGGAACACCAAATTCTAAGTTGGTATTAAGTTTAATTATGCCTCCCAATGTGCTCAACCTTTACTCACAAGTTCAAAAATCATAAGAAAATTACATATTCACATTTAAAAAACCCAAGACATAATTTATTTCAATTTCGACTCTATTTTATGAATAATTTTTATGACATCATAATTTGGTAAGGATCTCAAGGGGGTGACCTAGCGATGGAGGATCCCCTTCTGTAATGGATATGGTTGATGAGTTGGTCCCTCATCCATAGGTGGGAGAGGGACAGTCGCTCTCTCTTGAGAAATATAACCATTCTTTATCCCCCTACTCCAAACCTAATTTTCTTCCCTCTTTCCCCCAAATAGCACTAAGCCCTGAAGTCCTAGATATTTTCAACAGTTCTCATCAACACTCTATTTCAACATTGGAATTCAAAAATTTCTTGGCTCTCCTGAATTTGACATTGACTGCTTGGTTCAATATGCACCATAATTTGGTGGATACATTTGATAGGTTAATTATTGGGTTGTGGGGTTTATAAAAATGAGAAGCAGTTGGTTTTATTGATTATCGGAACATTGTGATACAATTTTCCTCTAAGGAGGAAATGGTCAAGTCTTGGTCAAACTCCCCTTGTAGATGTAGTGGTTCCTACTTATTTCATTACATGTGGACATAAGACATCCAAATGAAGTAGGACACTCCAATATCGGCAATTTTTGTTAGGTTTCCTCATTTTTCACTACCATTTCAAAATACCATGATTATGAAAATGATAGGGAATATAGATGGTAGATATTTTTACTATGAGAGTAGAACTCAAATAGTTTTACATTCACTCTCTACTCAAATATATATAGAAGAAAATGACTCAATATTACCAGTGGAGTAAGTTAGGATTTATTTGGGGAATGATTTTTTATGTAAATAGACCATGTTTTTTGAGTCATGGTTAGACTTATTATCTAAATGTTAGAAATGGGGCCACAAATTGGAAATCTATATGAATTAGATCAAGATCATAGATCAATATATGATTGCATACAAAGGATTCACTAGAATGGGAGTGCAGCCTGATGCTGGTGAATATTAGATGGGGAAATGCCAATTGGGTGTTTCTAAAATCCCATGTACTACGAAGGTGGTGGAAGGCATGAAACAAGATATAAATCCATTAGTGAATTATATATTCAATAGGATGAGGAAGGACAATAGTGATCCCCTGAATTATGTCCATGTTCCTTCAGAACTAGTGGGTACTAAGGTGATATATGATGTTGGTATTTTGGTTTCTTCTTACTATAAATGAGTTAAGGTATACCAAGGTGTGGAAGTGTGATTAGGTAGTGGTATTAACCATGTAGTGGATATTAAAGTGGCTTTCAAGGGATGTGCAAGGGATCTCAAGGCTATATCCTATAAAGATGCAGTTCTTTTAGGTGGAAACCCTAGAAGTGGGGAATCCCAGGAGTCCATGAATTTGCGGGGGCTTGATGCGTATAATACAGAAAGGTATGGTTCTCTATCATGTGACAAGGTTAGGGTGAAATGGGTGGGTCCTTGATCTGTTGAATATTGATGATTTATTTTCTAGATATCAAGCTCATTAACTGCTTTGGAGGATTGGTGTGTGAAGGGATGGACTGGGATGAAATAGCCTTGGCAGATCAATTTAGTGATGAGTAGGGAGTCCCTAGAGATGAGTCCATTGGTTAAACCTATATTTCGTTGTCATTATATAGTGTAACATATTTTACATGCAATGGGACTTCTAGTATGAGAAAAAGGAAGAGATGGAGATGTAATAGTACAAGTCAAAATGACTATTCCTACTAACCCTTACCAATGGAGACAAGATCTATCAAAAGGAAAAAATCTAAGGTGATTGAAGTGGATCCCAAGGATTTTAGAAATTTTTCTCCTATAGAGGATGCAATTCCTTAGGATGTTCTATTTAAGGGTTTTTTCACTGGGTAATTGCTGGATGATGTCATTATTTCTAATAAAATGTTAGAAATAATAATTCATTCGGAAGAAAATATAGTGGATAATGTGGTTGTTATTAATTATACACTTGTGGAAGTTGAAGAAATTATGGGAAGATTGATACACATGGACACTAATCATGAACATAGTGAATTGATTGACAAGAATGTTCTTATACCTATTAGAGGATTCAATGAAGGGAAGATCAAAAAATAGGGATATATTAAAACATGGGAGAAACTAGTGTATCACTTCGAATATATTATAAATCATATTCCGGACACATATTTAACCACTCTTTTTGGGAAATTATTTAGAGGAAATGCTTCTAGTATTCTTAATATATCTTTTATAATTAATGTTCATTCATTTAGTGTTTTATCTGGGAGAACTTTTCGGTTTCTCAATTTTTCCATAAATGTGTTTTGATAATAAAAAAATTAATTTTTAGTGAGTCAATAATTTCCCTCTCTAGGGTTCTATAAACATACACAACAACATCTCATACCAACTCAACTTCCCACCTCGGCACCAATTATCACTGGGCATCTACCTCTGAGATGACACCCTCATGAATCATAACTCGTTGAGTGCCATGAATAAATTATGAAATCTTCATGGATGATCCTCAACAACATATACCACAGTTATAGGATAGTCTCTGTAGAAATCCATTCCAACATATATAAGAAAAAATAATCAAAAATATTAAAAATATTTTAAATAATAAAAGGAGGTTGAAAGCCAACCATGGTTGGTTTTCTAGTAAGAATTACAATTTCCATTTTAAAGAACTAGGGTAACTCTATATCCCACACTTTAGGGGACTCTATTATCATTATATTCATTTTCTCACCATCGATCCACCTTACCTTCATTAGAATGAAATATATATACCTGTTATTCCTAATTAGTAAAATGTCACAATTAATATATATATATATATATGGAAAAAAGATGAGTTATTAGGTGTTGAAGATTTAATAAATCGATCCACTCATAAATGGTTGAAATCATACATAAAAAGGAACACAAGTCAAGAGGATCCTATGTGCATAAGCCTGCATAAGATGCCTATTTCCTGCAAAGGTCAATAGGAAAATCCATTAATTTTATTTAGGATAATGGACCGATGTAAGAATCTATATCAAATCAAAAATCTCAAAACATTATGTGGACCACAAAAGGTGAAAATCATACCAACCATAGTATAATAAAACAGGAACATAAATACAACCCTCAGTAACTTAGTCTTCCTTCCATAATTGGTGTCTATGATACACTAGCATGTTATCAATCATAGGATCTGAAACATTACAATATTCTGAATACAACATACCTGATATTAAATATAATAAAAATAGTATTGGATAATAATTTATAACACCCCCTCCTAGAAAACTCTTTGAATATTAACTAAACTACTACACCACATGATCTAAGGTGTGAATCCCCATATACGAGAGGCTTCCAACTTGTATTAGGGGTTTAAGGTAGTAATATGGGATGGATATAACCCCTTTATTAGACTATCAATCATATTTTAAATACAAATATCAAGAAAATCCTTCATAATAGTGAGTGATGATAAATAAATTGACTAATAAAACATTAATAAAATGAAATAAAGTCATATTGGAAATAAAAACTAATGTAACATAAGTTTGAACACAAATACAATATATGAAAGTAAATAAAAAGAGATAAATGGTTTTTCCACAAATTAAAGACAAAATCCATTCCAAAATCCATATAATCGTTGATTTATCTCGCTCGATCAATCTTATGACTCTTCCCAAATTATGCCTATAACTAATTGATATTGTTCTCTTGTAGCCATGTTTCATAATGTCCCGAGATAGGTTTGTATACATATCCCATTAAGTTACCACCCACATGTTCCCTTAATAAAAAAGTAATTAAATTATATGTTCTTGTGAAATGGTCAATAAAAAATGATAAATAACTATAGGAAAATAAATAAGTGAAAAAATATTATTGATCCTTAACTATAGGACCTCAATTGTCCACACCTAAATCAGCTAGTGTTGAGGTGTCTCTTAGAACATCCTAATTACCATGTCATCCATATAAATATCAGATCCCTGGTAATATTCATTATATCCCAAATGATTAGTCTTAATGACAAATAACTCATCGTGAATTGATCCACATAAAGATCACAAGATTCTTGAGAATCTATCTATAGTCAAATATAATAAATAAATCATACACAATTACCATGTATCCCCAGAAATCCTTGAATTAGAAAATACCCCATGTCACCATGCACAATGGTATGATTCTATTAATCATGTTCATCCAAATTAGTGGTGAATAACTTCATCAGGCTTGATAAGCCAGATATAAGGGGTGACCTAGTAATATCATAATGATAATAGATATAAAATAATGAGAATACCATAAGAATACAGAACTTGAATCTAGAAAATTAGGCATCCTAGGTATCCATAGTGTCCATGAAATCTCATATAAACCTACAGTCAAATCCTGGTGTCTTGGAAATTCTTCAAACAGATCAATGATTGGATGTCGAGATACACTTCTAGCATCCAGAGTGACATCATTTTGTTCAAGAAGTATCACATAAATATCATATGAGACCCAAATTTATATCAAAATAAGCACCTCTAGGTATCCATAAGGTCATCATAATAGCATATAAGTCTTATAATCTAGATTTCATAATGTAATCCTATGAATTTATCACTACATAAAAATTAAAAAATTGAAATCATAAACACCTAAAGGGGTTGACTAAACACCTACACCCATCAACATTATAAAAATTCCCTTGGGATCACTTGTTTGTGTGAGTTATAAGATGAAAACTATTACCATATATACCCAATAACATAATGAACACACTCAAGGTTATCAAACACTAGGCCACCAACTATATCCCTAAGATAAACCCAAAGTCAAGTACCAATCATAGGGTCCTTATCACTTATTCAAAAATTATTGTCTAATCCCATCACTCATGGGTATAAAATTCATTAATAAGGTCGTAAATAAGGCACTAAATCATTTTCCAACCTGAGTATACCACATAGTCATCCCACGTAAGGGATGAAATATGGTCATTCACAAAACCCTTGGTCTCTCAAAGTTAGTCATTCAACCATACTGTTCTTAATGCACCTAGCGGATCGCACATATCTCTAGGTGCTCACAAAAAATACTTATGATGCTCCACTTATGTAGGACTAAAATCTACTTTGATGTGGACAAGGGATCCTATATATAGACACTAGGTCAAAATACCCTTATACACGCACCTCATTGGTATGAATTTTATAGGGAAAACAAAACAACGCATGTACTCAACCATTGGAATCCAAGATGATCAAACACTACCAAAAGACGATGTGTCCTTGGAACACTTTTTCCTCTATAACATGGAAATTAATTTTATTTAGACATTAAAATTAAAATTAACAATTAAGTTTATTGAATAAGAATGTGAATTCCATTAGGTACATGAATATGTGTCATATGCATCATGAAATACATGAATTATGCCACAATAAAGTATTAACGATCACTAACATTTTTTAAATATTCCTATATTTATTCCACACCTCGACAACTCCATCAAAGGGTCTCCAGATATCCTCCAATTTCATCGTAGTATTACCAGAAACTACCTACCTTATCAAGAACCAATAATTTCCTTCCTAAAAAATAATCACTAAAAAGACATGGGAGGTACATAGCAACCCACTACCATAATACCTTGTGCAAAACATATCATGTCTCACTAATTCAATAATAAATTATATTATATTTCAAATAAAAGGAATTGAAAATTCATCATGGTTGTATGACTCAACAAAAAATAGGAAGACTATGTATATATGGGATCTTGGGGTTCCCTCATCCTTGGAATAGGGGAATCCCCATCACATAGGAATTATTCCACTATACCCTAGTGGAATTAGAAAACAAACATCCTTACTATAGAAAATAAAATTAACATGGCAGATGAAGAAAAACAAGGGGGCCACCATAGATAGAGAATCACCTCAAATCACAATAAAATTAAACAAAAAAAATTGAATGCAAGTAGGAAACAAAGTGGGAAAGGTGGAGAGACTGGGTCATCTGCAAGGAAGAGTAAAAGATAAAGTGAGATAAGTATTACAAATTCAAATGAGGAAAATAATAATTTTATACTTTTTGATAATTTGTATGATTTGGCCACTATATTGGAAAAACAATATCCCAACCATGTAGGTGGAACTTACACAATCCATTCACCTTGCATGGTTTGGTCATAGGGTTTTCCAAATTGGGCACCCACCCTACAGGTCAGCAATGTGACCCCTCAGCAGCACTTCACATGCTTTCTCTTCAAACATGTGGATTTTTTTTCACTAAAACCCAAGATAAAAATAAGCCATAGGGTTTTATATTAAATTATAATATTTTACCATAAAATGATCTAATTGTGCATAGAGACCATGCACTATATATAAAAAATTTAAAACCTCACCACACATAGTGTATTTTATGATTTCTCCAAATCCATGTATATAAATCCATAAACTCTTATTAGGAGTTCAATAAACTCTGAAAATATAATTAAAAGATCTCTAGACATATACAAACACTCAAGGAACCTATTTATCCCCAAATAAATTCAAAAATATATACTTATGATACAAAAATCCTCGATTTCCAATATAAAGGCTGGTTCTAAATTTGGTCCACCCGCCAAAAATATATTCAAATTTACCTTTGAATCAAAAACCATTCCACACACACATGATTTTACAATACAAACTTTGACAATTGGAAATATTTCAAATAGTTCTAGAAGCATGATATCAGGTCCATCTATCCTCAGATATTGGTTATTGAGGAGGATATCTTGATTAAATTATTCTATGGTCACTACTATATATATGAGTTCCTAGTGATGCCCTCGGATGTGATAAATTACCATTCTAGGTTCTTTGAACTCATAAACCAAATCAATTATTAGTTCATGAGTCAATTCATGATAGTCTTTATCCATGAGATTTTCAAAAAGTATTCATCATAAGAGGAGAATGAATATTATTTCCGAAAAGGCTTGGATATTCTATAGGAGAACTATGCATATGGTAATCTCTCAAAGTGAATGTCCTATATTAGAGATGTTTACCTTTGATGCATATCATCTATGAAAATAGTATAGCTATAGACCAAACAAGGATAAACGAAATGATATCTTATGAGCCACCCATGATCTTGTTGGAGGTGTAGTGCTTCCTAGTTGTGCCAGTGTACTATCGATGTTTTTTGGAAATGGTTCAGGTATTACAGAATCTTTGACTACAATGACATAAAAGGGGAATATATTTCTATTGATAAAGTAGTGTTAAAATTTATTCAATTATTTGGGGAAATATTTAAACATTTCTCTTATTTTAATGTTTTTAGAGGAGGATGTTGAGTAAATCGTGTTTGGTGATGTCTCTATATCTGGACTCGTCATGTTTTAATGTAGACTAGGGTAGTGAATACATATAATTATAAAAATTTGAGAACCCATGTGTATGTCTATGTAACCCATGGATTGTATATGGAAGTTGTACCTTTATCCGTAAATATGAGAAGATGTTATCTTTATGCTGAGCACATTATAATCTTTTCAAACCACAAGAGTCT
This sequence comes from Viscum album, assembly GCA_963277665.1. Classification (NCBI taxonomy): domain Eukaryota; kingdom Viridiplantae; phylum Streptophyta; class Magnoliopsida; order Santalales; family Viscaceae; genus Viscum; species Viscum album. The sequence goes on along the minus strand of OY728128.1, from coordinate 2,137,201,489 downwards.
TTGGTATATCTACTCTCATATAGCACTCAATATATGTTAGAGACATTAGCTTGATATTCCATAGAAATATGTATTTGAGATAGTTCATAATCTTGGAAAGGATATTTTTGTGGTAGATGTCTTTGGCAATATGTTCTGTTCCATCTTAGTTGATGAGGAATCAGAGTAGTCTTCCTTAGCAATTTTGACCCTAGTGAAAGAGAGAGGGACATATTATATTCATTTTATGTATGTGAATCTGCCAATTTTTTCATGTGGGAGAGGTTTTGTTAGGATTCATCAATTTTTATGTTCTAGAATACCATATATACATTGATGATACACCATATATATTTTCTATATACAGGGAGATCATCATAATTTCCCAAGAATGGAAAATATTTCAAGTCATATTGATTATGGAGGAGAAAATGGATCTTCATACTCCCTTTGAAGGTTCACCATGTGGTGAATAAGGCGTACCCAGACCCTGAGTAGGGGTTTTGGTGTACTAAAATTAAGAAGAGTTTTATATATTGTGTTTTCTAATTCCTCGGATGTCAAAATGTGAAGGACAAGAATCATGTTCTAGTAGGTTTGACTCAACCACTTGTGATTCTATAGTAGAAATAATATGGACTAATAATGGAATTTGTAATGGGGATTGTACAAAATAATGAGATTTCATGACTATATTTTAGTTAATTTTTATTAAATAACCAAATATCTAACTTCAATTACCTATGGGAGTGATGTTCAACTAATAGTTTGGGGTGGTTGTATATAAAAGAGATAGAATAATGTTATATACACCCTCAGTGATTTTATATAGCCGTAATTCTTGTTTCACTTCATAGATGTGGAAGGGTTTACTAGAGGCATTAAAGACCCGTTTATAGATGTGATTTGTGTTTCTCCCCATACAATGGTCTAGAAGAATGGGACATTCAGGTTTTTTATATTAAAATGAGATATTATATGAAATTTCTTGATCAAAGATAGGTAGATCTCCATCCCATAGTGATATTTTTATATAAATAGATCTTCCAATCTAGCATTGGAAAGTCAAAATTTGAGTCCTTATACAAGGGACACTATAGGTCACCCTTGTATTGAAAGAAGATAAATAAGATATCACTTATGGGTAAAATGATCAAGAATGTGATGATGGATAATGTTTAGGTGATTTTAGAGTTAATTAAGACCACTCATATTTTTCTAAAATCATACAATTACCAACATCATAAGCCTTTGGTGTTTGAGAAGGGATATCATGTATTACAGAATGCATCCAAAAAATGAGTATTTAGATGTTTTTTGGGGTAACAAGTTATCTTTTATATTTATCAGGCCATTTAAGATACTGGGTAGGGCTATTAGGGTTGTTGGAAACTTGTCTTCAAACCCATAATATGATTAAGTGCTTGAAATCTTCCATGTTTCCAAGATGAGCGGATAAATGCATGACACATTACATGTTATCAATTATGGAAAACCATGTGTTGAGGATGAAGACCTCTTTTTTGAGTACTTTTTCCCATCAAGTATCTGTAGTATAGGATCTTTTGTTGGAAAACTATTCTTCTTGTGTGAGTTCTTTATAAGATTTAGAACCACCAAAATAGAGAATGGGAGCATAAGAGCCTAATATGGGATTAGTACCCTCACATGTTTCAATAGGAAATGAATTTTTATGAAAAAAAATATTTAAATGTGAGGAGGATGTAATGGATTTAATTCTCATTTTTTGAGCCCTTGTATATTTCAATATGTTTTGGTATTTTCTTCAAAGAGAGCATTGCCCTTCAGGTGTTGTAGGCCCTTAGAATTGTTATATCAAATATAATAAGTATATTTAACTATTTTCATGCATATTATTAAATTAAATTGTAACATTATTGTTCTAAAACTCATATAGTGACTATCATATCATCATTGGATTCATATTGTATTTATTACCCTTTGTGTAAGATACTGTTTGTTTGTACTGGATCATGGTTCAATGTGCTCCTGCGAGAGGATATTAGATGAAATAAATTATCTTAATTACTATATTAATGATATTCTATAAACCTAATAAATGTCCTATTTATCCTATTTATGACCGATTTCTATTTTTATTTTCATAACACTAAGATAATTTACAATGACAGATGGGGAGACAACACTGGAGAAATCATTGACGAAGAACATGAGGGGAAAATCCATGGATTGGTGATTGGATAACATATGGATCATCATTGGTATAATAATTCTTAGAGCTAACTAGTATCATTATTTTAGATTTATTTTAACTAAAAATTGATCCAATTATAAGATATGTATTTTCCATTTGTTGATTATTTTTCCATTATGTGTGGTTTCAGGCATGGATTTTATGCCTTCTTAATTTCTTATATTTTTTACATTCATTTCATGGACCTATAATGTTATTATTTTATTTTCACCCTTGATTTTACTATTACATAAAATTCCATTTACTTATCATTTATTATTCCATTATTTTTATTTTTTGTGTTTTTATAGATTATCAATGATTTCACTTCATTTATTATTCTTTTCTCCATTATTTCTACACGTGTTCATCATTAGAACATGGTGGTCGAGTGATTAAATGTAAAATCTAGTTGAATATGTGATTGGACCTATAATTTAATTTTATTTGTTTGATTACTGATAGAGATAATGTTTTTTATAATCAATAAGGATCATTTCTGGATTATGGATAGAAGATCATGGTTCAAACAATGGTCAACAATAAAAGGTGTCACTAATGTTTATGTGAGGATACATAATAATACTATTCATGTGATGGATGTTTAGAATATATCTACTTGAAAGGATTTAGTCATGTTCAATGTGATAGGAATATTATATAGTTATTATAGGGACAAATATTGGCATTGTGGAAAAGCATCGAGAGGTAGATTAATTTTCCAGGAAAAAACCTGACTACACACCATGTGTTTTGGATGAATGAACTAAATAAAGTTCCTAATTAATTAGTGACTAAACATTATTGGATATTTTTGGTACTATATAGTTTTATGGTAGACCCACCTTCCATTTCACCTTACCCAAGTTGTTAAGCTATGTGTAGGCAGCAGACACATTTGACCTTGAGTGGATTTTATTTTCATGTTCTTCATCCCACATGCACTATATCTCTTTATTATCATGTTTCATTTTTCAGTGGGATAGAACTAGGAATAATAATGGGAGTATAAATTTTTTCCCCCTAAGAGATGTATTATATACTATTTAGGGATGTTCTAACTCTTGTATCTCCAAATCTCATACTCATATTTTTTTTCCATTTCTACATTCCTAGTCTAATTCGATATAATTTGTGATGGAGGACTCTGTTTTAATATCATATGTTCGTTATGTGGCTGCATAAGTGGTTCACATCTTCTAGTGTGGTTGCTGGACATTGAGTTTTGAGTGTGATCATCTATGTTGATGATCATATCAATACTCCTCGGAATAAGGGACTTCCTCTCGGGGTGTGGGTCTCCTGTTTCCTTTATAAAATTCTGGTTAGTACTCCCCATACACATCTGATCATGGGTTCCCAATTTGTGGAGTTGATATCCCTTATCCTCAATCACTAATAAGTATTTTTCATCCACTATAATCGGTACCCCATTCACTAAATCACCTTCTAGTGCGGTAAGGGTCACCAATTATATTCTCATGAGGTTATGTGGGACTACAAATCAACATCAGAATTTTTAGATCCATGATCTGACCCAACATTTATGGATGGTTGTAGTAATCGATATTTATCTATCACTTCACCTATGGTTCATTATTATCATATCAGATCCTTATGGGTTTCTTTTATAACATAATTTGGATTGATCAAAATATATTTTTATTATTTCTACATTTATACTATATGATGTTTCCTTCTAAGTATGTATATAGTTACCACTTCATGGGAGTTACCCCAATGTTTTGTCTCATATATAGATGACAGGAATATTGGTAGATACCATCTTCATCCCAGATTGGATGGATATTTGTTTTACTAGGAGGTTGGCACTATGTGTGGTGGTTAGTTACTGAATTTGTTAGAAGGGTTATCTCTCTAATCCTTATCATTTTTCAGGGTTGGTATACATTCCATTTGATGGGAATTTAATTTTACTCCCTATAGAACATAACTTCTTTTTTTACTCTATTGTATACCTAGAGGTTTTTTTATTCATTTAACTAAACTCTAGAGGTTTTATAATTAATTATTACCCCTTCACTCTTGTATGGAGATGTATGTATCTGTATAGGTGAATTTTGATAAATCCCTCTATAATGTGAGATATTCCTACGAAATAGTTGTTTATATTTCCTTGATTATTGTACATATGCTTGGGATGGAACACTTTGATTACTATAGTCCTAAGAGGGATCATAATGGGTCAGTTCATGTCATAGAAATATCAATATTTTTCTATATATTATTATACTTTTTCAACAATAATTTCAGGTAAACTCTCAACTCACTCACTACATCTTCCATTAGAGACATCTTCTTATTATATTAGCTATTTCTCATAGTACATATTCTAATCTCCTCATGTTATTAAATAGTTTTATTAAATTTATCCTAAAATTTTAAATATCGACAAATGTAACACTAGGGAAAATTTTATTTTCAAATTGAAAAGTATTGTAATGAAAAAGGCAATTTTTCATTATGATATTTTAGGTACTATTTTTAAACTCAAACGGTTTTCCATGAATACACATAATAACTACACCAAAAATGGATAAATATATTTTTAATTCTTTCATACCAGGATAAAATATTATTCTACTTCAAATAACATCTCAAAAAGTGCACTTCAATATCCCTTGATATATTAATATTATTCAAAAAAAAAATTATTTTTGCATGAAACTCAATCATTACAACCTGAGACCCTTCATAACAACCATTTAAAAATTCATATTTTAGTATGTACTCAATAGTGGTATCTAAACTCTATAATAATTTTTCCAGGAACTATTAGATGAATGTATCTAGAAGTATTTCCTCCAGTACCCTCTTCTTTCTTAACTCACTCAATAAAATCATATTCACTAAAGGAACATCTCCAGCATCAATTGATTTTTCATTTACATATTTATGAAATATTGAAATAAATCCATTTTAAGCATTACAAAATTTTAATCCTATCATCATGACTAATATTTAACAATCAACCAACTAGACTCACAATAATTTAAAATTTGATGAATACCATGAGATACAATGTAACTTAATCACTATTACTATTATAAATATAATAATATCATTTCTCTCTATCAGGAACATAATTTAGTTGATACTTACTTATACTAAAGCATAAATACTGTATTAACTAATATTCATGTTGTTTTACTCATGAAAAATAATCTTTAAAGTCATCATAACTGATTTTAAATTTAGATTATAAATTCTAGAAACTAATAGATTTAGTTTGTTGAAATACAAAATTTTAGTAAGGCGTGATGTATTTGTAGATATATATAATCAATACATAGATAAGAAAATGATTATGAAACTCAAAAAATAGTTTTTTACATATTTCAAAACAACACATACATTGATCAAGGATAATATTTACATAGTATTGACTCATCCTTATGCATATATCCAACTATATTTGAGTATAGGGTTGATGTTTATATAGGAATAACTTTATTTATTTGTAGTAATAGATTATTCTTATATTGAAAGTTATTTTATATTTTTAACTGTATCTAATATAAAATTATTCATTTTTAAATAATATCATAATATATATTCACCAATAAAGATGATGTTTACATATGACTAGTTTTTTCTTACAAAAAGTTTGTTTGATGGTAATAAAAATGGGGACAGAGCCCATTTTCATATTTGTTTTAAGTGTGTCCATAACCTCATCAAACCGACTCTATGCATCTTTTGCCTTCATCTGAATGTGTATGAATATTAACTCCTACAGTTAACATGCCATATATGTGAAGGCAGATTCACTATATCATGAGAAATTCAATTTCTCATTCAATCAAGTTTTCTCCCTTAATAATACCAGATCCAAATATGTACATAGTATCTAGAATATTCAAAACATTTTAAACTATTATATAATGTTCTTTATCATCTTTGGTATTTGTTTTTCACTTGATTATCAGATTTTTATTATATATTGTATCTAATTTTCAATGAAATATCCATGGTAACAATTTTTTCTCTATTATCCAAATACATGGGAAACAACCCCACTCTATTATTGTGAATATACTAAATTAATAACCCACTTCATTCATTTGGTGGATTCTCAATCCATCACCCATTATGTCACCTTTTCATTATTGCGGTGATAATGAAAACAAGTCTAATTTAGAAAAAATATAACTTAAATACAATGGAAATTCAATCAACCACTTTGGAATAATTTCCAATTCCAAACTAATTCCAATATAATGATTAATTATTCTACACGTGATTGAAAATAAATTAAATGGGAATGGTATTCCTCCCTTAATTTAATTTATAGGTAACCCTTGAATTTTTATCATCCCTACTTCTTGATACCACATATTTCTTAGGTAAAGAACCTAACTCTTCTGAATTTATCCAACACATATTCTACCCAATAATTTTCCACATTCAAATTTCTATTTTAAAATAATGAGAGGTGGTTGGAAAAAAAATGTTTCTCTTAGAAATGATACAAAAAAACAACTATAATTCTATGTGGGAAAATCCTTTTAGAAAACAATAGAGGTCAATTTAGAAAATAAATATGTCTATATACCAATATCAATGTTATAACACTTCAATAATTTAAATCATGGAGGATACAAAAATAGAATTTTAATTATTTATAAAGAACCATAATGTTAGTTGAATAAAAAAATCAAAAAAAATCTTATGTAATGCATTTCATCCACATTTTATTCAATAATCACTCCCCCAAGGTACATGTATTTAATGAAAATTAAAATTGTGATAGGAAATGAAAATTATATCAAATACATAAAATTGTTATGTGGCTATTTGATTTTTTATAATCGATATAAATTCTAAAATATCTCATAGAATCATATCTTTTGAAATATCCACTCAAGTAACACTCTCCTAATTTCATCACCTTCAATTACCAAAATTTGAGCTTAAAAAAACATAAATGGGAAGATGATTGAATTTCAAAATATAATTAATGTAATAAAAAGGGTTGATATTGTATTCTAAAATGATATAATCACTTCCTTAAAGGTATAATGTTTCTTGAAATCTTAAATTTTTCATCCTTAATCATTCTCCAAGTCATTATACCATTGGGTATTAGGAAATTCTTCTCGATTTCAGGTTTTCCTTAGATGGGTTTTCCAATTTACTTAATAAATTATAGTAGTCTCACTCTTTTCAACTTTATCTATCTTGTTAGACATTTTTAATAGGTCTAGATGTATGATAAAGCAATATGTTTTCACAGGTTCGACCATACTTTGGTGTGTTTACTTATTATTTTTATCATATTTCTTGAAACATGGACTCATTAGTGAATTCCATTTTTTGTTAATTGACCAGGGGGAACAACCATAAATTTAATAGAAACATTTTATTATATCTTTTACCCAACACATATATGTTTTTCAAAATTTTACATTCCTTATTGGTCATATTAATAGACATCCTAAAAAGTATTATCAACTACTAATCAAATCATATAATACCATTTTTGGGTGGATTCATTTCCCAAATCTAGGTTCATCTTTTTTGTATTGTGACTTATGTCCATATTGTATTGATCCATGATGTGGCCTATCTTACTATAGTAGAAATTTTTTTCCTAGATTTCATATAATTTTCCTCTCTTCTCTGACTTCATAGGATAGGTTGATACAATTTTATTATTTTTCTCACACATCAAAGTAGACTTATTTACTTTTATTACCAACTCTTTACCCCCAGGTGGACCTTACATGTCTTCAGTATGTTAATAATACCTAAAATGTTTGTAACAACATTAATCATTATATAAAACATTAATTTTTCAAAAATAAATTTACTTTTATAAATAATAAAATCTATTTATTGGGGAAAAATATCACTCTTTCTATGTGGTCTTCTTCACACTAGCATGTTTCCCCTTGGTTTTAGTTACCCTCCCCCTTACATAAGTCCTTTTAAACCTTTTACACAATGATAATTTATTATAATAATACATTTCCATATATTCAATCATGCAGTATACCTAACACATTGCTATTAAGATTGTTCCTTTAAACTTTGTTATAATACATCCATCATGACATTTTTTTTCAATTTTTGGATGGAAAACCCTAATTATGGGATCCATCTATGGGGAATGTTTTTGAGGAAATGTTAATATTAACCATATATTATGTAGGCGGTGTTTTATCATTGTTAAAATTCAACATTATTAATGAATTTATTTTCTTTCCTTGCATTTCTAAAAAAATATATTACGTGAGAACTAAATTTCTAGAGTATTGGGATACATTATTCTATGATCCGGCCATGGATTCATCTCAAGATGATCTCAATCCACTTTTAATATTGGGATGTTCCCATTTAACATAAAAATAATTTTTAGAAAACATTATTCTTGCATGATTTCCATTAGTAACTTTTATGTTTTTAAGTTGACACACTTCATTATTTCTCAACCTGAATTCTACATCTTAGATTATTATATTGAGGGAACATTTTTATACCATAACTGATTTGATCCTATATTAATAATAAATTTTTAACTTGTGAATGTGTCCCTCTTGTATCTTGTAAATTTATTTTAGATAACTAATAAGGAAACTGATTCTTCCTGCTTTGATATTTAATCATGCTTCATTGGTATCAAGAGTATCCTTGTCTGATTCTTCTTGTGCATGGATATTTTCTTCACATACATTACTAAAATAATATACCTAAACAATTCATAATTTAAAGTTTCATTCATCAGTTTAAAATTACTTTATGTATATCTTTAATGTCTAATATATGGACTTATACCCATTGATGATATAGTTTCTTTTATTAAACTATAATTACAATTCCATTTTCATTTTTTAGTATAATCTACCAACTATACCTTTTTCATTATGTTGAAATTTAAAAAACACAAATATATAAGAAATAATTAGTATAAATTTTATTCCTATAATCCCCAACCATACAATAGAGGGTATTTAAAAATATAATAGGATAGGATTCATCACAATTGAACATGGTTCTTCATAGGATTCATGGTTAGAAAATTTAATTAAACATTTACAACCTTGAAAACCTTATATTATTAATGTTTCTAATTCATTTTTGGATTTCTCAATCACCATTATTTATACTTTTATCTTCAAATTTTCAATACATTAGTTGTTGTAATGGATACTATTTCTTTTAAAAGGGGAAATTAAAATTCATATCTTTACATCATCCAATATGAGGTAACCTAGGTTATTTTAGGTGTAATATAGATTTGACCTTCCAAAAATTGTAATGCCCATAATTGATTAGTATAGACACTAGGAAGGGTGAATAATGTGTTACCTATTTTAAGAAAATCAATTTCTCTTTGAATTTATTCTTCCCTTTGGATTTAAACCATTTTTATACTTATAATTGGGGTATCATTTTGTATTCTACCTAGTAATAAACACTACATGCAATGTTGGATTATAAGAAAATGAATCATGTAGTACTTTTACAATGCATTATACTACATCCTACTATATTTCCTTAAATATCTATTCACCCCAATCAAAGATTTTCCACTATAATCAACCATTGAAAAAAATGGTTGGAGATACTCACACTTTCATGGAGTAAAACTATACAAATACTTGCATGATTCACCTAGGAAATCAAAAAAATTAACTTCTCAATATAATCACATGTTCACCTTGTTCTTTCCTTGTATACCCTAAGTACTATAGGTTCCATAGATTCCAAACATATATATAAAAGTGTAGTCATTCTAGATCCTCCTTGAATTTGATTAATAATAAATATAGGGATGATAAAAATCCATGAATTGCATATCCCAATTTGAAACACAAGCCCTTTAACTAACCTGGTTTCATAATCAATAAAGAATGAAAATTGATCCCTAATATAGATTAGCTTCATAAGTCATAAATGTAATCTGTACACCTATCTTATCAAATCAATATTATCAATCACTAAAATTAAAGAATATGATAACATAAAATATATATGTAAACTACATCTATCCTATATTGATCGTAATTTTTATTCTCACTGCATTAGCACACTTATATTATCTTATACGGATGTCTAGATCCTTCTTATTCCTTTAACATTGATACTAATAAGTAGTACAGCTTCAACATAGTTTTAGATTCTCCAAAATTTCTCAATACAGGTTGTGGATACTTTATATTAATCTTTCTTTTCATCTTAATCATTAGGGGGTCTCTATACATTCTCGCCTAACTCACTATTTTCTCCTAAAGAGGGTTCTTCTTATTCTCCTAGATTATCCTAATATTACATTGGATAAAACATATATTCCATTATTATTCTTTTTATGACCCTAAATATTCTCATATTATCATATACATGAGTGGAAGTATTAGATTTCTACTTTCATTTATAATATCAATAAATTGAACACTGATAAGGATTATCTCATTTTAAAAGATATATTATAAATTAATGTTTTGTTATCTAAGATATTTCATGAATTCTTTTAAACTAAAAGGATATTCCCAGAATAAGCTTAATAATTGTACCGTACATTATTTAATATATTTTTCTTTTATTCTAAATTTTTCTAAACACTTATTATTCCTCAAATCACGTCACAATAACTACACTTCATTCTCCTCATCTATATAAATATCATGAATAACAACATTTAGTATTGAATTTAAGTCTCTTATTATGGAACTGGAAGTTTTATAGTAACCATATATATTCACCTTATGTATGTACTAAAAATTCAAAAATTTACTCCATATTCTTTTTTTATGAAATATTGGATGATTATTTCAATAAAACTTTATTATAGTTGACCCTTCAGTATTAAAATTATCAATAATATTTTACTCACTAAATTTTTATCTTTAGAATCATTTAATTTTTACATTTATTGATTTATGAAATCTGGAAATCTTTTTATTTAATTAATGAGAAAATTATAAACCTTTCTACTTCACCCCTATTTAAAAAATAAAAATATCATCTCAAAATAATTCATTCTTTTATTAATATAATTATCGTTTATATATATTTATATAAATTACTCTTTAATATTCATTAATATCATTTTTCTTTATCAAGAACCACATACATCATATCATTCCATAATATCAAGCAAGAATATTATCATCACTAATCTTTAATATGTCTTTAACATGAAAAAATATACACAAGAATCGTCACAAATTAATTTATATTTTTATTATAAAATCTAGACAGTTCATCTTTAATTTTTTTAAAATCAAAATTTTCATTAAGGAACGATGTTTCTAGAGATAAATATCATACATAAAAATAATCAATTATGATTATGCAAATCTATAATGATTTTAACACATATCCAAAATGATTCACATGTTTGAAAAGTATTTATTTTACTCTCGATATAATCACCCTAATAAAAGTTCTCAAATCATGATTACAAGGAGGTAGGATGTAAACACAGGAATGATTTTATAGACCACATTCCAAGTGGATGGTTACGCCAAAAGTAATTTTCAAATAATCAATGTTCTTATGTTTAAATGATTCTTATGAAATCTAGGGAAGAATCCTTATGAATGGCAAGAATTTATTATTTTTATTTCCTAGTTGATTCTTATAGACAACATGTTTTATGGTTATGAAATATTAGGACATTACCAATTTTCATATTTTATTCATGTGATCCAAGACCAACTTTAATGAATCATTATCCATCTCTAGCATCCATCCTAGAGAAAATGAACACTATATATTGAAAAAATAATGTTAGTTAAAAGAATTATTGTTACTAATATCTATTGAACTTCAATTAAAAATTAAATCTAGATTTAACCTTTGTTAATAACATCACAGAATTTGTATAGATCAGCTAGAATCTTTGATTCTTTCAATAAAAATGTAGTCAGTACTTTTAAATCATTGGTAAATGTATTTACTTGAAGAATAGTTATCTAATAATATGATGTATTTTAATTTACATGTATTTTTCATGTAATCATCACTGTTCTCATTTACCAAAATACATTGGAAAAATCTCTGCTACATTTGTTGGGTGGATATTCAGACCATCACCCACTTGATCCATTGGGTAGATACTCAATCCCTTGAACAAGACATCAACTTTTCTTATTACATTGATAATTAAAATGATGGAAATTGAAAATAAACATATCATTAATAAAATGTAACATAATTAATAAATATGTTCTATATATTTTAAATTATGAATAGATTATAATATTATCAATAATTAAATAATATATGAAATTTATAAGAATTTGGAATGGTACCTCATACATTACCTCATAAACTCCTTAAATACAACCTAAACTCCGGTATAATAAACGTATAATTATTAATTATATATTTTAAAACATAATTTTTCATTATTAAATTTTCAATGAAATAATTAAATTTTTTCATTACTTGATTTTTACATATTCTTTATTTTTATTTAAATTTTTTGTTAGTAGTTTCAACTATTTATGGGTTGTTTCGATATGTAAGTCTTATAAATTAGTCATAATTCTTGAGTTATTCATATATTGAATATTAATGTTACTATAATAGTAGTTCCATAATTATTTTTAATGTCACATATTCATTCCATGGATGTTTTGGGTATGGTTCGGAATGATTCAAATCTATGCTTTTTTTGAAATTTTAACAAACGTCAAATGTTATATTAATAATGAGTTATTCATTAATATTAAAATTATATAAACATAAATAAAAATCTAATTTTCTAATGAATATAATATCATACTATTAATTATATTTTCATAATAATCCATGATAAGGAAAATTATATCATTTTCTATTTAGGAGGTTAAACCAACCATAACGAGAACATGCAATAAATCGTGTCTGAGTATGAATATAAAGAAATATTATTAAATATAGTAATTATAGAAGTATAGTGATATTATTTTGATGTTAGAAAAGTTATAAACTAGATAAATTAATTTGGGTTATGTGATGATAAAAGAAAATAAAGGATAAAAAGTGGTTACTTACAGGGAAAATTTTTTATCATCTTTTGAAAACCACCTTAGTATTGATGTATTAGGTAGTCCTATTTAAACCATAAACATTATAAATAAAATGGGTTAAAATTAATCCTAATATGGTATATAAATAGTGATGAACCCAAATTCTAGTTATGGTTTGAAAAAACTGGTGGTGGGGTCCTTTAATAAGTGATAATGGGTGATATTTTTAGAAATAACCATTTCATAATCTATTAGGGGTTCAATATCAAATTTTATGTTCCCATAAATGTAAAATAATCGATTAATATCATGAAAAAAATCACCCACATAAATTGGTCTCAAATTTCTGGAATATTTAATCAAATTACTCGTTATTTTAATCATTTTTCTCATGGTACCTCTTACAATGGTAACTCACTTTCAACTCGGTAAATTATTTTTTACCAAAAATTAAAATGGACACAATTTTCAATTTTTGTAATTAAATTTAAAAATATTAAATTAACATTATTGAACTAAAATTCTAAAAGTAATAAAATTTATTTTTAAAATGAAAATCAATATCACATTAAAATATTTTTTTTACAAAAAGCATCATTTTATACATTAATTGATTTTGTTCTTATTTGAAACTAATTAATAAAAAATTTGAATGTAATATTTTTTTTACAAATATAAAAAAATAAATTCAACTTTATTTTATACACTAAATGTTTTAAATATTTATTTTAAAGAAAATTATATAACAAAAAAGAAAAAAAAAATTAAAAAAAATTATTTTTTACCAAAAATATTTAAAATTTTGATTCCTTGTAAAGTTGTAATTATTTATTATATTTTTTTATAAATTTACAAATCATTAATCAAATTTCAAAAATATATTTTATTTAAATAAGTCATTAAATGTAATAAATTCAATTAATGATATATTATGCATTAGAATAATATTGTTATAATTAAAAATATATTCAAATTTTAAATTATATCTTTTTATTTAATATAAAAATTATCTACTTTATATTAAATAACTTATTTATAATGAAAAATATATATTCTTAACATTAAAATAATACTTTTATTAACTTTGTACTAATAATTCCAAACATTTATAATCTTTACTCGCATTATAACCACCTATTATGTTACATTTATAATGTTCATATAACAATTGTATTACCCTCATTAAAATATATTAATTCCTTTCATTATAACATATCAAATCATAAATATCATTAAATTTATTTTAATTTTAGGATTATTTAAAATAGTTCCCCTATTCCAATAATAACTATATTTAAATTAATGAATATATTCAAGAGTATTGATGATCCATGAGATTTCATATTTATGAAAAGGTTATTCTTTCTAATTTATTATACCATTTTATTTTATATACTTATAAAAATATTAATCATCTAGGGTATGTATTTCTTAGCTTTATCTACATTTATTTTAATGATATATTATTCATGAATAAAGTTTTTTAAATAGTAATTTTATATTATATGATTTAGATTCTTTTAAAATTTTTATTATATTACAAAAAGTTTGTTAAAGAAAAAAATAAATACTTAAATATAGGACGTTACATTCTTCCTCCATTGGAAGATATTCCCATGAATTTTGAATTTCATATCATAGGTGACATATATGTGAAGGTATACGAAAAAATAGTTAGCAATAATGATATAATCTCTATTGAGAATTAAATCATAATATATTGTGTTACACAAGGAAACATTACAATTCTCTTATAACAGAAAAATGATGATATTTTAAATAGTCTCAACTATTTTTTAAATTATATCTCTTTAGTTGGTAACATGAATGATACATTTCCATGAGTTTATAATGGCATAACCTGAAATTGTATTTAGAAATAGAATATATTACACTATTTATCCTCCTCACATAAAAAATTGTAGATATAAAAAGTTGAATTATTCATCATTGAAGCACATAAATAATATCTTCAATATCATGTTTATCAATTTGTTGCAAATTAATAGATAAAAAAGTCTATTAAAGGATAGTTTTAATTATTTTATAAAGATTCCAATGATGGTTTTCTTAATTTTGTTATTGAAAATTACGAAAATCAGAAAGGTTAGTTTGTATAATAAATAATAATCTCTTATTAAATTAATAGTGAATACTAAAATGAATAAATAAATATTAATATTTTTTATCCTATTAGACTATTAGTCTAAACATTAAAACTATTGTCTTAATATATGATACAATGGATTTTTATTCGGTTTCATTTTGCTTTATTCTATTATTCTCATTATCATAATCTTAAATAAAAACTAAGCCCCATTTTGATATTAACTAAGACAACCTAGGAATGATGTATAAATATTTTATAACATTTCCCAAGATTATAAATTAAATATCATAATTAAAACACACTCCATAGAAAATATGTCTTTATTTTCTTCAATATTAGAAAAATAACTAGGTCAGTTTATGATAATGATATAAAATATTCTATAACAATTATACACAAATGAATATCTCATTCTCATATTCATATATATAAATTGTAAGAGAAGTGGGGAAACATAATAAAGGAGTGATCTCTAATGCATAGTAAGGGGTAAAATAATATTAATAAAACATAAGATATTTATCATTATATCATAAACATAGGAAGAACATAAACATGGAATAAATAAAATGAATAATGGTAAAAAATTTATAATGTTCAAATGGATTCCAAAACGATAGATCATGGAGTTGATTCTGTTTTTTCAATAAAAAAAACTATATATCATGTGATAAAAATATTATAACATTATATTTTTTAGTAGTTTGGGTGTCATAGATCATGAATGATTCACCTTAATAAACATAAAAAACATACAATTATGTTATGGTTAACCACTGTATAATTTATATCAATGTGGACTAGTCTAGCGAAAAATATCATATGATTTAATGGACTTGAATAACTATAACTCCCTGATGTTTTAAAAGAGAAAATTATGATTGATATTGAATGTGATATGCAACACTAATCCCAAAAAAACATGATTATTTAATCATGACCATTATAACATAAGAGTTATATTTTTAGGTATGAATAAGATTAACTTCTCAATAATATATATATATATATATTTGTGTGTGTGTGTGTCTATACTACTCAACATAAATTCATTGATATATTCTTATTAAATTTTTACTTAAATTTTTGGTAATTTTTTTTTTGTTCTTAAAAATTTGTTTTCTTCTTAAATTATTTGTATTTATTTATGTGAAAAAATATTATAATTATTGTATATAAAATTTAGAAACTATATTATATAAAATAAATGTCATTTTAGATATCATCATTCCAAGATTAACTTGGGTGAAATTGTTTTATTTTTTTAAATAATATATTTGTTTTAATGAATAGTATAAAATTACTAATTTTTTATAAAAATATAATGTATTTTCATAAATTAAAACATTTAAATTATCATAATAATATTAAATTTATTTTAAAGTAACAAAATAATTATTTATTTATATTAAATCCAATTAATTACAACAAAATCATATTCATACAACATTTTAGAATAAGTATAATTTTTAGGGTTAAAAACATTATTCTGGAAAACTATCTTAAAATTCATAATGTCATCGATTACAATTAATTAAAATAAAAAATAATTAGAAATTATTTAAATTTTATTTTTAGATTATATATCTATATTTTTTAATTGAAACTCATATAATGAAAATTACTAGTTATATAGTTTATAAAAATCATCTCTTCTATGGAAAATTCATTTTTTATAAAACCTATTTAAATTGTCCATGTGGGTTTTATTTAAAATTAATTCTTCTACATATAAGATTTTTTTTGATAAAATATATTCCATATTCTTAATCATCATAATTAATATATTTAAATAAGGTTAACTTAATTTTTGGACAATATGAATTGTAACAAATGTAAATATATATTACCCCAGTAAAAATGAAAATATGTTATTTAAGGTTAAAAATAATTTAACAAAGAATAAAAAAAGTAACCCTAAAAATATTAATATTTGTATTATAATTTCAATAAAAAAATGTATTCTATTTTTTTACAATTAATTAATAAATTATTTTAAAAAAATTTATTTTTATAAGATAAAACCCAAAATGTATTTATAGGTTATATGAAATTTATAATAAGACATTTCTTTTGAAAAATTAATGTATTTTTAGAAAAATTATATTTAATAAAATATTATTCTTAAATATAAATTACAATATAATTTTTATGAAGTCAAATTTAATTTTCATAGGGGTTCAAAAAGTGTTATTGTCAATAAACCTATAATTTCATAAACAAGTAAATTATTATTTAAAATAAAATTATTATATATATAATATTATTTTCATTAAATATATATTTTTTTGTAATCAATGCATCAAAATTTTTCAATGGTGAATTTTTCATAATTTTTTGAGACAGTCAAATCTTAGGGAAAAAATTAGATACCTTATAATTATACTATGGGTATTATGACATCATAATGACCCAAATGTGAAGAAATAAATGTTAAAAAGGGTATCCCAAATAAAATATATGTTTCCCAATTAAAATAATATGATTTTTACCCTTTCTGATTAATTATATAAATCTATTATGAATCCTCCAAAACCAATATTATATATTAAGTTTCTAAAATCAATTATTTATGAACCTAACTCAATTTCACATCATCAAGGATAATATTTTAATGATTTATTCCTTTTTCTTATAAAAATTGAAATAAATTCCACTTTGGTAGAATCCATTGGCAAAACCGAAGGTATGGCTTATAGTTTTTATTACATTATTATATAGAGTCGAAAACCTATGTCTGGGAAATAATAAAGAACTCATCTCTATTTCCCTACATAAACCAACCCATGAACACATTCCGCTTTAATTAAAAACCTTGGATCATATAATTACTCTTCATTACCTCTCTATATTACTCAAAAGGCTCCCCTAATCTCTCAATAATCTCCTCCAATTTTTTTTAGAATTACCCTCTCAAGGTAAGGGATCTCTCTCTATCTATTCTTTTTAATTCAAGAACCTTTTTTGTATTTATCCTATTGAGTCTCATTTGGTTATTTCATAATGAATTTATAAATATAAATCTGATTTTTAATTTATTTCTTAATAATTATATATTATTTATCCCCTCTCATTATAGCATTTACATAAGCTGTTACTATACCGACATTTAGTGTTAGATTTCGCTATCATATTGTCTATTCCAATACCTTCTTTATAATTTATCTTTTGAATATAAATATTCTATATTTTTATAAATTTAAATATATATATATATATACATCCCAATTTATTTCTTATAAATTAGATATCATTTATCCCCTCTCATAATATCATTTAACTGGTTTGTTAATATCAGAAATTTTTTATGGGGTCCTCTATTCCTCTTTTTTATTCAAGCACTGTATTTTTGTAATGTACTTTTTATTTGAATAAATATTAATCGGAAATAATTTGTACATGTCCTTATTATCGAAATTATTATTCCCAAGTGTTTATTTATGACTTTTACTCTTATTAATCCCTTCTATGATTCATTATATACACCCTTTATACTGTCGAAATTATCTTGCAATTTTTGCTTGAAAATTTTTTAATCTTGAACCCTACTTATCTTATGCCTATTAGTTACCAAATTATCTTTTTTGATAAGGATTTTATATATCCCTAATACATTTTGTTTTTACTTTCATGTAATTACAGACCACTTTCTCTCTTAAATAAACATTTTAGGAAGCTTCAGGTGCTACCGTTACGCTGTCAAAATGTCACAGTGATTTTCTATGCCGAACATTTCAGAGGTGTATACAGGTATCCATTTCCACTCAAGGGTATTAATCTTTTTATACCTATACATAAAATATTTGGAAATTATATTTATATATTAAAAAATAGATTATTTTGGAATTAAATTTATTGAAAAATGATTATATGTGGAATGATCTATGTGACACACTTTTGTGTGTACATGATATGAAAGTAATTGATGTTTCTGGAATTATATACTTATCCAATACATTAGATAATGTTTAATCTCATGATAAGTCATGAGAGGGATTATCTAGTTAACATAATCTATCATGGGACATTTTCAACCATTTTTTGATATCTAAGAATTTATCCCTGACCATAGCTTATGATTCCATGTTTAATGTTTTTTCCACTTTCCAATTTTTCCTTTATGTTATCATGTTATATCATGCCTCTTTGTTCATGATTATGATTCTAACCTATTTTATGTCACATTTAAATTTCTATCTTATAACATGTAATAAATTCTTCATTTTGTTCTTTTTTTATTCTCTTGCTAGGATTTATAGCTATCCTATTTCTTATGTATGTCCCTAGGTTATCCCATGTGGTTTTAAGTACAATGGAATATTATTAGTATATTAAAGAAATTTTTCAAAAATGTCAATGTACCCCCTATTTTAAGTTGTTATGAAATGTACCCAATTACCAAGTGACACTATACTTATCAATATAATGGGTTGTATAATGTGTACTATTATATAAAAAATCATGAATTAATGTGTAATAAAAATAAGGGTTTTCAAAATAACCACATACTCCCCATAGTGGAATAGGAATCACTACCCAACTTATATTACATAGTGTATTGGGAATCACTAAAAAAATCCCATAGTAATATCCTAATATGAAAATAATTAGCTAATTAATTTGTGTGTCATACAATTTTTCCCACCCATCACATAATTATAACCCATACATAGGTTTTATACATGAAACAATGAAAATAAAAAGCATTATTCGACAATGAAAATAAAAATGATTTCAGATAAATATGTATGAGTCATAATAGTTTTCCATTGAAATAAATATAAGGATTAAATGAGTTTAAATGAATATATAAATAGCTACATTATCAATAAATTTTTGGCTTCAACTGTTCTCCATATATGGAAAATAGATAGATATATATATATATAGTCATATAAGTAATTTTATGCTGTCAATCGAAACATGTTATTATCTAATTTAACACCATTCAATTAAAATAAATATTTATAGTGTGTGTATGTAATATTTTTTTTGATAGACTAATGATCAATCATGTAACATGAAATAACAAGAAACTCAAATCCTATAAATGACAATGATTAATAACTAAAACTATATATATACTAAAATAAAGAACCTGTTGTGTTATTTACACTGATGAATGGTAAAAAATTATTTATTTTTCAATTTCATTATGAAGATACCTTATAGGAATCCAAATGATTACCTCCCCTATGATGTATCCACTTGATGAATAGTATCACTCATCACTTGTGTTGGGTCATCCTCACATTCATGGTATTAAAGTCTCTCACAAGAAAATTTATGATAAATGGAGAATGGTTTTAAGAGAATATAGAATTTTTTTCAAGGAATGGGAAATCCCACCTCCCATATTCGTGGTTTCATTAAAATTTCATAAAACTCATTATGAAATCATGAATTTAATCCTTAGAATACAAAACATAACCTTTAATGAATCACCTAGTTATGAAATAGTTACATAAATAAATTCAAATGGTTATCCATGACCATTCATCTAATAAAACATAAATTAATAATATCCATATGTAGAACATTATTTTAAGTTAAATTTTAATAATAAAATTACATGAAAATCAAATATTGTTAGTGTGGATATTATAATCTGATTCTCTACAAAAAATTTCATTAAAACATATCTAATCATTAAAAATAATTGGATATATATTATTGAAAATTTATATTTATATATAATTTATATTGATATTCATAAATACCATGATTTTTTGAAATATGATATCTTCATGTCATCTATTATATAAAATCCAAAATGAATCATATATAAAAATGTTTTAGGTCATATATCTATGGATATCCTACTTACACTAAAGCCTTATGTACTTAGTGTTACTTCACCTTATTTTTTATCATATACCATAAATTATGAAATCATATCCAAAAAAGCTTTTGGGTATTTTCAACATAAAATTTTGAAATATATCAATACCAATAGAACGTATCACATAATATGAAATACATTGTGAAAGTACATCCAAAACATTATTTTTGATAACTCTCAATATCATTTATAGCAGTTGTCTAAGTAAAAAATCAATAAACATTAAACTAACCACAATGTTTGATCCCATGGTCCATTGTATCATTGAATATATATATTAATTTTAGAATTCATTAATATATGAAAGAGGATTACTCAAGAAAATCAGAATTTTTATTCAAGATATAAATAGATTTGATGTGATCTTTGTCAAACACATATATCTCTATACATGGTTCCATAGGATACATTTCATGAAATAATGAATTTATAGATGATGTTATTGTTTAGAAAATATATTGATCAGTGGAAATGGAGTATTACAATCCAATTTATCCTCCTTAATGATTCATGGTTACCTATTTATTATTTGACTATGTTGATGAATACAACACATTTTAATCACCATTATTGATGATTAAACCAGATTCCCCCTTATGATAAATAATAAAATAACATTTCATATCTACTTACATCTATACTCTTCCTTGGTCTATCTCAATTGAGAGAGAAAATTCCATACTCATCAAATATGATAAACTCCAACCGATGATATGATAAGAAACATACCCAACCACCCCTGATTAGTTAAGCGTAATGGATTTTGTAGGATAGGTATTAAGGAATGAATGATATTATTTTAGGTATCTCCACCACCTTAGATATTAATAATATGCAATTATAAACCATGTATCACTATTATATCAAAGACATAGTGCATACCCCTTTGTGTGGTATACATAGAAGATCATCTAATAGAGAAATATTTATTTTTTCCTCATGGGAATATTTAGTTTCCCTATATGAAATATTACTAATTATATGTCAACCATTTATTAAGAATATATAAAAATTCATGATAAACATCAATTAGGGATAACTAAAATTCATATATTGAGTGGTTAATTCACATAATATAAGTAGCCAACATAAAAATGTAAGTATATAACTTGTTAACGTAATACATTTTAAATCAAGAAAATCTTTTACAAACATCAAAAACTATACAGAACTTTATCTCACAATATATTTCATATAATATACCACCATATAATTCATATATTTGTGGAAATTTTATTGTTTTGTTAAAATAATTACCTATCTATGTAATTCTTACAACATCACTATCTAACCATCACATAAAACACTCCCATTAAATTATTTCATTCAATAGAATATTTTTTGAATTCTAGTTTAAATCAATGTGGGACTTTTGAATCTTATTCCTAATATTGAACTTTATAAACAATGTATTCAAGATCCTTGACTTCACAACACTATCTATCTTGTGTTATTAATGTCTCTTTTCAATGGAAATTTTATTCCAAGTCCACCATCATTATCCTTCTTGGAACCCTTTCCTTAAATCATTTTACTTGAAATATCTTGGTGACAAATATAACTCATTACTTTAATATTTTTCATTCACATCCAATACTCCATTTTTTAATAATTTATTTTCACTTCATTAAAAAATTAAAATGTCAAACTTTACATATATCATTACTAATATGCAATATAATATTTTACTTAATTTTCATATCTATGTAATATATGGTATTCCATATGCATGAATCAATTTGTTTAAAATAAAACTATTATTTAAAATATTCCATTAATTTTTGGATAAAATTCATTATATTTAAACAAAAATAATGATAAAAAAATTTTTATTAGATAAATATTTTATCATTTTATTATTACCTAACATGTTACAGAAACAGATGCATTATAAACCACATGCATAGAAAATACCGTATCATATTATTTATAATAACACACTATTTATAAACACATTATTTTATCATATTAGATATATGAAATAGGTTTCAAATAATTTACTAACATCTGTATAAGATTTATATGTTCTTTTCTAATCTAATATATGATTGAACAACCCTTTTCTTTATCAATCAAATGAAAACTAAAAACTCTATCAAGTATATCCTCAACTATGAACTCATGTTTTATGATAAATTAAATGTATTTATTTGTTGAATATATATACCTCAAAAATAAAATAATTGAAAATTAGCACATAAGTAGATAATTATAAATTCTATATATTTTTTGTACTCCCACCGGAAACCTACAAAATATCATTATAATGAAAAAAATTCATTCCTTTCTGATATTTGTTCTAGGTTTCTGTGATATTTAATGGCTAGTGGATGAAATATTTATCGAATTTCTAGGTAAATTTTCTATATCTATTTTAAAATTTGACCCACCTATACTATTGATACAAAAAAATAATATGGACATATCATTCCCAGATCATATATAGTTTACACATTGATAAAATTGGGTAAACATATCTTGAAGTCATTCACTTTTTCAGAAAAATTCCAAAAATGATTCAATTTTTTTTCAATAACATGAAAAATCATTAAATAAAACCTCATACATCTCCAGGACATTAAAATACTCAATTGTATTGATTATATGAGAAGGGAACTATGTTCTTCATACTATTTTTCTTCTATTTATTTTAAATCAATAATTGAATCATTAATTGCATCAAATAAGAATATAGATTCAATTGTCTAATAAATTTTTATAGTTAGTTACTTTGGAAAGGATTCTTTAATAGATAGAATTTCAATCTATTTGATTAGGATATGTTTTTATGTTTTTATACTAGTCTTGGAATTTTCCTATATTAATATCTTCTTTTCCATGGATTAATAACAATGTTGTGTTTTATAATGATGATGATATTTATCTATGACATGTGTTTTTCATATGATTATCATTTTACATATATATAATATGTAAATATATTAAATTTATTCCCACTATCATTATGACTGAAATTAAATTTCAAAAAACCATTTAGTGGTATACAATTCATATTTTACCCAAAAAAAGGTATTATTAGTTGTTACACTAATTATATAACTTTTTTAGGTAACCCGTAATATTAATCATTTGAGAAATAAACCTTTTATAATTGATCATATAACAATTTTTTAGCAACCATATGGAAAAACTCAAAACCATTTCTTTGGTGTCTTTCATAAAGGCTTACCAGTTAAGTGTAACCTATAAAAAAACTCCAAAAAAATGAATTTCATAACACTTAGGGTCACCTTTTTACAATATTTCATTAGAAAATATAATTTTGTTGAACCTTATTTTGAAAAACCTAACCAGTTGATTTATTGAGGTGTTGAAAAGTTTTATTATTATAAAAAATATAATAATGTGTTATTTTACTAATGTAAATTTAAACATACAATTTTATCTTATGTTATTCCCATAACATGTAAGCACAATTGTTATAACAACCCTGCTCTTTAATACATACACAAACATGATTTATTACATAAAATATTCAATTGATACAACATAGGAGAGAGAGAGAGGTATAGTGTCTTTGGGGCTTAGGAACATTACGTAACAACTTAAATCATAGAATGAAACATCTAATTGAAAACTTCTTTTAAATGACCACTATATTCCACCGTACATAGCATTGCATAGGATAATCTAAGGACATGCATACGAAAAGGGTAAGCTATAAAGCCTAGTAAGGGACTAGACATGGAATAACATGAGGAATACTAAAAATGTTATAAATTAGGTATATCAATGGATCACAAGAGAAACACGAACATAAAGGCATGATAAATCATGATAATCATAACATGGAAATGTGGCAACAGTGCTTAACAAGGAATAAGCATGCTCCAATGCTCATTGCATATAGATCATGAGTAAAACCTCATTGCAAATCAAGCATGAGTAAACACTCATTCCACTTGAATTAGAATGAGTCAACACTCATTGCACATTATGTATCATGATAAAATACTTTACCCAATTCATTAGAGTGCTATTATGGCGCACACTTCATAGTCATTTCATTTCATGCATAACTATGCCACATAGATCATACAACATGGAATCATTAACATCATAATTCATTCCACGAATAAGATATGAGGAATACATAAATGTATGTCCTCAATCAACAAGTACATGTGCATAAAGGTGAATACCCTTGATAAAGGAGTGGGTACGGTATTCACTACACAATGATTTTGGCATGCAAATTTTGGTGTAATTTCAGCAACATAACAATGTCAAATAAATTTTTTTAAAATGGGTTGATGATAGTGAAATGGGTTTCTCATAATTTATACATTAAATTCATAGTTACAGAATCATGGGACATAATATAAAAACATATGGAATGGAATTTAGATGTATAATAAAAAAAATTGAATGTGAATGAGGAGCAAGAAATTCCTTACGAGATTTAAGGATGGTAATGGGTGTACATGGGAGGATATAATGAGAGAGAACTAGGGTTTCACATCATTAAAACATGAAAAGGGAAGTATGGTAGGGGTGATAAATCATACCCCAATATTGATAATTGTAAATAAAAGGGAGTAACAATATTAAGAAACTTGGATAAAAAGAGGAAGGAAGGAATCCCTTACTTGGAAGTGTGATTCCAAATGCATGGGAGAGGCTTGAGGGAGGCATATTGGGATCTTGGGGAGACTTGGGAGGATAATAGAGAGAGTAGTTAAGAGGTTGGACTATCTACAAAGGCTTTGATTTAATAGGAAGTGGGAGATTGGGTAGGTTTTTATAGGAAAGGAGGGGATATTCTTTATTATTTTGGTTTGGGACACCACACATTAAACTAATCAAAACCACAATCCAAACAATGGTTTCTGAAAAAGGTTGGTGTAAAAAAAATATTTTATAAGTCCAATGGGATAACTTCTTAAAATAATATGGTTTCTTATGTGGATGTGAGTCACATTCTCAAGGAAAACAATTTAAAAAGACAAAATGTTTTATATGTCTTAAAGGGTCAAATAAGGCATTGTAAAATAAATAAATAAACCAAAAATCACATTATTTTAGTGGTAAAACATATATTTTCCTAATATAAT
Organism: Viscum album; assembly: GCA_963277665.1. Taxonomy (NCBI): domain Eukaryota; kingdom Viridiplantae; phylum Streptophyta; class Magnoliopsida; order Santalales; family Viscaceae; genus Viscum; species Viscum album. The sequence goes on along the minus strand of OY728128.1, from coordinate 2,137,175,286 downwards.
GTTTATAGTATTTTATTAAATCACTATTGGGTTGTTATGGTGTCATAAAACACATTATATATTTAAAAAGTATTTAATTTTTACCCAAATTTCGACCGTCTTATTAAATTATGAAAAAATCATCATTGGATAATTTCAATGTCCTGATTCCAAAAATAATATTTATTTTATCTAAATAATTTTCTAAATATGTCAATTTTAACTTTTAAAATAAAAACCGACATTTATAAAAAAAATCTTAGGTTTTGAAAAAAACAGCTTTCAACCCATAATAAAATTTTCAATTGCATTCATAAAATTATACGATAATTTAAATTAAAAAAAATTAATTTAATAATAATAATAATATTTTATTAAAATATTATAAAATTCAAAAATACATTAATTAATCAAAATATATTTCTTAGTTGAATATTAAGTAAAAATACTATTTTGGTTTAAAAACTATTTACAATGTAACAATAATAAAATGAATGAATATTTATTATTATTTTAAAAAATAATTCAAATATTCATTGTGCTAAGGTATTTTTACATAACCCCCTATAACACCCCAAATAAGGCCTAAGGGTAAGGTGTATGATGGTGACAGACTCTTGGGTGGCTCGGATTACATCGCTCTGGTGGGAATCTCTATTAACTTCCACTTCTCTCGTAGGCGGTTCCATTTGAGCTTAACCAATTGAATCTCAGCTTGGGCTTGGTCAAGAGTTAAGCCCAATGATGCCACCGACTTTATGAGCTCCAAAAAATAGGCTTCATATGGGGAAAGTTGACTAGATGAGGCCATCACTTCCTTTTTCTGTGTAAATTGGATTTGTTAAAGCCCTATATGTATACTAATCATGTGATTTCTGTTCAATGGATATATTAGAAATGGTAACAATTTTTAATGGTATTAAAATAAAAAAACATAAATCGACTGAAGTTCACATTTTATATAACCATTTTACATAATAATACATTTAATTAGAACAAGAGGAATTCTCAATAATGAATGTTTGGGTTGTTACAATTATAGCGATTTAGTTTTGAATTATATTTCATCCACAAAATTAATATGTCCATAAAATATTGAAGTGTAACTCTTTACATAACTCATATATTGTGTAACTATCACAAATTAAAATCAAACTATATTTATACTTGACCAAATTCATGCTAGCCATATGTTATAAAAATCCCTTAATGTAAATTCATAAGATCATTGATATAAAAAAACTATAAGTGTAATCTTAGAGTGGTAGATAATTTATGGAACTTTTCTAAATAGTTCATATGATTTTAGTCCAAAGAAAAGTATTCCCCAAAGTACCTCAAGCCAAGGATACAATACTCAATAGTGACCTCAATTTCACCACTATCATAACACCTAATATATATATATATATAATATAAATAACTAAATAAGTAAATCTCATATTCTGATATAATAAAATTAAATTTATAAGAAATCTAATTCAATTATCATTCCAATATTTTAACTCTATGGGTCATATTTAAAAATATATAAAAATAGTTAATGATTTAAAATAATATATATATATATATATATTAATAATATAACTACAATATTCATGAATAATAAACAATTTAATAAAATAAATAAATGATTAATACCTTAAACATGAGATCAGCCACATATAAAAAACTCATATATATAAAATTTATAATTTTGTGTGATTATATATATTCAATAAACGAAATAAATATGAACACTTTATATTTTTTCATATTACTATCTAATCAATATTATGATTTTATATATCCTTTTATTTAACTGTGTGATATTAAATTATATATAATCATTTTATATTTCTACTTTATTATGAAAAAAATAATCATAATATATATATATATCACATATATCATATTATTTAAACCTTGATAATATAAATTATCAAAAACCACTTTGATATGGTTTAAATATTTTCTTGTAATAAGACCCTCAAATTTGATCATTTAAAATTAAATGTTATAAAATACTCATAATATTGATTATAAACTCCTTTATAATTTCCCCTTTCTTATAAATTTATTAATTGTTTTTAAATCATTCTAATAATTTAGATTTATATAGGTTATATCTAAATAATAATCCCTACAATATAAATTTCAAAATTTATTTAATATTAAAAATTAATTTTTATGGAATATTTTTTTGATAAATTTTTTATACATTTTTTATATAAAACAAATTTGAGATATAATTTATTTATGAAAACCATTATATATTAAATAAATATCCTTGAATGAATTTTCGTTCATTTATATAAATTTAATAAACCATATAATTAAATTCATAATTTAAAATTTTGAAATACACATTTTTCCTTGATATTATATTTAATGATATCTAGTATATCATAATCTATGGACTAGGTTATATATATATATATAAAATTTATTCTTGATAATGTTCAATTGATATATCTCCCTTGGGACCTGGATATCATATCTTATGGTATACATCCAATGATAATTATGACCTAACTTTAGGTTTTCATACCATCGATCGACACCAAAATACCATAGGATACTTATATCATGTGATACAACAAAGGAAATAGCCAATAGAATATATTGTATCATAATCTATGATATCCCAAATCATTAGGCATGAATTTGTAATGGCCTATGATATCCGATATCGTATGGTTATTTGTAGTTAAAATTCAACTCATATATGATGATATATAACACAACTACTATATGAAATAATATTTATTTATTTTATGCATGATTTATTAATAAAATTATATATTGTGGCCATATTACAACTGAAGGGTTTTTATGAATTTAAGGAAACTCAATAAAAGTAGTTGAAATAATAATAAACCCAAATCCCAAAACCAAGGATGCTTGAAACATAGAATAATTTACAAACCAAAAGTGATTAACATGTTATGTACCTTACACACAAGAATGATTCAGTATCCTTATTCACTCATCTACTTAATAATAACCCTCAAAGTTGACTCAAGGAGGCCCACCTATATGGTTTATCCACATCCTAATAATAATCACCCATAGAATGGGTGGGATTATACAAATATTTGTTTAATTATAATACCTTATTGGGAAAATAAAGATAAATAAAGATAACATTGAAGGGAATAGAGATTCATCCATGGATTTGGAAAGTTCACATGACATCCTCACAGTTACTTTATCCTTTTATATTCATCAATAAACCTTTATGAATTTTGTCCTTATGTTATTTAATGTAATATTAAATGATTCAGCTGATTATGAATTCATCACATTAATGTATTAAAATTTTCTTCCTTAATTTTTCATCTATTTGATCATTTATTTACTATGTATATAATTAATATCATTTATTAATAGTAACTTTTATCATTCAGATTATAGGTAATTCATATGGTGTATGTGTGAATTTCACAATAAAATTATCAATATAAAATTCACATATTGTATATCTAATCATTCAAAATTATTATATTTTTATAACAACAAAGTGATCTCGCTTATATAATTTGTTGTAATACTCTAAAATACAAGGATACTATACTATATGATAAAAATTTGACATCTTTTATATTTATCCATAATGAATTATATTTATAATGGCTTTAGACTATATCACCCACAACTCATAATGGAAAGTAATTGGAAGAAAGGTTATCATTATGAAATTATTTTGATAAATCTATACAAAGTCTTTCAAAATTCAATCCTATAATATATATTTCATTTCCACTTCACTATTGATGCATAAAAATTGGGTTAATGATTCATAGGATTATTTTTGAATATATTGATGAGAGTAAAATTACCCCATATAACATTAAATGGATATTATATAACTAGGTATTGACACATGTTAAAAATAATTTAATGGAAGTTAAAATTTTTGAATCATATAAACAATCACTTCATTCAGTTTTACACAACATTACAATATTCACAAATATTGAAAATAATGGATTTGATATATTTTTAATGAGTTAAAATAAAGATATGAGTATTTTGACAAAAATAATTTTTAAATATCTTATAACATCTAAAACTTCTATTAAATATGAACAATGATATTATGTTTACAGAATAATATAGAAGAATTGAAAATATAGTTTCTATTTTTTTCATAAAAATGATGTTAAGGGTCACATTAAAACTCATTTTCAAAATGTTAAGAAGTAATTTTAAAAACCATATATTAATATTAGAAGTCACAATAATTGAACCTTTAAAATTAATGAATTAAATAATGGAAAAAAATACAGTGAATGATACAAAAAAAATTTAAGTAGGAAGAAATAACTTTTTAAACATCTTCCTAATGGTTATAAATTTCCCACATCATTATAAGGGACATAAAATTTATTTTAGAATAATTTTATAAAATGATTTTAAGGATTAATCTAGAAAAAACATTAAATAAATAAATAAATAGTGTAACTATTTTTGGTAAGAAAGAATAGTGACATACTAGTAAAATACCTAATAATTTAGTATTGAAGTTATCTATTACATTGTCCAATTTTTATAAAGTATGAATAAATTAAAAAATTAAAATTTTTATTAGAAAGTTTAATTATAAAAATAAGTAAGTTGAATATTAAATATGTAATATATTTGGTTATGAATATATCAAACATAAAAGATTAAATTATTAGATTAAATAATATAGCCTAATGAATGATGATTAGCTAATGAAAATCCATTAAAATTTTGGTAACCTAAAAACGGTGACCAAAACAACAAGTTGGTATTATAAATATAAATATATATTTTAAAATAAATTCTAAATTTCTTTATATATTTTTAAATGTTTAAAAAATAATTGAAATAAAATAAATGGCCAAAAAATTGAAATCATGGCGTGGAAGCTAGGAATTTTGATAAAAAACAAGAATAAAATTTATTAGAAATTACATAAATATTGAAATAAATAGAATATTAAGGGGGTTATTTAAATGAAAAAAATAAATATTATATCATTAATAATTCCCATATAGGATATTCAAATATTAATGATAAAAAAATTTAAAAATAGGGATAGATAATATAGATGGAATCTCAATTATAAGAGAAAATATTAAGAGAGAAAACCCTTATGAACAAATAATGGTCTAAATTAAGAATAAATAAGGTGATTGAAAATGGGTAGGCTTATAAGTTACTAGAAATTAAAATCCTAAATAAATTATACACTTTTATAAAACAAGGGACATATAAACCATTTAAATTGAGATTTAACCTAAAGTATTTCAAATAATATGGAAGATCAAATGAAGAACCTTACCAAACAATTTAAGTGAGAACTAAAAATAAATGAAAAAAGTAAAGAGAGAAAAAATATCCAAAAATAAAAAAATAATTTTAAGGAATTTTTTAAGGATATTATAAATGATACATTGAAGAAATCATAGTCTATAAATAAATAATTGATAAAAATAATAATGATTTGGAAGGGTACCCCTTATCATTTATCCATACTTCTTTGAATGTATTTTAAAAATAACAATTTAAAAAATAGACTCCTTGATAATAATTTTTATAACCTTATATAACATTATTTAATTTACTATCAATAAACTATATTCACTTATAAGTCATTGGAATTTTGGAATTGGTTTAAAAAATAGGATTGTAGTTTGTCGAAAATTTTAATTCGGTATACATTTGGGAATCATGTGTTTTTATAGATGTTTTAAAAGGAAAAGTGAATGTTCTAGAGATTATGGAATTGAAATGGATGACTATAAAGTATTTTTATAGTTGTGGGTTATTTAAAGCATGTAAATGAGTGAAATACATTTTTTAAAACCTGATATTATTGCGAGGTTGAATTGCTCGGAAAACCAACTAATGGGTTTTCCCATATGATTGTCCATATGATGTTTTTTTATACCATGGATTGGATTAGGCCACCCAAAACCAGAAAAATATCAACTAAACACATCATCCCAAGTCATAAATTGATAAATAATATTTTTTTAAATGTTTGAAATTTTTATTTCATTTTTTTATTTCATATATATAATAATAATATAATATTAAAATTTATTTAAATAGTAAACTATTTCATCCATGATGCTTAACCAGTTATTATAGTCTAACAATGAACCCCTCCCCTTACAAGTTTAAATTTTCACCTATTTTTTTAAAATAGTTGTAGTAGTAGGCCATATCATTATGGTTTCTAGTTTTCCATTAGAATTTTGGGGGTCGTACAACCATTATATAAATAGATATGCCTGGGATATACTTATGGAAATCTATCAAGCATTTAGTGTGTCAAAAGACTACTGGTGGAGGAAAATCATGGAATCCAGTGAAGCTTCATCGATAATTCAATGGAACTATATTATGTATTTTTTTAAATTAGTTCAAAAACAAATTAATGCACCTCTCCCTAAGTTCGCTTTTTCTATAAGACATATCCCACTTTTGTCATTATTTTTTCAATCACCACGAATCCACTATTAATTCCCAAAAAATAACCTCATGGTTGGTTGATAACCCATCATTATTAGTAAACTATATGGGTTAATCTAATTTAATCCTTCTATTATCCCACAATATGTTTCTCAAATAACTGTTGTTCACATGTAAATCACTCAATAATTAATTTTATTTTATTCATAGATTTTGGAAAAAAAAATATTAATTAACTCATCATATATAATTTTCTATCTTTAATAAGTATGAGGTATTTGGTCGCAGATATATTAATATATATGAAATTTTTTTATTTTTGGAATAATATTTATACTTTTTGGTTTGATATAGTAAATTTAATGATAACTAAGAGAGCATGAACTAAAGAAATATTTTAGATAGATAATATTTTGAACAAAATGATCATTTTACGCAACGTTTTGTGAAATTAATCTCTTTTGGTGACTACATGTCAACAGTGTGTATACTTGATATATATGAAAGATCTCAAATAGAGCATTTGAATTGTGTTAAACTATGCAGGTACTGTGATGGGCTCTCATGTAATAGATATAGTCTTATATGGTCAAATATTGAAACAATTTTTTGGTGAGTTTTTTATGTGTATTATTTTAGAAATTAAGTGTTTTTTGTCTCAGGGCCATGAAATTCCCATTAATTATAATTCTTAATAAATTTAATTCTACTTAATTATATGTATGATTCAACGGTTAGGTGGGTTATAGTGAGGATATACTCATTGGATATTCCTTAGAATGTGTTTTCAATAATGGTTCCATACCTTTCTGTATTACATCATAATATTAATCAGTGAATGTGATAACTATGAATTTTTCTCTTTTGGGAGTGATACTAGGAGTTTCAAGGTATGTTACTTAATAATTAATCCCACATATGGAATGGAAATTATGGGACTTGTTTTACCATATGTTAGTTCAGTTAATTGGTTGGGTTATTTGTTATACTATGGGAGCTTTTAATTGCTTGATCATGGTTAATGATTTTCAACATTTTAAATTTTTTAAAAGTTGTTAGATTGATCTATATGGAAAGGGTAGAGTGTGGGAAATGTACTTTAAGACTATTCATGAAGAGTTTCCTTGGGTAATGTGGAATTTGATTGGTTTCAATTTTCATGGCTTGTTATTTTGGCCTTTATTTTGTCTTTCTACCTTTTTCCTAGGGTTTTTGATAGGTTATGGCTATTTGGAAAATATATTACAATGATTACTGATCCATTCAATGTGTGTAATGATCTAGAATCACATATAGAGCTAGAAACTAGTGTATTTCTAGGATCAGTTTGAGTAATAACTATGTTCAAGGTATGGGTTTCATATTCGATATGTTAGTTCATATAAAATGTTTATATGGTGATGATAATCATGAAAAAATATAGAGGATATATATGATAATGTTTTATGATCCACCACATGGATGCACCACTCTAAAGGTGGTGTCTCATGACCCACCCCATGTATTCAAATCATGACTATAGGGAGATAATTAGATCTTGATGTCACAACTTTAAGTTCATACTAGATATATTCTCCTAGGAAATTTAATAATAATATACCCTCTATGATTTAGATTTCCCTCTTGAGGTATTTGATTGATTTACTCCCCCTCTCATTATTTAGATACACCATTTTTGTTTGGAAAAATGTAATTGGGTTTTGATACAACATCTATAAAATCATATTGAATTGTTTTACACAATGTCTATATCACTATGTCTTGGGGGTGAAAATTGGAATTTACACTATTACATTGCATACAACTCACAAAAAAAACTTCAACAGGTAGGTTCAAGTGTTGTTGGGGCCTTCTTAATTCACAATTCCCCAACTTAATTTCCTGAATTATATATATTAGACATTTATTTAATTTATATTTCATACACTAGTTATATTTCTATGAAAATTATGGGGACTATCGGTTGTTAAAAAATATGATTTTTTTTACCAATTATATACCACATGATGATTTAATTAACTTATGTCTGATATATAGGTGATATAATTTTTGTATATGTGATTAGGTGGAAGTAGTTTGATGGGATTTTGTTCATGTGGAAAAGTTAATATCTATTGTTTTTAGTTATGCCACCTTGTGAATTATTTTTTCATGTTTATTTTATTATATGACCAATACAATGACTGATCAATTTGTATTTATAGGACATGCCTATTACATCATTTCCTTGATTTTGATTCATCATGGGTGTATGATTATTTGTGAATATGATTATATCATTATTGTATTCCCATTTTTGAGATATAGTTTTATTCTCTTTTGAATAATTTTTATATAGTTTTTTCCAATTTATTTATAATAATATTAGGGTTAATGTTTCAATAATACATTTAATAAATCCCCTCTACTCTATAAAAAAACCTACTATATAGTAAGGATCACCTAAATTTTGTTTCTCTCTAGCATGTTCTTGGAAACTAAAGCTCTGGTGTAACACTATAACAACCCAATTAATGTTAAGATAAATTATTTTCATGTATTATTTATATTAATTGATTATATTTTATATAAATACATTTATTATAAGAATATGACATAACTTTTTAGTCAAAATGAAAACGTTTTATATCTATCAAAATTAGGTTTTCAAGCATTATAGAGTTTTAAAAATAAAGATATCAAAATTATATATTGTTTTATTGAAAAAACTAAAATTAATTTTTACTTCAATATTTCATTATTATATGAGGAATAATTTTTAATAATTTCATAAAAAGTAGGATTTTCTAGGGAATACTGAAAAATAATGATTTTTATTGAAAAATGTCTTTTCTTTTAAAATTATTTATAAAGTGAAAACATATGTGTATTAGTTTTAAGATTTAATTAGTGAATTTTTTATTGAACATAATCCAATCAATTTTATTTTAATCAAATCTATAGTTTAATTTTGTATAAAAAAAATTGTTTTCTTAAAAATATATTTTTCTGGGAAAAAAATTTCTATCTCTTTTTAAGAGTTTAATTTCCAATTAAATTCATCCAATTTTTTGAATTGAATGTGTTAAAATAGAATATATATTTATAATCACCATAATAAATATAATATAATATATAAAAATTAATATTTTTTAATAATAAATAGTTAAAATAGTAAATATTTATTATTTCTATTAAGTTTAAAACCAGTTTTCCAGGGTTAAGCAAAATAGATAATGGATAAAAATACCTAAAAACATGCCTCAATATTATTGTATTTCTATATAAGGACCCGGAAAAAAAAATCATAGATTTTAGATTTCGATCTATTAAATTTTATTAAGATAATAATATATTTTAATCTTTTTAAAATTACAAGTGTCTCCTCTAGACCACTTATAAAAGAAAAAAATGTATCATATCCACTCGAATTTTCAAGATACATTTGTTTTGGTCAATACATACCCAGATATAATATTCACATCCCTTTACATGTTCTATAGGCCCTAGTTTTATCATGATTCCATCCTTAGAAGGCATTAATTGTAAACATAAATAGGTTTTCTAAAGAAAATATATAATTCTTAAGTGATGGTTTTTTATTTATTTTTCTACCACCTAAAAATTTTATTCAACATTAAAAGAATAAAACCATCATTATATTGTTGATGATAATATTTTATTATCTTATTGATATAACCTACATCAATCTCCCCGTCCTCTCCCAAATGGGAAACTGAACCATCATTCATTTGTAAAGTGTACTACAGACTCACGAACCGATGTAATTTATTTTACTTCACCACCTATAAAAATTATTATAATGATAGATTTAATGTATATATATTATATTAATGATAGAATTATCATTCAATAAATATAACATATCGTTTAATTTCTTTTCTTTTAATCCATTAAATAATGATAACTTTGTTTTTCTATATGTTCGTCTTACCACTTCCATAAAGAGATGTGATTAATTTTTCATAACTACGTAATAGGGATGTATTATATATGTTTATTTAAATATTTTATATAATATTCAGGATATAATCATCCTTATTTATTGGTAAAATTATACTTACCTTATTTCCTTCATTTTTTTGAAAAATGGAAAGGTTAATCATGTGTATATACAACCTTCTATATCAATGAATATAACATAATTAATTTTCCATAACCAACCATCATATTTGGATTTAAAATTATAATTAATATATTAAAATTATAATTATTTCATTATTATTATTCAATATATAATGTAATAATGACATCTTGGACCACACTCATCTTTCCAAATACATTTTCCACATATGAGCTGAATATCATCCTAACATCCAATGTAGAATTAATTTATTAGATAATTGTACATGGAATGTTAATAAATAAAACAACAATAATAATAAAAATGAAAAAGGATCTTATTAATGTAAATATTAACATAAGTTTATTTTTTCAAAAAAATAATGAATCTACGTGATTATTCTGACTAGGTGTAACAAAATTATTATCATAAACCATCATTTTAAATGAAATATGATTGATTTCCAAATTGTTTTTATTTCATGCCTGTATTTTTAAAATTATTTAGTAGATGCATTTATATGGGCATAAATGAATGATAAATGAAATTTTATGTCACTTTTGGATTTCTCTCAATGGGTTTCTAAAGGAATCATTTTATGAATTTTTCACATAATGTTTTGAATAAAATAAAAAAGGAAATATATATTTTAACATATAATACATGAAAAGTTTTCCCATGCATAATAACCATTATTTAATGTTTACATTATATAAAAATTTAAATTTTTTCCACCAAGAAAAACCCTCCATTATTTTTTGGGGTTATTTTAAAAAATTGGTTTTAAATGGAATGGATAATCCAATATCCATAACTTTTTTATAATGGTATAAAGAATAGATTTATGATTATGATTAAAGAAATATAAGAAATAATGTTCAATCATTATGTTATAATTCTTAATAATTTTTTATAACTATAGGGGAGCCTGATATAACTCATTATTAAGGGTGATCCTGACATATATCTCTAATACATTGGGTAAAGGGATATTGTTAACTAGTTTGGTTTCTACAAAGAGTTATTGAATTTACCTGGTAGGTTATTCCATTTGTATGAATTATTTTAATATATATCGAAATCATTTCTCATGTTACCAAAAATATTTATCTCTGTATTCTATGGGTTTTCATAGAAATCCTATGATTTCACAAGGTAAGCTAATGAGCTTAAGTTTAAATGTAAGTTCATGCTAATTATTAAGGGTGAAATGTATATCCTTATGAAAAGTTTTTCATGAGTTTTTCATGATTCGAAATAAACATTTATGAGTTATAATTTCTCTCCTTTAAGGTTTATTATGAAATTATTTATTTAATAATTTTGGGGGTGAAGTTGATTTTTTGAATAATAAAATTATTATTTTGTGCTGAAATTTAATTTTGAAAATGGAAATTTATTATGAGTATTCATGTCTTATAGGGTTTATTTATTTATTTTTATATGTACCAATTAGATATTATTGTGTTCATATAACCTTTAATTTTTTTCATAGTATTTTAAGGATGATTAAGAAAAAAGAATAGGTCAAGATGAAAATTTTGAAGATATATCGTGAAAATAAAAAATCATATATAATAAAATTGTTGTACTATAGAAAATATTTATATAGATTGGAAGGGTCCAACATCTCAAGTAGTATTTATTTATGTATGGGTGATGAACTAATTCTATAAACCTCAAAATAATAAATATAATAAAAAATAAGAGAGTTAATTCTTGACTTAAAAATCAATATTATGTAAGGTTTAAGGATGGTTCTTTAATATTGGAATCTGGGGGAATGGTTTGGATACTTTTAAATGTAATGATAATTGAATTAAATACCTATAGGATATTGAAATATATAGTTATAATTATATAGAATATTAATGTCATAATGTTTCATCATCTAAACTATGTTTGTCCAAAATGGGATTCTATTGAGGAAATTGGGAATCTGAAATATGAAGTCCCCAAGAGGATAATATCCTTCCAAATCAACAAAATAGAATTGTTTTAGTTAAAACTACTTAGTTTTTTCTTTGATTGTTCTATTCAAATGTTATAAAAATGATGGTGATAACCATGTGAGTGAGTAACCACATTTAACTCTTTGGAACATGTCTATAGTGGAGGATTTTTTGAGACAGAACCCCCTGGTATTTATTTTATCTTCAAAATTCCTATTAGCAAAGGTATGGATTATTGCTCACGAAATGATATTCCAAATCATGTATTTTATGGATCAACAAAATATAACTCTTATTATAAACTATTTTTAAGTTGAATCTGATTAATGGTGGTCAATGGTAAAAAAAATATATAGATATAGAAGAGATTGACAACATTTTATGGGATACATTTAATAATTTTCTCCATGATTGGTATTTTACTATGGTTGGACCACTTAGGGGGAAGATAAATTCCTGGATATGAGGTAAAAGGAGGAAGATTTAGTGGTCTTGTTTGAAATAAACATCACATGATTAGAAAGGTACACACCAAATTATGTTTTGGATCATGAATGTAAAATTAGTCAGTTTACAAGATTAAATCCATGATACTGAAGAGATTTGTCCACTTGTGAATTTAAATGTAAGGAAACAAAATAACTATGAAAATAAGGTATAAATGGTGTTTTATAATGAGCATTTATTCCAAGTAAAAAAATGAAAAAGTGGATAACGTGGCAGACCAATGGGAAGAATCCGTCAATGAAATCTAAAGGTCAATAAATCATGTTTTCAATTTAATATTTGTATTGTAAAAATAACCCTAGTACATATATTATTAATTCTTTTAAGTTATTCTATTTTGGTAAATTTGGGAATATAGATCCTGACTGCAAAGAAAAATAATATTGGTACTGGTATAACTGGTTTTGGTAAATATAATGTAATTTGTTTTAGATGTAATGAGATATTTCATTATAAGTATTCATTTTGAAAAAAATGGAAAGTAGTAAGGATTTAATAAAATGGGTGTAGTGAAATATTTTTCAACTACTTTGATAGATAATGGTCCATCAGATGGAGTGTTAATATGTACTTTACTAGTTTGTTTAGATATTTCTAATTTCTTATTTGATTTATGTCCACGAATTCTTTTATTTCTATTTTTTGATAAAAAGAAAATTTCACTTTAAGAAATATAGCTAAGAAATTTTTTAGAAAACACATGGGGAATTATTTAGGCAACAAGAATTTATGAAGGTCCCCATGTTATCATCTATGGAAGGGTTATAATATAAAACCATTTTGTATTTACCATTATGGAATTTGATGTTATTATATATATAGATTGAATTTATGTTTATCTTGATGAGATATATTGTAGATCCATATAATTTATTTTCAAAAATGATTTGCAGTTTGAATATATGAATGAAATAAAACCATTTATAACATATCAAGAAGATGATAATATTTTAAGAGATGGAAATTAAAGTTACCTTTCTCATGCTATTGTAAATTAAAAAAAATTCAGATTAATAATGTTCTAATAGTAACATAATATCTATATTTTTTTATTAGTTTGGTAATATTATACTAGAACAGGAAGTTTATTTTTCTATTGACATGGTGCATAATCCAATGAGAATTTAAAAACCCACTTATAGAATGTATCAAGAATAAATATTGGAACTGAAAAATATATATTAGTAATTTCTTGATAAATATTGCATTCATCATAAAACATAACCATGGGGTACTTCTATTTTATCTGTTAAAAATAAATATGGTTTCCTGAGGATTTACGTTGATTTTAAATCATTGTACAACATCATTTTTTAGAATATATATCAATTATCTCATATCAATTACTTGTTTGAACAACTTGATGGAGCTATGAATGTCAAAAAGTTGTATCTTAGGTATGGGTACCATCAGTTGAAGGTGATAGAGGCTAAAATCCAAAATAAAATTATTCCAAATAGGTATGATAATTGTGAGTTTGATGTTACACCATTCGGGTTGAAAATGATCTAGCTATATTGATGCTTTGTATGGTATAGTTTTATAAAAATATTAAGATAAATATTTGGTTCTTTTTATTAAGTATATTTTTTTATATTGAAAATTTTATATGGATCATGAAAAATATAGAGGGATTTTCTGAACCCTATGAAATAAAATAAGTTATATGGAAAATATTTTAAGTTCTATTTTCGGTTATTACTAATTTTATTCTTTAGACATATTATAAATAATGATGGAATAAATAATGATTCTATAAAAATAATGTTGTTAGTGAATGTACAAGAAATAAAACATTTACTAATATTTATTGTTTTCTTCGATTTTTAGGTTATTAATAGTGGTTTTTTGAAAACATTGCACCATTATCTATCCAACTAAAAAATTTACCCCAAAGAAGATTTTGGTTTATCATGATAAATGAATATGATTAATGTTTCTAGGAATTTAAAATAAGATTAATGAATACCCTAGTTTGGGCCCAACCATCTAGAAATCAAAAAAAAATATTTATAATGATTTTTCTTTTAAGGGAATGTATTTTGTTTTAAAACATAATGATAAAGTTATTCATTATTCTTCATGACAATTAAACCATCATGAGAAAAAAAAATTAATACTTAGGACCTTGAACTGGTGACAATAGTGTTGGATTTAAAAATTTGGAGAAATCATTTATATGGTGAAAATTATGAAATATATGATGATCCGGAATGTTTGAAGTACATATTCACTCATAAAGAGTTGAAAATGTGATAGAGGAGATGGTTGTAATTGATTAAATATTACAACTAAATAGTTCATTATAATCCAGTGATTGAAAACTGAGTAGATGATTCTTCTTGTAAAAATGACAATCAATCATTGGTTATGATATTTATTTAATGTAATCCTTTGGTTAATGTTTTGACTAATATTGGATCAAAAAAATTTATATAGTATTTTACCTTATTTTGTTTCATGTTTCAGAGAAATTATATTTTGTTAATCAAAATAAAAAAGTTTATAGTATGGATTTTATTTTATAGGATAAGGTATAATCGATCATGATGTGTTTGTTTATAGAGTTTAATTATGAAAAAAAAATGTGTTTTCATATTTTTAATATTATTACACCATTCAGGTATCACCATGTTTAAAAAATACTTATTGAGAGAGGCCAATAATTCTATATTTTCTATTTAACCTGGAAACAAAAAAATAAATAGCTATCTTCGGTAAAATTTCTAGTGAGAAGTAATAAGGATATGTATTACTGAATTTACCATGAAATTAATGATTTTTAAATAGGTTAAAGTAGATTGTAAATTACTAAAGGGTATGCTTCAACATTTTCTTATTCCAGATTAGAAATGGAAAAAATATATCCATATATTTCATTGTTTTATTACCAAAGAAATCTTCAGTTAATAATATGATTTGCGTATTTCCTGACCAATTAATTAAAATTTCTCATTTTCTTCCCATTTAATATAATATAAATTTAGATCAATATTATTAAATATTTATTAATGATATAATTTTATTACATAGATTAGATCTTTCCATTATATCTGATCATGATATGAGATTCACCTATAATTTTCAGAATTCAATAGAATATGTTGGTTATTGAAATAAATTTCATTACATTTTTTCATCATAAATCTGACATAATGAAAAAAGTATATTGATTTATAATTTAGAGGATATGCTTTAATTTTTTCAATATAATACCACGTATGTTCAAATCAACATATGACTGTAGTTTATTTTTCTTATAACAATAGTTTTCATTCAAATATACAGATAGATATTTTGAAGCATTATATAGGATGTAGATTTAGACTCCAACTTTTCAGTTTGAATTCAAGGAAAAAAATTTTGGACCAAAATTGGTAATGTAAATTGTTGAGACGGTGAATAAGAGTCATAAATATATGTGAATGGTTCTGAGAAAAAATTCATGTTATATAGATAACTGAAGGAAATATCATTATTTCTTTTTAAAAATTGATGTTTTTTAAATACCTCTATGGAAACTTGTCATTAATTTGGATTAAAAGGGAATGTTAAGTACAATATTCATTGAACCATATGAAATTATAGAGAATATTGGGTTACCATTGTACCATGTGGACTTTCATCTAAATTTATCTTAAGTGCATGATGGAATTCATGTTCCATTGTTGAGAAAATATATTTCAGATGAAACTCATGTATTAATTCCTAAAGTAACTAAGTTAGAAGAAAACTATTCTTTTAGATATATGAATGTATAGATTCCTAACTGTAGAGGGAATGTGTTTCTAAATAAATTAATTCACTATATTAAGGTTTTGAGTAAAACCCATATGATTAATGAATCTATATGGTAATCCGAAAATGATATGAAGGAAAAAAATATAAATTAAGTGGATGAATTTTCAAATGGGTTGGAAAACTATAAAAACATATTTTAATGTTTAGATAAATAATTTACACCTATTATTATTATTCATTACTAATATTTTATATATTTATATTCATTATAAGAATATTATGTAAATTTTTCGTAAAAAATAAAATACATTATTTCTATCCAAATTTGGGTTTCATGAATTATATGTTTTTAGATAAAACATGTATTTAAATGTTCTAGAATTTTAATTTCTAATAAATAAGTTAATTTTTTGTTTTAACAGGTAAAATTTGTTTAACATTATTTTTTTATAGTTTTCTAATCATTTTAGTTTTCAAGGAATATTGAAAATATAGATCTTTAGTGTATACTATATTTTGATTACATGTATTTACAAAGTAGCATTCTTATTCAGATTTGTTTTAAAATTTAATGTGTCCCTTCAGATTGAACATAATATCTTACATTTTATTATAATAATCATTATAATTTTAATTAGGTATTAAAAAATTATTACTTGAAAAGGCATTTTTCTGAAAACCTTTTTTCACCATTTTTATGAATTAAATTTTAAATTAAATTATCTCAATTATTTGATTAAAATTTGATAATATAGATTCAAAATTTTTATTCATATCAATTAATATTAGGTAATGTGTTCAACATTATTTTCGATCATACTTAATAGTAAAATAATAAATAACATTGCAACATTTAAGGTTAAAACTTGTTTAATAGGGTTTAAACAAAACTAATATGGTATAAAATAACCAAATAAATACATAATATATATTACATGGGAATATATAGATGATATATCATATCATATTTATAAATTGTCCATTTTAGAGTCATTAATTTTCAGTAAGTCATTAATATATTTTAATTTTTTTTAAATCCAAATGTGTCCTCTCCCCAACTTATAAATGGTCACCAACTCTCCCATATATTGCACAATTGAGGAGCCTTTTTTTTTAATTTACAATAACCACCCAAATATAATCCTTAAATCAGTCCCGACATCCAAAAAATCATATTTTTTCAGATTATCACTTTTGGAAGGATTTAGGTATAATTTAATGTGTTTGCTCGAAGAAGATGTTAGTTCTTAACTAAAGTTTGTTCTTTTATTTATTTTTCAACCTCTTTAAAATATTCTTTAGCCATAATAAAATAAGTATATAAATATATCAGAAATATGTATATCAAATTATATTAATTAAATAAACTATATCAATATCAACTATCATCAAATGGGAAATAGATTCATCATTTCTGTTTAGGTAGAACTAGTACCTCACAAACCAATGTAATTATTTTTCCATCACCGTGTATCATGAATGATTATAATAATGGATTTTATGTATATATATATAATATTAATTACATAATTATCAATCCTTAAATATAATAAATTTTCTATATTTATTTATATCCATCGCAAATTGATAATATCGATTATCTCTACATGTGGATTACCACATCAACAAAGCGACATGATTTTTTCTCTAGAAAATATAACATGGATGATATATATATAATTAGTTAAAGATTAAATATTATATTAATTATATAAACATAATTTTTTAAAGATAATATAATTATTAAATTCTTTATTTCTTGTTCAATGAAAAATGGAAATTTTACTCATGCGTATGTAGAGCCTACCACCTCTATTATTGTAACATAATTCATTTTTCATATCCATATTTTAGATATGTTTTTAAAATAATTATTAGAATAAAAAATGATAATTATTTCATTATTAGTCATTTGTATTTGATGGAATAATATCTCCTTTGACAGTAGTCATATTATAAAAGTCATTTTGGACATATGAGCCGAATGTTGTCAAAACATCCGACATGAACACAATTAATTATTTAATTGTATATAACATGGATGAAAATAACATTAAATAAATAATTAACTTTAAAAATATTCTTAAAATCAAAATATTATCATACATTTATTATTCAGGACGATAAATATCGTATGTGATGAGTCCAACTCAAGGTAATATACATTTTACTTTAAAAACATCATTTTAAACATTCCCAAATTTATATTCTAAATATTTTTCTTCCATGTAAATGTTCTTAAAATTATTTTAAGGATATATTTATATGTATATAAATGAATTATAAATAAAATTTTACATCACTTATTTCTTTATTATATAGGATTACAAAAACAATCTATTTATGGATTTTATATGGATGTTTTCATAAAATGAGAAAATGAATTTTTTATTTTAGTTCATATGGAATCAATTATTTTTATTACCCTAAAACCTGTGATTTGATTTTTTTATTCATTTAAATAGATTTAATATTTTATTCAATAAAACATTATTTATTATTTTTTTCTATGTATTTTGATAAATGTTTTTAAATGGAATGGATATTTATATATCCAAAAATGATTTTTATTATGGGTGGAAGAATATTTTTGTGGGTACAATGATTGAAATTAAATATTTCATTTGTGATGAATATATTATGGGTCTTGGGAATTTCTTGCGAGGAAGGGTGAGATTGATATATCTCAGGATTATGGGTGAGCCTGATATACTGCATAATTACAACTGATCCCAATATATCACTCCAATATATTTGGTAAATGGATGGAGTTAACTAGTTAGGTTTATCCAAATATATTAACATAATTTTTCTGGTTAGTTATTCTATTGTTATATGGGTTTTACATTCAATATAGAAATTTTATCCCAACCTAACTATGTTATTTCTCTTGATTTATATTGGTTTTGATAATAATAATATTATTCCAGAAGGTGATATAATTGGATTATGTTTAAAGTAACTTTATAAAACATATTATTTTTGAGATTTATATATTTATATATTAATTTTCATGATTATTTCTTGATTTCAAATAAAAAATTATAACACTTCAATAACAATTGAGGTTTACTGTTAAATATTTTATGAAATCATTTGGTATGTGAGGTATATTTCATGGGCGAAAAATATTCTTAGATCCTTCATTATTTTGAAAAAGTAATTTTTTATAAGTATTACTGGATTAACGGGTCTATTTTATTCCTTTTATATGTCCCAAATTAATTTTTTTTCTCATCCCAAAATTTCAAATATTTTAATATGGTTTTACGTATGAGTATAGAGTAGGATGTGAGAAAGATAATATTTTTGAAGATATTTCAGGAAAAAAATTTATATAATGACATTTTGTATTGTAGTAAAATGGATACTGAATGGAAGTGTCTAGCTTATGATGAAATATTTATTTATGTAACGGTGATAACCTAATTCTCAAAAACTCTATACCATAAAGATCCTAAAAATATAAGGGAGTGAATTATTCACAAAAAACATATCATTGTATAATGTTTAAGGTTAGTTATTTATTTATTTTCCTCTTCCCCTTATGTTTTTACTTGTGTTTATTTCAATTACTAGTGTACATGGAATAAGGTAATTCATTGTTTCTAGAAACAAAATTAAAAGAAAAATATGGATATTTTTAAGTAGATCTAACAATATTTTTCATTATTTTTCAAGAATCACTAAATGTTAAATAATAGTATAATAACCGAATGGTATTTATTTTATTATTTTAGTCCTGATAATATCATCTAGAATTTTTATCTTTAATTGGATGATTGATTTTATCTCTCACATGTATTCTTAAGTGAGTTGTATTAAGGTGGAAATTATTATTGAATATCAGTGAATTCTATAATGTTTGGGGGTTGTATTAATTCTAATATCTAATTTAAAAATATTTTTTCTAGCCTCTTGTTAATTATTACTATATTTTTTTAAAATATTTAAAATTTTAATATTAATTTGATGGGTGATTATGAGAAAATTTGTAATTATATTATTTTATTTAAATTATAACTATAATTCCTTTTTATGATATATTTGTGAGTTTTTTATGATTTTAATATTAGGATTAAAATATTTCTATTTTTATTATCCAATATTTGGAAGTTCACTACGATTTATTATATTTATATGTGATTTTAAAGTTTTTTATTTTTGTTAATAACTTTTTATGGGTTTTTATGCATTTTGTGGGAAATGGAAAAATATAATCCAGTTTAAAATAATTATAAAAGGTCTTTTAAACAATATTTAATGATTTCTATTTATTTTAATTCCATTTATGGCTTGTATAAATTTTTTATGTAATGTTGATATCCAAAAAAATTATGATTTCTTTTTTTAAAATTTCAGATAATCGTTTCAATCAAAATTGGAATGTGAATTGTTGTTTATCAATGTTAGAAGTGGTTTTTTATTTGAATAGATTTTGGGATATTGAGATATGGGATTTTATATTGATTATTATAGTATAAATATTCCTTTAAAATATCATTCATAGGTCAGATAGAAGGTAGCATAGATATAGGTATTATGTTTGTCCTAGATCATGCATGTTATATGGTGTTGAGTGATCATTAATAAATCAAATGAGTGAGGTGAGTGAGACGGATTTTTTAATGAATCATATTTTCTGTTTATTGTTCTTTTTGATATTATATCGAATATTTTCAAGACCAGGAATTTGGGTGCCGTGTGATTCAGAGGCCTAGTGGGCCAAGAATAAATGTTATTAATATGTTAAATATATTAACATAACATGAAATCATTTTACATGTAAATTTAATGGGTATTTGGATAATAAATTTGAGGGCTCCTTTGAAATCAGGGTGTGTGTTTTACCCTAGGCACGATATAACCTTTAT
Source organism: Viscum album (assembly GCA_963277665.1). NCBI lineage: Eukaryota > Viridiplantae > Streptophyta > Magnoliopsida > Santalales > Viscaceae > Viscum > Viscum album. Next base: position 2,137,153,741 of record OY728128.1, on the reverse strand, counting down.
CGGTGTGGTGTATTTGTTAAAAAATCTACTCATGTGTAAATGAATAAACATTATATATATATTTATTTTATATATTTTTCATGTAGTGCTTGATCTATTCTATAAATACATAGTTATATCGACGTCTTAGGGTTGTCCTATAAACCATGGAGACCTAGATAGACTTTTAGAGATCATTCAAGTTAGGTGATGCCAGATCAGATCATGATCAAGGATCGGTGTTCCAACAGAACATGTGGATCTCACCTATGAAACAACATAAGAATTTTATTTAGGGGTTATTAATCCAATCTCTAGGTATGGTGTGTGTTTTGTGAAATTACACCATATTCTATTATCCTAATCAAATGTAGATCAATTCCACTAAAAAATATTGATTTCCAAATCAATGGTATATTAAATTGATAGTTATTTTTTTAATCATTGATTTTATCCCTCTTCATTTGACTATATATATTCCAACATATCAACCATGAATAAAAAAGGATAAGGTTCATTCCCAAAAATATATGGGTTATGGGTCCCTACCCTCTTCTTCTTCTCACATTCATCATTGTAAATTTCTTCAGCATGTGGTTCGATGAATACCCAGTTTTCCATCTTTTCATGATTGTTCTTCAACACATCATATCGATACCATAATTTTGGTTCATGATCATGTGTGTGATCGAGGTGTGTTGATCCTGGAGGATTATAAGAGGTGGATAAAAATATATTTTTAGTACCATTTCATCTTTTTTTTGATGGTGCGTCAACAGATGACATGATTAGGAATATCCCAAGAAGATTTGAATCCTAGAACTACGATCTCCAGTAACTAGAGGCTTGAAAAGTGACAGATATGAAGATTCTAGTGAGAATGGTATCTTTGATGATATAGGTAATGGTGTGGAGGATATCTTGTGGGATCTGGAAAATATTGGGATGTAATGTTTTTAATCTGGAATTCTACATTGTGTGGGAACGGCCTGTGCGGTGCTAGGGTTTTTTCCAGATAATTAAATATCACATGATGTGTAACCCTATCATGCACCATGTGACAAGTATTTTTTGGATCTTCTTGTATCTTTGGGGATATGTGGACGTAGCTAGAAGTACATGATCCTGACCAAGTGTACACATGTTGGTACATATGCATGGAATGTGGTATACAGGCAGGAGCAGATAGCACGATGAAGGTACCACGTGATCTCTACATTCCGTATACTATTCCTATATTCAGTGTTTTTGGAGATTTACTTTCTCAGTGAGGAATCACCACATGAGTAGGATATGGGTTGGATGGACAATAAAATTATCCCTAGTACATTCCATGTACCCACATTTATGGAATTTGTATCCTTTCTTTCTTTATTCTATACCATCCTTGGTTGATTGTGTTCCTTTAGTTCATTCCTTCATGTGTACATGGTGGAATTATATTCAAATCCTAGGATTATGATCCCCTCATGATTATTAGACTCAAATAGTGTTTTTAGAGTACCTCTATGAGAGTGGAGTGTGATAATCTATAATTTTAATACCCTAGTTGGGGATTTTTTTTTAATCATTGTGACATCATAGAGTAAGGAGTTAATCCTCCATCTAAGTGGATATATCGATACAGTTTGTGGTATCATTTGAATATATTCCCCTATATTGTGGGATAATCTATATTTATTTTTTGGTGTCCCTCAGTGGTCCAGGGTGTGAACCCCTATTTGGTTATCATGGTCTTATATGACCATTAATATTTACTTGGTATCGAATAATTATCTTGACCTCTTTGATGAATGTATTTGGTGATAGAATGGATTTCTGAGTGTGTTCTCCCATAACGAGTGTCACTTCAAGTAGAATACTATGAATAGTAGTTGGTTGTGACCACCTGGTGGTGCGGTGTCCTTTCTATGTATATTTGGTTTCATTTTTTTTATGAATTTATTATTATAACAATGTTATGAGATGACTATTCTTGATAATTTTTTATTAGGGTTTTCAAGATTCCCTACTGGGAATTGTTATACTCACCCTTGTAGCGAATGTTCTCGAATGTATTGTGTATTATAATTATTAAATCCCATTTTATGGTGTATTAGGATGAAATGAATTAGAAGGAGAATAAAAGGATATGGAAAAATAGAGGTGTTTTAAGGGATGTTTCATTTGATCATAGTCTCAACCCTTGGAGTAGGTAGGAAATTTGTACAGTTTTTTGTTGGGATTGTATTTGGATCCTTTTTTTCTCATAATACATTATTGCTATACTATGTTTGTGTGATCATAAATGTTTTCATACATTGGTTTTAATTAAAAATTGTATGGTCATAGAGATGTGTGTGTGTCCAAGTATATTTGGATAGTACCTCGCATTTGTGAGATATGTCTACTATGTGTTGGTCACCATCCCCAAACCTATTAGAGGTGATATTGGTATAGTCATGGCATGGGCGGAGTGGATCTGGTTATAATAGTGTGGTATCAGGGCATTCTACTCTACGTTAGGCCTACAGTTTGTGAGATGGTTTGCAGCAATACTTTTAATTTTTTTAGTTCATCATTCAGGATATGGACTTCTGTGTTGGTACAACGGGGGATGTATCCATACATGAGAACTCTGATAACCTATTATTAAGTTAGTTACATATAGACATTGGTTTTTGATAAAACATAGGTACATAAAACATATAGGAATGGTTTGTGGTTTCCACGTCCTTATTGAGTCATACCCCCATAAATACTCTTTTTTCATGGTATATATTGTTTATTTTAGGATGCCTCTATGATGAAGGACAGCTAGATTACACTACATGATCACAAAGATGATCCTACAAGTGGTGTGGCCATAGAACATGGGGTTATACTAGAGATAGAACCAATGGGTGGTTTACCAACTGTACCAGCACCTATTATGAAGTAGGTAGCGTAAGAAGTGCTAGTAGAGGATGCATACCAGATTAGTGAACTGCATGAGTTCTAATAGAAGTGATCTACCATGTTTTGAGGTTTTCCAGACCCCTAGGTGGCTAAGGGATATCTAGAAGAAGTCACTCAATTTTTTCATTGATTGAGTAATCCTACCAATCATTTAGAGGTCCTCGTGGTGAGTCTTCTTCAGGGATCTGGTGGGAAATGGTGAAGTATAGTGACTCAGTCACAGGATGAGGTAGTTTCCACCAAATCATAATTTTAGCATCTATTTAGGGTGTAGTTGTATCTCGACATATTTTTATCAGTGTTCATATAGTAGATTTTTCATCATTATTTGAGAAGTTTCACTTTGGAAGAGTATTCAATTATTTTTATTGATCTCTCATGATACTCCATCGATATTTTTTAGGATACTTTTATAGATAATTAACCTTTTAGAAAAGTTGACCCTATGATATTAGGGAATCATTGATATCACTATTCCTTCCCACCTATGCTATAGTTATTTTGTGGAACATAGTGGTGGAGATATTCTAGGAAAAGAAAATGATGATATTGGCTAATGGTAGAGGGCTCTAAAGATATGATACTTCAACATGAGGTGGCTGATGAAAGTCACATTGTTCCAAGAATCTCATATTGTTTATGAAGTGAACCTATGAAATATGGTCAGTAACATAGGTCTCTCATGATTGCTCGAATCATCTGATGGAGCGGCGGTTTTTCTCCTACAATGGGCAAGGAAATCTGGCATTGGATTATCTGACCCTCTGTAAGGTGGGTCAGGAGATGGGGGAGGAACCTCTAATGTAGAGAAAAGTCTATAATAGTGAGGTTTGTAAGGAGAATGGTGTGGAATATGTGATAGTAAGGTAGTATGAGGTGTTCATATGTTTGGATTACTACCAACACCACCCTAGGTGTTCCATTGTAGGATCAGGGAGCTAGTGGCCAAGAATAAAGCCATATGCAGGATAGGGAGGCATGTGAAACTGAGGTTCCATGGATGATTCTATATATGATATATTCATTTTCAACCTTAGCATTAGTATGGATAGAAATAGGTGTGATTCATTCTTTTATTTCCATTTCTCTGGTTAGAAAATTAGAGATTCCGATTGAGTATTTAGCACAACCCATACTATTGGAGATACTTACAGATGATGACTTGAAAATTATGAAATTATATTGACAGCACGATTTGAATCTTGGAGGTGATATCCTTTTATGGTATCTCATTGTAGAAAATATGAGGTCTTATGATATAATCTATAGTTTGGACTGTCTATTCATGATCAATTCCTATATTTACTATTTTAGGCAAAGTATGAGGTGTGTCTATAGTGATGGGGAAAGGATTTCCTTTGTGAGTGAAAATAAAACCATGGTTGATTGGGATGAACTCAGGAATAGGATAGTGTAGATAATTACTCACTAGTGGGATATCATGAATCATAGATCAATAGATTATGCGGTCTTCCAATTCCTTTTGGTAATGGAAGAGTATGAGGGAATATTTCATGATGACGTGCCACGATCACCTCTCTGTCAAGATCAATATATCTTCAATGAATTGTACCCCAATATGACCCTATTATCTACATCAGCATATTAGATGGCTCCTGAATTGATTCATGGGATGAGTGTGCAGTTGGAGGAATTACAGGTTAAGGGATTTATGAGAACTAGTGGTTCCCCAAGAGAATCTATATTGTTGTTTTCCAAGAAGACGGATAGGATCTTATAGTTATCTATGGACATTTGGGGCTTGATACAAGTGACTATGAGTAATATGTTTCCATAACCAAGGATATAAAAACTCTTTGATCAGTAGAGAGGGTTGCAATGGTTCCCCAAGATTGACCTCAGATCAATTTATTTCCAACTGGGAGTATAGGATTTGGATATACTAAAGATAAAATTCAGATACCTTTATGGTCTCTAGGAGTACATGGTTATGCCTTTTTGTTTGAAGAATTTCCTAATAGTGTTAAAGAGACTCATTAAACACATATTTTAGCCCTTATTAGTCCAATTTGTGGTGGTATTCATCGATGATACCCTACTTTACTTTATATCAGAGGAGGATCACACAAGACACATGTGGATGGTTATAGACACACTACGAGAGCACCATATTTAAAGCAATATCTCTAAGTTTTAACTTGAGATTCTAGAGTTCCACATCCTAGGAAATTTCATCTCATAGGAAGGAGTAGTAGTGGACCTAGTAATGGTTTAGGAATTGATTTTTTTAGGACACACACAATAGTGTTAATGAGGTGCAGAGTTTACTTGGGTAAGAAGGGTATTATAGGAGGTTTGTACCAAATTTCTCCAGAGTGGAAGCACCCTTTATAGCATTGAACTAAAAGGGTAAACCGTTCATAGGGATAGAAATGTGATAGTAATGATCCCATCATGAGATTTATAGATGAGGTTCCCTAGTAAATAGTGTTATGTGATGCATTAGGGACCAACCTTAGTTCTCTTTTTGTTTAGAGATACTAATTAATTGACTATGGTTCACATCATTTGGGAGCACATAAAATGAATATGTGACACATGATCATGAGTTAGTAGTGGTAGTATTCACACTGATTATAGGGTGACACTACAAAATGGGTGAGTGGTTTATCGTTTACTCTAACCACTAGAGTCTCAATTATATCTCCTATTAGATTTATCTTAACATTATAAAGAGAAAATGGATAAAGTTCTTCTAGGACAATGACTTTGAGATTTTCTATTATCCTATGAAGGGGAATGGGGGGAAAGATTCTCTCAGTAGGAGATCTTGTTATGTGTTTTTTGTTTTGGTGTCCGAGAAGTTAGTATAATTAATATATTCCTTAGTATTCATGGATGATGATTCATATCTATATTCAATTGTTGTTACCCAACTAATTCTATAATGCTTTAGGGGTTCTCAGCATGAAGATACTGACTATGAGACCTTACATACTTATATTTCCATTAGACATACACTTTTTGGATATTTAGAATGTGGTGAGGACACAATCCTTTTCAAATGATGATCAGTAATACCTCTAATATTTCAGGAGGAGGTTGTAGAGGAGTTTCATACACCCCCTTGGGAAGTACATACAATTATAGAAAAGATGTACTATGACCTTCGATGTTGGTTTTGGTTTCCATACAAGAATTTGTTTTTGCACAATTTGTCTCTTGATTCCTCTCTTGTCAAAAAGTGAATCACTATTACAAAATAGGTATTTAACAGCACTTGTATATATCATCACTACAAAAAAGAGATGATAAATGCCCTCTTTATCAGCGCTAAAGAAAGAGATGATATATTTAACCTTTTATTAGTTCTTTTTTTATTGATGATAAATTGAAAATCTATCAAAGATTCTATTTTATCACTAATAAATGGTACCCCTTATCAGCTATTTTTTATTAGCACTGAAAAAGGGTACCCTTTATCAGTGTGTCATTTTTAGAGCTAATATTGATATATTTTATCAGTTTTTTCAGTGCTGATAACGGTTCGAATAAATAAAATAAAATAAATAAATAAAAAATAAAAAATGTGTTTATTAGAAAAATATTAAAGAAATTATTTATTAAATAATTATTGATAAATATGATGAAATTGATTATACATTATTACTTATTAAAAAATTTATTAATTAGATAATTATGATAATTATTATTTAAAAATTGTATATATTAAATATATAGATATATTTTAATGTACATAAATATTATTTATATATTACAATATAATTATTCACTTTAAAAAATAGTCATATAGTTAGTGAATAATGGTTTATAATTAAAACTTATGTGAATTAAACATACTGACTAATTTCATAGTGTAATGAACTTATAATATATTGTATCATTTGATTTTTCAATATAACATTGATCAAATATGTGTTATATAGATTTCACATATATGTAATTAATGAATTTCTATATAAAATGAACACACACAGAAAATATCTATTTTTTCAATATTGTTATTGTGTACTTATTTTCAATTTATTCAATTTCAGTTATTTTTAAGCCATATGCATATGCATTCACATAAAATTAGATATAAATATTATTTAAAAAACTATTTCAATAATTATAAATAAGTAATTATGAAATTACAATAATATATATTTTAAATGTAATATATTTACTATATTTATATTTATATATTTTTAATAAGTATATATATTTTTTAAACTATTTATTTATAATTATAATTATAAATCCTTTATCAGTGGTTAAGAAATATGTGATGATAAAGGTAAGACATTATCAGTTATTTTTTTACACTGATAAATATTAGGCTTTATCAGTACTAAAAAAACTCAGATAAAGTGAATGTTTATCAGTGATAAAACATTGGCACTGATATATATGGATTTAATCAGTTATTTTTTAGCACTGATAAATACATACCTTTATTAGTGATAAAAACACACCGATAAATATTGTTTTTCATAGTGCTTATTACTTAAGCACTGATGAAAAGGCTCCTTATCATCGCTTATTTGTAAGATCTGATAAAACTGACCTGATCTATTTAAAAAACCTAACTATTTCTGAACTTTTCATGATATAAAAAGCTTTCTATGGAATCCACCCACTACTGAAACTCATCCTAATTTAATTGAAAGTTGAATCACACCACTCAACTTCCTCCAGTTTCTCAAACGTCATCAGACATCAAGTGTTCGGTTGTAGTTAGGGATTCTGTAGTGAATATTCCTCAATCTAGAATGGTACACCTTGTGATTTCCTTTGTGTATTTTATGTTTTGTTTTTTATTTCTTGTTCGATGATGTCTTGATTTATTTTTGGTTCAGTCTTTATAATCATTTCTTAAAAATTATGAACAAAAAGATATGTTAATGGACCATAGTTTTATTGACTATAGATTTAGATATCCTATTTTTGTCTTTTTAATTTTCTTTGTTTTGAATTACTTTTGATCACTATCTATATCTCTATCTTAGTTTGATCCATACGTTTAATTCCTAGTTTATAATTTATATTGATCTTAGGTTGAAAATAGTTCTAACATTTTATTATCTATTTTTATATAGAGATCTTGGTCATTGATCCATGTTCATTATTTCATCTTATTCTTAGTACTAAAGGTATGATAATTATAGTTACATAATGAGATAATATGTTCCATTTTCATTCTATGGATGTTTTAGGTATGGTTCCCCAACACATAATCTATAAAAAAAATTTAGTAATTTTTTAAAAACATAAGTTTGTTTATTAATAATGGGTTAAAATGTCATGTTTCAATTATAGAACAAAAAAAATCTTTCATTATAAATATCATATAAAAAACTAAATATATTTTCATTACAATCCATGATATCATTTTATATCATCCTTCACATTGGTGGTTAAATTGACCCAAAAATTAACACGTAATAATCAATGGATGATAATCGATATAAAGTTAATTTTACTGTGATATATTTAATATATAAGTATAATTATTTTATTTTGATAATATTAAAGTGGTAATTTCGTATTAGGATTATGTATTTGAAGAAGCAAAATGGAAAAGAAAGATTGGATATGTTAATTACATAAGTAAAATCATATCTTCTGTTGATGTATTTCTTTATATGTAATAAATCAGGACATCCTATTGTGACTAGGATCTCTTAAAATATAATGGAATAAAATTACAAAGATTATGTGTATCTTATATTGAGGGATCGTAATTTTAGTTGTTCTTATGATAGGGTGGTAAAGGGGTTACGATGTGATTGAGAAGCAGTGTCATTTTCTCAAATTCTAATTCCATAATGTCTCATAAATAAAAATATACATCTAATGTGGATCAAATATGAAGAAATAATAGATATATTTTAGGTATTACATAGAAATATTGAGGGTGGGTATTCATTATAGAAAATTAAATGTAGATGAGTTATCTATAACTTTGACCTTTGAATTAATTCATAGAAAAATACCTACCAGAGTGGAGTAATTAGTTTCTTAAATCCAATTACCCATTTCTTTATCATACTAAAACCCTTTGAAACAAAGCTATAAATTTTTAGTTTTCTTAATTATAATTATATATATCCTTGAGCTTTGATAAGGAATATATTATGTGTATTTATATATATTTTACAAAATGAATATTTTATGAACCTGATAATATGGATATGAATCAAAAATGGATGTGTTTAAATCTTTTGAAAAAAAATATGATGGAGTTAAAGAGTTCATCAAGTTTGTAAGATATCAGGTAGATGACCCTTCTAAAATAATCTTTTTGTGTTTACGTCGTTGATATTCAATAAAAATTAGTCTAAAAGAGTTATAAGAACTATTTATTCGTCATAGAATAGGCCAATTCAAAAAATATTAGACTAAATATAGGGAAAACATAATATGGACACTGATTGGGATGATACTTTGTTTTATGAATCATTTTATATGAATACCTTTATAAATGATGATGGAGAGTGCATGGATGAAATGAAAATGGAAATTGAATATGACCTTTTTGGAGTTAAATAGATATTCCATGAAAATATTTTATATTTTCTAAACTAAATACACAACATTGTCATCTATATTGAAGTTATAGAATTTGGGTGTGGGAAGGGGAAAGAGTAACACCATATTTACAAAACTACATGGTCTCCTGAATTATATGCTACTAGAAAAAAATTAACTACCATGATGAACATATAATTATAAATGACTGTTATGTTAAAAAGGGACTGATCTCTAAAAAAATACATGCCTGAAAAATTATTGCATACTATTTATCAGTGATAATGAATCACTCCTAAAATGACCAAAGAATGGCACAAATTGATAGAAGAAAAATGAACAACATACTTTGAATTTTGTATGATTCTTTTTGATCATTCAATGGTTTAAAAGACAATATGGATGTCTAGAAGTCATGATACAATTAACATGTCATGCAGTTATAAGAATGAAATATGGTAACATACGTCATCGAGTAGATTCTTAGTGGAGGAAAAATGATTATGAGTTTCTTGAAATTGTAAATGATAATAGAAACATGTGTCATGTGTAATCTACAAATGGAATAAATACTTTTTGTATAAAGAGTAGTACTCACAATAAATATCATATCATGTTGGTAAATAATAACTTTACACCATGTTTATGCATTAAGAATAAATACCTTATGTTTTCTCTGCTTATATCGAGACCAAACAATCCTGGTAATGATATTGATGCCTATTTGGATCCATTGGTCACAAATTTGAAATTGGTTTATGATAGATGTGTTACAATGTATTATACAAATAGATGTTAAAAATTTATATTTAGTTCCATGTTGTATATAATGATAAATGACATCCCAACTTATGGAAATATATCAGGATATAGAATTAAAGTAATATTGGGGTATCCCATTTTTGAAAAAAAAGAACATACTCTGTTTTGTTGAAACATTCCTCAATGACAATACTTTTAGTAAATCATAACTTTTTACCTCAAAAAAATATATTTTGATCCTAGATGATAGCATTTAATGGGAATATTGAACAACAGAAAAAACTATCTTTGATAATGGGAAATAAAATGTAAAATAATGGAAAACAATATTGACACTATTGTCGATAAACCATTTTTGAAAAACCATTCAAAACCATGTTGGAAGAAGAGATCAATTTTCTTATAAATTACTTATTGTAATTGTTTATATGTAATAAATTTTCTTGATGTCATGCATGTATAAAAAAATATTTGATAGTTATTGAAACATTGCTAAATTTTCCTGAAAAAATGAAAGATGGAATCAAGGCTAGGTTGGACTTGATTGAAATGGGGATACGGGAAGAGTTGGCAGTAGTGAAGGATAAAATGTGGACTACACTTTATCTAACAGATTACACTCTATCCAGAACAGAAAAATTATAATTTTTCCTTTTCCTTAGTATATTAAAAGTTATATAAAGGCATTCCAAAAATAACAAGAATCTTGTGTCAATGACTAATTTGAAGTTAAAATGACTAAAATCACACAACATCCATATATTGATGAATGATTTAATGTTTGTTTCCTTCTACTGCATTTTCCCTCAAAATGTATGACATACAGTAACCAGACTCTGGTTATTTTTTAAAGCCATGTACTATAATGTTGTAGACTTGGAGAAGTTTTACATTATTAATAAGGAGTTTGAAGTCATATTATGTGAATTAGATATTTTCTTCCAACTATAATTCATTGATATAATGATCCAACTATTGGTTCACTTGGTTATGGAGGTTCAAATATCTGATCTTGTCCATTATAGATGGATATAACCCATTGAAAAGTATTTAATGGTTTTTAAAGGGTATATCAAAAAATAAAAGTTATATAGAAGGTTGTATTTTATAATTATATATTATCAAAGAAGATACTGATTTATATTCCAATTACCTATAAAATTTTGAAAGCATAAGTCTCTCAAAATCTCATCACAGAGAATTCCTTCTAAGAGAATGTATTTTCGAAAGAGATGTTTCTATAGTTACCATCACAGGGCAGTATAAATCACGCCTTTACATATTACGTAATAGTATAGATGTTGATCCATACATTGAATCCTTCCATTAAAAGACAATGTAACGAATGAAAATGTTATATCCTACATTGGATTTGTAATCAATGGTCATATGTTCTATAGAAAAGAACCACATGAATTCATTTTAAAGAAAAATAGAATTGTTATTCTAATGGATCCAGAAATTCACATATATTTTTCAAAGGATAGAAATAAAATTTATTGAAATATTTAATATTTTGGTATTATCGAATAGATATACAAGTTGGATTATAAAATATTTCAACTGCCACTTTTTCGTTGCAAATGGGTTGAAAATATCAATACAGTGAAATTTGATAAAATGGGATTTCTGAATGTGAATTTTAGTGTGTAAGGGGGAAAACGAGCCACTCATAAAGGTATCACAAGTAGTAAAAATAATTTATATATGTAATCCAAAAAACAATAATTGGTCGATTGTACTTTTGGAGACTAAATCAAATATCGAGTCTGATGAAAATTCAATCAAGAACAGCCATTTCATTGGGACATCACAAGCGTTTCATACAAGTCCCAATGTATACAATGTATTGTACATTAGAGGGGACTACAAAGAGGGGATATGGATTCTCGATGGAGGATCCAAATCCTTGAATCCGTTATAAAATTAAATATAGTTAAATGAGAAGGGAAGGGTGTTTTTTAATATATTATGTGTTTCCTCATAATATTATATGGTCTCTACTGCATTAACATAATCTAAATTAAATTTTTGATTACTCATGCAGACAATGTCTTCTACACACGATGATGTTACCAATCCCTCTAAATAAAAATCTATAATGAAGGAAACCCTTTGGAATGATTTAAAGGTAATTTTACGATATAATTTCTCTATTTTAATGAAAAATTATATAATGAAACATTTTTTTAATTTTCATTTTTCTTTGTAGAGTTAAGTTATTTTATGATATTTCTGTCCATTTTTCATGCCATTACAAAAATAGAAATGACGTTTTCTCTACTCAATCAGAGTAGTAAAATTGATGTTTTCATAGTAAAATAATTTTCCATTTAATTAATGTATTAATTAATATTTATTTTTAATTTATTTATTTTTATCATAATAATTGTGTTCTTATACAGGTGGACTATTTTTTTGAGTTGGGGTGGTCTTCCCATCTTTTATTCTTTTCTGAACCAAAACTTCCTCAAACTTCTTATCCGTCAAAACATTTTCACCACATCCGTGCTAAATTTATCACTTTCTTTAATGTTATGTCTACTACCTTTTCTGGAAGATAAGTGACATGGCCTCAGCTCCTTTACAGAGTTAATAATGATGTTTTCATAGTAAAATAATTGTCCACATAATTAATATAATGTTTCATATTTATGTTTAATTTTTTTTCTTATAGTATTACACACATAATAATTGTTTTCTTGTATAGGTTGATTATTTTTTTCGAGATAGGGTGACCTATCCATCATTCAAGCCTTTATTCACTAAAACATCCACATAATTTTTCTCCTTCAAACCCTTTCTCCCCTAGAGTGTTACATTTATCACTTTCTTTCAAGTTATCGCCACTACCATTGTAGTAAGAGATACAAAATTTCCTCTGATCAATTACAGAGGTAATATTGATGCTTTCATAGAAAAATAATTTTCCATATAATTAATTTATTGGTTCATGTTTATGTTTAATTTAATTTTTTTATTACTCACATACTATTTATTTTCTTATACAAGTGGATTATTTTTTTCAATTTGGGTTGATATATTCATATCTCATGTCTTTATGCCCCAAAACATCCACAAAGGTATTCTACCTAAAAACCTTTCGACCCTAATGTATTGAAATTTATCACTTTATTTATTGTTCACTCCACTTATCAATCATAGATATATTATTAATATTTTTATAGTGAAATCATTTTCTATATAATTAATGTATTATTTCATATTTATGATAAATTTATTACTTTGTAGTATTACTCAGAATAAATTTACCTTTATACAGGGGGATTTTTTTCTATTTGATGTGGCTTGTTCAAATCTTATCATGTAGTGATGGCAGTTTGATAAAGAAATTTAATGGAATAGTATGACTCCAAGTAATTATTTATATTACAAATTAATATTAATGTTAGTAAAAAGGAAAACTAACACACTCAAAATAGATAAAAACTATTCTGATTATTTTGATACTTTAATAAAATGTTTGATTAGTCAATTGTGACTTGTAATAATCAATCATACCTCTATCTGATACATGATGAGCCTGATATGAATCAATGTGTCACTTATCAGTTTAAAATTGGTATTTGTCATTTAAAAGTGACACTCACTGAAAACCAAGAAACTTTTCTTGAATTTTAATGATTATTTCGTGTATAGATTCATAAATTATTTTTTATTTATAGGAATCAGTCTCACATTAAACTGATACATGATGTAATCTGTATGAGTCAAAGTGTGTGTTTCATGTTTAAAATTACATTTTAGTAGTAATGAAAAGTGACATAATCAAATCCAATCAAACGCATTCATATTTCTTTTATTCATTAGGACAAAAATCCATAATTTATTTGGAACATGTTCAAATTATTTTCACTTCAATATGTTACACGGTTTGAATGATATTTCTCAAAGTGTGTCTTTATTTAAACCAGAAATCATTTTTAGTAAAAACAAATTGACCTACCCAAAACCAAACAAACACATTAATATATTTTTTTGATAAATTATGAAACTCATCCATATGTTATTTCAAATGTAAATTAATTGGTTTCAAATTAATCAGATGCACGGTTTTACCAGTATGACTCTAAGTGCATATTTTTATTTAAAATTGTGATCAATTTTAGTGAAAATGACAGCTGACCAACTCAAAACTAAGAAAGGACATTAAAATTAATTAAATACATTATAAAAATGATCCAAAAGTTATTTTTGATGTGTAGGAATTATCTTCATCTCAATTTGATACACAATGTGATCGGTATGAGTCACTGTGTGTTTTTTCAATTTTAAATTGACATTTTAGTAAAAAAAGGCTGGTGACAAACTCAAAACCAATAAAAACATTTATATTTATTTTATACTTTGGTAAAAAATCCATTTGTTATTTGGGATGTGTAGGAATCACACACATCTTAAAATGATGCACAGTGTGACAGATATTACTCAAAGTGCATCTTTTTATTAAAAATTGTCATTAATTTCATTAAAATGGACAATAGTCCTCCTAAAAATTAAGCAAACGCAATCATAATGTTTTTATATGTTATTAAAATGATATATAAGTCATTTGTTACATGTAGGGATTATCTTAACCTCAATTCAATACTCGATGTTCCAAGTATGACCCAAAGTGTTTGTTATCAGTATAAAATTCATATTTTAGTTCAAACAATGTCACTCACTTAAAACTAATAAAACAAACACATATTTTCTTTATAATTTAGTACAGTGATTCCAAACTATTTCTTATGTGTATGAATCTATTTCACTTCAAATGGATACATGATGTTATCATAATTAGTAAAAAGTATGTGTTTCCATCTTAAAATGAAAGTCTAGAAAAAAGACAACATTCGTACTTAAAACCGAGAAAAAAATTCATATGGTTTTGATACTTTAGTAAAATGATCCATAAGTAATTTTGGATATTTAAGAATCATCACAACCTCAAACTGACACATCGTGTGACCGGTATAACTCAATGTGTGTCTTCTTAATTAAAATTGTCTTCAATTTTGGTGAAGTAGACAACTATCCAACTCAAAACTAAGTAAACACATATAGATAGTTTTGAAACTTTATGAAAACAATACATAAGTCATTTTTGACATGTAAAAACCACCCTCACCTCAATATGATACATGATGTTCCTATTTTGAATCAAAGTATCTATTATCAATTTAAAATTGACATTTTAGTTCAAATTTTATCCCACACTGAAAACTGATCTAACATGGTCAGATTTTCTTAATAATTTAGGAAAATGATTCATAATAAATTTTTGACAAATAATAATCTATTTTACATAAAACTGAAATACGATGTGATCAAGATGAGTCAAAAGTTCATGTTTCTAATATAGTGTTTTTTTCTTGTGTTTGTGTTTTAAATTTCATTTAATTTAAATCATGTATTTGGAATTGTTTTTGTTCATATATTGTGTGTTTCTAGGGCTATGTTGTGTGACTATAGCTCATTACACTATTTCTATAGTGTTTTGTTACAACACACTTTTGTGTGTCCCTTTATCATCGCTTTTAGAAGTGCTGATAAGTAGCTACTTTATCAGTGCTTCTTTGAACACTAATAAAAGGTCATTTATCAGTGAATCTATAAGCACGAATAAAAGAATAATATATTAGCTATTTTATAAGAACTGATAAAATAACATTTATTCGTGTTTTTCCATCAATAATAAAAGATCAAATCTTTTATCCTCGCTCAAGTACTCAACACTTTTCTCTAAATGTAAAAGGACCATTTTGTAGTAGTTACTTTTGTGATCCAGGTTATAGTGGGTTTAGCTCAACCAACTGAGAAACCACATTAGATGTGGGATGAGATATCCATGGACATTGTGATAGGGTCACAATTTTCTTCTAGGGGACATGATGCCATCTTGGTGATTATAGATGGACTCAAAAAAAATTCCACCTCCTATTTATTATATTGCAGATTTTAGTACGGATATTGGGATTCCTCTATGTGTAAGTGATTTTCTGGATCCATTGAATTCCCTTAACTAATATTTCATCCATTGAATTTTGTCTCACATCATAATTACAGAGGGAATTTTAAGAGGCCTTTAGGTTATAGTTGTGCTAGAGCACAGTGGTTCATCTCCCAGACTAATTTCCAGACTAAGAGAACCATATAAGTCTTTTAGGACATATTGTAGGCTTGAACGTTGTATTTTTTCCATATTTGGGAGGATTATATACCATTGGATGAGTTTTCTTACAACAATACCTACCATACCACCATTAGTTTGGATTCATTTGAGTACTTTTATGGGTGACCTTACAAGTCACCACTTTGTTAGACTAATCAAGGTGAATCAGTAATCATGGGCCCAGAGTTGGTATGAATAACTATAGAGACGGTTTTGATCATCCATGAATAGATGTGGACTGCACAGAGACATCATAAGTCTTATTTGGACTAATGAAGATGACCTCTGGAGTTTGAGGAGGAAGCCCATGTGTTCCCGAGGGTCTCACATCAATGTGGATTATGTAGATTTTCATGGTGAGGCAAATTATCTTAAATATTAATTGGCCCTTTCTAGATACTTCATATATTTGGTGAGTTGGAATACCACTTATCTATACCACCACAATTGGATCAGGTACACAATGTTTTCAATATGTCTCATATGAGAAGGTACGTGCACGTCCCATTGCATGTTATCAAATGAGGAGATATGGTTGTTGAGAATGGATCTACATGTGCTGAGTACCCTATATAGATCGATGATCGACCAGAGAGGGTCCTTCATGTGCGATAAATTCCCATAGTTTGTGTCCACTCATAGAATGGGAATATTCAAGAGATCACCTAGGAGTGGGAGATGCATATTCTATCCCAATAACCTCATTGTTTAGTATGTTTTTCACTTTCTGGGAAAACAATCTCTATGTTGGGGAGATTGTAATGAATAATATTTTCCATGTACTATTTGGTTGGATATTATATGTAATATTGTTTAATACCAATAATTAAAGAAACATGTGATTCCAAGGTTTGGTGATCCCAAAAATAAATGTTTTAAATATATTAAATATATTAATATCGCGTGTGTGCAGCTTACTTAGAAAAGTGAAATTACTCCAAAATAGGGGCCCATATAAGAAATTTGAGGTAATTGTTAGGTTCATAGTCTGGGTTTTACCCTAGGTGTGACATAACCATTATCGGTTCCTGGTATTTTTGAAAAGGTTTTCTTGAGAAAAAATAAATAAAATAAGTAAATTTATTTTGTCAGTTTATTTATTTTTCATGCACAAACTGAGATAGTATATTAATACATATATATATATATATAGATGACTCAGTTTTGGCCACTAGATCCTGGAGGCATAGAGAAAACATTGGAGAAAATTATTGTAATACAATGCCGGATCATATCCATATCAAGCAACAATGTTCGAAATAATTTTGTGGATATCACCAATGATTGTGACACATGATCGTTCTTCATTAGTGATCGATCCAAACTCCAAGTGGGATTTTTCTTTTCAATTCCATCTTGCAGTTGTATCATAGTAGAATGTATACCAATTCCATAAACACATATTTATTTGTACATCATGGGTATATTAAATTGACTGATTTATTTATATTCATTGATTATATCTATCTTCGATTGTTTATTTCTATGAAAAATGATCGAGGAAAACTAAAAAAAGTTTGAGGTTTTTTCTAAACATTTGATGGATTATAGATCCCCCCATTCTTATCATGTTCATTGTGGGAAATCTTTTTCGATCATGGTTTGAAAAATACCCAGTATTCGATCATTTTATTACTGTTATTCAACGCAATGGATCAATATTGTGGGTCCATTCCATAATTAACGGTATGATCAAGCTGCGACGATGATTTAGGATGATTAAAGTTGGATCATCAATGATTTTTATTACTCGGTCATCAATGTTTTTATAGTGCATCTATAGATGAAACACATGGGTGTTTCTTGAGTAAATTTTATGCCTGCATATAAAATCTCTAGTGAATAGTTGTTTGGTTGACCATAGATCTGTACATTTTGATTCCAATGGAGGATCTAGCGATTCATAAAATAGGGTAGAGGAGAACCCCCTATATCAATAAAATTACAAGTTAAATGTAATGTAATCCGGTGATACACATCCTGTGGGACCCACATGTGTGGTGTTAGGATTTTCTATTAAAGTAAAATATCACACGTCATGTGACCCTATTAGATGTCCTATGACACTTGTGGGAATCTTGGCATGTATCTCAAGGGATACATAGACATAGGTAGGACAAATAATTAGAAATGGATAGGTGTGCACTGGCATGGCCTGGTGTATATGGGTTGGAACAAGGGAATGGCTAGCAGTACCCAGGCATAGGAAAACAACATGGAAAGTTGTTGGTAAATCACTACATGTCGTGTATTATTCCTAAAAACCATGTATATGGATATATACATGTTGTGTGAGGTATTACTTCTTGGGAAGTATAGAGGTTGGTTGTATACACTGTGTTCTCTCAATGTGTGGTGTGTAAAACCATTTTATGGTTTTTTTATCATTTATTTATTCATTTTTTCTAGTTATGGTTGATTGTGTTCTTAGGTTCCATTCCTTCAAGGATACAGTGATTTATTACATTCACATCACAGGATTATGATTCCCTCTAGAGAATTATTCTCAGTAAGAGTTCCTAGTGTCCCACAATGATACTTGAGTTTGATCCTCTATCATTGGCATACCCTAGGTAGGGTTTTTGGAATCAATGTGACCTCCCAGAGGAGGGGAATTGATCCTCCACTTCGAAGGTTATAATGGTATTGTTTGTAATATTTTTTTATATGATCCCCTATATATCAGGATGATCTAGATTGGTTGTGTGCTTCCCTCCAGTAGTCCTGGGTATTACCCCTATCTGAGTATCATGGTTTTCTGGGACCAGTGAGTTCTCTTGGGTGAGCCCTACTAATCTTGACCACTTGGATGAGTTTATTTGGTGGTAACATGGATTTTGGAGGTTATTCTCCTAGGATAAGAATTTTTGCGTAGAGAATCATATCGTTGGTAGTTTAGTGTTACTACCTAGTAGTATAGTGTCCTTCCTAAGTATATCTAGGTTTTTTTTATTATGAATTTATTTTATTATCATTTCTTTAAGCAGACTGTTTTTTATGCTTCATGTTTAGTGGTTTCAAGGTTTCATACTAGGTATTGTCATACTCATCCCTACATGGGCTCTTTCCAAACATGATGTGTCTTTTGACGATGACCACCCATTTGGTAGTGTCCTATAAGGAAAGTGAGAAGGTTGAGCACAGCTTGATCATGGAAGACCTGGCTATTTTATGAGTATTTTCATTTGATTGTATTACTCCCCTTAGTTTATGATAGACTCTCTACACTTTTTTGGTATTTTATTTCGACCCTTTTCACTTTCATTACATTACTACCATACACTATTTATGTGATCATATATATATACATTCATTGGTTTATATTGTTTTTCATTTCATAATTGTATGGTCTTGGAGATGTGTGTGTGCATATAGGTGCATTAGGCTAATTGCTTCCATTTGTGGGATATTCTTACTCAGCATTAATCACCAGCCCCAGGCCTTTTAGAGGCGATCTTGGTGTTCTCATGAATTGGACCCTGGTAGATCGGGCTATGAAAGATTTCATCACTACTAGTTGGGTGGTTATATTTAGAATACATGAAGTTTTGGGTCTTTTTATCCTATAACCCAATTTTGACTTTCATGGTGGGATGTTTTGTTGTTTTTTATTTTGAAATGGTTTATGTTTCTATATGTGTATTTTATAATCATCGTCACATGAATTTGAAGAGGTTTTCCATTCTAAAAACTTATGTAATTGGATTTCAATATCACATATTTTTTAATAAAAATTGATCTTATAAAATGAGAAATGTTTTATTTTCTATATTTTAAAAACTAGGATGATGGTTTTGGTATTTCAATATAACTACATATAGTCCATGGAGGTATCATATTGAGTTAGATATCACAACATATACACTTTTGGTGCACATGTAGATTTCCATTTTATATTATCTTGCATGAGTATGAATTTGTTTCCCTTTTATAAGTGGTATACCATTTGATCATATTTTGGGTTAAAGAGTCGATAGAATGTTGGATGGATATAATTCAAATATTGTTTGACATGTATGTGTGGAATTTATTTTGGGTCTCATGTATTATCCATGTTGGAATAATCCTTATAGTTTTCCTTTACGTACTATATATTATAACAGTAGAGTAAAAGTTTACATTATCTTTATACTCTTGTTTAATTATATATTCCATGTTTGGGTTTTGAACATGTTTAAACATGTTGTTTATGTCACAATACTATTCAAATTTACAATGATGTCCTTTTTAATTTATACATGAAGTCATTTACTGATTCATTAGAAATTAAAAACATTAATTATTTAAAATTATTAATATATGAAACCCTTATCACTTTTTCTAGAATATGAATATATAAAATGTGACATAGGTATATGAAATATTAATTTTTCTACTTATTCATAGTATTCATTTTGGAATTTTACATCCCAATTAGTGGTTGACACATCATCTTAGAGGGATTCACTAACAGTATCGAAGAAAACTTCACTCTCAAGGGTCCTTAAAAATATAAAACTATTTCAAGTGAAATTAGAGCCATAATATCCTAGAATAATGTATATTTTTCATTTATTAATCTTAAAATACAAAAAAAATTAGTTTTTAATATATTCAATCACTTTTCAGTTGATTTACATTATAATCTTTTGAATTAAATTCATCATGTGCATTCAAAAAATGATGACTGAAAATTAAATTTTTTATTTCAAAACAATTTAAAGAAAAGTGTGAACCCTCACAACCCATAAAACCATATAGGATCCCAACTTACTACATCACAAACCAGCCACCTTAAAAAAAACACATCCAAATAGACCAACAAGCATTACATATCATAATACCCATACTCATCTCTGCATCCCGCATAGAACTCCTCCTCTGCAATAGGTGATTCCCATTCAGAAGATGGTTTATTCTGCCTCAAAGACCATCACTTTGAACCCTATTTCTCATATAGACAAGTGAAGGCTACACTAGACAAGGTTGCATGGCCAGACTGTCCTTTTTGAAAGTAAGAATTACGCCGCTATCCCACTTAAAAGAAGATCTATTACTCACCAGTCATGGAAGGTAGGAGTAGTCCCTTCTGGTTCTTTTTCTTGGTGAACTAGACAAGGCTCCCTCACACTCCATCATCCTTTTATTCCCATTCTGCACAATATCATTGAAGGAGAAACTGACCCGACCACTCACATTTTCTTTCTCATTCTCTGAGAGGTCCCTCCCTTTGTCGAGGAGGTTCATCAAGATACAATCCTTGCATCCCTTGGTATTCCCCCTGTCCTGGTCCAGTGTGTTAAAAAATGATGTCAGATTTAATTTAATGTAATTTATTTATAATATATGTATATATATAGAGAGAGAGTTATCTTGTTAATTGGGTATCTATTATATTTTTGTTCAGAATCAATTTTCCCCAATTTAATATAATTTTACACATAAATGGGCTTTATAAATAATTTCTTAAGTATATTATAATTAGGATATAAATTAATTAACTATAAAAATATTGATAAATAAAAAGTATTAAAGGAATACAAATAAATAAATACCCATAAAATACATCCAATACTTATGATCTAATTTTAGGGTGTTTATAGATTTTTATTAAAAAATGAAATGAAAAGTATACTTTCTATTGTGATAAAGGAACCTCATATGGATCAAGGATAAGTAAAAATGATTGGTGAGATGGATTAAAAAGTTAAATACAAAATATATTTTTCCGATCAATATTGGAGGATTATAAAGAATTATTGATGTATTGCTGATGAGTTAAAGGATTCCATGTTGAATTTACTCAAATCATATTAAGTGCTTAAGTATTAAAATCTCTCTAAATAAATTGATATTAAATGAAAAAGTTATAATATTATATATCATCATTTGGAGGATGAAGAGAATATCATATAATTATTAAGATATGATAATTATATTGTGTTTGAGGTGAAGGAGGTAAATTATTTTTTTGTTTCTGAAATATATATATATATATATATAATAAATAAGTACAAACAAACTATAAGAATAGATTATAATATAAAATCTATGATATCTAGTATTAAAATAACATCATTAAAAGAAATTTGATTTTGTGAATAATATTACCTAGAAAAAGGGAAACCCTAAAAATAAATGGATCAGGTAGAATTATAATGATTTAATGTTAAACACCCTTTGTATGATCCATTCAATGTTTGAATGATTTATAAATATTTGGATAAATAAAATCTTATCATTTATAACATTCTCTGTAAACTATTTTTATATAAAATTTTTAATTCAAGGATTGAAGAAGAATAACTCAAAAAATAACTTTTGGAAGCATTTATAGGGGATAGTTTCATACTAAAAGAAAAATAAAAAATAAATCACATTCATGAGGTATAAATTTCTTCCTTCAACTATGAAATATTGTGTATAATGATCCTTGAAATATTAACTGAATTAGTCATTTCTTTATGAATAAATGCCTCACGGTTGTTATAAAAGGTGGGATATATTTGGACATACTTTGAATAAGTACTTGTAAAATATTCCAAGTATAGTGAATAAGAAGGACAATCATGTCTCAAATGGGAGACATGATAATAAAGTATATCCAAAAATAAAAAGTATTGACTTCTCTAAGGAAATGTATTCATGATTATAGGAGAGATAATAGTTCTCCCTTATTGTTCACTAAGTTTAATCCACATTTAGGATTCAATTTTAATTTCTTGAGTGTGGATATGTATATATGAGACCCAAACAGTTTTTTGGACATTCTAAACACATAGAGAGACTTAGAAAAACATAACATGAATAAAAGGAGATTCAAGAAAAAAATTATGTTTTTATAATTTATATTCTATAATCAGTCTTACTTTGAGCCCAATTAATTTGGAATTGAACATCAATAGAATCACATATAATAAGTGGTAAATAAAAGGATTAAATAATATTTCGGAAACCATATAATGGAAATATTTTTTCAGAATGGACAACCACTTCTAAAATCATAATGTATGAGTTATTGGGATTTCTTGTATTTAAATATGAATAAATTATTATTTTACAAAATTTAGTGATGTTGTTAAATTAAAATCAGATATTCTAAAATATTAAATTTTAATGTTATTAAAAAATTATAATTATAAAGGGATCATTTTTAATATTTACTTGGTTTCAAACCTTATTTATATATTATATACCTATGATTCACGAAAATTTATGATAATGGATCACTTTTTGTCTCTATACTAATATTATGGTAAAATGATATCGAGGACGGAAAAATTTTAAGAACAGATTTTTTGAATGTCCTGGAATCAATAATCAAGACACTTTTACAAAAATTGATTATTTTAATAAAATTGGTGTCTTCCATATTCTTTTTTTTCTCTTAAATAGTATTTTTATACTATATTTTTTATTGTGATAAATGTGATAATAAGGAATATAGAATATTAATTGATGTTTATTTATATATAAATATCATTGATTCATTTTTTAAGTATTTTTTACTTGTAAAACACATTTTTATATCATGAATTTTCAGATTTGTTAAAATAGATACTTTTTATTTGGAAATAATTTATAGGTCATTTCAGTAGTGTCCATTCGTCATCAAATATTAAATAAAACTTATAAAGGAATTAGTTTGGGTATTGTTTTATAAATATTTTATAGTTTTCAAAATTCCTATATTTTAAAATAAAAAATATTCAATTAAGTGTTTTATTTAAATATATCATGATCATCACACATATTTAAAAGGATACGTCAATATATATTTCATCATAATGTTTTATTCTAAATAATTGAATCAAAATTTTGTTTGTTAAATAAAAAACATTAGTATATATAATCACATAGAAACCTTACTATTCAACAAAAAATCTGACATCAAAATATTACATAACATCTTCAATATAAATTTTACTGAAACGTTATATTGAATTGTTATATTGGAAACTTATATTGGAGTAATTTTTAAATAAAATGGTAAATTATGAACAAAAACTCTATTAGAAAATTTAATTCAAAAGATATATTTTTTTAAATACTTCACAAATTATTAGTGATAATTGATATTGTTAAATTTTATATATAAATTTTTATTTACTAAAAAATAAACAAATTATTAGTGATAATTACATGATTTTGTATACCCTCTATAATTTTTGTTATTTTTTATTATTCAAATACCTTTTTACGGAGTTTTGCATTTGTGTGTGAAGGTATATCAGGATTAGTCCTCTTATCATGTGAGATATGACAACTTAATACTCTTAACCTCTTCCTAACGTATGGGAGGTGAGATTGGGGTGGCACATTAACCTTAATTATGGTCTTAGAAAGGCTTCGGTGGTTTGGTTTGTGTTTGTGTGGTATCAGAATGATATGTCCTAGGGGTGGAGTTTAGAGATAAATTTCTCATTAGGAATTCTTTGGGATATTTGGAAAATGTCGATAAGGTTTATCATATTTAAATCTCACACAAGGGACAATAGTGATGATGTGGCTGATGATGTATACAAACACAATGACCTTACATCCATATTGTTGAATAGTTACCTTCAATCAGCAGTTAAAGGGATTCAATGGAATATGAATTCATAAAAAGACTTTTCATGAACTTTAATGTCCTTCTTAATATAGATCCCAATATATTATTATCTCTTTATGCAACATCTTTGTAAATTTTAGGATTCCACTATATAGATTCCCAATGGGGATTCCATAGCTCAGTCATGATGATAAATAGCATTTTATTGAGTCTCTATTTTGGGGTGTTGTATGTGAGGTATTTCTACAAGATAGATATAGAAAAATGGTTACACTCATAAAATCGTGATTTGATCAAACACTAGTGGATTAGGTGGATAATCCATGTCAGTTTTAGTAGATGACAGTTTCAATAGTTTAAGATGATGAACCAAGTACATTTATTATGTCCCTAGAGTTTCAAGATTAGATATATTATATATTTTATGAAGATATAGACCATTATCCATTAGAATATTGGTTGGAGTCTGTAGTTTGTGTATTCCAATTCATATGTATTCCAACAAATTAGATGTTCAAGGTTGGGATTGGACACATTTTTATTGTAGTGAGATGTTTTTGGGGTATGGTGACCAAGGAATTTAATGGGGTGATAATTTATTTATTAGAGTTTGAGCATTTGTTACATAATGTTCTTTTCAAATCTACAAGGAACATAGTGTTTATTTATGAGCTTCTTAAGTAGGGTTTTGAGATAAATAGATTTATTGGAATCAAATCTATAAAGTGGGATTGGGTTGTGTAAATCATGGGGTTGAGATATTAGATAGTAATGGTAGGAATCAAGAATCAATCTCCTAGTATAGGAGCCATAATCATTCTCAAACTCGGGCTTGAGGCTTTACAACAATAATGCATCTTAGAATACTTAAATGTCACTCACATGGGTGATAATATGCTTTTGATGGAAAATTTAAGGTTTTCTTAGACATGCTTAATCATCATACAACTGAGGGAGGTCTTTTAATTAAGGTATATGTTCTAACTATTTTTTGTATGATTCAATATATGATGTATATATTATCTATTATATATTTATTAAATTTCAACAAAGGTTGGATCCATTCTTTTTTTCCCTTATCCTTTCTTAGATTGTTTGGATTTTTTGTATATTCTATGGCCCATTAGTTGTGGTTGGAAATCTCTATACAGAGTGATCCCCCAATTCTAGAAATTTTCTGATAGTGTGAGATTATGCATAGTGGATATAATTTTATATGTGATCCCTTATGTGTTTCAATGAGACCTTATTAACTCATTATGGGTGTTGACTCACAAACCATGATGCATGCCTAGATAAACTATAATTGTTGGAGAATAAGCATCCAATGTTCAAGACATACAATATTCTCCTCTAATATTGAAGAGTAATTACTATAATAATGATTAAGGAACATGATTAAGAATTGGTAGCCAAACTCTCATGAGTTGATAGGAATTTCCATTGGCCAAATAATCTCTTCAAACCCAATTTCCCACCAGTAGTGGATAGGTATATGGATTTCGTCCCCACTGATTCCTGAGACTACCTTCAGAATGGGATTTCAAAATCTATTTTAACTTACACCATTTGACTGAACCTAAATATTAGGTAATGTATTAAATATCCCCTGTTGTTATCTGCGATATGAAGGTGCAATTGGATAAACATTATAAAATAAACTTCATTAGACCTATTGTGTCTCTGGGGAGACTATGGTGCTGTTCACTAAGATTATGGATAGGATATTGAAACTATGTGTTTATTGCCATTGACTATATTTGTTGAAGATCACGAAAAAATGCCTATTTAAGGGGATTGATGATCTCTTAGATTTTATTAAAGGAGAAAAATAGTTCTCAATGATTTATGTTATGTTTAATTATCACCAATTATAGTACACAAGGAAGATATCCATAATATAATATTCATTTTTCACCATAATCATTTTGAGTTCTTGGTGATGCCTGCTAGTTTGAATAATACCCTTCTTTTGTTCACGAGGCTCATGAACCAAATCTTCAATACCATCATGAATCATTCCATGGTAGTCTTTATTGATAACAATATCATATATTCTACATGATAGGAATAAAATGCAATGTATTTTAAGATTTTTTTTGGGCATGTACGACATATCTATCTTCATTGTATGATCCCAATGAAAAACTTCTAGATTACAGGGGCTCACATTATTAGGAATGTCATCTATAATCATGGTGTAGCTATGAACCGGGAAAAGACATAAGAATTTATATCTTGAGATCCACTAAATATCTTTTTAGATGTGGAGATATTCGTTTGTTTGGATGTTTGCTGTTGTATTTTTTTAGAAATGAATTTCAAGGATTATAGACCGATTGAATACCTTGACATGAGAAGAGAAGTGGTTTTACTAGACTGAGTAGTTGTAGAATTTAATCACGGATTTTGGTTAAACTTTAAATAGTTCTCAGATTATGAGACTTATTGGGGAGGTTGTTGAGTACGGGGTGTTCCGTGATTCCCCTAGAGAGTGGATCCCTGTGAGTTGATGTAGATTTAGATATTGAATACTTATAGTTCTAATTAGTTCAGACCCAAATATTATATCTTCACAACCCATGACTCGGATATGGTAGTATTAATATTCTTCTTGAATATGGGGAGGCATTATCATCTATTTGATCACTTTATTGTTTATTATAGTCATTGGAGTCTTAGTTGAATATTCTCATATAGAGACCCCAATATGAGATAGAGATGTTGGATAGAGTTCCTATAGGAGTAGAACATTGATATATTCTATAATCCTTGGAAAGGAATTATGGTGGTTTATAAACATAGTATGATGTTTTTTTCTTCCTTAGTGGAGGAGGCATTATAGGAGTTGGAATCATTGTTTCCAACCTAGTTCTAAGATATAGAGATATATATCTTCATTAAATGGTTATAAATCTTCTAGTTTTTTATCATGTGATAGAGGCACAGATTGGAGACATCAATATTTATGTTTCTTATACCTTGACATCCTCAAGTGATGCGCCATATGGGTTTTTTTGAATATAGGGAACACATTATCATTTTCAAATGAGAGAAAATGTTTCTCATCACATTATGTGCGAAGTTTGTGAGGAAGATTTAAACCCCTTGGTGATACACCATAGATTGGAAAAGATGCTCGAAGACCCTCAATAATGGTTTTGGTAGACTAGAATAGGGTTGTGTATTTTCATCTATGTTTCTTGATGCCTCAAATTTCAACAAGTGAAGACATAGCATTAGGTTCGAACAAGTTTGGATCAACCTCTTCAGACTCTATAGTAGTAGTGGGATGGATTAAAGTTATATATTGTGATGAAAATTATATGGATAATTATAGTCCAAAACACTATTTGGGTGGTCATTAGTCAACATACCAAGTTTCCTTAATTCTTTAGCTTATTGGATTAGACTTTTGTGGTGTGTCTTATATACTTTAATCTAAAGGAGGTGGCATTTCTACATGTATTTTCCTCAATGGTTGTCACTTATATGTTGATTTGTTTGCATTATAGTTCTAGACTGGCTTCTAGGTGTCCATTTAGACCTATTTATGGATAATAGTTTTTTTTATTCTATAAAATGTATCGGAAGAGAAGACCATTCATGTTTTGGAGGATAATCTGATACCCTATCTGTTTGTTCTCTATTATAGCTGGGAGGGACACCTACACCTAATGTATTTTTAGTATTATAAAAGTTATCACTTGACTATTGGAATCGAAACATTTTAGGTCTTTTATGAGATGCCTTATAGATCACACATATTCTAGATGAATATAGGTGATTCTTCGCCTAGTGGGGAAGATCTAGGGCATGAGATGATGAGGAAATTTTAGCTGATCTAGGAGAAAATTAATACTTCACAGCTTTAGAGATAATCTTATACATACCAACATCATTGGAATTTGATGTTCAAGAAAGGATATCATGAATTCCTAAAAAATACCCCATGATAATATATTTTCGAGGTTGTCCGAGGTATCTATATATTTTATTGGTTTATTGGTCCTTTCAAGATTCTTTGTAGGGTTATCGAGTTTATTTACTGCTTGGTATTATCCAAATATTTTCACCTAGTTCACTACATCATCCTCATGTCATAAATGAGGATATTGGTGCATGGCCTATTGTATGTTATCGATAGGGGAAAACTATGTGGTTTGTATGGTGTCTCATCTTTAATGTACTCATTTTCCATTTATTTTTTGAAGGATATGATCCTTTAGATATGAACCATTCCATTGGTCTGTGTGCTTTGGAAGCACAAGAACCACTAAGATATCTCATGGGATCAGGGTAGATATATGTGGTATTACTACCATTTGAATTTAAAGTGGGCGTAAATTTTAGGGGTTAAAATCATTGAAGTTGGGGATAATTTAATTTAATTTATTTTCATGTATATACATTATGTATATTTAAATTATCTATTTTTGGTTTTTTAACTCAGTGTGGTGTTTTGGTTGTCATAGGGACTTGAAATTGGTTTATTGAATATATTAAATATATTTTTCTGTGTGAAAATATCATTTTTGAAATAATGGAATTCATTTTGATAAAAACCGTGGATGTTAAATCCCATACC
This sequence comes from Viscum album, assembly GCA_963277665.1. Lineage (NCBI taxonomy): Eukaryota > Viridiplantae > Streptophyta > Magnoliopsida > Santalales > Viscaceae > Viscum > Viscum album. Next base: position 2,137,124,269 of record OY728128.1, on the reverse strand, counting down.
ACTAATATATTCATAACATTGGTTTAACATTATAAACGATATAAGGCCTATTCGCATCAGACCCTAGGTTGATGCACTATTGTGAAAAGTTGTTAGACGAAATAACAATATTAAATTAAATTATTAATTTATTTCTCTAAACCAAATATGTGTCCTATATAATCCTATTTATGAAAAATTTCCACAGTTAGATATATGGCCCTGGGATAATTTCAAAAGATAGAGGGAGAGACACCGTGAGAAAAATCATTAATGATGAATGTGAGGGGAAAATCCATGGATTAATGATTGGATTATGTAGGGCAGTTAATTGATGGTAGAATTCATAGATATCTCTAACACCATCATCGAATATTTGTGTTTACCAATAGTTGATATAATTTCTAGGAATGGATTTTTTATTTTGGGATTCCTTCCCCATAATTTTCAGTTTGGAACATGGATTTTATATCTTCTTAATTTCCATTATTTTTCTTATTTTTCACATGGAACAAATGTTTAATTTTTTTGTTCTCATTATTGATTTAATTTGATTCAAAAGATTCAGTTTTTTTATCTCTTTGGTTTCTAGGATTGTTATTAATGGAATATTTTTCTATTACACTATATGATTTCAGTTATTTTTTTGTGATTTTTCTCTTTATCTCATCACATGTTCATCACAATACTGCGGTGGGATTTTAATTTAATTGACAATATACATTGAACTTTGGTCAAAACCATTATTGTATATTTATATGTGAGAGTTGATAGAAATAGTGATTTTTATGATAAATAAGAATTTTTTATGGATTTTAGATAGAAGATAGAGATTTGAACCATGGGCATCAATGATAAGTGTAATTTATGTTCAGGTGGGTTGATAGAACTATTATCTTTAAGGGATGGATATCTAGAATCTAGATACCAGCATGGATTTGGAAAATTTCAATGAAAATACATGATTCTTTGGAAGATATGGAGGAAGATCCACTTGTTTTAGAAAATCATAGGGAGGAGGATTAACTTTATATGAATAGAACTCATCTACGCTTCATCTATTTTAGGGAAACACATGCTATATAGTATGAAAATCTATAAAAGGTAAGATTTCATGAATGGGTTAAGTATCACAAGGCTATGTGGTAGAAAAAAATTCCTTGTAACCCTAACCATGTAGTGATGTACCCTAATAGAAAATCTATATACTTCATTTGGGATGTTCTACCTCTCATATCACCTTATTAGAGACCATAATTAGGGTCCTGTGTAGTCCATTTTGAGTATAATTGCATAAAAAATGTGATGGATTCCTTTTTTCATATTAGATACACATTAAAAGGTGGTGATAGTGGTTCAATTCTTCTAGAATGGTAGGATAACATTGATTCCCTAGTGTAACCATCAGTGTTGATGCTCTGGTCTTTCACCCTTAATTGTGGAAATTTCTCTCATGTAATAGGTCTCTAATTTTCTTTATATAGCTAGGTTTTGTAGACAATATACATATCAAGGTATGATACCACAAAATGTGAAGTTTTTAATCCCCTAACATCAAGTTATGATAGGGAATGGGTTCACCACTTGAGTAAGTACTACCATGATTATGAAATATTCTAGTGAGGCATTGGTCCTCTATTATATTTTCTACAATTTATGTGGTAATGAGACATGGCTTAAAAATTTATGGATCTATGAGAAGACTTGAAATTTATGGTTGGTTTTTATAATTGAGATCGCTTTCTCTCTTCACAAGAGTTTCTCGATGTGAATATATGTATCTTATGGTATTCTTCTCTCAATTTTTTTTATTTGAGTTGACTACCTCATTTTATTACTCTATTTATGTTATTTGTGGAATATTAATAGGTATTATATAATAACCACTAAATGGGATATTATTTCACATTTAGTGTCTTATATAGATGATAGGAATCTTGTAAAAGACTTTGGATGGCCCAGATTTGTTGGATATTAGATTTACTAATGAGGATTAGACCATGTAAGGTGGTAAACTCCTGAGGTATTTTATAGGGTTACATCTTCCATCCTCAATAGTTTTTATTGTTTGGATACCTAAAGTTAATGGGAATGCATATATTATGGGAATTTATTTTTACTGTCTACCATACATTTCTATTTTTATTATACTTTGATGTATACCGGTGGTTGTGGAAAATATTTATTTACACTATTGGTGTTTCATAATTTATTATCGACACTACACAATTATTTAAAGATATGTGTGTGTGAAAATGTGAAATAGGTTGTGGACTCCCATCATGTGAGATATTTCTACTAAGTGTTTGTCGTTATCCCTTGGATAAATGGAGGTGAGTTGGGGTGGAAAACTTATCTGACTACCAATCCAAATGGGACCCCAGTGGGATGGGTCATGTCAACAGTTGATCATCCTTCTTATTTCTCTTCTTCTTTTTCTAGATGGAGATATATATATATATATACACTAACAAATCACTCAATAATTATTCCTCAATATGCTTGTTCTTATTCTCCCGATTTCTCCTTGTAGTAAATTAGTAGCTATAGATTTTCAGGTTTTCATATTTTCTTTATCTACAATATTTCATGAACTCTTTTTTAACTCAAAAGATATTCCAATAATAAAATTAACAAATAAACTGCATATGGATTAATATATTAGTATTATTTTGACATTAGGAATGAATCTAATTATTCCTCAAATAAAATACCAAAATATTCACTTCAATATCCCAATTTTTATGAAGATCATACAACACAACATTTCTTATTGAATGAAAAACTCTCTATATAGAATGATAGCACACACAAAAGCCTTGTACAGATTCACTTTTGATTATGTAATCAATCTAAGATACTTAAAACCATACTCATTTTTTCAATTATTCATATATGAGAACATCTAGAAGCTTTTATCTAGTATAATATTCATTATTAACTTATTTAGTAATATTTAATTCACTAACAGGGCATATCTATCATCAACTGATTTTTCTTTTCCATATTTATGAAATCTTGAAATCATTTCATTTCAGGCATAGAAAAAAAATATCCTTTCACAATATATTATCTTTATAATTCAACTATATCATCTCAAAATACATTATTCTTTTAATAATATCTTGAGTTTTGATATATCTTTATGAGAATTATTCTTGAATATTCAGTAGTTTCATATTTCTTCATCATGAACCTTATTCAATTTATCCTTCTATAAAATCTAGCATAAAAATTGACTTCACTAAAATTCATGATATTTTAAAAATGAATGAATAGATCCATAATCGTTAATATCATTATTCACATTAGATTATATAATCCTAGAACATTATATTGTTTTTCTGAAAATACCAAATTTCACTGAGGCATGATGTATATGTAGGGTTTATCTATACATAGAGTAGTTACCACTCAAGTAATAAATTAATAGTGTTTTATCAGATTCCAAAATGATACATATGTTGATCAAGGATGATGTTTAAATATTATAGAATCATCCTTATGTAGATGTTCAAATCCGGATTAGGTTTAAGGTTGAGGTTTACTAAATATTGAAATCATGTATATGCAACACTAGATGATATAATATAGAATGACTTTTAAAAAACATTTACTGTCTCGAGGATGAAATGATTCTCAAGAAAACCATGGAATCATCCTTATACACTATTTAATATTTTTTACACATAGAATGTCAATTCCTAAACAATGTGATGATAATTATCACACTTAATAGGTACTTGGCCAATTTTCATATTTTCTTCTTGGGATGCCACAACATATATAACCTAAATCTACCCTTATCCACCCATAATCCAAAATTGTTTGAATATTAACTCTAACAGTAAATATTCTATATATACCAATGATGGTTCGTCAAATATCAAACACTTCGATAACCTATTCAAGTTATCATTAATAATTATAAAAAATTCTCCAAATTTTTTCATAGTAGCTAGAATCATAGAACCTTTCTAAAATAATACAAATAGTAATTTCACATTTGTTTTACCTTTCTTGGCTTTAGGATCAGTTCACCTATCACCTAAGTTATGTCCATCGTATATATTTCACATAATATAGTTTGTATATTCATATACCCAAATAAATGGGCATCATTTCCACTTCATTAATTTGATGTATACTCATTCTTTCACCCACTTCATTCATTTATATTAAGATCAATACATCACCAAATATTTTTATTTTACATTATTATTTTTAAATGAAAAATACTAATTAACAAAAAAATATAAATTAAATCCAAGGGAACTTCAATCTACCTTTTGGAATTTCTATCAAATAAAAAATCGATCAAAATTCCAATATATTTATTCTTCATCTAATTGACTATAAATACAAAGGGAAATGTATTCCTACCCATATTGACTTTACAGGTAACCCTTGGATGGTTCTTCTACAAACTTATTGATATCGCACACTTATAAGGGAAGGGAACTAACTCATCTAAATTTATTAAACACCCAATATACCTATTAATATTTCACATTAAATATTCAAAATTAAAACCATAATAGATGTGTTTCAATTGTCAATAATTGTTTCATAAATAAAAATACAATAATTATACATGGGTTAAACCATTATAGAAAATAAGAGAGGACAATTTTAACAATGAATATGTCCATAATCAAATATCAATGTGATACCACTACTGACATTAAAATCAGGGGTGCAACAAAAAAATTAATTTTCATGGATTATCATGTCACTTAATTTCACTTGAACACACAACATAACATTTAATTTGAAGCACATTTCTTCCCCATTTAGTAATATACCTCCCCTTTGATAAAAATATTCAATAAAAATTAAAATAGTGATAGAAATTTAAAATCATACCACATTTTCTATATTCTTTAGGGGTTTTCAAAAATTATAGAATCAATATAAATTCATAAAAATATCATATAATCATAACTTTTGAATTATCCCTCAAAATAGATTGTCTCTAAACTCAGTCTACATAAATTACCACAAATTGAGATTATAAAAAAAATTGATTTGGGAATATGGTTGACATTTAAAAGCTCTTTAATGTGATCCAAAGTGTTGATATTGTTTTATAAACTAATATAATCCTATAAATAAAGGTATAATGTGTGTTTACATTTTAATTCATTCATCCATATTGAATCTAAATTTTTGTTTTCCCTTAAGTAGCATGGAATTATTGTAGATGTTATGTTTCTCTTTATCAATGATTTTTTTACCTTTGAAATTAGATATGTCTGAATAATTTTAGCATGATCCATTTTCTTATCCTTTTCCAACTACCTTAGATGTATTATAAAATAATATTTCTTCACATGATCAAAAAATAGTTTTTTTACTCCTCCTTTACAATATATTTCTTCTAATATTGATTCGTGGGTGCACTCCCTTTATTTATTGTTTGAGGGGAATAATCATACATCTAACAGCCACATAAACTACCATAGTTAACCTTCCACACACATTTTATCTAAATTTCACTTTAACTATAGGAAAAAATTCTCAATTTTATAACAAGTAGTTTCAGACATTAATCTTGGCTAAGAATTTATCTCTCTGATGGATTCTTTTCTTGATTTCACGCTACTCACTTTTTCAGTGGGATTCATGCCGGTATTTTATTTATATAAAATGTTTCATATCTTACCATAGTAGTTACACATTCTTCTAGTGTTGAAATCCTCCTCTCATTTCTTTTTGAATTCTTGGGATTAGGTGATTTGATGTTTTTTATTTTTGTCACTCTTTAAGGGAGTAACATTTCCATTTGTTATATACACATTATCCAATGGTGGCCTTCCTTGTATTTAAGATGTGAATAATACCTTGTATGGTTTTACTAATATTTATCATTGTATGAACCATCAATGTTTCAAAACTCATATAAATTTTCAATAAACTCAATTATATTCTTCATGTACAAATTTCACTCTTTATGTGTAGTCTACTTCATTCCAACTTTTTTCCAATTTTTTTGAGATTTTCTCCCATTTAATTTGGGCTTCCTAGTACTTTTACACAATGATATGTTTTACCATAAATAAATATCCATATATAAAAACCTAATATATAAATTACAGGTTTCAATTAACCTTTTTCCTTTTATTTTTGGTGCAGTACATCCAGTACTACATGCTTTCTTTTTTTGGGTAGAAACTGCACATTTTTCAGCTCTATTTACTATGAATTGTTTCTTGTACATGAAAACCTCCACCCCTAATGATGTGGTGTTTCTTTCATAATTTATACTCTTAAAAGGTTTTATATAACTTATACCTTTTCATACAATTCCAAAAAAAATTATAATATATGTGAACAAAATTTCTAGTGTTTCAGGATACCTAATTACATAATCATGAAGTGGATACTTCACCAAAATATCACTTGATATCATTACAACAATCATATGTACCTATTAATGAAATATTGATTTAAAAAAAACTATATTTTAGGAATCGTTCCTTTAATAACTAGGGAGGTTTCAGGTTGCGATGCTTCCATATTTCTCAACCATAATTCCATTTCTAAGCACTTCATAATGAGGGAACATTTTTCTTCCTTAATTGATTTGATCCTACCTTCCCAATCACTTTTTTACTTATTATTGTGTTCCTTTGGTATTATTCTATTTTTTAGATAAATAATAGTGCCTTTTATTTTTTATCTTATAATTTATATTCATTAACATTGTGTGTATTTTTGTGGGATTCTTCTTGTTCATGGATATTTTCATCACAAAATTTTCTCATATTCTTATCATTGAAAAATTGAATGTTTCCTTTATCCAATGAAAATTTATCTATATATATATATAAGGATTTATCCTTATATTTCAAATACATTATAAGAGGGTTTCTTTTCAACATATTTCATTCTCATTAAATTTTAATTACTTCAGCTTCATCTATCAAAAATAATTTTTCATCATCTATCTCTAAAATAAAAACAAATATAAGACAAAACAAATATGGGGAAAATTTATTCAACAAATCACCAAACCAAAGGTATAGGTTATCAAAAATATACAATATAATATGTTTCATTATATAATTAACTTTTTTCTTCATAGGATACATGATTAAGAAGCAAAAATATTTACCACCCTTGTTACTTTTAGTTAGTGGTATTTCTTATTTCATCGTAGAATTCTCCTTAAAATTATATACTTATTTTCTCTTCGTATTTTTTAATGTTTTGATTGTGGATATAAGAAATATTTCTTCCATTAGAGGCACCTCAAATTAAAATATTCACTTTTTCCAATAAAGGAAATCCTATATTTTTTTTACGGAAACCTATATTTTACTTGATACCAATTTTACTGCCATTAAATGATGAGTGAAAACACCTATGTGGTAAATTAGGTGTTTCCAATTTTTAAAAAATTTGGTTTTCTATTTGATAATTTTACCCCTTATGAGTTTAATAATTTTTCTAGTTATAATAGTTTGATCATTTTTTATTCATACTAGAAATCAATACCACATGCAATTTAGGAATGAATATAAAAGATACATGGGGTATTTTTATATTTTTTCGGTTATAAGGCATAAAACATGCCTTGATTTGTTAATCACTATAATAATATACTATCCATTATAATCAATCACTAAATAAAATGGTTGGGTTATCTGATACATAAATTAATTCCAACTATCAATACAATTTAAGGCTTCTCAAAGTAATTTCGAAAACTCAAATTATTTTTCAATCTATAGATTCACACTGTGTTTTCATTTAATACCATCAGTCATAAAGTTTCCACATATTCCCCCTTATAAATACAACCATAGATCCTCCTTGAATTCAATCCCTAATATGAACATGGATGATATAGATTCCATAAAAAGGAAATCCTTATACTCAATAGAAGGAATTTTACTACAAGTAGTTATTTAAGAAAACTGAATAAAACTTAGTCATTATTATATCTCAACGTCACAAATTCTCAGTAGAATATTCTTACCTAACTTCTTAAATCGGTCTTCTCGTACTCTATAATTATCATATCTGATGATAAAAAATGTATAAACAAATTCAATATATCCTCTTTTATTTTAGTTTATTCTTATCATTACAGTGTCACAATAATCTATTCTAAAAATTAGGGTTATATCCTTCTTCTTCCTTTCACTTTCATACCTAGAAAATGGGTAGCTTTAGTATAGGTTCAGATTATCTTACCTACCTTTCTAATGATTTAAAAGACTTTTACTTCTGGTTTTTATTCACCCTATAATTTGAGAGGTCTCTATACACTCACATCTCCATTTCTATTGTTTCCTCATGAGGCTTATTATCATTCTTCCATATTCTCATTATATTCCCTTATCCATAACTGATATTCCTACTTTCTTATTTTCATCCTCCTCAATATTTTAATCATTTAACATGATTCAGTGGTTGTATTAAATAAAACTTTTAATTTACAATATGAATAAATTAAACACTCATGATACTTTTTTAGTTGAAAAGAATTATTATAAAATATAAATTTTTTCTCTGTGATATTTTGTCCACTATTTTTCAACTCAAAGGATATTACAAGGATTGAATTCATGAATTAAGCACATATGGTCAAAAATATTTTTCTTTTCTTCTAAAATAGGCTAAAATATTATTATTTCCTCATGAACTTCAAACAAATTACACTTTAATATATCTAGTTGTATAAAGATCTTATAAAATAACATTTATTATTGTGTGTAACTATGTATTTGAATAATGGGAGATTTCACAAGAACCATGTAAAATTTCACCAATAGTCCATACTTAATTACAGAAACATACATCCACGAAAATTTTCTTATTATTTATTCTACCTCTATGTATAGAGTTCTTTCTTGTAGATGTATCTTTATTCGTAACTCAACCAAAAATAGTTATTTCATTGAAGGTGAAACTTTAACATCAATAAATTATCCAATTTCATATTTATGAAATCATGAAATATTCGTTGTTTTAAGAATGGGAAGCATCATATACTTCCATATTTACATCTCTTTAACACTAATTCACCTAATATCACAATAATTTATATTTTATTTAATGTCCTGGGAATTTTTGTATCTTCAACATCATTATTCTTGAAAATTCAGTAATATCATTTTTCTTCATCAAGAAAATAATAATGTAGATACGACCATAAGCACAAGAATGAATATTGGAATCACTAAGCTTCATGATGATTTGTATAAGAATTTATAGCTATTGAATCATCAAATATTATATTATAAAAAGATTAAAAATCTGAAAATAGTATCTCTCAATATGTAAAAAAACTGAAATTTCACTTTGTTATATGTTTAGATAGGTAGAAATCATCCATACAAAGAAAAGATGATGCTTACGCATCTGTGGTATGATTTTTAGAAAGATACCAAAATAGGACACATGTTGAGAAAGGGTGATAATTATATAGGACATTATCGTCCTTACAAAAATTATCAAATCATGTTTATATATAGGGTTGAGGTTTACACAAGAATGAATAAAAGTATAAATTGTACTAGATGATGCTAACATCAAAATTAATTTTCCAATTTTGAATGAAATTATGATGAAATGATGATTATGAAAACTATGGATTCATCCCTTCACATATCTAGAGATGATTTTTATACATTCCAAGATTTTTATTACCCAAATCAAGGGTGATTATTATATATCATAAGGACTTAAATGATTATCATATTTTTCTATAGTGAGTTCATATCCTCATCAAGGAAACTCTAACCTTATTCACCATTCATCCTAGAGGTTATGAATACAAACTCTAATAGTCAACATGTTATTTCATCAAATGATAGTTCTTTATGTCACCATTAGTTAAATCTCTCATTCATTCTAGCATTAACCTTTGTTAATAACATTACACAGGTTGTAGATAGCTTCTTCTAGCATTTCTAAACTACTTTAGATAGTATAATATATATTTGGTACATGCTTTAACTTCAAAATAAGCTATCTAATAGTCTTATATATGTAATTATCAATGTATTCTCCTTCATAGAAACTACATTTTAATTTACCCAAATACATGGAAAATATATCCTCTTCATTTATTTGGAAGATACTCAATCAATCACTTATTTCATTCATTGGGTGGATACTCAATCAATATCCAATGAAAAAAAATTCATTATTACATTAACAATGAAAAAAATTATAATTAACAAAAAATACAACTTAAATCTAATAGAACATAATTATGGTATATCTTCAATATTTTGGAAATTAGGAATAGATGAACATACATTCAATAATAAAATATTATATGGAATGTATAAGGATACTGAAGGGTAACACTTAATTTTTCTTCAATATTACATAAATAAAGCCTTAAATACTTTATAATAATCATAAAATAATTATAATTCATTTTTAAAAAATAGTTTCCATTATTAACTTTTTTATGGATCAATTATATTCATTTATCACTTAATTTTTAATTATTATTTATTTATATTAAATTTGGATGTTTTTAGTTTTTAATGTTCATGTAGTGTTACGTTATAGAAATCTCAAAAATCATTCATTTTGAATGATTTTATAATTTCTAGAATAGTCATGTTTCTATAATACATGTCACATGATGATTATTAATGCTCCATTTTTATTCCAATTATGTACTTGTAAGGTTCAAATAGATTAAATTAATAGCATTCTTTTTTGAGAACTTAAAACATAATATTTTATATTAATAATTTGAAAAAATAATATTACAATTATACATCCATAAAAAATTATTTAATTATTAAAATCATATCATACCATTAAATAGGTTTTAGTAACCATCGCTGATAAATGTATAATTATAATATTTAATCTTTAAAAAGTGTTAAACTAGATCCATAAGTAAGTGTATGTGATGATAAAAGAAAATGAAAGATTAAATTTTAGTACTTATAAAGAAGAAATTCTATCTTACCTTGGTAACGTTCTTTGTTTTGAAGGATTTATGATATCTTAATGAAACCCTAACATATATAACAAGGAATAAAAATTAGAGACAACATGGGATGAAAATAGTGATGAATATAAATTTTATGTGTGTTTTGGAAAGACCTTCATGGTGTCTTTTTATAGGTGAGAATGGGTCTTATTTTTAGAAATACTCAATCCATAATGAGTTAGGAATATAATTTTGCTAGTAATATGGCCCAAAACATAGAAAAATAATGGAGTTATATCATGAAAAAAACATCCACATAAGATGGTGTAAATACTTTGGGATATTATATCACATTACACATTAGTTCAATAATTTGATTCATTTACCTCCAATAATGGTTACTTTCAACTGAATAAATAATTTTCCCAAAAAAATTAAATCTTTCATATTTTAAAATTTTTAAATAAAAATTACAAATATTAATTTACCATTATGAATTTATTTTATTAAATCTCAAAAACTATGATTTTAAAATAAAAATAAATATCATGTATCAAACATATTTTTAGAGAAGTAATGTTTTATACAATAAATATTTTTGTTCTTATTTCATAACAATTATAAATAATAAGTGAATGTAAAGAAATATGATTATATATAAAAACAATGTATTTCACTAAATTTCATATAATAAACAATAAAAATATACATTTTAAATTACACCTTATAACATTTATTAAAATGATGTTTTTAAATAAAAAAATAGATCATCAACAATTAAGTTTTATTTTATTTTAAGTATTTTATTATTACATTATTGTTTTTATACTAATCATTCATTAAATATAAATGATCTTTATTATTAATATCATTCCTTAAAATTAATAAATTTAATTAGAAATACACCAAGAATAAAAATAATTTCATTAAAATAATATATATATTCAATAATGATTTTTTATGGTATTATTTTTTAAAAAAAATAAATATATTTTGTATAAAATATATTATTTATGATGATATATATATTATTAAAATTTACAGAATCTAGGAAATAACTATATAATGATAATTCCAAACATGAGAATTTTTACAGTTATTATACCCAACTATTATGGACCTTTTATAATAGTTAGATAACTAATATATTACCAGAATTAAATTATATAAATTCATTCAATTATAAATAATCAAATCATAGTTATCAATCCCTTAATTTTATTTAATTTTTTTTTTCAAAAAAAATTCCATTCATATTATATATTTGGTTTAACTAAAAATGATTCTCAATGGTATAGATTGTATAGGGGATTACATATTTGTAAAATAAACCTTTTTATTTATTTATTGTCTCATTTTAATTTATATAATTCTATAGAAACTAATCATCTGTATTTTTTAATACTTTCTTTCATGTAATTTTATTTTATTGTTCTATTATTCAGTAATGATGTTCGATTAATTTTATTTGTATCTTATAGGATTTCATTGACACTGAATTTTCTATCTGAATAAAACAAGTGGCATAAAGAAAAAAAATACTTAAACCCATGATGATACGTTAATCCAACATTGGAATACTATCCCTTGAAATTTTAATTTTCATTCACCAATAAAATAAATTTGAGGGTATCCTTTAAATATGAATAAATTGGTATATATTATCCATTGATAAATTAATAATAATATCTTTGGATACACTATAAATAATTTTAATTCCCTTGTAATAGCAATATTTGGAGATTTTAGTAATTCTCAATCATTTTTAAAGTATTTTATTTAGTGGGTAAAAGGAACCATACATGTTATCCAGTTTCAAAAATAATACCTTGAATTTCTTTTGAGGCATCAATTAGTGAACACCATCTATCCTATTCACATTCAAAATAGTTGATTGAAAAGATGAATTTTTCATGCTTAAAGCACACAAAACATTACTTTTTAATCTTGTTTATACATATCTCGTGAACTAATGGATAATAAAATTCATTTAAAGATAGAGGTAATTTTTGCATAAAGGATTCAATGACAATTCTTCCTTATTGTAATAAAAAAATTATTTAACCCAAGGTGGTTAGTCTATGTAATGAATAATAATATCTTATGAAAATCATTGTGGAAAATTGTATGAATAAATCAATTCTATTATTTCATTTCATATGAAACCAATATTATAACTTATTAAAATTTTAATTTTATTATGACACTATTGGATTAATATATGAGAAAAAAATTAGTCTTATACTTATTTATGTTTTATCCTCTTATTTTCATTATCCTAATCCTAGAAAATAACAATGCCTCACTTTGATTCCAACTGAGACAACCTAAAAATTAAATACATATATTTTATACCATTATTAAAAATATAAATCACATCTCACAAATAAAAAAAAATCCACGGAAAAAAAATATTAGAATCTTTAAATATTTGTTACATAATCATCTTGTTAAATAATGATTATTTAAATTATACAATAAAATTTTTTCTAAACATTAATATCTCATATATGTATCCCTATACATAAATCCTTGGGGAAATATAAAAAAAATGAGAAATTCATTATCTAAAACACCTAGAAAGGTGTAAAATAATATAAATAAATAAAATATTATTTATCATTATCTAATAAACAAAATGGGAACAACACCATTGGATAAATGGAATGATTAATAGAATGAGTTTTTGGAATTATAGAAGTGATTCCAAGAACATAGATCAAGGAATTGAAAATTTAATTTTATTAATGAAAACATAGCATATATCATGTGATAAAAGATTAAAAAAATATGAAAAAACATGGTTCATAGTTCCATTGATAAGGAGTGTGGCATAATAATAAGAATATAAAATCAAAAAATTGTATTAAGGGGAACTACCAAGGAATTCATATCATAATAGATTAGTATTTTCAAAAATATCATATAATATAATATGTTGGGAAAATTACAAACCCTATATAGTGTATTAAGCATCACTACCCAAATCCTACAACATAGTTGATTGGGAATCGCTGCCAATATCCCATAGTAATCTCATGAGATATAAATAATTACCCAATGCACTAGTGGGTTATATAATTCTAGGCCCACCAATGGAATAATGATAAACCATACATATTTGTTATATATTAAACAATCGGAATCCATAACGTAATTAACACATTAAAATAAAAAAAGTTTCACATAAAATTTTATGAGGCATAAAAATAATCAAATGAATGAATGATAATGATAACATGAATGTAAGTTATAATATCAAGACATCTATTATCAATGAAATATTAGATTAAATAGTTTCTCATAAATAATAAATGGATATAAAGTCATATAAATAGTTTTATTCAGTCAATTGAATGGTATTTTTATATATGTGAATGATCTTCAATCAAAAGAACGATGTATAGTTTTACATTTATTTTTTTGGTGACTGATTAACACACAATCATAGAAGCATATATAATAAGAGACTAAAATTATAGTATTGTCCATGCTTGGTACTTAAAACCATTTATAAAATAAAATGAAGAAAAATTTTGGTTCTATGTAGTGATGAATGGGTGATCCTAATTCTTTTCAACGTTCTTTATAAATATCTCATAGAGGCATCCAAATATATACCTCGCCTAGGTTGTATCCATTGGTTGAAATGTCTCACCCATAACATGGTAAGGATCATCCTCACATTCCTTATATTATACTATCTCACTAGTCAATGTTTAAATAATGAAGATAGATTCAAAGGGAAGGAAGATTTTTATAAGTCTTGGAAAATACAAAATCTCATCCTAAGGGGCTCTTCCATCTTTTATAAACCTCAACAACCATTAATATTTTACTCATTACCTTAAATTAAATTGGATTTAATGTCTTGGATAATTATACTATAAGTACATTATAATATTCAAATTATCATCTTTAATATTTAATCTAATAAAGGATTTATTAATAATATACTTATATGGAATATTCATGAATGTTAACATTTAATGTTAAAATTACAATAAAATAATTGTGTTTTAGTGTGGATAGTAAAATATGATTGTCTATATTGAATTATATTATAACATAGTCAATCATTACAAAATTACACTTATGTAGTGGAAAATGATATCTCTATATAATTTATTATAACAGCCTGAACAATTATAAATAAAATTTCCCTTATAATTTAATCAACTGTATCATTATGTAATATGGTTAAAAAACATTTGTACTTATTTTTTTATTATATATTTTCATATTTAAAATGTTTTTATATATCTTTATAATTGATAATATATCAACTGAAAAGTGATCACATGATTAGTATAAATATAGGACTTTAACAAATCGAATTAACATGGAAAAAGTAAGTGATGGCTTCAACCACTTGGAGCATACCCTATGAAGCCCATTTACCAAATATTATGAGGGAGGGAGAAAAATGGGCTTTGAACTTCACCAGTCCAAAGAATATATTCAACAACTTAAGAATTAGAGATATTATTTTTAGGAGAAGTTCAATCTCATTGAGATCATTACCCATACTATGTATGTCGAACCACCTCATGATAGTGTCATAATGACACACCTTACATTTATGGTGTTTGGAGTTATATTAACGAGATATGTATTACAACCATATCTATATGAGCATGTACATTATTTTTTATAGAATATTAGATATATTTTCATTTTATTATTGTTACATTATAAATTCTTTTTATTTTCATACAATAAAACCCAAATAGTATTTTTGGGTAATATTCAAATTCCATGAAGTAATTTATTTGGATGAATTAATGGATTATTTAAATAAATAATATTTTAATAAAATATTATTATAAAATAATTCTTATTAATCCAAAATTATTATATAATTTTAGTTAATTCAAATGTAATTTTTATAAGGTTTGAAAAACTATTATTGTTAAAAAAATGTGGCATTTTTTAATAAATTTTTATTTTATATTAAAAGATAAAATTCAAATATTTATAAATTTATTTAGATAAAATGAATATTATTTTTGGAATCTAAACATAGAAAATATAAAATGGCTAATTTTTTATAATTTTATGAAATATTCAAACTTTCGTGTAAAAATAAAATACTGTATAAATATACGTTGTGTATTATGCTTTCATAATGACCCAAAAGTGGTCTAATAAATACTATAAATGGTATCAATGAAAAAATAAAATTATTCCCTTTAAAATAATTATATTTCATGTTTATTTTTTTAGTTTTATTTCTCCATTATGAAACTTCTATAACAGCTAATATATTTTATGGTTTTAAAATCATTTCTTTAGGAGTATGACTGACCTCCACATAAGAAATTAAATTATTTTATTATTTTTATCCATTTACCATATAAAATAATGAAAAACACTCCCATTTTGTTGAAACCATGATCAAAAACATGGTATGCTCTGTGTTTTTGGATATTTTACTATATAGATTCCAACACCTAAGTTTGAGAAATTAAAAAAAAATCCCCACTCGTTTCATACATAAATCCCCCAGTATCCCATTTATCATAACTCAATATCCTTGGAGTATATCATTGCTCTTACTTACCCTCTTTATAGTCCTACCAAGGTTCCCCTAATCTCTCAATAATCCCCCCCCCAAGCATTTGAAATCACATTCTCAAGAAAGGGATCCTCACCTTCTATTCTTTATTCAAGTTTCTGTATTATCTAATTTCTTTTTTTTAAAATTAATAATGATGGGATATATATTTACATGTATCAATTACTTCCCATTTAATTTCCATATTATTAGATACCATTTAGCTCTCATCAGGCCATATTATGGATTTTTATGTGACGATGTTATTCTGTTGAAATGTCTCCATGATTTTTCCATGTAAAAAAGAAATTGTTTAGTGAATACCATACCCATTTCATATCAAGGTTATTAACTTTTATACACTTATACTTATATAAATTTTTACATACATGTATTTATTACACACTCCTTTACCTTGGAATTAAATATCCTGATTAATTAATCCATGTTGTGTGATATATGTGGCGCACTTAAGCGTGTGAATGAAAGGAATGTGACTGGTGCGCCTAGAATTATACAGCGCTCCAATTAATTGTGTAATGTTTAATATCATTTAACATCATTTTGGGATAGGGAGTGAACCAAATAATTTTATGACACTTTTTCCATCATGATTTCTTAGTAGTAATCCTTGACCAATGTTTATGATGGAAAGCTTTAAGTTGTTTCGACATTTCCTCTGTTATGATTATAATTTTATATAATTTCTTATTTTTCATGTTCCTTTCATTCTCAATTCCTATTTTCTAAGAAGTTTTTCCTTCTTCTGTTCTTATTAACTAACTATGATTTATATCTCACCTCTTGGTATGCATCAGTTTCTCCCTCCTTGACGGGTTTGGGTCGTTGTTTTGTTTTTTCTTCTTGAAAAATAAATAAAAAACATCTTGCAGTCATTCAAGTGTAATCTAATGTAATAAATTAGGTATTAATGTGAAATAAAGATTAAGGTTGTTATATTTATTACATTCCTCAAAATTTTATATATGCTTTGTAATATGATATAATCAAATTTTCTCTCATTATATATCCATAATCCATCATATATGAAAATATTTAGCTCAAATAAACCGAAATCGCCCACTTTAACTAAATCTTTACAGAATTAGTGAGTTTCACATTATATTGTATCATATAAAATAACATATGAAATCATATCCAAATTTTTTTGTGGATATTTTAATAAAACATTTGTTAATATATAATTTCCATCACCATGTATAACACCATATGCAATACCTTTTGAAAATACAACCAAAAATACATTTTAGATAAACTCTAAATCACATATATAGTGGCTCTATAATTGAATCTCAATCCCAATTCAATAAATAACAATGTTTGAGCCCATATTTAATTGAATCATTGAAATAAATAAAATTATTTAAATTAATAAATTTAAGATAAGAAAGTCCTATAGAAAAGAATCATTTATACTCAAGATGGAAAAATATTGGTGGGATCTATAAAAAACATACATATCTTTATTCCTATTTCTAATATCTACATAATATTAAAACAGTAATTTTTATATGATCCCATTATTTAAAACATCTATTGATCAATTAGAATGGATTATTTTAATCCCATGTTTCCTCTCCAAAAAAGATTAATTATCTATTTTTTGATTGACCAAATAGATTAATTTTCCCGATGTTATTCGCTACTATGGATGACAGCATCGCATGCCACCACAAAATAAATAATAAAATAATGGCTCTTATATATGCAAATTTTTACACACCATTTTTCAAAATCAATCAAAATCCCTTATGTCATACTCTCCATACAAGGGATTAATTGAATCTTTGTTGAACTCTAAGTGATAAATTGATCTGAAACATACCCAAACACCCCTAATTAGTTTATCCTAAAGTCTTGTATAAGAAAGGTATCAAACCATGAAGTTTCTCATGTTACGTATCTCTCAAACCTTAGGTACTAAATAAATCCAATTATAAACCATACACACCTAGTATATCAATCATATAGTGTATGACACTATATGTGGCATACTTAGGTGATCATATAATAGATGCCATTCCTTTATGCCTCATGAGAATATTTAGTCTATCTATATTTAATAATACTCATGATAATATTACGTTTTTCCAGAATATAAAACCCTATGATTAATAATTTTTTAGGGATAACTCGTGTTCATACATTGAGTTCTTAATTCAAAAAATATATAAAGCTAACATGAAAAGTTAAGGCTAACTTTAATATTAACATGATACATTTTATATCCTTATAATCCTTTGATAAAATTAACAAAACTCTAAATAAGTACATTTCTCATCATTTTCCTTATGATATACCACTATATCAACCATATGTTTTAATAACATGAATGGTTGTGTTAAACTCACTGCCTCTCTACATAATTAATGTTGCATCACTATGTGACCATCCAATAAAACCCTCCCACTAAACTATTTTAGTGAGTATCATGTATGAATTATGCATGTTCAAATAATGGTGAGACCTTCTAATCATATTACATATATCGAGGTTTTTAAAAAATGTTCTGAAAAACATTAACTACACAACATCAAATGTTTTAATGTCATTATCTTTTTTTTTATTCTTAGATTTGTTTTATAATTTCATCATCATCATCATCATTCTTGTAACCCTTTCCATCAATAATTTTCATTGAAATAAATTTCTATCTAATGTATCCCATTAAATTAATCCTTGACCATCACATCCTAAACTCTATTATAATATTATGTGATTTTCAAATTCTTAGTGTTAACAAATTTAACTGTTTAAATTTTTATTTACTAGAATAGCCTAAAATATTTTAGGATATTAAGTGACATTCCCCATGAATGACTACGAGGATAATATATAATTTATATCACATTAAACTTATCTAAGTTAAAATATACTCCCACTAGTCACTTGGAAATAATATTCTCTTATAAATATCATAATAAGATACCCAAACATAATTATGTTCAAGAAATTAACATGTATTTACATTAGTTGGAATAATTGACAAATAAAATATTTCATTTATATCTTATATCGTATTCTATATGAATAAAAAAATTTCATTAAAGGAATAAAATTTACTAAAATATTCTATCGATGTTTGGATAAAATCCCTCATATTTTAATAAATTTCTACCAAAATTCCATTAGCCTGGGTAAATTGTTTTTATCCTTTTTCAATTTAAAACATGTTATAGGAATAGATGCATCATAAACCATGTGCATAAAAACTACCACCCCATGTTTTATATATTAAATTTATTTGTAATAAAAAAACTAAAAAAATATCTTCTCATTTAATAGATGTGTGATAGTTACACACATCATTTACTAACAAATATCTTAGTTTGATATATTTAAACTCTACATCCAATACATGATATATAAAAACATTACTTTATCAATTTATTATAAACTACAAACTCTATTAATTCATTATTTAATTTTTAACTCTTATATATTTATGATATTTTCAATGTATTTATTTTCTGTCATATACACTTAAAAAATTATTAAGTTTTATAACATCATTACTTAACATTGAAATTCCAAAGTGCTTCCATAATCCTTCAGGTAATCACATAAATTCCATCATTTAGAAATAATTTCACTCCTTCTAGAAAATTATATTGGTTTCAATTATCAAGATGCAATACCAGAACCTTGATATCTCGTTCTTAGTTCACTTGTACTCAACACTTTAATAAAATAGAGTAAACTTTCATTGAATTCCTAACATTTTTAGTAAATATTAATTAATGATTCAAAAATGAACTCCATAGCTAGAATTGGCCTTAAAACGCCTCCAACCTCTACATGTCACAAACACACATAATTGAATATAAGAGAGGTGACCTATGTTCTGCAATCATTTTTTCTATAATGGTTTTGAAACCTTGGGTGAATAATTTCATGTTTAAAATAAGTATGTATATTTACTATTTGAATAACATTAATATTTGGTAACCTAATAAGGGTTCCTCTAATATATATAATTTTCCACTCCATGATTAATAACAGTTCTTATGTTTTTATTCAAACCTAAGACATTTACAACATTAAAGTTCTCCTTTGTATAGATTAATTTCAATGTCAGTTGTGATGATGATTATGATGATATTTATCTAAAACATGTGTTTTTCATATGATTATTATGTTTTACATATATTTAATAAGGAAATTTATAAAATTTACTCCCAAAAAAATGATGACACTTATTAAATTTCATCAAATCTATTAGTTTTTAAAGATGGAGGTTTCACCAATAAAATAGGTTTTATTTATTTCTACTCTCATCACAATAATTTTTAGGTAATATGTTATAAAAATTATACTATATATGACCCTTAGATGACAGATCATATAACAATTTTATAAATATATCATGAAGATAATCACAACACCATTTCTCTAGTGTTATTATTAATGGTTTACTTGTTAAGTGCGACAAAAAAATACAAAAATGTGTTACTGAACAATTTGGATCACCTCGTTACATTATTTCTTTAAATAAGATAGTGTTTGGGAACCCCACTTTGGTAGAAACTATCCAGTTGAATGATTGAGGTATTTAAAAATTCTCTCATTACAAGGAATATAATACTAAATATTATTATTGAAGTAACTTTTAACATACCATCTTATCTACTCTTATTCTATTAAAGTGTATTCTTGATTATATAGATATATTTTATAATACTATTTCATCCACTAAATTAATATTTTCATACCATATTGATGTGTAACTCTTCACATAGCTCAAAACTTGTGTTACTAAACCATATTAAAATCCATCTATATTTATACATACCTAAATTCACACTATGAATAAGTTATATAATACCCTCTGTGTGATTTCATAGAATCATATAAAATAAAAAATCCATATAAGTGTAATCTTGGAGTGATATATGACCTAGAAAACTTATATAGACAATGCATAATCCTCTTAGAAAGTGAGAAGTATGGCCAAGTGTCACTCTACCCTAGGAGACTTTACTTCGGAGGGGCCTCAATTTCACCAAAATACTTACACCTAATATGTTTAAACATTAATTGACTACCTAATTAAATCTCTTATTCTAATAAAATACAAAGCTAAGATATATTACTAATAAGTCAATGATCATTCATTGAATTTAACTCCATCTGTTAATATTTGAAAATTCATAATTATAGTTTTACAGCATATAATAAATAATACACATTTTCATAATATAACAACTTTATTCATGAATAATAATAAATTGAATAAAATAAATAAATTATATTTCATTAAATTTGTGATGAAAAATTATGAACAATTATTAAATATAAAATTAGTGAAAATTTACAATTTTGATAAATTATATATATTCTAGAGATAAAATAAATATAATCACATAATATTTATCTTCAATATGAACTAATTTAAATTATCCTTTTATATGGAAATTTATTTAAATATATAATATTAAATGAAATATTAGTAATCTATATTTAAAATATAATATTTAAAAAAGTTATACAATATAAATATCACAAACGTCATATTAATTAAACCTTGATCCTAAAAATTATCAAAACCCTTTTTGATGTGGTTTAAATATTCTCCTCAAATAAGGCCCATTAATTTGATCATTTCAAATTTATCATAATGAACTGTTAATAATGTTGAATACAAAATCATTTATATCTTTCCTTATTTTTTTATAATTTATAAAATGTTTATAAATAAAAATTATAGTTTTGTTATAGATAATTTATATCCAAATTATATTTCCTTCCATATAAATTTAAAAATAAATTTAATATTATAATACATTATTTTTAAAATATTTTTTTAACAAATATTTTATAAACATTTGTTTTATGATATATAAACATTATATAATTAATTGATTTATAAAAATAAATATAAATAAAATAAATATCTAAGAAATCCTTTTTGATGATTTATAAATATTTTATAAACTATATAATTCAATTCATAATTGAAAATTTTGAAAAATAAAAAATTTTATAGATATCATATTTAATGATATCAATTATATCAGAATATAAAGAATCGAATATTTATCTATTGAATCTTTTTACTGCTAATTTTCTGATGTGATATCACCCATGGATCATGGATTTTATATCTTATGGCACATATCATATTACTTTAATGGCCCAAAGGCCTTATTTTTGTTTATTTTATTATGGATAATCCCCCTTTTAAGGGTTGAATGGGAACCCTTACATAACCCATAGGCCCAAGGCACAAGGCCCAACAAACCCACAATACATGTCCCGAACATCTAGAGGCATACCATTCCCAATACATGATCTGTTGGCCCAACCCTCTTGATCTACCCTCCCCATATTCTGTTTCATTGATCACCGAGCTCCCAACCATGCATTTCTGGTCGATTAGCATTTCCCCGTACACAGCTACACGGTGCCTGGTCCCGATGGTGGCTGCCATGCCCTCTTATTCTTCCAATCTGGTTAGATCTACATCTAGTGGATGCAACTCTTGTTGATTTGATCCTCTTCTGGGGCATGTTCTGTGTGAATTGGGAAACACCATGGTCTTTGGGACCCGAAGGTCATGTGGCCTGAAGACCTTTGATGACCGGAAGGCCCTTCAAACCCGTAGGCCCAAACATGTGGCTCAAAGGGCCCAATCATGAGAATACTTCTGGATTCTACATTACCGATTAATAATTGTTACAGTGACTGCAATAGTATCTCAGGAATTCGCCTCTACCCAGTTTTGAACCTAGGTCTCTTGGATTCCAAGCAGGAGCCCTTACCACTTGTGTACGGGCTTGTTGGCGACACATATCTTATCACAATTATGAAATAATGTTCTGTTATCTTAACATGGATCATCACCACCATCCCATATGATATCCTATATCATATTCTATAATATACCAAAAAACCAATGGAATACATTTCATCATCTTCTTATATATCCCATATTGTTAGGCATGACCTTATCATGGACTATGATATCCATATCTTTTGGAAATCTTCTATTAAAATCAAAAAATATATTTTATAATATGTAATATGAATTACATAGGATATATGATTTCTTTATTTAATGCATGATTTCATGAATGAAATCATATTTTATAGATCTAGTAATGACATGAATGATTAGGTCTCACCTATATGATGGAACTTAGAGCCTCCAAAATCCCAAGCATATTCCCAATGGTCTAGGGAATACTGACAAGTTCCAAGGAATCATAATTTTAATGGGGCCTTTATTTATGAACTTGTATGCACGCACCCAATCATCTCTATGAAATAGTGAAGAAGATTATGAAGTAATGGTGGTAACATATATAGATAAGGCATTCATGAAATACACTCTAGGTAATACCATAAAGTTAAAAATAATACCACCAAAGTGTAAAGGGGAATATACACGCTCGAATAGAAATGAAAGCCCAACCTGTCCACATTTGGAAATAAAGTATGATTTGAGAGCCCTGCTCCTATTCTCTAATCCCAACCACCATATGTAGTGAATGCACCCAGGTATCCCAATGTTCCACCTAAATCACTTATAATCTATCCTTTTTCAAAATATGACATGACTTATGCAAGAAAATATCCTTTAGAGGTGCGTATATACATTCCCTAATAAGATACCCTGAAACTAAAAGGGATTGATAGAGTAATAAAAAAATAGTCAACAAACCCCAAAGATAGAGATAAATGAAACCCAATATATACACATATACATTACCATAATGAAACCCCAATAATAGAGAAAGCGTATATTTTTTCCATAGCTCAAATGAAGTTGATGAGATAGACTACATCCCCATAAGTATATCAATGATACCCAACACCAAAAACAACCTCACTAGAATATTTGTGTATGGGTTTGTACTACAAAACAAAGCTCCACAATGAAGGAAGCACACATCTCATTTTGTGGAACATTATGATTATAGATCTCCAAGAAGAAGGATTAATGCTCTGTAGGTAGAGATATCGTTTAATGTAGTAGTAAAGGGGTTATTGACTTTATATATATAAATACATGGGGAACTCTTACCCTAGTATGAGAGGGGAGTACTAACCCTGATATCTCTTTGATAGCTTGACGAACCCATGAACTAGAGTGATATGGGAGTGTTGTCCCTATAATTTCTTTGATAGTATGGAGAACTCATTCACTGCTACGAAAAAATAGTACTAACCCTAGAATATCTCTAATAGAGTGGAGAACCCACACCATTGTGTAATATAGGAATAATGACCCCAACATCTATCTGATGATCCTTCATTACCATTTACATTGTCAAGAATCACCTGAATAAGCATCATACTGGTAAAATTACATATTTTGTCTATAAATCCACTATGAAGGATATAATCACATTATACATGAAAAAAAACTCTATAAGGGCTTCTCACATGTGAAAATCTGAGTCCAAAAAAGGATATATGAGTGGAAGAAGTGGAAGGAGGGAATATATGGCATTTGACCTCTTCTATTGTCATAGTCATGTTCTCCTCCATAAATTTATTAGAATTAATGTCATTATACATAGAGATTATGGCCTACACATGACATGTCTTATCTAATTTAGGACTTCCCATGTTCTCCTAGTCATTCCTGTGTACTTTGGGTTAGGCTCGTGTATTTTTTCATGTACATGGGTGTGCCTAAGTACTAGCATGTGCTCATGCACTCCTATAGCACACAGTGTGTCTGACCGTAAGGGGTCTTGGGTTTGTTCTAGCTAGCACACAGCTTGGCTACCTTGGTAGGGCTACACAGTGTAACAACCTATGTTTTTTAAAAGGAAACCCTATGTTCGATATTCAATATGATTCACCACATCATGTTTAAATGGAAAACTAAATATTTTTATTTAAATGTGTCCATTATAATGTATCTGTTATATTAAAAGGAATTAATAGTATTAATTGAATTATAAAAATATTTGGTACACATGTTTATATAATGATTCTTTAGATAACAAATTTATTAGAAATGAAAAAATTATTGAATATAAAGGATTTTTTTTCATGATAAACTATGTAAGTGGGAATAATTGTGTTTATAAAATAATATAGTTTCTTTATTTGGATTATATTAAGGAAATATAAATTTAATCTAATGTTTTCCTTTCATATTACATGTTATGTAGACATTATATAAGAATAAATTTAACTTTACGCATAAAAGGAGTATTTTAAAAAAATACATTTTTATTATTTTTTGATGGTGAACCCATTATGAATATAGTTTTTCCAATTTTATATATTATATTGGAAAAAAATAAAAAATCTTATTTTTAATTGGGACATAAAATTTTATATTTGTTAATTTTTTTGGTATTTTTCTAATAATATTCATATTAAAATGATTAGAAAAAAATATTTCATTTTAGTTTAAAACTACCTTTTCAACTAATTTATTTATATATGTATATTATACTTTAATTAGTTTTAAAGATTAATTAGATTGATATTTTATATCTTTATCCAATTTAGGTCATTTTTACAAATTTCATATTGAAATTGGATATAAAAATCTTTGTGGACTTTTGTACGTTTTACATTAAAAACATGTTTTCTCATTCTGATAGCAGTATTTATTTTAAATGAAATTTTTCCACTTCAGGGATTTGAATTTTGAAAAAAAGTACATAAATGGTTTTAATCAGTATGAAAATTGTTGGTCGGAGTGGATACTCAAGAGGGGGGTGAATTGAGTTCCAATTAAAATTTCTATTTTAAAAATTTGTCTTAAAAAACGCCAAATAAAATACTGAATTAAACTGTAGTGAATTTATATCAATGTAAAGGTTTTGTTGGGTTCTCAAGGGATTGTTTATTTCCCAGTTAATAAAAACAGAAAGGTTGATTATCTTTTGAAACCAAATTACGGATTTACAACTAATATAAACACTTGCGAATTTAATTATCAAAGTGAATTTAAAACAGTTCTGGTTTTAATGTAATTAGCTGCAAAATAAAAGAATAACTCTGAAAGATATAGCACAGAAGACATAACCAAGAAGTTCAGTCTCAAGGTGAGACTTAGTCTTCTCAACAATTTGTATAAATTTGATCCACACCCTGGATCGGGGTTCACAACAGTTTACAACTGTCCAGGTCCAAGACCTCTACCACTGTTATTCATGGGAAACAAAACAACAGCAACCAGCTGTCCAAGTCACACACGACCTCTACCACTATCTCAGTGGGAAATAAACGATGTAAGAGTTTGAGTAAAGATTTACAGATCCTCCAATTAGAGTACAGGAGATAGTGTGTGTGTTAAATACAGCAGATAACACACACTGCTCGAAATTTGAAATAATGAATCACAGAGCAGAGATGTAGAGTTTAGTAATGGCTCTAGTGATTGCAGTGAAGCTTTGGACTCCTTGAGTTTGATCAGAGATGATTCAGAGTCCTCTTCTGGTTTTTTTATGAAAAACAGAGTGTCTTCTTCTTGGCATCCAGATTCAGAGATAGTGAAAAATGTAGTGGATGAAGTTCTTCAATGTCTTCGTGAATGCACAGAACTCTTCTTGAGTAAGCTTGATTGTGTATGAGGTTTTGTGTCTTCTACAACTATCTCATCCACTAATCTTTGCACTCATATATGTCTCTTCATTGTTACACTCGTGTTTCTACACCAGCAGGGACTTCTTGTATTTATGGCACGAACTCCAGAAAAAGAAATGATTTCTTTTTGCAGGTACGAGGTACGGTTCCCTGACATCCAACAACCTTCATTAAATAAATGACAGAGCATTAAAATATTCCTAATATGATCGTTGGTTAGATTAAATAATGATAAAGAAATTCAAACAGTTGTTTATGACTATTAGTGAGTCAAGTGATTGGTAGGTCATCAGCATCAGCATCAGTGAGACATATTCTGTGACTCAGATGATCAGCATCGGTGTGTCATGATCGGTGACTCATTTGATCAGCATAGGTGAGACAACTTTGGTGACTCAAATGATCAGCATCGGTGTGTCATGATCGGTGACTCATTTGATCAGCATCAGTGAGACATATTCGGTGACTCATTTGATCAGCATCGGTGTGTCATGATTGGTGACTCATTTGATCAGCATCAGTGAGACATCTTTGGTGACTCAGATGATCAGCATCGGTGTGTCATGATCGGTGACTCATTTGATCATCATCGGTGAGACATCGGCAGTGACTCATTTGATCAGCATCGGTGTATCATGATCAGTGACTCATTTGATCAGCATCTGTGAGACAGTTGTCATTTGATATGGATCAGTGAGACCGTTGTCTGTTTGATCCATAGGACATCCAGAATACTTTTAAATCAATAACAAAGAGATAAAAACATGATCCAACCAATATACACATATTCACTAAGAGATTGTGATTATGTATATGAGAAATCCAACCGTATTAAGTAATGGATGATTTATGATTATTAAAACAGCAATCATAGGAAGAATTCAACAATCTTCCAGAGGGCTCAAAAATATCCCCCTTTTTGATAATCAAAAATCTTATCCATAAAAAAATAATATATCATGAATAATAATGCATAATAAGAATAAAAACATAATGAGATATAAATCTCCCCCTGAATTTATGCCTTTAAATACTTATGCAAGCGTTTCCATAGAAAGGTTCTCCCCTATGGATAAAAAAATATCCCCCTTTAGAGATACATCTCCCCCATATATCCATAGATATACATATTTCTCTCCCTTTGGGATAATCAAAAAGGAGGGAAAATAGATAAAGAAGAGATTAAAAGAAGGCAACAGTGAGAATAAAAAGAAAAGAGAATAAACTTTATAATACATCATAGTATAATCATAGCAGGGTTCACCCTATCAACAACAACACACAACTATTTCTTGGGATGTAACGGGGCTTTTCCTTTGTCAGAATGATCAATGGTTGGTAAGTTGTAAGGCTTGGAGGCAGGTTGAATTGGGCGAATTTGAAAAGGTGGTAAGATGACTCTGGAGGGTGGAGGAGAGGATGCCACTGGGATTTACTGTGGAGTTATAGGAGCTATTTGAGAAGATTGATGAGGAACTAGTTGGAGTTGAGATAGATCTTGAGCAATAGAGATCCGATTTGGAGCAACATCAGAGGCACTGAGAGGGTCAACAGTAGGAAGCACAGTGGCGGTGTCTTGTGCATTCAGATAAGGCTTCAAATGATTTATGAAATTCCGACTAACTTCTGCACCATACTACATAGCCTTCACAAAATCATCATTATTCTCCATGAACCGTTCCAAGGTAGGAGTTAAATCTTGCAACTATCGAACTTGAGTCTTGAAAGCTTGAGTGACTGGAGGTAGTCTCATATTGTCAGCTAACACTTTGAAATTTGCGGTCATCTCATGCTTGGTATAGATTTTTGAAAAGTAATGATCAACCTTTTCCTTGATATCTCTCTGAGCTTTAGTGGCATCTTCTGAATATACTGTTACCATCTTATGAATGTGATCACTGTGCTCCTTCATCTTCCTCAACGAGTCCAAATCAAGAACTTTTCTAATGGAGGCCAAGTCATCATGCACAATCTGCCTTAGAGCCTCTAGTTCACGAGTAGTGATCTTGGTTACTTTGGTTGTACTGGATTGAGCGACTATCTGAGTTATGTTAGCTTTCAACTTTCTCAGATCAGACTTATTAAGATGGTCAATCAGATTCCTCAACACTTCCATCATACCAAAGATGGTGGATCTAAATTCGTTGGATAAAGAAACTAAGCCGGAATGTAGATCCTTCAGAATCTGATTTAGAGAGGCTATGTGCTGTCCAATAAACTCACTAGTATTGGCCAGGTCTGGTTTAATAGCATTTGAAATTTCTTCTCTGACTATATCTCTCACAGCAGTAAGCAACTCACTTCTGAACTTATCAAAATCAGACTGGGAGACAGTGGAACTAGGTAGATGAGCATCTGCAGCATCAACAGCATGAGCAGACCTTGCCTCCACTGGTTGGATTTCCATCATAACCACAGTAGATTCTGATTCTTCTTCTTCTTCTTCAGAATACTCTAAACCAAAGTAGAAAACCAGGGAAATCATCCCAGATATCAGCACACAAAGTATATTTCGGTTTATCATAACTTTCTTTTCCACTGATTTCAAGAGAATATCTCTTTCCATTGGCATTTGTTTCTGGTACAGTTTTATGTGTTTATGTTGGATGTACATTAAGACCATCCACTGGTCGGTTATCACCATCATCATCATTATCATCATCATCATCATCTCCATTCCCATTTACATTCTTCACAGAAACTTCACTGTCAGATACATCAGTGTCACTAGCTTCTTCATCACCAAGAACTGGTTCTAGGTGGACTGGCAGATCCAAAGTCTATTTTTCTCTTAGGGCTCACAGTATCAGGATCACTCCTATCATCAGGAGGTGACATACTTCCTTCTTCTGTTTCAGCTTCTTCCATCCCTTGTTTACCAGACTCTTCAGTGTCTTTATTCCTTTCAACATCTACTTCTTCCTCATCATCAGAATAAATTGTGTCCTCATCTGATTTCAAACCAGGGTCTCTCAAACCCTTCGGCCTCTTTCCATGATCAGTGGGATTGTAAGATTCATACAACTTGTCCTCATCAGCAACCCATCATTTCTTCCATGGGTTCCAATTTATTTTCATCTGTTAACAAAATTCTTTGTTAACACAAGAAGCACTATCAGATTCGGCTATCTCATCAACTTCATCAACACATTACAGATTCTTTAACATAGCAGAGATCATTTTCAAATAGAACAGGGAAGTGGCTTTCTTAGAAAGTTTCACCATTCCAGCTAATTTCACCATTAGATATCTACACAAATTGATCTTCTCATGGGTCTTTAGTAAAAACAATAGAAAAACATCCCGGTATCTTACAGCAGCAAAATTTCCTTTCCTGGGGAAAATTTGGTGCTGAATAAACATAAAGAGAAGTCTACATTCACCATCTAGCTCTGAGGCTGTGATTCTCCTTGACTCTATGTTTCCAGTCAAAATCTCTAAAGCTAAATCATAAGGGAAGTATTCAGTGGTCGGAGGAATGTTTCCAGCATAATCCTCATACCGACCCTCATGGGGTACATTCAAACATTCAGCCCATTTTTTAGACGAAAAAGATATTTTTTTCCTTTCACTACAAAAGACATTCTGGTAGCCTCGACACCATCTAAAGTAAATTGCATATTTATATAACTCATGCACTAGCTTTGGGTAGTATACACGAGTGTTATCTAAGAACCAGGCCTTCTATCCTTGCGAATCTAAAACTTGTAACAGCAGCAACTTACTTGTCAAAAGCCAGACGGAGCTGACTTCCTTTTCTACAGCAACAATCCGAGTTTCCTGGTTCGGATTTACTGATCTTTGAGTTATACTACTCGACTCTTCATGAGCACTCTTTGAAGGTACAGGACTTTCTAATCCTTTGCTCGGTCTCTTCTTCTTATCTATTTGACGATTCTGGGGAAAGTAGGAGTTGGAAGGTTCAAAGTAGAGGAGAAGAGAGGAAATAAGGTTTGGCGGGAAAGAAATGAAAGGTCGACGGTTTGGGGAATAAAAATAGTTGTGTATCATTTATTTCATCATTTAGGGTTCCCATAATAAAGATAAAAGTAGTTAATTAATCACAACAAAATTAAAAAGTAATATAAAGAAAGATCGGTTTCACATATTGGTTTCACAGATCGGTTTCACATATCGGTTTCACAGATCAGTTTCACAGATCAGTTTCACATATCAGTTTCATAGATCAGTTTCACAAATCGGTTTCACAAATCGGTTTCACAGATCAGTTTCACAGATCAGTTTCACATATCAGTTTCACAAATCAGTTTCACAGATCTCTCATACACAATTCTTGTTTAATAAAATTCATTATTTTAGAACATAAAGGCTTTGTAAAAATATCATCTAATTGATGTTCAGAACTAATAAATTCTAGAGAAATATCACCTTTTTGATAATGATCTCTTATAAAGTGATGTTTGATATCAATGTGCTTAGTCCTAGAGTGAGACACATGGTTCTTAGATATGTTGATCGCACTAGTATTGTCACAGTTAATTGAAACCTGTTTAAAATCAAATCCATAGTCCAATAAAGTGTGTTTCATCCACAAAATGTTTGCACAACAACTACCAGCAGCAATATATTCTGCTTCAGTAGTAGACAATGCAACTAAGTTCTATTTCTTACTACACCATGATACTAGGGACTTTCCATGTAAATGACATGTTCCAGATGTGCTTTTCCTATCTAACTTACATCCAGCAAAGTCAGCATCTGAATAACTAGTTAGGTCAAATGATTGTCCTTTTAGATAAAACAAACTTAAATTCACAGTATACTTAAGATATTTAAAAATACTTTTAACAGCCAGTAAGTGTGATTCTTTAGGATTAGCTTGAAATATAGTACACATACACACACTACACATAATACCCGGTCGGCTAGAAGTAAGATAAAGTAAACTCTCAATCATGCCTCTGTAATAGGTTTGATCAACTGGTTTCCCAGTTTCATCAACATCCAATTTACAGGTAGTACTCATAGGTATATCACTTTCCTTAATACTATCTAAACCAAAACGTTTCAATAAATCCTTAGTATATTTACTTTGATTTAGAATAATACCATCTTTAGTTTGAAAGATTTTAAATCCAAGAAAATACTTAAGCTCTCCTATTAAGCTCATTTCAAACTCATTTTGCATAACCATTGAAAATTCAGTACATAACGAATTTTTAGAGTATCCAAAAATAATATCATCAACACAGATTTGTACTATTAACACATCTTTTGAAATCCTTTTTATAAAAAGGGTGGGATCAGCTATTCCTTTTATAAATCCTTTTGAAATAAGAAAGTTTGAAAGTCTTTCATACCAAGCTCTTGGAGCTTGTTTTAAACCATATAAAGATTTAGAATGTTTAAAACATGATTTTGAAAATGAGGATTTGAGAAACCAGGTGGTTGTTCTATAAAAACATCTTCAACAATAAAACCATTAAAAAAAGAACTTTTCACATCCATTTTATATAACTTGAAATTCAGCTGTGATGCATAGGGAAGTAAGATCCTAATAGCCTCTAATCTAGCTACAGGTGCAAAGGTTTCCTTATAGTCAATTCCTTCTTCTTGATTGTAACCTTGTGCAACTAGCCTAGCTTTGTTTCTAATGATGTTTCCATATTCATTAACTTTGTTTCTAAACACCCATTTTGTGCCTATGGTTATAGTGTCCTTAGGTCTTTCAACTAATTTCCAGACATTGTTTCTTTCAAATTGATTTTGTTCCTCTTGCATAACCATTACCCAAAATTCATCATTGATAGCATCATTGATAATTTTAGGTTCTAACTGTGAATGAAAAGCTTGATGTTCAACTTGATTTCTTAGTGAAGCTCTAGTCTGTGTTCCACTATCTAAATTACCTACAACAGCATCTAACGGATGGTTCTTTAAAATCCTAGTTGGTCTAGAAAGGGTAGGACTCGAGATTTCAGGTTCATCTACAGGTTGAGGTTCAACAGAAGCAGGTTCTGGAAAATTTTCAGAACTGGATGTTTTAATTACAGGTCCACTGTCTTTATCATTAAGGATCAAACCAGAGAGATCATCTTCAAGATTTTCAAGAGGGTTCTTAGGTTCATGGGGATTAGTTTCATCAAATTTGATGTGAACAGATTCTTCCACATATTTGGTTCTTTCAATGAAAACTCTATATGCTATACTAGAAGTAGAGTAACCTAGGAAAATTCCTTCATCACTCTTGGATGAAAATTTTTTGAGATTGTCTTTAGAATTAAGAATAAAGACTTTGCAGCCAAAACATTGAAGTAGTTAACATTAGGTTTCCTATGGTTCCACAACTCATAAGGGGTCCTCTTAAGAATAGGTCTGGTCAAGACTCTATTGATAACATAACAAGATGTATTTACAACTTCAGCCCAAAAATAAATAGGTAGGTCATACTCATTAAGCATAGTCCTAGAAATTTCTTGAAGGGTTCTATTCCTCCTTTCCACTACACCATTCTGTTGAGGTGTCCTAGGGGCAGAGAAATTGTGACTGTAGCCACTGTGTGAGCAGTAAGATTCAAACTCATGATTTTCAAAATCACGGCCTTGATCACTTCTTAGGGTTTTAATTTTAAGTCCACTAAGGTTTTCTACAAACTTGGAATATTTTACAAAGCAAGAACAAGCTTCACTTTTGTGAGCTAGAAAATATACCCAAGTATATCTAGAAAAGTCATCTACAAGAACATAGACATAATGATTCCCATTTAAACTAGAAACTCTAGAAGGTCCAAATAAATCCATGTGAACCAACTCGAGAGGTTGAGAAGTTGAAACTTCTTTCTTTGATTTAAAAGAATCTTTAGGTTGTTTTCCCTTTTGATAGGGATTAAAAACTTTGTCTGCTAGAAATTCATGTTTGGGTAGGTCTCTAACTAAGTTCTTCCTAGCAAGTTGTATAAGTTAATGCACATTGCAGTGTCCTAATCTTTTGTGCCAAAGCCAAGACTCTTTATGAAAAGCATTTAAACAAGTAATATTTTGCTTAGCTAAATAATTTAAATCAACAACATAAACATTTTCATTTCTTAAAGTAGAAAACACTAAAGTATTTTTAGAATTAAAAACATTGCAAGAATCATTTTCAAATTTAACATAAAAACTATCATCACATAACTAAGAAATACTTAACAAATTTTATTTAAGTCCATCAACAAATAAAACCTTAGAAATTAATACTGAGTAAGTGTTACCAATCTGTCCTAAGCCGATGATTTTTCCTTTTGAGTTATCTCCAAAGGTGACAAAGCCTCCATCAACTCCGACTAAGCTTTTAAATCATGAGAAGTCTCCTGAAATATGTCTTGAACATCCACTGTCCAAATACCAAGGCTTTCTGCAGGAGCTATTTAAGCAGGTTCCCTACAAAATAGATTTAGATAGGAAATGATTTTGGTACCCAGATCTTCATGGGTCCAGACAGGTTATCCAATAAAACATTAGGTACCCATATTTGTCTAATGGGTCTCATAAGATTTTTAGAGTTAAAATATTTTGAAGGATAAACCTTATTAGATCCATAAATATGAATATAACTAGTTGAGGCATATGAAGTATCAGAACTAGCTACATTCTGTCCAGATTTAGGAATGAATTTAGTTTGGGTAATTTTCCTTTGTCCAGGATGGTATCCTATACCAGTAGTGTATCTAGGTGCTATTTTCTTACCTAGCATCTGAGTAAGATTATCTTTACCATTTGTAAATTTCTCTAAGTCTTTCTTGAGTTACTCATTAGATAATTTTATTTCAGTATTCTCTTTATGAAACTGAGCATTCTTTTCCATTTCAATATCAAGATCAGATATATGTTTAACAGTTAAAGCATATTGTTTCTTTAATCCTTTGTATTTGTCTTTCAGCTCATTACAAGTTTCTTATAATATATCACAGTATTCAAATAGTTCAGATTTTGACATGTTTTTTGAGTCAGAATCATCTTCAGAATAGTATGAATTTAAAGAAGGAGTTTCAGATGTTACCTCAGAGGTGTTCGTCATAAAACACATGTTTTCCTTATTTCTGTGTTCAGTTTCAGAAACATCAGATTCAGTGGATATATCCTCAGAATCACTCCAGTGAGCCTTCATGGCTTTATTAAACCTATTCTCCTTGTATTCATACCTATTCTTGTATTTAAACTTTGGACAGTCTGCATTTATGTGTCCCTTTCTTTTTCACTCATAGTAGACAACTTCATCGGATTTGTCAGATTTCTTCCAATTGTTTTTCCAATGTCCCTTACTATCATACTTACCTTTATAATTTGATTTTCTGAAAAACATCTTCTTTATATAAAACTTTTTAAACCTTCTGGAAATGTGAGCCATCTCAGCATCACTATCAGAATCACTTTCACTTTCTTCACAGCTTGAACTCTCATTTATAGCTTGAATATTCTCCTTATCCTTGATCTTTGAAGTTGAAGTATTGAA
Source organism: Viscum album (assembly GCA_963277665.1). Taxonomy (NCBI): domain Eukaryota; kingdom Viridiplantae; phylum Streptophyta; class Magnoliopsida; order Santalales; family Viscaceae; genus Viscum; species Viscum album. Next base: position 2,137,088,792 of record OY728128.1, on the reverse strand, counting down.
AGAAACTGACTTCCTTCTAGGTTCATCTTCATCTTCTTTGTTAACCTTGAGTTACGCTTCATACATCATCAACTTTCCAATTAGTTCCTTGACTGGTAGCTCACCAATATCACATGATTCTCTAATTGAGACAGAAGATCCCCTCTATCTTTCAGGTAGACATCTCAGAATTCTCATAATTTGTTCCTTTGATGGAACATCCTTTCCCAGAGAAGTCATTGTGTTGAAAATTTCATTAAACCTGAGATACATGTCAGAAATGGGTTTATCGGGATTCATCGTAAAATTATCATACTTAATAGAATAAGTGTTCAATCTCATTTCTTTAACATTAGTTGTTCCTTCATGAGAAACAGCTAAGGTATCCCAAATTTCATAAGCAGTTTTACAAGAAGATATTCTATTAAATTCCTCATCTCCTAACTCACAGTACAAGGCATTCCTAGCTTTGCAATTATTATTGTAGGCAGCCTTAGTAGCTTCATTCCATGTAGTTCTAACAGTAGTAGGAATTTTATATTCTGATTCTATAGAATTCCAAATATCAAAACCCATGATTTCTAATTGAATTTTCATCTTGATTTTCCACTGACCATAGTTAGTGCCATTGAAAAATGGTGGTCTATTCGTAGCAACACCTACAAGTCTATTGTCCATGATAGCTTACATAAAGCAAAGATTTTAAAGAGATAAAAATTTAGAAATAACAGATATTTTAAGAACCTTAAAATACAACTAAAATCACAGTTGAAGAACAGAGTACATTAGAATATATTTAAACAACCTCTCATACTAATTGTTGGTCAGAGTGGATACTCAAGAGGGGGTGAATTGAGTTCCAATTAAAATTTCTATTTTAAAACTTTGTCTTAAAAAACCCCAAATAAAATACTGAATTAAACTATAGTGAATTTATATCAAAGTAAAGATTCGGTTGGGTTCTCAAGGGATTGATTATTTCCCAGTTAATCAAAATACAAAGGTTGATTAACTTTTTAAACCAACTTACTGATTTAAAACTAATATAAACACTTGCGAATATAATTATCAAAGTGACTTTAAAACAGTTTTGGTTTTAAATTAATTAGCAGCGGAATAAAAGAATAACTTTGAAAGATATAGCACAGCAGATATAACCAAGAGGTTCAGTCTCAAGCCGATACTTAGTCCTCTCAACAGTTTGTATAAATTTGATCCACACCCTGGATCGGGGTTCACAACAGTTTACAACTATCCAGGTCTAAGACCTATACCACTGTTATTCGTGGGAAATAGAACAACAGTAACCAGCTGTCCAGGTCACACATGACCTCTACCACTATCTCAGTGGGAAATAAAAGTTGTAAGAGTTTGAGTGAGGATTTACAGATCCTCCAGTTAAAGTATAGGAGACAGTGTGTGTGTTAAATATAGCAGATAACACACACTACTCAAAATGTGAAATAATGAATCACAAAGCAGAGATGTAGAGTTTAGAAATGGCTCTAGTGATTGCAGTGAAGCTTTGGACTCCTTGAGTTTGATCAGAGATGATTTTGAGTCCTCTTCTGGTTTTTGTCTGAAAAACAGAGTGTCGTCTTCTTGGCATCCAGATTCATAGATAGTGAGAAATGTAGTGGATGAAGTTCTTCAATGTCCTCGTGAATGTACAGAACTCTTCTTGAGTAATCTTGAGTGTGTATGAGGTTCTGTGTCTTCTACAACTATCTCATCCACCAATCTTTTCACTCGTATATCTCTCGTCATTGTTACACCCGTGTTTCTGCACCAGTAGGGACTTCTTGTATTTATGGCACGACCTCCAGAAAAAGAAATGATTTCTTTTTGCACGTATGAGGTACAGTTCCCTGACATCCAACAACCTTCATTAAATAAATTATAGAGCATTAAAATATTCCTAGTATGACCGTTGGTCAGATTAAATGAAGATAAAGAAATTCAAACAGCTGTTTATGACTATCGGTGAGTCAAGTGATCGGTAGGTCATAAGCATCAGCATCAGTGAGACATCTTCGGTGACTCAGATGATCAGCATTGGTGTGTCATGATCGGTGACTCATTTGATCAGAATCGGTGAGAAATCTTCGGTGACTCAAATGATCCGCATCGGTGTGTCATGATCGGTGACTCATTTGATCAGCATCGGTGAGACATCTTCGGTGACTCATTTGATCAGCATCGGTGAGACATCTTAGGTGACTCAGATAATCAGTATCGGTGTGTCATGATCGGTGACTCATTTGATCAGCATCGGTGAGACATCTTCGGTGACTCATTTTATCAGCATCGGTGTATCCTGATCGGTGACTCATTTGATCAGCATCGGTGAGACCGTTGTCCTTTGATATGGATTGGTGAGACTATTTTCTATTTGATCCAGAGGACTTTCAGAATACTTGTAAATCAATAACAAAGAGATAAAAACATGATCCAACCAATATACACAGATTCACTAAGAGATTTTGATTATGTATATGAGAAATCCAACCGGATTAAATAATCGATGATTTGTGATTATTAAAACAGCAATCATGGGAAGAATTCAACAATTTTCCAGATGGCTCAACAAAAATTTTTATCTAATAGGATAAACTTAATTTTTGCTGGATAGTTACTTTTGTATGTTATATACCACAATTAAATATAAATTGATTAATTAAAGGAAAAAATAATATTATAATATTATGAAACTACCCTAACACCTATACTAATATTATTGGAAGAGTTATTTTTTATCATGAAAATATTATGGCCTAAATTTTGGCTTGTCTAATCCTCTTGGGTGTGAATATTACATTTGTAAAAAAAATACAGTAAAGGCAAAGTTGTCCTAAACATGTCTCTTATTACTAAAAAACATTAATAAGTTGTTATATAAGTTATATCTTAGACTATAAATATTACTTATAAAGATAAAAATATTACCTAAATCTTTTTTATTTATTTATAATTTTTAGGAGATAAATAATTAAATTAAATTGTGACATAATGGTGATGGAGTAATTGATTTATTAACGAAAGAATCAAATAAATGAAATTAATAATTTTAAAATAAATATAATTTGAAACATTTTATTCCATACACAAATTTTATGGATTAATTTTATATTTTAGGGATTATTTCATATAATTTTCTCTAAGGAATCAAGTTGTTATGGTATTTTTGTAAATCCAATTAGTGAATAGTGTCAAAATTGAAACTTATGAGATTTTAAAAAAAATTATATTTTTTAAGTGATATATAATTTTTAAATATACAAGATTAATCCAAATAGTTTTTATAAGGCATATAATATAACAGATGACTCATCTATGGGTCGTTTGGTAGGTTATGGAATCTGTTTTAAACTTTAATGTGTAAATAACATTATATAACTGTAATAATTAAAAAGGTTAAATAAGGGTTAAAACCAAAAGATAAGGTTTAAAATAGAAATAAATACATTTAAAAAAATATTGTTTGAGTGGGTTTCTAACCATAAAAATATTATATTTTATCCAATATAATTTGGATTTATTTAGGGTTAAAATTTAATTTATATTATTTAAAAAATTTGAGGGTTTTCAATGGTGCCCCTCCCCTCTAATATAAAAAGGAACCCTTTCCTCTCTATTACTGACACATAAAAACAATTTTCTTCTATTAGTATATTCATAAAACCCTTCCTAATATCTCTCCCTATATTCTAGAGGCATTATTTTATGTATCACACCCTCTTTAGAGGTTTTAATGTGTTATGAAAGGTGATCATCAGAAGCAATTGTAATGTTTTAAATTATGTGTTTATATTTTATTTCTTATTCCACTTCCTTAAAATATTCATAATACATGATTAAAAAATAAATATAATACCATAAATATACTAACATATTATTATGTTAATATCAACACCTAAATCCATCTCCACTTCCATTAAATGAGAGAATAATTAATCCTTTGTGCATACGTGTGAACTATCACATCCACGAACCGATATAATTTTTTCCCATAACCATCTCTCGAGACTTGTTATACTGATGGGATTAATGTTCATATGTGATATTAAAGATATTTTTATCATTATAATATAGTAATATATCAATTAAATTCATACATTCCATGAACATAAAAATAATAATATCGTTCATGCATTCCTGTGAACTATCACCTCCATGAAGTGATGTTATTTGTTTTTAACCACCACAAAAAATGTATGATATATATAATTATATTTAAATGTTAAATATACTATTAATGGTGTTATTATTACTATTTAATGATAAAATAACACTCTCTTTCTTTCCATAATAATCAATGAAATTTTGAAAACGTTTTTCATGCATATGTATGGCTTACTGTATCCATGATTGTAACATTGTTCATTTTTCATATCCATATTTAATGAATTGATTTAAAAAATCATTGATATATATATTTTATTATTATTTAATTAATATTATTCTATATATAACGGAATTATGACCACATCGACTATTAAAATCATACCAGGTTGAATCCAGAATGATGTACTGAATATCGACAAAACATCTGATATGAAGTAAAATAATTATGTATTTATTATAACATGGTAATAAGTGATATAGAAATAATAACAAAAATTAAAAAATTTATCAATAAATTATAAATTATCCTAATTTTATTACTCATGAATATAAATAATGTTGATACTAGTCGGACTCAAGGTAAAGGACTTCATCTTAATCCCCTTTTATTGATGAATATTTTGATAATATACATCACCTTATTTTATATGGTTTATAATCAATATCATTGAATTCTAATTCGATTATAATGTTTTCAAAAGGAATAATTTTTTAGTAATTATTTTGATTTCATTACAAAATGAAAAAAAAGAATGTTTTTTAATTTATGTTGTGATAATGACTTCTCCACTAGAATAACTGTTATTTCATATTTGGATTCCTCTATAAGCCTTAATGTTTTTAAAAGGTAAATGAAGTCCATTATTCCATTTTTTGGTAATTTAGTATTGAAAATAGTTTTGAAAATGGATTTACTATTTTAATATCTTTAAATTATTTCATGTGATTTCAAATGAAATTTTATGAGTGAAATGTTGATAATTGAATTTTTTTATATGTTATGATTATACAATGGTACTTGTAAATTTTATGTGTGGTTACATTATAATCCAAATATAGGTAGCTCTGTGATAAATCAAATATGGTTTGTTTCCTGATAAAACATGGAAATATTGTTATGTTATAACCTAGAATGCATTGTTTTTGTAAGTTCTCCATATAACTATTCCATTTTTAAGAGTGGTATGTATGAAAGTCGACTATCTAGTTATTCCATTTATGCATGATTATGTCCCAAATTATCATTATTTTTTATATCTTCTTTTATGGGATTTTATGGTAATATTTTTATTAAAAAATAGAAATCAATGATCTTATAATCATTGAAGAGTATTTACTACTTCTTAATGGTGGAAATTATTACTTTATTATAAATTATTCATGATTTACATGTTTTCTCAAGGATTACAATTTTCGTTATTTATGTCCCTTACTGTGATTTTCGTGCTCACCAGAAATATTAAAATGTTTTCCACAACTTTTAAGAGAGAATAGAGACAAGAATGGGATAAAGATAATAGTTTTAATGTTTGAAAATGAAAATACCCCATGATCCTTTAAATAGTTTTTGTTTTTAAAATAAAGGGTAGTGAGTAGAAGTGTCTTGTTTGTAATATTTGAGTTGTTAATTATGAGTTATGACCTCATTATTTAATGATATAAACTTGAAAATATCCTTAATGTTAAATAAATTTAAATTATTTACTTAACTCAATATTATTCAATGTTTAAGGTTTGTTTCTTACAGTTGGTATCAAGAGTCGGTTTAGATAACTTTATAAGTTAGGGTGTTATTTAATCATAAGTTGAATGTTCTATATAATCATAGTGGATACCATGATATATTGAGTCATATTAATTTTATATAATCAAATGTGTTTTATATAACATGAAAAAGGATATTATAGTGTCTATTTTCCTTATAAGATGGTATATGATGATTTTATTAATATACTCACACTAACCTTTTTGATTTTAGTAAATTGAAAGATCTAGAAGGAACTAGGTAATAATGGATGTGAACGACAATGTGTTGGTTCTATTAAAAATAATCCTAATGAAATAGATGTTTCAATGAGAATTTGTGTGGTTTTTATAAACCAATTATCAAGAGTTGTGATTAACCACTTGAACCTCGGTGATTTTTCTAATGCATCATATATGATATAAAATAATCCCAGTGTTAGTTCAGGTAATAATGATCATAAAGGTATTTATATTCAATGAAATATGGGTCATGGATGTCGAATTAAACAACTAGTAAAATCTTTTAAAGGGACATAAAGATGTTATAGATGAGGTAATGAAGGTCATAAAGCAATAACCTTCCACGAAAAAATAAGAATTCAGTTGACTCTAGGAAAGGGAAATAAGTTCTTTAGGATTTATCAATTGAATTTTTTAAATGTGGGATGTATGGTCATTATGAAAATATATGTCCTATGAAGAACTTTCTTGGATGGAATCAGGAGGACCATACAAATATATGTTTAGGAATAACTAATTCAATTCTAATTGAAGATGTGGAAACTGAAAATTACTTATCAAAGGTATGTATTATTTCTTTTTCCATGTTTTGATATTATTGAATCATAGGAAATAATTCATGTTTTTTATAGGAAATAAGTATTATAGAATAAGATGGAAAATAATGGTTAAATGATATTAAAGAACTCTAAATGATTAATAAGTATACATATAAGTGATTCAAGAGTTACAGAATATTGTAGGATGATGAAATGTTTAAAATTATAAATTTATTTATGATGGGGTTACATTGGAAGAATTTTTTCTAGTTTGTGTAACCTTGATGTTTTTTATGTCAAACTAAAATTTATATTCATATTAATTAAACACCTTTAAGGAAAAATTGAGAAACATGATTTCAACCACAAAGGGAAATAACATAATCATTAAAGTAAAATTTGAGCCTACCAGAGTTATACTACCTAAATAATTTCCAATTGATATAGTTTACCTAGGTTTTTGGATCATAAGTTATAATATCTTTGAATCAAAAGCCCATCTTGTCCTAGTACTAGATGTACTCTTCATGTTTGATCTTCTCGTTATTGAATTCCCTAACTGATATTAGGACTTTTTTGTTAATTCATGTACATTTCTCTTCATTGAAAGTCATCCTAAAATATATCCCCATAAATTTAGTGGCTTCTTATTCCATAGCATTTAAGAACATAACTTGTTCAGTTACTTCATCATCGAAGATCATGAGAAATTATAAGTATTTCTCAAGTGTATCACCCATATTGTAATGGTTTTCCATCTTCTTTTCTTTTTTAACTGACTAAGTCTCCATTTTAGGAGGCAATGTGGAGTAATCCTTCCTCTCATGGAATCCCCTTCGTCCATACATAGTGGCCATGACCTGGCTTCATTCAAAATCTTGAACCATAACATCATTCTATTTATGATAGATAGTATACTAAACATCTAAGGTGAGTCCACCCTCATGTTTATAATCCCTGGGATACATCCTTCTCCCCATTAGAGTGTCCTCACCATCAACAGCATAAAACACATTTACCTTAACTGCATGGAGACCAGAAAGGTGTTCGAAAGAAGATCATTATGATATTAAATTGGCCAAAGGGGCCACCATATGAATAGGAATTCCTCCCTCTAATTCCTATATCAATTTATTAACCTCTAGAAAGTTGAAATGGTATCAAACTGTATCCTTTGGGGTGGTTCTTCCTGATCTCACCACACCTCTTTCATTAACCCTTCTCGCACTACCTTCCCTGTGTGCATGTACCTTTTCATTTTTATCACCTATATCCCACCTCATCCCATTATCCTCCTCTACAATTTCCACTCTCGTTTCAACCTCCTTATGTGCCTCTAGAGTTTCACTCCTTTGGATCACATACTCAATAACTCCAATCCCTACAAGATTTGGATTCAATTTATGAAAAATGTAAGCAAAATTCAGAGCATGGTTTACTGACTGATCCTTAAACACAGAATTATCATCTTTAAATGGTAGTCTAGCAGTGGTATTAGCAGACAATCCACTTCCCACCAACCCCTGCCTCCTATGGAACCAAAATTGTGATCTCAGATTGACTACAATGATTGGGGAGAACACCTCCTTTAATAATTGTCATTGGAGAAAAAGATGGGGTTTTAGTGTAATTTTATTGATGTATGAAACTCTAGTTGTCATGTAAGTAGATTTTATTATGTTCATATTCTAATTAGTAAAATAATTCCATAACTCTATGAGAAGTATCTTAAAAAAATGTTATCCGTTAACTTTTTTTCTTATATGTAAATGACCATTCTAACTTATCAAAAATTTATCGGTCTGTGATTTTTAAATTTCTCCAAAGCATGTTTTCTATCACTCTTCATCAAAACATGATAGTTATATTTTCCTCCACATCCATGTTTTCCAACATCGAACCCTTGTATGTGATGTCTTAGGTAACCTTCAAATTTTCATTTCTTTCTTTTAATGTTGACATTTTATAAATATGTTTACTGATATGGGATTGAAATAAATGTATTTTGAAAATTAATACCTAATTTAACAACCTTTAATTAAAATTGTGAGGTCTAAATTTCCCAAAGGTGGGATAATTTAACATGTGGAGTTTTTTAAAATGAAACAATATGTTTGATAGCATACATGATTCACCACATCAATTTTAAATGAACAACATAATGTTATTATTTAAATTTTTATCTTGTAACATATATATTATAATGGATAGAAATAATATTAATAATTAAATTATGAAAATAGGTGTTACACATGTTTATATAATGATTTAATTGTTAACAAATTAATTAGAAATGAAAATAATAACTAATTGAATATAAAGAATGTGTTTTTATGAAACAACATTTATGTGTGATTAATTGTGTTTATAAAATAATAAAATAACTATTTCCTGATTATATTAATGAAATATTAATTTATTATATTATTTATCACTAATATTTTATGATTTTTGGACATTATATAAGCATAATTTCAATATTACATATAAAAGAATTATTTTTCAAAAAAAAGAATTTTATCGAATTTGGATGGAAACCCCATTTTAAATATAGTTTCCTCGATTTTATAAATTATATTTTATAAAATAAAGTTCTTATTTTGAATAAGGAAATCATATTTTAATTTTCTTAATGTTTTTGTACTTTTCTGATAATATCCATATTTTAATGAATAGTGAAAAATATTGCATTTTAGTTCAAAACAAATTTTTCATCTAATTTATTTATATAGTTATGTTATAATTTTAATTTGGTTTAAAGTGTAATTAGAATAATTTTAAATCATTTAATACAATATAGTTATTTTTAATCAATTTCATAATCAAATTAGATATAAAAAGCGTTGTGAACGTTTTAATATTTTACTTCAAAAACATGTTTTCTCATTCTGACAATGGGATTATTTTTAAATTCCATTTATCCACTTCTATGAAGTGAATTTAGAAAAATGAACATATATGGTTTTACTCATTATGAAAAATGTGATCTGATAGGATCTAAATAATTTTTTGGAATAATGACTTTTGTATTTTATCTATCATTGTTAAATGTAAATTGAGTAATTAAATATAAAAATAATATTATAATATTATGAAACTACCATAAAATTTGTCCTAATATTATTGGATTATTTATTTATAACCAATAATATACTTCACCTAAAAATTTTTCCTTTGTAATCCACTTCGGTGTGAATATGACATTTATAACACGTTATTTAACGTAAATACAAAGATGTCAAAACATGTCTCTTTTTCTTAAAAAAATTATATGGGATTATATAAGTGAAATATTTGATTATAAATAGTACATAGAAATATAAATACATTACCTACATCATATTAATTTGTTTATAATTTTTAAGAAATATATAATAAAATTAAATTGTGACACAATGGTGATGTAGAAATTGATTTATTAAACAATGAATCAAATAAATGATATTAATAATATTAAAATTAATATAATTTGAAATATTTTATTCCATACATTAATTTTATGGATTAAATTGATATTTTATATATTAGTAAATGAATTTTATTCAAAGGGATCAAGTTGTTACGATATTTGTGAAAAGTAAATTAGTGAATAGTGTCAAAATTGACACATATGATATTTTATAATAATAAATATTTTTTTAACTGATATATAATATGTAAAAATACAAGATTCTGAAAAACCGTTGGGATAAGGAATATAATTTCCTAAATTACAAATTTATGGTTCGTTTGGCATGTTTTTGTTATTATTTTAACCTCCAAATTGTAGAATACTTTATAAAATGGTAATAATGGAAATGTTTAAATAAGGGTGGACAAAAAAAGATATGGTTTAAAATAAAATCAATACAAGTAAATATAATTTATAGGATTTAAAACCATAAATCTCTTATATTTTAACTAACATAATTTAGATACATTTGGAGTTAAAAATTAGTTTATATTAATTTAATATTTTATGTGTTTCTAAGGGTGCCCCTCCCCTCTCCTATAAAAAGGTACACATTCTTTTCTTTTACACACATTCAAAACCATTTGGTTCAGCTAATATCTTCATAAAGACCTTACTAAAATCCCTCCCCACATTCTAGAGGAATTAATTTATATATAACACCTTTCTTATAGGTGTTATGGTTTTAATAATGTTGATCATCCGAAGGAAATGTAATGTTTTTATTTAAGTGTTTCTATATTATTTATTCTTCCACTTCCGTCAAATTTTATTTATCCATAAATAAATTATAACTTCAATAACATAAATATAATGATATTTTATTATGTTAATATCATCAACTAAATCCTTCTACACTACCATCAAATGAGAGAATAATTAATCGTATGTGTGTGCATGTAAATTATCACCTCCATGAACCACTATAATTTTTTTCCCATAACCATCTCTCAGGACTGGTTATTATGAAGTAATTAATGTTAATATGTGATAATAATTGAATTTTTATAATTATAATATAATAATAATAAATTATATTCTTACATTCCATGCACATAAAAATGATAATGGCATTCATGTGTACGTGTGAACTATCACCTCCACAAAGCGATGTGATTCGTTTTTAATCACCACATCACAAGTATTATATATATAAGTTTATTCAAATGATTAATATGATATTAATTATTATATTATCACTGTATAATTATAAAATACTACTTACCTTATTTCCAAAACAGTTATGGAAAAATGGAAAACATTATTCATGCATACGTACGGCTTACCGTCTCCATGATTATAACATTGATCATTTTTCATATCCATATTTGATGAATGGATTTAAAATTATAATTGATATATAATATTTTTTATTTTTTCATTATTATTATTCTTGAAATAATATAATTATGACCACATGGACTATTGACATCATACTGATTTCATTTTTGACTCAGGTACCGAATATCGAAAAAACATCTAATATTAACTTAAATAATTATATAATTGTTATAAAATGATAATAAGTGATATAAAAGAAAAACTAAACATGAAAATGGAATAAAATAAAGTATAAATTAACATAATTTTGTTATTCGGGAAGATAAATAACGTACGAGACTAATTAGACTCAAGCTAAGGGACTTCATCTCAATCTCCTTTCATTGAGGCATATTTTGATAATATGCATCGCATTCTTTTATATGGTGTATAATCAACCCATTTAAATTCTAATTTACTTAAAGGGTTTTAAAAAGGAATATTTTTATATGAATAATTTTACATTATTTAAAAAATGAAAAAATATAATGTTTATTAATGTATGCGGTGACAACAACTTCTCTACCGCAGTAATCGTTATTTGATATTTGGATTCTTATACAATCCTTAATAAGTCCCTTATTCCTTCTTTGGGTATTTTGGTAATTAAAATTGTTTTGAAAATGGATTTACTATTTTAATATCTTTAAATGATTTCATGTGATTACAAATAATATTTTTTGAGTGAAATGTTCATAATTTTAATCTTTTATGTGTTATGATTATACAATGTAAATGAACATTTGATGGGTGGTTACATTATAAACCAAATACAAGTTGTTCCATAATAAACCAAAGATGGTTGGTTCTATGATAAACCATGGATGGGTGCTTACATTATAACCTCTAATGCATTAGGTATGTAATTAGGCTATGTTGTTATTCCATTTATAAGAGTGATATATATGGATGTCAACCGTATGGTTATTTCATTTAAGTATTATTATGTCCCAAGTTACATTTATATGTCATATGTAATTTTTATTGGTTTTATGGTAATATTTTGACAAAAAAATGTGTAATTAATGAGCTTATATTCATTAAAGAATATTTACTACTTTTAAAGGTGAAAAGTATTAGTTTATGATAAAGTATTGGTGATTTAGATGTTTTCGTAAGGCTTATAGTTTCCATTATTTATGTCCTTTACTGGCCATTTTGTGCATATATCATACTATAAAATGTTTTTGAAAGTTTCCAAGGGAGAATAGAGATAAGGGTGGGATCAAGGGAAAATTTGTGATGTTTTGACATAAAAAACGTGTTTTATTTAAATAGATTTTTTTGTAAAAATGGATTATGAGTAAAAAAATTTAATTTTTAATATTTGAATTGTTAAGTATGAGTAATAGGATAATTTCCTAATTATTGAAAATTGAAAATTTCCCCAATGTAAAATAAAGTCAAATTATTTACTAAATATTATTTAATGTTTAAGATTGGGGTCGTACACACGGTGTATGGGTCAGGCTACATGATGTGTGGTCCATAATTTTTAGAAAATTATATAGTTATATCCAGGGGATACATTCCATGTGTTCGACATATTACACATTGTGTGATTTAGGTTTTTCATAGTATCTAAATATCCTTCACACGAATCCATAGATCATACTTCACCGAAACTTTCCCCACCGATCATCTATACAAAACTAGTGTCAATCACATTTTCCTATCTATTTTGGCATTCTGGTGGCTAGAAATCATAATTATGTGATCCCCTAAAATTCGGCAATGTCTTGTGTTGACCTCTATCACATGTTGATTGATCTCATTGTCCCTCTAGATCCTGAATTCATTGAATATCTCCCATAAATTTTTTTTATTTCTTCAATCCATATATGAACTATTGATCCACATGTTGTACTTGTACTATAATGATTATGGGGGTTCAATCCTGCTCAAAATTGTCCCATAAAAGTCAAACTACAACCCTGTATTAAAATGGTGAATAAATTGATGAATGGAGATGGGAAATTCACACAAAAAAATGAAACAATCCTTGTATAGTAATTCTTATACAACGATCATGGATTGGGGATATCCAGTGTTAGAATATTTCGTATAAATATTTAACTTGAATAAAACAATTTAATTCACGAATGGGATCATGCGGTGGGTGTGAAACTGCCCACAAAAAAATAAAAAGGATTAAATACATTATTTAACATTTTATTCAGGAGGTCATAAAAAATGATAAATCCTATTTTAATTGGATCATTATTTGGTGAAGAACTTGATCACTAGTGATGTGGGGATCTCGTTGCATTCACTTCCTACTGATCTACCTCGATCTGATCTCTCATCCCCCTCCGATTTTGATCCACCAATGGGGAATTTCATAGATCCTAAAACATTTCATATGTTTTAAGTGGATAAAATCATATAATTGTTATAAAAAGATATATATATATATATATATATAGTATTTTAGTTCATGGGTGTTTATAAATTAAAAAAAATACTTGTTTATTTTAATTAAATGCATCACTAAGAACTGCATCAATCGGGCATCTCATGTCGACCAACCTTAGTTTTTGGTTAGGGTAAACCCTATGTTCTAGATTAAATAGTTTTATAATATTTAGAACATGAGGATATGTTTTAGAGTTATTATATTATTTATAATAACATCATTCATCTGATATTAATATATCTAACATTTTTTAATACAAATTCAAGGTTCATCATGCCTCGAAATATCATGTCATCTCAGCACCTGGCTGATATGATACTATATGGGTGTGCGGTATTCATTAGTGAAAATGGGGAAACAAAAGGGATGAAATGGGAGACGTTTATAACAAAATAATGTGAATAAAAATTATAGGGGGAAGTGGGATGATCAATTTGGACCTTAAGGAGACTTTCCCCTTAAAACCATAATTATAAATTGCCACAAATTTTGATCACTCCTTGGATGAGCCTTACTTCCATTAATTAAATAACATAAAAAAAGAATAATAATTCTATAAAACGCTCAAATTTATAATTAAACTTCATGGAGTATAAGGAGGTGGCTTTTAATAGCCAAAATGGAGAGATACAAGTAAAAATACATTGTCCATCACTGTCTAAAGGATAAAAATGATTTATGACCCATTTTTATGCATGACCACGGATTTAAGGGATACTATATCCCCATGAAAAGGAGGAACCACTTTTGATCACTCATTTGGCACCACCCCAAATTTTGATCACTCCTTTGGCACAAAATTTGATCACTCCTTTTCCACCACTCCTTTGGAACCAATTTTGATCACTCCTTTGGAACCACTTTTGATAACCCCTTTACCACAACCCCATGAAAAGGGGGAACAACTTTTGAACACTCCTTTGATCACTCCTTTGGCACCACTTTTGATCACTCCTTTGGCACCACTTTTTATCACTCCTTTCCCACAAATTTTGATTACTCCTTTGGGACCACCCCAAAGACTATTAATATTACCATAATGTATTTGGAGACAATGGGGAACCACTTTTGGATTTGGATATTTATTTCATGAAAGAGGATATAATTTCGTCAGATCCTTTGGGTGGGCCATTTATGTTTTCTTTGGGGATTTAATTAGTATGATTAAAGGTCCATTTTATCCTCCGATTCATTAATATTGGTACTCCTCTAGTAATTTAAAAATGATTCCATGAAAATTCTCTTTCATCCTCCTCATTCTTTCTCTTATCATTGGGCCAGAAATCCCATGTAAAGGTTATCATAAATTTTTCTCCTTCCACCATTCATTCAATGATCACTCTCAAATCCTTGATGAATTTGTGCACCTTGATTCTCATAATCCCCTCCCTATTCAAAAGGATATATCCTCAAATATCAGTTTTCTTATTCAGTGCGGGACACTCGTGAATTACTTTGACCTTTTCTTCATCCACGTGGATCCCTTCCACCCCTAAAACAAAGATAAGAAACACAACAGAATCCATGAAAATGTAATATTTTTTAAGATTTGCGTATTTTTTTTAATTATGGTACCCACACCGCAAATTCAAGTCTTCAACATGGTTTTATAGAGATGTTCTATACACCAATATATCATCAAAATAAAAAACCAAGAATTTTCAAATGAATGAACAAAAGACCTGGTAAATTATTCTCATGAATGTAATTAGTTCCATAGTTAAACCAAATAAAAAAACTAACCACTCGTTAAAACCAAACATAGATTTAAAATAATTTTTCCATTCATCTCCTTATTTCATTAGAATTTGGTGGTATCCACTTTTTAAGATAAATTTTAAGAAACAATGCCTCCCCATGTAATTCATCAATCATGTCATCAAGTTGATGGGTAGGATAATGGTAATTAACTATTATTTTGTTGGTGGTGTGAAAATCCACCAACATCCTCTAGGTTCCATCTTTCCTATGAACTAAGATCACTATAATGGTTCCTGGACTCAGGCTTTCCCTCACTAATCCTTTCTTCATGATATCTCCAAAATAACACTAGATCCCTATAATATCTTCCATATTATCTCTATATGCTAGCCTGTTAAGAATTAGGACACCAAGTATGAAGTCAATATTATTCTCAATGCCTCTTAAAGGGAGTAATCCATCAGGTGTTTCTTTGGGAAAAAAATTCACCAAATTCCTTCATTGAAGACACAACAAAAGAAGTAAAAGAATGGTGAATTTTGTTATTTTCAAGGTAATCTTCCTTAAAAAAGAGTAATAACACTTTATGTCCAAATAAACTACCTTTCACCTCAATGTTTTTAGAAAATAAACTTATCTTTCACTCAATAGTCTTATTTTTATCTCGTTTATTTCCCTAATATATTTGTATGTCACTCATATCTCCTTTATCACTCATAATTTTTCCACTCTTTTCATTTTATTCTCTCTTTTCTTTTCTTCTTAACACATCACACTCTTTATTGTCTCTCAAATTTATATTTTTTCAAATTATTTTTCACTCATTTATTTTTTATTTTTTGTATTCCTTCTCTATCGTCAATTGATTTCTATATTTTTATATGGGACATAGTGGAGTAAAAACAATATCTCTACTACTAAAATGAAAAAGATAAGTGGTTAGCATAATCGTGATACATCACCCACTAATAAAATTTCTTTATACTCTTAAGTAGAAAATGTCTAGCTAGAATTGAAGAAACATCATAAACCACCATATCATGATATTTGATAATGTAAAAAGAAACTATGGATTATTTTTTGACTCTCACTTCTCCTCTATCATTCATCCACTACAACCTATAAGATCAAGGATGACATAGAGTAGGTAAAGTCAACATATCAAACAACAAGTTACTATCCACATTTGTATAACATCCACTATTTATGATCATTCTACATATCTTCTCCTAGATGTGGCATCTCATATTAAAAATAATCTCACACTAATACTCTCTATGATATTTTTTCAATTGAATGTCCAATGACCGTCTTGCCACCATTTTTTCCCCATGTGTCGGTTATTCAACTTCTACATCTGAATACACCTCCAAAGGTTAAATTTAATGATCACTAGAGCTCTCACTATGGATTTATCCATCATCCAAAACAATCATAGTTCTTTTTCTGGTATTGATATTCAACATGACCATGTCCATGAATGTAAAATCACTTAATATATCTAGATTTATAAGGGAAATTCATGTCAATTTTTACTTTTGAATAATTAGGTAACAACATATTTTTGGACTCTTGTCTTTGTTATGGAAAAAATTTGAATCACTTGGTTTTGTTTAATTCCACTCAAGAAGTTTATTTTGGATCTTTCTATTTATCTTTCCAAAAAATGTGGGAACATACATGACTCCTTTGAGATTGTAGTTGTTTTTCGACCTTCACTTACTTTTGTTGAAACTCATCTATGTCAATGTATGTATAAATTTCCATAACATATCTAATGTATGGATTCAATCCATTGAAGAAATTTTCCAAGGTAGCTTCTTAATCCTCATCCAAATAGGCTTGAATCATTGATATCTCAATTTTCTTGTAGTATTTCACCACATATATGGAACATTAGACAATTCTTTGTTATATCAAATGAAAATATTGATAGTATTGACTATAAATGTACCACATTGACATTACTATCTTAATTTCTTCCCAAGATAGAAATGGTCTTTCCTTGTTTCATTATCAAATTACTTTTAATTGGTCCCACCAAATACTTTTATGGTCATTGAACTCAATCACCACCAATTTTAAATTTTTATAATCCACATAGTTGTGAAGGAAAATTATATATTCAACCTTCCACTACCACTGCAAATAAATTTCTAGGTCAATATTCCCTTAAAAGGATGGAAGTTACATTTTGATGAATCATAATTCATTCTCTCTATGCAGCACGTTTCCCTTTCCAAGTATATGATTATTAAAAATAAGTGTACTCATAATCACCTTTATCAACTTCTTGCCTTTGCAGATCCTTTTATGTAGAGTAAAATTAAAAATCATCCTACTTGGAATTCAATATTATAAATTGGTCTGTGATAGATTTTATGAATAATTTGAGATCAATATCACTTATTTCTCCCTCATTTTCCATTTTTTAAAATCCTCACACATTATTTGTATATATTTTTTAATCTCTTAAAAGTTCCCTATATTTTTGTAGCATGAAAAATTGGTTCATACAAGTGATCATAAATATAATCAAGAAGACAAATAGTGAGGAAGATGGGAGAAATTGTTAATGTTTATGGACTGATATAGATGAAGGAAAGAATATGGTGGATAAAAAATGAAAACAAATTTGTGACTAATTGAGTAAATACAATTTTTTAAACGACCAGTTTTTTATCTATTTTTTTCATTTTGTTTTTTTTTACACATTTTTTCGCTACTAAATACACAAGAAATGAGATAACAATAGTGTTTTTTTCAAGCTCAATGTACATAAAATTAAAAACATCACAATTCTCTAATATGATTGCAATGATGTAAGATGTTGAGATAACATGAACTTCAAAATCGATTGGAATCTGTTTTGGTGACAATTAGATTTCAAAATAGTTAATCTATAGAGTGAATTAATTCAGATATATCTCTAAATATATGTCCCAAATTTTAATTTTTCCAACATTAGAGGAACTATGTGATTCTAAACTATAAAAATGACATATCATAACTCCATAAATTCAAAGTAAAATCTATCCTAATTATAGAATAAAGTTAAAGCCAGAATTAGTGATGGCCAAAGAAAATGGAATTAGGAGAGGAAAAATGATGGGATAAATATGCAAATAAAGAACCAAGTTTTTGTTTCCAATATCTGATTCCAAATGATGTGATATCTTATGGGTGTGTGGTGTTCATGGGAGAAAATGTAGAAACTCAAGGGATGAAATTAGCGAAATTGATAACAAAATATATGTGATGAAAATTAAAGGGGGAAAAGGGATGATAAATTTGGAACACAAAGAGAATATTCCCTTAAAAAAATACTTAAAAAGGCCTCATAGTTTGATCACTCTTTTTAAAATCCTAACTTCTATTCATTTAGTAACACAAGAAACACAAGCCGAATAATACTAAAAAACACTAAAATTCATAATTAACATTCAAGGGGTATAAGAATGTGTCTATTTATAGAAAAATGAGATATATATACAAGTCAAAATACCAATCCCACAAATGTAGAAAACCTACAAACGATTTTTAACTTTTTTTTTTCACATTCCCATGGATTTAGGTGACAAGATATCCATAATGAAGTCTTTTTGGCACCACCCTAAAGACTTTTAAAATTCTCACCATGACATTGGAGACAGGGGGACCACTATTTTTGAATTTGTAGATTTTATTCATGCTAGTAGAGATAATTTCATGAGATCCTTTGGGTGGTACATTTAGGTTCACATTATAATTTTAATAAGTATGATTAAAGGCCCATTTCCTCCTCCCATTCATGAATATTTGGCCTCCTCTTGTAATTTTAGAATGAGGCTATGAAAATCCTCTTTCATCATTCTTATTATTATTCTTGTCATTGGGCCACTAATCCAAGGCAACATGTCTTGTAAATTTATGTTCCTTCCATGATCTTTGCCATGTTATCTCTTAACATCTCACTATATATGTGCTCCTTGTTTCTCATAACCAGCTCTGAAAATATTCCTCAATATATTTTAATGTATTACGGTGAAAAAATAAGGCTCCTAAATTATTACCCCATTCAACTATTGTTTCCCCAAAAATTAAAATCCAAAAAAAAATTGGGTAATACTGAGCCCACATATGGTTCTCTTACTCCTAAGAGTTGTCATGCATGATCCCATGCTTCTGCAGTTAAATGAACAAAGGGAGTGGGTGATCCTCCCAAAGTCCTCTCTTATTAACGCTCTATCTCTAATAGGTAATTTGGGATTGTTAATCCATCATCAATGTCCAACTCTCCCTATTTCATAACATGCATCGTATCATGCACATATCTCATCATCTATGACACAAGAAACATGTCATGCACTTGCTCCATCTGTGGGAGTAACGATACAGGGTACGAAAATTTTCCAACACTCTGTAAGATCTCAAAGGACCCAATGAACCTTAGGTATAACATTCCACCTCATCCAAACCTCTACAATCGTTATCATGTTTATACTCTCAGTAAAACATGTTCTCCCTGGTCAAAATATAAATAACTGAAATGGTGATCTATATGAGATTAATATCATATCAAGGTTTTCCTCATACACTCATAGATCACATGAACATTCTTTTTCGTTACTGCACCATCTACAGACCAACTTGAGATGTCTATCCAATCACATTCTGGCACAACGGTCTCCATCAAGGTCCCTAATACAAGGCCTCAAAAGGTGTCAATCCAAACATAGAGTTATATCTATTATTATAATAAAATTATACCAATATAAATTGACCCCTCCATCTGAAAATGATGTCCAAAACATAATCTATCTATATATATTCCAACACCAAGATAGTGTTCTCAGTCTTCCCATTCATCTAGGGGTGAAATTTCATACTCATCCACAACTGGGTCATGAATGACTCATAAAAGTGTCTCTTCAACCATGAAATAAACTATGTATCATAGTCAAAGTCAATCAAAAGGGTTAACACATGGAGATATAATATCATCTATATGTACAAATATTCTAGACTATCCACTAAACTATACTTTATTATGGAAATAAAGTGTTTCAACTTTATAAGTCATTCAACTATCACCCAGATGTCATTAAGGAATCTCGATGACTTTGGATTCCCTATCATAAATTAAATGGAAATTTCAACCCATTTCCACTCCAGGATATAAATAAAATGTTTCAAAACTATCAGAACATGGTTTATATCCTTCACCTACTATGATGTAAGCCATCGAGAGAAGAACATGGAAACACTCTGCCTCATGTCATCCGTAAAATACTACCACTGAAGGTGTATATTAATTTTTCCTAGTTTGGGATGTACAAATAAATTAGAATTGTGAAACTCCCATAGCACCTCCTCTCACTTTCTGACCAGAACCATCATTCATCCATGTAAAGGATAAAATTCTCCCATCATTTGAAAAATCCATCCGGTGAAACTCTAGAATATATTTGGTCCTGAATAACCTAATAGTCGATGTATCCCTACTAAACCTTCCTCAAACACAGAATAAGTAGAGGAGTCAATTCCATTGAATTAAGATAAGGTGCACCCCTCTACTCCACCCGGGTTAGAGGAAAAGAATATACATGTTCAGATACCTCCTCCAACAAATGAGAAAAAGACACACTATTAAGGGCCTCTGCCACCATGTTTCCCTTCCCAAGAGTATGGAATCTCTCAAAGTCATGGTCCTATAGAAACTCTAACCAGTTCCATTGTCTAGGGTTCGGTTATCTCTATGTTAAGATATACCTAAGACTCTAATGATATGACTAATAAAAAATCACTCTCCTAGAAGATAGTTTCTTCAAATATTTAATTTAAAGAGTATCACTACCAACCCCATATCATGTGTCAAATTATTCTTCTTGTGGGGTATAAACTGCCTCAACATAAATGTGATCACTAACTTACATAGAGAAATCATTCTTTAAGAACCCGGATCTTCGTTTTTAGGTATGTCTTTACATTTTCTGATGTTTTGAGAAAATAGGAATTTCTGGAAAATTTTGAACTACACGCCATGTACTTTCTGAGTACATGTTGTGTACTCCCTTGCCATGTCAGGCTGTGTGCTGGTCATGTCTAGGCCACACACATGGTGTGTAGCGATGAAGTGGAGGCCGATTAAAGCGGAGTATGGAAAAATAGAGTACACTCTATGTACTCAATAAGTACATGCCGTGTATTTTCTTTTTTTCATTAAACAGACCGGGGCCGCGCCTAATCGACAGAAATGCCTTCTTCTAGGCCATGTTCGACCGAGAGAAGACATACGGTCATGGATCTTCTCCGAGCCTCCGAGCCTCTATTCTCTCTCCGATTCGATCGTCATCGATTGTGTTAGAACCATAGTGGTGAGTCTTTCCTTCTCCTAGAGCCTTGTTTTCCAATTCCTCTTCTTTTTCAAATTATCATCGGTTAAACATTTTGGACGTTTTCTCAGATCTTCGATGTTATAAGGATAATCAATCTTTGTGGCTCAATTATATTGATCTCCTAGTATCAGGGTAGGTGTTTTTTTCCTTACCTTTCAATATCCTTGAGTTTTATGTGAAAATTTCACCAATTCTCGTGAACAGGGTATTGCGTGTTTACTGTTTTTCCCTTGTAGTTATTTCTAACTTTCTTGTATGCTTTTATAGAGGTAAATTGATCATTTTTGTGGATAATTATTGTTCTTGGATTTTTTCCCATGCTTTTTCTGTTTACGACCTTTGGGTCTTTGTTAGCTTTGGTTGTTTTGCATGTTTCCATGCCTAGTGACCGTAGGATGGATTAATGATGATAACATGCTTGTTTGCTATAGATTGTTTATCCAAGTAGCTCTATAGGTGTGCTTTGGCCTTATAGAATTATTATTCACTTACTGGAACGAGGCTGTGAGAACATGGTGCTATAGACTATAAGGGATGGACTGAGTGAGAATCCCAGAGAGTCTTTGACATTATAGGCTATAGGGGATAGACTGAGTGAGCTTCCCAGAGTGACTTTGGATATTATAGGCCACAGGGGATAGACCGAGTGTGCTTCCCAGAGTGCCTTGGACATTATATAATACAGGTGGGTAGACCGGGTGAGCTTCATCAGAGAGTCTTTACTTGTGGAATTGTATTAATCCATTTTCTAGGCTAGAGAAGGAATGGACTGAGTGAGCTTCCTTAGACAGTCTATGATAGACCTGAAACTATAGGAGGAATTGACCGAGTGAGCTTCCTCATAGAGTTTTTAGACCTTGGGGCCACGAGGGTTAGACCACGTGATCTTCCTTAGAGAGTCCCTAACTACCCTAGACTATAAGGGAAATTGACCGAGTGAGCTTCCCCAGAGATTCTTATAAATTTATACGACCAAACCAGAGGGGTTAGGCTGAGTGCACTTCCCATAGGGTTGTGGTACTTCTTGGTTAGGACCAGAGGGGATGGTTGTGAGTACTTCCTAGAGGGTTTCCTATTGTGGTTAGTTGTTTTCTTACTGCTTCTTGTTTTTGTACTGTGGATTGATTATTGTTTTGCATCATCCTGTTTACTGCTTACTGATTACTGCCTGTTGTTGCTGCTACTGTTTACTGCATACTGTATTATTACCTGCCATATACTCATTGACTGTTAGGAACAGATTTTCGGGTGGTTGGCTACTGGTATATAGTCTCACACACAGTTTGGGCCATGCCATTGGGCCCAATTAGACCTTTTTGTTGCAGGTATAGACAAGGTAAAGCGCCCTTCGACTTCTGGTACTTGATTGCTTGTAGCAGGAGAGCATGGGACTAAGCTTTGGCTTGCAATGCTGTGGAGCTATTTACTTTTTTTCTTCTTTTTTTGTTACTGTGGTGTTTTCCAACATTATGAATTGTTTGGCTACTTTCCTTGATATGTAACATGCATCATTTCATATATACATATGTTCTCCAGTTTGTTGATTTAGTCTTCCGTTGTCTACTACTGTTGGTTATTTATTGCTTCCTCTATTGCATGTTTATTTATTTCTGGAGTGTACTCTGCCAATGAAGGAATAGTTTCCCCACTACCACACCCAAGTCCCTCACTGCTAGTCGGCAGCCTCTGGCATTTGGGGAAATGCTCTTGAGGCTATGTGACCAACTGGGCAAGGGGTGCCTCCGGGTGGCTTCCGGAACCGGGACGTTACAAAGTAGTATCAGAGGATTCCTTTTTATTGATTTACTGTTTGGAGCCTTTATCCAAGGATAGGATGGATTCGGTACTTGGTAAAAAGTTGTTCTCGGGAGTAGCTAACCCTTGTACAGGGAAAAGCCATACTACCTCGTTTATTGCGGTTTTCTGGTTTTGATATTTACCGTTGATATGATTTCACCTAGAGTGATTCCCATGACTTGTGTTGTTATTGTTATTGTTATTATGGTTCTATTTTTGTCACAACCTGATGAGGTGAGGGTATGCCATCTCATGCATCATATAGGCACATGTTAGAAATCACATTCCATGAATTATTTCCGTGCCATCTAGGGTGCATTAACAATTGCATGTTGTTGTGATAGTCTTTGTGTAGATTATGAATGTTGTTGTGATAGATGGTTGATAGAATCCCTGATGTTTGTTAGAGGACTTTTTGTATTGTACTTTCTTAGATGAATGCCATGTTTTGGTTCTTGAGGTGTTATGGGCCCTCTTGAATTGGAAATTGGTGGGTCATTGAATTGTTTTTCCTTATATATGATTGTGTTGGATGCCAAGATTTGATTCACGGGGAGTAAGGGCCCTCACGGATCAGAATTTGGCACCTTCATGCCTTGCTTTCTGTGTTTTCTGGGATTTAGTGCAGTTTCTGAGCTACTGCCTAGAAAAACCTAGAATACACGGTGTGTACTTTATATGTACATGCCGTGTAGTCTTTAAACCGTGTCTCTGACTGTGTGAGCAGAAGCACGGGTTGTGGAAAGATCTGCAGGAACCCGCTGTGTACGGTAGTTACATGTTGTGTAGTGGCGAGCTGTGTACCCGGTCGTGTAACTAACAACACGGGTTGGGGGAGCTCGAGTAGTACACGCCGTTTTGGTGAGGAAGATGGCATGTAGTCTTGTTCCAGGTACCCGACCGTGTCATGAACAACATGGGTTGGTGTTATCATCTTCTATACACGCCGTGTTTGTTCAGAACACGTCGTGTAGGGTTCATCCATGTAGCCGTTCGTGTGAATAAAAACACATGTTTCTGATACCTTTTCTAGTACACTTCATGTTCATAGGGAACACGCCATGTAGTCTCAGTTTGAGTAGACCATGTAGGGTTAGCCGTGTAAAGTGACTCGGGCAGGGGAACAGAGTCCAAGTACATGACGTGTGTGGGGACAACACGTTGTGTAGATCGGGTTGTTACACGACTAGTGTTTCAGGAGTATACACCCATGTCTTTGGTTTAAGTGAACAAGACATGTAGTTTTTATACATGTTGTGTAGTCGTGTTTTGTAAACTACATTGTTTCCTTCTCCTTTTCCTGTTTTGTACTCTTGTCTTCTAAGTCTTTGATAATCCTGATCTGAGGTGTTCTTTTGATCTTTTTAGAGCTATTCCTCCAAGACATCTTCCGGTTGTACGTTAGTTGCCAGACGGTGATCAGACACCGGATATGGTCGATCAGGATCCTCTTATAGATCCTCCTATTGTGCCAGCCTTGGCGCCAGCAGTTATACCTACCACAGGAGCAGATACATAGTTCAGAGAGGACTTCCTGAGGATGATGCAGACTTTTCAGGGAGCGCCGCCTCCTGCCCCGTCGATGGCCTAATTGATGCGAGTCTTTCAGCAGCAGCATCCTCCTACTTTCGCAGGGGATGGAGGACCCCAGGATGTCGAGTCGTGGTTAGAGGCCACGCTGACTATCTTCGAGCATCTCGAGATACCCCCGGAGAAGAGGGTACAGTTGTCCACCTATATGCTCTGAGACACATCCAAGAGGTGGTAGGAGGTGATCTCATAGTCAGGGCACCAAAAAAGTATGTCTTGGGATGAGTTTTGGTGCACCTTCTATGACTAATTCTATTAGAAGAGCCTGAGGGTCGATCGATCCCGGGAGTTTATGAGTCTGCAGCAGGGTACTCTTTCTGTTATGGAGTACTCATCTCGCTTTATTGAACTACAACATTTCACACCGATTCCAGTAGGTGATGAGTTGTTCCTTTCTAGGATTTTTGAAGATAGTCTCAGATAAGAGATCTATTCCCAAGTGAATGTCTTCAGGTTGACTTCGATATCCTCTATTGTCAATAAGGAGCTTATCACTGAGCATAATCTGAGGGATTCTGGAGTTGTGAGCCAGGGCAGTTCGACATCTAGAGCTGGTGTTCCTCCTACGGATGGTAGGAAATCTCGTAGAGAGTCTTATCGAGGAGATCAAGGTTCACAGGATATATCTTCTGGCAGCCAGGTTGTACGCTACCAGTGTGGTAGGAGTGGGCATACCAGGCCTTAGTGCCAGAGATATCTGATGGAGTGCCGATCTTGCAGCACGATGGGACACATTCAGCATTTTTGTCAGATCATTTCACTTACAGCTGGTGGTAGGGGTTCTTCAATGACTCTATGTTTAGGAGATGCTTCTCCAGTTTCTCACTATTCTGGGAACTGGAGTTCTTCTGGTCATTCGGGCCGAGGTGGAGGTTGCATCCGTGGTGGTCAGTCACTAGGTTCTCAGCGACAGTAGAGTGGATCAGCTCAGAATGGTCATTCAGGGGCGCAGGGTCGCGGGGTAGCCCAATCATTCCCCATGGAGAAAACCAATTAAGATTAGGATCTCGGCCCTTCTACAGTTAGAGGTACGATCTTAGTGGTCTCAGTTTTATCTTCAGCCCTTTTTCATATTGGTGCTTCACATAGTTGTATCTATATTGCTGTTGGGGAGAGCCTTGGGCTCTATATCTTTTTTTCTGTCGTCTTTTTGACTCTTGGCACGTCATTGGGAACGAGGACATATAGCATACGTCAATGCAAAGAGTTCCCTCTTGAGTTTGTAGGGTATCATTTCTTATGGGACCACTATGTCCTGGAGATGACAGGCTATGACTTCATTCTCAGGATGGACTAGTTGGTTCCCTTCCAGGCTGTCGTTGATTACTATCACCGCAGGGTGGGTTTTGTGTCAACATAGGGTGGATCCTTTCTTCATAGAGGTGATTAGGATGTTCAGGCGAGTTGAGGAGGACTTGAGCATCATGGGCTAGGAGGAGTTACAGCCCAGCTTTCTAGTCATTATCTAGATGACCCGGGGACTTCATAGTTAGACATTCCCCCCAGTGGTGGATCATTTCAAGGATATCTTTCCCTTGGACTTTTTAGGTTTACCTATGGAGCGTGAGGTATACTTCTCAATTGAGCTCGTGCCTAGAGTGGCGCCGGTGTCCATTCCTCCCTATAGGATGGCTACACCTGAGTTTCAGGATCTCCAGAAGAAGTTGGAGGAGTTGTGGAAAAATCTTTCATCCGACCCAGTACTTCTCCTTGGGGTTCGCCTATCCTTTTTGCAAAGAAGGCAGACGGTACCCATAGGATTTGCGTGGATTATCGAAAGTTGAACCAGTTGACGGTCAAGAAGTGACATCCCTTATCGAGGATCGATGATCTCTTAGATCATCTTAGAGGATCCAGAGTGTTCTCGAAGATTGATTTGAGATCCGGCTATCATTACACGTCAGACCATCAGAGGTACCTCTGACTACCTTCTAGAGAAGGTATGGTCTATACGAGTATACAGTCATGTCATTCGATCTCACGAATGCGCCAGCGATTTTCATTGCACAGATGAACTGAGTGTTGCATCCTTACTTGGATTCATTCGTTGTGGTCTTCATGGACAATATCTTGGTGTACTCTCACACTCAACACGACCATGCTACCCATCTTGAGATCATTTTGAGTACACTGAGAGAGCATCGGCTTTATGCTAAACTCTCAATGTGCCACTTTTGGATGGATCAGTTTCACTTCATGGGCCACGTCATCTCAGAGAAAGTAGTTTCAGTGGACCCAGAGAAAGTGAGAGTTGTAGTTTCTTCGGAGCAGCCGAAGAACATCTTTGAGGTACGGAGTTTACTAGGGCTGGCTGGATACTACATGCGCCTCATTCAGGACTTCTCGCACCTAGAATCACTGTTGACAGGTCTGGGCAAGAAGGGGGAGAAGTTCTTATGGTCATATTCTTGTGAGTCAGCCTTTCAGGAGATAAAGGGGAGGTTGACTTCAGCACTGATACTATTCTTTCCAGAGCCAGGAAAGAGCTATACTATTTACAGTGATGCTTCAGGTATCGGACTAGGCGTTGTGATTATGCAGGGAGATGGAGTCATTACGTATGGGCTCGACAGTTGAGGCCACACGAGAGGAACTACTCGATGCACGATCTGGAGTTGGCAGTAGTTTTTCATGCCTTACGATGTTGGAGACATTACCTTCTGGGAGATCACTTTTTGGTTTTCACTGACCACAGGAGTCTCAAGTACATATTCACTCAGCGTGATCTGAATCTGAGATAGCGCAGGTGGGTCGAGTACCTGTAGTCTTTCGACTTCGAGATCGCCTATACGCCGGGAAAGGGAAACACAGTGGCAGAAGAGTTGAGC
This sequence comes from Viscum album, assembly GCA_963277665.1. Classification (NCBI taxonomy): domain Eukaryota; kingdom Viridiplantae; phylum Streptophyta; class Magnoliopsida; order Santalales; family Viscaceae; genus Viscum; species Viscum album. The sequence continues at coordinate 2,137,060,683 of OY728128.1, read as the reverse complement.
AGGAGGACACAGATTCAGGCGGTTCAAGAGGCCAGCTGTGAGTGGAAGCTTATGGCTCTGTTCTCTGAGATGCATTTGGAGGTTCACAACAGAGAGGGAAAAAATTTCCTTTCTTATGTGGTCGTTACCTCTACACTTCTTGATGGAGTATGGACGAGTCATCTATCATACTTAGAAGTATTAGTCCTGTGGGAGAGTGTGTCAGGAGAAGAACCTCTTCCTGGATGGACAGTGGTCGAGGATGAGATCTTGAATTTCCCGGGACGTGTATGGGTTCCAGAAGACATACGCGAGGAGCTGTTGTGGGATTTTCATTCCTTAGTTTGGGTAGTTCATCCTGGCGTCACATAGATGTATCAGGATCTTCATCGCCAGTATTGGTGGCCAGGTATGAAGAGATATGTTTCTAGTTTTGTCAGGAGATGTTCTGCTTGTCTGCAGGTGAAAGTAGAGCATCAAAGACCGGCAGGCCATTTAAAGCAGTTACACATTCCTGAGTGGAAGTGGAACGACATCACGATGGACTTCGTGAAATGGTTTTCGAGGTCACCCTAAGGGAGTGATGCTATTTGGGTTGTCGTCGACAGGCTTATGAAGGTTTCATATTTCTTGACGATTAAGGAGACCATCAATGTGGATGAGTTGGGATGGTTTTAAATCCGAGAGACTGTATGTCTACATACGGTTCCACATTCCATTGTCTCAGAAATGGATGCGCGCTTTACTTCTCGGTTCTGGCAGGGACTTCAGAAGGCCTTGGGGACACAGGTACGTTTGAGTACAGCATACCATCCCCAGACTGATGGCCAGTCTGAGCGCATAATCCAGGTTCTTGAGGATATTCTATGACATTGTATTCTAGGATTTGGCAGTTCTTAGGAGAAGCATATACTTATTTTTGAGTTCACCTACAACAACAGTTTTTAGGCGACTATTCAGATGGCACCTTACGAGGCTTTTTACGGTAGGCCATTCCAATCACCCTTATGCTGAATAGAGGCAGTAGGGGAAACTTTGTTGGGACCTCATCTCGTTAAGGAGAACTCTGAGCAGATAGAGTTGATTCAGAATAGGATGGCTATAGTACATTCTTGGCAGAAGTCTTATGCTGATCAGCGGAGAAAACCTCTAGAGTTCGAGGTCGGGGATCAGGTTTTCCAGCATGTCGCACTGAGGTTGGGATACAAGAGGATTTAGAGATAGGGTAAGCTTTCACCGCGGTACGTTGGGCCGTTTGAGGTGTTGTAGAGAGTTGGGTCGGTCGCCTATCAGTTACAGTTACCTCAGAGGTACCGGGATATGCATGACGTCTTCCACGTCTCTCAACTCTGACATTACTTTTCAGACCCATCTCACCTCTTTCTGCCAAAGGAGGTTGAGCTCGAAGGAGATGCATCATTTTAGGAGCATCCATTCTGGATTTTTGATCACAGTACAAAGGTTCTATGAGGCCAGTCTGTTCCTCTGGTATGGGTGCTATGGCAGCATGGGCGAGTACAAAACGATACATGGGAGAGGGAGGCTGAGGTACGATCACAGTGGCCAGATTTGTTCGGGGTTTCTTCTTCTACGTCTCCCTAAAAAAATTCGGGGAAGAATTTCTTTAAGGGGGGATGTTTGTAAGAACCTGGATCTTCGTTTTCAGGTATGTATTTACTTTTTCTGAAGTTTTTGAGAAAAGATGAATTTATGGAAACTTTTTAAGTACACACCGTGTACTTTCTGAGTACATGCCATGTACTCCCTTGTCGCGCCAGGCCGTGTGCTGGCCGTGTCCGGGCCCCACACATGGTGTGTAGGGATGAAGTGGAGTCCTCTTAAAGAAGAGTATGGAAAAATATAGTATACGTCATGTACTCAAGAAGTACACGCCTTGTATTTTCTTTTTTTTTATTAAATGGACCGGGGTCGCGCCTATTTTACAGAAACGTCTTCTTCTAGGACTCGTTCAACCGAGAGAAGTCAAACAACCGCGGATCTTCGATTACCCTCTGAGCCTCCATCTGTTCTCCGATTTGATCACCATTTATTGTGTTGGAACCATAGCGGTGATTCCTTCCTTCTCCTAGAGCATTGTCTTCCAATTCCTCTTCTTTCTCAAGTTATCGTCGGTTAAACATTTTGGACGTTTTCTCATATCTTCGATGTTATAAGGAGAATAAATATTCTTGGCTCAATTATATTGATCTCCTATCATCCAGATAGGTGGTTTGTTCCTTAACATTCGATGTCCTTGAGTTTTATGTGCAAATTCCACCAATACCCGTGAACGGGGTATTGTGTGTTTATCGTTATTCCCTTGTAGTTATTCCTTCCTTGATTTCATGCTTGTGTAGAGGTAAATTGATCATGTTCGTGGATAATTTTTGTGCTTGGATGTTTTTCCCATGATTGTTCTGTTTACGACCTTTGGTTCTTTGTTAGCCTTGGTCATTTTGCATGTTTCCATGCCTAGTGACCGTAGGATGGAGTAATGATGATAGCATGCTTGTTTGCTGTATATTTTTTATCCAAGTATCTCTATAGGTTTGCTTTGGCCTTATAGAATTATTATGTACTGACTGGCATGGGGCTGTGAGAATCGGGTGCTATAGACTATAAGGGATGGACCGAGGGAGCGTCCCAGAGAGTCTTTGACATTATAAGTTGTAGGGGATAGACTGAGTGATCTTGTCATAGTGCCTTTGGATATTATAGGCCATAGGGGATAGACTGAGTGAGCTTCCCAGAGTTCCTTGGACATTAAAGACTACAAGAGGGTAGACCGAGTGAGCTTCCTCAGAGATTCTTTACTTGTTGAATTTGTTTAAACCCTTTTCCAGGATAGAGAAGGAATTGACAGAGTGAGATTCCTCATAGCGTTTCTAGACCTTGGGGCCATGAGAGTTAGACCACGTGATCTTCCTCATAGAGTCCCTCACTAACCTAGACTATATGGGGAATTAACCGAGTGAGCTTCCCTAGAGAGTCTTATAAATTTGTACGCCCAAACCAGATGGGTTAGGCTGAGTGCACTTCCCAGAGGGTTGTGGTACTTCTTGGTTCAGACCAGAGGTGGTGGCAACGAGTACTTCCAAGATGGTTTCCTGTTGTGGTTATCTGTTTTATTACTGCTTCTTGTTGTTGTTCTGTGGATTGATTACTGTTGTGCATCATCAGGTTTACTGCTTACTGATTACTACTTGTTGTTGTTGCTACAGTTTACTGCATACTGTATTATTACCTTCCATATACTCAATGACTATTAGGCACAAATCTTTGGGTGGTTGCCTACTAGGATTTAGTCTCACACCCTGTTTAGTCCATGCCTTTAGGCACAAGCAGACCATGTTCTTGCAGGTATAGACAAGGTCAAGCGCCCTTTACCTTCTAGTACTTGATTTCTTGGAGAATGAAAGCATAGGACCAAGCATTGGCTTGCGATGCTGAGGATCTGTTTACTTTATCTTGTACTTGTTTTGGTACTGTGGTGTTTTCATGCATTGTGACTTATTTGGATTCTTTCCTCGATATGTAACATGCATCATTTCATATATACATATGTTCTCTTGTTTGTTGATTTAGTCTTCTGCTGTTTACTACTGTTGGCAATTTACTACTTCTGTTACTTCATGTTTATTTACTTCTACTATGTACTCTGCCAATGAGGGCATAGTTTCCCCACTATCACACCCAAGTCCCTCGATGCTAGTAGGCAGCCTCTGGCGTTTTGGGAAATGCGCTTGAGGCCATGTGACCAACCGGGTACGGGGCACTGCCGGGTGGCTTCCGGAACCGGGATGTTACACCTTCCATCAATCCAAGCTCAAGTGGTATCACAATACACTATATGCTATGCTACCTCATCCAGTAGTATCAAAATATAGTCAGCCCCATCCTCAACTCCACAATGGATCCCTAACACTACTCAGTCCAATTAAAGGACTACCCTTTTCCCATCAGGGTTGTCAAAGGAGATAAAATCCTAGAGAATATTTCCCTGATCCACCTTTAGTACACTTTCAAGATAAGAAAACTCCCCACCTATTACATTATCATGGGTGGATCCCATGAAAGCACCAAATCAATTTTTTCATGTTCCACATCTAATCCATTTTTCAAAATGGATTTCCCAAGTTAGTGAAATCACAAATCCCAAACTGTCACTTAGACGGATTATATTAAAGTTGGGTCTCCTAGAGTAAACCTCTTACCATATTCATGTTCTCTACATACACATCCCCTAATGAGATGTATATGATTATGTCATTAAATAAAATAATAACGAATCATTCCAAGTACATCTAGAAGATCCAATTCTTCAAAGCCATAAAAATATTAGTGAAATTAATTACACTGGAAGGATTCACCAAGAACTCATAATTTATATGCTGATAAAGAAATTAAAAATATATAATATATGCCTCACGAACATAGAATAGGTGGTATAGAGACCTAAGATCGGTCTACAAGAACCAACATTCCCATAACAATTGACTAAAGAGTTTGCCAATATTTGATAAAGGGTACTTTATCATTATCCTTTCCCAGATCATGTGAAGATAATCAACACAAATATGTAAGCTTCTATATTCATTTCCTACAAACATAACTTTAGAAACCATGGGGTCACACTGGTTCTAATAAAACTCTTCTCCCAAACATCCTATAACTGGTACTTCAACTCATGGATCTAGATAAGGGCTATATGATAGGTACTAGAATATATCGGTGTGGTATTTGGGTTTAAGTCAATATAGAAGTCCATCCCCTACCTTATATATAGTCTCAAAAAATCCTCTTATAAGAGATGTATAAAACCACCACTACCAAAGTAATATGTATGTTTGAAGATGCTTTTGGATAAAGGACTAAACTAAAAAGCTAATGGGTGATGGGATGCAGCCTCCTGCATGCATGGACCACTCATTCCATCATGATATCTCTCTAAACAAAAAAGGAGGGTCTCATCCCATATGTATAAATGAATCTAACATGAATGTGATGACAATAAATGTGTGATTGAAAAGTGTCCAAATAATTCATACCCAATATGAATTCATAATGTTTCATCATGATTACCAAGATGTCCCACATGAAACTCTAACCACCAATAGATAACTCACACTGCCATATGATAAGTGATATCGAAGAATTGATCCTTGTAGGAACCTTTAGAAATAGCTTCTGGACTAAGGTTTCAATTAGAAACTATATGTATCACACCAAGAGTAAGGTAATGAAGTAATGACTCGCACTTTTGTCTACTTGTACTAAGTAAATGGAATAGTAAAAATTGGTCATACATAAGATCATATTATGTGTATCCTAGTCATATCTCTCCTTGGACTTCAATTTCTCATCACCCCAAATAGTATATCCTCGAGCCTAACATGGGCCACCTGGTGGCGGTGTTCGTTGTTGTATTGCTGGTTGTAGGAGCATGTAATGAAATTTTCCACAGACTACTCCTCCCTCTAGATCTACTCTTACTCCTCTTCATAGGAAACCTCTATGAGGGCCACCCTAACCTCTCTGGGATTTATTTGATCATAGTGTTTCGTCTAATGTAGAGGCCCATCTATAGTATTTTGGTCTTAATCAATGCATTGGTTAAGGAAATCATGATCCAAGTTACCATGATCATCAAAAACATAATATCTCACCTCTCTAAGATAACTGGATCCACTAAGTGATCCCTAACTATAGATTCGAGTGTATGAGTCAGAGAATTCATCATGTACTCAGATCCCAATATCTGATGCCTTCTACCTAGTAAAGATTAATTAGCCACATATTTCACACCACCAAATCCAACCACCCAATGCATGTCTTCTACTAAGATCTCAGACACCATATAATGGTCTAGCACTCCAACATAAATGGGAAAACATAAGGATACCACACTAACTCGAATTTATCAATAGAAACCCTGGTAATTTTTTTTTACCTGGATGAATCCATCTCATACCAAGATTATAGAGTACCATGCAAGGTCGGTGGACCTCACAACATACTCAACTACTTTCATACTACCTTGCAGCATCTTAAGAAGACATAGGGTATGTACCAAGCATAAGAATGATGGGTAATACTCCCAATAAAATGGATCTAGGAAGTTGAACCATGATAATTTCATATCGTCAGTGGTGTGTGTAAACAAACTCCAACAGAACCAAGCTTCTCAATGGAAAAGACTTGCTACCTGTGAAACCATATTATCTATTGGTGTATGAACCACCCTGAAGTCGCGTACCACTAACTCATGCCAATACTCTATTACTTGTGGATCTATCTCACCATGGAACATCATTTTTATGTGATGTTATAACTCATGGAGTGTGATGATCCTACACACATCCTCTTCCTAAAGTACTGGCACTAACTACTGGTCAAAATGATGGGTTTATCCTATTTTCCAACCAAGATGAAACACATCATGGGATAGCCCCTAAATTAAGGCATCATTACTCATCAGATCTTCATCATGATCCAAAAATTGATAACATGGTTATTTATCATCATAGAGGCATCCTAAAAGTAATCAAGATGTACAACAACCAAATGTTCATATATATATATATATATGGATCTGACCCAATAAATGCAATCAAAGGACTCAATCTAATATGATGCATCTACTAATTTTACTTCTAACCGATTTTTCCGTATTTTGAGTTGAAAAAAAGGTAGTTAGAATCCTAGTATATGGATGCATCATCTTCAACACCAACACTGGGTTCCCTATCATTAAATCCCCATTTGAGAAACTCTAATATTTTTCCCTAATTTCTCAATCAAACATCATAGGGTAAAAACTCCAGACATTATCTCGATGTTGAACCATCTTTAATACCACTCTGTAACGACCCATCCTATTGGGGCCATCTTATCCGGTGGAAGGCCAGGCTTCCAAAACCCCAATCCCACATATAATAGTCCCAGGGTAGGTAGAACGCGCTGAGAAGGTATAACTATAATTGGATGATTTTTCTTAATTAACATGTACACATGAACCCAATCATCACTATGAAATAGTGAAGGGAACTATAAATTCAAGACTATAACATTTACATATAACCCTTGTTGGAAATAAACTCTAGGGAATAAAAAATTAAAATAGAATACCAGAAAAATTTAAATGGGAAATAACACACAAACAGAAATGAATTCCCAACCTAACAACAACTGGAGATAAAGAAAGTTGGGAGACTCCGGATCAAGATCTCGAAGATAGACCACCATATGCGGTCAATGCACCCAAGTATCCCTATATTTCAGCAAAATCATCCCTGTTATATCCATCATCTGTATAAGATAGTTAATGTGAGGGAAAATCACATGTTGGGGTGAGTATATACAAACCTTACATGACACCCCAATACTCAAATAGAGTGATGAAGAGATACAATAGTAGTATTTTCAACCCATTATAAGGAGAAAATGAACAAAAATAAAAATAAATGTATGTTCTAAAAAAACACCAACAATGTGTGAAAAGGGATCTCTATCTCACATACTAGAAAAATTTGATGATAAATCCTATTGATTCCGGAGTTTGACACCAATTTCTAACATCAATCAAAAACTCTTCAAAATATGTTTGGTGGGGCCAACACTCAAAACTATGCTCTATAAATTAGGGAGAACACATATACCATGGAGGACTTGTAAGACACCAATGATAAAAGTTGGGGGAGTACACTCTATATGTAAAGAATCTATTACATGTTTTATTAAGAGGAGTACTGACCCTACCAATATAAATAAATGTGTAACCCACACTCAGGTATGAAAGGGGAGTAATGACCCCGATATCTCTATGATATCCAAAAGAACCCATGCCCAGGTAACATAGGGTAGTTTTAACCAACATCATTTCTCTAATACCATGGGGAACATACACCATTGTGGAACAAGGGAGTAAAGACCCCAAAATATCTCTAACTATCCTTTATGATCATTTGTATTATCAAGTGTCTCATTAATAAGTGTCCCACTCATAACATTACACATATTTTCTCAAAATCCACTATTATTTCCATTATCATTTTCTACATATAAAAACAATCTAGAGAGGCTACTCACAGGAAAACATATGAGTCCAAATGAAGGAGATATGAGAGTAATTCGTCAAAATATGGATAACATAGTGTGTAAGGGGGTCCACAGGGTGTGTGAACCCACCTATTTTTCAAGACGTGTTCTCCAACGGGTAAAATTTTTAATCCATGTCATCATACATATCATGTATGGTTCATACATGGAATGTATCAACCACTTGGTGTCTTCTTATTTCATCCCATCCATGCACGTGTACTTTGTGTTGTGCCCGTTTATCTAGTCATGTACCTTGTTTTACATGGATAAAATCATTTTCCCATGTACTCCTACATTACATCTTGTGTCTAACCTCATGGGGTCCTAGGCATGTTCTAGGTGGCACAAATGTTTTTCACCCAGGTAGGGTCACACAACATGTAGTTCTGACCATAAGGCATGTGATCCTTAACTTTTTTAGAAATCCTGGCACCATAGTGAGGGTTTTCACATCACATGTTCTTTATTCTAAATAGAATGTAGTATGGTTTTTCATATAAATTATATAACCTCTAAAAAAATATCTAGATCCACCTTTACCACCACTTTCCTCATTGATAACCTACCCAAAACCAGTGGTAATTGCCTCTAATCATTGATTACGGCCCTTTTGAAGGCCCGAAATTAGAATCCATTAATCTCCTCGAAGCCTATAATGTTCTGTGTCACTCACTAGTCACCTTTTGATCCATCTTGTCACCCCTTCCAATCCCATATACATGGATTTTCTCCAATAAACCATTTCATTCAACGATATATCCATAATCTATCGATCCACATTATATTCTTTCTACCCTAATGAATCTATTGGTTTGACCGTAATCAAACATGCCCTGGAAATGTTGAACCATGACCCCACAGACCAATGATGAATAATGAGATTTGTAGAGATGTGAAAATCACAATATAAATGTTGAAATAATAATTTTCCAAGTTTTAATGGTAATAAATCATAAATAATGGATATCAAGGGTGATAACATTGCATAGAAACATTTATGTTAAATAAAAGAGTATAATTCACTAATATGATCATGTAGAGGATGTGAAATCACAATCAAGAAAATAATAAAGATAAGATCCATGATTTAAATCTTTAATTAAGAGGTTGAAAACCTCAATTGAAATGTCATAACATGGTTTTTATTGATCTTTGGTGATGAACATGTTCTCAATTGATGTGGGAATCCCACTGCATTCACTACCTACTGATATACCTTGATTTGATCGCTCATTGTCCTCTGATATTGATCTTCCAATTAATAACATTATAGATTATTTCAATTCTCTCAAGGTTTAAGTGTCTAGACTTGAATAATTTTAAAAAATTATTATTATCTATATAGTATTTTATGTCATTGGTGTTTAACAAAAAAATAAATAAATTCAATTAATTTTTTTAATTAAATGAAAGTCCAATGAATTCCTCATCCGGCTATCTAGCACAAGCTAACCTTAGGTCGCACCTAGTATAATCCATGCGTTCAAAATTTAACTTTGGTTTTAGATTTCTGATATGAGGCCTCATTTAGGATATTTTTCATTATTTCAAAAAAATCATGTGATATTAATATATTTAATATTTTTATAATTTCTATTCCGAGTTCACTTTGCCTTAGAATCTCACACCATCATAGCAAATGTCTTTGAAAATATTAATTAATATATTTCAAATTAAAATGAGAAAAAATTGGTTCACTACATATCTTTTACCAAATATGTTTTCCTATGTATCAATTTACACTCCATAAATGAATTAAAACCAATAATAAGCCTAAATCCCAATACTCACCAAGTTTGATACCTGAAATCATGTATAAACTGAAATAAAAAACTTGTTTTCTACCTTACACTGATGATTTTAAAAGGCTATTTCTTCTTTCATGTGCATAACAGGAACTCTGAAATGAGACTGAAGGAAGCCCCCCCCCTATGTGTTGAATCTACTAACTAACAAGAATATCATATGGTATGGGTTGGATCATACTCACATTAAAGGTATTATAATTCTTTATTAGGAAAAGGAAGGTGAATTAAGATGTATTTAAAGGAAATATATATTTTGATAAGGGTTTAGAAATCTCACATCACATCATCATGTATTCATCCTCATTTTACAATCATCAGTAATCATTCATGAATTTACTCCTTATGTTATATAACATATGAGTAAATGGTTCCTCTAATTATACATTCATCACATAAAGGCACTCAAATTATCATCCCTAATGTTTTATCTCATTAAATTTTTATTAATGATATACATAATTTGAATATTTATTGATATTAACATTGTCATTACCTAACCCACAGTGGCCTGCCTAGCCGGTGGTATGTCATGTGTCGCACTCTAAGCACACATAAAATATGATAAGGGATGGTGACCAATATTCAGTGGGAATATCTCATATATGGTAGTTCATGGCCTATGGTACATATACACATGAACACATCTCCATGCCCATACAATACTGAAAGGTAAAAACAACTTATTCAGTATTTCTTGCATAACATGTAACCCACATCAAGGTATTAAAAAATTACTAGAAAGTAGAAAGGGTCAAATATAAGCCCACAAAAAATACAATATACTCCATCAAGATAATAATTAAGGGAATATTATCAAATAAAACATGGGTTATGAACCATGGTCTATCTGGATCACTATTCTTCACCTGCTCATGCTCCACCAAGGACACTCTCAAAATGCATTTAATCTGCATAAGACATGACATGTGTGGGAAAATCCCTTGATGGGGTGAGTATAGAAATCCCCATTTTCACACCATGAAATCACAAAACATAAATCATCAATAGTATTCATCTCATCATGGCAAGAGAATTTCAAGAATACTATGTGAAATATTAATAATAAAAACCCAAATATACTCATAATAAACATAGAGTGTCTAATAGGTCTCAAATATACTTCAAATTATAGGATTATTCTTGACGATTAAATGTAATTATATTTTGGGAGACCTTAATCCATTATCCATTCAATCATTGATGGTGCTCAACCAATACATCATTCTTGTTGGGCCTCACTAAAGAAGTGGCTTGTGGATCATTGAAGGTCTCAATACACATAAATGGGATCTCACCTAGGTCCTCTAAGGTATAGAATAACCCACCTCGAATAACCATCTAATTAAAGGATCGTACACATGCATACGTTGGTCATGAAAATTCCTCAAACACCACCGAGTAAAGGTGATGAAATGATAGACGATCACACCTCGGGTTACATAGAGGGATTCCTGAACTCTATCAAGTAATAAAGCCATAAATTTAATCACAAAACTATGATCAATATTTAATTACACGCCATTCCACCATTGGGATGGACCCAAGGAACGCACTCATCTGATACTATTCTATACTAAAGAGAATAATGGGGTCAAACTGTCTAGGTGAAAGTACACAACAAGAATAAGGAATACATGATGTGTCTTTTCTACCTCAAGTATTCTTATGTATTTCCATCCCATAAAGAATATCTTTATCCACATACATGGAATTTCCATTTAAGATACATAGTTTCTAGAGGTTGAATGACACTCTCCATGTGACATCTTCTTGAGTTTGTGTACTCTATTTGTGCATGTGTACACAGGTTGTGCATATGTACATGTCCTTTCCCAATTACCCTGACCATGTATAAGTACTTTGTTTTTCCCGTTTACGCTGATAATGCTCATTTTCCTAGTCATGTCTAATCATGTGTACCCCTAGGGTATACTCTAGTCCACCAGCATTGGGCCATATGGTTTGTGAAACAAGTCACATGGTGCATAATATTTTTCTCTACACATAAACCCAAACTCCACTTGGGGGAACACACTGTGTGTGTTCTTCCATAGTATATTCCGTGTAGTTGGTATTTTCACAGAAACATCGGACTATTATACATGTCATTCCCATTACATTGCCACCATCTATTTTATAATCAGGATCATTGGAAAATGTGGATGTAGGATCATCCCTTCCTAGACATTTCTAGTGACCGAAATCTAGCCACCCAAATCCCAACATGAAGAATCTCTCATCACACACCCAAGCTTAGATTACTAATACATGAAATGTATACTCCTTATCTAATCATGATCCATCAATAGTTTCACACTTATAAATCATTCCACTGATCTCAAACATGATACCATGGTAATTATATATTTCACCAAATAATTATTATGAAATGATCCTTCATTGGGTATGTGGAGAACTATTGGCCAAATGGTATACTAGAAATAATCACATGATAAATGGTGGGATAAATAAACAAAACACATAATGTAGATTAGACCTTGTACATTATTCGGGATGGCCTCAATTCATAGCCATTATAATTAAAAAATGAAGAAACAAAACCAAATAATATTAATTCCCCTAATCCTATGAAGATAAACCCACACCTTCAAAGCATGATCAAACCTCGAATCAATCTGTTAGTGAATTTGATTCACATTCCTAATTGTATAATAAGATATGGAAGTAAAATAAAATAAAAATATGCTTGATCTTGGGTTTGGATTTACCACTTATGAATAATGTTCACATGTCACAATAACTGGAAATATTCAAAAGACCTTGTTAGCATACAAATTCTAAATCCATGGCTTTTGATTTCTTGTTTAAGAATCCTCCTCCAAATACCCTCTATCAATATCTAAGGTTATTTAGATATACCTATGGATTATAAATAATTAGTATTATAAAGGATAGGATTATTATTTTTATTTATTTTTAATAATTAAATAAATTCTTTATTTTACATAATTTTTATTCCAACCTTGAGGGAACACAAGTCAGACACCTGAAAGGCACAAAAATTGTGTTATATCTATGGTAAAACCCACATTCCAAAGTAAATGGAGGTATTATATTTAAAATACATGAATATTATCAAGATTAATTACATTATTTCATAAAAAAATACACATGATTTATAAAATATATTTAGTTTATTTATAATAAAAATATTGAGCCTCCCTGGGTCTCGGAATCTCTTGCTAACTCAACGCATATACTTGAAAATGTTATTTAAAATATCCAAAATCATTATAACGAAAAATATAATCATTACATTTTCCCCACCCCCCGGATTTATTCCTATAAAATAAAAAAATCATGATAAAAAATATGAGGATATTGGGTTCACATCAGGGTCTCCAACTCCTGGGTTATCTATTAATGATTCATGTCTTTCCACCAAACATGCACAAAGGGAATCAATCAACCGTATAATTTCTTCTCCACATAATCATCAATTTATATCTGGTACTCTTAAAATTAATCCCCATCCTCAATTTTCTATCATCCAAGTTGACAAAATTTGATGGTTCATGCAAATATATCTTCTTTTATGATATGTGGAATACATCTTGTACACAGTATTTCTGTAGTGGTAGGTCCATGTGGTAAACCACCTCACCAACCCTTGGAGGTATCTAAAAAGGGCCAATGAATCGCATAGATAACAAGATTCCATAAATAAATATCTACACTCTGTATCACGGTGAGTCCTTAATGAACCCATTGTCTCCATAATATGTCTCCACAAAACATATGATGGCTCTAGGAAATCATCAGTCACTCTTGGATGGTCTAAACCTTTTCTATCATTGCATGTACTTACTCTATGTAAATAATTTCTGACACTTTTTGATCAGTCCAACATAGTGGTGACCTATAGTGTCTCCAATATAATCCCTTGAATGGTTCCATAGTGATGGTGGAATACTAGTTTCTATTATATGAAAAATATTCCAAGGGTAGTTTATACTCTCAAATACGCCCAATGTCTAATTTGAAATGTCATATAATGTTTTATAGAGCTTAATTTTTTTTATTAGTCTGGTCATCAGTAAAGGGATGAAATTTCATGATCAAATGAAACTGAGTCCTAAAGGTCTCCTGAAATCCTCTCTATAATCATGACATGAAGGTAGATTCATGTCATGAAATAATATTTAAGGGAACCCGGTGATACCATTCAATCTCCCTCAATTTAAGGTGTCATATTCACTCTACTAAACGCTTCACTTGGATGTCAGGGAAGTTGGATGAATTGGAGAGCCTCACTATAATCACTCATAAATAATCATGTCCTTCCAATATTCTTGGAAACCCTATCATGAACTCCATGGATATATCATCCCACATACACTCTGTACCCTCATGTGGATCACCAAAACCCACTAAAAATCGTTTCCCAACCTTCACCTACTAGAAGGTACTCTATTAAAAGTATAACATATTTATACACTTATTCATCCACATCAATCAAAACTAACAATGATTGTCCTGGTAAATCTTTTCCACACCTAGATGTAACTCCATGGGGTATTTATAAAACTCCTTCAGAACCTCCCAGGAAAATATCACCAGTACGATAATTGTTTCTCTAAAAAGGATGATGTTCTCCCAACATTCATAAAATCCACCAAGGGGGAATCCAGTGGATATCTGAGAATATATGGTCTCTAACTCTTTATCTCCAAGTTGATACTCCCTAAAACACTATAGAAGTGTTGTGGTAATAACCATCGACTAGAGGTATGTTTCACCATCTCCATCCAATAAATACAAAAACAATAAGGCTAATAACTCAGAATCCTCAGTTGGTAAATGGGAATGAGATATACTTCTAAGATAATATTCTTCCATGTTCTCCTTCCCAAGAGTATAGATTATCTCGAAGACATAATCCAGGAGGAAATCTAGCCATATCACATATCTCATGTTTTGATCCTTCTGTGAAAAGATATACTTGACACTCTTGTGGTCATAATAGATGATAAATCGCTCACCCATAAGGTAGTTTCACCGCAATATCTAGGTGAAGACCACTATTAATAACTCCAAATCATGGTCCACGTCTTTATTCTCATTTTTTTTTTGCTATTTGGACCCATAAGTAATCATTTACAACCTCTATAGAAAAACACAAATAAGTCCAGTTCCTGAGGCATTATATAACAATATGTACTCAAACCCTCCTCCAGAATTCACAATATGAGTCACCCATAAACCAATTTTTAAACTATTTAATGGCCTACTAGAACATCTAAAAAATGAAAATTTATCCATTCTAAGATAAATCCGTCAAGGGTGTAAATATCCTAGAGAAATAGGGAAAAAATCTCTTGTAGTAACCACCCATAGCAAGGACTCTCTTCACCTCCATCAAACTCTTGGGTGGCTCTTAAGATAACACTTACTCAACTTTCATGAGGTCAACATATACACCCTCTTCTAAAGTGACATGACCAATGAATTGGGCCTATAAAATCTAGAACATACCCATCAATAGATACCCATAAAGTGGGTGTTATTAGAGTATGTATATGACCATCCTCAATTTTCTCACATGCTTCTCCTAAAATGTCGAGTAAACTAATATTTCCATGATGAAGACCACTATAAATTGGTCTATGAAATGCTAAAATAGATAGTTGATGAATCCCATGAAAACTTTTGGGGAATGTTTCCTGATGAAAGATCTAACCAAGTACTCATAATGACCATAACTACATCAGAATGTCATCTTTGGTATATGATTATCATGTACGTGTAGTTAAGGATGACCCGAACTATGGTTAATATTTGAGTGCAATCTTGTTCCTCTCAATAGTTAAAATACTTATTAGATCCTCAATTGTGGATTCCTATTATTTACATTAACTTTATTGAGGTGATGGTAATCCTCACACAACCTCAAACTCTCCTTCCCCTTCTTAATGAACAACCCCGTGGTTGCTCATTGTGACACACTGTGTCTGAAAAAACCCATCCTCTACAATTCCTACAACTATACATTCATCTCACGAAGCACTATAGGATATACATGGTATACTAGTAAAGATATTTAGGTATTCCATAGGTGCCCTTCTATGCTGAATTCTATCTCTCTATGGAGAGTAATTATTAGAACATCCTTGCGAATGATTTCCTCACACATGGCCACCACTGCATGAAACTGAAAATCTCATATCATTCATATCTCAAAGGTTAACAATTTCCAACTGATAAATAATTGGATGTATCCTCTTATGTATGAGACCACCCTAATATTCTTGGGTGTCCTTCTCATCCATGAAGAAAAACCTTATTCCATCACTTCGTACACACCACATCATTCACCTAAAACAACCAATCTGAGGTCAAACTGACTGTTCATACCTAAGATAACATTGTAAGTCCTTTTCACTGCTATAATGAGATCCCATAAAATTATATATAATTTAATAGACTGATCAATCTATCAGTAGAATTGTGTGATCTCGGAATTACATCCGGTATGAGTCTCTATGTTAAAGGTTTGAGCCAAGGGTTCAATAGGAATCTATAAGTATCTAATAAGAGAATTTGTAAGAGAATAGTGTCCCACACCTTTGTCTATCAATACTATAGTTAAATTAGAGAATATAAATATAATACCTCTAATAATACTTGAAGCCTCTAGGTTATAGTCCTACATGGCCTATAGTTTTCCCTATCTCAATCCATCATCTCTTTAAACATGTCATGAACCACTTGGGAGTGGGGGCTGTAACAGGTAAAACAATATACCACCTCCTACTTCCCTCCACACTCCTATTTTACATTTTCTAACCTAAGAACCTCCCTATTATTATCGTTCTCTCTACCTAGGAATTCCATCAACCATATCTCTGTCAGTTGCATGGTGTGTCAGACAATCTCACATGAGATGCCACCTACCATCACAAAAGAAATACTAACACTCTCTAAGTTTAATAAAACAACCCCAAGAGCCCTAAACTATAGGCCTTGCATACAAAGTCCATCTTATAATGAGTCTCACACACCAAAAACAATGAGTCTTTTATTAGTTACCATCTACCAAAATCTCAATTGTAGAATGTTTTCTACAAGAACCAACAGTAAGGGCCTACTAGACCAAAAATATCATCACTTCCAAATCCTACTCAAGCATTCCGACATAGGTAGAAATGCATAGAGATATCACTATAGTCGTGATATATCTGATTATTCCCTAATCAAAGTTATGTTATCAAAATAATGGTTCTCGAACCGTATTATGAGGGTATCATAATATATTGGTGTACCATGAAGAATACTCTTCCATTATCATGCGGTCATGTTGAAGCTGTAGACGCTCCTAGATGCACACTAATTGTAAATTTTCTGGATAAAAATCCTCTCTTAAGAGACTCTAAAAATCTTTCTGGGAGAATGATTCTTCATCATCTTTATGAGTCACCTGACCCCACCATCACCCAATATACCCCTAAATAGGAATTTCACTAAGATCACTATCAGATCTTGAGGTTTACTCAAAAGATGGAGAAATTAGGTAACTATATATATCTAGACATCAACTGCCTAGAGGTCTATCCAGCCTCAAAGTACTAGTAAGTCACTTCCAATGAAAATCATGGATTGTACTCTTCTTGTACATATCCTCATCAAGTAAGTTTAGTGAAACCTATTACACAATGAATAGTGGTAAAAATAGAAAACAACTAAGAGGTACCCCTCACTATACAGGAACTTTTACTAATGCCTTGTCACTAGGAAGATCATCATCATGGTCACAATATGAGATCCAAGATGGATTTAATCACTAAGGAATCCTGAAATAAAATAAATAGTACATTGTTCTAAAAGTATATCTTGGGAGATAACTCAAGAATTAAATGGAAACCCCAACCCAATCCTATAAGGTTAATGTACCAATTTTTTCCTTATAACCAGTGCCTGCATGTACTAAGTAAACAATAAGTTTATCATCGTCATGATAAAACGATACATTGGATACCACCCAAAAACTAGAGTATATATCCATGTATTTTAACATTAAACACACTAATAATGTTTCCTTTGTTCCTAAAACAAACACACTACCTGATAATCTATAAACTCTGGTAAAATGAAAAAACATTTCCTCTAATACACACTCTATCATGACTTGGCCCACTAGGACACACCTAGTTAGTGGTATATTCAGTGTGACACCCTACGGACACCTCTAATGGGTCAGGGGATGGTGACCAACACCAAGTAGGAATATCACAGACATGGGAGGCCTTATAATAAGGCACATATACACATGCACAAATATCCAAGATCATAAAATGATAAGAAGGTAAAAAAATAACTAATACCATAATGCATGAATATCATCTATCCCTCGTCATAGTATGAAAAAAAAGTAGAATGAATTATGGTCGAAATATAATTCCACTAAAAATGGATAATGGAGTCTAAACTGCTAAGAATTAGAGGACTTACATTATATACAACACAAAGTAAAAACCATAGTCTGTCTATCTCAATATGCTTTACCTTATCCTTATCCTCCTAATTATCCATCAAAATACATATCATCTATATAAGACATGACATGTGTAGGAATATCTCATATAGGGGTGAGTAAAACAATAACTATAAAAACACAAACAAATCACCAAACATAAATCATTAAGAGTATTCATATCATAATTACAAGGTTATGTAAGTAAAAATATGAGTAATAACAATAAGAACAACCTAAATATACTCATAACATAAAACAAGTCTCAAAGAGGTATAAAATATTCTTTTAACCACTTGATCTTTCTAGATGATTAAAAGTTATTCTCATCCTAGAGAAATCAGTCCATAAGACATGCTATAATTTATGGAGCTCATCTAAGAGGTAATGATCATTCATACAATCCAATTAAGTACATAATAAATCTCTGAATATCAAAATACATTGATAGAGGATCTCACCCAAGGCTTTGAGGATATACCAGACCCTACCTATAATAACTAGCAAAGTAAGGGATTGTATTCTTATATAATTTTCCAAGGATGATTCCTTAATCCCTTATTAGGGATAGTGATGAAATGAAATATGGTCACACCCCTTGAAGCACAAAGTGATTTAAGAACTATATTAAAGAAAAAACTCATAGAGGTGATAAAAATCCTTTTCTCGGGATGTACACCCACATTTTACCCTCATGGGATAGACCAAGAGAATAAACACATCTAATATTGGTCTATGTTGAAGAGAATGTGGGCCTAAAACAGCCCTGGATAAATTACATTGTGTTTATAGGGAGTACAAATCATGTCTTCTCTACCTTGGGTTTTCCCACATATCATGTATTTTTTCAAATGCGTGATGTTTCCTTTTAGGATACACAGTGTGTAGAGGTTAGTCACCACTCGATGTATGTCCTCTGCATGAGTCAATGTACTCTGGTCATTCCTATGTACATAGAAATTTCCTGGTACCCTAGCCATGTCTGAATATATGGTTTGGCTTGTGTAATATTTTTATTACCATGTGTCTTTCTGTGTCCATTCCCCTATACCCATAGGGGACACTCTGAGCCAACAACACTAGGTCTTGGTGTGTGAGACATGTCACGTGGTGTGTGATATTGTTTCTCTATGTGTAAACATTACTTCCATAGGAGGAAACACACCGTGTGTATTCTTCTAAAGTACACATCATGTGGATGGTGTTTTTATAGAAAATATTCATTATTCTATTTGTCTCTCTCAGAGAATTGGAACCATTGATTCTACCACTAGACCCACTAGTAAATGGAGATCTAGGATTTCCTAATTCGAGCAAT
Organism: Viscum album; assembly: GCA_963277665.1. Taxonomy (NCBI): domain Eukaryota; kingdom Viridiplantae; phylum Streptophyta; class Magnoliopsida; order Santalales; family Viscaceae; genus Viscum; species Viscum album. The sequence goes on along the minus strand of OY728128.1, from coordinate 2,137,040,987 downwards.
CACTAGTTACCATATTTTGGACACATGAATTAAATCAAAAAACTTATCCCATCCCACTACCATTTCTAGATTCCAAATCCACTAAACATAATTTTCAGATTCAATCATGATTCATCATCATCACCACACATAGAAATTACACCATCGATCTCAAACCCAACCCCATTGTAAAAATATTTTATGCCAAAGAATGATTGTCCAATGATCATTCATAGGGTATTTGTCAAAGTCCTAGCAAAAAAGGATGTCAATGAGGATCACATAATGAATGGTGAGAGAAATGAAAAAAAACACAAAAAGAGGAATGAACCTCAGTAATTTTTTAGGTAATCCTTGAATCATTTGCATTTTAAATATAAACAATAAACCAAAACCAAATAATATCAATTATCCAAATCTTAGGATGTCAAACCCGAACCAAAAAATCATCATCATTCCTTGAATTAATTTGTTAGTATAGTTGATTTGTGGTCATCATGGGATGATAATATAAGGAATTAAAACAATTTAATACAAATTCTCTTATGTGGGTTTAGATCAATTGCTGATGAAGATTGTTTTCATGTAGTAGTCATTACTGATATCAAAAACCCTGATTAGCACACCAATTTCTAATCCCTGATCCTTTATTGGTCTTTCTATAACACTCCTCTAATTTAAGTATCTCACTCCCAAGGTTTATATAGTTAACCATAGGGATTTTTAGTAATAGGGATTATATAAGAGAGGATTAGGTTTATGATTTAACTATAAAAATTAAACAAATTTATTAATTTATTTAATTATTATTCCTCCCATGACGGTGCTCAAGAGAGACACCTAAAGAACAAATATATTATATAATTACTAGGGTAAACCCTGAATTCCATATTTAATGGAGGTATCATATTTCTGATCTAAGAATTCATTCATGAGTTATTCAATTGCTTCAAAAAAACTATGTGTGAGTTATATAATGTATTAAATATTTTTATTATATCAATACCAACAATCCATGGGACGTGGAATCTAAACCAATCTCAACAAATATCTTCAAAATTATTATTTAAAATATCTCAAATCTTAACAAGGTGGAGATAGATTCATTACAAACATTTAGTATTTATATTCCACGTAAATAATAAGACGTCAATATAGATTGTACAATACAATTTTCTATATTAACTTAACTTATGACATAGATACTCATTCAATGTTTTGGATTTTGGTAATAACAAAATTATATGAATTATATAGTTTGTAACAATATTTATAAATATAATTATGATGTATAATATGAAAACTATATACAATATTTCATATAAAACCATAGTACATTATATATATAAATGATTTAAGGTATATATATCCCTAAAAAAATAATGTAAGGGAATTTTTAAAAATGTTATATTTATGAATTGATACTGATAAAGCTACACAAAATTAGTGATCGATTAATCCCCTTACATAAATTTATTTTCCTCTTTGATATTGATACATTAAAATTTTGATAATGATTCAATGCATTGTTTTAGAATAAGTTACTCTTATAAAAAGGTATAGAGAGACGAAATTTAACACAAGTAAAACTAAAATGATAGAATATGAAATAGTACCAACATAGGTAAAAAAATTTATTAATTTATGATAATAAATATAATATGTAAAAATAAAGAACATCCTTAGCTTTTACACAGCATTGAAATTTACAAAAATATATAAAATAATGGTTTAAATATCATTTTAAGGAATTAAAAATTGATAATAATATTTTCATAAAAATATTTTTTTAATATCTTATAACATATAATAATTTTATTGAAAATTAACTGTGATAAAAGAAGTTAGGGAAATAGAAGAAAATACATGAATATAGATTTCCAAATGTTTTGGAATGTTTTATAAAAAACAAAGTTAACAGTCACTTTCAAAATCATTTTCAAATCGGAAAATTAGTTTTTAAACATTAATTATAACAATAAATTAACCAATAATGTAAACTGGAAAAAAATTAAACTTAATTTAGAATAAATATGTTTTTGATGAATAAAAATGTTTGTTAGTGGTAAGAAATTCCTTTTAAGCATTTTATTGATGGTTTAAACTACCTCATATAGGTATGAGGGACATAAAGAATAATTTTGGAAAATGTTAAATAGAAATATTAAAGGTTCAACAGATAATATATATTAAATAATAAAATAATTAATATATATGTTTTTGGTAAAAAAAAATATGTATGTGGAAGACCAATACCTTAAATAGACTGTGGATGTTGTGCTTCAACTTGTTCTATTTTTCTTATGTAAGAATCAGTTAAAGAGGAATATTTTCATAAGATAATGTATTTTTTAACAAAGATAAGGATAGAATTAAATATGTAATAGATTTTGGTTTTTATATATCAAATTTATAAGAATAAATTCATAGCATTATGTGTATAACCTAATTAAAGAAAATTTAGTAAATAAAATACTTTAAAATTTTGTTAAATATTATTGTATAAACAAAAATTTCCTTGTTATTAAAAATGATAGAATTAAAATTTAAAATAATAGATATATTTCATTATAGATTTATCATATTTGATAAAAATAACTTTAAATAGAATAATATAGTTAAATAAGAGAAATAAAAGAGAGGAATGAAAGGATTTAAGTAAAAAAACATGAATGAGATTTCATAGAAATTACCAAATGATTGAAATTTAAAAAATATGAAATTGGATGGTGAAATGAATAAAAATAAATATTTTATCTCTAAAATATTTCATTCAGGGAATTCAAAAATAAATTATACCAAAAAAAATTTAAGATAGAAAGACAATGTTTGAGGAATATCTATTACAAGAAAAAAGATTAAGAGATATAACCCTTATAAATATTTAATAACATGAATTAATAATAAATAAGTTGAAAAAAATTGGTTGATTTGTGACATACTGGAGATGAAAGCAATAAATAAAATAGGTGTATTTATATATTAATTTCATATAAATCATTTAAATGGAGGTTCAATTAATAGGATTTCAAATAATAAAGGATATTAAAGAAAATATCTTAAAAATGTAAATTAAAAACTCAAAATCAATGATGGTGGTAACTATAGAGTAAATATCCCAAAATAAGAGGCTAATAGTATGGAATATGTTCATGACATTATCAATGAGGTATATAATAAATGATAAGAAATAAATTAATAATAGATTAAAAGAATAAATATTTGTAAGGGTACCATTTATCATTCCTCCCAAAGTCCTTGAATGTACTCTAAACCCATATATTTTAAACATTGACCCCTTAATAATAAATTTTATAACTATATTTAGCTTTATTTAATTAATTTATATTCACTGATAGGTTAGCGAAATTGGTAATTTGGTGAAACACAAAGAGGAATGTAGTTGGTAGAAAATAAGGACTTGGTATACATATTGGAATCATGGATTTTTATAAATATTTTTAACAATAAGGTGGATTTTTTTTTGATATTGTATAATTTAAATGAATGAATATAAAATATATTTTGGGATTCAAGTTATTATATCCTCATAAATTAGTAGAGTCAAATTTCTAACAAAACATGACTATACTGGTCGGTCAAACTAGTTAGACCACAATCTAGTGGGTTTTTCCATCTAATTTCAAATCATAATTTGATTTATATTTCATATAGGATACATCCACCCAAAACAGAAGAAAAGGAGTTGGACTAGTCATTTCTGGTCATAAATGGACCAAAATAGATACATTTATAAATTTTATAACCTTTTACTGAATTATATATATATATATATATAATATTATTATTTACATTTATTAAAAAAATAAATGAGTTCAACCATACACCTTAATCTATTAGTATATTCTAACCATTAAGCTATCTTATTATAAGTTTAATGTTCAATCTATTTTGGAGAAAAAGGTAGGGTAGGCCACCATAGGATAGGTGGTGGTGTTCCACTGAAATTTTAGATGGCGGTAGATTCATTATATACAATAATATTCCAATGAAATTCTGATGGAAAGTCATTAATAATTTATTATCTCATAAGACTAAAATTGGAGGTGCATCAGGGAACCTGTGAAGGGATATCGATAATTCAATGTTCCTATTCTAGGTTTTCTTTTAAAAAAAATTGCCAAAAAAATTAAACCCCTCCCCCAAAATATCCATCAACTATATGACCTATATTTCTATTTCTCTTCATTTATCAATTCTTCATGAATCCTCTAACAATTCTAAATGTTCTAAATAATGGTTGATTTATAATCCGTCTATGGCATGGAATACTATGAGTGAATCTATGTTATGAACTTTATTTTCACTCATTATTTCCCTCATATCACTGTTGTTCAAGTTTAATCACTAATTATGAACATTTTTTATTCTATCAATTTGGGAGAAAAATAAATAATAAGTTGGACATATTTTATATTTTATCGTAGATAAGTATGAGGTATGTGGTCCTTTAAATATTAATCCTTATAAAATTAATTTTTGTTCATGAAATTATATGTATTTTTTATGTTTAGAATTGAGTAACATAAATGAAATCCAAGATAGCATGAACCAGTTAAATATTTTACAAAGATCCCCATATGATAAAAATAGTTGTCCTACTCTTGTTTGAGTTATTTTAGGATTGTTTGGTGATTATGTAACATTATAGTCTGTAGATATGATATGTGTTACATATACAAAATATCTCTTTAATATTGTGGTAAACTATGAGGGTACTAGGATGGGATATCATGTAATATTTAATGTATAGTATGGGCTAGACGTACAGAATTAGTTTAGTGAGAAACGTTTTATATATGTGTTTTATAAAGGAAGTGAGTGTGGTCTGTGGACATTTTATTTCCCTTTAAATATACATTTTTCAAAATTGGTTTCCACTTAATTCTGAGTAGCCTTTATTCGATAAAAGTATTATAGTGAGGAGATACTCATAAAAAAAATCCTATGGGTTGGTTTTCAATGATGGTTTCTATGTTTTTAGTGTTACATTTGAATGAGATTTAGGGAATGGGATTAGTGAGAGTTACATTCTCTTTTTGGAGAGATATTAGTAGTTTTAATGAATGTTTTATATTTAGTAATTCTTTATATGGCATGTAAATAATGGAATGGGTTCTTCCTTATAGTAGATTAACTTATTGGTTGTGTGTGGAATTAACCAAAGGTATCTATTCATGGGTTATTAATCAGTAAATCCTTATATCATTTTAAGCACAATATATGTTCTTGGTTTGATCAATAAGGGTGAGAGTGTTAGAATTTTCTTTTATGACCAATTATTATAGTTCTCCTAATGCAATTAAATAGTTTATTAGTTAAATTTTTTATGGATTATGAATTTTGTTTTTTATGATATTGTTATACTATGTTCTTATGATATTTGAGTGTATGGTTGTTCTGGTAGGATTTTTCAATGATTACTGAGCCATGAAATGGGACTCAAGATCAGGAATCACAAAGAGGGATAGATGCTAGTTGTGGTCTTCAATTGGTTTGATAATTAACTATCTTATAGTGCTAGGTTGTGTATTTAATATATTATTTCATATAACAAGTTTATATGGTGATGATACACTCATGAAAAATTTTAGAATATGGATATGGTTAAGTGTCAAGATCAACCACCAAGATATTCCTATCTTAAGGTGGTGTATCATGATCCACCACTCATATGCACATCATTATTATGGTATGATGTTTGTAACCTAAGGTCATATATTGAGGATCCAAATACATATCAGCTCCTAGAAAATGGGGTAATTATGTTTAATTTCTGTGATATACATATCCATCATTAAGGATTTTATCACTATACACCTCTTCTCGTGATTCTGGTAGACTGTTTTTATTACACATAATGTAATTGGGTTTCTATATAACCTCTTCCAAATCCTAAAACACTAATTATAACCAAATTTGTTGTTTCTGTAGGAAATGTTTTGATATGAATCTTTATGAAATATTTTATGAAAAAAACTCAAATTCTGAAACACTTAAGTGTTTTTTGGATTCCATTCATCATAAATAATGAAGGTGGAAAACGTGGTATGTTTTATTAGAGTAGTGAGTACGGAATCATTCATGGATATGACTTAGATGGAAGAGGATAAATATGTTTCAACAAATAAAAATGAAGAATCTGACTCTATCCATGTAAAATTTCATGAAACATATGTGAATTATGTTTTACAATATCATGTAGATGAGAATTATGTGGAAGATAAAATAATTTTTTCTAATAAAAATGATAAGGATTATAAAAATATTTATACAAGAAAAATGGAAGAATTGGACTCATCTATTTCTTTTAATGATAAGGAATTTCAAATATATCATCTTAGGCCGAGGAAGAAAGTGGAACATCAAAAAATTGGTGATCAATATAAAAATATTTGAACAATAAGAACATAAACATTTATCACACGTACTTATTAATGTAAATATTTTAGATGAAAGATATTAATAAAGATTTGGAGAATCCATAATGGATTCAAAAAATGAATGAAGAGTTGGATCAGATTGAGGTGAATATAGTTGTGAACTCATACCTAAAAAAATGAAAAAAATATGTAATTGAAACAAAGTGACAATTCTTAAACAAGTTAAACGAATATGGTTAAGTGATCAGGAAAAAAATATTGTTTTCAAAATATTACTCAAAAACTAAAGTTATTGATTCTAATGATACTTTTTGTCTAGTGTCAAGGTTAGAAGAAATTATAATCTCTCTTTATATTACTACATAGTGAATTAATAATTTTTTGAAGGATTTGAATTCATCCTTTCTAAATGGATAACTCTATAAAGAAGTTTATGATGAAAGCCCCTATCATTTTTTTATTGGTAAGGATGAAAGTTATATGTGAATATTGATGAAATACTTTTATTGGCTAATATAATCTCAAATGGTGTGGTAATTTAAATTAGATACCTATTAAAAGAAGTTGAACTATAAGAAGGAAGGGTTCAGAGTAATCTACAAATAAATGAATTTTATATGATTCTATTCATTGTTATTTTATCTATCAATGACAGTAACTTTTCTAGTAATGATAAAAAAACATCTGAAATATTTTTTTATGAAATGAAGAAGTTGTTTGAAATTTCCATGCTTGGTGAAATGAAATACATTCTTGGGTTACAATTTGAGAAAAAGAAGAAACATATATTTATTTCTCAAGAAAATTATGCTAAGAAACTTATTATGATGTTTGTCATAGAAAATTCAAAACATGATTCCACACCAATTTTCGTGGGAACCAAATTGACTAAATTTGGAGATGGTAAGAAAGTTAACTCTAAATATTTTTGGAATATGATTGTATTTTTGTTGTATCTGACTACCTCAAGACCAGATATTATTTATTGTATGATCATATGTACAATTTTTTAAATTTCTCCAAAATAATCACACAAATTGGATGGAAACAATTATTATATATATCATAGGAATGCAAAATTTTTGAATCAGGTATGAAAGCTCAAAAATAATTTATTTTTTTGCTTACATAGATGAGTATTCGGCTGGAAGTGTTGATGATAGATGATCAACATCTGCTGGAGTTTATCTAGGGAAAAGTTGTTTAAGTTTTCATACTAAGAAACAAAATTTAGTAACTCTTAGAATATTTGAAGCTAAGTATATTTATACTACTCATGCTACAACATAATGTATGTGGATTAAGTCTCAGTTATAATATTTACTTATTATTGTGAAGTTACCTCTTCTCTTTGTTTCTGATAATCAGAGTTCCATCATCTTTTTAAGATATCTAGTAAAAAATTATCATTCAAAGCATATTGATATTAAATTTCACTCCATCAAAGTGCATATGAAAAATTATGAACTCATTCTGGATTATGTTTATACATTATAGCGTGTTGTTGATATTTTCACAAATCCTTTACCAAATGTATAATTTTACAAGATGACATAGAATGTGGTGGTCCAACCACTTTCCCTTCATGGTTGGGGTATGTGTTAATATCACCTATCTCATCTTTTATTTTGATAGTGTTGCTTAATGGGGCTGAATAAATCTATCCATTGGTATATTCTAAACATTTTAATGAAATATTTATTTAGGGGGGTATCTGGCTAAACTATGAAATCATCATGTAAGTGTTTCAACTATTCTAGTAGTTTTTTGAAGTCGTTGTAGGAAACTTGTTTGTTTTACAAGAATAAAAAAATGTTGTGAAGAGTTGTAATGTATGAAAGGTTTTTATGTTTCAAGAGTAATAGTTTATTAAGTCACCACTATTGGATATCATGGTTTCCTTGTTAATGATTCTCATTTCCTACAAAGAGTTCACTCACATAGCCATAAATTGTGGATTAGTTGTCCATTTCTGGATGATATAAATTTTAGTGATATATAAACCTTGGTTGACCACAAAATCAAAAGAAGTATATTATTAGGATCAATATGGCTAAAAGTTTTTTTGGATGTTAAAATAAGTTTGTTCTGATTTTGTTTATTAAGAAAATTAAATTAACTTTGTAATATTTGGGGATCATAAAAAATTTGTATCAGACTCTAAATATCAGATTCATTCTTGATAATAAATTTCATCAGTTTTAGTTTTCTATTCTGGATATGTTTTCTGGGTGAAGTGGTTTTCAGACTCATAATGTGTATAGAATTAAACATTCAATTTGTATGGGGAAATGTATCCGAGTATGAATCTATCCAAAAAATCATTCAATTATTATTTTTTAATTAGTTCTAAAATATCGTATGTTGTCTAAAACACTTGTGATTCATGATTTCAATAATAAAGGGGGATAATATATTTTGGTACAAGAATATATATACTTCTACGTCCATAAATATATTCTAAAATTCATGAAGAAGTCGTGATATAATCATCATTTTTTTGAATAAGGAAGATATTATTGTTTTAAGAGTTGTTTAAGTGATCATTAACCAATATATTAGACTATCTGATCTATCAGACTCTCTAATCCATCATATTATCTAATATAAAAAACAATCAGATTCACTTAAAGAAATAATTCATAAGGGTCAATCATCAGTTGTAAACACTAGAAGAAAATTAGTGTCTGATGACATAGTTTCACCAAACATTTTATTTCACTAATTAGTTGATTATAATTCTTGGGAATAATGAATGATATTAGAGACAGACCAACCGGATGATGATCAACATTGTAGTCACCCATTTTCATCATCTAGTTTTTATATTTCTTCAAAGATTCCTGAGTATAGGGTCTTTGAATTTTTTTGTGGGTTGATATTAAAATAAGAACTATATTTTTTTCAAATTGGGATAAGAACCATCAGACTGGCTCACAACAATACACCAAAGGGAAACAATGACTAATCCATTAGATTCATGTTGAAACCAATGAAACATTGGATTACTGACTTCATCAACAAAAAATCATCATTTTGAGGATTTTTTGGAGAAAATAAGAACAATATAAATGTGTTGATGAAATTTTATAAAGTGATTTCAAGGGGGTGTTGTAGCATGTGGATTTTGTAACCATGTTTATAAAAGAAGATTCCAATGTATCTCAGTTTGTACAAAGCATTGGAATGATTTGTTTTTTTATTGGGTATAAAGAATCATAATGTGAATTATTTACTACTAATGTGGTTTAATTTGAATCAAAAAAGTCAAAGTTACCATATGATTGTTTATAATGAATAATTTCCATGGAATATAAAATGGTATTGGACTAAAGAATCATTGGTATGTTCGAAGTAAGAAAAAGTGTTTAGAGGGTTAGAGAAGTATTAATATGAATAATAAAGTGTATAAGAGCAATAAAATAGTCAAATAGAATGCTGAAATGAATGTAAAATTTGAGTTTTGGGGAATTTGGTTGAGTGGGAAAACATTTTTAAATTCCGTCTCATAACACTTTTGGCTCTCCAATAAATAGAATGAAGTGTATTATACTTTCTGACACATGTACGGTTCACATGTAGAGAGAGACTCAAAGTGATGAAGTAGAGAGAAGATATTTCTAGACAGCTTTTTCCTAAGGATGATTTCTAGATAATACAAGAAGTAGAAAGAATTATCGGATCAGACCAATTCATCAGATTCAGTTTTTTGGGGAATGTTTTAAGTGGTATGGAATAGTTTCCATAGTATTATTTTCATATATGTTTTACAAAATGTAGAATTGTATTGGGGAATCAAACTGATACATTGAAATTTGTTTTTATATGAATTCTATAAAGGATTTTTTACCATATACTAGGTTGGAAAGTGAAGAATTGTGTTTTGAAGAATCACTAAAGTGGATGTTGATAAGGAAAAATCGTAACTTGTTTAGAACCAACTACTGAAGGTTTCTTCACATGTTACACAAACATGTTTTACATCATTTGTTCTAGAATAATCTGTAACACCCCAAATAAATAAAGATTATGAAATTTTCACATTTATCCATATTTGTGAACAAAATATTAATATTACTTTAAAGGGAACGCTATGCTTGGTGGTGTACCCAATATGCAACAACAAGTTCCTTTGAAATCATACGTTGCACTCTAATAATAAAATAATATTATTTTAAATGGTAGTTAACATGTAGCCGTTGTATTGGAGTTAATGGATAGAAATAACTAAAATATGATTATATATGTTTTTAAATGTTTTTACATTTATCCAATAAAAGATAAAGGCTTAAAATACGGAAAGAATTCAATTTTAGGCGTATATGCCCTAGTTTTCACTAAAGGCTCACTTATCGCCTTTTGATGGCGAACTGTCATTAAATATAGTTTTGTTCACTCTTATACACTCTATTGGACCAAATAAAACTCTTCTTAAGAATTGGGGCATCAAAATTTACTTTGTGTAAATTTTTGGTATCTTTCCGATAAACTTCTTTTTTTAATGAATAGTGTAAAATGTTGTATTTTAATTCAAAACCGCTTTTTAATCTAATTTATTTATATGATTATATTAACTTTTGAATTGGGTTTAAAGTGAAATTAGAATATATTTTTACCATTAAATCCATTAGTGGTCGTTGTAATTAATTTCACTTTCAAGTCAGACTTAAACTTGTGTCAATCTTTTGATACTTATTGTTTCATAAAAACACGCTATTTGCTCTGACAGCGGGAATTAATTATTAAATTAATTAATGTGACTTATATGTTTTGAATTTTGTTAAATATACTTCATTTTTGAATTTGGAATATCAAATATAGCTTAGAGTGAATTTTTGGTAATTTTCTGAAAAACTTCAATTTTTGATGAATAGTGAAACCACTAAGTGGTACTTATAAAAACTGATTTTTCGTTTAAATGAAATTTTGCCATATTTGTGTTTTGAATTTCTAAAATCCAACATACATGGTTGTCATTAAGAAGTAAAATGTGGTTCAATGAGATTATAATAATTTTTTGGTGAATAGAAACTTATTAAGTTTTTAATCGCGATTAGAGGTAATTAGTGTAGTTTAAGGTAAAAATAATGCTTCAATAATATGAGATGAGATTGACACATGTCCTACCCTCATTGGATGTGTCATGGCCGACCAAGATAATAGATGGGTCAACTTGGGGACCCCATGGAGCCACTTTGGTTGGGAAATGACATAAATAACTTTTTATTTAATGTTAAAGTAAAAATGACACAAACATGAGTTATTTTACTAAAACAATTTTTACATGGGGTTATAAAGATCAGATTTTTGATTATAAATAGTAATTGGAATGATAAAACGATTTCCTATATCATATTATTTTTTTTTATAATTTTTAGACTTTAAATAATTTAAATTATTTATGACATCATGATGATGCAGCGAAGACCTCATTATTTAACGATTTAAATAAAATGGAAAGATAATGTAATATCTAAGACCTAAAAATGTCCAAAACCTATTTGATGAGTGGATTTCGAACCCTTATAACCTTATCCTAGAATTATATCAATGTGGGACCTCTAAAATCCTAATATCATTTTAAAATAAAGTAACTTATCTTTACTTTCCAAGAGTGCCCCTCCTCTCCTCTTATAAAAAGCCCCCACCTCTACCTCCTTACCCACACTTCCAAAGCCTTTGGCTCGGACAACCCCTGCCCATTTTGTCTCTCTAATTCCCTATTTTACTCCTTGAAGCCTCACTTTGGGCAGAAGTCTTCCCAAGGAAGCCTTTGAGCTCAAACCAAAGGGAGTTACCTGATTTTAAGGTAATGTCTTCTTTTGAGTCCTTTTGTTTTATTTTTCTTCTCCAACCCCCTAAACTCTTTTTATTATTTTCTTTTGTAACAAATCCAGTATCCTAAATATACTAGGATGTTTTTATAATAATTATTCTAGCTAATATTACACACACCTACACCTAATGGTTAAAGAACATACTGTTTCCGTGGATGGTAAATTTATGCCTCCCGAAACGATGATTGTTCAACATTATTTTAACACCTTAAAAGGTGTCCATTAAGATGACACTATATTTATATATGATATATAATATTTTTATGTTTTCCTTAAGCTTCTGTATTTTTCATTTTGGGCATACCTTTATGGTTTCCATTATGGGTAAACGTGATATCTTCATTTAAGGAAGTGCGGACTACCGCCCCCTCAAAGTGAGTTGATTCGTTAAATACCATATGTGGGACGTATAAAGGATGGAACTATGATATTATATATTATATTATACTGGAATTATGATATACCTCTATATCATTATGATTCCATTCTATAAAATACGAAATAGAAATGAAAGTAGTGTTCATGCGTACGTACGGCTTACCGTCTCCATGAACGGTGCATTTCATTTCTTACCTCTAAATGATTATGTAATATTATAAATGCATGCATGTACTGGATATATATGACATATATGATATCTAAATCATGAATACCATTCTGGATATGATGGATACATGAACAACATGTAATTATAAAGGGCTTATTTTTTACTCAAGTACTAATGATCGTTAAAATGACCGTTATTAACTTAAATAATTACATAGTGTTCATGACATGGAAATAAGTGATATAAAAGGAATAATTAACTTGAAAAATGTTCTTAAACAAGTAGAAATTAACTCAAGTTTATTATTCAGGACGTTAGAGAATGATCGAGTCAAGTCGGACCCGAGGTAAGGGATCCTACTCCTCTCTTTCTTTTTAAGTACACTCTTTTATGTCATTCCTTCTAAGCTCATATTTCTTGTTATTGGGATGTTATTTTATATTACTCTTACTGTAATTTTTATGTTCATATGATGAGAGACCCTATTCTCTCTCATCAATCCATTTTGGAAGTTTTGAGTGGCGCCGTTAGGCTGCCAAATTTTCGTAAGAGATCTAACCTCTCTCTTTATCTTTAATTACTCTCCTTTATGTCACTTCTTTTAAGCTCCTATTTGTTATGATGGGGGATGTTATTTTATATTACTCTTTCTGTACATTTTATATTATTGTGATGAGATACCCTATTTGATCTCATCAATCCATTTTTGGAAGTTTCAAGTGGCGCCATTAGGCTGCCGAGTTTTCGTAAGGGATTTTTCATCTCACTTTTATTTCCGTGAGATTTATGCTACATTTGCCACAATTTACATTTAGTGGTGTATGTACTGACCATTATTTTACTCATTGTGTAATATTATTTCATTTATGAGTATTTACATCAATTTTGTATTGTCCTTCTTTCACGGGGCGTATGTTTCGAAAGATACCCATATCGGTAAGGGAACCTTTCACCCTCCTCTTTTAAAAGACTTATTTTGTTATGTCTTTTAATTCACATAATATTATTTTGGGATATGTTCTTCTATATCCTTATTGATGTAAATTTTATGTCCAAGTGATGAGATACCCTTTTTATCTCTCATCAACTCTTATTCTGAATTTTGAAGTGACGTCGTTAGGCTATCTAATTGTTGCAAGGGAACTTCTTAACCCAATTTCTATTCTTTGGGATAAACTTGTACACCTTGAATATGTCGTTCTATGATTATGTGTGAATGTCCTATGATTGTTTTACACTTAATACCCACTTATATTTCGTGTATCCGTTTTTCACACATAGTTATGTAACTGATTTATCCTTAATCCAAGGATACCGTCTATGTATGGGACTTTGTCTCAATCTCTTTTCATTGAGGCATATTTTGTTTTATACACAACATTCTTTTATACGGTGTATAAACCCCTTTGACTTCTATGTTTATCCAAAGCGAATCTTTTTATACGAAGCGTTTTACTAAACGACAAAAGGGAATGTTTTTATCGTACGTATGCGGTGACAACGACTTCTCCGCCGCCATGACCATTATTTGAGTTTCGGCTTCCTCTACAAGCCATACCTTATTTTTAAAAGAAAAATAAATACCATGTTTTACTTTTCTTTTATTTTGGTATTGAAAATGGTTTTCATAATTTATTTGTATCAATGTGTTGTATTGATATCTTGTTATTGAAAGGTGGAAATGTTATGTTTCCTTTATGCATGTTTTATGTTATAAGATTATGTTATGGTTCTTGGTCATTGTTATGAAGACAGGTGGTTCTGTGATAAACTAAGGGCAGGTGAGCCCGATATAGCTCTCCAATGCATTGGGTAACGCGAAGGAGTGAAATTTTAAGGTTTCTCCGAAGAGATTTAGGGAATATACTGTGATGGGTATTCGAAATGTAACCAAGAGGGTTACTCCCTAAGTAAGAATGTTATGAATTGCTCAAGTTACCTTTTATGTCTTATGATTTCTATGATTTATTCATGATTTGATGAGGTATGTTAAAGTGCTTATGTTTTATGGGTAAAGTATGATTTCATTCTTATGTGTATATGAACTCATGTTTCCTTTCCATATTTTTATAACCCTTACTGAGCTTTTTATGCTCATCCCAAGTTTTTGAAATTATTTTCACAGGTCAAGGGAAAGGTACATGATGTGATGATAGTGTCAAGGATGTGTCAAGAAAGAATCCATGTTTTATTTTAAATATGTTTCCGTTGATGGGAAGAATGAATATTGTATTTTATGTAACCACATTGTTTAAATGTGGAATGTAATGCCAGTTTCATGATCTAATTCTCTAAAACTCTAAACCTGAAAAGATCCTCAATGTGTAATCTTGTAATAACTCAAGATTAATCAAGGTTTAAGGCTGGGGCCTTATATAATCACAGTCACTTTTTTATTGATCGTAGTGGAACACAAGTGTAAGGGTATTTTCTACTTATTGTATCCTCAGAAAAGGATTATTTTCTAGTGCATTGTGTTGTATTGGATTATTTCTAAACCATGAAAAGTACTAGAAACTCTTATTAAGTAGTGAAACTTTTATATAATTATGTTCCTATTGATGTGTGAATGTTTTTTTCATCAAAGTGATAATTCTTTAACATGAAGTAAAGTTTTTTATTAAATAAAGATATCATAACAGATAAATTTATCACTAATTCACCCCCTACCCATCTCAAAGATACATCAATACTAGTTGGGACTTTTCACCTTGAAGTATGTTTTTTCATTATTTTCATTGTCTTAAAAACACTTGGAACATTACATTATATATTATGGGTGTATATTTTAGTTCAAAATATGGTTTGTACTCATACCCATCATTTATACAATAATGGATCTTCTGAACTTATGTTTGATATATAATTTTGATACATGTTATATATATGAGTAGGTTGGATTTTTATAAAGGGGGGTTTTCTAGGAAAAATTTAACCTCAACTATTTTTATTCATTTGACATTGTGAATTATTGTTCCTTGTTTATTGTATATATATGTTCAGTCCAACGAGCGATCTATATTAAGTTATACGATTATTGTATTATTTGATAACTTCATGGGTGTGTAATTATTTATGATTATGGTATGATCATATTTTTATTTCCATTTTTTAGTTTAATATTATTCTCTTATGGTGGATTTATAAGTAATTTGTTGTTATTTATTAATTCTAATATAAATGGTATAGTCTCCTCAATGTTTTCAAGAAACCCCCACCACTATTTGGAAAACTCTATCATTTGGGAAGGATACTATAAGGTTTTTTGTTCTATAGATCACTCTAGGAAACCCAATTGGGTTGATACACTCCCCTTCCAATGATGTAATTCCTTTTGTTTAGTTAAATTTTTTGGGTTTGCACAATATGTGGGTTCACCATTTTATTGAAAAAAATAAATTAACAATGAGTAAATTTTGGGTAAATATAATGTACGTTTCCATGAGGTTTTATACATTGTATGAAGTTAATGTGTATAATAACAATCAACTAATATTAATTTCCCTATTTTAGTCTGGGTAATATCATCTAAAAGTTTTATACTTAATTATATGATTATTTTTTTTCTCATCCATATATTTTAATGAGGAGTATTATGAAGGAAATACTCATTTAATATCATTTAATTCCATAAATATTAGTGGTTGTATTCCCTCCCCTATCATTAATAAAAAAATCTCATGTTTTTAAAAAATTACTTCGTCGTAAATTTTAGTGTTTTAATTATTTTTATATTAATATAAAGGATGGTTTTAAGAAAAATTATATGTTAGGTCCACTAGGATAGATACCCTGAGAGAGGGGTGAATTAGGGTATGAATAATTAAAACAAATTCTCCTTTTTATCTTGTTTTTTGTTAGAAAAAACCATCTTCTCTCTCTCCTTGACGTTGCAGAGTATGAATGAATGTTAAATCATGCACAGGACACATCAATTTTACATGGTTTACCCTCACTGGGCTACGTCCAAGGAGCGTACACTAGAAATTTTTCGATGCACCAAATCCACTATAAGTGCATTGTGGTTTAAAAGTTCTAAGCGGACTCACTATCCCTCCTAGTTTATAACCACACACAATTTGAGAACACACTACTCTCTCAACTGAAGTGAGATCACTAATTCTTCAGAATATCCACTCACTATTTATAGACTTCTAGGTCTCTTAACTATCACAAATTAATGCATCCTAAATTGTATGTAGATTCTCTATTGAAGTCAAAATTTCATCCACTGATGAATACCCTTTCTCCCCTGACCACAGGGGAACAACCTTTTGGGAAATACATTCACAAACCACCCTACTTCTCGAACCTCCCAATTTCACAGAGTTCCTGCCTCTTCATGAAGCACACACCTTCACAGCTCTCACTACCTCGCAAAGCTCAGACCTTCACAAAGATCAAGCCTTTGGAAATCTTCGGTCGTCATGGATCTTAATTCATCTCAAAGTGACTTCCTTCGCAAAGCTCACTGAGCTAATGCGAAGCGCACCACTTTCACGGAGCTAGATTAGCTGCCCTGAATCTTCTTCTTTCACGAATCACACTACCATCATGAACCACCTTTTCAAGTTGAGAGAAACAAATATTTCATGGAAAACTCTCTCCATTTATTGACGGGGCTGATGTCAATATATAGGTGATTCCGCCGACCCTTGAAACTTCCGCGCAAATTCCACACCACATCATCTAAATTCGTGAAGCTTCTAAATTTCATCTGAAATTCCCTCTAAATCACAAAGAACCAAGGATAATTTCAGATCTCAAAGCTCTTCATAATCACAGAGCATTCTATATATTTATTTGATCCTTTTCCGCAAAGCTCCACTCGAAATGACCTTCACCGCCGTAATGCACTTCAAATTTGTCGTTCGCGAAGCTCATCGTAATAGTGAAGAAGACCATCAAATTTATTCATGTATTGAAGAAATCTACATCTAGAATACCATCTTCATGAAACTCATTCATTTTCCATATTTTTATGAGAACTTAAAGGCAATAAATATTTCATGAGTCTCACCAAAACTCCAAATTTTGGTCCCTAAAAAATTCAAAAACCATGGAAAATGGTGCCACCTTGTATATGCTCTTTTTGTACCACCTCCAGATCATGCATTCCCTTTTCATGGTTCTTTGTCAACATGGATTGTCAATAACATCTCTGTAACTTGACAATTCACCATTAAAACCTTCTTTTTCAACATATGCAATCAACCCAAAAATGTTGCAATGTTAGCTTGAGGGATTTCTACCCAACATTATATATATATTTATTGATGTAAGCTACAAGTATAATTTATTTTTATAAACTTATTATAATTATTTTTTTGATTTAATATGGATTAATGGAATATTTTTTCACTGACTATCCATTATTTGGATTTCCAAAAAAGTATATTAGATTTCCATCTAATTTTAATGTAGTTACGGTATGTTTAAGTAACTTTATATGGGTATTTATTCATTGTATGGTCCATTATAAATGAATCTCTAGACTTAAATAATTATAAAGGTAATTTGATCAACATTGAATGTTTTAAATTAATTATAATGACATGTATGGATTGTATAAATTGTGTTCATTTAAAAATTTTTTTCCAAGAAATTACTCTTTTTTTATTTAAATTTCATATATATTTTTCTATGAAAATTGGAAAGTGATGTCTTTTTTATCAATTTTAATATTGTTTTTTTCTATAAATGTATTTTTTTCATTTTGAGATGTGGGATTTTAATTATATTATTATAATGTGTGATTTATATAAGGGCCCACACTTAAAAAGTACAAATTCATGTTAAATTAGACTATAAATGTATTTATTACATTATTGGTGATATTTATGACATAAATATTATAGAATTAGGTCATAAATAATACATGACAAAACGAAATTTTACAAATTAGACAATTTTGATTAGAATTTTTTTGTACCATAGCATAAAACATTTAAAAATAATTATGTTTTATTTTCCTCAAAAATCTTCATGACTTTCAACATGATTTATTCTTTGTTCATACCCATCCTTAAACACTTTGAAAAACATTTTAAACATGGAATGAGAAAACAAATCTCATTATAGGGAATGAAAAAGTAATAACCTATAAGTCAAATAAAAATCATGAAAAACCATAAATTTTTACCTTTTCAAAATATTCTTTTCGTGTAAGAATGAAATAATTTCAAAATGAAAAACAACAAACCTTTTTCTCAAAGAAAACTTTCATAACTCATAGAAATAAAAAAACACTCATTTTTAGAAACATGGAAAATTATACTCATAACTTGTGTTAGAAAAAACTAGTTCATAGTTAAATTTATAGTATAAAACTTCTCAGTTAAGTCCCTCTTTCTTGCTTATATAGATAACGAATATTACTCAATGAATTGGAGTACTATCTGGGTGCACCCATTGTATAATCTATGTTGGGATCACCCATAGTATAATATATATCATGATAACACATAATATAATTTGTAACAGACTCTCCTATAATCATATATATTTCATGTTGACCATATCAAGGATAACACATTTTATGGTTTCAATTTATATCATATAACCTTTGAAAAAAGTTGAACTCATATGCAACACATTTTTTCAATATAAAAATATCCTTTCATTTTAAAATGAACCTTTAATTCTAAAATACCCAAAAAATGGTTATTATTTAAATAAATCATATATTATTTTAAATTAATACAAACATCAAATCATGTTTTTGGTAGTTGAAAAATTCATGGATTTCATATATGTTAAAATATAACATTCTTTTTTCTTTTTTATAAAGAAATTCAAACATTTCACCAAAATATTCTTTACCAAATCCTTTGACATAAAGTAAAAGGAGGACTAAAATTTCCTTTATAATTAATTTATTTAAACATATATATATATACATAAAATAATCTTAATCATATTTACATGGAAAATATATTTATAAAATAATTCCATAAAATAAAAAATGGGGTTTTAATTTAAAGTGTCTCTTACCTTGATTCTAACACATCACATACATTTTTTGACATCGTAAATAATAAAATTATGATAATAATTTAAAATCTTATATAAAAACTTTTAGGTTTATTATTTCTTTTATTTCTATGTTATAATCAATTACAAATTCAATTAATTTCATGTCATACGTTTTGACAAAATTTATCTTGTATGTTAGAATGATGCTTCTAAGTTGACTACAACCTAATAAGTCATTATTTAATCATATAAAAAATAAAAAACATAACATAATTATCATTTTTAATACAATTATACTATTAAAATCATACATGAGTTGTGGTTATGAAAAATTAATTTCATTATAATCAATGATATAGTAAGTTATACATACTCATGAGTAACATTTCCAATCTTCAATTATCATAATGGAAAAAATTTATCATTATTTTACATTTCCATAATTATAGATAAATCATAAATACCATAAAATATATTTAAATATATATATATATATCATCCATGTGATGTGGTGATAAAAAATGAGTCATATCGCTTTGTGGAGGTGGCTTTCCACACGTATGCACGAACGATGTTATCATTTTTATGGTGTTTTTTCGGGTTTTTCTTAACCAAAAGTATTTTTATGTGTAACTAAATATTATTATAAGGATTCCTTTTATATGTGATGAGAGGGGAAGTCTTTTAATTACATAAAATATTAAATTAATATAAAATTATTTTCATTGAAAAATGGATCCAAATTGATACGATTAGATTGTTAGATGATGATGATGATGAGTTGAATTCCCATAATCCAAAATAAATATTTAATTTTTTTGTTAGGTTATCACACATACATTTTAGTTTTAACCCCTCATTAACCATTTTGAAAATTAGCATGATAATAAATAATTTTAAACTTTTAGGGTCAAGAAAAGTGACTAAAAGGGGGAAATGAACCCTAAATTGACCATGTTTGACATTTTAAAATATATCCCATTTAATTGTATTGATATTATATTTTTAGTAATTTTAAATAATTTATTGAAATATTGTCTATTGTAAATTATATTGTCACATTTGGAAATACAAGAAATATTATAATATAATTTTTATCTAACTCATCTCAAATGCATCCATAATGATATGGATTCAAATATAAGGAGTATATGGTCTTAATATTTTCATCCAATAAAATTAATATTGGTTTTAATATCATTATATACTTTATATTTTGTGTTAACCCTATGATTAATAAATTTTAATCTTAACTATGGTAATTACTTTATCATCATCAAATGGTTATAATTTTACATATAAAGACAAATTTGGATCATAAATGGACAAATAATGAAATTTTAGAAAATTTATTAACCTAATTTTCCTATTTAAATATTTTATGATTTCTAAATAATTTAACTCAATGTGATTTAACATAAAATATAATTAAGTTCATTTTTTCTTCTATTCATCTAATTTAACTTTGAAAACAACCTGAAAACAAAGGAATTTGAATAGACTACAATCACACATTTATAAAATGTTATATTTATGAAAAAAATCATTGAAAAAATTAATTCATTAAAATTATATTACATCTAATATATTTAAACTTTATTACTTTATTTTTTTATATGTTAAATATATACTATATCGACATTATATAAGAGTTTATGGTAATTATTTCATCACTAAAAAATATAAATTAATTAAATTCATAAATATATATATATATATTTAATATAACTATTTATAAATTAAAATTAGTTGTTTTTTTCCATGACAAAAATTTTATATATATTAAAATCAAAAAAGTGACATTTTTTAGTTTAACTTTTAATAAAGTATTATAATGTTCAAAATCATAGTCAAATAGAAACAAAAGTTCATATATGAGAATATTGGATGGTTATAGAAGAAATATAAAAATAAAATTTCATTGTGTAATATTTTAGGTTCATTATTTAGTATGTATCATTTTATTTTTAACCATAATTGTCAATTTACCTTTATCACAGTGAAAAAAAATTATGAATTTTACTATTATTAATGACCATAAATAAAATTAAAATATGTAAAAAATTTGGACTTATTGATTCCAAATATTTAATTAGTTTTCCAAGATTAAATTCTTATAAGTGAAAAATTATAGTTTAAAATTATACCCTTACGATGTGACAAAAACCAGTTTTTAAAAAAAATTATGTATAGAGAAGATTTTTATATCAGATTCAGCTATGAAATTCATTGTAGAGACAAAAATTGGATGATTTATAACAAAAATAAAATATATAAACTTTTAAACTAATCCAAAATATAATTTTAGATTCTAAATGCTTGAAATGAAAACACAATTTCCAATAAAAATCAATATTTTTTACTATTCATTATAAAACATCAAAAGAAATATCAAAATGTTACCATAAGATAGTTTTGATATGATAACTTAAAAATGATATAATTTTAATCAATTAAATTTTCTAAAAAATTTATATTCTAATTATAATATTCTCTGTCAATAATGAATACAAACTGTTATTTAATAAAACCTATTCTTGAAGAATAAAATGACTTTAAAAAACATTTGAGTGACTATTTACTAATAATTAATCAATAAAGTTATATTGATTATGAAATATTGATATATATTTCATAATTCATTTAATATTATTCATAGTTACTAATTTAATGGATAATTTGTAATTTTTATATATATAAAATAATAATATTTAACAGATCATTTGGGATCCTTCTTGTATTTCTTTTACACTATTCAACATAGTACTTTTTAATTTTATTGAAATTGCATCCCCCTTAATAAAATGTTTCCTTAAAATTTTAATTTGAGTTCAAGAATTAGAGGCATGAAATTTGAAATCACCTTTATTTAAATCCTTAATCCTGATTAGGGTAAATAAAACATCCTCTTGAAAAGAGAGAAAGGTAAGTATGAAAGTCATCTGGAGTAACACCAACTATACTTCCAAATACGATATCATTAGTGAGAAGTAAAAATATATACATGATTAAAAATAAATGTCCAAATAATGATGGAGATTTATAGAGAACATTGATAAAAAAGTGAATTTTCATCAGTTAGTCAACACCAATAAAACCATAAACCAAAGAAGAGTAAAAAAGAATCATCTATTTTTTATCAATGAAGTAATGGGATAATATTTTTAGTACATGGTATTTTTCCATGATTTTATGAATACATTACCTTCTAGACTAAAAACTTATTGAAAATATGCTAACTGAAAAAGTATAATTCCATCCTGTAATCAATTTCTTCCTCAATCTCTTGTTTTTCTCCAAAGAGTGACTATTCAAGATAATTTTTTCTTGCTTTGAGCACTACAACCAACATCTAATGGATCACATATTTCCAAAAATGATTAAATTTATTCCCCCAATTTAGAAAATATCAAAGACCGTATTAGTTAGTACAAGGTAAGATAATTTTAAAATTTAATAAGCCTTCATATAAATAAATACAATTTTAATCACCAAATCCTCAAAAATAACACCCAAAGTACAACATAGATCATTCGATAAAAACTAGCCTTAAAATTCATCATAATAATCCAAAATAATAGTGAAACAAACAAATACAGAGGATTTGGTAATATATTTTTCCAATATTAATATAACATTAATCTCCAAATAATATAAATTACTCATAAAGTATCATACCAAAATATATTTAGAATAGTTATATAATAACCATGATATGGTAATTATTTCCATAAATAACCTAAATCAAAACAAATCAACATTAAAGCCATAATGATTCACCCAAATAATTTAACATTTATTCCTAAAATAAAATCACATCTAATCCAAAATAATTCAATTTCTCTTAATCATATAAATATCCTCAAATTGTGAAGTTCATTTGAAATAATATAAATCGCTAAATCAAAAAATCACCTTTCAATATCATGGTTATATGTATGATAAAACATATATTCCAAAATTTTAATAACCCAAAATTACCTCAATATCAATGATCATATAAACCCTAAAGGTAATTTATTCAATTAAAATTATGTCTAAAAATGTAAAGGTATTTTCCTAAAATATTTATTAATGTTAATCATAAGGGTTACATATACTTATACCCAATAATATATCTTCCAAAATTTAATTAGTCACATTAATATAATATAAAATAAAACCTCAAAAGTTTGTATATAAACCATGAATATATGATTAGTATTGACCTTATAATCCAATCATGTTATCCATATCTATTATGTTATTCTCACATGAATACATCATAATCTCCAAAGTTATAAAAATAAAACTCTAATACCAACAGTAAAGAAATAACCTTAAACATAACATATTCTAGAGACTTCATAATATAATTCACTTTCTTATATAACTAAGGATCTTTATGATACATATTTTTAGAGAATTAGGTCATAAATCATAAAAAAACATAACAATATTTTAAAAAGTGGACACCTATAATAAGTTCTCATTTTTCCAATTTATAATACTTTTAAAAATAAATATGTTTTCACTTCATTGAAAATATTCATGAATTTAACCTCAAATTATTATTTTCTCTTACACATCCTTAAAATATGTAGAATACATTTTTAGACATTGTATAAGAAAAAAATATTATAAAGGGTTATAAAAAATCTATTAGTCCAACTTAGAATATTAAAACAAAAAAATTACCTTTATCACAACATTAATTTATCGTATTAAGTAAATGATAGAAACATTAAAAACACAAACCTTTTCACAAAAAAGAAGACCTTAAAAATAGTATAAGGAAATAAAAAAACTTTTTTGAAACATATAGAATTATTATAATAAACTGTTTCAAAAATAAATTTATCTTAGTTAAATATATAGAATAAAACTCCCCAGTTCTCTCCCTCCTTCATTCCTACCAAAAAATGAAATATTAACCAATGTATTGGAGAACTATCTTTGTGCACCCATCATATTATAAATATTGGTCTCACCCATCATATAAATTTTATTAGACACATCCATTGTATAAGTTGTATTATTATTTTTTATCATCATCTATAATGATCATATACCATATCACTAAAAAAATTATCCATGCATCTCTATTAAGAAATAATCCCCCAAAGTGTTGTCTTGGTATTTTTTGGGTGATTGAATTTGTTGAAAAATCCATATAACTATAAATAAATATGGTGGGTGTTTTCAAAGAATATATTTAATGTGGAAAAGTTTCCTATTTTTTCCAAATTCTTGGGATGCAAAAGTGTGATCTTGTTTTACGTCAATGGAATGTTTTTTTTTCAGGGTGTTAGTGGAGAGTTATTCGAAGACCTTAAACCATAGTATGCAGATTGTGATGCATATAGTTCATGGACCGCATATTTCACTAGTGGAACTATGTGGGCTACAGAGGATGTAAAAAAAATAGCAAAGGAAATATTTCCACATATCATTGTTATATGGACCATATATCATGATAGTTGAATCCAAAGGGAAGTTTGTAGGTAGATTTATTTTTTACAGATGGGGGAGTTTATTTGGAGTATTATGACGTCATTTTATAGAATGTGTGTCATTTTTGGAAATGATACGGTGATTATGGCTTCCAAAAAGGCTTTTTTATTTATGGATGACATTGGCTGCCACAAAGGATAAAGGTGTTATGGGGACCGCATGGCAGTTCACAATGAGGTTATACCACATTAAAATTTTGGGTAATTAGAATTAAGAGGTTTTAAGGATCTTTTTTCTTACATAAATACCTCTAATAAGATAATTAATTAGAAAAAAATTCATTAGATAAGATCATCCCTGCTGAAAGAATTTGGGTAAGTCCCAAAGAGTTTACGAGGGAGAATTCCATGAAGGAGAAGAGTTCATAAGGGAGGATTCTGAGAAGAAGGAAGTAGTTCATGGGGATAGTTCACAAAAGGGTTTTTCAGGGATCTATAGCCTGCGAAGGATATGGGACCACATAGCATAGGTACTCTGAGAGGCATCATCCATCTGCAAAGTAGTGGTGGTCCTCAAAGAAAAATCCAATGGAGAATCACTCACACTACGTGGTGCAATGTAGTTCGCAGAGGATTCTAGGGAGTTTATAGAGAACGAAATATAGTTCATGATGTATAAAAGGAAGTTCTTAATGAGACTAAAATATTCAGTGAAAGAAATTTCCAAAATCTAACCATACATGGAAAATATTATTTCACCTATAGGGAGTAAATATGGATTCATTGATGTTTTACATGTGAAACTATTTTTAGGTTCTCATATAAGGAGATACATTATAGGGTTACCTAGTGAACAATATCATTTTTCATATCTAAATTTTCAATAAGAATAAGAAAAAGATAGGGGATCTAAATCATCAGACTATATTTTCATAAGAAATTTATTCACTGCTATATTCAATGCAATTAAAGGAAGACATGTAATATCTAAAAGATCCTTCCAAATAAAAGGTAATTCATATTTTTTTAATAAGTAGAAGTATGCTCCTGTTGTCTGGAAAGTAAAAGTTCTACATCTAGGTGTTTTCAAAAAAGTTAAGGAGCATCCATGAAAGAGATTAAGCATATATGTTAACTACAAATGAGGAAGTATTTGTTATTGATAATGAAGGGACCTATAAGTCCATAAATTCTGTGTGGATCATTTCCATGGATGTGAGAAAAGGATTAGTGATAAGTTTATCCTTTCCAATAGAAATGAGACATAGAAATATAGTTAGGGTGTGACCCTTTAGAAATTAGTGAGTTAACCATAAATTTTAAAAAGGTAGTTATCCTAGGAATAAAAGTTATCTATCTGAAACATTTATTTGGCAGTGATCCATCTTAAATTTGGTACATCATCACATTGTATTTTTATCCTCCTTGGGAGAAAACTAGTGGGGGTGAACCGTGTAAAAATCTATGTGTGTTTGTGTGTTCTTTCCTACATTACTTTCTATGAAACATAATTAGATAAATTTTGAAAGGATAAGATAAATATAAACACTAAATAGAAAACTAAGTGACCAATAAAATAAATAGTTCATGATTCAGTGAGGAATAAAGAATTTCAAAAAGAATAACCATACCATCATTCATCCCCTGCTTAGGGGATATATACCCCTATTTGTAATAACAATTTATATCAAAATATTGGTTTCTTTTATTAGATTTATTTGATCTGAATTGGTTCAACTTATTATTGAAATTAAAGTTTCAGTTTCATCTTATTAGTTGTTCCATGGTAAATTGTAAAACTTAAAAGAAGAAGAAAAATTAATGTTCTGTTCCTTAGTGTTTAAATTTCTATGGAAAGAGTGTGATTTAGTTGAAGGAAACAAATAGTTTACTTAATAATGGATTGGATTAGTCATACATTAAAAATATTTACTCATTCAATTATGTTGTAGGAATTAGTGAATAATATGATATTCCAAGTGATTTTGGAACTAATGATGATGAATAAATTTTCAAGAAGAACAAAATTTAAATTTTCAAAAAACAAAATAAATGAATCAAAAAATGGATGAATAAATTAAATGAAAATAAATTCCAATCCATTTATAATAAATTTATGTCAATAAGCTAAGAGGTCTAAATAAAATGATTGTTGAAGTGACCCTTTATTTGAGAGATAAAAGTGATTCCCAAGATGAATAATTAGAAAAACTAAAAGATAATGAAATGTAAAAGACTCTATACTCAGATAACATTGTGAATTTCA
The DNA here is from genome assembly GCA_963277665.1 of Viscum album. NCBI lineage: Eukaryota > Viridiplantae > Streptophyta > Magnoliopsida > Santalales > Viscaceae > Viscum > Viscum album. The sequence goes on along the minus strand of OY728128.1, from coordinate 2,137,013,547 downwards.
AATCCATAAATGATGATCTTGCTACACATCGGTCTAAACTAGTTCAACATAGGAAAAGGCAACAGTAGAAGAATGCATGTTGTTATGATTTTTTTGGTCAGATTAATTCTAAAATAAAGGATAAATCTAACATGATGGATAATTACTCCCAATAATTTGAAGATTAAGTGTCTAGAGGGAAGAATCTCAATATAAAACTTAATTCTCAACATGAATTAAGGGATAATAAGATTCAACAATTAGGATAAGAGAGAGATTTGTTCAAGAAAGAAAGAGAGAAACATAATTCCAATGTAAATCTCAAATTGAAGGATTATTTTCATTTATTATTTGATTTTCCATTGAAGGGTAATAATGATATGAAAATAAAATATGCTATTTTAAAGGAAATTATTGAAATTATTTACTCGTCCCAATGTCTATCTTGTTTGGGAGAAATCAGTATTGGATATAATAAAACCTCCCCTATTCATGATAGGAAGAGATTCATGGATACTTATAGAAATAAGAAAAATAATGTATATTCAAAATATATACCTAAAATGGCTTTTATAGGAATTAATTACCATGTGTGCTATTCCTGGGGAATTTATGGTCATACATAAACATTTTATGTTGAGGATTTGGAATATATTTCATGTTGTGAAGACAAAAATATTTCTAAATATGAGAATACGAATAAATTTCTTGAAAAATCTAAAATAAGTGTCTTTAAAAATAATGTTCTAATAAAATTCTATTATTGTGGAGGATAGGGATACACCATGAATATGTGTTAAGAAACTTGAGGGCTCAATATCATAATAATAACTCTTCATGTATCAACATCTCAGCAGAGAAATGATGAAATAATGTATGTATCTAATAGAATATGTTTTATATGTTCCAATCACGGTCATTTAGCAAGACATTATTGTATTATGATATAAGATAACGAAGAGGAACCTCGAAGGAGTCCCCAAACTCTTGAAGTGTATAATGGAAAGTCCTATATTAGAAGCCAACATGATAAATTGATATACATGTTTACAAAATCAGGGGAATCACAAGGATCTCAACAAAAGGTGTATCAATCACTTCCTCTATTACACTCAATATATCTCTCTTGGAATTAATGTGAATGAACCTAAAATAAAAATGGATGATTTTTCTAGTTTTGATTATGTAGAATGTAAATTTAGTGGCAGACTCAACCCCATCAATAAATGGTTATGTGACTCATATAACTGATAAAAGAAAAATGAATAAATATCTCATTGAGAAATTGGCATGTCATTCCACATGGAAAGAAGTGAATTAAAGATAAATATCTCTCAAATTGAGGAATAATTAAGAGAAGGTAACAAGTAGAAAGATTCCAACCCAAATAATGAGTCATTAAAAATTTCATATTTGTGGTCAATCAATGAAGTCAATTTTTAATAAAGGGTATAAACCATAAATTGTGAAAACGAAAAATCCTAGAGAACCTAAATATCAAAATAATACTCATCTTTGGGTAAATAATTTTTAATCATATGTCTATAAAAGTTGAAGTTGGTTGGGAAGTTGGAAGAAGCATAAAAATAATATTGTGATTTGAAAAAATATATCAAATGGTTGATCCATCAGGATTGACCAAAATCCTATTATTTAGGATTCTAGTGGTTCCCTTATCCCTAATTATTTAAATTATATTAACTAATGTCCATTTGTTTCAGGTTTTAGGGGAGATACAATCTAAGGGTAAGTTTCAACAAAATATGAAATGTGGTGATGTGATGTTCTCCAGAATGTCAACTGATTCAAATCAATTACTATATATGAAGAAGAAATGAATAAAAATACCTTGAAATATGTTAATTTTATATGAATATTTTATATGAATTTATGTATTTGACTATAATGGAAAGTGATGGTGTCATTAAATTTATCCTTGGTTTTATATATCAAGTTCCAACTCAGTAAGATTAGCAGTTTTTTTGATGGGTCATTACTTAGGGGTAAGCATGCCAGTTGAAAATATTATTGGATGTTGCTAAAACTTAAAAATGATATTGAGATAGATAAGTTTTTCAAACCAACAACCACAGGTTATGAAATTTTTTTGGAGAAGAATAATGTGTTTGTATCAATTGTGGTCCTATAAATAAGATATGTTTCATATCATAGGGGGCTCATTCTATCTCATAATCACATGAAATGTCTCAATGGTATAGAAAGGATGAAATTTTATGGCTTATGATGTCAAGAATACTGATTAGCGGATAAGTATAAATATTCATGTATTTCATGATTATCTTTTTTTTCTAACAAATATGGTGTCAACTAACTATTTTTCGGATACCAAGAAGCTATGATAGAATATCAATGATGCTTCCAATGAGTGGTATACCTAATAAAAAGAGTAATTACACATCTAAAATCAGTTAATAATTAGTATTATTGATTTAAATCATTAAAAAGATATAGGTTTTCAAGGATTCGAGGTGATAGAAACATAGTGTGATATATCCTCTTTTGACAAGAGATCCCTCTGATGAATTGAAGAAATTCATGTTACTAGAATCCATGAAAGTGAGTAAGTGGAATGGATAGAATTGAAGTTCACTATTTTAAAATCTTGTTTCCAAAAAAGAGTTATTAATCAAAAATATTATAGGATCTGTTAATGACTTATTTCCAAGTGTTAGTTTCACTTACTATTAATATTATAATAGAGTGATAATAAAAATAAGAATGTGACATGGATCTTGAACTGTGATAAAAGAATAAAATTTTCAATATGATGTTTATAAATGGAGTCAAAGGTGAACTTTAATATTGTTGATATGGTCGGGTGGTGTTTGGATGTCAACATATGGTGTCTCATTTACTATGAATAAGTGCATAACAAAAGGGGATAATAATTTACCTTTATCTGGATGTTTGGAGATAAAATAATAATGTGTGGCCCTTGTGATTTTATAGATTTTAAAAAGTCACATTAATGGAGATAATTGAATAGGGGGATTAAAATTTTTAATTAAGGTATCCCCTATTGAATTCTATGATAAAGGAGTATATTTAAGTGATGTATATGATTTTTATTGATTGGGATAATTTATGTGATATAAAATTTGGAAAAAAATACAATACATCACTCAAGGAAATATCACATTAAAATAAATTTTTTTGTCATCATGAAGAATGTGGAGAACTTCCTTGAGAAGTTAGAGTTGTGCCTATAGAAATTCAGGTTTCATACTTTCTGATAAAGTCCCTGCCAAAAGAGGTTTTTGATAAGCATCGACTGTCTGTGGGAGTTCAGGCAACTCCTCACATTTAAAAAAGTGTTGATATGGGACCCCCTCTCCATGATGTATGGTGTGGTTTCCCTAATATGCTGATATGTGTACTTTACCCCATTGTAAAATATAATTAAGTATCCATTACTATCATTTAAAAAGGGGTATAAATTGTAGAAAATCGGATAAAATATCTTAAAAAATATGGGGGTATAAGTTGATAAGGAGAGAAGTAAAAGGAATTTTTAAATTTGATGGTGCTAAAGGTGATCGATCATAGTTTATATAGCATTAAATATAAGGTTCGTGGTGAAATCAGTTGATTGGTTCATGAATGAATCCATTCATTGATGAACATTGCATATTAATCTCATCTCCCATCTTGAGCATGGCCCATGTGTGATTAGAGTGTGTGTGGATTAAATTTTTGATGTCTATCTTAATCACAAGAATAGAATATTGGTAGAAGTTGTAATAATATTTAACGATGTTTCAAATTGCGAAAAGTTTTCAACAAGTCCATAGGGGGTATTGTTGGGAAAAAATACATCAAGGTGTCATCTAAGTATTCATGGGATTATTGGGTTTGTGGAAAAATACAGATGACCATTAATTAGTATAGTTGGTGTTACCGAAGAAGATATATATGGTGACATACTTTCCTTGTGTTTTCCAAATTAATGGTCCTCAAAATTGGATGTCTGTTTTATAAAAAATGAATTTTCTTTGAAAAATAGATTTTAGAGAGTAGTTCATGGACCACAAAGTGTACTACATAGACCATGAATCATGGAGTTTTTGGACCATACAGTAACACAACAACACTATGCAGACAACAATGTAGGTATGAGGAATAGTCAAAGGAAATGTTTCTACATAGTAGTGTTATTCTGACTGCATACCACACTACGCAAATTGAAAAAGAAGATTATGGGGGAATCACTTTTTGGGAAGAGGGTAGTGATTTGGAGATCTCTGAGGCAATTCATGGAAGAAGATTCATTTAAGAAAATGATTTGGTGATTATGGCTACCAAAAATGGTTTTTTTTGTGGATATCATTGGCTACCATAAAGGAAAAAAGGTGTTATGTTGACCATATAAAAAATCACGGTGAAGGTTTTACTGCATTGATGTTTTGGTTAATTCAGACTAGTGTATTTTTAATATATATTTTCCTATATAAATACCTCTAACTAGATCATTAAGTAGATAAAATTTCATTAGATAAGATCATCGTAGTTGGAATAATTTTGGTATGTCTAAAAGAGTTCATGATGGATAATTACACCAAAGAGAAGAATTCACAAGGGAGGATTCCACAATGTTGGATGTAGTTCATGAGTATATGTCATGAAAGGGATTTGTGGGGATCTGTATCACATAAATTAAAAGGGAATGTGTAGAGAGATGGTTCCAGAGGCATCATCGATTCATGCAGAAGGGTTTCTCTATGAAATTAAAGTTTACCATGAAGCACTTGTGCCATATAGTGTAACATAATTCACATAGGATTCAAGGGATTATGAAAATTATGAAAGAAAGTTCATGGTGTGTATAAGGATGTTTCAAAATGGACAAAAATAGTTCATGAAATGAATTTATACTAACTAATAGTATGTGGAAAAGTGTATTTGATCAACAAAGTGAAAACACGAATTCATGGAAAACTTACATGTGAAACTATTTCGAGGTTCTCGCATAAGGAAATAGTATAGAGGGATACCGAGTGAAATATGACATTATCATATATGTTTGTTGAAGAATAAGAATAATAATATATATGATCTATATCATATAAGGATTTTATTCACATCTACACTCGTGGAAGTAAAAGGAAGGCTTGGTATATATTGATGATCTTTCTAAAAAATAGGTAATTTTTGTTTCTACATTAAAGAGAATTTTGTTCCATTATTCTTGAAAGTTTAATCGATGCATCTAGGTGTTTTAACAGAAGTGAAGGAGCATCCCTAAAAGAGATACAATAGAAAATCAATCTAAAAAAGTGGATGTATTCATTATTGATAATGAAGGGATAAACATCTCCATAAACAATGTCTCGATCCTTTCTAGAGTAGTAAAGAAATGAATAGGAAGAAGGTGATGATTTCCATGATTAGTAAACTAGAGAAACAGAGTTAGGGAGTGACCCTAAAAATTGTAAAGGCAGTGATCCTAGGCATATAATTGATCTAGCCAGAACATTGTTTTGGTTTTGAGATATAGTAAATTAAGTACATTGTAACATTATTATAGTATTCTCCTTCAACATATCCCAATGAGGCTAAACCATTTAAAAATATATATTTTCTTTTGTTCTATTTTTTACATTGATTTATATTCATCATCATTAGATAAAGATGGAAAGGATAAGATAAATATAAACAATAAATAGAAATCAAAGTGTCTCTTATAATAAAGAGTTCAATATCTAGAAGGGATGAAATAATTTCAAAAAGAATATATGTACCCTCATTCACCCCCCCCCCCAACCCTCCTAGGGTATATATTTCCCTTTTGGGCCTAAACAAATCTCATCATAAAACCCTTGAAAACTCTTTTAAACTCATATGAAAAAAAAACTTTTCAGATATTGAAATACTCTTTACTTATAAAAACAAATTTTAAAAATAAAGTACCCTGGACAAAGGATTTTTTCTTGAAGAAATCAAGGAATCGTGTAATGGAATCCAAAAATCAAATGAATATTATTGGGACGGTAAATTTTTTTCGTGGCGTATACTTTATAAAAAAATTAAATTTTTGTAAAGAAAGTCTAATCAATCTGTAAAATATTACTTTTTAAATTATTTTATATAAAGTTTAAAAATAAATAAAATGGAAATTATTATTCATTTATGTACATATAAATAAATATTTAAAATAATTTTCAAATATGAACATGGATGAAAAATATTTATAGAATTAGTCGTTAAAACATTTAAAACAAATTTTTAAGTTAAAGAGTCCATTACGTCCAGTCTAACTCATCACGTGCATTCACTATCTTCCTGAATAATACAATTATATTAATTATTCACATGATTAATAAGTATTTTTATTTTTATTAATCCTCTTCTTTTCATCTTTTAATCAGTTACTAATTGAATTAATATCATGTCGGATGTCTTAACAATATTCGGCTCATATGTCCAAAATGACATTGGTAAGTTGATTATGGTAAGAGTGATCATTATTTAATCATATCTTGAATTATAATAATGAAATAATTATCATTTTTAAAAAAATTATTTTTAAAACCAACAAATAATTAATGTTATGAAAAAAGAAATATGTTACAATCATGGAGATGGTTGGTAATATGTACGCAAGAGTAATTTTTCCATTTTTAAACGATCATGATTGAAGTAAGGTATGTATATTTGAATCTTTAAAGATTCATCATTATTTCATAAATTCAAAAGTATTTCTTTAAATATACATATATATATCATCCTTTTTATGTGGTGATGAAAAAATAATCGCATCACTTCATTGAGGTGGTTGTCCTCATGTACACATGAACAACGTTATAATTTTTTAGTGACTGAAATGGTAAGAAAATAGGCGATATATTAGAATTATATGATCGTAAATATGTCATAAACCACATACATATATACATTAAAAAAATAAATATAAATATAAATGATAGGAAGGGATGGAAAACGAATTGCATCAGTTCGTGAAGCGGGAGTCGTCCGTACATAAGAACGATGTTTTCATTTCTCATTTGATGGAATATAGAGATTGATATAGGTTATTAAATTAACATAATTAAATATCAGTAGATGGTGTATACTGATTTTATTATTTCATCATGTTTGAAGAATATTTTAATCAATTATAATAATAAATAAAACTAAAACATTTGGTTTAAATATATACCTCCTCTTCTGAAAATTTCTTTTACATTACACCTTAAGCCCTCTAAGGTTAATATTCTACCTAAACCAAGACATAAAGAATTATGGTATGGATTATCAAAAGTTATTTTCTACGATTTTTTTTTGAACCAAATTGATTTTTACGTGTGAAGGAATAATATGTGGATATTCACTTTTATAAGTGGGAGGAGGGGCACTATTTGAAGTACCTAAAATATTAAATTAATATAAATCAATTTTCATGTATAAATGGATCTCAACTAATTTTATTTTAATATAAGATGAAAATTCATCTAGATAAAATCATCCAATAAAAAATTTATAATTTTAGGCTTGTTTGTCTCTTATCATTTGGTTTTATCCCTCTATTAACTCATTTGACAATTACTAAGATAATAATGATTTTGTATACATTAGGGGTCAAGAAAATTACTATAAAGGGGAAAATGAAAAATAAATGATGAATGGTTGAAATTTTAAATATTTAACCATTAACTTTGCCTAATATACTATATTTATAAATTATAAATAATTTAATAAAATATTGTTTATTATAAATTTTCATTAATTTTATTTTTCAATGAAATGAAATATTGCAATATAATATGTGTCTAACTCCGATAAAATGGAACTAAATTGTGATTTATTTTAATATAATGAGTATATGGTCTTAAAATATTAGTCAAATAAAATTTTCATAGATTTACATGTCATTTTCTACCTAACCTTTTGCTTTAACCACTGGGTTAACCAATTTAATCCTTAACCATGGTAAGGAGTTTTTCAATTTTAAATGGGTAAAATTTTAAATATTAGGTAAAAATTGGATCAAAATGGGAATTTAATGAATCCTTAAACCAATTATAATCCCATTTTCACTTTTTAATTATTTTTATGATGATGGAATAATATAATATGATATTATTTAGTGTGAAATATAATTAATGTCATTTTCAAACTATTCATTTAATTTGTTTTCTAAAACAACGTGATAGGAACGAAATTTAGATATAATCATATAACCTGCCAATAAAATTTCACATTTATATTAATAATTCATGTAAGAAAAAAAAATTCTAATTATTTTACTTTTATTATTTTTAGAGTCATTTAATTTAAATTTCTATTAATTAAATAAATATTGAATCAGTGAAATGTAAGCATTTATGTTAATTATTCCATCACTAAAAATTATAAATAAAATACAATGGAAAAAATTATTTATATTTCAAATGAACATTTATAAATAAAAACATCTTGTTATAACTACCAAAAAATATTTAATATATTAAAATCAATAAATTAACATTTTTTGCTTTATCTTTTACAAAAATATTATAAAGGTAAAAAACATTGACAAATGGAAAAAAGGATATATATTCGAATATTTGATAGTTATTTATGAACCATATTCATCCAATGAAATTGAGGAATGTTTTATGGTCATTTGTGGTACTTATCAAATTATTATTAACCATAATTATTGATTTACCCTTATCGTAGTGAAAAATATTTACTAAGGTTACTATTAATAATGATCTTAAATAAAAGGGACCTAATTAAAAAAATTTAACATCATTATTAGAAAACTATAATTAATTTTTCAATATTATATTAATATAATTTTTATAATTTAATTTAAAATTAATCCCACAAAATGTGTTGGAAAATAGTTTTTCAAAAAAAATACCTTCTAAAGTATAAAAAAATTTCATAACAAATTTGTGTATAAAAACCATCATAAATACTATAATTAAATTATTTTTATCAAAATTAACTATTTAAATTTTAAAGAAAATAAAAAATATAATTTTACATTATAAATTCTTTAAAATAAATTACATATTCCTATAAAAATTATTATTTTCCCTATTTATTGAAAAAAAAATATTTTCTAAAAAATATCAAACATTTCACCAAAATATAATTTTGATATACTAATTTTAAAGTTAATATCATTATTATCAAAATAAATTTTTAAAATTCCACGAAAATTATTATAATATTTTCTCACAAAAAAAATTCAAACCATTTTTTGAAGAAAACATTTTTTTAAGAATAAAATGACTTTACTAAAAATTTTGTGATTATTGTCTAAGAATAAATTTATAAATTTGTATTGATTAGAACATATATATATCATAATTGTTTTAATATGATTTGAACATCAAAATTCATGAGTTGGGTTTTAAGAGTTCTTAATTATGTAGTAATATTTTGTTTTTCATTTAAGCTTGGTGGGGTGTATCTTGTGTACTACTGAACATGGTATTGCATTTAAATTTTTAGAATATGAAATTTTTCTATGAGGCCTCATGGTTAATTTGGATATAAGTTTCCTTTAGATATAAGTATTCCACTCATTTGTCCTAGATCATGTATGTTATCTGGGAGTAACTAATCGTGTCAATATTATATGAGTTAGATGAGATAGTTGGATACCGACACTAGTAGTAGGGTGGTTATATTTAGCATACATGTATTTTTTTGTCCTTATATACTATATCACAATTATTACTATTGTAATTGTAATTTTGTTGATATTTATTTTAAAATAGTGTGTGTTTCTGTATGTTTTTGTGTGTTTATTTTATAATCATGATCACATGGTTTTGAAAATGTCTTTTATTCTCTAAACTTACAAAATTGGTTTTCCAAATAACTTAATAATTTTATTTATAATAAAATTAATCATATAAAGTGAGTCATAATTTTTCTCTACTATAAAAACTAGAATGGTGGTTTTTGTATTTGATCTGGACTATTTAGAATCCTTGGATGTATCATAATGAGTTAAATAGTCACTAAATGTACAGCTTTTGTGAACATGTAGAATTAAATTTTATTTTATCTTGTAGGTGTTGTAATTTTTTCCCTTTGACAATATTTAGGCCATTGGATCATATAAATGGATTTGGAGTTGGTAAAATATAGTGATAAACATGAGTAACATATATTAAGAAATGTAGGTGTTTAATATCTGTTGGGTATCTTTAATTATCCATATAGGCACTACCTTTTTAGTTTTCATTTATGTATTATATCGTATAACCGTGTTGTATATTTTTATTTTATAGTTGGATCCTAATATATTTAATATTCCATGTTTATATTTGGAACATATTTATAAATATTTTTATATCACAGGAACAATCCAATGTATGGACATTTCATGTTTAATTTCTATAATAAATCATTCAGTTATTCTATACTATTTATAAATTGTAAATCCTTCCCATTATTTAAAAACGATTCTCACGGTACTTGTTTAATCTTATAATGATCTAGAATGTGAGTTAGGTTTGTGACATATTATTTTGGCTATTTAATCATATTATCCAGGTTGGTTCATTACAAACCACTTAATGGTTTACACATCTCATATGTGGGACTCACTAATGGTATCAAATCTGAATCTCACTCTCAAGGTTATATCAATATCAAGTACTCCCTCAACTGAAATTAGATCCATCATATCTTGGTTTCATGACTATTCATTGTTCATTGATCCTTTTAGGAAAACACATTCATTCTCTTACATATTGTGTATTTTAAGAGTTAATTAACATTATCTTCCTGTGAATTAAATTCATCATTTGGATCCAAAAAATTGGTCATATTTATTTTAATTTTATTTATTTATAATATATAAATATATATATTGTTGGAGGTAGATTTTTTATTGATGATCTATTATATTTTTGTTGAGAATCTATTATCCCAAATTAAATATGAATTTAAAAATTAATAGGATCCCAAAAAATTATTATTTTTATTATATTAAGGATGTAAAAGCATAAACAAGAAAAACATCGACAAATAAAAATAAGGTTGAAAAAAAGATAATGAAATCAACTCCATTAAAATTAATCAAATATTAATTCACTGATTTTATGGTTGATATACACATTGGATATAAAACATGAAAAGTGAAATTATATTTTAAGAAAGGAATGTAAATTTTCTCTACGAGAATTTTAAATGATTGGTTCAATGGATGTAAAGGTTAAACAAAAATTGTTTTTATGTAAAAAAAATCTTGGTGGATTATATAAATTCAATTTATAGATCTAAATATTTTTTAAAAGAGACTATGTTGAAATTACCCAAATACAGATAAGTATTTACAAATTTAAATCACTCTAAATAAATGGATATTGAAACTAAATATATAATTTTATATATCAATATTTGGTGTCTCAATAGAATATCATATGTGTATTCGAGTAGGATCATTATAATGTGTTAAAGGTGAAGGACAGAAATCGGGAATTTTTTTTGAAAAAGAAACTTAAATGAAATATAAAAGTAATAATTGTAATATTACTACGAAAAGTGATTCTTATACAAAATATATGATTATTAATAGTAAAGAAAAATTCATGGGGAAAACTTTTATTTGAAAAATAACGACTTGTTGAAAAAGGGAAACCTTAAATATAAATGGATCTAATAGAATTTTACTGGGTAAATTTTAAACCCTCTAATAAATATTATATATAAGTGTGAGTGTGTTATGAATAATGGGATGAGTAAAATATAACCACTCATGGTAATACCAAATAAATATTTTTATTGAAAATATATATTTTCAAGGTAGGAAGGATAATATCTCACAAATTAAGTTTAAGAAACATTGATAGGGGAGAATGTTTTAGTATAATATGTGGTAAAAATATTTCTCATTGATGAAGTATAATGGTTTTAATAAAATGGAAAATTGAGCATAGTAATAATTTAAATATCAATAGAACTAACATTTTATAGGTGAATCAATGACTCAAGGTTATTATATAAGGAATGTATTCTATAGAAATAATCTGAGGAAATATATATACAGTATTATAACTATGAATAATAAAAAAAGTACGACTCAATGCATACAAAAGATAATAAGGTATATATATAAAATAAAAGTATATAATACTCCCTAGAGATAAATCATGTTATTTATGAAAAAAATTAAGAAGATAGATATTATAAATATGTGTGTTTGATCAAAATTGTGGATTTAATTCTAAGAGGTTGAAAGTGGATGTGTATATATGTAATCTAAACAGTGTGTTGTACCTACTCTATGCATAGAGAGACTCAGGAAAACATCAACAATTAAAAAGATATTCAAGAAAAAAAATATGTAATGATTTTACATGTTAAAGGAAACCATAATTCTTATGATGATCTCAATTAATATATAATAGAGCTTGAGTAGAATAATGAACAATAAGTTGTAAATAAAATACTGAAATAAATTTTTTTATGTCCAATGATATCAAGGCTATACTAAAAGGGATAATTTCTTTGAAAGTATTTAGGTATGATTAATTAATACCTCATTAAATTATATCCTCCAAAATTATTACTTTAAAAAATATAGTGATGTTGTTAAATTAAAAATATGTATTCTAAAATTTTAAATTTCATAGTTTACTTCTAAATAATTAATAATTCTCAAGTGATAGTGTTTGATTTTTACTTGCTTTCAAATATAATTTTAATATCATATAACTAGATATCATGAGAATTATTTATCAAATAACACATATAGATGATATATGAATATTATGATTCAATGATATAGAAGAAGTAAAGAATTTAATATAAGATTGAGTGTAAGTTCTTTAATCCCTAATCGTGTAATATTCATAAAAATGAATTATTTTTTTAAATTTGATTGTTTCTTTTTTATAATTCATCCATTAAATATTATTTTTGAACTACCTTATATATTGGAAAAATTGTGAGAATAATGAATATTAATTTAAGGTTATTTAGATATATATCATTGATTCTTGTTGTCCCGGTATATTTTATATGTAAAAATATATATTTCTATATTAGATAATTTCTAACAAGTTAAATTATATACTTTTATGTTTGGATTTAATGTATGGGTCATTTAGGAAGTTCTATTTCATCATCAAATCTTTCATAGAAGTTATCAATTAATTTTTTTTATTTTTTAAAGACATTATTATCTTCAAAATAACTATATTTAAAAATAAAATATTCATTTATGGTTTATTGTAGAAATATATCAAGGTCCCCATAAACATTCAAATGGATATATCTATATATATTTTAACATCTTATTTTTTCAAATTATCCACTAGAAATATGTACATATAAATTAAGAATCATTATTATAATTAATCATATTGAAATATTGTAGTTCAATAACAAAATCCAACAACAAAATGTTCTGAAAATTCCCCCACTATAATGTTTACTAAAACAAAAAATTATAAAATTAAAATGAAATATTATAGTGGAATAAGTATTAAATCAAATGTGAAATGTTGATGGGAAATCTCATTTGAAAATTCCAGTCAAAATAGTTATTTGTTTTACCTCTTTTAAAACTGCTTTTGTAAAATATTTTTTATATTTAGTAAATAATTATTTTAATTTAAATTTCGTAAAATAATTATTATGTATTCAAAATAATAAAAAAAATATTATTTTTATAGTAAGTAAAACATTAGTCTTCAAGGGACTAAAAATAATTTTTTATTTTTATGTTATAAGAAAGTACTATTCTATAAAACAAAAAAAATATTATTAAATAAAAAAGTGTAAAAACTTTGTATATCTAATTGATAAAAACTTAACAATAATTATTTTATATTAATTTTATGGAAATAAAATATTTTTCGAATGAAAAAAACCATGTTTTTCTGAAAGGTATAAAAATATATTTATTTATTTTTAAGATATAAAAAATTATTTTTTTCATTAAAAGACAAACATTATTTTGAAATGAATGAAAATATAATTTTTAAAATGGAATAAAAAATTATATTTTATAATGATAATAATATATTTTTAAAAAGGAATAAATAGGTAATTAGTTTTTGAAAGAATTTCAAAATATTTTAGAAGAAATAATATATATCTTTAATAGAATAAAAAATATTTTGTGAACTTTTACTAAAATATTACATCAAAATATTATATGAAAAAATTACATTCAAAAATCATAGTGAAAATATAGTATTGACATACACAATGGAATTTTAGTTAAAATTTCACCTTATATATTCCATTATATAATTCAATGTTATTTTAAACATTACTACTATAGTTAATAAAAAGGAACAAAATTATTTGGCCCAGGATATTACTAGAAAAATCCACATAAGTATTACAAAATAATACCCATTTAAAATTATCATTAAAAAATTAATTTGCAAATTTCTAGTTAAATACATTCCTTAGAAACTTTAAGAAAAAAAATTAGGGTAATTTCAATAAAAAAATTCAATATTATATTTTAATGGGGAATTTTTTTTTCAACATATAAAAACATATTTTATTAAAGGGTAATTAAAAAATAATATATTTACTTATATATATTATCATTATATATATATACGTATAATTTGAAAAATATATATTATATGTCTAGGAGAATGATATATACTATATTTAGCAATAATAATTGATGGCATACACAGAAGAGGATGCAGAAAAGTGAGAACATTATAAAGAACAATCAATATAAGATGAAATAGAAAATAGATGTAAAGTGGAAGAAGAAAATTTTGAATAAGATGATAAATATCATAGTAATATATAACTAAGTATAAAATTAAGAGTGTGAATATAAGGAATCATATAATGAAGATGAATAAGAATATGACAATGAAATGTTTGATTAAGTTAATTAATATAATTTTGGGTAAGTATTTATTCAGTTTAAAATTATGTTATGTAAAAAATAGTTTATTTATTATGGATAAATACCATATTCTATGAATATATATATATATATATTCTATTTTATAAATATTTCAAAAAAAAATTGACGACCCACCTGAATTGGTACCCCTCCCGGGTCGACAATGAAGGTGAAAAAAAGTAATTCCTTATAGTTCATGGGTGGGATTTGGTTTTGGTATAGTTTATTTCGATTGATGTTACAATGTAATTTAAGAATTCGATGATGATAATTTGGAGTTTTGGGAGAAATACTACAGGTGCATGGTCTGCACACAATTATCATTAACCATGTGGTAATCATGTCGAATGGATTTGTAACAACCCCCAACCTAGTATCCCAGAGTCGATGGTTATTTTATTACAATGGAATAGATAAAAGATATCATATCACCAAGTATTGTTCTGTTTATTATTCTTCAATAACTATAATCATACATAGTTCCCTTCATACATTGGAAATTAAAGATATAATATAACAAAGGAAAATAAACTGCTTCCTTCACACTTATTCAAAGATTTAATCTACATAACATAGGGAAACAAAACAAATAAAAGGGTGAGATAAAATGATTTGTAAGAATTATATACAATAGAAACATGAATTAATAATACTTTATGCATAATAAATAAGGTATAATGAAAATGGAAAGATAAAATTAGTTAAAAACACATTCCATTTAATCAATAAATGAGAATGAATGTGTATCCATAGATTTTTTCATGGTAAAAATATCATAGAGAATAATAATTGAATACTGAATAAAGAAAATTATTAATTATTTTATTTCATGTATCTTGAACATGAACCAATACAGTTCATACTAGTGAAATATTAATTAAGTTTATGGGTAGAAACTCATCTGATTCTTCATGGAAACAAACATAAAGGGTTTATCGCCAACTGTTTTGTCTCACGACACATGTCAATGCATCGTGGGACTATATAATTTCGAGGACTACCCATCTATGAAATTACAAATAATTATTCAAAAGTTTAATTAAATAATATTATTTCTTATCAAAAATATCTGTATTGAGTGGAGGATATAGATTTATCAATATTTCCCTAGTTGATCAAATAAAATTCAAAGTAAGCACTATATGTAAAAATGGAATACGGATTAGGAAATAATCATATACTTGATATAAGAAATATTTATATTTAATGAAATATTCAAATATTTATCTTCATAAAAAAAATGGGTAGTGCATAGAGGAAATAAGGAACGAATATGGAATATGTCTGATAGAAATTAATGTGAGATGTAAAAACCTTACCACTTTTAATCAATCGAATCAGATACCCAATATAATTAATAATAATAAAATAAAAGATCAAAAACCATCAAAATATAGAAATTCATGATATGATATATCATAGGGTAGTTTTCATACACAACACATTGGAAATAATTGATGAATAAGTTATTTCTCATAGAAATAAATGTGAGATGAGAAATCCCTTATATTATGATTGAAAGTGTTGACAGTTGTAATTAGGATAATAAAATTAGATTCATTTATTACTCAATTTATAATACCTTTATTTTTTATTTTTTATTTTATAATTTTATTATGTTCATTTATGGCCATTTTTATTATCTACAATGTTTAATTTTGTTGTTCCAAGAGAATTTGTTTCATCGTTTTATGGTCAGTTCCGTAGTGTGTAATTATGAGAATTCTTATCAAATGGAAGAAAAAATCTAGAAGTAGAATGAAAAGAAACAAATATAATTGCAATATTTTAATGGTACCATATATCATTTTTCATTTTTATATAAGATTCATTCATTAAATAAAAAATTAATGATAAATTTTTGGTTTATTTTTGTCATTTTATCCAACCATCATGAACTAGTATTGTTTTCTTATTTAATATTTTGTATATATATCAACTATAGAACATAAAAATTTTATAATTTACATATTATAATATTACTTATAAATAATAATGGGTTTACGACAATCCGTGAACGCAGTAATAGAAAATGAAATATCATTATTCACGAAGGCAGTAAATCGACACATCACGTACGATGTTTTGTTTTTTAAAATAAATTGAGAATAAAAAATATTTCATGATGGATATTCAATTATAAAAATAAAATTTTAGTACATATTTGATTTTGGAGTTACTATTTCACTTTGTATATGGGATTTGATGAGTGGATAAGAAAATAAAAGAAATTAAAAGAGAAACAAGGAGGATATTACCTCTTGAATGTTGTATCCATGGGAACCTCTTTAAGACACTTGGATTTGGTCATTTGCTAAGACCATAAGATCTTGGACATTGGGAAAAGTCTTGGGAAGGTAATTGGGAATAATTTAGACAATATTAGTGGATTAGAACGTGTTAGTAAAAT
Source organism: Viscum album (assembly GCA_963277665.1). Lineage (NCBI taxonomy): Eukaryota > Viridiplantae > Streptophyta > Magnoliopsida > Santalales > Viscaceae > Viscum > Viscum album. Next base: position 2,136,996,301 of record OY728128.1, on the reverse strand, counting down.
GGTGGTTATGTGTGGTATTTATAGTGGAGGAGAGGTGTATGTTTTGATTACCACATCCATACGTAATCTATTAGTCAATAAATCATTTATTTATTTATAATATCAGATACTGTACATTACAGTATTTCATTATTATCTAAAAAATCTAATATTTTAGAAATATCCCAAAAATTCACCCTAACCATTTTTCAATGTGTATATTTAAAAAATTGACTCTATTTTATGAAAATAATTTTCTAAATATGATAAATTTAATTTTCAATTAAAAACTTCCTTTATTTGAAAAATACGGATTCTAATATTATCACTGATTTTACGACACTTTGGAAAATTAATTATGGTCCACAAAAATATCTCATAATTATATATAGAAAAATAATAATTTATGAATCTATTTATAACAAATATATTTTAGAAAATTATATTAATTATAAAATTGTAAATAAACATTTACGTTTCACAAAAGTACTAACACTTAATTTATCATTTTTAAAACATTTATTTACTTATTCCATGATATAAATTTATCATATTTTCATTTATGAGATAAATAAGTTCTATTTATAATTTCATAGGTGAGGTTATTATTCTAACAGCCAAATTACTATTCTTAATGGCCATGTTAATATTAAATAGTATATCACGGTTTGTTTAAATTCAATGTTGCATGCAACGTATGATATAGAATAAAATTGAATTTATTTTAGAAGAAATATGTTTAAAACTATTGGGTTGTTATATTCTTCCTTCCTTAAAAATTTTCATCCTAATTTGTTTTCATGAATTTTTCCTTCTAAATAGATGAGGGTAATACTTCTTCATAAAATCCTCAGGTACCCACATTTATTCATCCATTTTATGGTTTCTTTAAATAATTTTTACCAATTAAGTCATCAAAATTTTCAAATACTTGCACTCTAGGGTAAATAATCATGATATTATCTTTATATTAAGACAAATTAGGTTCTAATTCTATTTCTTCATAGGTGATTACATGCGTTAGGTATGGCATGTACTTCATTAATAATGATATGAAGAACACATCATCATCTTTGGAGAGACCTGGTGTCATTTAAAATTGATAAGCTATAGCTGTAGTTCCATTAATAATTTAAAATGTTATGATGTTCCTGGGGAATAGTTTCCCTATATTTTCAAACCAAATGATGCTCTTAAATATAGATACTTTCCTAAAGAAATGATCTCCAACTTGATATTCTAAATCATTTCTATGGTTGTCAGCATAACTCTTTTTACTACTTTGAGATTCTATAATATGGTTTATAACAGTCTTTACCTTTATTGTGGTCTCTTCAATAAGTTCTAGGTATATAAGTTTTCTCCCACAAACTTCATCCCAACTAGTTGGAGTATGACATCTCTTTCCATATAATGCTTTATATGGTTCCATTTGAATACTACAATGAAATTTTTTTTTGTATGAAATATCTACCAAAGCTAAATAATGATACCACATACCTTGAAAGTCAATTTATCATGATATACACATGTCTTACTATGTTTTAATAGTTATTTTATACTCTCTAGGAATTTGAGGGTTATAATTAGTACTCAAATGAAGTTTAGTATCCAAATAATAATGAATACTCTTTATGAATTTTGATGTCAAATTGGGATCTCAATTAGACACAATTGATCGAGGTTCACCATGAAGTCTTAAAAAGTAATTAATATATATTACTTCTTGGAATTCAAGAGGTAAATCTTATATTATAGTAATAAAATGTTCCAATTGTTTAAGTTGATCAAAAATAACCCATATCATATAATTATTTTTGGGGGTATTTGGTACTCTAGTGACAAAGTCCAAAGAATTTTCATCACACTTACACATAGGAATAGGTATAGGTTGCATGAATCCTCGAGGATTTTGTCTCTCAACATTAACTTATTTAAAAACTAGACATATTGAAACATTTTCATCAATATCATGATTCATTTTATCCCAATAAAATTGTTACTTATAATCCCTATACATTGGGGTAAAACCATGGTGTATAGAGAAATTTGATTTATACACATCATCCAATAGTTACCTTTTAGCTTAGGTACTGATGGACTGCATAACCTCTTTCCAAGTTTCAGAATTCAATCCCCATACACAATGTCTTCCAATCATTCATCCTTAATGTATTTAATTTTAGTTTTAAAATTCTCATCCTCAGATTAAGAGATTTTTACATTTTCCAATAAAAATAGTATCACAATATTTTGAAAAAAGGGTGATGCTTCCTCCTCCTAATAAATTATGTTATCCATATTTAAAAAATCCATGAACATAAAATCTTTCTCAATCCTTATTTGGGTAAAAATTCCATGATTGTTTCTACTTAACGAATCTGCTACCTTATTTTATTTTCATGGGTGGTAGTGTATTTAGAAATAATAATCTTTGAGTAACAAGAGACATTGTAATTGCTTCATATTGAGTTCTTTATATGTAAATATGTATTTTACACTCTTGTGATTTATATATATCCCATAAACAACTTGAAAATTGGGTTATTTCCACGGTTCAAACCCATGGAAATAGGGTCCAAAACTGTTGTCGTAGTCTACGGCCATGGTTTTACCCAACCATGGGTGCTATTTTTGTGGCTGTAGGGTCTGACCTATGGCCACATTCTTAACCATGGAAATAGGTGGCCAATTTCCACATTTTTAAAAACTATGGCAATATGTGTCTTAATTTTCAACAGTGAAAGTTGACATATATCCATGGTTCTAACCGTGGAAATAGGGGCCTATTTCCATGTTTTTAATTGTGGTTATTTCCCTTGAAACTATGGAAATAGCCTAACAATAATATGTTCCTAGCCAGATTTGATCCCACCACATTCCCTTCACATTCCAGTGCCCTAAACACTACACCACCAAGGAATTTGTGTGTGTGTATATATAATATGTTATATATATTATTAAAAACTATTGAAATATCCTGAAAACCATGGAAATAGTTCCTCCTTCCATTTTTTTGGCAGGAAATGTTTTCTCTCGCACAAGGGCGGGAGACCAAAAGCCACGATTTTCAAAACCGTGGCTATTGCCATTTGAAAAAAAGTCTTATAGGAATGGTTTTGAAAACTGTGGCTATATGTGTTGGATATAGACACGATTTTGAAAAGTGTGTCTATATCCCATGAAAAAAAGACCAATAGTGATGGTTTTAAAACTATGGCCGTAGCCACATATATCCACGGTTTTAAAACTGTGTCTATAGTTCTATGGTCGTAGCCTATTTTTCTAGTAGTGATATCTTTCACTATTGAGATACTATAATAATTTCTCAAGAGAAATGTTTATGGCTGCTAAATCATGATCATGAGTTAGATAAATTTGTTCATGAATCTTCGACTACATTAATTAATATACAATAACATTATTGTTTTTCAAAAGTACACAACTTGTTCATTTCGTCAATGCATCATTATAAATAAAATACCTATTATTTCCTGATAGTAGAGTCAAAATAAGATAATTGACTAAAATTCTACTCAATTATTCAAAAAATTCTGCACATTCTTTTGTCTACAGAAACATAACCCCTTTATTTGTGATCTTCGTTAACGGGTTATCCAATCGGAAATATTTATCATTGAAACACAAATAATAACCTTCAAAACCACTGAAACTATGTTCCTCAGTTATGTTTATTAGCATATTCCATTCTTGGATTACCTTTTTCTTTATAGTATCATCTAAGATTCTATCCTCAGAGACAATATGGATAAGAAGATAAATATCATGAATCCTAAATTCACACTTTCTACATTTAATATATAACTATTTTCTTCTGAGAGTATCACGAATGATCTGTAAGTGATTCTTATAGTCTTCATAGATTTTATAAAAGACAAGAATATCATCTATGAATACTACAAAAAATCATCAATATATTCATTGAATACTCTATCCATTATATCCATGAAAACTGAGGGTTCATTAGTCAATATAAATTGAATTACTATAAACTCATAATTTCTATAACTCATTCGAAAAGTATTCATAAACATATCTTCCTTCTTTATTCACAATTGATGATACCCAGAACAAAGTTCAGTCTTCTAAAAATGTTGATATTCATAAACATGATCAAATAAATCATTAATTTGAGGAAGAGTATACATGTTATTTTTTTTAATATCATTGATTTATCTATAGTCATTTCATAGCCCCATGGATCCATCCTTATTCTTAACAAAGAGAATAAGGTCTCCTCATAGAGAAACAGTAGGGTGAATAAATTCCTTATTAATCGACTCCTCTAATTGTTTCATTGCTCCCCGAATTCAACAGTTTCTATTTTATAAGGATTCTTTGGTATTATTCTTGCATCATGGATGAAATAATTGGTAAATAAAACTTCACACTATATGGGTGTCTAGGTAATTAATTAGGAAACACATCAATATATTACTATAAAATTGGTACATCTTCAATTTCAAGATTACTTTACTCATCCAAAGATGATTCTTTCTATTCCTCCCCAAGAATTTCATTCAGTAGAGTTACAGGGTTTTGATCTAGAAAAGAATCAAATGATGAAGTTTATATTCTAAAGATAAGTAATTCAACTTTTTCCTCACAAATCATAACTTCCTTCTTCTTGTAATAAGTTTTCAGATCGTATTTTGAAATCTAGTCCATATAAGGGATTATATCAAAGGCATACATAAGTATCATGATAATTTCATTATATAAATCATTTTTATGTGTCATAATTGTCATTTAATGAAACATTTCTATTCTAACAAGACATCCTTACTAGTTTTGACTGACGATTATCTTATTAAATCAAATGGGAAATATCTAATTTTCTTGGAAAACTGGGTAGATATTAAAGTGTGTGACAATATAGAATAAAATGAATCAATGGATAAATATTAATAGAGTATTAATGTACCTACCACCACATTATTAGGTACTTCTACTTCATCTATGGTGATTGCATAAACTTGGACATCTCCCCTTTGCTACTTGTTTTAAAGATTCCCCTTATTATAGTGGAATTTATTCGAACAATTTCAAAATTATTTATAGTTTAAACATTGAATATAATTTATTTGTTTCTTCCCCTTATATTCATTATCTCTATGACCCTTTTCTTCACACTTATAAAAAACTCCCATGCCTTTCAAATATTTCCCAAGATAATTCATTCCAAAATTTTCACATAATAGGAATTAATTTGTTCCCCTATTCTTCTTTGATGATTTTCTTTTTTCATGGTTATAAGAAGACCTATTATTCTATATGTTTAACTTAAACATATTGGATATTGTAAATTCATTCTCCATTTTTATGGAAATTAATAATATTTCATCATATGGTGAAAATTTTCGAGAATCAAATGTCATTTAGAGACTTGGATTACAACCTTTAATGAAATGATAAATCTTTTTTTAAAAAATGTGTATATAATAAGTATAATACCTGGTTATTCTTGTGAATGTAGCCTCATACTCTTATATACTCTCTTCTTTATTTTTCTTCAGGTTATGGAATTTTATTTACATTTTAGTTCATTGCTCCTTAGGGAAATATTTTTACAATAATGTTTCATTAAAAGATTTCCATTCCATGTGTCATGTTTAATCTTCCTCCATATTATTATGAATTGATGATCACCATTGATTAGAATATCCCTTGAGAAAATATGTTCCTAGTATAAACTTTTCATTTTCATTATATCCCAATGCTAGAAATATCTTTTTATGGGACTTGATACATTTCTCAACTATGACTAGATTAGTATTCCCACTAAAAGATGGGGGATTAGTCTACATGATACGATTCAACATAGCTATGACATGGTTATTATTCATATCCTAATAAATATATCCTAATATGGTTATTATATTCTCAGCTCCAACACCAAATATGCTTAATTTCTCAATGGGGAAATCCCTACATATCATGTGGATATTTTTTCTATTTAATCAACTAGGTTACATCACTAAATAAAGTCACAAAATTAATTAGATTGTAATCATCATGATTATTATCCCTAAAATTCAGTATAATGAATTATTATAATTCTTATGTTTATTGAACATCTAGTTCTCACCGTTTCTACTAAACCTTCTATGATACCAACTACAACATCCTTGACTCCAGTATCCTAGAGTCAGTGTTAATTTTATTAAAATATAATAGATACAAGAGATCCCATCACCAATTATTGAGATGTTTAGTAGTATTTAATAACTAGATATATATGTGGTTCCCTTATTACATTAGTAATTAAACATAGAACGTAACAAATTAAAATAAACTGCTTCTTTAACACTTATTAAAAGATTTCATATTTGTATCCTGGTAAAGAAAAACAAATAAAAGGGTGAGAAAAACATCTCAGTCAAGGTTACATATAGTAAAAACATGAAAAAAAAAATAATTTAATCATAATCAATAAGTAAAATTCAATACTAAAGGTGAAATATCTTAAAAACACATGTCATTTAATCAATAAAAAGAGAATGAAAATGCATCCATAGATTTTTTTAATAGTGTAAATATCATTAAGAGTAATAAATGAATATTGAATGAAGGAAATGCTTAATTTTTGGATATCATGTATCAGGAACATGAACCACTACCCTCAAGACCTTTCATGTGATAGTTTATTTTTGTGATTAAAAACTCATCTGATTCTACTTGGAAACAAATGTGAAGGGTTTATTGGAAACTATTTTTATCTCATGAGACCTTTCGATGCAACTAGGGGATATATATTTAATGGACCCACCCATCATTGTAAGTCCAAATAATTCTCCATACATTGATTTAATTCAGGAACAATATACCTTATCAAAGTATCTATATTGAGTTGAGAGAAACATATTTAGCGATATTTCCACAGACGATCAAATAAAATTCAAAGTAAGTACCATATATAAAAATGGTATACGTCTTAGACAATATTCATATCCCTAATAAAATTAAATTTTATATTTAATTAAATATTTAATTATTGATGATCATAAATAAAATTTATAGTACACAAAGTAAATAAGTGATGAATATGAAATATGTCCCTTGGAAATTAAAGTAAGAAGAAAAATGGATACCAATTGTAATCAATCTAATTATAGACCCCATAAAATTAAGAATCATAAAATGAAAAATTAAATACCATTAAGATATATATATTCATGGTATTATATATCAAGTCGATGTATAAATACCACACACCTAAAAAATAATTGGTTGATAAGTAATATCTCATAGAAATAAAAGTGAGATGAGAAACTCCTTACCTTATGTCTGAAATCATTCCGCACTTATACTTGATGTCATGGATAATAAAATTAGATTCATTAATTACTTAATTAAGATCCTCTTAAACATATATTATATTTATTATAATTTTATTAATGTTCATTTATGACCATTTATGTTTGTTGTTGCATGTAATATAATATATCTAATTAATTAAATGTATTTAAGAATGGTCGTACTAAAAAATATTTGGTTATTATAGGCTCTATATGATCTAGTGGTGTTCTTCATTGTTTTTTGATGAACCAGCCCATTTTTTCATCCTCATGGATTACAAACTGGTTTCCATAGTTCCCATAGGGTGTGATCTATCCCCAAAAGCTGTAATCTAGTTTATGGGAAACATATTAATCCATTTAGATATGATTCCACACAAAAAAGTGGCAAATGATAGAGGAACCTCAACTGAGAGTCCAACATGATTTTTCCTTAGATAGGATACCTATATAATATTAAACATATAAGAAACTAAAATAAACAAGAATTATAAATAGGTTATTATCAATAACATGTATCCAACCCATTCATATATAAATAAGAGAAAATGTATAAATATAATGATACAACATGCAATAAACAGATACAACTGAAAGTAGTTATAAGGAATTTTTTCTCATTATATAAAACACTAACAAAAAGTAAATCAACTACAAACTAAATATAGATGAGTTCAAAACTATCTCATGTAAATTGTTGGTTTCTCACCACTACAATACAAACCTCACATAGGAAATAAAGAAAAAAAATAATCCATCTAAAAAACCTAGAACGGGTAAATATATAGGGGTTCATTAAACACCCCAGTAGGTCACCAACCACCGAGACTATACAATTCATTTTATAAGGAAGTTGAAAAATAATAATTTGAAAATATAACTAGATAGTATGATTTTCAAATATAATGTATGAAAAACCAAAAAAAGAGCACATATATCATTTAAAAAATTCAAATTTGTTTCCTTAAACCAAAAAAATGATTCGAAAAAATTTCCACCCTCTTAATCCATTTCAAAATCACACACTCATTATCATTTATCCAAAATAACTAAAATGTTATATTTCAATGAAAACAATCACTTCATAAAAGGTAAACTATTTGATTCCCTGTTTAAACCAAAACACCCATTGTGAAATTCTATTTAAAAACATACATAATAGTTTTTAATCTCAAAACAATTTTTCTAAACATATTTTAGAACCATTTTAAAAATAAAAAAAAACACAAAAACACGCGGATAAATCATAAAAATGCAGGCACTACAATTCATAAGGAATATTACCAATAAAATCAATAAATGGGAAACATATAAATATAAGAATTGGGAAATGATTCAAACAAGTAATGGATCGAAATTTATGATATCAAAAACTGATCAATCAATTGAATTTTTTTAGGGATCTACCCTAGAAATCTAATATGATATGCATCTAATATTTAAAAAAAATCCACTCATGGACCAAATGATGTAATGTACTAAAATCTAAAAAACAATTCATCAATTATCCCACATAGGCCTCACTACAATGACATTCCTCACCTATTCTTATTGCCTATAATGACTAAAAAACAACTATATGCATGTTAAAGAACTTGATTAATATAAATATATATCTCCCCATTAGTGACCAAGCTCCCATGACCAATAAATAAGTTGGGAAAAAGAACTTTCAACCCAATATTGACATGAAAGGAACAAGAAATGACAATCCCTCTTTAACGACCCAAACTTTCATCAATGAAAATTCCTCTTGATCTAATTAAATGTATTATTATGAAAAATGGTTTTATAAGATATGAAATTACTTGGTTTTATGTTTTTGGAGTTTAAAATGTCATTAAGAAGTATGAAATTTTGTAATATAGTCGTCAAATAGTGATCACATGATTAGTATAAATATAGGGCTTTGACAAATCCTATTTACTCAGATAATGTAACGCCCCGACCCTAGTTACCCAGAGTTGGTGAATTATTACATAACATTGTCATGATCACAAGAAAGATCAAATCTCGAAAGACCGATTGGTTTAGTAGCCTTGGAAACACTAGATATATTCATAAGTTTTACATTACATCATAAAATGAAAAACTACTATAACAACATAATGTCTCCATAAATCCACACTCATATCCCCACATAATATCCCTGCTGGTCATTCATAATTTACTTCTTCACTTCCTGGGAAAAATAAAACATAGAAAAGGGGTGAGCTCAAATTCCCAGTAAGGATAACAATATAGCGGAAACTTTCATAAATAAGAATAAACATTTAAGGAAATGTATAACTAAAACAAAAGCCTTTCAAACATGAACTTTCAACATAGTATGGCATAAATAAAATGAAATAATGACATTTACTTATTCACATGGATATTCTACTAATCGAATAATCACATGAAAAATCAATAACCACTTTCATAATGATGGAATGCATAATGATGAACTTTAATTTCTTTGTCAAGGCCTCGTCCCAAGACCTTGGGGATAACTGTAACCGGAACCCAACCCGGAGTGCCTCTAATAACCGGAAACCAACCCGGAGTGCCTCTAATAACCGGACACCAACTCGGAGTGCCTCTAATAACCGGACACCAACCCAGAGTTCCTCTAATAACCGGAGACCAAACCGGAGTTCCTCTAATAACCGGAGACCAAACCGGAGGGCTTACTTTTACCGGTCCCCAACCCGAAACATACCTGTCTAACACATTCATCTGAATGAAAGGTTGAAATATAACATAAACATTCGGATTACAAATAACTTATGAAATGTCAATACTCTAAACAAAAACCATGAGTGACATAAGAATAACTTATCCATAGTCAAAAATAGCACAAAACCTTCAATAAAATATGGATGTTTTGTATCATAATAAATTAACTTCAAATAATCTTAAAAGCCATCAAAGAATGTTGACATAGATGAAATCAAAACTATTTTAGAGAAATGTCTCTCTTTTTTAAATCATTTTAAAAGTAACATAATTATAAAATAATACATTCAATTTGAAAATATTCTTATAAGCATGTAAAGAAAACTTTGATGATTTTATTACGGCGGTAAATAGCCGCACCCGCCGTATAAGTTAAAAAAACATTCTTACCTTAAATTTGTTGAAAAGGTTAAAAGTGCCTTGTTTGGAAAACGACGCAAAGATTCCTTTCGAAACACATAAGGGTATAAATGACTTTAACCCATATTCTTGTAAATAGTAAAAATGTTTTGAAATACATTATTAAGAAACATGGATGTGGATGATAAAGAGATCCCATTAGATTATTACGTATAAACAACCTCGGATAATGAAGAGATCGTGAAATAACCCTTACCAATTTGGTAACTTATGAAACATACAACCCATGAAAGAGGTATCATACAATGAATATGTAAGTACACATAAATTAGAGTGTATTACACAGAGAATATAATTATGGGCAGTACATACACCACACAAAAGGTAATGGTGGCAATACGGCATGAATATCACGGGAATAAGGAGTGAGATGAACACCCCTTACCTTGTACTTTTCCTTGGTTGGGGTAGGTTAACCTCCTCTTCTTCGGGTTCTTCCTTTTGATTTGATCAAAAGGGCTCCTTAGGTTGGCTTTCTGATCACACTAAGGCCTCTAGGTTGTAGTGAGGGATGTTGGGAGAGTATTTGGGCAGAGTTTGGCCGAACCGAAAGGCTTTTAAGGTGTGAAGAAATGAGAAGGAGGAGTGCCCTTTTATAAGAGGGGTGAGGGGCACCTTTGGAAAAGCTAGAAATATTAATTTATAATAAATTCATATTCGGTTTCTAATGGATCCAAAGTTGATTATTCAAAGTTTAAGGTGGGGATAGGTCGAAAACCACTCAACCAATAGAATTTAGACAGGTTTGGGTACTTATATTAACCTTATCTTTAAGTATTAACTCTAAGTTAATTAGTTTCACTTTTACAATGTCTCTTTGTATTTTTATATAATATGGTTAATAAACTTACTATATATATCCAAGCGACCCCCAAGTGGTCCATTAATGATGAACCTATCATTATATAAGTCTCTTGGCCGAACCTTATATTTTTAGGAATTTAATATCAATTAATAATATAATATTTGTTTTAAGAACTCTTTTATGTCAATTTTGACACTATTCAATAGTTGATTTTTTTGAAACTCATAACAGATTGATTACTTAGAAAAAGGTAAATTAAATAAATCCTAATATATCATATTATCCTATAAAATTATTTTAATTCATTAAAAGTTTCATATTATATTTATTTGGGTATTTATAATATCAATTAATTTAATTGTTCACTATTTTTGTAATTACTGCATCATCATTGTGTCATAAATAAAATAAATTATTTAATTTCTAAAAATTATAAATAAAATATCATTATGTATTAAATCTTTTTATCTTTCTAATGAATATTTATAATCTAAAATCCAACATATATAACCCTATGTAATAATTGTTTTTATAAAAGATATATGCTTGTGTCATTTTTGTATTCATTTTAACTTAATTAAAATAAAGTGTCCCTATCACCTACAAGTGGCACCATGGGGTCCCCAAATCGACCCAAAGATGCCTATGGTCGAACATGTATCAACCAATAAGGCTAGGACACGTTTTAGGGTAATTTAGTATTATTATAATATTATTTGTTAACCCTTATTTACCAGATTTACCCTTAACCATGGTAAATAAAATATTTACCACAGTAATTATTCAAAATGTCAAAAAATAAAAGTTACCTATTTACACAATTTGGACATCCTGATTCCAAATATGGAATCCATTTTTCTAAATTCAAAACACAGAAGTGGCAGAAATTAATTTAAAATTAATTCCCGCTGTCAAAACAAAAAGCGTGTTTTTAAGTGATAATAACTATCAAAAGATTGACACTTGTTTATGTTCGGTTTAATTGTAAAATTATGTCCAATGACCAACATTATATTAAATGGTAAAAATATATTCTGAATATACTTTAAAACCACTCAAATTCATAATTTATCACTATTAATTATTATTATTAAAAAAGTTGTTTTTAATTAAAATTTAGTAATTTTCACTATTCATCAAAATATGAAAGTTATCCGAAAAGTACCAAAATTTCACCTTAGGGTAAATTCGACACTATGAATCCAAAAATGAAGTCAATTTTGAAATATAAAATATATATAATTTCAAAAAGTAGGTACTACTATTCATAACGGCTAGTTTGATCGGTTGTGGTGTGTGTTAAAACTCGAAGTTGCGTACAATACACGCTACTGTATTATTCAAAGGAAAGTGTACCGTGGAAGCTTGGGATGTTTCATTTTAAATTTTTTGATGTCCCCATTTAGTCAAAAAGTTTAAAATATTGTATTTGAAAAAAGGTTCAATATTAAAAGTTGATAAAAGTGCAATACTGAAAATGAATTTGTTCTTGCATTATATCTAAGAAACTCATAATATGGATTCTAAAATTATAAGGATTATATAAAGTTTAAAATTTAGATAATACTATTCATAACCTCTTTTGAATGGATTTTTTTTGTAAGTCATGATGTGATTGAACTCAGTGTTGCGTGTAGTGCAAGTTATTGAATTATTTTGAAGAAATAACACACTATGAAATCTTGGGGTGTTACATTCTCCCCTCCTTCAATAAATTGCGTCCTCGCAATTTAAAATTGTTCTTCGAAAATAAAAGGTTGAAAATAGAAAATATATTTGTGGGAAAACCCACATCAGAAATTGGGTTACTAAAATTTAGTCTTAATATGAGGAAAAGAGAAATGAAAGGGTCACCACCAAATTATGATCTCGATTAGGAGAACATTGGTGGCAATTAGAGACATATATTTGGAGGAAAAACGTAAATATTTACAGGTAGTGATTGAGGTCATCAATCACAAACAAGTATGAAATTGAGGTCCTTAAACTCATCAATCTATGATGATTTAAAATACCATCGGTTCAACAAAACATAGGGTATTAGGATAACACATTTTTGACATTTCAAAATATCTTAGTTGAAATCCCACATCGAAAAATGAATTAACGAGGCCTCTATTTAAAATAAAGAGTGGAAAGTATGAAGATTACCGAAAATAACACATACTAGGGTTCCATGTAAGAAAATATGGATATGGAAGAGAAATATTACCATCAATTATCTGATGGAGAGTGGTAGAGAACATGGCTATGAAAAGGCCAAAAATCCCAAAGCCATAAATTAGTGATGATTTAAGGTACCATCTAGGACAACATTTTTGTTCTAAGTTCATTTTATTAATGATGAGGAATTTATTTATGAGATTGGCTAAGATCATAAGGAGATATACTTGCTTTATAATTAGAGTTTTATCCATTAGTAAATTTCTACCACAAACTCATCTTTCACTCTAAAAGATAATAGAATGTAATTTTTTTTTCTATTTATACTATTCGTACAGGGTTCCAAAATAAATGAATTTATAATTCATCTACCAGATCTTTTAAAAAAAACTACATTATTTAATCCAGGACATCTCGTGGGCCAGTGGTAGGTGATACACCCTTTTCGCCCTTCGGTTGTGGGTTCAAGTCTCGCAGCCTTGCCGGACGCGACGGGTTGCCGCCCGACCTCCGGGTTTTCCTTTTATGGCAATCCAAAATAATCTAAACTAGAACTATCCAAAATACTTCTGTCCAAACTCACAGTCCAACTTTTATAAGGAAGGTAAACATAATTTAGATCCTTTTTACCCCGTAATAGCATATGAATACCTTCATCATGTATTCTTTTAATACAATGAAACATCCTGATTTACCATAATCTTTATTGATTACATTCATTCTCCCTTATTCCATATAGAATGCTGGATATACTTCATCAATCCAAAAATGTTTTAAACCCCAACAATGATGGAATAGACAAATCATTAATCAGCTTCAAGGTAGTCAAGAATATCCAATATAATTTATCCAAATCAGTCATGTATTATTCTAAAATCACTACCTCGGTATCAGAACCATATTATGGTTTATCTTTCTCTCAACCATATATTTTCCAAAAATTTTACCTTCTATTGAGTCACTTTTCTTTGTTCCACACAATCTCAAGTCCTTAATGAAATAGTACTGCAGTACAATCCTTATATACTCCATAATTATTATAACAAGTACATTGTTGATACAACACTCAATTGACATAATCAACATAAAAACTCTAATCATTCCTCTTCATCTGTGGTAGTATCATAACTTGATTATTATCCAATAGCATCATTTGCAGCATAGTCTGATGACTGGGATATAGGTTCGCGTAGTGTCCAAACTCCTTGCAAATGAAGCATTGTACATTTAAAACAATTTTCTTACCCTTGCAGTCACGTACTTTGTGCCCTTTTCCTCCACAATTATAACAAACTCCCATTCCTTTCAGGAAAGTTCCAGGGTGTTTCTTTCCACAGTTACCACATATGGGAAAATTCTTCTTTTCCCTCTTACCTTTATCCATCTTTCTCTCTTCCATCCTTTTCTTCTCTTGCTTCCTTTCAAAGCCATAGGACTCAGTAAACTCTTTACTTATCTTATCAACACATGATATTATTTCTTCATATGATGATAATACATGCGAGACTATTTCTCTTATAAATTCTGGCTTAAGACCATGAAATATATGATCCTTCTCTCTCTTTGTATCATGTGCATTGCTAGAGTTCTCATTCCTTCTACTGGGCGCCATTTCTAAACAATGGAATACACTAGATCGGTTTATGAATAACAATACCTAATCCCAAACTTGTGAAACACATAACATAAATTAAATAGTTTATGGATATAATCCATAATCATAAAAATGCCTCCTTTGAGGAAGTATATACTCATAAACCCTTCATAATGATTTGTAAAGAAAATAAGAGTTATCCTAAGCATATCCCCCAGGAGTGTCGTAACCAAGAGTGCAGAAAGGCCCATTGTCGTGCACCAGTTCCCGTTCGAGTCTAGCTCAAAGCGGTGTTTTCGGGTTTTACCCCAAGGTACATCTGTGCCAGAGCCGCCTCTACCTGCTCGTATCCAGACAGGGATGTATTGCTCGGAAAACTCACAAAATCTCTACAATACCAAAATTCTAGGAAGTTCTTCTATACTAATCCTCAAAGTTTATCTTAGGTCTCTGTGCTCTAATCAGAGTTTATCTAAATCTAGCTTCCAAGGTTTGTACTAAACTTCCTCTGATACCAACTGTAACGCCCCGACACCAGTTACCCAGAGTTGGTGCATTATTACATAACATTGGCATGATCACAAGAAAGATCAAATCTCGAAAGACCGATTGGTTTAGTAGCCTTGGAAACTCTATATATATTCATAAGTTTTACATTACATCATAAAATGAAAAACTACTACAACAACATAATGTCTCCATAAATCCACACTCATATCACCACATAATATCCCTGCAGGTCATTCATAATTTACTTCTTCACTTCCTGGGAAAAATAAAACATAGAAAAGGGGTGAGCTCAAATGCCCAGTAAGGATAACAATATAGCGGAAACTTTCATAAATAAGAATAAACATTTAAGGCAATGTATAACTAAAACAAAAGTCCTTCAAACATGAACATTCAACATAGTATGGAATAAATAAAATGAAATAATGCCATTTACTTATTCACATGGATATTCTACTAATCGAATAATCACATGAAAAATCAATAACCACTTTCATAATGATGGAATTCATAATGATGAACTTTAATTTCTTTGTCAAGGCCTCGTCCCAAGACCTTGGGGCTAACTGTAACCGGAACCCAACCCGGAGTGCCTCTAATAACCGGACACCAACCCGGAGTGCCTCTAATAACCGGACACCAACCCGGAGTGCCTCTAATAACCGGACACCAACCCGGAGTTCCTCTAATAACCGGAGACCAAACCGGAGTTCCTCTAATAACCGGAGACCAAACCGGAGGGCTTACTTTTACCGGTCCCCAACCCGGAACATACTTGTCTAACACATTCATCTGAATGAAAGGTTGAAATATAACATAAACATTCGGATTACAAATAACTTATGAAATGTCAATACTCTAAACAAAAACCATGAGTGACATAAGAATAACTTATCCATAGTCAAAAATAGCACAAAACCTTCAATAAAATATGGATGTTTTGTATCATAATAAATCAACTTCAAATAAGCTTAAAAGCCATCAAAGAATGTTTACATAGATGAAATTAAAACTATTTTAGAGAAATATCTCTTTTTTTAAATCATTTTAAAAGTAACATAATTATAAAATAATACATTAAATTTGAAAATATTCTTATAAGCTTGTAAGGAAAACTTTGATGATTTTCTTACGGTGGTAAATAGCCGCACCCGCCATATAAGTTAAAAAACATTCTTACCTTAAATTTGTTGAAAAGGTTAAAAGTGCCTTGTTTGGAAAACGACGTAAAGATTCCTTTCGAAACACATAAGGGTATAAATGACTTTAACCCATATTCTTGTAAATAGTAAAAATGTTTTGAAATACATTATTAAGAAACATGGATGTGGATGATAAAGAGATCCCAGTAGATTATTACGTATAAACAACCTCGGATAATGAAGAGATCGTGAAATAACCCTTACCAATTTGGTAACTTATGAAACATACAACCCATGAAATAGGTATCATACAATGAATATGTAAGTACACATAAATTAGAGTGTATTACACAAAGAATATAATTATGGGCAGTACATACACCACAAAAAAGGTAATGGTGGAAATATGGCATGAATCTCACGGGAATAAGGAGTGAGATGAAAACCCCTTACCTTGTACTTTTCCTTGTTTGGGGTAGGTTAACCTCCTCTTATTCGGGTTCTTCCTTTTGATTTGATCAAAAGGGCTCCTTAGGTTGGCTTTCTGATCAAACTAAGGCCTCTAGGTTGTAGTGAGGGATGTTGGGAGAGTATTTGGGTAGAGTTTGGCCGAACCAAAAGGCTTTGAAGGTGTGAAGAAATGAGAAGGAGGAGTGCCCTTTTAGAAGAGGGGTGAGGGGCACCTTTGGAAAAGCTAGAAATATTAATTTATAATAAATTCATATTCGGTTTCTAATGGCTCCAAAGTTGATTATTCAGAGTTTAATGTGGGGATAGGTCGAAAACCACTCAACCAATATAATTTAGATAGGTTTGGGTACTTATATTAACCTTATCTTTAAATATTAACTCTAAGTTAATTAGTTTCACTTTTACAATGTCTTTTTGTATTTTTATATAATATGGTTAATAAACTTACTATATACATCCAAGCGACCCACAAGTGGTCCATTAATGATGAAACTATCATGATATAAGTCTCTTGGCATAACCTTAGATTTTTAGGAATTTAATATCAATTAATAATATAATATTTGTTTTAAGAACTCTTTTATGTCAATTTTGACACTATTCAATAGTTGATTTTTTTGAAACTCATAACAGATTGATTACTTCGAAAAAAGTAAATTAAATCAATCCTAATATATCATATTATCCTAGAAAATTATTTTAATTCATTAAAAGTTTCATAAAATATTTATTTGGGTATTTATAATATAAATTAATTTAATTGTTCACTATTTTAGTAATTACTGCATCATCATTGTTTCATAAATAAAATAAATTATTTAATGTCTAAAAATTATAAATAAAATATAATTATGTATGAAATCTTTTTATCTTTCTAATTAATATTTATAATCTAAAATCCAACATATATAACCCTATTTAATAATTTTTTTTATAAAAGATATATGCTTGTGTCATTTTTGTATTCATTTTAACTTAATTAAAATAAAGTGTCCCTATCACCTACAAGTGGCACCATGGGGTCCCCAAATCGACCCAAAGATGAATATGGTCGAACATGTATCAACCAATAAGGCTATGACACGTTTTAGGATAATTTAGTATTATTATAATATTATTTTTTAACCCTTATTTACCAGATTTACCCTTAACCATGGTAAATAAAATATTTACCACAGTAATTATTCAAAATGTCTAAAAATAAAAGTTACCTATTTACACAATTTGTAAATCCTGATTCCAAATAAGTAATCCATTTTTCTAAATTCAAAACACAGAAGTGGCAGAAATTAATTTAAAATTAATTCCCGCTGTCAAAACAAAAAGCGTGTTTTTAAGTGATAATAACTATCAAAAGATTGACACTTGTTTATGTTCAGTTTAATTGTAAAATTATGTCCAATGACCAACATTATATTAAATGGTAAAAATATATTCTAAATATACTTTAAAACCACTCAAATTCATAATTTATCACTATTAATTATTTTGATTAAAAAAGTTGTTTTTAATTAAAATTTAGTAATTTTCACTATTCATCAAAATATGAAAGTTATCTGAAAAGTACCAAAATTTCACCTTAGGGTAAATTCGACACTACGAATCCAAAAATGAAGTCAATTTTGAAATATAAAATATATATAATTTCAAAAATTAGGTACTGCTATTCATAACGGCTAGTTTGATCGGTTGTGGTGTGTGTTAAAACTCGAAGTTACGTACAACACACGCTACTGTATTATTCAAAGTAAAGCATACCGTGGAAGCTTGGGATGTTTCATTTTAAATTTTTTGATGTCCCCATTTAGTCAAAAAGTTTAAAATATTGTATTTAAAAAAAGGATCACTATTAAAAGTTGATAAAAGTGCAATACTGAAAATGAATTTGTTCTTGCATTATATCTAAGAAACTCATAATATGGATTCTAAAATTATAAGGATTATATAAAGTTTAAAATTTAGATAATACTATTCATAACCTCTTTTGAATGGATTTTTTTTTGTAAGTCATGGTGTGATTGAACTCAGTGTTGCGTGTAATGCAATTTATTGAAATATTTTGAAGAAATAACACACTATGAAATCTTGGGGTGTTACAGATAAAGGATGTGAAGGCCTCATACAGTAGAATTTCTCCATTCAGAGTCCATTTTTTGGAGCGTGGAATGGAGGTGGAGTCATTTGGTTTTTCTATTGACCAAGCCCTAGCTGAGCTTCAACACATTAAGCTCGATCGGAACTGCCTACGGTAGAAGTGGAAGTTGATAGAGATTTTCACTCGAGCGATGTTATATACGTCACCCCAAGAGTCTGTCACCATCGCACACCTTACCCTTCGGTCTTATGAGGGTGTTATTAGGGGTTATGTAATAGTACCTTAACACTAAGATTATGTACATCATGTAATAAAGAATATACATTCATTTTATTATTGTTACTTTGTAAATAGTTTTTAAAGAAAAATTAGTATTTATAGTTAATATTCAATTATAAAATCTATTTTGATGAATTAAAGTATTTTTTAATAAAATAATATTTTAATAAAATATTATTACTAAATTACTATTTACTAAATATAAATGAGTTTATAATTCTTATGAATACAATTGTAATTTTTGTTAAGGTTTAAAAGCTATTTTTGTCAAAACCCATGAATTTTTGATAAATGTATTTTTTTTATTTTAAAAATAAAAAATAAAATATTGCTAAAATTATTTAGATAAGTTGAATATTATTTTTGGAATCAAGACACCGAATTTCTAAAAAAGTGAATTTTACATAATTTTCTGAGACAGACGAATTTTTGAGTGAAAATTAAATGTTGTTTAGATGTATAATGTGTTTTATGACATCATTATGACCCAATAGTGATGTAAAAAAATAGTGTAAATATTAATTTCATCAAATATATGTTTTACCATTAAAATAATGTGATTTTAGGTTTATTTGATTTATTTTACAAGGCTTTAGTGGACCTTTCAGGACTTATATAACACTTGAACCTTTTAAATTTATCTCCTTAAGAGTGTGACTCCCCTCTACATGAGAAACCCTATTATTTTAAAAAAATTCTCCATTGGGATTATAAAATAATTTTTTAAACTACCTTATAAAAAAGGCCATTGGTTGGTTTGTGGTTTTGATAATTTTAATATGCAGTGTCCCAAACCTAAATAATAAAAAATTCCCTCTCCTTTCCTATATAAACCCACCCAAGCTCCCAATTCCTATTCACTAAAAGCCTTTGCAGTTAATCCAAAATTTTCCCTCCTCTCTCTATACTCCTACCAAGGTGATGAAACCTCCCATGAATCCTCTCTTAATCCACTCTCATGCCTTTGGGATCACACTTCCATGTAAAGGATTTATTCCTTTCCCATTTTTGTCCAAATTTCATTATGTTGTTATTACCTTTTATTTTCAATTAGAAATGGTGGGGTATTATTTCACACCTCTCACATACATCTCTATTTATTTTTTAATGATGAGAGACCCATTTTCTCACTCATTAATGCCTTCCATGTACTTCTGTTACCACACCAAAATTCCGTAAGGAATTTATCTCTCCTCATTTACATTCAAGCATTTATTTCGTATTATGAATCCAAATTCAGTTACTTATGTTGGGACATGTATATATATAACCCCCTTGCTGTCCATTTCATGTAAATATGATGAAAAACCCCTTTATCTCTCATCAACCATTTTAATGAATTCTTATGTTATGTCGTTATGCTGCCTAAATTGCACCGTGACTTTCCAAGACAAAATCATTTTATAGTGAATACCATACCCATTTATCTATCAAGGGTATTTGCATTTATCCACATTTACTTGATGATGGAATAGTTTCATGTATGAATTCTACTTTCCTTTACCGTCGAATAAATTATGATGTTCAATGAATCTTTGTAGTATGATCTTGTGGCACAATTATGCATGAAATGAAATGATTAAGAAGTGTGCGCCCTGATAGCATTCCAATGCATTGGGTAAGGATTATTATCATGATAAATAATTTACAATGGGTGTTTAATCATTATAATTCAATTGAAATGAGGGTTTACTCATGCTCTGTGTGCAATGATCCTTGGCTCATGAAAATACCATGTTAAGTATTATCTCCACATTTCCATGTTATGATGATCATGTTATATCATGACTTTATGTTCTTGATTATTTTATACTCCATTGATATTACTATTTCCTAACATGTGTTGTATTCTTCATGTTGTGCCTTTTTTACTCCCTTAATGGGCTTTATAACTCACCTCTTTTCTTATGAATATCCTCAGGTTATCCCATGCAATGCTAAGAACAAGGGAATGTAGTGGTCGTGTAAAGAATGTTTTCAATAATGATGTTGGGTTTCATATTTTAATTTGTTATTTAATTTTCCTAAGACCCAAATACACTATACCTCTCGATCTTTCATGTTGTATCAAGTGAATATTTTAAGTAATAAATCATGTTTAAGTGTGTAATAAAGATCAAGGCATTTATATTTGGTATCAAGGGATTGGTTTAGTTATTTTTGGTATTAGGATTAGAAAACCCTAGTGAAATACATTGGGATAAGACTATGTATAATAAAAACATCCATATAATTTGTTCAGTATTGATTAAGTGATTTATCAATAAAATACATCTCTGTCTATATACGATCAAGTAGAGGTGGCTCAGGAATAGATGTACCTAGGAAAGAAAAATCTAATAATAAGTTTTGGGATTGACCCGGGGTATCATGGTACATGACAACGGGCCTTGATGCACTCTTGGTTATGACACTCCCAGGGGAAATTCTTTTCTAAATTCACAAGATTAGTATGAACCATTGTTAAGGGAATAAAAAAATGACCCTAAGAAAAAATGATGGGATGTAGATCATGGATAACATAGATTGAAGCCTACAAACTCATATGTTAAGGAAATAAAAGTAATTTATAAGTCATATATTTTTTTATTTGGATTAACATTTATGTGTTACCCATAACGCTTATTTATTCCATCTAATGGCCGGTAATAGGAGGACTCGGGCTAACAAATGTTGTGAGGATCGATGTGACGATTGTTCTAATGAGATACACAATCTGATGGGAGCGGGTATCAAAAAAAATTCATCATAAGCTCTCAAGTAACACAAAATTTGAATAGAAACATGGTTCAAGACAAACATTCAACCCCCCTAAGAAGGGAAAAGTCATAATCGAGAGCTTCATGAGACAAAGGCCTCCTAATTTTAAGGGATCATCCAATCCCTTGTTTTGAAAACAATGGATGAAATATATTGAAAATATCTTCTCCATCCTTCAATGTTATGAACAAGAAAGGGTTCTTCTGGATGCATATCTTATACAGGGTGAAGTCGATCAATGGTGGAAATTGATAAATAAATACGAATCCTAAGGAGGAGATTGTGGCGTTGGAATTGAAGGATTTCTCGATAATGTTTTTTGACAAATACTCCCCTTGCACCATCCAACGTAAGATGAAAATGGGTCTTTCTTTCCCGCAAGAAAAAAGATGACAAATCCATTAGATCATATAGGGAAAACTTCACAAGGCTTGAACGATATTCTTATGGCATTGTTGTTACCCTGGAATTAAAGACTAACCGCTTCTTTGGTGGGATGAAACCTAGCCTACAGAATGCCCTAGCGATCCATGACTTCAATAGCTATATGGAAATTGTCTGATGTTCCCACAAGGCCAAAATGGAGATCGGTGAATCTCAAGGGTATCATGGGGATAATAAGCGTAAGGTGGAATTCCATTCTAGTGGTCCAATGGATAAATACAATTGTGTTAAGAAAACCCAGCACCCCACTTTCCAAAGGTGTAGAAAGAAGCAGCCAAGAAATTTCATGAAGGGGATGATGAAATTCTTTAGTTGTGTAAGAGATGAGAGCATAAACATTAATTGTCGACAAGAAAAACCTGTGAATTCAACAGAGGAGATAAATGCTCTGTTCTACTCTCAACGCGTTTTTCATTGCTTCAACTGCAAAGAATTAGGGCACCATGCAAATTAGTTCCCCAAGTTGATGGTTTTAGGAGGCAACCAACAACCTACAAGGAAGCAAGGGTGATATTTTTCCATCACTACCGCCGAAGTGAACCCCAAAAACAAAGTGGTGATAGTTATTCTAGTTATTCATTCAAGAATAGATAATATAATTTTTGATTCTGGTTCTAAACATTATTTTTTCTTCAAATAGTTTATTAGAACAATCCCAAAACCACCACAAATCATGGAAGTAAAGATGTTAGTGAGTACATAAAATGGGGAAATCGTTGTATCCCAAGAATATAACTCCTCCCATTTAACAATTTGTAGTTTGAAATTCTTGGTGAACCTCTTCAGACTCCCTCCGGAGTAACTTTATGCAATTATCATCATGGATTTTCATTCCTTATATAGAGCCAAAATAAATTATCATGAGTGGGAAATAACTCTCCAGATGGAGAATCTACCCTCGATTCTATACAAGTTCAAGGAGGAAGATGAATCATATATAGCACCATCATCTCAAGAGTGGATATTATTGCCCTATGAGCACACGTTTCTGGCTCAGATGACTGATTCCAAGGAAGAAACCGTCCTAGAAGACATTCCTTTTGTGAGGTAATTCACTGAAGTGTTTCCAAAGGAATTTTCTGGTCTTCCTCATATAAGATATGTTGAATTCTCAATTGACCAAATACCTAGGTTGTTTCTAATATCCAAGACTCTATATAGAATGGTTGTTGTGGATCATGAGGAGCTGGAGAAAGAACTACAAGAGAATCTGGATAATAGGTTTATATTCCCAAGTGTTTCACCAAGGGGTTCTCCTATCCTCTTCATCAAGAAGAACGATGGGTCAATGCGCCTTTTCATTGATTATCATAAGCTCGAAAAAAATCACGAAAAAGAAAAATTATCCTCTTCCCCAAATTGATGACTTGTTTGATCAGATACAAGGAGAAAAATACTTTTCCAAGGTGGATTTTTAGTCAGGATATTACAAAGTATGGGTGAAGAAGGAAGATATCCCAAAGACTGATTTCTGTACAAATTACGGGCACTATGAATTCATAGTAATGCTTCTCAGAATCACTAATTCTCCCTAAATCTTTATAGACCTGATGAATGGAGTCTTTAGAGATTACCTCAACAAATTTGTTGTAGTATTTATAGATGATATTCTAATATACTATAAAACCAAGGAAGAGAATGAGAAGAATCTAAACACTATGTTAGAGACCTTTCAAAAGGAGAAGATCTATGAAAAGTACAGAAAGTGTGTGTTCTGGTTGAAGGAGGTCACATTCTTAGGCCATATCATCACACGAAATGGGATATCTGTGGATCTATCCAAGAAAGCTACAATTGATGGATGGCCAAGGCAAACATCATTAATGGATATCTATAGCTTCCATGGGTTAGTGGGATATTATAACCGATTTATGAGAAATATCTCCCAATTGTCCAACCCTCTCACCAAGTTATCTCGGAAGGGAGTAAATTTTTCTTGGAGTGATGAATGCAAAGAGAGATTTAAGGAGTTGAAAATTATGACTATAACTGTGCTCGTTCTCACTTTACCCACAAGTTGAGAAATTTTTTTTATTTAGTGAAGCTTTGAAGAAGGTATTGGGCTGTGTGTGGATGCAAAATGACAAATTCATTGCATATGCAACAAGGAAATTGAAAGTTCATGAGGAAAACTATCTAACACATGATTTTTAGTTGGATTTAGTGATCATGGCTTTAAAATTCTGGCAGCATTACCTCTTTGGGGAGAAGTGTGAAATTACCTGGATCACAAAAGCCTCAAGTATATATTCACAAAGAAAGAGTTGAACATGCTCCAACAAAGATGGTTAGATATGATCAAAGACTATGAATGATAAATCCATTACCACCATGGGAAATTTATTATCCAATAAAAATGTATATTTTAATTACATTTTAATGGTATTAAATGTTCATTTTTCATCTTATGGGCCTGAGTTAGTGCATTTTCATTATAAACATCCATTCTCACCATTTGTGCACTTCATGCCTAATATACACCAATTTAGGCCCAATGAGTCATCTGATTCTAAGGAATGTAATTATAAATATTTTAATTTGATATTTTGGTAACTATATATAAACTTAAATGTGAACATTTTTAATTCAGGGATCAATGGATAATTCAAAAACGATGATGGAGATATTTGGAGATGAATGGAAGCAATTCTAGAGAAGGCATATTGGACACCAGCCCACTTATGAGACTGTGGGGCCCAACATACATGCCCAATGAATCGAAACTTTTGTTAGATGATAGAAAAAATGTTTAGGAACAAATCAATTTGCATTAGATAATGCTAATTCGGCCTCTATGGTGGTCATTAAGGCGGCCCAAGTTAGAGATACAATTCTGGGACATATTCTGCGGCCCAGAAAAATAGACCACTAATCTGATCATATCTACGAATATACAACTCAAAATGGGCCCAAATTTACAGGTGGTTAGGAGACATCTGAGGATCCATTTTATTCTTCTCTGGGACACTCTGATTCGGTCATCTAGAAGGTCATCAAAGCGCGTCTGTTCGGTGGATGAAAGTTGGATGCCACCTCGGGTCAAATGTTGAAAATTCTAAGTTCCACAAGATTTCCACCAACCTAGGCCTACCATAATCAGGTGGGCTGATTTGTAATGTTGGAGGCTCGACCCAAGGCTTCCAAAATTCCTATTTAAGGTAGTGGTGGTGGAGGATTTGAGAATCTTTGAGCATGTTTTCATCTTAACATTATGCTGCCAATTTCTCTTCGTAATGTTCTTCATTCACATGTATATTGTTTTAATTAATCCTTGTTTCTTAATAAAAGTTCCTATTCTCTTATAATTATGTTCTTCTCCTTATCACTTTTATATCGTTGTTTCAACATGTGAACTTCTTCATACCAAACCTTGTGAGATTATCACACAACGGTGGAGTGATTTTTATTTTATTGCGTTTTTTTACTTCTCCATTTCCTCCCTCATGAGTCTACATCCCACTTCCATTGAAACCATATAATCAATGGAGGGATAACCCACTTATGGGTTGATCCAAGGGAGTATAAAGGGACTGGATTTTATGTTATTTATCACCTCATTAATGTATAATCACTTCTTTAATTGAGATTTTTATCTGATGATTTTTAAACTCCATCATCCTTGTTGAATTTAAGGCCACACACTTCAAGTGCTAATACGAACCTTTACCTTGAAGTGCTCAAAACTCTGATCCTTCAAGTGCATAGGTGATTAGTATTAAAGTGTGTAGGAATTAAACCAGTAAGTGATGATGTTGTTTTATCTGCTTAAATGAACCCATCTCAAATATAATAAATTGAAATCATTAAAAAGGAAATAAGTCCAATCTACCCCAAGCGATAACCTAGGATCAACTCATTCTTTTAAATTGAATTCACTTAAGTCTCTTAGAGTTCCTTTAAACCCATCTAAAATCAACCCAAGTTGGCCACTTCATAGCCAAAAACAGTCCATAGAATTTACGTGTCTATAGGTTAATTCTTAGGTCTCTGAGGATTCGACAACCCAAGCTAAACTATAAGGACCGTCTTACCTTCTTCTCTTGGGTAAATTTGAGCGAGAATCAAATTTTGGCACCGTTTTCGGGGACCCAAGTAATTCATCTAAACACCCATTCTATTCTCCCCCATTTCTTCTTTTCTCATCCAAATTCTCTTATCTTGTCCCTTTCTCTTTTTTTTTCTTTTGGTGCATATCCGCCTACACCCGCGATCAATCAAACCATCTAGTTAGGGTGGATAGTCCTGGGGTTGGGGAGTCAAGTACACCAAGGGAACTCATTCCATTAGATCCTCATCTTCCTAATACTCTAGAGTCCAAAATTGAGCCAATTTCAATGGAATTTCTTCAATGAAACCAAATCAAAAACCCGGGTGGGAACCAAAATGGAAACCCAAATGAGGCAGCCCCAAACTTGGGGAATGCAATTGATCAAACCATGAATGACTACCTCGCACCTTCCTGGACCAATACCCCCTCATTCATTAGACACAATTCCCTAGGAGATTCAAACTATATCTTTAAACCCCATGTCCTAAACCACCTTCCCACATTCCATGGAATGGAGTCCAAGATGACATACCTGCACATTAAGGAGTTCAATGACATTATAGAAACCATGTCTCCCCCACATCAACTAGAATCGTCTAAGATGAGGCTATTTCCTTTTTCGTTGAATGATCGAGCTAGAAATTGGCTAAAAAATTTGAGACCATCATCCATCAACTCTTGGGACCAACTACATAGAGAATTATACAAAAAATACTTTCCCTACCATAAAAAAATTGCACTTAAAAAGAGTATCCAAAACATTTTTAAAAAAGAGGGAGAGTCATTATATGAAACAAGGGAGAGGTTCAAAGACACTCTAAACATGGTTCCGCACCATGGTTTTTCTATTCCTGAACAAGTGAAAATTTTCTATGAAGGGTTGGGTCCGGGGAACAAACAATTCATTGACATGATGTGTAATGGAACCTTTAAAAACAAAGCCCCAAATGATGATTACAAGTATCTAGAAAGCCTTTCTAAACAAAACCAAACATGGGGAACCTCACCTTATTCTGAAAATCCACAATGAACTACTAGAATTCATACAGTTAGAGAAGAGGAATGCCTTAGGGCTAAACTCGCAGCACTCTCT
The DNA here is from genome assembly GCA_963277665.1 of Viscum album. Classification (NCBI taxonomy): domain Eukaryota; kingdom Viridiplantae; phylum Streptophyta; class Magnoliopsida; order Santalales; family Viscaceae; genus Viscum; species Viscum album. The sequence continues at coordinate 2,136,968,461 of OY728128.1, read as the reverse complement.
AGGAAGGTTGAAGAGATAGACCTTAGGAAAGTCCATGAAATCCAAACTGTTGACCTTGTTTGCACAATTTGTGACAAACATGACCATAAGACAGAAAACTGCCCAACCATTCCATCCATCAAGGATGTTCTCTTAGGAGGACCCCCAGCGGAAGTAAATGCTTTGAACTTTCAAAATCCTCAATACCAAAACACCTTCAACCCAAGGTATAACGACCACCCGGGCTTCTGTTGGAAAGATAACCAACAACCTAGCCAACCACAGGGACAAAATCCATACCCCCATCAGAACTACCAAACCCATAACCAGTTCCAAACCCAACCTATCAAATACCAATAGCCACCGATCCATTTTCAACAAACCATACCACCTCCAAAATATCCCATGGGAAAAACCAACCTACTCAAGCACGCACCCAAACTGTTCCACAAATCCTACTAGAACAACTGTGCAAACAAATGGAGAGGATGAACTCTGAGGTATCTTCCCTAAAACAAGAACTTAAAACCATAAAAACTGGAAAGGCACCCATGCCTACTCAGGTGGTGCCATCCTCAAATTCAAGGGGAGAGTCAAGTGGTGCTCAAACACCTCATGAACAACTAAAGGTTGTGACTGTTTTAAGAAGTGGGAAATCAATTGAGAAACCTGAACAACTAATTCAGAACCGACCTGAAGATTCAAACTTGGATGGATATTTAAATGAACCACAAGATCAAACTGAGGAAACTGATAACATTGTCAAGGAAACAACTCTTAAACAAACAACCCCACAACCTGCACCATTTCCTCAACGCATGAGGGGGAAAACCAAGCCTGGACTGATTGAAGCATTGAGAGAAATATTTTCACAAGTCAAGATGAACATACCCCTTCTCGATACAATCCAAACCATACCTGCCTACTCGAAGTACCTTAAGGACTTGTGCACTTTTAAAAGAAAATTTTCACATAAAAACCAAGTCCTTTTGGCTGCTAATGTGAGTGCCACCATTCAAGGGACCATTCCTCCTAAGTTGAAAGACCAGGGTTGCCCTTACATCAATGTTGAACTAGGAGAGAGCAAAGTTGTCAAGTCCTTGTGTGACCTAGGTGCTAGTGTCAATATGATCCCTTATGCTGTGTACTGTCAGTTAGGACTAGAAGAGCTCCAACCCACATCTGTCACACTTCAGCTTGCTTATCGTAGCATTAGGGTTCCAAAGGTGATTTTGAAGGATGTTATGGTAAAGGTTGAAAACTTCATCTACCCTGCTGATTTGATTGTCCTCGACAACCATCCAATCATAGGAAATAGGGAACAAACCCCAATCATCCTTGGTCATCCTTTCCTTGCAACAATCAACTCTATTATCCGAGTCTGAAATGGGAACATGACCATCACCTTTGGGAACATGAGTCTATACTTGAACATCTATAATGAAAGCTCACAAATAGGGGATGACGAAGTCATTCATGAAGTAAATATGATAAGAAGCATTGATAATGAATGCATGGAACATCAAGGAATATTTTATGAATGTTTAAGTTAGGATTAGATTGATTTCCTTTGTTCACCTGAAGGAAGTTTATCTCCTTGGCTTGAATCATTTTCAAATTGCTCTTATGATGAATTCTTAGGTCCAACAAGCCGTGAAGCCTTTCATGAAACCACATTCATGGAGACCACTCCAAATTCCTTCCCTAAATCTGATCATGCCAATCCAGTAGCTGAAACTTATACATGTGGGGAATCAATCCTATCTGAAACTCTAAAAAAATAAATTGATCTTGATCCAATGTCCCAATATTTTGCTGAAATTCTGAACCAACCTGATCTTGAATTTAAGGAACTTCCTGCTGCACTAAATTATGCCTTCCTAGGGGAAAATCAAACACATTCTATTGTAATTTATTCTTCTCTTGAATCCAATCATGAGCGGATGCTTCTATATGTCCTTAGTAAGCATAATAAATCCATTGGTTGGACCCTTTTTGATATTCCTGGGATTAGCCCACTTATCGGGACTCATAGGATTGTTCTGGAATCTGATTCAAAGCCATGTCGTCAACCTCAATGGTGACACAATCCTAATATCATGGAGGTAGTAAGGAAGGAACTTCTGAAATTGTTAAAAGCTGGTATCATATATCCCATAGCTAAGAGTGAATGGGTGAGCCCAATCCAAGTGGTTCCAAAAAAGGCTGGAATCACAGTGATACCAATGAGGATGGAGAGATTCGTCCAACAAGGGTGAGTAGTGGATGGAGGGTCTGCATTGACTATAGGAAGTTAAACTCATTCACCAAGAAGGACTGTTTCCCCTTACCATTCATTGACCAAGTCCTTGAGAGAGTGGCAGGTCATGACTTCTACTGTTTCTTAGATGGGTACTCGGGGTACAATCAAATTGAGGTCTCCCTAGAGGATCAAGGTAAAAATACATTTGCATGTCCTTTTCGTACCTTTGCCTTCAAATGCATGCCCTTTGGTTTATTCAATGATCTTGGAACCTTCCAGCGATGCATGATGGGAATCTTCTCAGACATGGTAGGGGATTTTCTAGAGGTCTTCATGGATGACTTCTCTGTGTTTGGGGATACGTTTTAGGGATGTCTGAGGAATGTAAAGAGAGTCTTGTCAAGATGTAAAGAAAATAATCTAGTCCCAAACTGGGAAAAATGCCATTTTATTGTTAAAGAGGGACTAGTTTTAGGCCATCTAGTCTCAGGTAGGGGGATTGAAGTTGATAAATCCAAGGTTGACATCATTCGTCACCTTCCATCACCAAAAATTGTCAAGGAAGTGAGGTCTTTCTTAGGACATGCTGGTTTCTATAGAAGATTCATCAAGGACATTAGTTCAATCTCCCATCCCCTTTGTGCTCTCCTAGTAAAGGATGCTAAATTTGTTTGGACAGAAAGCTGTGAGGGTACATTCTCAACCCTCAAATCCTCTCTCACCTCTCCTCCCATTATGAAATCTCAAAATTGGAACCTTCCTTTCGAACTTATGTGTGATGCCAGTGACTTTTCTGTAGGAGCTATGTTAGTAAAACGTTGTGATAAAACTCCTTATGTCATTTATTATGAAAGAAAATCCTTAAATGATGCCCAAATCAACTACACCACCACTGAAAAGGAGTTACTTTCTATTGTGTTTTCCTTAGAGAAGTTTAGGTCCTACCTCTTAGGATCCCCCATCACTGTGTTCACTGACCATTCTGCACTAAAATACCTCTTCTGAAAACAAGATGATAAGGCTAGACTGATTAGGTGGGTCCTTTTCTTACAATAATTTGACCTCAGAATCAAGGATAAAAAGGGAGTTGAAAATGTTGTAGCTGATCACCTCTCTAGGATGGAATTCAAAGACAACTCAAATCACCTTTCTGTGTCTGATTCATTTCCTAATGAACACCTATACTCTGTGAGTGACTGCCCTTGGTATGCTGATATAGAAAATTTCTTAGTGACGAGAGTCATTAAAAAATTCTTAGGGACTCAAGCTCGAAGGAAATACCTTTCTGATATTAGACACTATGTGTTTGATGATCCATACCTCTATAAGTTCTGCCCTGACCAAGTCATTAGGAGGTGTGTTCCAGAATCTGAACAAGAGTCCATCCTTAAATTTTGTCACAGTGAGGAATGTGGAGGTCACTTTTCCTTTATGAAAACATCTGCTAAGATTCTTCAATGTGGTATTTTCTAGACCACCCTCTCAAGGGACTCCTACACATTTTGTCAAAGTTGTACTAGGTGTCAACAAGTAGGGTCCATCACAAAAAGGAATCAAATTCCACTCACTCCCATATTAGTGGTTGAAATCTTTGACTATTGGGGAATTGATTTCATGGGTCCCTTCCCAAACTCTCGGGGATACCTCTACATACTCTTAGCTGTTGATTATGTCTCAAAATGGGTTGAGGCCATTCCCAACAAGTCCAATGATCATCAAGTTGTGATTCGATTTCTGAAAGAGAACATATTTTCAAGATTTGGAATTCTTAGGGCTATAATCAGTGATCGAGGAACCCATTTCTGCAACCGCCCATTCTCTTCACTCATGTCTAATTATGGTATTTCTCATAAAGTGTACAGTGCATACCATCCACAATCCAAAGGTCAAGCTGAGTTAGCGAATATGGAGATTAAGCAAATTCTTGAAACATTTGTCAACCCCTCTAGAAAGATTGGTCTGAGAAACTCTTAGATGCTCTTTGGGCCTATAGAACCTCATATAAAACCATATTAGGAATGTCCCCATATAGGTTGGTTTATGTTAAAGCATTCCATTTTCCAGTGGAGATTGAACATAAGGCCTTTTGGGAAATTATGAAAATGGATTATGACCTCTCATTGGTTGGAAAAAAAAGGAAATTTGATCTCAATGAACTGGAGGAACTAAGGATGGAGGCTTATGAAAATTCAAGGATTAATAAATCTAGAGTTCATGCCTACCAATCTAAGAATATAAAGGTCAAACATTTTTAACCGGGAAAACTTGTGCTCTTGTATAGTTCAAAACTTCATTTACACCCAGGAAAGTTAAGGTCTAGATGGCCAGGTCCTTTCATAGTGCATCATGTATACCCCCATGGGGTAGTAGAGATTCAAGATCCCACTAGTGGTCACATTTTCACGGTCAATGGTCAAAGGTTAAAAACATTCATTGAATCATTCAATAAATTGGAAATAGATGTTGAGTTAATTGAGCCAATCTATGAACCAAGAAAAAATTGATAAATTTAGGATCTATGTCGGGCTAACGACGTTAAACAAATCGCTGCATGGGATGCAACCCGTGGTTTTTATCTTTCTAATCTTTCTAAATCATCTTTATATTTCAAATAAGATTAATTAATCATTTTTATATTTAAAAATAAAAAAATAGACTTTTCACATGTTCTTCTATTATGAGTATGGATGGGTACGAAAGGGGAGCACCATATTCATCTGTGTCATGTGGTGTGATCCTTGAGTAATACCTTACCCAGAAATTTAAAAAGAAGACAATGTATCATCAGTTTATTATGTTGTATTTTTATTATTTTATAGGTTAAGATAAAAATAATAAAAATAATAAAAATAATATAATAATTAAAAAGGGGGACATGCCATAGGCCGTGGGGAAAACCCCATCACAACCGGTGAAGCCGTGGGGACTCGAACCCATGACCGAAGGGAGACAGGGGCGTGCACTTACCACTGACCTACGACTTAATGTGCTTACTTATTCTATAATTTTTATATATATAATTATATTTTACTTATATATATATATATATATATATATATTATTTTGTTTGTTTTTTTGTTTTCCTTTTTCCACTAGGGAACCTTGCAAGCGATATGGATATCCAAGGACTAAATTCGAGCGATAAGAACTTCAAACTTGAACCACCAGGTGACTTCATTCCATTATCCTCATATTTCAATTTCCTTATTGAACTCCCCTTTTATTCATCTACCCCATTCTAAATGTTATGTTTACAAAACTAGGGACAGTTTCATTCTAAGTTGGGGGGTGTGGAAACAAAATGTTTGTTTAAAAAAACAATTATAAAAAAAGAAGTAAATTTCCTTTATCATTCATATAATAACATCTTTTCTCACATTAAAACTACATATAAAATAACTTTTATTTCCTTGACTCTTAATTTAATTCATGATTAAGTTTAAAAGAATTGATTTTGGAAGTTTGGTTGTCTAATGAAAATTTTCATCATTTTTATTTTCATCCATTAAATCAAAATGCCACAATGCACGTCCCCTAGACTATGGGGTACTAATTTGAATTTTTGGGGTCCCATAATAAATAGCATAGTCTGGTTTGATTTTTATGAATAATATGAGTATTCAAAAAATAATAATAATAATAATAATAAAATTGCGTGTAGAGAAATGGATTGATAAAATGCGAGGCTTTCGGCACTTGGGGATCATGACTCCAGAGTTTTCTAGCCCTGAGTTTTACAATCTATCTCTATTTATGGTAATATGACTTTTTTTTATTAAGTTAACTCGAGGCGATGCCCAAGTATGTGGGCTTCACTTTGTTCCATAAGGCCTTTGAGTCTGGGATTCATCGACAAAGTCTTGCTACATGGGTTAATTTGATTAACTGCAATCTTAATTACTATAGCAATATTGCAAAAAAAATCCAAAAATAATAATAAGAATGAATAATACTCATATTAGGATTAAATGTGATTCTGCATAGTGCTTCTATGACTTCGCCCTTGAATGAAAATGAACCCCCATATCTATTGTGATTCACAACACATCATTACACCTAATTGAGTTGGATGAAGTATGATGATGGATTTGATCAAAGGAATGGGCTTGGGATTGGGATCTGCTTTTAAATTCATCTTGTTTTAAATTATCTTGATAGGTTATAAAAATATATTTGTGTCCAGTTTACATTGTGAGCAATGTTTTTTATAATATGTTTGAAGAAAGGAATTCAAATAAAATCATTGAATTATTTGATCGGGACTAGAAAATATCAAGTTGGGGGTGTGATTATCCAATAAAAACATATATTTTAATTAAATTTTAATGGTATTAAATGTTCATTTTTGATCTTATAGTCCTGAGTTAGTGCATTTTCATTATGAACATCCATTCTCATCATTTGTGCACTTCATGCCTAATATACACCAATTTAGGCCCAATGAGTCAACTGATTCTAAGGAATGTAATGATAAATATTTTATTTTTTATATTTTGGGAACTATATCTACACTTAAATGTGAACGGTTTTAATTCAGGGATCAATGGATGATTCATAAACGATGATGGAGGTATTTTGAGATGAATGGAAGCAATTCTATAGAAGGCAGATTGGACACCAGCCCACTTATGAGACTGTGGGGCCCAACATACAGGCCCAATGAATCCCATATTTTGTGAGATGATAGAAAAACTTTTTAGTAACAAATCTCTCTTCATGAGATAATGCTAATTCGGCCTCTATGGTGGTCATTAAGGTGGCCCAACTTAGAGGTACAATTATGGGCCAGATTCTAAGGCCCAGAAAAACATCCCACTAATATGATCATATCTACGACTATACAACTCCAAATGGTCCGAAATGTTTCAGAAGGTTAGGAGACATCTGGGAATCCATTTTATTCCTCTATGGAACACTCTAAGTTGGCCATCTAGAAGGTCATAAAAGCGCGTCTATTCGGTGGATGAAAGTTGGCTGTCACCTCGGGTCAAATGTGGAAAAGTCTAATTTCTACAAGCTTTCCACCACCCTAGGCCTACCATAATCAAGTGGGATGCTTTGTACTGTTGGAGGCTCTACCCAAGGCTTAAAAATGCCTATTTAAGGCAGTGGTGGTGGAGGAGTTGAGAATATTTGAGCTTGTTTTCATCTTAATGTTATGCTCCCAATTTCTCTTTGTAATGTTCTTCCTTCACATGTAAGTTGTTTTAATTCATCCTTGTTTCTTAATAAAAGTTCCTATTATCTTATTATTATTTTCTTATCCTTATCACTTTGATACCATTGGTTCATGGTGTGAACTTTTCTATACCAAACCTTGTGATATTATCACACAACGGTGGAGTGATTGTTATTTTGTTGCGTTTTTTTTACTTCTCCATTTCGTCCCTCATGAGTGTACTTCCCGCTTCCATTGAAACCATAGAATCAATGGAGGGATAACACACTTATGGGTTGATCCAAGGGAGTATCAAGGGGCTGGATTTGATGTTATTTATCACCTCATTAATGTATAATAACTTCTTTAATTGAGATTTTTATTTGATGATTTTTAAACTCCATCGCCCTTGTTGAATTTAAGGCCACACACTTCAAGTGATAATACGAACCTTTACCTTGAAGTGGTCAAAACTTTGATCCTTCAAGTGTATAGGTGATTAGTATTAAAGGATGTAGGAATTAAACCAGTAAGTGATGATGTTGTTTTATCTCTTTAAATGAACCCATCTCAAATATAAGAAATTGAAATCATTGAAAAGGAAATACGTCCAATCCACCCCGAGCGATAACCTAGGATCAACTCATTCTTTTAAATTTCATTCACTTAAGCCTCTTAGAGTTACTTTAAACCCATCTAAAATCAACCCATGTTGGCCACTTCATAGACAAAAACATTCCATAGAATGTACGTGTCTATTGGTTACTTCTTAGGTCTCTGAGGATTCGACAACCCAAGCTAAACTACAAGGACCGTCTTACCTTCTTCTCTTGGGTAAATTTGAGCGAGAATCAAAAATCAAACAAGGTGGTGGATCCTTTAAGTATAAATGACCCAGTGATTATATCATTGAGGATAATTGAAAAGGATCCAATCTTCATAGATTTGATGAATGTGGAAATGGGAATCATAAATAATGGAACATCATCAATCCTTTCACAAATGATTTCTCAACCTTTTCTTTGGGAAATGTTAAAGGATGCTCTAAAGTGTGATGTGGGAATTCATAAGAAAGTGGAAACCAAAAAAAATGAAAATCCTAGAGTTCAATTTCAATGAAGTATGAATTTTGATATTTGGGTCAAGACTATGTGTTCTATTGAATTTGGAGTAAAAGATGGAACTTTTGGGTGATTCACATAGTTCAAATTTCTCCATTCACCCAAGAAACACAATGATTTTTTGAGCTCTCTGAGAAAATTATTGAAGGTATAACATGAATAATGGGATTGTTTAGTATACATCGAAGTGCCTTGAATATCAGAAATTGAAGGATGAAAGGAAGAAGTTTATGGGCCATTACCCATACCAGCATGGAAATTAGAGAACATCACCATGGATTGTGGCACCGGACATCTGAAGACATCCAAATGAAACAATGAAATCTATGTTGTTATGGATTTTATTACTAATAATTCACACTTTACTACAATTCAGGAGGATTTCTCACTGGATCAAATAGCACGGATATACATAAGGAACGTGGTAAGACTGCATAAAGTACCACTATCAATTGTATCTAATTGATATCAAAGATTCGCCTCTAAGTCTTTGAAGAGTTTTAAACATCCACGTGATACTAAACTAAACTATAGTATGTATTATCATCCTCAAACTGAGTGCCAATCTGAGTGGACTATCCAAACACTTGAGGACATGTTGAGAGCATGCTCAGTGGACTTCAAAGGAGGATGGGATCAACATCTTCCTCTTGTTAAGTTCTCATACAATAATAGTTTCCACTCAATCATACAAATGGATCCTTATGAAGCCTTGTATGGGAAGAGATGAAGAACACCAGCATGTTGGGATGAAGATGGGGAGAGAAAACTCCTAGGTCCAGATATGGTCGAAGAAATGGTGGAGAAGGTTAAGACTATCATGCAACACATTAATGCTTCTCAGAGTCAACAAAAGCTCTATGCTGATAATCATTGAAGAGACCTGGAGTTTGATATTGGAGACATTATATTCCTCCGCATATCACCATGGAAGAGAGTTATGAGACTTGGGAAGAAGGGAAAGAAAAATCCAAGGTACATCGACCCTTTTGAGATCCTTGATCGCATTGGAGCAGTGGCCTATTTACTAACACTCTCACCAAACCCATCTCAATTACATGATGTATTCCATGTAACGCTCTTGAGGAAGTACATACCTGAACCATTGAATGCCCTCAATCTAGAGTTAGTACCATTGGAGAATGACCTCTCCTATAATGAAAATATGGTGAATATCTTCGATTGTAGAGAAAAATTTCTACGAAATAAGATAATGCCCTTCGTCAAGGAGTTGTGGAGAAACCAGAAGTTTGAAGAGGCAACATGGGAATCAGAGGAAGTGATGAAGAATAGTTACCCATAATAGTTTAGTGTGGGAAAAGGAAGTTTTGAGGGTGAAATTTTTTAAGGGGGGAAGATTATAACGACCCAAACTTTCATTAATGAAAATTCCTTTTGTTCTAATTAAATGTCATATTATGAAATATGGTTATATAAAATATGCATATTCTTGGTTTTATGTTTTTGGATTTTAAAATATCATTAAAAATTGTGATCATTTTTAATATAGTCATTAAACAATGATCACATGATTAGTATAAATATAGGGCTTTAACAAATCCAATTTATTCTGAAAAAGGAAGTGATGGTCTCATCCTGTAGAATTGTTCCATCCAAAGCCCATTTATCGGAGCTAAGAAAGGAGGTGGCTTCATTGGACTTCTCTCTTGACCAATCCCAAGACAAGCTTCAACAGGTTATGTTCTAGGAGAACCGCCTATGGGAGAAGTGGAAGTTGATAGAGATTACCACCCGAGCGATGTTATCTGAGACACCCTAATAGTTTATCACCATCGCACACCCTACCCTTCGATCTTATGTGGGTGTTATAAAGGGTTATGTAATAAGACCATATCACTATGATTATGTAAATTTTATTTTTATATAATAAAGAATATACATTCATTTTATTATTGTTACTTTTAAAACAGTTTGTAAAGAACAAATAATATTTTTAGTTAATATTCAATTATGAAATATATTTTGATAAATTAATGGATTTTTGAATTAAATAATATTTTAATAAAATATTATTACTAAATTAATATTTATTAAATATATATTTTTGTATAATTTTTATGAATACAGTTGCTATTTTTATTAAGGTTTGAAAGATATTTTTGTAAAAACCCATGAATTTTTTATAAATGTTGATTTTTATTTTAAAATTAAAAATTCACATATTTAAAAAATTATTTAGATAAAAGGAATATTATTTTTGGAATCAGGACATCAATATTATCCAACGGTAAATTTTTCATAATTTCTTGAGATAGTCGGATATTTTAGTAAAAAGTTAATATCGTTTAAATATATAATGTATTTTATTACATCATAATGACCCAATATTGATGTAATAAAATAATATAAACCATATTTTAGTCCAATATATGGTTTACCACTAAAATAATGTGATTTTAGTTTTTTTTGGTTTATTTTACAATGCTTTAGTGGACCCTTCAAGACTTATAAAACATCTTACCTTTTTAAATTGATTTTATTAAGAGTGGGACTCAACTTTACATAATAAATCCTATTATTTCAAGAAATATGCCATTGGACTTATAAAATAATGTTTTTCTCTCCCATTTGGAAGAAAACATGGGAAAAATCATTGGTTGGTTTTTGGTTTTGATTGTTTTAATGTGTGGTGTCCCAAACCTAAATAATAATGACTTCCCTCTCATTTCCTATATAAACCCACCCATGATCCTACTTCCTCTTCACTAAAATCCTTTTAAGTTTATCTGAAATCTTCCATACTCTCTTTATAATCCTCCCAATGCACCCAAACCCCCCAATATGCCTCTCTTAATCCCCTCCCATACCTTTGGGTTCACACTTCCAAGGGATTTCTTCCTTTCTCATTATTGTCCATATTACATTATGTTGTTTTTCCCTTTTATTTTCAATTAAAAATTTTGGGGTATGATTTCACACCTCCCCCATAAATTTATCTTTATATTTTAATGATTAGATATCCCTTTTCTCCCCCATTAATTCCTCCCATGAACACCTATTACCATGTCAAAATTCCGTAAGAAATTTCTTTCTCCTCATTTACATTCAAGCAATTATTTTTTATAATGAATCAAAATTCCTTTAAATATGTTGGGATATGTATCTATATGACCCCCCTTACTGTTAATTTCATTTACATATATTAATACACCCCTTTATCTCTCATCAAGTATTTTTATGAATTCTTTTGTTACACTGTTATGCTACCAAAATTGAATTGTGCTTTTCCATGAGAAAATCATTGTGTGGTGTATACCGTGCCCATTTCTTTATCAAAGGTATTAACCTTTATGCACAATTACTTATTGATGGAAGAGTTTCATGTATGAATTCCACATTACTATACCATGGAATAAATTATGATTTTAAATGAATCTATGTTGTATGATCTTGTGGCACACTTATGCATGAAATGAAATGATTAAGAAGGGTGTTCCCTGATAGAGTTCTAATGAATTGCATAAAGATTAGTATCATGATATTTCTAGTGCAATTAGGGTTTACTCATGCTAATTCAAGTGGAATGAGAGTCTACTCATGCTCCATGTGCAATGTTCCGTGGCTCATGCTAATACCAGGTTATGTATTGTTGCCACATTTCTATGTTATGATAATCTTGTTGTATCATGCCTTAATGTTCATGTTTCTTTTATGCTCTATTCATATTAATATCTACTAACATGTATTTTATACTTCATGTTATGCCTTTTTTAATCCCTTACTGGGATTTATAGATCACCATTTCTATTGTGCATGTCCTCAGGTTATCCCATTCAATGCTAAGTATGAGGGAATGTAGTGGTCATGTAAAGGATGTTTTCAATAAAAATATTGTCTTTCATGTTTTAAGTCATTATGTAATGTTCATAATCCCCAAAGACACTATAAACCTCAATATTCCATGTTATATCAAGTGAATATATTATGTAATAAATCATGTTTATGTGTGTAATAAAGAGCAGGACTGTTATAGTTGGTATCAGAAGATAGGTTCTGTTATTTGTGGGATTAGGATTAGAAACCCCTAGTTAAAGCCTTTGTGATAAGACTATGTATAATAAAAACATCCCCAAATTTTTTGAGTATTGAGTCAGTGGTTTATCAGGAAAATAAATCCCAATCTGGATATGAGCAGGTAGAGGTGGCTCTAGCATAGATGTACCTAGGTGTGAAAACTATGACAAAGAGTTTCGGGCTTGACCCAGGGTATCCAAGTACACAACAACAGGTCTTGTTGAACTCTTGATTATGACACTCTCAGAGGATATGATTTATTAAATTCACAATATTAGTATGAACCATTGTTAAAGGAATAAATAAATTCCCCTAAGAATAAATGTTGTGAAGAAGATCATGGATAACATAGATTAAAGCTTATAGATTCATACGTTAATAAAATAAAAGTAATTTATAAGTCATCCATTTTTATCTTTGGATTACCCTTTATGTGTTACCCTTAACTTTCTTTTATTCCATAAAATGGCCGGTAAAATGAGGACTGAGTCTAACAACTGATGTGAATATCAATGTGACAACTATTCTAATGAGATTCCCAATCCGATGGGAGTAGGAATAGAAATCATTGTCATGATACTCTCTCAGTTAACTCAATATTTGAATTGAAATATGGGTCAAGAGGAACATTCAACCCCCCCCCCCCAAGAAATAACAAGTCACAATTGAGAGCTTCATGAGACAAAGGCCTTTTACTTTTATTAGATCATTTGATCCCTCAATTTTTGAATAATGTATCAACACCATTGAAAAGATCGTATCCATCCATCAATGTTATAAACAAGAGAAGTTTCTTCTGGATTCTTATCATATAGAGGGTGACGCCAATCAATGGTGGAAATTAATCAAAAATAATAATCCTGACAAGGAGATTAAGTAATTGTAATGGAAGTATTTATGAAAAAAATTTGACAAATATTTTCCTCGCACCCTATGACTTAATATAGAAATGGAATTCCTCATCCTTATTAATAAAGACAACGAATCTATTGGATAATACGAGGAAAACATCACATGTCTTGCATGATATGCCTCTTTCTTTGTTGTTACGCCCGAATTCATGGTTGACCGCTTCTTTGTTGGGATGAAACCCAGCCTACGGAAAGCCCTGGAGATCTGTGACTTTAATAGCTATGAGGAAAATTTCTGATGTGCCCACAAGTTAAAATGGAGATCAGGAAATCTCAGGGGTATCATCGGGATATGAAGCGTATGGTAGACATAAATTATGGTGGTCAGTTGGATAAATCCAACGGTGCTAATAAAACCCAGCACCCCACTTTCCAAAGGTGTGGAATGAAGCACCCACGAAATTTCCAGAAGGGGATGAGGAAATTCTTTAGGAGTGGAAGAGAAGGGAACCTAGCCATTAACTATCGAAAAGAAAAACTTGCGGCTAAGACAGTGGAGTGGAATTCACTGTTTGACTCTCAATGCATTGTTCATTACTTCAAATGCAAAGTACCAGGTCACCTTGAAAATTAGTGCCCCAATCCTAGGGTTTTCAGAGGCAACCAACAACCTCCAAGGAAGTATGGATGAGCTTTTTCTATCACTACTGCCTATGTGAACAACTAAAATGAAGTGGTTATAGGTAATCTAGTTATTAATTCATGAATATAGAACATACTTTTTGATTCTAGTTCTACACACTCTTCTGTATCCCTAATGTTTAGTAGAACAATCCTACCACCACCACAAATTGTAGAAGTAATGATGTCAGTGAGTACGGAAAATGGGTCAATCATTGCATTCCATGAATATAAATCCTCCCCTGTCATAATTTTTGGATTGAACTTCTCGGTGAACTTCTTCATACTACCTATAATATAATTTTATGCAATTCTCGGCATGGATTGTATTTCCTTATCTAGAGCCAACATAAATTTTCAGGAGAGGAGAATCACTTTCCATATAGAGAATCGACCCCCGATTCTATACAACTACAAGGAGGAAGATTAATCCTCTTTAGCACCATCATCTCAAGCGTGGATATTACTGCCCTATTAGCATGAATATATGGCTTAGATGATTGAGTCCAAGGAAGCAACCATCCTTGAATACATGCCTATTGTGAGGGAATTTGATGATGTGTTTCCTGAGGAATTGTCTGGTCTTTCTTATAGAGGAGATGTTGAATTCTCAATTGACCTTATACCTAGGGTGTTGCCAATATCTCAGACTCCATATATAATGGCTGTTGTGGATCATGATGATATGAAGAAACAAATAGAAGAGAATCTAGATCAAGGGTTTATATGCCCAAGTGCTTCAGCAAGGGGTGCTCCATCCATCTTCATCAAGAAGAAGGATGGGTCAATGCACCTTTTCATTGATTGTCGCGTGCTCAACAAAATCACGATAAAGAACAAGTGTCCTCTTCCCCGAATTTAAGAATTATTGGATCAGATATGTGGAGCCCAATAATTTTAAAAGGTGGATTTTTGGTTAGGATATTATCAACTAAGGAGGAAGAAGGAGGATATCCCCAAGACTCTTTTTTGTATAAGGTACAGGCACTATGAATTCATAGTAATACCTTTCAGACTCACTTATGCTTCAGCAATCTTCATGGACATGATTAATAGAGTATTTAGATATTACCTTGAAAATATTTTGGTAGTCAATATATATGATATTCTAATATACTCCAAAACCAAGTAGGAGAATGAGAATCATCTAAGCACTAAGCTAGTGACCTTTCGAAAGGAGAATCTCCATTAAAAGTACATAAAGTGTGATTTCTGGTTGATGTAGGTCTCATTATTGGGCCATATCATTACAAACAATTGGATATATATAGATCCCTCCAAGGTAGCTGCAATTGAGGGTTGTCCAAGGCCAACATCTATAATGAATATTCGTAGATTTTAGGGGTTAGCTGGATATTATCATCGACTTGTGAGAAAATTATCATGATTTTCCAACCCTCTTACCAAGATAACTCCGAAGGGAGGAGATTTTTCTTAGATTTATGAATGTGAAGAGAGATTCAAGGACTTGAAAAGGAGGACTATCACTATTCCTTTGATAACTCTACCCATAAGTGGAGAAATGTTTGTGGCATTTTGTGATACTTTAAACAAGGTTTTGCGATGTGTGTTGTTGAAGAATGACAAATTCATTACATATGATTCAAGGAAATTGAATGTTCATGAGAAAAAATATTCAACACATGATCTAGAGTTGGCTACAATGATTTTATCATTAAAATTTTGGTTGAATTTACTCTTTTTGGAGAAGTGTGAAATATACACAGATAAAAAAAGCCTCAATTATATATTTACACAAAAAGTGTTGAACATGCACCAAAAAATATGGTTAGAGCTGATCAAAGATCATTACTGCTCAATCCATTAACACCCTTGTGAAACAAAAAAGGTGGTAGATGCTCTAAGTAGAAAGGACCCAGCGATTCTATCATTTATGAGAATTGAAAATTATCCAATATTCTTCGATTAGATGAAGATGGAAATGGGAATTATAAATAAGGGAACATCATCAATCCTTTCATAAATGATTGCTCAAATGTCTCCTATTTAAAGGTTAAAGGATGATCAAAAGGGTGATACAGGAATTCAGAAGAAAGAGGAAACTATAAAAAAGGGGAAATCCTTAGAGTTCAATGTCAATGAAAAAGGAATTTTGAGATTTGGGTCAAGGGTATGTGTTCCATTGAATCAAGATTTAAAGAAGAAACATTTGGATAATGCATATAGTTCAAATTTCCCCATTCACCCTGGAAACACAAAGATGTATCAAGATCCATGAGAGAATTATTGGTGAGATAAAATGAAGAACGAGATCACTGAGTATACATTAAAGTGACTGGTATGTCAGAAAGTGAAGGCTAAGAGGTAGAAGTCTTATAGAGTGATGCAACCATTACCCATACCAGCATGGAAATGGGATAAACTCACCATGGAATTTGTCACCAGACATTCAAATACATCCAAATAAACAATGCTCTCTGGGTGGTTGTAGATCTTCTTACTAAGATGTCACACTTCATTGTAATTTGGGAGGCTTTTTCACAGGATAAACTAGCGTGGATATACATCAAATACATGGTGAGGCTGCATGGAGTTCCACTATCAATTGTATCTGATCGAGATCCAAGATTCACCTCTATGTTTTGGAAGATTCTTCAACATGCTCTGGATACTGAACTGAAAATCAGTATGGCTTATCATCTTCAAACTAATTTCCAATATGAGTGGATTATCCAAACACTTGAGGAAATATTAAGAGCATGCTCCATGGATTTCAAAGGAGGATGTCATCAACATCTTCTTCTTGTCGAGTTCTCATACAATAACAGTTTCCACTCAATCGTCCAAATGGCTCCTTATGAATCTCTGTATAGGAAGAGGTGCAGAATACTGGCATGTTGGGATGATGTTGGGGAGAGAAAACTTTTAGGTCCACAGATGGTCGATGAAATGGTGGATAAGGTTAAGACCATCCATCATCACATTAATGGTGCTCAAAGTCGACATAAGAGCTATTATGATAATTGTCGACGATACCTAGCTTTTGATTTCAGAGACATGGTATTCCTCTACATATCACTGTGGAAGAATGTTATAAGATTTGGGAATAAGGGAAATCTTAGTCCAAGGTACATCATCCCTTTTTAGATCCTTGATCACTTTGGGGTGGTGGCCTATCGACTAGAACTCCCACCGAACATATCTCAAATACATGATTTATTCCATGTATCTCTCAAGGGTAAGTGCATACCTGACCCATCACATGTACTCAATCCAGACGTGGTACCATTGGAGAATAACCTCTCCTATGAAGATAAAATGGTGAATATCTTATATTTTAGAGAAAAAATTCTACGAAAGAAGACAATGCCCTTCATTAAGGTGTTGTGGAAAAACCAAAAGTTTGAAGAGGAAACTTGGGAATTAGAGGAAGTGATAAAGTAGATCTTCCCATAACTATTTGGTGTGGGAAAAAGAAATTTTAAGGGTGAAATTTCTTTAGGGGGAGGATTGTAATGACTCAAACTTCCATTAATGAAAATTCATCTTGATCTAATTGAATTTCTTATTATGAAAAACGTTTATATAAAATATGAACATCCTTGGTTTTATGTTTTTCTATTTTAAAATACCATTAATAATATTGATCGTTGCAAATATATCCATTAAATGGTGATCACATGATTAGAATAAATATAGGGCTTTAACAAATCAAATTTACTAAGGCAAAGGCAACAATGGTCCCATATAGTATAATTTCCCCATACGAAGCCCATTTTTGGAGCTTGTAAAGGAGGTGGCATCATTTGGATTTTTCCTTGACCAAGCCCAAGCCAAGCTTCATCACGTTATGCTTGAGCAGAACTACCTACAGGAGAATGGGAAGTTGATAGATATTACCACTCGGGCAATGTTATCTGAGTCACCCCAAGAGTCAGTCACTATCCCACACCATACCCTTCGGTCTTATGCGGGTTTTATAAGGGGTTATGTAACAAGACCATAGAACTATGATTATGTGCATTGTTTTTGTATGTAATAAAGAATATACATTCATTATATTATTGTTACTTTGTAAATACTTTTTAATGAAAAAATCGTATTTTTAGTTTATATTAAATTATGAAATCTATTTTGATAAATTAATGGATTTTTGAATTAAAAAATATTTTAATAAAATTTTATTACTAAATTATTATTTATTAAATATAAATGATCATATAATTTTAATGAATATTATTTTAATTTGTATTATGGTTTGAAAGCTATTTTTTGTAAAAACCCATGAATTATTGATAAGTGTCGGCTTTTATTTTAAAATTAAAAAATGTAAAATATTTAGAAAATTATTTATATAGAATTAATATATTTTTTTGGAATAAAGATGTCGAAATTATCCAACATTAAATTTTTCTTAATTTTTTGAGGCAGTCAAATTTTTGAGTAAAAATCAAAGATTGCTTAAATATATAATCTGTTTTATAACATCATAATGACCCAATAGTGAAGAAATAAAATACTATAAACATTATGTTCAGCGAATATATGTTTTAACATTAAAATAACGTGATTTTAGGGTTTTTTATTTATTTTACAATACTTCAGTGGACCCTTCAAAACTTATAAAGCATTTTAACTTTTTAAATTGATTTCCTTGAGAGTGTGACTCACCTCCACATAAGGAACCATATTATTTTAAGATTTTTGGACATTTGACTTATAAAATAATTTATTCCACTCCCCTTTGGAAAAAACTAATTCAGAAAAACCATGGTTTGGTTTGTGGTTTTGATTAATTTAATGTGTGGTGTCCCAAACCTAAATAATAAAGAATTCTCTCTCTTTTCCTATATAAACTGACCCAAGATCCCACTTCCTCTTAACTCAAAGACTTTGGAGTTCATCCAACCTCTTTCCTCATCTATATAAAATCCTCACAAGTCTCTCCAACCTCCCAATGAGCTTTTCTCAAGCCCCTCCAAATCCTTTGGGGTCACACTTCCAAGTAAGGGATTTCTTCCTTTCTATTTTTTTTCAAATTTCATTATGTTGTTATGCCCTTTTCTGTTCAGTTAAAACTATTTGGATATGATTTCTCACCTCTCCCATACTTCACCATTTATTGTTTATTTATGATAGACCCCTTTTCACTCTCATTAATGCCTCCCATGTACACTTGTTACCGTGCCAAAATTCTGTAAGGAATTTCTCCCTCCTCGTTTACATTCAAGAAATTATTTTGTAATATGAATATAAATTAAGTTACTTATGTTGGGACATGTATATATATGACCCCTATTCTGTACATTTCATTTACATATGATGATACACCATTTTCTCTCTCATCAACCATTTTTATAAATTCTTATGTCACGTCGTTATGCTGTTGAAATTGCAAAACGATTTTCCAGGACAAAATAATTGTGTAGTGAATACCATGATCATTTCTCTATCAAGGGTATTCATAATTATTCACATTTACTTATTGATGGAATAGTTTTATGTATGAATTTCACATTACTTTTTCATAGAATAAATAATGATGTTTAATGAATCTATTTTGTATAATCGTGTGGAACACTTATTCATAAAATAAAATGATTAAGAAGGGTGCACAATGATAGTGCTCCAATGAATTGGGTAAAGATTAGTATCATGATATGTCTTGTGTAATGATGGTTTAATCATGATTATTCAAGTGAAATGAGGGTTTACTCATGCTCTATGTGAAATTATCCATGGATCATGCTAATACCATGTTAAGAATTGTTGTCACATTTCCATGTTATGATAATCATGTTATATCATGCCTTTATGTTCATGTTTCTTTTATGCTCCATTGATATTCATATTTCCTAACCTGTATTTTTTCATTATTTTATACCTTGTTTAATCTTTTATTGGGCCTTATATCTCACCCTTTTCTTATTCATCTCTTTAGGTTATCCCATGCAATGATATATACGAGGAATTTAGTGATCATGTAAAGGAAATATTCAGTAAAGATGTTTTGTTTAATGTTTTAAGTAATCATGTAATGTTTCTAATCCCCAAAGAAACTGCACCTCTATATCTTCCATGTTGTATCAAGTGAAGAGTTTATGTAATAAATCATGTTTAAGTGTGTGACAAAGAGAAGGTTTGTTATACCCTCACCCCCAACTACCTCAAAATGAATAGCTTAAAATATCACATGCATATTGTATATAAATTTCTAAATTGATGAATAATGGTAGAAAAAGGAATCCCCTTTTGATAAACATCACTCACTATGAGTAAAAAAGTCAAAATAAAAATCAAGAGGTTTATTTAACATCAACCATTTAAAACCAAGGTTATAAATAGGTCATTAGAGAAAAATGATTACTCATAATTCCAGGCCCTTTCACATTTCAAAAATCACCACTTTTGGCATTTCTTAGGAATCAATTTAAATATCAAATATTATTTAAAAAATCATATATACGCAAAAAATGTGGGTCTATAACTTTGAGATCCAAAAAATTAAAAAGGCCTACTATATCTATAAAAAACATTTTAAATAATTCATTAATGTGTTTTCATAGGGGTAAACCACAAACTAATTTCAATCCAACATTATAAATTCAAAAGAGAACCCATTTATAAATCATATTTGAGATTAACTAATCACTTTAAACCAATTTCCACATTAAAAAATATTTTTAATTCATTAAAAACTAAAAGTGAATCAACATCCAAAACACACAATTAGAATCATTTCCAATAGCCTCATAGGAAATTCAAAAAATCATAGAACTTAAAAACATTCTATTTTAATCATGACAACGTGTAATTTAAAAGATTCACCTTTTATAATAAGGTTAAAACAAAAAAAAAGATGTTTTAAATCATAACATAGATGTCATGTATATCCATACTTTCAAAAAAAGGATATTATAAAGGACAGTCTCATTTTTAATTCCAAAATTAATAATTTTCATAGAAATACCTATCATAAGGAGGTGAAAATTTAGACAAAAACCATTGTAAATCATCACCTTAAACAGAAACCACTGTAAAAGGATTTAGACGACATCTATAAACACTATACATCAAATATCCCTAAAATTTATCACAAGGGTTCTAGGGTTTATGGAAGAAGATAAAACAATGAGAAAATTGGGAAGAGAGGAATAAATAGGGAAACAGATGATGATTTACCTTGAACCCTCTTGATAATAACAATGTAAGGACCAAGGGTAAAGCGGTATGATGGTTGGACCTCCCTCATAATCTTCCAATGGTTAGATGACATGCTTGGGAGAAGAAAGGGGTGAAATCCCTTTAATCTTGAAATAGTCATTTTGGTAAAAATCACTTTTTTATGTTCTTTTAGGACGACCACGTGGTTTGGACACATGGTTTACAAAACCATGTTCCAAAAATTTCCATGACACTTTCTAATGTAGGACCACTTGTATGGTTTATAGATATCTCTATATAGTCTAAAAAACTATGTAGAATCCATTCAAAATGGATATATCCCTGGGATAGCCCCATCTGCACGAGCATAGCATGGTTACCCCTAATTATGATTTTAAACTATGATACACCCTGAAAACATATAAAACATAAAAATTATGACTCGATAATAACTAAGAACTAAATTACCCAAGATAACATAAAATGAAACACTTTAATATCTATTGTGACATGTCAGTGTAATAATTCACACCGCCATGAAAATTTCCATCCTTAGAAATTTTTGGTCTAAAATAGAAGGTGATAAGTAATTTTAGGTCTAATGAGGACCTATAAACTCGATTTGAAAGTTAATACAACCAATTAAGATCTACCAAAATTATTGAATTGATCATACAAAATAATTCCAAACATATTTAACAATATCATAAACTATAACAAAAAAAAGTCCCCAAAAGAATAATGAGACCTTACATGGTCACCCCCTACCCCCATTTAAACATCCTTTAACAATATCTATCTAAAGAAAATAACCTAGGGACACATTATTAAAACAACTAATCAACCATGTGAAAAAATATCTCTAAATCCAAAAGATATTATAAACCAATAAGAGGATGGAAAACAAAAATAATCCTAAAAAATAGCATAAGACATCACCTCATGTCACAATAAACATGAATAAACTAGGTTTATAAACTGAATCACCATCAGATGATAAATTCCAAATGACTGAATCCAAACACTAGATAGTATACAAAATAAACTATTGGATCACCCACCCTAGTTTTCTAATCAAGTACCCAAATTTCTTATCATGTACAAACATTAATAATCCCATAATATCAATAAAAACAATGTGTGGAAACCACCACACTCAATAAAGGTTCCCCTGAACAATCAGAACCATAAAAACAACACTTATATCCTATCATAAAATAATGAGGTGGACCAAAACAGAAACCAAAGAATTCATTGACAAGATATATTGAAAAAAAGAACCATGGTATTATAGAAAAAAAACATTCAAATCAATCCCCAAGAAATAAACCAAAAAATAACCAACCACTAGACTCCAAACAACAACAGTTGAAGCTATGAAGGCTCAATCTGGGAAAACCCAGGAAATGAAAGGTCCTAAAATACTCATCCACAAAATTATTAAATATGATATTTTTTATAAAAACACACCTTTAAAAACATATTATGTTTATTTAAATATAATCAAAAGAGAAAACTCTAGGAGAATTAAAAAATGAGGGAATATAATTCCTTAGATTCCAACACTAGAAACACAAAAGAGATCTATTCTTCCAATGAGAATTAACATTTTTCCCAAGATCTATCTTGTTATACTTATACACCTCACTCTACATTCTACCTTTATTCCCATATGATAGAACCAAGTCATAACCTACCACTAGTAACCAATATTTGTATGTTTCCACCTTAATGACATAATTGAGTACCTTCTAAAAATATTTCATCCTAGACAAAACTATTGTTGGATAAGAATATTGGTGAATACCACCTATGAAGAATTGATATTTCTCATAATAATTTAGGACTTGTTCTTGAGAGAGGAAGTCCAACTCTATGAAGTTATTAAAATACTCCCTTAATGATCCCTCACACATATAAAGAATTAAATCTCAATTTCTCTTTATAGTTTACACTATTGGGAAAGATCCACTAGATAAACACCATCCTAAAATATTCCAAATACATACCATCATGCAACATGGAAGGTACCATAGACTCCCAGAAAACATAGCTAAAACTAGAGAGCATGCTCACCAAATCTCTCACCATAGAATATTAATTTATTTTGAGGGAATTAAGTATTTCATTAATCCTTTTCCAACAACCTCACCACTTCAATCGGCCCATGATCTTAATATATGGAAAGAGGATTCCAATTCATGAATTCTAAGATGGTGTCTGAGAGAAAATAAATGTCAACACATACCAATCCACTTGTAATCTCGGAATATTTTGGAACATTATAAAATAAATTAACATTTTAAGTGGAATAATATAACCCATGAAAAGTTCAAATTCAATTCATTACATAAAAATAAAAAATATACCCCATAAAACACTTGGGATAAAATTATAAACATAAAAGCAGTAAAGAAAGTCACATCACAACACAACACAAAAACAAAATTTTCTTTTGAAGTCACCAAAATCCACTATAGAACACAAAAAACACACTCCAACAAGGTTTCCACTTGAAAACCAAGACAAATCCATTATTTGAAAAAATTTGAACCTTGGTGAAACACACATCACCCAACAATCCATTTTGCAAAATTATAGGTTAAATTTCATTCCATTTTGAAAATTCCATAATCCAATGAAATCACAAAAAAACCTTTCTTCCAAAATAAATTAAAATTTTATTTCTAAAAAAATTGACTCTTTAATTTTTAAATGATTTTGGAACTCCATATTAAAATCAATTCCTTTTGGGAATACCCAACAAAAAAAATAAAGCATCATTATTTTACATTTTACAAAAAATGCAATAGAGAAAAACATTTTAAAAAATAGCTTAGGTAAATAATTAAATTTTATCTCTTTCATGATCCATAAAAATAAAACATTCAATTTAGTCCTTTTATAAAATTTAACTATTTACCATATAAGAGTATTACAATCAATAATATCCAGGGCACCACAAAAATAATCAAGTATGTCTTACAAGAAATAGTGATCTACAAGGCTTGGCCCCATGGGTTGGGAAATCATGAACAAAACATGAAACATCCTCTATAAAGAGGACAAACCCAATTTGTATATGCTCTTCAAAATTTCACAATTCATGAAATGTAATCATCCATCTCAACTTATCCTCTAATTTTAGATTCCTTTCATTGGATTACCCCTAAAATAACTAAAATTATCAAATGGGTTCAAAAAATCATTAATCTACATCAAAATACATTAGAAAAAAATAAAAAAAAAATCAAATTCAGAATTCTAATAAAAAATTATCCTTGAATATTGAGTTGTAGGACATAAAAGAACTAGATAGATTCTATCTTCCCTTACCTATAAAGATTAGACAAACTTAATCTCATTCCTACCAAGTCATCCCCAACTAATAGAGGATTAGTTGATAATATTAGGCTCTCACAGTAAAACATATGGCTATGATTCCATTTGTTATCCAACCCATGTTTTCATCCAATTGGGACATGAATCTACTTTCCACAAGGCCCAAATGTATTTTCTTATCCCCACATGATAATAACTAGTTCATGGGCATCATAATACCTACCTTAAGAATTATTTTACCCAAAATCAAAGTTATAAGTTAGCATAAAATCAGCTAAAAGTTTGGTAATTATCTTCCTTATATTATTAATCTATAAAATATTAAACATATAAGAAACTAAAATAAATAAACATGTTAAATAGGATATCATCAATAATATTGATCCATACCATTCATATATAAATAATACATTTCCCTTAAAAATAATCATACTATATGAAATAAATATATATAACTAAATGAAGTTATATGGAAGATATTGTTGGCCAAGAAAACAATAACTGAAAATAAAACATCAAAAAAACAACTCGAAATGAGTTCAAGACCATCTTTATACATCCATTGGTTTCTCAACACCACTAAAATCACTTTACATCATCCACAAGAAACAAAATATGAATCCATATAAAACAAAACAAAAAACTATACACTATAATATATAGTAATTATCTAGAAATCACATTATTTCACCACCTTCCAAGACTATTAAATTCATTTCATAATGAAATTCTTAAATTTTAGTTTGAAAATATAACCATAACATAATATTTTGAAATATGACATATAAAAACTAAAAAAGTTCATATAATCCTTTAAAAACCATCTAATTTGTTTTCTTAATGAAATATATGATACCTTCAAAACATTACCACCATACTAAGTTATTCAAAAATCAAACACTCATTAAGATTTATAAAAATAAACCATTATATTATTTAAATGAAAAATATCACATGATAAACATTTAACCATCATAATACCTCTTTAAACCAAAACTACCATTTTGGAATCTACTTTAAAAACCCACAAATGGGGTTTTAAAATCAAAATACTTTTTTCAAACATCTTTGAAAATCATTTTCGAATGAAAATTATCAAACATGAACATGTAAATCATAACAAATAATGAAATACAATTATTAATAAATATAACCAATAAAATCCAGAAAAGGTATCCATAGAAATATATGAAATGGGAAATGATACAATCAAGAAGTAGATAAAAATATATGAAATCAATAACATATCAAGAAATCAAATGTGTCATGGGATATAATTAGGATCACTAACATGATATGCATCTAATAATTTAAATGTTTTCCACTCATAGACCAACTATCAACGTGTACTGAAATCCAGACCACATTTCATCCAATTATTCCACATAGTCTCCATTATAATGAAATAACCTTCCAAGACCTAGTGAATAGAATGAGTGTACAACTAATAATGGTATGTAAACCTACTATAGTAATGTAAATATATATCTCCCCATAATTACATGGGTTCTTATTATCTATAAAGAGGTGTGGTGAAATAAAATTCAATCAATCATTAGCACGCATAGAATAAGTATTGATTATCCATCACCCCAACACCCTTATAATTGATGAACCTATGTATCTCATGTATCTTCCTCATCAACCAGCATATTACCACACAAGGGGGGGAGAAGAATCATATATTAATAAACGAACCCCTATAAGGGGTAAACCATTCAAGGGGGGAACCAAGACATGTCTTTCACATCAATAATTTAAAACTAGGTTACCAAACATATCTTTAACACTAAAATAATACTCAGAATTCCTCTGCCTTTTACATTTCCGAAAACACCACTTTAGTTATTTCCTATAAATGATTATAAATATCACATCTCACTTATAAAATATCAAAAATTCCATAAAAATTATTTTCTACCACTTTAAAATCCAAAATATTTCCAAAGTCCAACCATTTATGCCAAAAACATTTTAAATAAACAACAAATGAATTTTCACAAGGGTTAAACCACACACTCATTTCAGAACAACATTAAAAATTCATTGAATAACCCGTTTATAAATCATTTTGAGGTCATCTCCTCACTCAAAACTAATTTCTACTTTAAAACATAGTTTCCACTAATTTCAATTTAGGAAATGATCCAAATATATTACACACCGTTAAATCCATTTTAAACAAAATACTTATTGGAATTTCAAAAAATAATAAAACATAAAAACATTCCATTTTAAAAATGAAACATTTAATTTAAAATATAAACCCTTTATTCAAATCCCAAAACAAAATTAATGATTTTAAATCATAACATGAAGGTCAAATATATTCTTACTTTTATAAAAAAGGGAATTCTAAAATCATAAAAACATTTTGAATTCCAAAATTAAACCATTGCATAAAAACACCTACCTTAAAGAGGTTGAAATTGAGATGAAATCCATTAGAACTAGTAAACTTCAATAGGAAGAACCCAAAAAGGGTGTAAAAAGTGTTTATAAACCATAGAAACCAAAAAACCTTATATATTCGGGGAATATAATATCATCCACATGGGTTATTGGTTTTTGAGATAAGATTAAACAAAGATAAAAAAATGGAAGAAATGGATAAAAAGGGAAGGGGAAGATTTCCCTTGAAATCATTTTAAAATCACCAAATAAGGATCAAGAATCATGAGGGAAGAATTTTAGATCTCATCCACGGGATACCAAGGGATAACTACTGTGTATAGAGGAATAAAGGGGTGAAATACCTTTGGGTCCAAAAGGGGTATTTTGGTAAA
Source organism: Viscum album (assembly GCA_963277665.1). Lineage (NCBI taxonomy): Eukaryota > Viridiplantae > Streptophyta > Magnoliopsida > Santalales > Viscaceae > Viscum > Viscum album. The sequence continues at coordinate 2,136,941,141 of OY728128.1, read as the reverse complement.
TATAAATTTTTACATTATTCTGGTTAGGCTACATAGTTTGGTTGCATGGTTCCACTGCCTAATAGAATATCACTTACATGGCTTCTCAGACACTCCACATGATTTGATAAACTACATTGAAGCTATGAAAAATGTATTTTTTCCCAGGAAAGACACCTACACATTGACACTGAATGGTTTCCCCTAACCATGCGTTCAAACCATGTTACACGTGTAAAAAATCTAAAACATCAAAATTATAGCACAAAAAGAAATATGACCTAGAATTACCTAATATAACTTAAAATAAGATGTTTTAGTATCTACTGTGATATATGTAGGAACCAGGAGTGCAGTGGAAGCCCCAAACAGGTGGGATTTTAAAATGGTTCCACTGACGATTGAAGTAAACTTGTCGACGTCGGTGAACAACATCCCGGTATTAGTCGAGGACCACACGTGAAGGATTTTAAGCACAAAATAAATCATTAAAATACCTAGTTTAGATGTGAAGTCGCGTAAAATGTCGTCTCATCATTGGAGATCACTGGTTGAAGAATCCAAAGTCGAATTCTTATAGATCACCCACACATGCTTCAAGGAATCATTGGGAGCATCGTTCGTCTTAATCTGAGTTCTATCATGGAATTGTGATGCCACCTTCGACACTCCAATGATCACCACATCGCTTCACTAGCGATTCTTGAGAGAGAGCTCCATCTGATCTCCTTGGATCCAGATCCTCTCTATCTAGATTATGGGAGAGAAGAGAAGAGAGAAAAGCACCATGAATAGTATTTAGAAAAATCCCCTCCTCTTCTATTTATAGTGCTTAATTAAAATACTTTGTATATCCTCACTGGCCCCGGATACTTAATGCACTATCAATGAAATTTTATGACTACTAAACTGAGTCATAAATATTATTATCTTTCACTTTTAATGTATTAAAATATATTATGCGATAATAGTTGAGTCATTAACTCGACTCATCACTCCCATTCATATTAATTAAACCTAAAAAATTTTAATATTCGTCAATTAATATTTTTATGTATTTACTTAAAATTATTAAATACATTTAATAAATAAATTCAATACACATTATTCTAAACTCGAATAATATGAATTTATTTATTTCATTCGTTATCATTTAACTTTGGACAAATCCCGAACCCTTATGGCGGGGCCCACTATGTCCAAAAATATTATTCGACTGAATATGGAAGATTCTTGAATACGCTATTGTGTGTGACCCTATAGGCCCTTATTTCAATAGCAATTAATAGTATTCAAAGACCAAAAGTAGGATCTAGCATCCCATCATGGCCCCTAAAGAGATAAGGATTGTCACAGCCGTGAAAACCAACCTACGAACATGAACTGTGTAATATAATCTCTTTGTCAGTAATATCTCATAAATCAAGACGCACTCTCATGTCATCACCCTTTTCTTTCTTTTTTGTTTGTTGATGTAAATGGATGGATTTACCCTCGACTACCATGGTCATGGTCTTATAAAGCTACTGTCGTCCATATCAAAATGGCCTGAGATATATTACTTCCAAAACCCAGAAGAGACAAATCCTTTCTTGACTATTCAACCATTTCCATGCCACTAATGATGCACCCAACACAAACTCCCTCGCCAGGACTTCATTTCCATGGTTTTAGTCTTGCATAAAAGTATGAAATCAAATGAAACATATTGGTAATGATCTCAATTCAGGATACCATTACACGTGATTGTAGATAGGAACGTCCAATGACCCCCAAAACATGTGAAGTTCTTATTGGAGGTTCAGTTCTCATGATCTCACTACTAGAGATCACCAAGTGAGAACTTCATGAGAAAACAACTCGATGCTTATGAGCCCCCAGCACCTGATGGCCAAACTTCTACTATGTCCAATCGGTAAGATGTATCTAGACCATAAAACATGTATTTAAGATTAATATCATAGTATATAGGGGTTCTCATTATATCCTGGGAACTTCTATAACCTTTTGATACGACAATTAATCTTTGGACATTACCATTTCAATAGTGGATGAAAAACACTCTACACTATAATAGTAAGATGAAATCATGAATATCTAACTATATACATGATATGGTAATCAAAAGAACATAATAGTTGGGTCTAGGGAGCCCTCTATTTCAACACTCCCACTAGCACTAGAGCCAACTTACTAACCAAACATTTTAGCTAATAACATGATGAACATCATGTTCCTAATGAGTAGCGTCTTTAGCTACTGGGTTCACTATGGTTTCATCACTTGGCTAATCTGCTATTGGAACCTTATATCATTGAGTAAAACTTCTCAGGAGATGGTATCCCGAGTATATAACATTTTGTTCCCTATCATAACATGACATATTGGCTAGTAAAAATATCATAATCATCATTATGATAATACTTTTCTCACCAGGTGAAATTCATGGAACATGAACAATGTTTTTCATTTAACTGCTTCTTAGATATCTTAGATGCCGTAGCGTACTCTATCTTTGTCAGTATAGCTCCCACTGGCTTATATGATCTTGGCTCACTCATTGTCTTTAGCCCAACGGAAGTAATAGATCACATTGATCTATGGAAGACTAGTTCGTATCCCTAAAAACTAGTATCCTTTCTTCTTGTAAAAACCTGTAAATTTCAAGGAAATTTTTTTTCTTTAATAATTTGTAATTTTACGAGTCTGTGATTTCTGACGGCGCCTGATTCCGAGGCCCGGAGTTCCTGGAATGATCCGTCGAAGTTTTGTTAAACTTAAATTAACGTGCGTAAGCAGTTTTCCTGAAAAAGTGTAATAACTCTTGAACGATTGCTTGGATCAGAAATCTGAAGGCACCATTGCGCTCAGGATGGTAGGATTACCCTAGGCATGACTTAAGTTTAGTCGGCACGGGCCTCCTATGAGAAATCCCAAAAATGGATTAACCGTAAATAAAATAATTAAATAAATTATTTTATTTTTCAAATGCTTATAACTCACAAACAATAGCTCGGATTAAAAATCAGAGACCACTGCTGAACTCGTGAGGGAATGCTTTATTTAATAAGATACTAACTTTGGCCGATGCGGGCCACCAGAAAAAGATTTTGGCCAGAAATAAAATAATTAAATGATAATTATTTTATTGTAAAATTCATAACTTCTAAACGGTAACTCGGATTGAAAATACGAGAGCACCTTTGGGTTCTTTGGGGCGTGTTTTACCTCAGAAAAGCCTAACCATCACCGCAGTGGGTCGAGGGTGACTGATATTAATTTTCCAAACTTTTTTTCGGGTACGTTCCATAAATGTACGTTTGGAATTTTATAACTTTTGAACCGGTGCTCGGAATTGAAATCCAAGAACACCGATGAACTCGCAGCGCTGGTATTCAATTAAGGGGACCTTTACTACAGTTGTGTTTTATGGGGGTTGAAAGTTAATTTTTGGGGATTTGTATAAAAAAATGGTTGTGCACCATTTTATTTATTTGGGTGGTTATATCTTCTAAGAGGAAATTAGGGGTGGGGCCCACACCCCACATAACCTCCGATGGGAGGATATTTTTTGAGGTGGGGCCCACACTAGTCCTAACCATCCACCTCCCTTATACCCCCCTTTAACACTCCCTTGCATTTAAATGTGCCAACTCCCCCCTAATTAAGAGATCTCTTCACATTCTCCACTCCCATTAATTATGCCAACACTTTATTTTATTAAAGTGGTTATAATTTTGAATTACAGGGGTTAATAAAATAATAGCCGTAGTCTATTATGTTAGTTTGGGACTTTCATTGTATAAAGAAGAGTTGGGACAGAGATCTTGAGAAGGAGAGAAAAGTGTTCCTCTCTTCAACAAAGAACGTCTTTCTACCTCGATGAAGAACGCTCTGCAATTCGAAGAACATGAAGTCGCCAACGCCGATTCCTCCATGGATGCACCCCGACGTCCACGGAATCGATGTCCGATCTCCGCAACACCCGACGTGCGATGGAAATTATCGAGGTAGGGGAATATTTTTTGTTTCACATTTAAGTGGTTTTATCTCACGAGCATAAGAGTTTATTTATATTCTGTTTTTATAATTTATTCCTGAATAAATTATACCTTTGACGTAGTTGAAAACAAGTGTTTGATTATTGACAATGGATAACGACTAATGTGGAGAGCGCGGGCCGAACAAACACGGCCCGATGACCCTCCGCTGGTTGTTTGTTTGTGGGCGGAGTCGGGGCGGCCGATGCGAGGGTGAGGCTGAGATAACGACACAAGCAGGAAATCGTAGGTAAGCGGCCGGTACGGCAGTCCAACGATATGATTGAGCGAACAGGAGGCGCAACTGTCCGGAGGCGGCGGGTGCGCATGACCCTTGGCGGGATGGGTTTCATCCGCGGCTGAATATTTGGGTTGAGGAGGCGTGATTTTGGGGAAGGAGTTTTATTTATTTATTTTTGAGTGTGATGAATCGAGATGAATGAAATAATATTGGAGAGAGGATAGAAAATAAGAGAAATAAATTAAAAGGAAAATAAAAAGAGAATGAAGAAGATATGTATAAAGGGAGGCGTTACCCACACGTAGCAAAACCTTAAGCGTGAATTTCAAATGAGATTGGAGAGAGAATTTCCAATCAAATGAATTAATAATAATAATATATTATTATTATTATTTATGGTTGTCAAAACCATAATTCGACCCTAACTTCTTCGTGCGATCTCGATTTCACGAACCTTCAGCGGTAGTGATACCCTGACTTCGAGATGGAATTTATGAGCCCAATATTGGATGTCTTTTTTGGGTTTTTGGATCGGGTACCAGAAGGGCTCCGAAAATAATAGATTGTATATTATTATTAAATATTTGACCCGCCATAACTCATGTGTGCGATGTCCGATTGGATTGACGTCATTGGCGATGTAATCCTATCTTTAATACGGTCGGTTCAAGTCTAATGTTGGATACTAAATTCGGGTTCATGGCTCGGGCCCACGAAACACCGAATATTATTATTATTATTATTAATACGGATTCTTGTATCAGACATATCTCTCTCATACGGTGTCGGAATGATGAACCATCTGCGATGTTGCGACCCTGGAATTAAGAAGGATGTTTCAAGACCAATTTTGGATATTTATGTCGAGGTCAAGGCATGGGCCCCACGAGTCCCGGTTCGCGCCTGTTGCGATGAAATGAAACTTTTTCACCGCCTATCCATTTTATACCAATGGGTAGTCCATCACGTGTGTTTTTTCATATGGATCGCAATGGTGTGACTGGTTTGGTTAACCGGTGTCATTTGAAGTATGAGCAGGTTGGTTCAAACTCGAACCCAACCAGGCCCTCGGAGTGGAAACACTTATAACATAAGAACCGGACGTCCGATTGACGTGCCGTTGACTTTGTTGGATTCCTCTTGATGAGACGGTTCTTCTGGAATACTTCAACTGAGGTTTGGATGTAGTTGGAATATGTCTGGGTTGGATTGTACCCGAAATCCAATCGGGCCCCTGGAACGGAAAAGCGGATAACTTTTAGACCGGATGACCATTTGACGAACCATCAGCGGCGTTGGTGATCACGTTGAGAAATGGTCCCTATGAGTATACCATATGTGAGCTGGAGGTATAGTTGAGATATGGCCATGTTGGTTCGTACACAAAACCAAACGGGCCCCTAAGACTAAAAGGCTAATAACTCAAAGATCGGGCGTCCGATTGGCGCGTCGTTTGTTGCGTTGAGACCCCTATGACGAGGCTGTAAGAACCCAGTTTTTTCTACGGAAGACTTTGGAATTTTCTTGATGATATTCCAGAGTAGCGCCTTCAGATGGCGTGTGATTCCGAGCCCCAGAGTGGCCGGAATTGAGTTTTTAGTGCGTTCACACTGGAAACACCAAATAAATGGGATAACTCCTAAACGGTGCACCGGATCAGGGATCCGAGTGTACGTATGGGCCCAAAATGGGGTTTTTACCCTAGGAATGACATAAAACATGTCGGCGCGGGATGTTTGGACCCCTCACTCACTTTCGGAAGGTTAAACTGATAAATTAATAAATTAATTTATTCGTTTAATGGAGAAATGATAGTATCTCTTAAACGGTGGCTCGGATTGGAAAACCAAGTGCAACTTTGAGTTCGGAGCGTTCCGTTTACCCTAGGAGAGATATAAGTTTCGCGGGCGCGGGCCGTCCGTGAAAATGGCCCCAGGGGCGTTTTCGTAATTTGGCGCCCTCGGGCGTTGAGTTTTATAACTTTTAAATGGAAGCTCGGAATTAAATTCTGAGACCTCCGTTGTGCTCGGAAGGTGGTTTTTACCCTAGGCGAGGCTTAACCTCGACCCTGCTGAGGGTTCGGGTTCGGGCCGACGGGCGGGTGGTTAAGCGTTTTGTATTTAAACGCTTAACGCACCCCCCCTCCCCCCCCCCATCTTCTTCTTCCCCACCTGGAGAGCAGCAAGGAGGAACTCCTCCCTCTCCTCCTCCAGCTCCGGTGAGGCGACTCCAGCGAGGTGCAGTGATGCCGGTGGATCGACGCGAAGCTCCGGGCAAATCCCAGCGAGGTAGTAAGTTTTGTTGCGTTTTTATTTACGAACCTCCCTTTGAGTTCGAGTATATGTATCAATTTGTTGTTTGTTCTTCGAACAAATACCATAATCTTGTAGTGGATTTTATGATCTTTCTGACGCATATTTCGGATTTTAATTCCGAGTCCTGAGCTTTTCACGGATGTTCGTCAAAGTTTGCGGGTTTAATTTTGGTTTCCGGCCGGTTTTTGGTTGTATCAGCAGGTTCCGGCGGTGCGGCGTTTTCCCAGGGCGGCGGTAGCTCGGGCTTCAGGAAGTGCGGCCGTGGCTCAGTCTTCAGGCGGTGCGGTGGAGGCTGCTGCGGACGGCGGCGAGGAGGGGTCTCGAGAGGCTTCGGGCGAGCACGACGGCAGGCAGCGGTTTCGGCCGCAGGGCAGCGGCGGTCGGTCGGGGCGCGCGGTCGGCGAGCAGGGGCGCCAGCGGGGTCGTCGCCCACTGGCGGCGACTCGAGGGAGCAAGGACCCGCATGCTACGGGTCCTATTGGCGCGACACGGAGACCGGAATCGGCCGGTCATCTGGGAACAAAACCGGACCCGAGGCAGGTCTGGTTCGGCTGGAGTGGGCCGCGGCCAGCCGGCCGCGGCGGTTCGGACCGGGCCGGCCGGGGTGAACCGGCCCAGTTGGCCCCCTTATATTCGGGGGGCCGTTACATCCCAACGGAGCGTCCGTTTGACGCGCCGTCTGCAGTAGTAGATCTGTATCGACGAGACGGTCTTTGGGAGATGGTTTCGGGAATTTTTAATTCCTGAAACGAGGGGCTTCGGTAGCACGACTCGTGCGTTAAGTAAGTTTGGCGTGTTTCTGGGTGTCTTGTTTTGAGCGGCACGGACGCGTCCGACGTCCGATTTAAGCCCCGTCAGTGGAATTGGAACCCTGGCGTCGAGGCGGAGGTTTCCAAATCAGTTTCAGGCATTGAGACTAGATTTGAGGTGTGGGCCCCACGCCCGTCTTTCGAGCTGCGTGCAGCATTTCACGCCTTTCTCACCGGGCGTCCGTTCGGGGCGTGCGGGAAGTTGATTCTGGATGTTTTTCCGAAGGGATTGCAATGGTGTAATCTGCCCGCTCTAATTAGGCATGATGGTGCGGGGCCCACGAGGGTCGTTTGGGCGTCGACGGTGATTTTCCGCTTTATCACCGGGTGTCCGTTTTGGACAAGTGAATAGTCCATTTCGTGTACTTTTTTGAGAGGATCGCAATGGTGCGATCCGTTCGTTGAGTTTCGAGACCAATATGTGGGTCCCACGTAGCACCTCTCATATGCGGTGCGCCGGGACGTACCTTTTTCTCCGGATATCCGTTGCACTCATGTGGGTAGTGCTTTTGACATGTTTTCCTGAGGGGATCGCAATGGTGCGATGTGCCCGACTGTTTTTGGGGCCAACGCTTGGGATCACAGGACATCGTTCAGGCGTGAGGCAGTGTTGGTGACTTTTCCGTTGGATATCCATTGGAGGTGAGTAAGTAGTTGATCTCGCGTGTTTTTTCGCGAGGATTACAACAGTGCGATCCATTTGGTTGTGCGGAGCCTCTTGCACGACCTTGTTAAAAGTGGAAGCATGAAAGGTGCTCTAGTGGTGGTCCGTCCTACCATGTTTTTAGCGAACCCTTGGCGTGTGGTCGTGCACTCTTGGGAGAGTGATATAAATGATTCACGAGATGTGGTTGGTCGTGCCTGAGCCTTTGAGGTGGAGTTGGTACGTCATGCCTTTGCGTTGACACTGGGTGTCGTGGGCACGATAGCCTTTGGGCTAGAACGAGGTATACTCAGGGAGTATATGGGGGCGCTTGGAGGTACATGCGGTTTGTACCTGAGACTGTTTGTGCGCTTGGTTGGGGTTTGACTTGGGGCCACACGTCGTGTGGGCCCAAGTGCCTGCTGTGTTCTGCTTCGCGTACTTGGACCTCTCGCGGCGTAGAGGGTCCTTTTGTCCCCATTTGTTTGACTAGAAGGGTGGAGTTTATTTCCCCTGGCTTTGTGCTCTTTTTTTGACCAATAGAGTTGAGTGGTCTCCCCCTGGTTTCGTTCTCGATGGATTGGCCGGTAGCGGTGCTATTGACACCCAGTGAAAAGTAGACGCTACACCTCTTTTGGGTGAGTTGTTCTGGAGTTGGGAGGTTGCGCGATAACAACTCCATGATCGGTTGGCCAGTGTCGTACCATCCAGTGGAGATGGCCAGAGCAGTTCTGAGTTTGACCCTCCAGCGGGGCTGGGCAGTGGGTTACTCATCAGATTCTAGGGTCTACCCTCTAGCAGAGACTGGGCTGTGGGTCACCCGACGCTCTTAGGGTCTACCCTCTAGTAGAGACTGGGCAATGGGTCACCCGACGCTATTAGGTTCTACCCTCCAGTAGAGACTGGGCAGTGGGTCACCCGACGCACTTAGGGTCTACCCTCCAGTAGAGACTGGGCAGCGGGTCACCCGACGACCTCTTAGGGTCTACCTGCCAGTAGGGATGGGCAGTGGGTCACCCGTCGTCTAGTTCCAGGTCTACCCTCCACCAAGGTTGGGCAGTGGGTCGCTTGTCGACTTATTCAAGGTCTACCCTCCAGCGGGGCTGGGCAGTGGGTCGCCTACCCTCCAGCGGGGCTCGGCAGTGGGTTGCTGGATGATATATTATGGTTTACCCTCTAGCAGGGCTGGGCAGTGGGACACCTGTTGGCATTCCAGGCTCAGTCCTTTCTAATAGGCTACTCTGTGGCTTTCCTCCGTGACCACCAGAGCGGGACCCTTGGTTGTACGGGTTGGTGATGGAATGACTTTGACTTTGAGAATACCTCTTGACTGTGTGGCAGGGATGATTTTTGGTTGACGTTCCCCCAGAACACTCAAGTACGAGGATCTTTCCCCCACCGAGACGCGTCCTTCTGACGCGATCTAAAACCGTGCGGGCGAGTCAGTTCCGCCCAAAGCGGATAGTGTCGAGGTGTGGTGATTGAGCCCCTTGGCTTGCGGTTTGGGGAAGACGTGCGGGATACTAGGCATCGATGGTGTTTCTTCTGGGACTGTCGGTGACTCATTTTCTTGGGCTGAGCTACGGGACAGAGATCCCCTTACGATGTTGTTCGGGTTTCTTGTTGAGCATACAGATATGTATATACCTTGTTTCCGGTACCCACTTCTTCGGTTTGGTTACTCTCCTTCCAGGAGAGGCGAAGATGCATGGGGTATGCCACGTGCTTTCCATGTCTAGCTTCTCGTGGTTGGACAAGTCTACTCTCCTGCTATAGGTAGCGAAGACTCGACGGGAAGTTCATCTTCTCACCATTTCCAGCTCCTTGTGTCTGGACGAGTCTACTTTCCTTCCTCTTGATGGGTTAATCTGGACTCCTTACTGTACTCCTTACTGCCCTCTCGGTTGTGCTCCCTTAATTTTCTCTATTCGCTCTATTGCTCACCCTTCGGTACCTCCTCTGTTGCTCCCTCGAGCCTTTGGGGTATCCTACTGAGTATTTTTATACTCACCCCTGCTTGGGATTTTCCCCCACTTGGTGTGCCCTTACAGAAGACGGACAGGTTGGTCGTGACCTCAGTGGAGCATAGGAGTTCGGGGCTTGGACCGCGTGCGGTGGTCATAGCTGGGATCCATGTGGGAGACCCGTCAGCAGTTTCTTTTTGTTTACCTGTTGCCGGGTTGTGGCACATTTTCTGGTTGGGCGCGTGTTTTTCCCCTTTTTCCCTTTTCAGCACTGTACTTTGTACTGTTAGAGGTCGATGCACATTGTGGTTTATATATAGTAGATTTCCTTTACTTTCCTTGTCTTTACTTTTACTCTGCACTGTTGCATTGAGTTTGCTGCGTGTGTGTGTACAAGTACTTAGGCAAAGGCCTCCTTGAGTTATTGTGCCTTCGGTGCTGGTCGCTAGCCCCTGACCTAGGGAGACGGGCTTGGGGTAGTTGCGGCTCGAGCCTGGGTAGGGTCGGGTCGTGAAAAAGTGGTATCAGAGGTGGTTCATTCCTTGGGACGCTGTTCAGACATCCCTAAAAGAGGAATTGGTTGGGATTTAGGGAAACAGTGTTAATTTGTCTCGAGAGCGGCTCTCAGGCTAGGGAGTCCAATGATGGTGCGGCGGCTGACGTATCCATTCAGCAGGACCTTGATAACCCTCTTGTCGACTCGGCATGCTGAGACACTTGTTGTAGGGAAAATTTGTGTGTGCATCACATAGGACTGAGTCTTGAATGTCCTTCTTGAGTCAGCTCCCCATCGTTGTTGTTATTGGTATATACATATACACTCATCTCACCGCGGCACTCCTTGATAATATTCAGGATGTCTCCGCGAAGACAGCCATTCAGGATACCAGTTTTGGTTCGTGACAACGACCCTGTGAGCTATGAAGCCACAATCCAGGACCCATCATGTGATCCCTTTCTCTAGGTGGGCCGGTAGCAGCAACCCCACTTGTTGAGCAGCAGACAGTTTCAACAGAGTAGGTTGAGCTTGAGCACAGGTTGAGCACCCTCCGTGAGTTCCAGCAGTAGAGGCCGCTGAGGTTCAGTGGTGAGCCAGACCCTCAGGTAGCAGAGGGTTGGCTAGAGGCAGTGGTTAGCATTTTCAGGCATGTGCAGGCGCTGATAGATCAGAGAGTGGCTTTGGCAGCTAGCCTTTTTCTTGGATCATCATGGCGTTGGTCGAGTCTGGTGACTCGGTTTCATGACGAGTCGTCACTTTCGTGGGGCGACTATCAGTTGTTGTTCTTTGAGGAGTTTTTCCCCTCCTGCTTTCAGTCCTTTCGGATTCAGGACCTCCTAGAGTTTCAGTAGGGAGGGATGACGGTATCTGAGTACGCTACTAGTTCTGCAGACCGTTCACACTTTTACCTAGACTTGGTCTATCATTACAACATCCGAGCGCGGAAGTTTGAGCAGGGTCTCCACCGAGAGATTCATGTTGTCATAGTACCCTTTGGAATTTCCACTTATGCTGAGGAGCTAGAGCAGGCATTGGTGACAGAGATCTTCCTGTCACGTTTTGCGGTTGGTAGTGGTAGAGGGCATGACGGAACCGAGACATCTGTCGTAGCTAGCAGGAGCCGGATGACAGAACCTTGATGCAGGTGGCCTTCCCACTGCCGGTTTCAGAGACGTGGTCGTATACTGCTGTGCATAAATGGCGCAGGGCCTCAGCTGAGGATGCCCTTATGTGAGTGGATCCCAGGCCGTGGTCGTACACCACAGTGGTACCGAAGGGCACCAGGGTAGCCTAGAGAAGGTCGGTGTAATTCTTGTGATGGGAAAGGTCACTTGGCATGAGAATGCCCGACCTGAGTTGCGGAGAGCTCCGGGCAGGCAGCAAGTGCACCACCACGGCAGAGGCGGCGTCGTGATCAGAGTAGAGGCCAGAGAGGTGGTGCTAGCAGAGGAGCGGGAGGAGCTGGTAGTGGGGGATGATGTTACGAGGCCTTGCCATCACCACTAGGCGGTCCATGTCAGGCTCCGGGAGCTGACATTTGGGACTACAAATAGCCGCGAGCTTTGAATGTCTATGATCTTGCAGGGCATGGGATGGTGAGAGGTACCCCTTGTGACTCTTCTACTTCTTGCAGTAGAATTGTTAGGATCTGTGTGTGAAAAGATTTTCTTTATGATCCTTGTTTGAGGTGTTACCAGGGTGACGCAGGGCATCGGGTGTAACCCTGTGTTGGTAAGGAAAAAGGCGTGAGACCTTTTCCTTTAGTCGATGGTGTTGACTCCTTCACTTCCGAGCATGTAAGAGAGTCTTAGTTGAGAGACATCGACTGTGAAATCTTGTGTGACCAGATATCCTTGGGTGCTTAACCATATGGAAATTCTGAAGGAGGGAATCATCGGGCCTTGTCTCATGCCCGAGCGGTGATTCCTATCGCGGCGTACGACGTAGAGGTTTGACCGGGGAGGTGAGCTACCCCCGAGGGCCTTCGGGCCGTTTGAGACCGTGCAAAGGGATGGAGAGGTTCCCTACCGCCTTGCCCTAACCCCAATTTCTGGAGTGGGTGCACGACATCAGAAAGGGCCGACCTTGCGTGAACAGATCGATCCTTTGGTCTGTGTGCGGTGAGGCAGAGCTATGCGTGGGTTCTTCTGGGTATGGGAAAGCCAGGTGTGGGCTTAGTACCCTGTGTTGCTCCCTAGTTTTTCTTTTCGGGGATGAAAATATTGAAGGATGGAATGATGTAAGAACCCAGTTTTTTCTGCAGAAGACTTTGGAATATTCTTGATGATATTCCAGAGCATCTCTTTCAGACGGCGTGCGATTACGAGCCCTGGAGTGGCCGGAATTGAGTTTTTAGTGCGTTCACACTGGAAACGCCAAATAAATGGGATAACTCCTAAATGGTGCACCAGATCAGGGATCTGAGTGTACGTATGGGTCCGGAATGGGGTTTTTACCCTAGTAATGACATAAAACATGTCAGCGCGGGATGTTTGGACCCCTCGCTCACTTTCGGAAGGTTAAACGGATAAATTAATAAATTAATTTATTTGTTTAATGGAGAAATGATAGTATCTCTTAAATGGTGGCTCAGATTGGAAAATTGATGGAACCGTTGAGTTCGGAGCGTGCCGTTTACCCTAGGAGGGGTATAAGTTTCACGGGCGCGGGTCGTCTGTTAAAAATGGCCATGGGGGCGTTTTCGTAATTTGGCGCCCTCAGGCATTGAGTTTTATAACTTTTAAACGGAAGCTCGGAATCAAATTTCGAGACCGCCATTGTGCTCAGTAGGTGGTGTTTATCCTAGGGGAGGCTTAACCTCGACCCTGCTGAGGGTTCGGGTTCGGGCCGAAGGGCGGGTGGTTAAGCGTTTTCTATTTAAACGCTTAACTCACCCCCACCCTCTTCATCTTCCCCGCCTGGATAGCAGCAAGGATTAACTCCTCCCTCTCCTCCTCCAGCTCTGGCGAGGCGACTCTGGCAAGGTGCAATGATCTCGGCGGATCTACGCGAAGCTCTGGGCGAAGCCCAGCGAGGTAAGAAGTTTGGTTTCATTTTTATTTACGAACCTCCCTTTGAGTTCGAGTATATGTATCAATTTGTTGTTTGTTCCTCGAACAAATCCCATAATCTTGTAGTGGATTTTATGCTATTTCTGACGCATCTTTCGGATTTTAATTCCGAGTCCCGAGCTGCTCACGGATGTTCCTCCAAGATTACAAGTTTAATTCTGGTTTCCGGCCGGTTTTGGGTTATACCAGCGGGTTCCGGTGGTGCGGCGTTTTCCCAGGGCGACGGCAGCTCGGGCTTTCAGGAGGGCGGTCGTGGCTCGGTCTTCAAGCGGCGTGGCAGAGGAGGCTGCGGAAGGCGGTGAGGTGGGGTCTCAGGTGGCTTCGGGTGAGCGCGACGGCAGGCAGCAGTTTCGCCCGGAGGGCAGCGCGCGGTCGGTCGGGGCGCGCGGTCGGTTAGCGGGGCGCCAGCGGGGTCGTCGGCCACTAGCGGCGACGTGAGGGAGCAAGGACCCGCATGCTGCGGGTCCTGTTGGTACGACATGGAGACCGGCATCGGCCGGTCTTCTGGGAATAAAACCGGACCCGAGGCGGGTATGGTTCGGCTGGAGTGGGCCATGGACAGCCGGCCGCGGCGGTTCGGACCGGGCCGGTCGGGGTGAACCGGTCCTGTTGGCCCCCTTATATTCGAGGGGCGTAACATCCCAATGGTGCGTATTTTTGACGTGACATCTGTGATAGTAGATCCGTATCAATGAGATGGTCTTTGGGAGATGGTTTTGGGAATTTTTAATTCCCAAAATGAGGGGCTTCGGTAGCAGGTTTCGTGCGTTAAGTAAGTTTGGCGTGTTTCCGGGGGTCTTGTTTTGAGCGGCGCGGACGCGTCCGACATCCGATTTATGCGCAGTCAGTGGCATTGGAACCCTGGCGTCGAGATGGAGGTTTACAGGGTAGTTTCAGGCATTGAGACTAGATTTGAGGCGTGGGCCCCACGGCCCGTCTTTCGAGCTGCTTGCAGTGTTTCACGCCTTTCTCACCGGGCGTCCGTTCGGGGCGTGCGGGCAGTTGATTCTGGATGTTTTTCCAAGGGGATTGCAATGGTGAAATCCGCCCGCCCCAATTCGGCACGATGGTGCGGGGCCCATGAGGGTCGTTTGGGCATCAACGGTGATTTTCCAGCTTTATCACCGGGTGTCCGTTTTGGACAAGTGAATAGTCCATTTCGTGTACTTTTTTGAGAGGATCGCAACAGTGTGATCCGCTCATTGCGTTTCGGGACCAGGATGCGGGTCCTACATAGCACTGCTCGTGTGTGGTGCGTCGGGACGTACCTTTTTCTCCGGATATCCGTTGTACTCATGTGGGTAGTGCTTTTGACATGTTTTCCCGAGGGGATCGCAGAGGTGCGATGCGCCCGACTGTTTTTGGGGCCGAGGCTCGGGATCACGGGATGCCGTTCGGGAGTGAGGCAGTGTTGGTGACTTTTCTGTCGGATATCCGTTGGAGGTGAGTAAGTAGTCAATCTCATGTGTTTTTCCGCGAGGATTACAACGGTGTGATCCGTTTGATTGTGTGGAGCCTCTTGTGTGATCTTGTTAAAAGTGGAAGCATGAAAGGTTCTCTAGTGGCGGTTCGTCCTACCATGTTTGTAGTGGACCCCTGGTGTGTGGTTGTGCACTCTTGGGAGAGTGATATAAATGATTCACGAGATGTGGTTGGTCGTGCCTGAGCCTTTGAGGTGGAGTTGTTACGTCACGCCATCGCATTGACACTGGGTTTCGTGGGCACGATATCCTTTGGGCTAGAACGAGTTATACTTAGGGAGTATACGGGAGCACTTGGAGGTACATGCAGTTTGTACCTGAGACTGTTTGTGCGCTTGGTTGGGGTTTGACATGGGGCCACACGTCGTGTGGGCCCCAAGTGCGTGTTGTGTTCTTCTTCACGTACTTGGACCTCTCACGGCGTATAGGGTCCTTCTGTGCTCGTTTGTTTGACTAGAAGGGTGGAGTTTATTTCCCCTGGCTTTGTGCTTGTTTGTTTGACCAGTAGTGTTGAGTGGTCTTCCCCTAGTTTCGTTCTCGATGGATTGGCCGGTAGAGGTGCTAGTGACACCCAGTGATGGAGTAGACGCTGAACCTCTTTTGGGTGAGTTGTTCTGGAGTTGGGAGGTTGCGCGACACCCACTCCGTGTTCAGTTGGCCAGTGTTGTACCCTCTAGTAGAGATGTCCAGAGCAGTTCTGAGTTTGACCCTCCAGCGGGGCTGGCCAGTGGGTTACTCATCGACTTCTAGGGTTTACCCTACAGCAGAGACTGGGCAGTGGGTCACCTGACGCTCTTAGGGTCTACCCTCGAGTAGAGACTGGGTAGTGGGTCACCCGACGCTATTAGGGTCTACCCTCCAGTAGAGACTGGTCAGTGGGTCACCCGACGAACTTAAGGTCTACCCTCCAGTAGAGACTGGGTAGTGGGTCACCCGACGACCTCTTAGGGTAAACCCTCTAGCAGGGCTAGGTAGTGGGTCGCCCGTCGTCTAGTTCCAGGTCTACCCTCCAGCAAGGCTGGGCAGTGGGTCGCCTGTCGACTTATTCCAGGTCTACCCTCCAGCGAGGATGGGCAGTGGGTCTCCTGATGACGTATTATGGTCAACCCTCTAGTGGGGCTGGGCAGTGGGTCGTCGGATGATGTATTATGGTTTACCCTCCAGCAGGGCTGGGTAGTGGGTCACCTGATATCTGGTTAGGAATTACCCTCCAGCAGGGCTGGGCAGTGGGACACCTGTTGCCATTCCAGGCTCAGTCCTTTCTACTAGTCTAGTTTGTGGCTTTCCTCTATGACCACCGGAGCGGGACCCTTGGTTGTATGGGTTGGTGATGTAATGACTTTGACTTTGAGAATACCTCTTGACTGTGTGGCAGTGACAAGTTGTGGTTGACGTTCCCCCAGAACTCTCAAGTACGAGGAGCTCTCCCTCACCTGGACGCGTCCTTGTGATGCGATCTAAAACCATGCGGGCGAGTCAGTGCCGCCCAAAGAGGATAGTTTCGAGGTGTGGTGACTGAGCCCCTTGGCTTGTGGTTCGGGGCAGATGTGCGGGATGCTGGGAATCGATGGTGTTTCTTCTGGGACTGTTGGAAAATCATTTTCTTGGGCTGAGCTACGGGACGGAGATCCCCTTACAACGTTGTTCGGGTTTCTTGTGGAACATACAGATATGTATATACCTTGTTTCTGGTACCCACTTATTTGGTTTGGTTACTCTCCTTCCAGGAGAGTCGAAGACGCACGGGGTATGCCACGTGCTTTTCGTGTCTAGTTTTTCATGGTTGGACAAGTCTACTCTCCTGCTATAGGTAGCGAAGACTCGACGGGAAGTTTGCCTTCTCACCATTTCTAGCTCCTTGTTTCTGGACGATTCTACCTTCCTTCCTCTTGATGGGTTGAGCTGGACTCTTTACTATACTCCTTACCGCCCTCTCGGTTGTGCTCCTTTACTTTTCTATGTTCGCTCTAATGCTCACCCTTTGGTACCTCCTTTATTTCTCCCTCGAGCATTCGAGGTATCCTACTGAGTATTTTTATACTCACCCCCGCTTGGGCTTTGCCTGCACTTGGTGTGCCCTTGCAGACGATAGACAGGTTTGTCGTGACCTCAGTAGAGCATAGGAGTTCCGGAGCTTGGACCGCGTGCGGAGGTCATAGTCGGGTTCCAGGTGGGAGACCCGTCAGCAGTTTCTTTTTGTTTACCTGTTGCCGGGTTGTGGCACCTTTTCTGGTTGGGCACATGTTTTTTCCCTTTTTTTCCTTTTTAGCACTGTACTTTGTACTGTTAGAGGTTTATGCACATTGTGGTTTATTTATAGTAGTTTCCCTTTACTTTCCTTGTCTTTACTTTTACTCTACACTGTTGCGTTGTGTTTGATGCGTGTGTGTGTACATGTACTTAGTCAAAGGTCTCCCCAAGTTATTGTGCCTTCGGTGCTGGTCGCCATCCCCTGGCCTATGGAGGCGGGCTTGGTGTAGTTGCGGCTCAAGCCCGGGTAGGGTCGGGTCATGACAGAGGCGGTCCTTTGAGATACTTATTCGTGAGACTTTGTGATAATTGGAGAATCGCCTAGTAGCTCATGTAGCGGATCCTCCTAGAGAGGAGTGTACGGAGTGAGGAGACCTAGTAGCTGTGGACCTGATGATTACTTGTCCTATTCGATTCGGAGTGACTTGTATAGCTCAGTGGGGAGAACTACTTTGTGAGGTGGCAAACCCATTGCGGAAGAGCACTACATTGTGAGGTGGCAGACCCACGGTACTCAACAGGAGGAGTACCTCTGTAGTCTATGAGGGGGAGCACTACTGTATGAGGTGGAAGACCCATGACAGGGAGCACTACATTGTATGCTGGAATACCCGCAGTACTCGACAGTAGGAGTACTTCAGCAGTCTAAGGTTAGTGAGTTGTTCCTCGGAGTCATGACAAGACTACTGTGCTCGACCAAGGAGTTCTCCAGCATCTATGGTTTCAACATCATGAATAAAGTCCTGGTTTGAGCTGAGTCAATGAATTTTGTGTTTACCTCATGATTGAGATGGGTCACTTGATAACTTAGGTATATGTATGGACATATACCTAAGTAGTGGTTATCCGTTTATTTCATAACCTTTGTGTTTCCTCAAGATTGAGATGGGTTACTTGATAACTTAGGTGTGTGTAAGGGCAGACACCTAAGTAAAGGTTATCTGTTGAGATCTTTATTTGTGGTTTATCCTTGTTGGATTTTAGTGAAACCTCTAGGGTCTCGGGGTCCCTATTGAGTATCATTATACTCACCCCTCCATGGGCTATGTCTGTACCTTTTTGTGTTGGTTACAGACGATAGACATCATTGATCGTAGTTGAGGCTTGTTGAGTTGGACGGTACCCAGAGTTGGATCTCATGATGATTTGGTTCCCGGAGGAGACGGACAGATGGACGGTCGAACGCGGAGTGCTGTTGAGGACATCTGAACTTACCCTTCAGGTAGGATCCGTGGTGGAAAATATAGGATCTTATTGTCACATTTCAGCTGTTGTCCTTTGATTTATACTTTATTTCAGTTGTAGTTGTACCTCTCTATTGGGATTGTATTTCCGACCCCTTTTATATTTCCAGCACACTTGTTTACTGCTTTACTTAGTGTTAGCTTCCGCTTGTACTCTGTTGTGTTTTTTACGTTTATAAAGGTAATGCCTTCCCTTTTTATTAGGATTTACGCATTTGGTGCTAGTCGCCATCCCCTGACCTATGGAAGGCGGGCTTGGGGTAGTCACGACACGAGCCCCGAGGACAGGTCATGGAAAATTGGTATCAAAGGAGTCGATTCAATCAAAAAACATAGGACTCTGATATTTTCTTTCAGTAAAGCAATAGTGTTAAGGGTAATAAGTTTGGTTTTCAGTTCAGGGAGTCCAATGTTGGTGCAGTGGCCAACGTATCTGTACACCAGGACCCTGACTACTGATTTCTGACTTAGTGCACGAAAACACTGATTGCGTGTGTGTTTCAAAAATTTTCTTTAAGTCAACTCAAACCAGGTCATCTCACCAGTTTTAAATCGTTTGATCATGTCATGTCTGTTCAGGATGTCTCCATGCAGACAGTCAGTTGGAGTTTTTGAGAGATTACTCGATGAAGGCTCACCGAGCGATGAGGCTCCGGTGCTGGGCCCTCTTTCTATATTGGCTCCTTCGGGTGGTGTACCAACATCACCACCACCCATTAGGCAGCAGATGCCACTATCTTTACTAGTGGACAGTGCACGCTGGAAGAGTGTGTTTCACGAGTTCCAGCAGCAGAGGCCTCCGAGGATACGAGGCGAGACAGATTTCCAGGCAGTAGTGGACTGGATGGAGGTGATTTCTAGAGTTCTACACCAAGTTTAGACACTAGTAGAGCAGATGGAGAACTTAGCTACTAGTGTTTCCCAGTGAGTGACCATATGGTTGGTCCGCATAGTGATGAGGCTTTGGTACGTGGACCGATGCCTGAGATAGTACCTTCGGGTAGTGTTCCAGCTATATCACTACTTGTTGGACAGCAGTTACAACCGACAATACCGGTAGATGACACATGTAGGATTAGTGCCTTACACGGGTTGCAGCATTAGATATCCCTCAGGTTCCGAGGTGTGCTCGATTCACAGGCAGCTGAGGACTGGCCTGAGGAGGTGGCTGAGTGTTTTCTAGAGCTTATACAGCTTCATAAGGACGACATGTCAATAGCTTAGTATTCTTCGAGGTGTACCGATCATTCTTGGTACTTGATGACTACGATATGATCAGTTCTTTAGTGCTCAGAACTCTGAGCGAGGTGTGTTTAAGGATATCCGAGAAAGAAATCTATTCTCTATGAATTGCTACTTATGTTAGGGTTCTAGAGAGAACCTTTGTGGTTGAATTTTCTTTGGATGATCGGTTATATCCAGTGAATGTCAGCAGTGGGAAGATGTGAATAGGGGCCAGTATCAGAGACTTGGGCGTGTAAAATGTTTCAAGAAGAGGAAGTGTTATGGACAGATGAATCTACAGAGCAGCAGACGTGGAAGCAGAGCTTGGAGAGCACCATGAGGTGGTGTACATTTCGACATGTTACAACCACCCACCTTTGTTGTCCCTGCCAGGCTCAGGGAGCTGAATGGAAGGAGAAGAGAATAGCTACATGTGGTCACGAAGTGTGACCCAAGGGCTCTAAGAATGATGTTAGGTAGGGTCTGCGTCTACTATGAGCTACCATATCAATAGATATAGGTAGAAATCATATCTTCCTTCCACGAATCTTGTCCCAGAACTATATTTCCGATTAAAATCGTTGACTTGACCCTCACGTATTGAGATACCTTTGAGATGAGACTCGATAAAAACACTTACTCCGACATGTGTGATCTGACCCTTGAGTTGAGAGTTTCGGTTGGAACCTCTTGGTGGCATCATCGAGGCCTTACGACGTTAGTTTGGGTATGGACTGGGCAACCACAGTTCATACACTGATTGACGGTATTAGGAAAAAAGGTTGTGGTTTACTTACAATGATAGGATGGGTTTTCATTGGTCGGTGAAAAGGAAACCCCAGGAAGCACAGGAACCTCTAGGAGATCACATGGGAGCGGAAGGCTCAGATGCGTACTCAGTACCACTTTGGTTTCCCTGGTATGTGTTTAAGCTTTATAGGGACGTAAATCCCTGATGTGGGGGTAATGTAAAAACCCATACATTTCAAGGAATTTTTTTTCTTAAATAATTTGGAATTTTGCGAGTCTGCGGTTTCTGACGACGACTAAGTCTGAGGCACGGAGTGCCCGGAATGATCCGTCAAAGTTTTGTTAAACTTAAACTAACGCGTGTAAGCAGTTTTCCTGAAAAAGTGGAATAACTCTTGAACATTTGCTCAGATCAGAAATCGGAGTGCACCATTATGCTCATGATGGCGGGATTACCCTAGGTGTGACTTTAGTTTAGTCAGCACGGGCCTCCTATGAGAAATCCCAAAAATGGCTTAACCGTTAATAAAATAATTAAATAAATTATTTTATTTTTCAAATGCTTATAACTCACAAACTTTATCTCGGATTAAAAATCTGAGGCCACCACTGAACTCGTGAGGGCATGCTTTATTTAAGAAGATATTAACTTTGGTCGGCGCGGGCCACTAGAAAAAGTTAGTTTTTGGCCGCAAATAAAATAATTAAATGAAAATTATTTTATTGTAAAATTCATAACTTATAAATGGTAACTCGGATTGAAAATCCAAGAGTAAGATTGGGTTCTTTGGGGTGTGTTTTACCTAGTCAGAGCCTAGCCTTGACCGCAGTGGGTCGAGGGTGAATGGTATTAATTTTCCAAACATTTTTTTGGGTGCGTTCAATAAACGTACGTTCGGAATTTTATAACTTTTGAACCGGTGCTCGGAATTGAAATCTGAGAACACTGATGAACTTGAAGTGCCGGTATTCAGTTAAGGGGACCTTTACTGCAGTTGCGTTTTATACTGGTTGAAAGTTAATTTTTGGGGATTTGTAAAAAATAAAAAATACAATGGTTGTGCACCATTTTATTTATTTGGGTGGTTATATCCTCTAAGAGGAAGTCAGGGGTGGGGCCCACACCCCACATAACCTCCCATGGGAGGATATTTTTTGATGTGGGTCCCACACGAGGCCTAACCCTCCAACTCCCTTAAACCCCCCTTTAACATTCCCTTGCATTTAAATGTTTCAACTCCCCCCTAATTAAGAGATATCTTCACATTCCTCACTCCCATTAATTATGCCAACAATTTATTTAATTAATGTGGTTTGAATTTTGAATTACATGGGTTAATAAAATAATAGCCATATTCTATTATTTTAGTTTAGGACTTTCATTGTGTTAAGAAGAGTTGGGAGAGAGCTCTTGAGAATGAGATAAAAGTGTTCCTCTCTTCAATGAAGAACGACTTTCTACCTCGACGAAGAACGCTCTGTTATTCGAAGAACGTGAATTCTCCAATGCCGACTCCTCCTTGGATGCACCGAGACATCCACAGAATCGACGCTGGATCACTGCGATGCCCGACGTGCGACGACAATTATCGAGGTAGGGGAATATTGTTTGTTTCAAATTTAAGTGGTTTTATCTCACGAGCAGGAGCGTTTATTTATATGATGTTTGTATAATTTATTCTTGAATAAATTATACCTTTGTCTTAGTTGAAAACAAGTGTTAGATTATTTCCAATTGATAATGCCTAATGTGGAGAGCGTGGGCCGAACAAACACGGCCTGACGACCCACCGATGGTTGTTTGTTTGTGCGCGGAGTCGGGGCGTCCGGTGCGAGGGCGAGGCCGGGATAACGACACGAGCATGACATCGCAGGTAGGCGGACGGTACAGCGGTCCAACGATATGATTGAGCAGACAGGAGGCGCAGCTGTCCAGAGGTGGCGGGTGCGCAAGACCCTGGGAGGGTTGGGTTTCATCCGCGGTTGAATATTTGGGTTGAGGATGCGTGATTTGGGGGAAGGAGTTTTATTTATTTATTTTTGAGCGTGATGAATCGAGATGAATGAAATAAGATTGGAGAGAGGATAGAAAATAAGAGATATAAATTAAAAGGAAAATAAAAAGAGAAGGAAGAAGATATGTATAAAGGGAGGTGTTACCCACATGCAGCAAAACCTTATGCGTGAATTTCAAATGAGATTGGAGAGAGAATTTCCCATCAAATGAAATAATAATAATATAATATTATTATTATTATTTATGGTTGTCAAAACTATAATTCGACCGTAACTTCTTCATGCGATCTCGTTTTCACGAACCATCAGATGCAGTGCGACCCTAACTTCGAGACGGAATTTATGAGCCCAATATTGGATGTCTTTTTCGGGTTTTTGGATCAGGTACCCGAAGCGCTCAGAAAATAATAGATTTAATATTATTATTAAATCTTTAACCCGCCATAACTCATGCGTGCGACGTCCGATTGGATTTCCGTCGATGGCGATGTAATCCTGTCTTTAATACGGTCGGTTCAAGTCTAATGTTGGGTATTAAATTCTGGTCCGTTGCTCGGGCCCATGAAACACCGAATAATAATATTATTATTATTAATCTGGAATCTTGTATCAGACATATCTCTCTCATACGGTGTCGGAATGACGAACTGTCTGCGACGTTGCGACCCTGGAATAAAGATGGATGTTTCAAGACCAATTTTGGATATTTATGTCATGGTCAAAGCATGGGCCCCACGACGCCCGGTTCGCGCCTGTTATGGTGAAATACAACTTTTTCACCGGCTATCCATTTTGGACCAATGGGTAGTCCATCTTGTGTGTTTTTTCGTATGGATCGCAATAGTGTGACCGGTTTGGTTAATCGGTGTCATTTTAAGTATGGCTGAGTTGGTTCGAACTCGAAACCAACCGGGCCCTCGTAGCGGAAACACTTATAACTTAAGGACCGGACGTCTGATTGATGTTTCGTTGACTTTGTTGGATTTCTCATGATGAGACGGTTCTTCTGGAATACTTCACCTAAGGTTTGGATGCAGTTGGAATATGGCCGGGTTGGATTGTACCTAAAATCCAACCAGGCCCCTGGAATGGAAATGCCAATAACTTTCAGACCAGATGACCGTTTGACGAACCGTCAGCGGCGTTGGTGATCACTTTGAGAAACAGTCCCTATGAGTATACCCTATGTGAGTTCGGGGTACAGTTTAGATATGGCCGAGTTGGTTCGTACACAAAACCAACCGGGCCCCGGGACTAAAAGTCTAATAATCACAGACCGGGTGTCTGATTGACGCGTTTTTTGTTGCGTTGAGACCCCTATGACGAGGTGGTCCTTTCAGGTACTTATTCGTGAGACTTTGCGATACTTGGAGTATCGACTAGTAGCTCGTGGAGCAGATCCTCCCAGAGACGAGCGTATGGAGTGCGCATACCTAGTAGCTGTGGACCTGATGACTGCTTGTCTGATTCGATTCGGAGTGACTTCTATAGCCCAGTGTGAAGAACTACTTTTTGAGGTGGAAGAACCATAGTGGAAGAGCACTACTTTGTGAGGTGGCAGACCAATGGTACTCAACAGGGGGAGTACCTCTATAGGCTATAAGGGGGAGCACTACTGTGTGAGGTGGCAGACCCATGGTGGGGAGCACTACTTTGTGAGGTGGCAGACCCGGAGTTCTTGATAGGAGGAGTACTTCAGCAATCTAAGGATAGTGAGTAGCGCCTCGGAGTCGTGACAGGACTACTTTTCTCGATAGAGGAGGAGTTCTCCAGCAGCCTTGGTTTTGACGTCATGAATAAAATCCTGTTTTGAGCTGAGTCATTGAATTTTTTGTTTACCTCATGATTGAGATGGGTCACTTGATAACTTAGGTGTATGTATGTACATATACCTAAGTAGTGGTTATCTGTTGATTTCATAACCTTTTTGTTTCCACATGATTGAGATGGGTTACATGATAACTTAGGTGTGTGTAAGGGCATACGCCTAAGTAAAGGTTATCTGTTGAGATCTTTATTTGTGGTTTATCCTTGTTGTATTTTAGTGAGACCTTGAGGGTCTTGGGGTCCTTATTGAGTATCGTTATACTCACCCCTGCACGGGCTAAGCATGCACCTCGTTCTGTTGGTTGCAGATGACGGACAACACTGATCGTAGTTGAGGATTGTTGAGCTGGACGGTACCCAGAGGTGGATCTCACGACGAGTCGGTACCCGGAGGAGACGGACAGACGGATGGTCGAACGTGGAGTGCTGTTGAGGATATCTGTACCTACCCTTCAGGTAGGATTAGTGGTGGACGATCCAGGAGCTACTTTTCACCTTTCAACTGTTGTCCTTTGAGTTGTACATTACTTTCAGTTGTAGTTGTACCTTTCTGTTGGGCTTGTATTTCCGACCCATTTTGTATTTACATCACACTTTTTTGCTGCATTACTTAGTGTTAGCTTCCACTTGTACTCTGTTGTGTTTTTTACTTTTATAAAGCCAATTCCTTCCCTTTTTATTGGGATTTATGCCTTTGGTGCTAGTCGCCAGCCCCTGGCCTATGGAAGGCGGGCTTGGGGTAGTCACGACACGGGCCTCGAGGATGGGTCGTGACACTTCTCCACATACCAGGTACATATCTTTTTCACTTACCAATGTACAATTAGATAGTTCTGACTAGATACATTGTAGTGCTCCTGGATATAACTAATATTTACCAACTGTAAAATGTACCTTGGAAATATCAGTTCTTGTACATATTATTGCATGCCTGATTGATCCATCGTTACAATGTATGGATTGTAACTCACCATGTTTATCTCTTCCCATGTCACAGACAGGTCAACATGGGAAGATAATGCCCTGTGACATAGGCAACAAATCATCTGTTGAATTGTTCCAACTTGTATTGTTCAATACAATGTCATTATTTGTACTATTGACTGGGACCAAGAAACCTATAGATCTACCTCAGTAGATCATGTTCCCAAGATCTTAGGTTGCTACATTAAGTCAATCATAGGAGAATAAATTTCATTTTGGTCTTATCTAATCATGAGTCCAATGTATGTTTTCCATATGTTTCCAAACATATTTTGTTTATAAAACATTGATGCTCCCACTAACCTCTCGTAGACACATGAAAAAAAATTCAAATGTATTTTCTATTATCATTTTGCTTACTTTAATCATAAACCCGATTTTAGTAACATGAAACCATTATTAGCATTTTGTGACGTGACGACCCTTTTCTAGTTATGTCGTATAGACACAATCCACAACCAGTGTTCATGACCTCCAATGCTAAATAAATTGATCATATATATTAGCTAAGATAAGTAAAATTCCAATGGATTTTGGCATAATAACTTAGTAAAACCAATCAAGCCTTATTGGTACTGCACTTATAACATCAATGTATCAACTCACTTGAATACCGACCTTAGGATTAAAAATATTAAGCCCACTTTTCACTTTGATACATGGAATCCATTAATTGAATTTTAGTTGGTCCTATAAATTTTAGCTAATTTCCATATACTACTTGTAGGAAATATTATTCACTTTGAATAATAGGTCACCAACTGTGGTGAATATAAAACAAACATCACCATGGTTTTATCCTTCCTATGTAGTATGTGTCTCTGGAACATACTCTGTTTCACATGCGCTTGTGGAACTAGTTTTTATGCCAACTATTTGTGCATTATGAGAATTAACAAAACACTGGTCAATATAGCTCCCTCTATCTCTAATAGAGATGTTCACCCTCTTATAGAAATACAGTCTATAACATGACTATATCTTTTCTATGATAGGGATTTTTGTAACATCCTAAGCAACCATTAGGATTAATATACTAAATGCACAATGTGTTTGTCTTGATGCAAGTTTGTTTATTTCCAAACAAACTATTTGCATCCAAATTCTTGTCCTTACTACATATTGGATTTACATAATATTATAAATCATATGATATCCATTTAACATTATAGTTGGAATATGGTTTTGGGATATCTCTATTATTTGAAAATCATTCCATGAAATATAATGGAAGTTTCTGCTTGTACCAATATTGATATTATGTACATCAATACTTTGATGTATAAAATGTGTGTTTAGGAATTACTCCATGATACATTTTTTTGATAAATTTTGATATTAAAGACGTCATCATCAATCCTCCTCATTAACATCTATGTCGTGTTATTGGTAAGGAAATGTGCATTTTGGAATTACTCAATGCTACATATCATGATTGATGAATGCTTGGTCGAGATATTCTTCGGTATCCTAACCTGAAGCAACTCATGTCTCCTGACCAGGAAAATAATTCACTTTATTATTCCTAAATTTCTTAAAAGAATCTTATGAAGAATATATACCTCTAACTTATACTTGGAATAGTTCATTCTTACTTTTTGAACTATTTCCAAAAGCTTTGTGACGTACCTTTATTTCTAAAGGCCCCTTTGTCCAAACTAAGGACATCGATAGTACCAAAAATATTTATCTATGCAGAGCCTAAATACCATACATGGTATATTGATGACATTCACTTTTATTATTACATGACAAATAATTATCTTGTCACAACTGGGTATAAGTCTTACAATTATATTCATCAATAATTGCCTGTGGTTCGTGTATTACTAAACTAGTGGTTGAGTTTACAAAAAACAATATTCAATATAAAAACTGAAATAATATATACTTTTGTCCAAGGACACATGAGATTAATTTTTGTGGTTATACTCAACAATAGTTCAACATGAATCTGTCACTTGGAAATTAGGAAGTCATGTACTCCTCACCATTGGCCAAGGCATCATCCTTTCGCTGCCACTTGAAGAATACACCTGACTTCCAGTAAGGTTTCTATACTAACTTGGTTATCATATTTTAATACACATATGTCACCAGCATATTGTATTTAATACCAAATTAGTAAAAGAAAACATCACATTGATGAATATGCCTAATGTAGAAGCGGAAACTAGCTTCTTTAAATCAGTTTATTGGAATTCGACTTCCATAATATTATTTCATAATATAAAATAAAAATAACCTTTTTTAGTACCTAATTAATTGAAAGATGTTGCGAAGGTTCCATTGGGATTACTTTCCTTTACCTTTTCACTTGTATTTAAATTTATCCTCCATAATAATTAAATCATAATTGTCTTTTATTCTTATTATCTTAGTGAATATTAACTAAATTGGTAAAGAAACATTTACTCAATACTTGTTCGTTTTGTAACATAAAACGAGACTTTAGTAATGTGGTGAAAATGATATTTAAAGATCATGATCAATCTTTCAAATTACACATTCTGGTGTAAACTCCTCCTTATTCATATCATTGCTTCGCTTTATCCTTGCAAACTTCTCAGAGATTAGACTTTATGTTATATCATCTATGTCCTGGTGTAGTTACTGCAACTAAAACCGAACGTTGATGAAAGCATAATGATATAACCAACATATGCTTTGTACATTAGTCACCTATAATCATTTTTCACCCACGCATCATGAGGAAGTTTAACAGTGTGGGGGACATTGGAACCATGATTTTCCTATATCATAGTACTATGAGCATGTTCATGTACTATTCATGGATAATCGTGTCAGTATGGACATTTAATTTGTCAAATATTTATCAAAGTTTAATCTTGTGTTATATCTTTCCATTTTTATACAAAAATGAATTTTACCAGATGAGCGCCTTTAATCTGGATTACCTATTTAGGCATTTTGATTAATTATTTAAATCATTTAATATCTCCCACTATTTTATCGAATTATAGGAACCCTCTGTGCTAGAATCGTAATACTCTGTCGCTTCAGTATTCTAGCAGAAAGGATCCCGAATTCACTTCTCAAAGTCTACAAGCTGTGGATAAGCCACTACGTAGAGGGTTCTAGGTAGGCTTTTGGCTGGCCAACAGCAATAACTTGCGGTTCCTTGAATTGTTGAGTGAAGTCCCAGCTTCTGAAATCAAAACATAATTAACTCAACGCTTGCCTCTAAAATTACAACAAGCTAGATATGGCTATTTCTTTTGTGAAATTTTAGTTAATTCAGCCCATAATTCTTATAAGGACTCCCCAGTAGTAAAAGGTACCCTCAGCAATGGTATGATCGGCACCTCAAATTGCCGGTTTTCTCAAAAATTTAAAAGATGGATTGTGGTTGTGAGGTAATATATTTTTTAGGGTTTTTTTATTTTTATTATGATGAATGAAATCATTTTTCATTTTTTTATAAGAAAAAATTATGTGATCGCACTCACAGATTCTCGTGCATGAAATAGAAAAATCATCGCGTCATATGTTCATTTTATCTTGAATTATTGTTTATTATTATTCAATGTGATCGCGTTCTAACTACACATTCACAAAATAATAAACCATGCAGAAATAAAATGCAAAATCTGTTCATGAGCTGGTAATATTGGTTGATTTGTTGAGTGAATAATATACCAACTAAAAACCTAAGAGTATGTACCTTTAGTCGCATGGATTTCAACTTGAATAGAAACGTCTTCTCATCCAATGAATCCAACTCCAGTTTAGTTCATCACCATCACTTGGAAGTGCATCACTGGTCATCTCATCATTATGTAAAGTTACTCGCATGTAGGCAAGGGGATATCAGGGTATAAAATACAATTCTGAGAATAGGCGCACTGGCCCTTATACATATAATGACCCTTGAGACGACACATAGATCGTCTTTTATTTAATTAAAATAATTATTAAAACCCAACATGCAATAATTAAATAAATATATTAAATAATATAAATAAACACCAGACAAACATTGGTCGGTCTCCAGATCATGATCAGTATATGCATTAAACTCACATATATTAAAATAAATACCGAATAAAATTAAACATTCATTAAAAATAAACTTGAGGGCATTTAATTGAATTACAAATTTCACTCGTATCTTTAATTTAATAGTTTAGTCGTTCGGTCCCATATAATTAATTTAATTTTAAAACTAAAATTAAATTAATTATCTAATTTAATTTATCATAAAATAAATTAATTATGCCGCATTAAAATTTTAATAACCAAAATTAATGTTTAATTAATTTAATTCTCAACTGAAATTAAATTAATTATTTTAATTTATTTCAATTAAATTAAAACACTTGGACCCTTAATACTTTGGGAAGGGCCTGTGCGGGTCAGGGCGAACCAACGTAGGCCCAGCCCAGGCTGTACGGACCCCATGCATGGGCGTTTTGGATGGGCAGGTCCGCCTAAGTCCATTCCGAGCTAGGCAAACCTGCCCGAGAAATTTTCGGGGCAGTGCATGTTACCTGCTCGCTAGGAGGACTAGGAGACAGGAAAAATGAGGTAGGTCTGGTGCAGTACATCACCATTTCTGGTCCGAGAGATCCTAACCATAGTTTGGCCACACAATAGCAGGGAATCTTGTGGCGGCATGTCGGGATGGAGGAGGGGAATCTGCATGTGAGGCGAGAGGTCACAGTAGGAGGAGAGGCGGCTAGGGGGTGTCTGCGGATGGAAACTGTGTGAGGCTCCATGGCAAGAGGAGAGGCGTCCAGGGGCTATCTGCAGATGGCGACTTAGGGGTGTTCCAAGGGTGAAGGCTTCCAGGATAGGGGTTGGAAGCTTCCTACGGCAGGGAGGAGGAAGTCCAGTGTTCGGGACTAGTCCGGAAGGTGGCGGTGGGTAGCCTGCCATGGCCCCAACATCACTACAGCTCCAGAAGGATTAAGCATGCAGGGTCGTAGGGGAGCGACTGAAGGGGTCTACTGGTTGTCGAGCATCATGCGCAGCATGCTGAGGCGGGTTGGGGTTGCAGCATCGTGAGAAGGGATGCTAGGCTGGTGCTACGGTTGAGGTGGGAGGACGCCGCGGGGAGGGGATGCTTGGTCTTCTTCTTCCACTGAAAAATACAATTCTGGTGTAAATGGATTAAGATTAAATTGGTTCATCAAATTAGAACCTCGCTAATCTACTGGTTTTAATCCAAATTTATAACTTCAGATGATGGAAAAATGGTCATCTGATATCGGATTAAAACCTATTCTGCAGTGTTGGGACCATATCGATTCCCTCTTCATAACCTAATGCAAAATTAATTTTCCTTGGCAAAAAATCAACATGCATCCCTTTGATACCATTTTTAGAAAAAATGCATGCAGAGGAATCCCCAAAAAGGTGGTATTTTAAAATTTTTCCACTGAAGATCGACGTAAACTTGTCGACATCGGTGCACAGCAGCCCGGTATTAGTAGAGGACCACATGTGAAGGATTTTAATAACAAAATAAACAATAAAAATACCTTGTATTGATGTGAATCTGCACACGACGTCTGCTCATCGTTGGAGATCATTGCTCGAAGAATCCAAAGTCGAATTCATCTAGATCATCCACACTTGCTTCAAGGAATATATGGGAGCATCGTTAGTTGTAATCTGGGTGCTAGAATGGAATTGTGATGACGCCATCAATGCTCTAATGATCACCAAAAGGCATAGTTGGCGATGCCTGAGAGAGGGATCCATCATATATCCTTGGATCCAGAGCCTCTCTCTCTTGATTATGGGAGAGAATAGAGGAGAGAGAATCACCATGAATTGTATTTAGAAAAACACCATCCTCTTCTATTAATAATGCTTAATTAAAATACTATTTATAGCATCTCTGGCCCCTGATACTTAACGCACAATCAAAAACATTTTATAACTACTAAACTAAGTCATAAATATTATTATCTTTCACTTATAATGTATTAAAATATATTACACGATAATAATTGAGTCATTAACTCGATTCGTCACTCCAATAAATATTAATTGAACCTTAAGTAATTTAATATACATCAATTAATATTTTTCATGTATTTACATAAAACTTATAAATACATTTAATAAATAAATTCAATACTCATTATTCTAAACTCGAATAATATGAATTTATTTATTGCATTGGAGATCGTTTAACTTTGGACAAATCCTGAACCACTGTGGTAGGTCCCACTATGTCCAAAAATCTTATTGGACTAAATAGGGAAGATTCTTATATACGCTATTGTGTGTGACCCTCTAGGCCCTTATTTTTATAGCAGTCAATAATATTCATCGACCAAGAGCGGGATCTAGCAACCCATCATGACCCCTGAAGAGATAAATATTGTCACAGCAGCGACAACCAACCTAAGAACATGCATTGTGTTATATAATCTCTTTTTCAGTAATATCTCATAAAGAAAGACGCACTCTCGTGTCATCACCCTTTTTTTCTTTATTGTTTGTTGATGTGACTGGACGGATTTACCCTCGACATCCATAGACATGGTCTTATAAAGGTACTTCCATACATATTAACATGGCTTGAGATATATTAATTTCATAACCCAGAAGTGAAAAATCATTTTTTGACCATTCAACCAATGTCACGCCACCAATAACGCACCCAACACAAACTACCTCTCCACGACTTAATTTCCATGGCTTTAGTCTTGCATCAAAGTATGCAATCAAATGACACACATTGGTAATGATCTAATGTAAGGATAAAATTACACATGATCATAGGTAGAAACGTCCAATGACATCCAAAACATGTGAAGTTCCTATTGGCGGTTCAGTCCTCGTGATCTCACTACTAGAGATCACCAAGTGCAAACTTCAAGACAAGAAGACTCAATGCTTATGATCCCCCAGTACCTGATGGCCAAAAATCTACTATGTCCAATCAGTAAGATGTATCAAGGCCATAGAACATATACTTAAGATTAATGTCAAAGTATTTAGAGGTTCTCATTATAGCCCGGGAACTGCTATAACATTTTTCTACGACAATTAATCTATGGACATTACCATTTCAATAGTGGATGCAGAACAGTCTACACAATAATTTTTAGATTATATCATGCATATCTAACTGTATTCATGATATGGTAATCAAAAGCACTTAATAATTGGGTCTAGGGCACCCATTATTTCAATAATATATGGGTGCGACAAGTTTGAGAATGGTTTTTCCAATTGTGTAATTTTCTAGGAAGAACCATGTGGATGTTTATGTTTAGACCATAGGCTATCACATGGATTGAGCATAGTTTTTATAACCATGTGGATTTTCCTAGGTAACTGTGCACTCTAGTTTATAATGGGAAGTAAAAATTTAATGGTTAGAGTAATGTTTTTATAAAAGTACAGCTTAATAATGTCACTTGTGTGGCTTCCTTAAAAATAGAAAACTATTATAACAACTTGGTCACTATAATATCCTCCTAATCTATATTTTTCTTCACACAACCTCTCTTTGACTGTCTATGAGGTTCTCCCCTTGGATCTATAGTGGTTCTTGATCATTTTGTGTGGATCTCATTGGGGTATGTTTGGTTTTCCTCTCAATGTATCCTATTTTCTCTAGATCTATCATCAATATCCACTCCACTTAATCCATTGGAACCCAAATGGGTTTTGGTTGCTAGATATAAAAAATTTTATTTAAATTTAATATTTTAATTATATATCTAGGCTTGTGAGGAGTCTGTATCTATGTTTCCCATCACCCAATTTGAAGGTGTCAATGTTTTCTATATTAGTAAGGTTATTGTCTCTATCTAATGGTTTATTTCCAATGTAATACATAATTTTTTTTATATCCTTGTAAATTAGAATATTAAAATGACTGGATTATTTTTTTAAGGGATGAATTAAAATATTTCATTCTTACATGATCTTTGGTGAAAATAAGAAATATGTTAAATGAGTTTTCTATAAAAACTATTTTCAGAATATTAAGTGTTTTATGAAATTCCATAAATATAAATCAAAAAATTTTGGTATTGCATTCACTTGAATATAACAGTAAATGTTTTGAAAATAGAAAATACCATGAAATACATTTTTTTGGTAGGGACCTAAGATTCACTATTCTTGGTAAAGTTACATAGATGCATGTGTATTATAGACTTCATCTTGCAACCCATTCTTAAATTATTAGTGTAAATTAAATGGATTATTAGGATTAAATTTTCAGCTTGTTTATATATTTATAGATTACTTGGTTATTTCCTTTTATTTAATGAAACATTTTTTACTTCTATGCTCGAAGGATTGTGTATGGATTATTTTAAAAAAGGGAACCCATTGTATTTTTTTTTCTGAAAATTTTCTTCCATATGTACATAGTGATGAACCATGTTTTGTTTTTAAGTTATAAATAATAGTTTCAGGGTAAAATTATTTTTATAGATTCATGGTTGTATTCTACTGGGAATTTTCCTCATTCCATGTATACTACTTTGGGTGTATACAGATTTGGTTTTGCGGGATATTAGAAAACATTAATGTTGTGATGAAGAATAGGGTTTTATATTGGTTGATATTTCCATTATAGTAGGTTGGGATAGTGGTGACATATTATCATGTAGAGATATGATTTTGGTATTATTACTAGTTTTTTAAGAGATTTTTTATTTATCTTAGTTTTGTATGTTTTTGGGTTGTGTAACTCTTTTTTCATTGTAATATGGTTGTTAATTTTACTCTTTATTTACTTGAGAGATGTTGTGATATCTTTAATGATGAAATAATTACCAAGGTATAGTTTCTTCGATACCCAAGTTCTTATAATGAGCCCATGGAAATCGAGAATGCGCTTTGGGCCTTATAGGGGTCCAACTTCAGTGACATGCCAGGTCAACCTGAGTTAGATAATTAAACAATGGTATCAAAACCATTGTTGATCCAAAACATTAATTAAAATGCTTATTGTTTTAGGGGTTTGGTAGAAAAAACATAGTACTTTTTGGCGCTCGTGAATTATATTATGTGTAAATTATTTGTCGCTACCTTTTTTGATGATGCCTGAGTTACCATGGTTAGTTAGGATTTATTTATTTATTTATTTATTTGAAAATATATATTAGTTATGGTTTTATATGATGAATTATAATCATCATTTTCATGTGTTAGTGTCCTTGAGGGTGGATTTGGGGTGTAAACAAATATAGGAATAATGTTGTGAGGTCAACATTGATGTCCGGACAAATTATTAAAACAATTATTTAGGGAATGTTAATGTGGTTTTGGGATGATTGGACCATGGTTTCTAACCATGTGGCTAGTCAAAGAAAAAATATACATATATATTGTTTGTTATATTTAGAAACCATGACTATTGGATTTATTGAGTGACTCTCATTGAAGGGAAAAGATCCAATGTGGTGCCTATGATATGTTGATATAAATAATTAGTTTCATTGATTGTTATTACATGATTTTGTTTGTGTGTGTAGTATAATCAGATTTATATGTCAAAAAAATATTTTATAGAAAATTATTTTAATTATAAAAGTGATCATTAATGGATTTTTCGAAAAATTAAGCATGGTTATTAGCTTAGGAATTTAGAAATGGTTCTTCAACCAAGAAAAACTATGAAATTTTTTGGTTTTCAAATTTGTTAATGATCTAAATGTATGAAACCGTACACCCTTAAATCATGTCTTTAAAAAGGCTTAAATGTTTTAGAAAAAGTGATTTTTTACCAAAATGTTGTAATGGCAGGGTTTATGATTTTAGAGAAAAAATATGACTATTTTCAGTATATAATCAAGAATACAAAATTGTTTTGAATGTAGAATGATAATAAATATAAGGAACCAAATTTTGAGAAAAATAACCTATTTTATAAAATGAATGGTGGTACATTTTAAATAAATTTAAACATGGATAATGTAATTCAAGGTGAAAATGAATTCTATTTAATTCTTTGGAATGAAATGTAAGAGGTTTGATCCTGTAATTGAGGAGTTGTGAAACATTTATCTTTTCCACTTTTTATAAAGTAATGAAATATTTTTACTTGATAAAAGGGTTATTTTTATAACTACATTTCAAATGGTGTAAGGATTTTTTCAAAATATATAGTATTTCAAAATGGATTCTTTTGTTTAAGTGGAATTGCTTTGAAACATATATGAATGGTTTTATTACTTTGTTGAATTAAATATTTGACCTAACTCTTTCTAGTGTGTTGGAATTATCTGATTTAAATTAAAGTACATGATCGAATTTATTCCTCATTTTTTTCTAGAGTAAATCATATGGATTTTTCATTAAATTAAGATAGATGTTATCCTAAAGATTATTCAATCCACCTAGTTTTCACTCCTTCCCAATCATTGAATGAAATGGTTGATGTTTTTCCTATCGAGGTTTTCTTGTATCCCAAATAGAAAACTATATAGGCTCCACTGGGTATTTGAGTCAGTAAAACCTAGTTCTAAATGAATATTCATTGCATCCTATGATTTGGTTAAATTTATTTTAGGGTTCCTTCCCATTAGTTTTGGAGTGATTATGGTTTTGAGATGGCCTTATTTAGGAATAATATTTGATATATTTTTTGAGAGATCTATTAATAGTGGTGAACATATAAAATTTATCCAATGATCATTTCATTATTTCACATTGTGAGCCAAGTTACAAGGGATAAAATTATGGTAAATGATATGTAGAGAATTTTGGATTTTTTCTCCAAATATGGTGATCATAGGGTGTCTGTATGGGTAACAAGGTTTTTTTGGTGACCAGATAGGCTAAGGACTCCACAAAAGATATTTTTATTTTCAGCTAAACCCTTTGAGCCCGTGGGTTTAATCCTCTAAGTTATAGTTTCCATGAATTAATTCTCACGACCTAATACTAGTTACATGTTTTTTATTTATTAGGAATGTGTAGGTTTGAACTGTATCTTGGTTGTAAAAGATGTGGTGGATTGTTTGATCTATCTTGAGACTTTCTAATGATCCATTAGGTAGTTTGAACCATTGATAATTTGGATGTTTCATGGGGATATTTACTTTTGATAGGATTGATCTAGTTTCAAATTTTCTAGATACATATTTTGAAATAATGTTGGTTTTCCTCAGTTAGGGATGGGGATCTTGGGTGTTTCTCAAGAACATAATGTGAAACATCAGTTTTCTTATTGATTCTCTCTTGTATCAATGTAGTTTCTTTTTATCACACCATTTTAGACTGGATTATATAGTGGGGTTACCCATGTTAGGTCTCTATTGTACTTATAACTATGTATTTGATAATAAGAACATATGACTCAATTTAAATTCTAGAAGTTAGTTTAACACCGGTATTATTTCATGTTAATTCAAGTTAAATGATGATTATTTTTTTGTGAATCCTTATACATGGATTTGGGATCAGTTTTGATGTTGGGGAATGGGTGATATCTTAAGGAAGTTATTAATTACACCTTATGGAAATCATATATCTTATCTTGACCTTATGTTGATATCAGTTCTACATAATATTAATATAGGGTGACACAACCCCTATGGAGAAAAGTTTGTGATATATTAAGATCATAGAAGGCTAAAGTCTACTTTTACCCAGAGGAATCTTATCCCATGATAGAAATATTGAGTTAATTTATTCTAGATCAGTAGTGATGATATTGTGTAAAATCTTCGAATAGTAACTATGGTCACATACACCATGAGGAGGGATAAACCATCACAGGTTATGAATTAATCAACGAATGAGGGGTCCTTTGTGAACCGATTTTTAGAAATTATCTTGTTTTAGATTGAATGTTTCATATTATTTTATTCTCAAATTGTTATTAATAAGGTTATCCATTGTTCAATAAAATTTAGATCAATAATGTATAGGATTTTGGATAGAAACATTTTAATGTAACCTTTTATAGTGAAGAGACCTCATGTTTATGGTTTCAAAGTCTCAATGGTGCTTTCAGAGTTTGAGAAAAATGTTTGTTCTGGTTGACCTGAGTTAGGGGATAATAGTTTATGAACATATGTATAGTTGGTATGTGTATTATAGGGTGGCAGAGATGTATACTAATTAGATACATTGATATTGGTGTCCATGAAAATACCGATTGATTAGAAAATTTCTATCATGATTCCCTATCTCCTAGAAAAGTAATGTGCCACACCACATACTTGCATGTTTGGTGTGGCCTTATCCATCCTATTATGGAAGTCGAATGAAGGATCCATGTACCATGTAATTGAACGACAAAAAACTCCTAGTTGATAAGAGGCTATGATTTTGGGTGATCATTAATTAATTTTTTAAATCATCTAATTTAATTTCAATCAAAGATATGTTTATAATGAATGATCATAAACATTTTTTTGTTCGAGGGGTTACAAAGATCATTGGTGTTTTTGAAGTTATTGTTTCCATAAGATAGTCATGAATTGCATCTCAATTTTGGAAGGGATTACTGAATTTTATATTTTTTGGGTATAATTTTTTATAACATTAATTCATTAGATGGACAGTGGTATTTGAAAAATCATCAAATTATTGAGAATATACATCTAATGTGCATGCTTGATTTTAGTGGAATTTGGTTTTAGTATCTTCCACAGTATTCAATTATAGATATTCACATTGAATTGTTTTATGGGATTCCATGTGTATATTCCTGATTCTAGGAAAGGGTAGGTAGAATTGAGTCTTTTCTAAAGGAAACTAGAATGGTGTATTTATCTTAGTAAATTTTATCAGTAGTTTTGAGCCACCATAAATTATGTGAAAAACACTATCATTGTCTGTTGGATTTTATGGTAGGTGTTAATATCTATCTCATGGAATATCATTTCATTTGGTACCTTATTTTTAGGCTAATCAGGGTAAGTTAGCACTAAGTATTTTTTCCCCTTATGAGGTCATCAAATGGATTTGAAAGGTGTAGTGTCTATTAAACTTGTAATATTTTTGGGCTTCAACTCAAAATTAGTTTTATTATTGAAAAATTATGATATATAAATTAGAACCATATCTGGTGATATAATTAAAGGATTTTTATCTTCAATATGAATCCTCAGTGTTTGATAATCCAATTTAGTTTATGGATTGCTTATATAAGTTGTTATGTGGTACAATGAACCCTTTGGTCCATTTATTATGGTTCTGTGACTATGATATACACAGGAAAAGGGAATAGGAATAAATTATTTTAAATAAGTGGACTAATATAATTGCATGTATGGATCCCTAAGTAGTTTCTAGGGGTAGAATGTTTCATGAAAGATAGAATTTTAAAGCACTTTGGGACATAAGTATGTATTGTTTTGGCTCTAGTATATCTCTCTTGATGTTCCAAAGGATTTTAGGAATCAGGGGTCATGAATTAAAATTTTTGGGATAAATATTCAAGTCACATGGACTCTGCATAGTTTGTGTTAACCATATGGTAACTATGTTGAATATATTTTTATGTACCAGGGGTATTTTTCATCATTTCAACATGGCTTTTCAAACTGTAATATTCAAAAGGAAATACTTTAGATATTTGGGTGTGGGGATAGTGGATATTTATTTACATGATAATATCATTTCTTACCACGTGTATATTCTATGGTAATCATGAACATTATTTTTTAAGGTAAATTAGCTTCTGAATGGTTAGAGTATAGTTTTTCTAACCATAAGACCCATGTGGATTTCATAAATATAAAAATTACTCTGATACCCTTGGTTTTTTTACTATAATATCCATTAAATCCCTCATTATCTTAACCCTTCCTTTCTTTGACACTCTATGTGGTTTTTCCATTTATTCCATATTGATTCATGATCGTTTTGGGTGGAACTATTTAAGAAGTGTTTGGTCTTCTTCTTGATTTATCCTCTTTTCTCAAGATTTATCATCTATCTCCCTTCCCCTTATTCCACCGGAACCCTATTGGGTGGAACATATTATTTTCTCTACAAATATTGGATTTTGAAGACTAGATTTTATTTTTCCCATCACTGAATTCAAAGTCATCAATGTTTCCTCTATTTGTATGGTTGGTGTATCTATTCAACAGATAACATTTATGGAATACATGAATTTTATTTTGATTTCCCATTATATTGGAATAGGAAAATAATTTATTTGATGTTGGAAAGAGAGAAAAATAACATAATGATTCTCACTTTATCTTTAGTGGAGACAAACAATTGTTATAAATGTTATGAACATTAAGTGTTCACTGAAATGACACGAATTTATATTTGTAATTATTGGTCTGGGATTATATTTCAAATAATGGTAAAATTCTTCACTTGGTAATACCTTGGGATGTATATTTTCTTAGGTAACAATGATTTACTATGCCTTGTAGAGTTCCAGGGATTTTAAAATGTCATAGACTCCATTTTGCGGCCCATTTTAAATAGTTATTAGAGATTACATGTATGATTGTGTTTTACTTTCCAATTGGTTTATATATATATATATGTGTGGATTCATTAGTAATTTTACTCTATTTAATAAAAAAATTACTTCCATTATCAATTTCTGTGGATATGTATTTTTTAAAAATGGGTAACCAAAGGGATGTTTTATGAAAAAAAATCATATGTACTAGTTTATGAAACTTGATTTATTTTAAATCTCGAACTAATAGATTCAATGTGAATGACTTTGTATAGATTCATAGTGGTACCTTATAAGGAATTTTAAATTCACCTTGTATATGTATTTGGGCATATGAATATTTGGTTTTGTAGGATACAAGAAAACGGGGAGGGTCTCATAGGGAATAGTGGATTCTCTTGGTTGTTATCCCCTTCATAGTATGTTGGTATGGTGGTGAAAATGGTCTTTTAGAGATACATTTTAGGGATTATTTCTAATTTTTTCAGTATTTAACCTTTTTATTGTTTTTGTATGTTAAATAGTCGTGTACCACTTCTTTAACATTGTAATCTAGTCTTTTATCTTTCTATTGATATATATGAGACATGTTGTGTTATCTATTAGGTTGAAATCATTCCCAATATTTTTCCTTCTTTGATACCCAAGTGTTTTTTGTCATCCCATGGTGATTGAGAACACATTTTTGTCCTTATGGTGGGAAATCTTGGTTGATATGTTAGATTAAACTATTTTAGTTTTGTACACAGTGATCCCCCAAATCCCGTCTCCAATAATTCATTAGTTCCCAAAAAGATACAAGGGTATAAATCATACATGTATGAAAGAAATTACACTAAAAAATACCACGAAATATAGGAATCCCCCAATCAACTCTATATAATAAAAAAATATTACATCCACAAAACCTTTGTATGTGATATTTTCTTTAATGAATAAATAAAACGACAAACAAATCACAACACACTCTTATCTAGTGACCACAGCCACTTGTAACTCAAGATCAAAACACAATCTCGAATCACCCTTCTCGATCACTGACCCCAACTAGTGTAAAAGAAGAATAGTTTATATATATGTGTGCGATCATCCAAGTATACATATTAGGATCCTCATAGAAACATCTCATTTAAATATTGAAGAAGCATATTAATTCCCTAACGAGTAAATAGAGAAAAAAACGTGTCACCTATTCTAGTAGACTATGTTTTCCACCCCACTAAGGTATGTTCACCAAATAAAACATTAAAAATAGTACCATAATATCCAGAATATAAATAAAGTAAGGTAACCCACTTATACATTCTCATAGATATTGTCTTATAAATCCCTAACATCATAGTTCATTGCACTCACATATCCTCCTAAGTAATCCATCCAATCTTAAAACCTTACCATTATCACAAATTATCGCCCGCACAACTCACCATATCCACATAATTATTCCATCTATAAACCCTATAAATCATGTAATCATTTCGCATAACCAATTATTACGTAAGTAATCCACCACATCATACGCACCTTACACTACAACACAAGTTGTTACAACCCAAACTAGAGTTCTCATATAATAAGAACAACCATTACATCCAAAATATGAATATAAATTAGAACATTCAACGATTATATCCCTTATATATAATTATAGTGTAACTAAGATCAATCAATGACAATATGAACACCTATATTATATTAGTGAGAAACCACAGCTTTACTATGTCTATATGTATAATCATCCTTGGGGAGAGAGCAAGGAACAGTAGTAATTATCCTTCTTCCCCTGGAAAAGCATGATATGAAAAACACCAAAAACCCAAGATAAATATGTGTTTAGACATCCCCAACAAGCAACATTGGTGGAGTGTAGTAAATCATATAATATAGTGATATAGGTATAATGTATCCACACACAGGGAAACTAGCTACCCTAAAATCGAGTAATAGTTATCTTCCCACATATATTCATGGATATCATCTCTAAGATTAAGCTTAAAAATTGTTACACAGACAAGAATGAATGGTTCATAGTTTTATTTATTAAGTAACCCATCAATTAATATTTCATTGTAAACCAACTACAAAATATTGGTTAATCATTTCTTAATTTCTTTAAATACAAATGATTTTACATTCAATTATTTATTTATGGTCTCAATAACTATTCACTATAAGAATTTATAATCTTATTCATGGTTTACATTAGTCACATAATTTCTATAATCTACTCTTATTCCTATGGGTTGAATTATGCATCTTGTATTATTCTATAATCCAATTTATTCAAGTACTCTACACAATATATATAGATACAGAGATATTCAATAATGAAATAAGAAAATTTTCACCATAGTGAAATTAGGTATCTCAATCAAGAATTTAAAAAATTGGAAATCTCGTCTCTTAACCCATTACAACAACCAATTTCCAACCAGACACCTTTCCAAACCAACCTCTAAATTTTTTCTCTATTATAATATTGCATCTTCCAAAAATGAAATCTATATATCATAGTTATAGTCATACCAAAACAATAATAATTGTATACTTATTTTAATAAAAAAAATTGTAGTAAGAAAAAATAATAATTCAGCATTATCAACTGATGATGTTCAATTAATATTTCTTCAAATAGTACATCCATTCCATAGGAAATAAGGTCAGAATGATTTTTGAAATTATATATTTAATTCTAGAAATATTCTTTTAATATTACTGACTTGAATTTACCAATATAATTATGAGAAAAATATTGAAAGAAGAAATATATTTTACTTGCATATATTATATGAAAATTTTATCACCTTAATTCATTTAAAATAACAC
Source organism: Viscum album (assembly GCA_963277665.1). Lineage (NCBI taxonomy): Eukaryota > Viridiplantae > Streptophyta > Magnoliopsida > Santalales > Viscaceae > Viscum > Viscum album. Next base: position 2,136,898,595 of record OY728128.1, on the reverse strand, counting down.
TATATTCTATATCATACAAGATATGCAACACTAATCCTAAACAAAGCCTGAAATATTATTATTTAAATATGAAATTTATATATTATACATTGAATTAATCGGTATGAATAGGATTAATCACATTAATATATATATATATATATATATATTTTACTCAAAACAAATGTATTGATTAATTTTAAGAAAATTAGAACTGAATTTTTTTATTAAAGGCATTTTATTATTCAAAACTATGTTTTCTAAATAAAGGGTTTTTATTTATTTTTGTAATAAAAAATTATAACTAATATATGTAACTTTTAGAAATAATATTTTATAAATTAGATGTCATTTTTTAATTTATAATTATATAATAAACTTAAACATAATTTTTTATAATTTTTTGAAATATTTGACTTTTCAATGAGTAGGGAAAAATATTTATTTTTATTGAAAATTGTATTTTTGTTTTAAGAAATTACAAGGATCCATTTTGTTATAAAATGTTTTAAAAAATATATATTTCTCTTACATTATCAATAATTTAATTAAGTTCACTAGAATAAATTTTATGGTTGAATTTGGTATAAAATCATTTTTATACATAAAAATGTATTTTTCTGAAGAAAAAAATCTGCATTTATTTTTGGATTTCTACATTATATTAATTTCTTCCACTTTTATTAATTTAAACATGAAAAATGGATTTCATATTTTTAATTATGAGGTTCAACTTTTTTAAGTAGGTCCCTTTTATTTTTTCCCATTTTGAATTGTAACTTTGGTAAATATTTTCCACCTTGGTAAGGGAAAAATATGTAAAACATGAATATATATTTGGAATAAGGATATAAAACTTCCTTAACACATTATTTTATATTATTTTATGAGTTTAGTTTTTCATTTTACATCCATGTTTTAAAAATATTGAATCTTGGTGCCATTTTTCATTAATTTTGAACATTATAATATTTAAGAAAAAGGTAATGTCCAAAAATTCTAATTTGTTGCTTTTAATATCGTTAATATTTTATGATACTTATAAATACAAACTATTTTAGGTTATTAATTTTTATTTTAAAATTGAATAATTTTTTTATCATGTTAGTTTATTTCTAATTTTTAGTCTGAAAAGAATGACCTTAAATGCTTACGCAATGCTGACACAGAGCTTGTGAAAGCAATAGAAAATAAAACATATTATTAAAAAAACATTAAAAAGTAATATTTCGTGGGATATTAATATTATCTCAATAGTTTTATATATTAAAATGAAATATTAATGATGTTTGGTAGTTTAAAATCCAAATTACTTTTCTATAATATTATTTTAAAAGGTAAATTGTGTGAATAGTTTCAAAAATTATAGAAATGATATTTTAGGTCAAATATATTTTATTGAATTGTCTATAAATTATAAAAAAAATTAAAGAAGAATTTTTCTATGAAAAATGTCCAAAAAATTCCCTTCACCATTTAAGGGACAATTTTCACCTTATATCAAAAATTATAACCCTTTAGTATTGAAAACTACATTACCATAGTTAAAGTCAAAATTGGATAACCAGAGGAGTAGACCAGAATATATGGTTTAAAACGATATATAACCTATCCAATTTTTATTTGGTGGTTATATTAATATCATTTAATCCTAATATTCGAGTACATGTAATTTTGGTACCATTTATCAAGATTTAGAAACATATTATCATATAATATTTCATGTATTTAGAAAAATGACATTAATAATATTTTATAAAAAAATATTATGTTATTAATTGATTTTAAAAATAAAAAATTACTATATTAATAAAATTTAATGGTATATGGATGAAAAATACAACCAGGATCCATTATTAGGAGACATTCCCTGTAATAGTAACTTTCATTACCCTAATAGAGTATAACCTATGTTATCGCGATAATTGTCAAAAAGGTTGATGAGGGTAAAAAAGGATAAGAATGAAAAAATAAAATATATATATCCAAATTTTACTATATTATTTTATTCTGACTCATCCTCATATTATATTATATTTTAATTCAATTTTGGTTCATTTTTATATAAAACTTAATTTATATTATTTTAATACATTAGTAAATTCCAAGAATTTTCTTTCCTCACATATAAAAGGGAACCCATATTTTCTTATATCCACACATTAGAAGACCTTTTTTATGAAAATACCTACTATAATAAATTCCTTACTCCTTTAAAACATCCAATATCTTTTGTAATTTCAAGAAAACCATCCTTTTAAGGCTTATCGTGTAAGACAAAACAGGTTTCTTAATGAAGAGGAATAACTCTTAACTATGATTTCTTAGTTTTATTTCTTCTTATACCTCATATAAATCCACAGAATCCATTCAAAAGAATAATTTCATTATATTAAATATAATTAATTTTTATTATTATGATTTAATAAATATTACCCACCTTCTTCCCATCCGTTGGAAAATAATAATGTCGTCAATGCTTATGTATGGAATACCACCTCCAAAAAGTGATATAATTCATTTTTCATTTATGATTTACATAGATTATAATAATATTCTATTTAATGAATTTATAATATATATATTATGTAAAAATTATCATGAAATTTTTTAATTAATATTTTTTTGTTCCATCTAATGAAACATGAAAATAGTTTTCATCTGTACATACGACCAACCATCTCTAATAATGGTGTAATTAATTTTTTTATATTTTTTATTTATGGATGACTATGTATATATATATATAATTAAAATATATTATATTAATATCTTAATTAAAATTTTGTTGATGAACAAATTGTGATCAAAGTACAAGGACAATAACAATCAAATCGAAATTCTTATGAAAAATTGAACGAGTTAACACTCTGAAGAGAGGATTTTAAATAATAAATTATTAATAAATAAGAGTATAAATATTATAAGGGGATCATATATGATATTATAATTATGCACATGATTCTTTTATATTATTATAATGAATTCAAATGTATTATATAGAAGGTTATAGTACTTTTTAATAAATTGGAACTTTAGGTAAGGGTTTGTTGTCTCAAATTGTCTTATTTGGTACATAAGTTATGTTATACACCAATATTATTTTATGAGGTGTGTATACATGCCCTTTAAAAATATTATTGCATGAATTTTATTTTTTTTCATGATATATAATGTTTATTTTATGTTACTCTTTCTGGTCTTCATGATTAAAGAGTTATCAAATTGGTATGGGTTTTATGTTATAATCTCATTATTTACAAAGACTGATTATGATTATGTTTCAAATGATGAATTTTCATGATATGTCACTCAAGAATAATATGAATTTTGTTATAATCAGTTTATTTATAGATATTACATGTTTTCCTTTCATTTCCCTCTATTTGAGGACTCGTGATACGAAAAAAATGTTTTTGAGGAAAACCGACTTTATTTCTCTCTTTGGTGAAAAATTCCTTTCACCCAAATCCAGGTTTTATAAAAAAAAATTAAGAATATTATTTATATTCACCTATGATTTTTTAAATTATTTTTTTTAATTATTTAATTTAAAACAAACTCTTAAAAATAATCTACTAATTATTTTCTAAATATGGTATTTTTTTGACTTTTTACAAAAAAATGTGAAATGAATCTTTGTTGCAATTTATACTACATGACCAGAATTTCCCACCATCATGAATACATAATACTTTAAAGAATACAATATAATTTTTCAATATAATTTTCAAATAAAAGGCCTTCTATTATATTTTTGTAAATTTTTATATTTTAATGTAGTGAATCCAAAATGAAATGGGAATCATCCTCAAAAAATATTCTAAGTGATATTTTGTGAAGACCCAGACCCCCCTTGGTCCCTTCCTTTGCCAAAAATCCGGTTTCCTTGCGGGGTACCGATCGGTGAGACCGATCGGTGAGACCGACCGGTGACACCAACCGGTGAGACCGGCCCTGCCAAGTTGTTCCAGTAATGTTCCTTTTTCGCAAATAGGGTTTTAAACCCTATTCTTCCTTGCTAAAAATATCTTGGAAATCCGAAACGCGCGCAAAGGTCTTAATTAAATTCTTCATTAATTCATGGGTCAGTTAAAACCACCCAGCGCCATTAATGATGAGTCAAGCCACGTGGTCAACCCACGACTCCCTCGTCTTCCGTAGTTTTGTGTTTTCATCTCAACCGTCCCCAGCCCTTATAATTAAGGGTTAGGCCGTGGTTTTCCCCCTTCTTCGATCGTGACTCTTCTGGTGCATCGGGACCGCCGCGTCGTTATCCGTAAAGTTCCGCGCCCCCGGTCTAAACGTCGATCATCCATCAACAAGTAGGGAATTTCTCTCGTCTCTCACTTTTGTGTATCATGCGGGGTGGGCGTTACTTTTGTTCCTATGGAATTGGTTGAACCAAACCCTAATGAAGATACTAAACGAAGTTCTAAAGAAAGAAGGGGAAGGGGTTGTGATCGTTGTTTATGCTTTATCTTGTGATCATCCCTTTTGTTGTACTGGTCTATGTTTTCTGAAAATTGAGGCCGTTGGTGGTCGTGTGTGTGCACTTGAATCCCCTCGTGATGTTTTAAATGGGTTGCTGAAATTGTGAACTCCTGCTGTGAAATTGGTTAATCACGTATACCCGGCTGAATAATTTGAAAGCACCAGGATCAACCCTTCTGTGATAACTAACGGATAGAACACATGGAATTTTGAAATCATGGAGTGTGTTAAGTCGTTTAAATCTGAAAATCCCTGACTCGTGTTGGTAGTGGTTGTTGGTTGTTTTTCCCTTCGGGCCGTTTGCTGGAAATGTGGGAGGGGATGGGATCCCCCGATCTTTTTATACTCTCGGCGGCTGTGTGAATTTGGGGGATGGGATCTCCTGTTGGCATGGTTTCAGTGGTTGTGGGTTTTTATCACAAACTGGGGAGAGATCCTCTGTTGGCAGAACCGGGTGTGGGTGTTTTGGTTGATCTATGCTTGACGTTTTCCTTGGTTATGCTTATGGTAGTTGCCCAGTAGTGCTTAAAATTTATTGAACATTTGACTGAACGTGAAACAAGAATGGGACAAATGGTTTTGTGGGCAAGGGTCGCGAATTGTGACTCGGGCGTTGTGGTATTGTGTTCTGTAGGTTGGCTAGGAAAACCTAAGTTTTTGGGTGAGTGTTTGTTACCTATATCTATACTTGTAGCTTTGTGTTTCTTATTCGCGCCCCACCCCAGTTGAGCACTTAGTGCCGAACACCCCCATTTATGGGGGAAGGGTGTTTTTCCCAACACTATACTTAGTGGCTGGTTATTAGCTCCTTTTCTGCTCCCTTTCCCGGATAGCCCAAGTACCTTCGGGCAGGCTGTGATGGCCTGAAGTCCATTATTAGCCCAAGAACCATCGGGCAGGGTGTTGTGGTGGTTGGCCAGGTGTGTGCGGCAGGTGGTTTCCCAAGTGTCTTCGGGATGAGGCCCAGGTGTTTTCGGGCGTGGCAGTGGATTCTTTAGCCCAGGTGTCTTCGGGCGTAGCAGTGGTTGCTCTGGCCTAGGTGTTTGCAGGCATGGTTACTTGTGACAGTTGAGGCCCAGGTGTGTGCGGGCGGGATTTGGCAGTGGGACTGCGTGTGGTTGTGGCCCAGGTGTGTGCGGGCGGGTGTGGCAGTGGGACTGCGGTGAGAATGGCGGGATTGGTCTGATGCGTAGGATGTCTCAATAACCAGTGGGAAAGTGGCGCGGGGTACCCAAACATCGATGTGCTCTTATATATATATTACTTGACTTGCGTTATTTGGGGAGCGAACCTTGGTGAGGCTTGGGATGGATAGTTGCCTTGTTAGGTGTTTGGTTTACTCTTTCTCACGGGACTTTAGTACGTTCCCCCACTTGTGCACGAGAGTATTGGTTTTCCCTACTGAGTGTACTTGTATGCTCACCCTACGTTTACTTTCAGGTTTCCAGGAGGACTACCAGGGCTGCGCGGGACCCTATTAGTCGGACAGTTGGAGTTGTCGCTTTTGTCGTACCTTTGTTTTCTTTTGGTATTGTACTTGAGAGCTTCTTTTTCTTTTGTACTTGTACTTTGTTGTAAACTGTTTAAACATACATGTGGGAATGGTTTACTTTTGGCTTTACTTTTCTTTCTATCTTGGTGTTGTTGGGTTTTCTCCTCCTTATCTTTCGATCCTATAAAATAAAAAGGGTAATGCCTTCCATTTGTGAGAACTTCCTATACCCTTGGTGCTAGTCGCCACTCCGGGACCTATTGAAGGCGGGTTTCGGGGGTCATTATCTCTCCTTCAACTCGAAGAAGGAAGGGCCTGGCAACCTGCTGACCCTTCCCTCCTTTTGGTGAAGGCGGGTCGTGACAGAATGGTATCAAAGGGAGGTTGAGAGATAGGACGGAGTCTGGAGTTAGGCACAGTGAGGATTTCATGGGATGGTAAGGCAACAGCGTTGGGTGACCTTGGTGCGTGAAATAGGCCAGGGAGGACCGGCTAGGACACGGGATTTTAGGGCCCCCCGTGATCCGATGCAAGGACTCTGGACCTACCGAACGACCAAGTGAAGCCACACTGATTGCAGGGTAGAGACCCTAGGAAAGGTACATGCATCATAAATGACTTGTGTTCTTGTGTTTCTGGGATGTCTTGGGAAATTAAGAATAAATTAAATCTTAATAAGTTTTGAGAACGGTTTTCTTTGCACTACTGGGCTTAGGTATTCCTTGGTTACCTTGCAGCTATGGCACCTGGAAGGCGACCACGTGTGGTACAGGCGATCGAGACTCCTGAGACTACCTTGGCCAATCAGCAGAGAGCTGATCGGGAGGAAGAGGACGACCGGTGGCAGAAGACTCTTCGAGCCTTTCAGCGACAGGCCCTCGAGAAATATGAGGGCAGCACCTCCGACATGAAGACGGAAGGCTGGCTGGAGGAGCTAGTCATAGCCTTCGGCCTGATTCGGGCCCCGACAGAGTACTGGGTTCCTCTGGCTGTTAGCCAGATGCGAGGAGCGTCACGTCAGTGGTGGATGCTTCACCTGGGGAGTAGGAAAGAGTCTGAGGTTGCTTGGGCGGAATTCGAGAAGGAGTTCCGGGCGGAGTTTCTCTCCTCGACAATGAAGGCGGAGAAGAGACAGGAGCTACTCTCCCTCCAGCAGGGGAGCATGTCCGTGAGGGAACTTGGAATCAAGTTCAAGGACCTCCTGCGTTTTGCTCCAGACCTCTTTCCCGATGAGGAGTCTCGGGCAAGACGTTTGGAGGAGGCGCTCCGACCCTCCCTCCAGTATGCTGTTACTCCCTTTACCCTTCCGACATACTTAGAGGTTCAGAAGAAGGCCGAAGTGGTGGAAAGGATGCACACTCTAGGCGGACTGTCACGAGAAGGGATCCAGCTGGGACCATCGAAGGGGAAGGCCGTCAGCACCAGGCCCCCAGCATCGGGACCCTCCAGGTTCCGACCCGCAGGGAGCAGGCCGCAGCAGTTTCAGTTTCGATCCCCTGGCCCACGTTCTTTTCCTTCGGGCTCGGGACCACGGTGCTTCATCTGCGGGAGCCCTGGGCATCTTCGGAGTCAGTGCCCCGATCGGGTGCAGTACAGCAGTGGCAGTCATCCCCAGCATCCGCCACAGCAGCAGTTCCCAGCCAGACCCTTCCAGCAGCAGCAGCAGGGACAGCGAGCTCCCGCTCCTCCGCAGACAGACATAGGAGGGGGAGGCCGACCTCAGGGCGCTCCCCAGGGACCTCGACCAGGGCGTGGTCGGGGAGGTGGCCGACAGCCGAGGGGTAGGGGAGCTGGGCGTGGACAGTTGCACGCCGCAGAAGCAACAGTTCCAGCAGGGCCAGAGGTTGTTCGAGGTACGATCAGTGTGTTTAGCACTCTTGCTTATGCTTTGTTCGATACCGGAGCTTCGCACTCCTTTGTTGCACCCAGTCTAGCCCGCGCCTTGGGTCTAGATGCCGAGAGACTTCCAGTGCCCCTGGTGTTGAACACACCAGTTGGAGGTCAGACCGACTTGCTGTTCGTTTGTCGGGGGTGTAGACTGATGTTGGGGCCACATTAGTCGGTTAAGGACCTCCTTCTGCTACAGATTCGGCCGTACGATGTCATCCTAGGCATCGATTGGCTATTTTCTGTGTGCGCCGTCATCGACTGTTTCCAAAGGAGGGTGGTGTTCTCCGGTTTGGACGGCCAGCGTGTTACTTTCACCGGCGAGCGGAGCTGTCCGAAGGGAAACAGGAGGGAGGAACCTCTCCTCTCCTTGTTGATCGAACTGACGATAGAATCAACAGATGCGGAAATGGTGGAAGTACCAGAGATCGTTCGTGAATTTATGGACGTCTTTCCTGAGGAGGTGACGACTCTACCCCCTCGACGTGAAATCGAGTTCGGGATAGACCTGCAGCCCGGCTCTCGACCAATCTCGATGGCTCCTTACCGGATGGCACCTTCGGAGCTACGGGAGTTGCGGATACAGATTGACGATCTGATGAAGAGGGGTTATGTTCGTCCAAGTGCATCACCGTGGGGTGCCCCAGTCTTGTTTGCGAAGAAGGCAGATGGTGGCCTCAGGTTATGCATTGATTACAGGAGGCTGAATCAGGTAACAATCAAGAACCGCTACCCTCTTCCGAGGATAGATGATCTTTTCGACCAGCTGAAGGGGGCAGGATGGTTATCGAAAATCGACCTGCGATCCGGGTACCACCAGCTGAGGGTGAAGGATAGCGACGTCCCGAAGACGGCGTTCAGGTGCAGGTATGGGCACTTCGAGTTCGTGGTCATGCCCTTTGGTGTTACGAACGCCCCGGCCGTGTTCATGGGGCTTATGAACTCCATCTTTCGGGAGTACCTGGATCGGTTTGTGGTGGTGTTCATCGACGATATCCTGGTCTATTCAAAGTCAGAAGAGGACCATGCAGAGCACCTGAGGACAGTTTTGGAGGTCCTACGGCAGCACCAGCTCTATGGGAAGTTTTCAAAGTGCAAGTTCTGGGCGCGAGAAGTGCACTTCCTTGGACATGTAGTGTCTGAGCAGGGAGTAGCAGTCGACCCATCAAAGGTTGAGGCAATTGTTTCTTGGGCAGCACCCAAGAATGTGGCGGAAGTTCAGAGTTTCCTCGGACTGGCAGGCTACTACCGGAGATTCGTACCCAACTTCTCCCAGGTAGCAGCCCCTTTGACGGCTTTGACCAAGAAGGACCAAGTTTTCATGTGGAGCGAGCAATGTGAGTCGTCCTTCAGCTACCTAAAAGAAAAACTGGTTAGTTCCCCAGTGTTGAGGTTGCCAGAAGAAGGGATGGCCTATGAGGTATTCTGTGATGCTTCAGGACAGGGCCTGGGGTGCGTATTGATGCAGCGACAAGGGGTGATCTCTTACGGGTCCAGGCAGCTACGCCCCCATGAGCGGAATTATGCCACCCATGACCTGGAGCATGCAGCGGTGGTGTTCGCATTAAAGCTGTGGCGACATTACCTTTTTGGGGAGCGCTTTGTGGTCTTCACCGACCACAAAAGCTTGCGCTATATCTTCTCCCAGCGTGACTTGAACTTGCGACAGCGGAGGTGGGTCGAGTTTCTCCAGGACTACGACTTTGAGATCTCATACACTGAAGGTAAGGGAAACGTTGTGGCTGATGCCCTGAGCAGGAAGCCGCATCAGGAGGTGGTTCGGGAATCTGCTGATGCTTGGAAGGCAATGGGGGAGTTGGCTGCCTTGCACTTGGATGCAAGGGTGGAAGGTACTAGAGGTTGTTTGTTTCAGATGACGGTACAGTCCTCCTTGTTGCAGCAAGTGGAAGAGTCTCAGTGGGGAGATCCTGAGGTAGAAGTGTTGCGGGATCGTGTCGATCAGGGGAACGCCCCGGAAGGATGGTCGGAGGACAGCCGACATCGGATGCTCTTTCATCGGAGGTTGTTTGTTCCAGAGGTGATGCGTGATGAAGTCCTTCATGAGTTCCATAGCTCAGCCTTGGCGGTACATCCGGGTGTTTCGAAAATGTACCAAGGCTTGAGGGGACAGTTTTGGTGGCCCGGGGTGAAACGGGCAGTGGCAGAGTTCGTGGCTAAATGCCTGGTGTGTCAGCAGGTGAAGGCTGAACACCGTGTTCCTGGTGGTCTGTTGCATCCTCTAGATGTTCCCGAGTGGAAGTGGGACGACGTCTCAATGGACTTCGTCACGGGACTACCCAGAGCTCAGGGCGGGCATGATGCTATCTGGGTAGTGGTGGATCGATTGACTAAATCTGCTCACTTCTTGGCTATCAAGGAGTCGGGACCCGTGAGTACCTTAGCACAGAGGTACGTGGATGAGGTGGTGCGTTTGCATGGAGTTCCGAAAACGATCGTCTCGGATCGGGACACTCGATTCACCTCACGAGTCTGGAAGGGGTTACAGCATGCTTTTGGCACCCAACTACGCCTTAGCACTGCTTTTCACCCTCAGACTGATGGGCAGACAGAGCGGACTATCCAGACTTTGGAGGACATGCTGCGAGCATGTGTTCTGGATTTCGGAGGATCATGGGTACGACACTTGCCTTTAGTAGAGTTTGCCTACAACAACAGTTTTCACTCTACTATCGGCATGGCTCCTTTTGAGGCTTTGTATGGAAGACCATGTCGTTCACCCTTATGTTGGGCAGAGGTTGGTGAGACTGGTACTCTTGGACCAGAAGTAGTGCAGAGCACCACGGAGAAAGTCCAGCTAGTGCGGGAGAGGATGAAAGCAGCTCAGGATCGGCAGAAATCTTATGCTGATCGTCGGAGGAGGCCCCTGAAGTTCGAGGTGGGAGATCATGTGTTTTTGAAGGTTTCCCCTCGACGGGGGCAGCGGAGGTTCGGAAAGGGGAGTAAGCTCTCCCCTAGGTTCATCGGACCTTTCGAGGTGCTGAGGCGAGTTGGCGAGGTGGCATATCAGCTAGCCCTACCACCTCAGTTGGAGAGGGTCCATGACGTCTTCCATGTCTCCCAGCTTCGTCAGTACTTACATGATGACTCTCATGTCATCAACTGGGGAGAGCTAGACGTGGGAGGAGACGCGACCTTCGAGGAACGGCCAGTCAGAATCGAGGATCGCAAGGAGAAAGTGCTCCGTGGACGAACCGTCGGCCTGGTTCGTGTGTTGTGGAGACATGGCGGCCTCGAAGAGAGTACGTGGGAGAGGGAAGCACAGATGCGTGCCCAATACCCCGAGTTGTTCTGAGTTTTGAACCCTTGGTGCCTGTTGTGACAGAACGTTGACCTTTTTGGCTATGAAATGTGCTAGGTTCCTTTCCTCTGATTTTGTGTGGGAAGCCCCGGTTAAAGGGAAGGGGAAACCCGACCCCTAATCAGGACGCATTAAGGTGGATGCGATTAAACCCGTGCGGGCGAGTCAGTGCCGCCCAAAGCGGATAATATCTTGACATGGGGGAGGGGAACTCCCCAAACCCACATGACCGGGCGGTTTGGCGTGGTGTGATGCTTGGTTCTTGACAGGGAGTATTTCCAATTAGCGGGGGTCCACTCCTAAGAGGTATCTTCGAAGATGGTTGTTCGGATCCTCTCTTTCCTTCTAGTTTGTTTTGATTCTCGAGGACGAGAATCGTTTAAGAGGTATCTGATGTGAAGACCCAGACCCCCCTTGGTCCCTTCCTTTGCCAAAAATCCGGTTTCCTTGCGGGGTACCGATCGGTGAGACCGATCGGTGAGACCGATCGGTGAGACCGACCGGTGAGACCGACCGGCGAGACCGATCGGTGACACCGATCGGTGACACCGATCGGTGAGACCGACCGGTGAGACCGATCGGCGAGACCGATCGGTGACACCGATCGGTGAGACCGATCGGTGACACCGACCGGTGAGACCGGCCCTGCCAAGTTGTTCCAGTAATGTTCCTTTTTCGCAAATAGGGTTTTAAACCCTATTCTTCCTTGCTAAAAATATCTTGGAAATCCGAAACGCGCGCAAAGGTCTTAATTAAATGCTTCATTAATTCATGGGTCAGTTAAAACCACCCAGCGCCATTAATGATGAGTCAAGCCACGTGGTCAACCCACGACTCCCTCGTCTTCCGTAGTTTTGTGTTTTCATCTCAACCGTCCCCAGCCCTTATAATTAAGGGTTAGGCCGTGGTTTTCCCCCTTCTTCGATCGTGACTCTTCTGGTGCATCGGGACCGCCGCGTCGTTATCCGTAAAGTTCCGCGCCCCCGGTCTAAACGTCGATCATCCATCAACAAGTAGGGAATTTCTCTCGTCTCTCACTTTTGTGTATCATGCGGGGTGGGCGTTACTTTTGTTCCTATGGAATTGGTTGAACCAAACCCTAATGAAGATACTAAACGAAGTTCTAATGAAAGAAGGGGAAGGGGTTGTGATCGTTGTTTATGCTTTATCTTGTGATCATCCCTTTTGTTGTACTGGTCTATGTTTTCTGAAAATTGAGGCCGTTGGTGGTCGTGTGTGTGCACTTGAATCCCCTCGTGATGTTTTAAATGGGTTGCTGAAATTGTGAACTCCTGCTGTGAAATTGGTTAATCACGTATACCCGGCTGAATAATTTGAAAGCACCAGGATCAACCCTTCTGTGATAACTAACGGATAGAACACATGGAATTTTGAAATCATGGAGTGTGTTAAGTCGTTTAAATCTGAAAATCCCTGACTCGTGTTGGTAGTGGTTGTTGGTTGTTTTTCCCTTCGGGCCGTTTGCTGGAAATGTGGGAGGGGATGGGATCCCCCGATCTTTTTATACTCTCGGCGGCTGTGTGAATTTGGGGGATGGGATCTCCTGTTGGCATGGTTTCAGTGGTTGTGGGTTTTTATCACAAACTGGGGAGAGATCCTCTGTTGGCAGAACCGGGTGTGGGTGTTTTGGTTGATCTATGCTTGACGTTTTCCTTGGTTATGCTTATGGTAGTTGCCCAGTAGTGCTTAAAATTTATTGAACATTTGACTGAACGTGAAACAAGAATGGGACAAATGGTTTTGTGGGCAAGGGTCGCGAATTGTGACTCGGGCGTTGTGGTATTGTGTTCTGTAGGTTGGCTAGGAAAACCTAAGTTTTTGGGTGAGTGTTTGTTACCTATATCTATACTTGTAGCTTTGTGTTTCTTATTCGCGCCCCACCCCAGTTGAGCACTTAGTGCCGAACACCCCCATTTATGGGGGAAGGGTGTTTTTCCCAACACTATACTTAGTGGCTGGTTATTAGCTCCTTTTCTGCTCCCTTTCCCGGATAGCCCAAGTACCTTCGGGCAGGCTGTGATGGCCTGAAGTCCATTATTAGCCCAAGAACCATCGGGCAGGGTGTTGTGTTGGTTGGCCAGGTGTGTGCGGCAGGTGGTTTCCCAAGTGTCTTCGGGATGAGGCCCAGGTGTTTTCGGGCGTGGCAGTGGATTCTTTAGCCCAGGTGTCTTCGGGCGTAGCGGTGGTTGCTCTGGCCTAGGTGTTTGCAGGCATGGTTACTTGTGACAGTTGAGGCCCAGGTGTGTGCGGACGGGATTTGGCAGTGGGACTGCGTGTGGTTGTGGCCCAGGTGTGTGCGGGCGGGTGTGGCAGTGGGACTGCGGTGAGAATGGCGGGATTGGTCTGATGCGTAGGATGTCTCAATAACCAGTGGGAAAGTGGCGCGGGGTACCCAAACATCGATGTGCTCTTATATATATATTACTTGACTTGCGTTATTTGGGGAGCGAACCTTGGTGAGGCTTGGGATGGATAGTTGCCTTGTTAGGTGTTTGGTTTACTCTTTCTCACGGGACTTTAGTACGTTCCCCCACTTGTGCACGAGAGTCTTGGTTTTCCCTACTGAGTGTACTTGTATGCTCACCCTACGTTTACTTTCAGGTTTCCAGGAGGACTACCAGGGCTGCGCGGGACCCTATTAGTCGGACAGTTGGAGTTGTCGCTTTTGTCGTACCTTTGTTTTCTTTTGGTATTGTACTTGAGAGCTTCTTTTTCTTTTGTACTTGTACTTTGTTGTAAACTGTTTAAACATACATGTGGGAATGGTTTACTTTTGGCTTTAATTTTCTTTCTATCTTGGTGTTGTTGGGTTTTCTCCTCCTTATCTTTCGATCCTATAAAATAAAAAGGGTAATGCCTTCCATTTGTGAGAACTTCCTATACCCTTGGTGCTAGTCGCCACTCCGGGACCTATTGAAGGCGGGTTTCGGGGGTCATTATCTCTCCTTCAACTCGAAGAAGGAAGGGCCTGGCAACCTGCTGACCCTTCCCTCCTTTTGGTGAAGGCGGGTCGTGACATATTTTAAGGAAATTTTCAATTATGATAACATCCTTTGATGGTAATTATTCTTTAGAGGGAATATAATACAATAATAAAATCATTATAATTTATCTATATGGTTTATTATTATGATGAAAATATATTTATGAAACCCGTTTATTCTTCATGGGTTTTTCTTTAATGAAATGTTGAAATGTTTATAAAAAACATTTTTTTACATGGGTTATCATATGATGAATGTTTCATGATATTTTAGTGAAAATATATATGATTTTAATAATGAGATGATTAATCCTAGAATTATATATACCTATAAGGAATTGTAAAATATGGATATCTCATTATATAATATGTTCTAGAATGGGGAGTGAACTCAATTCATTAAGGGACTATGTCCATTATGACAGTCTTGAGAATGAACCCTAACTAAGGGTGTGGTGGAATAAGCAGTAAAACCAATCAAATATCATAGTATTTTAATTAATCCTTAACTAATCAAATTATATTTCATAATTTTATATATTCCAAAATGTTATGTATTAGTCCAATGTAATGCTCTTATGGCCCATGTTTTTTTATTCCTTTTTTATTCATGTCTTATGAACTGCCAAGTGTTATTACATAACTCATTATTATGATCTATGGTATACAAGGTATGGATTAAAAATTTTATTTTCATGTTCTTTTACCTTTATTATCATGTTATATTTAATTAATCATTGATATCTACCTTTTTTACCCTTACTCGTCATCAAATCTCACCTTTTATTATGTTTTATTTCTCCCATGATGTGAAGAAAAGATTTATATATTGTGATTCTAGGAATTTTCCTGGTTTTGAAAAACTATTTGGGAGATGATATTGGTATTTTATGATCCATTTATATCCATGTTTCAATAGATAAAAAACCCTTATACTTATAGTGTGGATCATAAGGTTATGTATTAAATATTCTTATAATAAGATATGATATTTATGAATAAAATGTACAGGTTGTAAGAGTTTTTATAGAATAAGGATTTAGTCAATATTTGAATATTAGGATTAGAGAAATTTAGTAAAACCCATAGTTATAATTTTATTTATAGGATAACAACCCAATGTTTTGGAAAGGAATTGATTAAGATGTTTTCCTAGAAATAAATCCTTATTTGGATACTATAAGTGGTTATGGTTTTGGAATAGATACATTTATCAGTAATAACACCAACACGACTTGGTTGAGTATATCTAAACCATCATTCTGGTGCATAGTGAGTATTTCCTTAATGCGCACCGGGTTTGATACTCCTAGGTGACATGCTTAGGTTAATTAAAATTTTCTTGTTTGTCCTTGATGAAGGATTTGAATAGATGAAAATATTGAATATGTTATCATAATATAATATTAACAAAATATACCTTAAATGAATCGTAGACTCACAAAATAAGAGAATAATGGATTTCACTTAGATATCTCATGGTGGAGATCATGGGAGAAAGAAGGATGAATTTCTTCCAGGATAGAATTGTGAAAATAAGGGGCTAGGAAAATGTCTACAATGAAAAGGAAATATAGTTATTTGTTAAAATGAATGGAATAAATAAAATAATTAATGAGTAAAAATGAGGAGTATAATTTATGGAAATAAATTTCATTGTATAGATCTATTTAACCTTTGTTGTCATGAATGTGGTGAGCATGGGAATTATCCAAGTCAATACCGTCTTCTATAGTTTAACTACTTCACCAAGGAAGAAAAAATGTGATTCTAATAATTGAAGTGAAAATATTGATTTTTATATGTTTTTTTATTAAATAATTATGCTATAAAATTGTTTTTATCAATGTTATTTTGGTTACAATAATCATGAAACATCTATTGATTATTATGAAAAAAAATTTCTTTAATGAAATTCCATATAAAGACCCAGAATTTCCGTGGTAATTTTTTTCATAGATACATGGGAATTTTACGAATCTGCGAAAACTAATGACGCGTGATTCCAAGGCCCGGTGTGCCTAGAATCAATTTATGAAGTTTTTTTCAGGTACGTTTAATAAACGTGCGAGTGGGATTTTATAAATTTTGAACTGGTGGTCAGAATTGAAATCTGAGGGAACCTTTGAACTCGCAGTGCCTGTATTATCTTAAGTAGACTTTCACCTCGACGACAGTTGGACAAGAATAAAAGTTAGATTTTTGGGTTTTCATAGAAAAATAATAAAATAAAGTGAGTTACACTTTATTCTATTTGAGCCTCCATTTGGTGTGTGGTGGTTAAAACATCCTCATGGAGGTTGGAGGTGGGACCACCGAACCTTAACCTCCCATGAGAGGTTATGGTGGTGGGGCCCACCCAAACTCAACATCCCATGTGAGTATAAATGAGGTGGGGACCACCCGAGCTATTAACCCCTTGAAACTCTCCATTAAAGTAGAGAGCCTCTTGACCTTCCCTTAATTTAATTGGTGTCAACTCCCCAATTAATTCTTGCCAACACACATGAATTAATTAGGTTGAGAATTTTAATTCAATTCAACATTTTGAGTTTGTTCCAACAAAATAATAGATTAACTAATCTATTATTTGGCACAACGATTTCACTTAGGTGATTGAAGAGAAATCTCTCAAGGAGGAACCTCATCTTTCAACGAAGAACATGTTCTTCCAAAGAAGAATGCTGGCGGTGGTCCCCTTCGACCTTCATTCTTGGAAACCAACCAACGTGGAACAACTTCCACAACCATCGTGTAAATTCTGGAGTGGAAGAGTGTGGCGGACGCAACAAGCGACAAATCTGTCTTCTTCCCACGACTTCACCATCAATGACCAAAGATTAAATGTAGGGGGATTAAATTCTTTTGGGTGCCTTTTTCTTCCCTTATTTTTTGGATATTGAAGGTTGTTGAACTTCGTTCTTATGAACCATTTTCTATCAACATAAATGCGGAGGATACAGGCCAACCTAACATGGCTTGACATCCTCCGTCGATTTTCTTTATTGTGGAGTTCTTTGGCATGGCGACGTAACAACAACGAGGTGAAGGAGGTAGAAACTAAAAAGGTCGCTCTACCCGTGGCCTCTGTGAACCACACCGCCCCCACGGCGTCCCACACCTCCTCCGGCCGAACCCGCGCTGGCCCGGCCTCCCGATCGTCTGGCCGCCCGCACCACCTGCTCACCCCGGAAGAACCCCACGTTGGCCTTCCACGGTCTGCCCACGCCCCGCCGGCCTACTTGCGCCCTGCCCGGTTCAACTGCGGCCTCCCGCATGACTTGCCGACCTACCCGGCGCCCTCTCGGCCCCCTGCCGGCATGCCCGGTGCCCTCCCGGCCGCCTTATCGGCCTACCCAGGCCGCCGCCCAGCGCCCTCCCAGCAGCCCTCCTGGCGTGCCCCGGCCGCCCCGCCGGCCTGCCGCAGCCGCCACCAGGCGCCCTCCCAGCTGCACCTCCGGCCTGCCCCGACCGACACCCGGCCTGCCCCGCCGCCCTACCCAGGCCACCACCCTGCCTGTCTGGCAGCCCCAGCAGCCTACCTAGGCTGCCCCCCGGCCTGCCCGGCCGCCCTGCCGGCCCGCCCAGGCTAAGACGCATAGGCCCCCTTGGGCCGGCCCATGGATTCCCTCGCAGTTCCACTGGCTGAACCGGCTCGACGTTCCAAGCTGAGTCATCTGAGTCACACCCCTCGTACCGCTGGCCGAACCGGCCCGGTCTCCAGGCCGAACTGTCGTCGCAGCCTGCTGGGTCGGGCCCAGTGGATGGGGCTGAACTTAGTGGGCTTACCCACGCAACTGGCTGGGTCTAACCCAGCGGGTCTGAACGGGTTGACCGAGACTGGGTTTTCGCAGACTGGGTTAGGTCGAGTCAGTCTGACCAGGTCAGATCAGACTTGGGCCCACTACCGACCCATTACATTATTTGGCCATATCTTTTTCATCGGATGTCCGTTTGATGAACCGTTAGTAGCACTGGTAATTTTGGAGCATGAATGTCCCTTTGAGTATACCCCACTAGAGTTCGGGGTAAAGTTGATATAATGTCAGGTTGGATCGTACACGAATCCAACCGATCCCCTAGGACTAAAAAGCTAATAACTCACAGACCGGGTGCCCGATTGGCGTGCTGTCTGTTGAATTGAGACCCCTATGAAGTGGAAGACCTCTGAGATACTTTTTCATGGGACTCTTATAGTTGACATATTGAATCTTGGCATGAGGAGCAGACCCTCTAGGAATCATGCATGCTTTATGGAAACCATGTGGCGGGCTACGCTCTAATGACTGTTCCTGGATCCAATGTGGGTCCGACATCTCTGACTACTATTCCTGGATCATGTGTGGGTTCAAAAATACTAACTACTGGTCCTAGATCCTTTGTGGGTCCAACCACTCCGACTATTGTTCCTGGATCGTGTGTGGGTCCGACGGTACTAACCGCTGGTCCTGGATCATGTGTGGGTCCGACAGCTCCGACAGTACTAACAACTGGTCTTGGATCTTGTGTGGGTCTGACAGCTCCGACTACTGTTCCTGGATCCTGTGTGGGTCCGACAGTTCTAACCACTGGTCTGGGATCCTGTGTGGGTCCGAAAACTTACATGATTTGGTGGCTACATCTGATCATCTCTATCCCTCTGCATAAATTGTATACCTGTATGAGTTGAGTCTGTGACTTTTGAGTTTTCCTCATGATTGAGATGGGTTACTTGATAACTGAGGTATATATATGGGCATATACCTAAGTAATGGATATCCATTGATTTCATACTATTTGGTTTGTCTTTGGTGGATTTTGAGAGACCTTAGTGGTCTTGGGGTCCCTACTGAGTATCGTTATACTCGCCCCTTCACGGGCTATGCCCGCACCTCGTTGTGTTTAATGCAGACGATAGACAGTGCTGACTAAGGCTGAGTGTACGAGGACTGGACGGTACCTGGAGGTGGACCTCACGATGACTCAGTACCTAAAGGAGACTGATGTACGTGGAGTGCTGAGGAGGCAATCTGTACCTACCCTTCAGGTAGGATCCATGGTGGATGATCCAAGAGCTGATTTTCACCTTTCATTTGTTTTTTCCTTTTTAGTAGTACTTGTATTTTACAGTTGGGATTGTATTTCCAGCCCCTCTTACTTTTTATCATTGTTCTGTTATACAGTTTTACTTAGTGTTTTGCTTCCATCTGGTACACTGTTGTGTGTGTTTATAATTTATAAAGGCAATGCCTTCCCAGCTTAGGAATTTACGCCTTTGGTGATAGTCTCTAGCCCCTGGCCTATGGAAGGCGGAGTTGGGGTAGTCACCACACGAGCCTCAGGGGATGGTTCATGAAAAATTGGTAGTAGAGGGAGGCTTTTCTACCTCATAACTAAGGACTCTGATATTTTTTGTGTAGAAATAGTGTTAAGTGTAGTGAGTGCGGTTTTTTGTTTCGGGAGTCCAGTGTTGGTGCGGCGAAGGACGTATCCATACAGTAGGACCCTGACTTCTTATTTTCAACTCAGTTCATGAAAACACTGATGCGTGTGTGTTTTCAAGAGTCTTCTTTGTGAACTCTTTGAGTCAGCTCACCAGGTATAACTTATTGACTGAGGCGAACATGTTCCTTATCAAGATTCCTCTATGTAGACATCCAGCTAGGGTTCTTGAGAAAGTATATGATGACGGTCCACTGAGCGACAAGGCTCCGGTGCTGGTCCCTCTTACTATGTTGGCATCTTCGGGTGTTGTACCAGCACCACCACCACTCGTTGGGCAGCAGATTCCACTAGCCGAACTGGAAGATGGTGCAGGCTGACTGAGCGGGTTGAACGTGTTCCAGTAGAAGAGGCCACCAAGGTTTTGAGACGAGACTGATTCCCAAGCAGTAGAGGACTGGATGGAGGTGAATGCTAGAGTCACTACAGCAGAAATGGTGTTTAGAGGCGGTTTTTTTAGCAGAGGTTTTCGAAACCGACACAATACATTTTTTTAGAATGGTTTCATGGAGGTTTATAAACAACCACCGTGAAACATTTTTTTTCTAACACTGTCGACCCTTCCCCCCACCCCTACCCTCCTCTCACCCCACTTCCCCCTCTTTCCACAGCCCCCGGCTTCCTCCACGACCCCGGCCCCCCATGACCATGGTGACCCCGCAACCCCGGCTACCCCGCGACCCCAGTGACCCCGTGACCCCAGCGACCCAGCGACCCCTACAACCCCGGTGACCCCTCTTCCCCCGACCCCCCATGACCCCGGTGACCTAGTTATATTGATCCTACACCTCCTTTTTAACCATTTTTTCTTCTAATTATTCATTTGGAGAATTCTCCAGCAGTCTTAATGGTCTATTTGTTTATTAGTTTGTGATTATGTATTTCCTTGTTTAATTTGGAGTCCTTGGTTAAGTAATGTGATTTGGGGACTTAAATTGAGGTTTCAAACCCTTCACAAACCATTTTGTGTTTGTTGATGATGTAATACCAAACCTATTGATACCCATGGAATATGACAAAACCTTGAGAATGGTGAAATAAATTGGTGAACATTAAAATGGGGTAAATGTTAGAGAAAATGTGTTCTATATTTTAATTGGGAATGTGGGTGTGGTTAAAGGGTAAAATGAAATGATTATATGTAATTCTTTTTGAAAATCCCAAAGGTCTCTTGAAATGGTTTGAAATATGTGTTTGGGATTTTAATCTGGTTATGAATTTTATATGATGAAAATGATTCTTTAAAGGTGGGTTTTATTATGAGATTTCCAATGATTATTTAAATTTGGGGTTTCAAAAATATCTTATAAAAACTTTAAATGGTTGGTTTGAATGGTTGATTTAGAAATGAAATCCTTGAGTAATTTTTTAGTTTTAAAATTGGAATACCCATGTTTTAATTGGTGGATTCAAAATGATTTCAAATGAGTACTTGAATTGTGTTTTTAAAATTATTTGGTTTTAAAGGTTTTTTGGGGCCATAATAATTAATTGGATATATTGTTTAGTGAGATATGACCCATGGGATTTTTTTTTCATGTGAACATTATTATGAAATGAACTAAATGATGAATGTTACTAGTTAACAAACCATGATAATTGGGTGTATGGAATAATGGTATATGTGTAATGGGTTATGTATGTGAAAGATAAATGTGTTAAATGTTTATAGTTATAAATGGTAAATATGTTCAATAGTTGTGTTTTTTAGTTGATATATTAGTTAGTGATAAATAAACATGTTCACATGGATTAATAGTGGGTTTGGTATTGTATTGAGGCTCCTCCAACGGATTGATCAGACTGATACTCTAGGACCACCAAAGTATTGCATGGGTTAGGGAGTAATACTGAGGCTCTACATCCCTTATTAATTAAAGTGTAAATTCACATAGATTTAGGCTATTTGGTGAGGTAATTCACATATACATAGGCTCCAAGAGGAGGTAATATAACTGTAATAATTCTCCATGGTGGGGTAATGCACCTAGAATGAGGCTCAAAGGTGGGGTGATTGATATGATGCAGTTTCCCAATTGTCTTTGGGAAAGATGAGATGGCTAGTTATAAACAGTGTTCTTGGTATGATGTAGTTGACTAGGTGTCATTATGTGGGATTATATATAAGGGATTGGAGCACATGGACATATCAAATTAGAGTTTAGTTCAAGTAGGGTTGGCTGATAAAATTTTTGATGTCCCTAGGTTTGTTCCAACATCCTTCATGTTATAACCCAGTGAGTTACACATAATTCCTGGTTCCCATTGATGATTACTTAGTGTATCCCATTTCCTACCTAGATTGAACCCACAGACCTTGCTTTTTTAATTTGGAACCATTTCATGGTTGATTTTTATATAGTTATTTAGTAATATCTTGGTTCTTATTTATGTTCATTTCTTATTTTAGTTATTTTTTGGGTTTAATGATTACTATATAATGTGTTAAATCTACCCATGTTTTATATAGGAATTGTAGATTTTTTACTAAAATGGATCAATCATGTGATTTATGTATTTTAAAACTTTTATATGTGAATAATAAACTCTAGAACAATATTTAAAGTAAGTATTTTTTAATATTTTTTATAAAATAAATTATAAAATATTTCTAGGAATATTTATATCACACCTTTCATACACATTTATGTGTATGTGTAACTTCTATCTTTTCATTATAATTCCAAGATTTTGATTTCTAGTTATTTGTTTCCTCATGTTCAATTAATGGACATTGGAATGTTGTGACTTTTTGGGGATCAAATGGAGATGTTTTGAGTTGTTAATATGGTTGTGACTTTTTTTGTGAAATTTTATTGTGAGATAGTTCAACTAGGTTTATTTTGTATTTAAATTTTATTTGTATTTTCTTTCTCTATATTTTATCCAAACTAGATTATTTTTCATTAATATTTATAGTCTTGGTTTAATGTATTCACTTTCATTGAATATTATGTTTCTGTAATCTTAAACTATCGTATATATGAATCTATTTATCTATTTAGTAGTAACTATGCGTTTTAATTTTTTTTATTACTATGTTGGCACATTGTGATATACATGGATAAAAGCTAGATCACATTACTGAGGAACACACCTCAGTATGTTAAGGGTTTGAATGAGTTTTTAGGTTTTTCAATTTCTAATCGATCCGTTGAAGTGAGAATAATATGTTCATGTCTAAAATGTAAATTTAGAACATGGTTAAAGAGAGATTAAGTTTATGAACATTTAATACTGAATCAATTACCTGGTCAATATTTTTGTTGGAGTTGGCATGGAGAATCGAACATTAAAGAAAGATTGAGCGCTGATGTTAAACCACAGAATGAGGTCCCAAGTTCATCGACAATGGAAAATAAAATGCAAAACCTCATAAATGATGCATTCGGCACTTCAAGACATTACTATCAACATAAAAACATATCAGAACAACTAGAGAAGGGCGCTAAAAATTGCGACATGACAAGTCATGTTTTTGAGACTGTAACACAGATAGATCAAGATTGTAACATATCATTGGATCATCCTCTTGATTCTGTGCAGCCAAATGTAAGAGAGAACTTCACTGAGGAAAATGTGTTTCATGATTTAGTTGATGATGAAAATCAATAGTTGTATAGTGGGTGTTTGAAATATTCAAAGCTTTCATTTCTACTGAAGTTGTACCATATTAAATGTCTATGTGTAATTAAAAATACGGAAATGTCCATTATATTGGAATTGATTCATGATGAATTTCATGAATAAAAAATCCCAGAATCTTTTTATGATATGAAAAAGTTGTTAACAAGCTTGGTCTGAATTATACAAAAATACATGCATGTCCCAATGATTGTATTATTTATTAGGTAGAGGATTCAAGTAGATATAATTATAAGAAATTTTCTTCTTCTAGATGGCTGTTAAAGGGTGATGTCGGAAGTCTGAATGAACATAATTTCATGGAGAAGAATAAAAGGAACACACCTGAAAAGGTTTGGAGTTACTTTTCCTTGAAGCCTCTATTGCAAAGATTATCCATGTCATCAGAAACTGTTGAACACATGAAGTGACATTCTATGGATAAAAACAATGTTGAGTTAATGAGACATCTGCGAGATTCCCAATAATGGAAGACATTTGATTCATTACATCTAGATTTCCCAGCTGATCCTAGGAATGTTCGATTGGGATTGGCTACCGATTGATTCAACCCATTTGGGACTTTGTGTACCAGTTATAGCATTTGGAAAGTTGTTTTGATCCCTTATAATCTTCCTTCATGGATTTGTATGAAACAAAAATATTTTATCATTTTGATGATTATTCCTGGAAAAAAATGCCTGGAAATTATATTGATATATACTTGTAGCCTTGGATTGACGAATTGCAGGAGTTATAGAGCAACGGTGTTCAGACATTTGATGCTTCTTCTAAAACAATGTTCAAAATGCTTGTTGCTTTAATGTGAACCATTAGTGACTTCCCTAGGCTTGGGAATTTATCTGATTGGAACACTTACATGGTTTTGGTTTGTCCTGTTTGTATATTTGATTTTGAGCCCAAACGGCTACCTCATAGTAGAAAATGGTGCTTCTTGTTCCATCAAAGATTTCTCAATGCATCTCATAGATTTCGGCTGAATAGATCAAAATTTAATGGTTCCATTGATTTTAGACCACCTCAAAAGTTGTTAAATGGTTCTGAAATATTGGCATAGCTTGAAAATGTTGAAACAAAATTTGGGAAGGTTCATCATTTGAATGATAGTGGAAAACGGGTCCGAAGTGCATCGTCAGGTGAAATCAGAATGCAACAATGGAAGAAAAAATGTATATTATTTAAACTCATGTATTGGGAATTTAATTTGTCATGGCACAATATTGATGGGATGCATATTGAGAATAATTTCTTTGATAATTTTATTTTCACATTACTTAATGAGCATGGAAAGTCGAAGGATCATCTCAATGCTCACAAAGACTTACAAGTAATGAACATAAAACGTGATATCTGGCCAGATGAGAATGAAAAGTATGCTCTGTACATTTTTGCAATGAAAAATAGGGATAAAGATAAATTACTTCGAATATTAAATAATGTGATGGAATCTGATGGGTATTCGAGTAACATCTCGAGGTGTGTTGACTTGAAGATTCATAAGTTACATGGATTGAAATGTCACGATTCACATATTTTGTTACAATAGTTACTACCATTGACCTTCCATACATTTTTACCAAAAAAGGATACTACTGTTGTAGTCCAATTATGCACATTTTTCAGGAAATTTTGTGAGAAATCTCTAATTCCATTTCAGCTTGACAACTTCCAGGAGAGGTTTGTACTGACCCTTTGTGTAATGGAGATGACCATTCCTCCATCGTTTTTTACTGTCATGGCGCATTTAACTATGCATTTTGGTTGAGGAAGCTAAATTAGGAAGCCCTGTTCATTATCAATGGATGTATCAAATTGAAAAGTATTTTATTTATATGTTTTTCATTTAAGTAAACAATTTTTGGCATTTAAATAAATGAAAAATATTATTATTTTATTTCACATATATCTTGGGAATTTGAAAGCATACGTGAGAAATAAAGCTCAACCAGAAGGATCTATTGCTGAAGGGTATTTGGCTGAGGAGTGTCTTACCTTTTGTTCTATATATTTGGATGATATTGATACAAGATTTAATCAAGTTGGACATGTTGAAGAGACATCAACTCAATCTCAAATGCATCAGAAATCAAAAATATTTCATGTTATTAGCCGATCAGTTGGGAAGACCTCAAATGTGACACTGACAGGACTGGAATAATTACAGGAACATAGATATTTGATGATGAATAGTGAAATTCTAGATCCATTTATTGAAGATTTGAGGATACAAACAAAGAGACGAATGATAGGCCGAACATGAAATTAGAAATATATAATGAAAGATGTGAATAAAGATCTTGTAGAATGGTTTTCAGGTCGTGTAAGTTCATAAATATTGCAATAAATACGAATATTAGTTTGACACATACATTTTGTAAGTCTATGAAATTATATTTCATTTTTTAGATCATGAATACTGATACATGAGCAGACTTGTCAGAAGATTTGAATTTTCTTGCTAGAGGTCCTATAAAACAGGTTAGAAAGTTTGACGCATATAATGTGAATGGATTTATATTTCGTACAGTCGATTGAGAGTGGGTTTGAAAACAAAGAATAGTGGTATATTTACATTTGCTGAAGTGGGATACTATGGAAATCTACATGATATTATTTAATTAAACTTCCACATACATTTTTCAATTTTTTATTCAAATGAAAAAGTTTCGATATTATCAGAGGTGTTAAAAGATATTCCTTGCAATTTACTTCTATGAACTGCTCTCACTTTATGGATGTTGTGGATCATGAACTGCAGGATTCATATATCTTAGAATCACAAGAAATTATTGTATATTATGTGAATGATATTTTGGATGAAGGGTGGAGTGTAGTTTTTCACGTAATACAAAGAGATTAGTATGATATGGGTGATGAAGTGGAAGATTTCACCTCTGAAATTTAACTTCATCAACAACAGGATGTAGAATTATTTGTCCATCATGATATTGAAAATATTATTCTAGCAAGGATGAATGAATTGGATGAAGAAATGGAGTAGGAAACCTACATGATTGAAGGGGAAAATGATTGTATTGACAATTATTTATTCATTCAACAACCACTTGTTTCATTTATGCAGTCATTCATTATCATTGTTATATTTTTTTCTGTTAGTACTGGGCATCTATTATCTATTTTAATTTTTTTCTGCATAATTTTTTGGAGATATATATTCTGAACTAAATTTTATTTGATTAAATAGTAGGAATTCCAAGGAAAAAGTAGTACACTATTTCTTCTAGTTCTACGACAGATAGCGATCCATCTGGCTCCCTCCCCACGGCATCTAAGGCACTATATGCCTACACCCCTACACCATCTCCACATGTACCATCGCTCACACCATCTTTGGGTGTCCCATTAGAGGTTGAGTCGTCGACTCACCCTTCAGAAGCCTCAGCAGTGGGGCCGCGACATGCTCGTTCTAGTTCATCATTGACATACTAGAGTGTCACTGTCATATGTAAACAATTTAATTAAATAAATTTATTGAATTTTTTTTATAATAATTGTTTTCTAATTGAAGATGAAAAAAATTAAACCGTGGAGAAAAACATAAAAATTTTAGATGTTGGGAGTATGAATGGCCAGAAGATAGTCATTCCATTTGATTCTTATGGGGTCCTTACGGATAACGTCGTGGGGTTACTTGGCCAGATTCTAGAACAGCTAGCAGCGGAGCCCATTTACCTTCCTATGTCTTATGATGATTGAATCCATATTCCTGCAAGATGGAGAAATGAAGTTTTTGATTCCCAAATAAAGGTAATATTTTTACATTATGGTTTAATTGAATGTAATGTTACTAATATGTTCAAAATGAATTTTTGTATACATATGTTCTTCCACTTTAGAGTTGCTGATGTGATAGCAGGGAAGTGGATGTTGAAAAATCTTGGTAATAAATGGAATGATTTCAAATGGAGATTGTGGTGTGATGTCATAGATACTTCATTGACCATGCAACAAATGTATGAGAATCTACCCAGTGGGGTACCGAAAGAACAGTGTAAAGTTTTTGTTGAGAGACATAATGATGAGAAGAGGATGGTATTGAAATATATATTAATATATTATCCTCATTTTACATTCATACATGTATATCATGATGATATGACATTGAATACATTTTTGTTAAATTGAATTTTTTTTATTTCAGGATCTCTCAAGACAAAATGCATCAAATCGGGCTAAGCAAGTCATCCCTCACCCAGCGGGCTCAAAAAGATTTTCTAGATGTCGAATAACATTGGTAATCTTTTAATTATTTTAATTATTTATAAGAAAATATTATCTGTTTAATATGTTGAATTTTTTATTTATATTTCCTTAATATAGTCACAGAGTTTAGGGCATGAAGCATCCTGAACTGAACTGTGGTTGGATGTTCACAAAAAATCAGATGGACGTTTTGTTAATGATCCTACCAAAGAATTTGGGGTATGAAGTCAATTTTTTATTATAATAACTTATTATCAGTTTTAATGTGTTAATATATATTGATATTTCATTTATAGGTAAAAATTAAAGAACTATGGGATGTCAATCCTGGGGCGTCCTACTCAGTCTCCCAAGATGACCTAATTGCTAAAGTCCTTGGGAAGGAGCATCCTGGTAGAGTTCATGGGATGGGTTTCGGATCCGTACCTTCTGAGGTCTTTGGCATGCCACCAGGGATTCATGATACATCTACTCCTGGTTATAGTCAGTCCATACCCGAAGATGTTCAGAGTGAGATTGCTTCTCTATGAACCAATGTTCAGGACCAGGGGGCTCAGATATCTGCTTTGTAGAAAGCGATGACTAATATACATCAGTAGATGAGAAGATATGCCCCTGATGGTAGTTCATCGACTAGTAGTCTGTAGGTAAATCACAAAAAATCAAAATAATTTTGTTTGAAGACTTTCAATTGTTTTAAGTTTTAATATAAATATGCAATAGTATTTAATTTTCAATATAATGTCCTTATAGGTGACAGTAGAAAGTGGAGATGGAGGTATAGAGGGTGATGATGCATCATCGTACCATGAGTAGTTGTATTATTGATGTGTTGAAAAAATATGGGAATAGTTGGTTTGTATATGTACCATGTGTGGCATATAGTTTCCACCAAAAAATTTCTTGTCCTAAAATTTTCTTGACTTGTCAGGTTTCCTTTCATGATTTTTATTGACTTCTGATGTTTCCTTTTATGTCTTGATTTCTTGAGTGTGTTCTACATCATTTCAGTTAGGCGTGTGTTTGAATTGGTAGTCAAGATTTTAGATTACTAGGAGTCAAACCCATTGTTGATGTGTTGAATAAATTCTTGTTTCCTAATATTATAATATGTAATTATTCAATATCATCATCCAAGAAGGTAAAACCTTATGGCATTGTTATCCTATGACACCGTGAATCAAAAAAACATGTGGATTGATAACTATTTATTAGGAACTATTTTCTATGAAACCAATAAAAAATGATTTTTATTTTCCATAACACAAACATAACCTTGTTTTCTATTTGAGCCTAATATGATTCATGTTATATATATCTTGATTTCCTAAAATTATTTATGAATATATAAAAAATTACATGTCGTTACATGAATAAAACCATATAAAACAGTAATATCACACAGCTAGCATATCACCCAAGGTGAAATAACATCTAACCATAACATCAAACAAAAAGAACAAAAATCCCACATGGAGAACCTGGGTTTTCCCCCATATGTGGGTTAGATAATCCCACAAAAAACACATTACCAAGAACTGAAACACCTTAATATCATAGAAAACATGCAAAAAATTTATTCAATAGAAAATAAAATGGATTTGATACAACATTGTGACGCCATTACCTAGGTTCCACTAAACTAGTTCCCCAAACCAATGTGCCACATGACCATAAGAATGCCTCCTCATATACAAGAGGCTTCCTACTAGTTCTGAGGTTCCAATGAGGTATGTGGGGATAATATACCATCTTTACCAGTGTAAAACAATAGTATAAATCAATTTAAATGATAACCAAGTATGTTATAAGAAAAATCATGCATGATGTATTCAAGTCCAAAAATTGGGTAAATGCCTGCAAACAATATAGTAAACACGTCAGTTCAAACAAGTGTCATGTGTTATGGAAAAAACAAATTAAAAACCCCATAAAAATCCAAAAATGGGTCTCGATGTCCATCCAGTCCCCTCATACATGCTCCATAACATATCCCAAACCAACCATCTATCAAAATTATTTTTCCCTTATACTTCCCTACAACCATGAGATCAACTCAGGTATCAATGGAATCCTAAAAAGGGTGTGAGTATAGGTTAATAGGACACCACCTATAGTGTCTAAACAAATAAATATTATAATAACAATAATATTGTTTACATAAGTACAATTAAATAATGAACAAGGAAGAAAAGGTAAAAAATTTCCATAATTAAATATCAAGCATTTAACCCTATATATCCTTCATTTTTATGATGACATCAAATCCCACCAAACCTTCTTTAGCCAAGTCAAAATTCTATTCTATTAATATAAATGTGTTTTACATTTCTATTAACAATAATGGTAATTCATTAATCATTTCAAATTCATATACTGTGGTTCACTAATCTGTTCCCTCATATCATACACATAGGCTTTAGTGCCTATAAATCCATGTCAATACACTATCCACACATATGATACTCCATAAACATCATATCAAGTCCATTATGTCAAATTTCATGTCTATCCATCCCACATCAAAGATAAGGAATTCCTTGTAAAAAATTCTTACCCATGGGTGGGATCTACTATGTCCCTCATCATTTAATAATCGACCAATACACATTCCACAAGGTCAAACACACTTAACCTTTTAAAAAAATTACAATATCAAGGGTGAACCTATTTCATTTCACCAATATTCACATAGTTTATCACTTTCATTCCACTTAACCTAATTCCATAACTATTTTCTTTTACTATTCATTCATAACAAAGACCATTGTACATATTTTCAATTCCATCCTATAATGTGGATATTCTCACATTATCCATTCATTATTTATCCCCATAGTTATCTCACAATCCATTTAACCATAAAAGTTATGATAAACAACCACTTATTCCATTTTGACATGCTAAAAATATCTATAATTGGTTTAATCTCACAAACCCTTCAATTTATCATTTAAAAACTAAAATCAAATGTTCAAGGGATTGTCACACCCCATGGGTGGCCATAAACATAGTCCACTCTTCATAAATATATCCAAAAACATCCTTAAAAGTCCAACACATCATTGAGTTGATGTTATTTTATGAGATTCTGTCTGGTTTGATTTGTTTTTAGGGAAGTGATGTAGTGGAAGAAGAATTTTTTTTCTGGTCAGCTTTTCGTGGTGGTTTTAACTGCTATGAAGAGTAAACAGTTAAGACAGTAGGGGGGTTTTAACCACAATAAACGTAAGTATTTTTACATTTAGTGGCGGTTTTAACCACTACTACCGAGCCGCATCACCCGCATGCATTCCGCAGCGGTTCTCATAACTTTATCGACGGTTTTACGGCCGTTGGATTTTAATTTATTAGAGATGGTTATAACCACCGCTAAACTGACAAGAACCGCCATGAAATGAGGCAACTATGATGCTTCCCTTAAACCACCTCTAAATGGAAAAAAATGCCACTAATAGTTTGTGACACCAAATTTAGCGGTGGTTTCTGTAAACCGCCTCCAACCCATGTAGTGGCGGTTTAAACCTCCACTAAATGCAAAAATAACAACCGCTAATTTGTAGTTCTCTTGTAGTGAGTTTTCCACCTCGTTGAGACACCAGTAGAGTAGATGGTGATCTTAGCTACTAGTGTTTTCCAGTGAGGGACCATGAGATTGGTCCGCATAGAGACGAGGCTTCGGTCCGTGGATCATTGCCCGCATTTGTACCTCCACATAGTGTGTCAGCTATATCACTACCCATTTGTCAGCAGTTACAACCGGTGGTACCGGTAGAAGACACATGTAGGCTTAGTGCCTTACATGTTTTTCAGCATCATGAGGTGGATGAGTGTTCTCTAGAGCTTGTATAACTCTTTCGGGATGACATGTCGGTAGCTGAGTATTCATCGAGGCATACCGATCATTCCCGGAACTTGATGAATATGTTACGATCAGTGATTTGGGTCTCAGACAAGTGAGCGAGGTGTGATTTTGGATATCTGAGCCAACTACTTTTATCTAGATTCTAGAGAGAACCTTTGTGGTTGAATGTTCTTTGGCTGAGTGGATACAACCAGTGAATGTTAGTAGTGGGAAAGCAGGACACAGGCACCAGTATTAGAGACTTGGGTGTGCAAGAAGTTTTGGGGAGAGGATGTGACAGGGACAGATGAATCTGTAGGGCAGCAGACGTGGAAGCAGAGCTAGGAGAGCAGCATGAGGTGGTGTACATTTCGACATTTTACAACCACCCGCCTTTGTAGTTCCCGCCATGCTCAGGGAGCTAGAGTATAGGGGAAGAGAGTAGCTTCATGTGGTCAAGGAGTGTGACCCAAGGGCACTAGGAATGATTTAAGGTATGGTCTATGTCTATTACTAGCATTCGTACCAATAGACATAGGTACCAATCATTCCTTCATTCCACAAATCTTGTCCCAGACCTAGCGTTTTTGGTTAAAATGGTTACTTGACCCTCACGTCTAGAGATACCTTTGGGAGGAGACTCGATAATCAAACTTACACCGATGGTGTGATCTGACCCTTGAGGCAATTGTTTCGGTTGAAACCTCTTGGTGACATCATTGAGGCATTATGATGTTAGTTTGGGTATGTACTGTGAAACCACAGTTCATACATAGATGGAATGTATTAAGCAAAAAGGGTGTTGTTTATCTACAACGTTGGGATGAGGTTTTCCTTAGTCGGTGAAAAAGGAATCCTTGGAAGCACAGGTTAAACTCATGCATAGGAGGGTGCAACAGATCACTCTTGAGTTAGCCAGCCTTGCCCTCGTGGTAGTAGGAGTTTTCAGTTTTCATTTCCAAACAAGAGTGATAGAACATGGGGATATCTTTTCAAAAGATGTTTCCAGGATTACCCCCCCCCCAAGGTGGAGGGACATCTACTTTGGCTGGATACTACCAGAGGTTCGTTCCAGACTTATCCAGAGTTACAACACCACTATCAGCCTTGAAAAAGAAGGGGAAACCCTTCGTGTGGTTAGAGAGATTCCAGTAGGGCTTTCAAGAGGTGAGGCAGAGGTCTACTAGTGCCCCCATCTTGAGGCTTCCATAGGAAGGTGTAGGGTATGTAGTTTACTAGGATGCATCAGGGACCGGACTCAGGTGTGTCCTGATGCAGGAGCAAGCAGTGATCGCGTTTGGTTCTCGTCAGCTGAGATAGCATGACCAGAACTATTCTACCCATAAACTGGAGTTAGCAGTAGTGGTCTTCGCCTTGAATATGTGGCGACGCTATCTGATGGGAGAACATTTTATCATATACTCTGATAAAAAGAGTCTCATGTATAACTTCTCTCAGAAGGACCTGAATCTGAGACAGCGATAATGGCTTGAGTTCCTCCAGGACTATGACTTCGAGATAGTCTACACTCTTGGGAAGGGGAACTTTGTTGTAGATTCACTCAACAGAAGATCTGGTATACAGATACTATGTGAGGTGACAGAGCAGCTGGCTGCTTTTACAGATATCATTTGTGGAAAGATATGGAGCAGTTCTCCTTCAGTCTCTTAGAGTCACTCATCCACTTCTTCAACGAGTCAGGGAGGCACAGCGTGGAGACACTGACTGCGAGACACAAAGTTCTCAGATATCCACAGGGCAGGCACCTAATAGATTTTCAGAAGGTGTGGAGCACACCATTCTCTTTATAAGATATACCATGGTAGCAGTGTCACATCAGGAGGAATTGTTGAGGGAGTTCCACACATCCCCTCTAGCGGTACATCCAGGAGTGGCGAAGATATATCAGGACCTCAGACGTCACCACTGGTGGCCATGTATGAAGAAAGAAGTAACTAAATATGTCTCTTGATGCCTCACTTGTCAGCAAGTGAAGGCGGAGCATTAGGAAAAGAAAGCTTCATACAACCTTTAGAGGTCCCAGAGTGTATGTGAGATGGGATATCCATGGACTTCATGATGGTTCTACCACATACGTCTAGAGGAAATGACTCTATCGGGGTGATTGTCGACCGGCTCACCAAGTCATCCCACTTCCTATCGATCAGAGGGCAGGGTTCAGTAGATAGCTTGGGACACCTCTACATGTAGAAGATTGTTCGGATACAAGTATTACCTTCTACGATTGTCTCCGATCGTGACTCATGATTCACATCCCGGCT
Source organism: Viscum album (assembly GCA_963277665.1). Taxonomy (NCBI): domain Eukaryota; kingdom Viridiplantae; phylum Streptophyta; class Magnoliopsida; order Santalales; family Viscaceae; genus Viscum; species Viscum album. The sequence goes on along the minus strand of OY728128.1, from coordinate 2,136,864,944 downwards.
ATGGAAGGGGATGCGGGAGGCTTTCGGGGCATAGCTACGTCCGAGCACCGCCTTTCATCCTCAGACGGATGGCCAGACTGAGAGGACCATTCAGAACCTCGAGTACATGTTGTGTGCTTGTTTCCTCGACTTCGGTTGCAGCTGGGAGGATCACTTACCATTGGTGGAGTTTGCCTACAACAACACATATCACTCCACCATCTAGATGGCACCTTTTGAGGCATTGTATTGACAACCATGAAAATCACACCTTGTGATGGAAAGACCCTGGGGAGTCAGCACTGGTGGGACCATAGATGGTACAAACTACCATGGAAAAGGTTCAGATCATCTAGGAGTGGATGATGACTTCATAGAGCAGGAAAAAGTCGTATTCCGATTGGAGACGGAGACCTCTGGAGTTTGAGGATGGCGACCATGTTTTTCTATGGGTCTCACATCGATGATGTCTATAGAGATTTGGCCGAGGTGGAAAGTGATCTCCGAGATTCATCGAACCCTCCCAGGTCCTTAGTAGATTAGGCGGGGTGGCTTACCGCCTGGCTCTTCCACCTCATCCGCACCGGGTGCATGACGTCTTCCACGTATCTCAGCTGAGGAGATACAGGCATGACTCTTCTCACATCATCAACCATGGAGAGCTGGACGTCGATGATGGGGTGAATTTCATGAAGTTTCCAGTTGTGATTGAGGACCGATAAGAGCGGGTCCTATGTGGATGGTCAATAACTTTTATGCACGTATGCTTGCAGCACAGGAACCTCTAAAAGAGAACATGGGAGAGGGAGGCTCAGATGCGTGCTCAGTACCCCCTTTTGTTCCCTTAGTTCGAGTTGTAGCTTACTGGGATGTAAAGCCCTGAAGTGGGGATAATGTAAAGACCCGGAATTTCTGTGTAAATTTTTTTTATTAAATACATGGGAATTTTACTAGTCCGCGAAAACTGAAAGCACGTGATTCTGAGGCCTAGTGTGTCCGGAATCAATTTATGAATTTTTTTTCGGGTACGTTCTGTAAACTTATGAGTGGGATTTTATAAATTTTAAACCAGTGCTCGGCATTAAAATCTGAGGGCACCATTGAAATAGCAGCACTTGTATTCTCTTAAGGATACTTTCACTTCGATGGTAGTTAGTTGATAATAAAAGTTAAATTTTGGGTTTTCATGGAAAAAAATTAAAATAAAGTGAGTTAAATTTTATTTTATTTGACATGTCATTTGGTGTGTGGTGGTTAAAACCTCATCATGGAGGTTGGAGGTGGGACCACCGCACCTTAACCTCCTTTAAGAGGTTATAGTGATGGGGACCACCCGTACTCAACCTCCCATGTGAGGATAAATTATGTGGGGACCACTCGGAATTTTAATCCCTTGAACCTCCCCATTAAGGAGTCTCTTTACCTTCCTTTAATTTAATTGGTGCCAACTCCCCAATTAATTCTTTCCAAAACATGTTAATTAATGAGATGGATCTATTTAATATAATTAACAATTTGGAATTAGTTCCAACGAAATAATAGATTAACCAATCTATTATTTGGCACAACAATTTGACATGGGTGATTGAAGAGAAAGCTCTCAAGGAGGAAACTTATATTCCAATGAAGAACGCGTTCTTCCAATGAAGAACGCCGGTGACGGTCCCCTTCGACCATCTTCCCCAGACACCTACCGACGTGGAAGCACTTCCATAACCATCGTGCGAATTTGGGAGTGGACGAGTGTGGTAGACGGGACAAGAGACAACTCTGTATTCATCCTGCGACTTCACCATCAACAACCAACAATTAAAGGTAGGGGGATTAAATTATTTTTGGGGCCTTGTACTTCCCTCCTTTTTGGATATTGAAGGCTTTTGAGCTTCATTCTTATGAACCGATTTCTATCACCATAAACATGGAGGATACGGGCCATCCTAACATGGCCCGACATCCTCTGTTGATTTTCCTTCTTGTGGAATTCTTCAGCATGGCGACGTAACAATGACGAGGAGATGGAGGAGGCAACGAAAAAGGCCGCACTACCCGTGTCTCCATGAACCGCGTCACCCCTGCGGCATCCCGTACCACCTACAGCCAAAACCGCATAGCCCCAGCCTCCCTGTCATCTGGCTTCCCGTGCCCCCCAGAGGAACCATGCGTCGGCCTGCCCGCGCCCTTACAGCTACCTGCGCCCTGCCTGTGCCCCACCCCGCCTGCCCGCGGCCTCCCACGTGCCCCACTGGCCTACCTAGCGCCCTCTAGGCCACCTGACGGCCTTCCCACCGCCCTCCCAACCTCCCTTACGGCCTTCCCAGGCTGCTGCCTGGTGACCTCCTGGCTGCCTTACTGACCTGCCCCGGCCGCCCTGCCGGCCGGCCCCGGCCTTCCCCCCCCCCCCCCACCTCGGCCTACCCGGCCACCCCGTCGGCCTGCCCAAGCCACCCTCGGCCACCCAGGCCACCCCACTGGCCTCCCCGGGCCGCACCCCACCTCGGCTGAACCGGTCGTGTCGCATCGGCCCCCCGAGCGGACCTGCGGCGTTCCTCGCTGTGTCGCTGGCCGAACCTGCTCGGCCTTTCGGGCCGAGTCGTCCGAGCCGCGCCCCTTGGGGCGTTGGCCGAACTGGCCCCGGCCTCCGGGCCGAGCTGCATACGCGTTGACCTCTGGGTCAAACTGCCCCCGCAGTCCGTTGGGCCGAGCCCAGCATACCAGGTTGAACCTAGCGGGTCTTACTAGGTCGGCCCTTACTGGGATGGGTCGATTCGGTCTGACTGGGTCGGACCGGATCTTGGCCCACTATCGACCCTTTACTTTCTTTGGCCATATCTTTGGCACCGGACGTCCGTTTGACGAACTGTCAGCGGCGCCGGTAATCTTGAAGCATAACGGTCCCTTTGAGTATACCCCACTGGAGTTCGGGGTAAAGTTGAGATAAGGACATGTTGGATCATACACGAATCCAACTGGGCCCCTGGGACTAAAAATCTAATATCTCCCAGATCGGGCTCCCGATTGATGCATCATCTGTTGCGTTCAGACCCCTATGACGTGGTAGACCTCTGAGATACTTCTTCATGGGGGCTTTATGGAAGTTGATGTATCGACTCTAGGCTTAAGGAGCGGACCCTACCAGAGTCATGCATGCTTTGTGGAAACACTGTGGCTGGCTGCGCTCTGACGACTGTTCCGGGATCCCGTGTGGGTCCGACAACTCTGACTACTATTCCTAGATCCTGTGTGGGTCCGAGAGTACTAACCACTAGTCATGGATCGTGTGTGGGTGCGACAGCTCCGACTACTGTTCCTGGATCCTGTGTGGGTCCGAAAGTACTAACTGCTGGTCTTGGATCCTGTGTGGGTCAGACAGCTCCGACAGTACTAACCGCTGGTCCTGGATCATGTGTGGGTCCGACTGCTCCGACAGTACTAATTGCTGGTCCTGGATCCTATGTGGGTCTGACAGCTCCGACTACTGTTCTTGGATCCTATGTGGGTCTGATAGTTCTAACTAATGGTCCTGGATCTTGAGTGGGTACAAAAACATATATGATTCAATGGCTACATCTGATCATCTCTATCTCTCTACATAAGTTGTATACCTGTGTGAGTTGATTCTGTGACTTCTGAGTTTTCATCGTGATTGAGATGGGTTATTTGATAAATTAGGTATATGTATGGGAATATACCTAAGTAACGGCTATCCGTTGATTTCATACTATGTGGTTTATCCTTGGTGTATTTTGAGTGACCTTGGTGGTCTCGGGGTCCCTACTGAGTATCGTTATAATCACCCCTTCACGGGCTATGCCCACACCTAGTTGTGTTGGATGCAGACGAAAGAAAGCGTTGACCGAGGATGAGTGTACGAGGACTGGACGGTACCCAGAGGAGATTGACGGAAGTGGAGTGATTAGGAGGCTATCTGTACCTACCCTTCATGTAGGATCCGTGGTGGATGATCCAGGAGCTATTTTTCACCTTTCAGTTGTTTTTTCCTTTTTAGTTGTAATTGTATTTTACAGTTGGGCTTGTATTTCCGGCCTCTTTTACCTTTCATCACTTTTCTGTTATATAGTTTTACTTAGTGTTTTGATTCTAGATTATACTCTGTTGTGTGAGTTTAAAATTTATAAAGGCAATGCCTTCCCAGGTTAGGGATTTATGCCTTTGGTGCTAGTCTCCTGACCCTGGCCTATGGAAGGTGGGCTTGGGGTAGTCACGACACGGGCCCGGGGGGAAAGGTCGTGACATTACAGAATATCTTGAATGGTACTGATGATCTATAAAAGTGATATTAATATGTTCTCAATGTTTATATAATAATTATTAGCAGAAATATATATATGTGAAATTGATAAAGTAAATAGTATAGTATTTGTGACCATTAAATTAGTTATTGGTTTGACAAAAAAGTGGTTTAAGACATATTTGATAAAGCTTATTGAATTTTTGGATTAGTTGAATTGATCTATGATTTTATTTTTGGATTAATTATTGAGTAAATTTCTAGAAGAATTTATGTTTTAATCGATGGTTAACTTAAGATTTATAAAAAACATCATGGGTTTAAAAGTTTCTCATAGATCATAATTCAAAAAGAATAGACACCACTTTTAAAGGTTTTAAGCGATGGAATTTTGAATTGATTTAAAAATTTTATTGGGTTTTATAAATATTACTCAATTTAGGTTAAAATAAATCATTGATTTATTATATTATTTTATTTTAATTTAATTATGGTATATTTGATAATTCAATATATATAATTTTGATGGTTGAAAATAGATTCATTAATAAGGAGATATTTTTTGAGATATTTATGGTAAACCTATGGATTACCTTTAATGTTTATATGTAAATATTAATAATGATATTTTTGTGAATTTCACTACATTAATGTATTATATAGTGACTTATCAATGTTATTAATGGTATTTTGAGAGATGTTTCATTGGGTTGAGGTATATGTAACCCTTAGGTTTAACATATTGTATAACATAAATGATTATTTTTGAATAATTCAATTAAATTTTTGTAGTTATAAGTCAAAAGGTATGATATCACATTTGATGTTAAATAATTATCCATTTTTGAGGTTATTTAGGTAATTTTGGATGTAGGGTTACTTATTTTTGGAATGATCTAAGTTGATCATTTCATGTTATTATGGAATATTCAGATTAAAATGAGTTATTTCTTCCCTTGAGGGTGTGTAAATATTTTTTATTACCATCTTTGTTTTTATTGTTTAAAGATATGAGGAATATATTTTTATCATTTATTTTATTATTTGATCTATTATAAATATATTTTATTGCTTCATAAATGATAAAAATTCATCTCAAATACACATAGTTAGGAGAAAATATGACATTATGGTGGAAAATAACTAAAGGGTAAAATTATAAATTTCAAGTAAGTATATTTCCTTATTATACGTAGTATAATAATTCATAATCTAAATTAAAGGATATTTAAATAAAATAATTATCCTATTATGATCATTTTTGGGGAATTGATGGTTTTTTTACACAATATTGATTTATGATATTGTGTTCATTAACTTTATCTTGATCATTCACATTATTATGATCAATGTTCTCCATCATTAACTATAATTATTTGTACATTTATTTTTCATTCACTCCCATATTTTCACTTCTTAATAATTTTAACCTCTTTGGGAACCTAGTTATTTGTTATTTCAAAGGACATTCAGATGTTCTTTTCTTTCCTTTCAAAAATATTTTGTATTATCCCTTTTTAGGATGTTTGTTTTCAATAATAGAATTTGAAAATATCAAATCCCTGATAACCAAGAATAATTTAAAATTCCAATGATTTTATTTAAAGTGGGTATAATTTAAAACCATTATTTTTTAAAATAACACTATATTCGATAGCATACATGATGCGTAATGATAAGATTAAATGAACCGTGAAATATTATTATTTAAATATTATCAGTGTAACTAATCCATTAAAGTTATGTTTATAATTATTAATGACCATATTTTGATATATATATATATATACAATTCCTACTCAATACAAATTTATTGATTATTTATTTAGAAATAATCACCCCCAATGTTTTTAGTAAAGTCATTTTATTCTTCAAAAATTAGTTTCCTTTAAAAATGGTTTTTATTTATTTTTTGAGTGAATATTATAATTAATTTATGGAAATTTTAGAAAATAAATTTGATAAAAATGGAATTATTTTTTAATTCATAATTTCAACATTATAATTGGATGATTTTTTAAAAAATTTAGGAAATGTTTTCTTTTCAACAAATAGTGAAATATACTTATTTTAATTGAAAACAGTAATTCTTTTACAAGAAATAAAAAATTAATATTTTATTTTAAATTGGTTTTAATGTAAAATTTGTTATATTAAAATATGAATAATCAAATTAGGTTCATCATAAAAAAATTATGGTATAATTTAGTATAATTTTTTTTTCATATTTAGAAATGTATTTTCCTAAAAGACTTTTTTCATTTTTCATTTTTATATTAAATTAATTTATACCAATTATATCAATTTAACCATTAATAATGTATTCTATATTTATAATCATGGATTAAAATTTTGGTAAATATTTCCCTTTTGTGTTGGTTCATTGTGAATAGTTACCTTGGAAAATATTTGTCCCCTCGATAAGGGTAAAATGGGTAAAATAAGGTCAAAACATTGGAATAAGGCATTAGCATTTCTATAAGACTTACCAATTTACTATTTGATGACTGTAATTTTTTATATTTATATCTAACTTTCAAAAATATGGAATCTTTTAAGTGAAGACCTAGACCCTAGTAGCTTGGATCCGGAGCCTTACTTTATTATATTGGCATGTATACAAGATTCAAATCCCAAAAGGACTTATCAGTTGAGTAGTCTTGAAGAACTAGATGCATACATGGTACCATTATTAAATTGGTCAAAAAAATTAAAATATAAAAAATTAATTTAATTTCATCCTTGAACCCATTCAATCACTTCATCTTCATAACCCGTGGAAAAGAGAACAAATAAAAGGGGGAGAACAAATGATCAGTAAGGGTGAAATACAATGGAATATTTCAAGAATCAATAAAAAAGAAATGTAATAAAATTGGAAAGGTATATAAAACATAATTTCATGAAATATAATCCAAGTATTCTCAATCATAATAGTAGAATTCATAATTATTATGTAAATGTAAATATTTGGAAACAAATTCCTTTTGATCAATAACTTTATAACAGTATAAATCTATGGATAATATCATAGTGAAAATATCATGGACAATAATGACTGAAACATTAATAAAGGAAATGATTAATAATTTGGATAAAATGATATCAGGAATAAAGGTAACTTTACTATTAATACCTTTCACAAGATGGTTTAATCATTATGGGTAAAACCTTATTTAATTTGGCCAGCTTTGACATCTCTTTATATTATCAATGCATTGAGGGGAAATCAATAACCCAGACCTACCCATTTATGTATGTCAAAATCATTACTAAAATATATAAATGTTATATTTAATTCATGAACCAATATCCATTATCAACAAATATTTGTGTTAAAAAATATACATATTTAACATGAGTTCCCTCGTTAAATCAAATAACTTTCAAAGTAAATAGCATATTAAAAATTGGTATATGGATTAATAAATAGTCATATCAATGAAAAAATAAATGTGGATATATAATTAAATATTCAATTAATAATTATCATAAATAAAAGAGCCATTATATAAACAATATAAAAGGAAATAGGTTCATAAAAAAGTAATATGCCTCAATGAAGGAAAATTGAGACGAAGTCCCTTACAAGGATATCATCATTAATCAAATAAATAGATTATGTATATTCACTTTTGATACACTTAAAAAAAGTTTAAATACAATATAAGGTAGATAAAAATTAAGTTTACACATAACCTTAACATGAAATAATATATTAAAATATAGTTTTAACCCAATGAATGAAAATTGAGTTATGAAATCACTTACCACTTTGTAATCAGTCAAATCGTATGCCCCATGAAAGTAATAATTATAAAATTTAGAATTCAATAACATTAATATAATTATATTGAGGATATAATATATCAAATTGAAGTAAATTTACCATACAAAATAAATTAGTGGTGAATAATATATATTTCTAACAGAAACATAAAGTGAGAGGATAAAACCTTACTTTATATCTGAAAGAGTTATGCACTTGTACATAATATACTTGATAGTAAAATTATATTCATTAATTACTTAATTAATAACATATTAATTATATATTTTATTTTTTATAATTTTATTATGTTCATTTATGGACATTTCTATAAGTTATAATTTTAAATTTCATTCTTCTAAGAGTGTTTGTTTCGTGGTTTCATGATCAGTTTACCTTTGTATAATAATGGAAGTTCTTATAAAATTGTAATAATTATGCCGAAGTGGAATAAAATTGAATTAATATACTTTGATGATTTTAAATGGTCTCATATATAATTTTTTTTTGTATTAGGATGATTCATTAGATAAAATTTTAATGAAAAATGTATAGTTTAATTTTTCAGTTTTTACAACCGCCACGAACTAGTATCATTTTATTTAAAATTTTATTTATATATTGGTTCAAAAACATAAATAAGTTTTAATAAAAATATTATAATAATTTTAAACCATAAAAATGGTTTTATTACCATCCTTGAATCTGGTAATGAACAATGAAAAGTCGTCATCCACGAAGGGGGTGCATCGACACATCATGTACGATGTTTTCATTTTTAGAATAAAAAGAGAATAAAAAAATTTGATGATGTATATTTAATTATAAAACTAAAATTATTGTGTATAAATGATATTTTAGTTTCCATGAAACTTTAAATGGGGGTGGTGATGAGAGGATAATAAAATAACATAAATGAAAAGATAAAGAAGAAGGATTTTACCTCTCAAATATCAGCTTCTTGGGAACCTCTTTAAGACACTTGACTTTGGACTTTTGGTAAGACAATAAGTTCTTAGAAGTGGCGAAGAGGTTCAAACAAGGTTTTTGGCATAATTGAGATAATATTAAAGGATTATAATGTGTTAGGATAATGGGAGGTGAGGGGTGGTATTTATAATTAGAGGAGAGGGGTATTTTTATTATCTTATTCATTTACTTATTATTTTGGATCAAGAATATAAATATTGTTGATTATTATGAATAATTAAAATAAACAGTTCATTTGATTTTGAAATAATGGTTTCTTACTTATTTCATGAATCAAAAAATCATGTATTTGGCTTAAAATATTAAATACCATAAATTATTGTATTTCACTATTCACAAGACATTTAACTATTTCATAAAAATTACAAAACAAATCACCCTAACGACTTTTCAATGTTTGTATTTAAAAAATGGGCTCTATTTTATGAAAATAATTTTATAAATATGATAAATTTAATTTCTAATTAAAATCATCATTTATTCGAAAAATACTTGTTTTTAAATTATAACTAGTTTAATGACACTTTGAAAAATTAATTAATGTCTCATAAAATTATATTAAAATTATAATATAACAAAACATTAATATATTAATCTATTTTATGAAATTGAATTTTATTTTAATTGTTATATTAACTATAAAATAGTAAATAAACATTTGTGGTTCACAAAAAATACCAACACTTAATTTATCATTTTTAAATCATTTATTTACTTATTTCATGTTATTAATATGTTATATTTTTATTTATAAGATACCTATATTTTATTTATACTTTAATAGGTTATGATATTATTCTAATGTATAGTTTACTATTCCAAATGGTCATATTATTATTCCAACAGTCATTTTAATATTTAATAGTATATCACAATTCATTTAAGCTCGGTGTTTCATACAATGTAAGATATCAAATAAATTAAATTTATTTAATATAATACATACCATAAAATCTTAGGGTGTTATATTATTCCCTCCATAAAAAAATTTATAATCAAATTGTTTTCATTAATATTACCTTTTAAAAATATGAGGGTGGTTTTTCTTCATAATATATTCAGGTTCCCACATTGCTTCTTCTATTTTATAGTTTATCCAAGGATCCTTTACCAATAGAGTTTCCCATTTTCTCAATAATTTCATTCTAGTGTAAATAGTATTTATAATCTCTTTAAATTAATTCAAATTGGGTTCTACTTCTATTTCTTCATAGGTGAGTACAAGGATACAGAAAATCTACCAATTTTCCATCAATAACAACTTTATTTTTTTTAAAAAATTATCATCATCAGATTGAGAACATTTCATATTCTCCAATAAATATAGTTTACTAATTTTTTGAAAAAGAACTTATGGTTTCCCTTCCTTAAAAATTCCCATATCCATATTTTTTAAATTCATGTACATTGGATCACTATAAATCCTCATCTGTGTCAAAACTCTGTGATCTTTTATACACAATGCATCAACTATCTTATATTTTTTCCTATGTGGTAGTGTATCGAGGAATTATAGTCTTTGAGTAAAATGAGGAATCATCTTTTCCTCGTGTTGATTTATTTCTTTTTAAATATGTATTTTAAACACTTGTGATCCATAAATATCTCTCATCTTTCTCCATAGAGATAGTGTCTCTATATCTTCAATGAAACAGTTGTGGCTTGTAACTCAAGATCAAGATTTGGGTAATTATTTTCATAAATGTTCAACTACGTTGATGAATATACAATAAATTTATCATTTTTATAATGAAACAACCCATTACTTTCTTTGATTCATCATTGTATATCACAAACACATCATTTCTAGGTGATAGAATCAAGCTTTGGGCCTTGAATAATCTCCCATTTAATTATTTGAAACTTTGTACATATTATTTTATCCATATGAACTTCACCCGTTTACATGTAATATGGTTAATAGCTTATCCAATCTGTAAAAATTCTGAAAACAATGATGATAGTAACCTGCTAAACCAATAAAAATATATACCTCGTCTATGTTCATTAGTGTAGTCTATTCTTGTACTACCTTTATCTTGATCGACTAAGATACCAAACATATAGACAATATGTCCAAGAAAAAAAATATCCTAAAGACAGAATTCACACTTTATAAAATTACCATATAACTCTTACCACCTGAGAGTCACAAGAATTATCCTCAAGTGATTCTCATGGTCTTCATATGTTTTAGAATATTCCAAAATATTATTAATAAATACCATAACAAAATCATTATAATATTACTTGAATATATTTTTCATCAAATCCATAAAAACATAGGGTGAATCAGTCTGTCCAAATGGCATTATTATAAACTCATAATTTTCATGCCTAGTCCAAAAGGATGTCTTTGGCATATATTCTTTATTTACTGTCAATTGATGATATCCAAAATTAATTTAAATCTTCTAAAAATATTGAGATCCAAGAATTTGATCAAATTAATCATCAATGTGAGGTGTTTGATACTTGTTCTTTAATGTAATTACCTTAATTTATCTATAATCAATTTACAACCTCATGGATACATAATTCTTATTGAAAAAGAGAATAGGGTATCCCCATGGAGAAACACTAGTGAGAATAAATCCCTTATTACCAAACTCTTATAGTTGTTTCTTTAGAGCCACTAATTCCATAGTATCCATTCAATAAGAATTCTTTGATATTTCATTTTCATCAAGAATTAAATTAATAGAAAACTCAAATTCACTCTCTAGGGGGTGTCAAGGTATGTTCTCAGGAAATACATCAATGTATTCTTGTATAATAGTAACATAATCAATTTTAATATTACCTTCTTCATCTCGAGATATCATTTTATCTTCAACCCAAAGAATTTCATTTAGTGGAGCTACTCGGGTTGAATCTAGATTAGAGTAAGATGATGAAGTTTCTTCTCTAAATATTAGGAAATATAAATCTTCCCCAAAAATTATAATTTACATGTTCTTTTATTGAATTTTCACATCATATTTAGAAAGACATTCCATACAATAGATTATATAAAATTCAACCATAGATATGATTATAATTAAATAAATTAAATCTTATTTATATTATATAATGGGGATTATACGACATATTTTTGTTGCACTGAGACTTACATTAAGAGTTTTTATTGAGAAATACCTTATTAAATAAAAAGTGAAATATATAATTTTCAGGGAAAACAAGGTAGATATAAAATATTGTGATGATCCCAAATCAAATAAATAATTTGATATATTTGAAGATAATATTAATGTAACTTTTAACACATCATTGAGTACTTCTACCACAATTTAAGTGATTTAATAAGATTGGTCATCTCTCATTGTCTCCTTCTATGGTAGATTTCTATGGCACTTGGGACATTGGTTTGAATAATGCACCATTGATTTGTAGTTTGAGCACTATATTTCATTATTTTGTTTCCTCTTTCACTAATGAGACAAATGGTCCTTATATCCACACTTGTAACACACCCATGATTCCTTCAGACATTTTCTTGGATATTTCTTCCCACAATTTTCACAAGATTTATAATGCTTCATTACCTCATTATTTTTCAGTGGTTCACCTTTCTCATGGTTCTTATCTGACCTCTTATTCTCTTCATTTCATTTGAATATATAATTTGAATAAAATAACTTTTTTTATGGAACATAGTACAATTTAATCATATGATACAAATATTTGAGTATCTAGTGCCCTTCAGATATATGGCATATGGCCTTCAAGAAAATTAACAATATAGTTTTCCGAATCACATATGTAATTGGTAGAACACTTGGATATCTTCATTTTAGTTCATTGCTCTTGAGGGAAATATTTGTCAAATAGTGATTCTTTAAAATTTCTCCATTCTATGACTTCTATTTCATCTTCCTCCTTAGTATTCTGGATCAACTACCACCATTTATTAGCATCACCCTTGACACAATATACCATTAACAATACCTTTTCCCTTTTATCAAATCCCAATTATAGAAATATCTTTTAAATGGAATTGATCCATTCCTTATTTAAAACTAGATTAGTAGTCACACTAAAATATGTGGGCTTCTTCTGCATAAAATGATCCATCATAGGTGTAAGTTGGTTATTCTTCATAACATGAGTATGTTACCTAATATGGTTATGATCTTCTCAACTCCAACACTAAATGTGTTGAATTTTTCTATGGTTAAATCCATACATTTTTCAGGAGCATTAATTTCATTCCTTCCATTAGGTTCTATAACTAAATAATGGAACGCACTGAGTTTTCACATAATCCTTAGGAGTATTGAGCCACAGAATATAAATTACTGTAATGGTAATTTTTTTAAATACTATAAGGAATTATTCTATTTATCATGTTGGTTATGTTTATTTATATATAGTTCTCATGGTATCTATTAAACTTTCTTTGATACCAACTGTAAAGACCGAGACCTTGGTATCTTTTAGTCAGAGCCTTACATTATTACATTGGTATAGATACAATTTTCAAATCACAAAAGACTGATTAGTTTAGTAGTATTGAAGAACTAGATACATACATTTAGCTTTATTGCATTGGTAAATAATTAAAAACATAACAAATGAAATTTATTTCACCCTTGAACTCATTCAGTCATTTCATCTTCATAACCTAGGTAAAAGAGAACAAATAAAAGGGTGATCTCAAATGCTCAGTAGAGGCTAAATATAATGGAATCATTATTTAATCAATAAAAAATAAAACTTAATTAATATGGAACGGTATATATAACTTAAATACATTCCATTTAATAAAAAAATCAATTATTATAGGATATATAATAATCATTCTAGAAATGGAAATGATTAGAAAAAAATTCCATTTGATCAATAACTTGAGAACTATCTGAATCCATGGATAAAAACATAGTGAAAATCTCATGAATAATATTGTATGAAATGATTAATAATTTAGAAACCATGCTCTCAATCATCATTTTACCTTTAACATCAAGACCTTTCATGTGGCGGTTTCATGATATGTTTTCTTCTTTATAATTATGGAATTTCTTATCAAATTGGAATAATTATTAAGATGTGTAATGTAATGGTATTAATATACTTAAAGGATTGTAAATGTTACCTTATATCATTTTTGTTTTTTTACTTGAGGATTATTCATCAGATAAAACATTATTGAAAAATGATTAGTTTTTTTTTGGGTTTTTAAGACAAGCACGAACTAGTATTGTTTAATTTAATATTATTTTAATAGAGTATTTATAAAAAAATAAATGAGTTTTAATACACATATTACAATATTTTCAAACTGAAAAAAATTGTTTTCTAACCATCCATAAAGGAATTAATGATAAATGAAAACTCATCATCCATGAAGTCGGTGAATCAACACCTCACAGATGATGTTTTCATATTTATAATAATGATATAAGAGAATAGATTTGATGATGGATATTCCATTAGCACAATAAAATTCCAACATATATATGATACTATAGTCACCATGCAACTTTTTATAGGGGTAATTATAGGATAAGAAAATAAAATAAATTCAAAGAGAAAGAAGGAGGATTTTACCTCTTAAATATCATCTCCTTGGGAACCTCCTTGGGAACCTCATTAAGATAATTGGATTTGGACTTTTGGTAATACCATCATGTTTTGTATTTTTTGGATGAGGCTTGGTAATGGATTTGGGAAAACATTATACATGATTCAAGGTTTATAAGGGTAAGGATAAGGGGTGATGAGGGTTGGTATTTATAGGGTGAGAAGAGGGGTGTTTTTTAATATTTTATTTATTTGTTTGTTATTATGCCTCATGAAAATCAATAGTTCTGATTATTATGACTAATTATGGTAAATAGTTCATGTGAGTTTGAAATAATGGTTTCATACATCATCCATGACTCAAAAAATCATTTATTTGGATTAAAATGTTAAATACTATAAATTACCATATTTCACTATTCACCAAAAATTAAACTATTTCAAAAAAACAAAAAAATTAACACTAATTTCTTTTTCAAAATATAGATTTAATAATTTTACTCCATTTTATGAACATAAATTTATAAAAATGAGAAATTTAATTTCTAATTAAAATCATCCTTCATTTGAAAAATACTGATTTTAAAATTAATATTGATGTTATGACACTTTGGAATTTTAATTAAGGTCTCATAAAATTATATTAAAATTATAATTCAACAAAATACTAATTTATGAATCTATTTTATGAAAATAAATTTCATTTTAAATCATTATATTAATTATAAAATTATAAAAAAATATGTTTCAAAAAAATACCAACATGTAATTTATCATTTTAAAAAAATTATTTACTTATTCCATGATATAAATATATCATATTTTTATTTTTGAGAAACCTAAATTTTATTTATGTATTTTTAGGTGAGTTAATTATTCTAATTTACAGTTTACTATTTCTAACAGTAACATTCTTACTCCAACGATCATGTTTATATTTAACAGTATATCATAGTTTATTTAAGCTTGGTGTTGTATGAAATTTAAGATATTGAATAAATTGAAAATATTTAAGAAAAAAAATAATGTAAAATATTTGGTTTTGTATTGGTTCCATTTTTCTTTCATTTTTACTTTTATAATATTTAAGTAAAAGATGAATCCAATTTTATCACTTTCTTGCATTTAAAATCATTAATATTTTGTGACAATGATAAATATAAAATATATTCAATTATCAATTTTTATTTGAAAATTTAATTAATATTTTAATCATGGTAATATGATTTTTAACTTTTAGAGATGAAATAATTACATTAAATTCTATTGCAGCACTGACACGGAGCATGTGCAAGTAGTGGAAAATTAAAGTAGATTATTTTTAAAACACTAAAAGAACTATTTTTTAGTGAGTTAAAGTTTACCATGAATTTTAAAGATAAACATAAAATATTGGATTTGTATGAAAGGTTTATATTTTAATTATATTTCTATCATGTAGTTTTCAATGTCTAATTATGTCAATAGTGTCAAAATGACATAACTGATATTTTAAGTTAAATATATTTCCTTAAATTATTTATAAATTTTAAAAAAAAATTAAATAAGAAAATATTATGGTAAAAAAGTATAAAATTACATCCCATTTCCATTTATTGGAAAATTTAAACTTATATGTAAAAATACCACCCTTTAATATTGAAAAATTCCTTACTAGAGTTAAAGTCAAAATAGGATAACAAAGGGGTTAAACAAAAAAGATAAGATTGAAAATGATATCTAAACCACACTAAATTATATTGTGTGATTATATTAATGACATCTAATACTTATCTTCATATCCATTCCATTTTTAACCATTTTACATGATTTAGACACATATTATAATATAATATTTCATATATTTCCAAAAAATAACATTAATGATATTTTATAATAAATAATATTTTATTAAATAATTTAAAATTTATAGAATTATGTATTTTTAAGAATTAATATTATATGGATTAAAATATTAAACATTGTCAATTTATGTGTTACTTTTACTTTAATAATAAAATTCATTACCCCTGAAGAGTAAACAATTGTGTTATCGTGGTCATTATCGAAAGGGTTGACGAGGGTTTAAAACAAAAGGAAAATGGTTAAAACATCACAAAAACTTGTAAAACATTTATATTATGATATTAATTATACTCATACAAATATTAAATTCTAATTTTATCAATTTTTATCCATGTTAACATGAAAATTAATTTATATTATTTTAATACTTTTTGAAATTCATGAATTCCTTTCCCTCACTTATAAAATGTTAACCCATCTACTCTTATATCTACACTTCAAGAGATATTTTTTAGGTAATACATACCAAAATACCTTCATATATTTCTTACCCACGTATTATATCTTTTTCTTGGTTAAATACCATCTTTTCAAGACATAATGTGTAAGAGAAAATGGGCTTCTCAATGAAGATGTTAAACTCTTAACCCTGTGTTTTTAGTTTTATTAATTATTATACCTTCTCTAAATACATGGTATAAATTATAAAATAGTTAACTAATTATATAAAATTTAATTAATTGTTATTATATTGATTTTTAAACCATTATACACATTTTTTCCATCATTTGGAAAATGATAATGTCGCTCGTGTGTATGTGTGGACTACCACCTTCATGAATCGATATGATTCTTTTATTGTTTTATATTTAAATGTATTTTAATAACTATATATGTAATAAATATATAATATATAAATTATATAAAAATTATCCTATAATGTGGAATTACTATTTACCTTTCTTTTTTTCATCCGACGAAAAATGAAAACAATGCTCATGCATATGTATGGTCTATCGTCTCCAAGAAAAGTCTAATTAATTTTTCAATATAAATTTGTAATATATGAATATATATATATATAATGAATATATATGATATTTATATCATTATTAAAAAATAGATTAAGGAACCATGTTCAAATTACAAGGACCAAAACTACTGAACCGAAATTCACATGAAAAATAAAACAGTTGACACCATGAAATGACATTTTTAATATGTAGTAATTAATAAATGGGTATAGAAACTTTATGGGTAAAATATATGATATTTTATATATTTATGTGATTGTTTCATATAATTACAAAAATATCGAATTTCTTATACTGGTGATTACGGTTCTTTCAAAGAAAGTGGAACTTGAGGTAAAGGTTTATCATCTCAAATTGTCTTTTTTAGGTCATAAGTTATGTTATAAACCTATATTATTTTATAAGGTGTGAATAATACCACTTTGATAAGTTATATCATTAATATCATCTTTTAATTATGTTTAATGTTGAAATATTTTTATTCATTCAAGGGTCTTACAATTCAAAAGTTACTAAAGTCGTAAGGGTTTTATGGAACAATATCATTATTTACCAAGATTGTTTATGATTATATTTATGATTAATAAATTTCATGATCAACCTCTCAAAAATACCAGGAGTTTTATTCTCCACTAGTTATTTATATAGATTAAATTTTTTCCTTTTTTCCCTTTTTTTAAGGACTCAAGAGATCTAAAGAATGTTTTTAAGGAAAACTCACTTTATTTATCTCTACGTTTGAAAATTGTTTTTCAACTATATCCTTGTTTTATAAAACTATTCTCAAGAATTTATATAATTTTTACTAATGATTGTTTAAAGTATTTTTCCCCATGATTTATTCTTTATAAAAAAAATTAATGGATTCTTCATTTCATTTTCCAAATGATTTATTTTTTTACTTTTTAAAGAAAATGTGAAAGGATTTTTTTATATCATATATATAAGAAACTGAATTTCACAATATCATAACCGATCATTATTTTAAATCTTCCTTTAAAAGATAATAATTTATTTTCAAAAAAATTATTTAATATTTTTAAATATTTATATTTTAAATAATTGATTCAGAAATGAATAGGGTATTTTTCCAAAAAAATATTTAATGGATCAATTAAAATCATTTTTCAATTATGATGACACCCTTTCATGTTATGTATTATTCATAGGGGAAATGGTCAAAGGATACCACCCTTATTATTTATCTATATGGCTTATGATTATACTGATAAGATATTTATGAAACCATTTTATTCTCAACAAGTTCTGTTATAATGAAATGTCGAAATGATTATAAAACCCAATTATTTTCTTATGGGTTATGATATGATAAATCTTTATGATCTTTTAGAACTCATATGTATGATTTTTTTATGTGATGGGTGAGCCCAAAATTATATATCCCTCTAATTCATTAGGTTAACATGGATATCTCATGAGATAAAAAAGACTACAGTAGGGAGTGAGCCTAGTTTTGTAAGATAATATACCCACTATGATAGTCTTGGTAGTGAACCTTGAATAATGATATGATGGAATGTGGAGTGATCCCCATGAACTATGGTGGTCTGGAAAGTGATCCTTGACTAGGTAAATTATTTTACATTCTTATTTTTGTGCCACAAACCTATGCCCTATTCTAATTTATATCACTCATGGCTCATGTTCTTCGATTCATTTATGATTCATGTATTATGTACTTCTAAGATTTATGTCATAGCTCAATATTAGGATCTTTGATATATAGGGTATGCTTTAAAATGACACACTTGTGTTCCCATACGCTTATGCTCATGTGATATTTAAGGTCTCATCTATATCTTCCTTGTTTTTCCTTACTGAGAATCATATATCCCCCTTTATTATGTTTTATTTTCCTTAGGATATGATGAAAAGTTTTATGTATGATGTTTCCAAAAAGGGTTATAGTCATGAAAAACTATATGGGAGATAATGTATATAATTTATAAGACAATTGTTTATATATTCA
Organism: Viscum album; assembly: GCA_963277665.1. NCBI lineage: Eukaryota > Viridiplantae > Streptophyta > Magnoliopsida > Santalales > Viscaceae > Viscum > Viscum album. The sequence continues at coordinate 2,136,845,625 of OY728128.1, read as the reverse complement.
ATTTTCAAAATACATTAATCCCTTATAGTTATGTCATGGATCATAAAGTTTTATATTGAATATTCGTCTAATAATGTATGGTATCTATTTGTGAAAAGTATGTATTGTTATAAAAATTCTTCAAATAACATTCTCAAAATAGTACTTGTTTTCTAAAAAAAATTAATTAATTGTATTTTTCTTAATTCATAATCTACAATATTTAATATATTTAAATAAATTATCTATTTATAACACGTGATCTTTTCATGAAATAATAAAAATAATGAAATATTTTATTAACATATTATCTATAAAATAAGTAGAAATAATAATAAGAATAATAAAATAAACATTCAAGTTTATCATCATTTTCATTTGTTCATTTTTTTCCATTATTATCTTCTTAGGTTATCTCAGTCTATTACCCAAATAAAGATTAGTAATATTAATTCTACAATTAATAATAAATAAAAAATTGGATAACATATACCCCTCCCTCAAATTTGGAGCTTCAACAAACCCACTACACACAAGTAAGAAGGAGAAGAAAAGGGTGAGCTCACACTACCTGGAACTCTCAAAGAAATCATATTTAATTTAATCAAAAAAAAAGTTCATATAAATTCTATAAATTAACCAAGGAGTTATCAATAACAAATTTAGAAGGCCTCTAGTCATTCGTAATTATAAGGAAATAAAAGATGAATGAGAGAGAGAGAGAGTATATGAAAAAAATAGTTCCCATATATATAGGTAAAATAGTAGAGTGACTCAGTAGACCCTCAAAAATCAATATAATAAAAGGTTGTAATGTGGTGAATCAAATATCTATGTTACATTATTCATTAAATTTTAGTTATTTCACCTACCATCTTGGGAGGATAAAAATATACCAGTATGCTTCATTTTTTCCATGTGTGGATGTATATTTCAACAACATTTTAGTATAACATTCCTTATATTTCTATTTAATTCATGTATATTAATTATTTGAATTGTCGTTTTTATTATACCATGATTTTAAATATGTTCTTTCCTTGATTTTCAACTCAAAATAAAAATTATTATTTTAAAAATTGACGGGTAGGTCATTCTGTGAAGATGAAAATAAAAATATAGGAAAACAGGTTACCCTTACGTAGGATGGGGAGTTATTTTAAGCATTTATTTTCTTTTGCACTTATGCAGTTTTGGAAGGGGTCTTATGTAAGGGTATATTTATATTTCCCTTGTGAAACACAATAATTAAGAATCTATATAAGCATTCCTCAGAGTTACCATTATGTTGAATGTGTTCATCTAATGGTAATCTAAATTACCATTACATAGTGTTGGTTAATTTAAATGGTATATAGACATAATATTATGTAGAAATAAAACAAAAACTCATGTTAGGAGAACAATAATTTCCTTTATATATTACATGATCCACCTTCACTCAGGTGAAAGTTCCTACATAAGGGTACTTTGGCATTACCCTTAAACGGTACTAAGGATTCACGTAAGGGAAGGAAAAATTTTGAAATAATGATTCAAAATGAATATATTGTATTTATTTTAAATAGAAAATAAAAACCTTATATATAATTAAGGATTTTTATCCATTAATATATAAATGATTAATAAAAAATAATGGTTTTGGAAAATTTTGTACCTTACATCAGTTACCTCTCAAATTATTCTCATCCTAAATAATTGAAACTCAATCTAGGACGAAAGAAATAGAAAAATAAAGAATGATATAATGAGATGTTATATACCTCTCAGACAGAGATCCTTCTTTAGTATAATACCAACATCTCATAAAAATAAATACCAATGAGTACACAACATCAACATATATCAATAATCAAATAGTTCAATATGGATCATACATATCATCAAAATATGATAAATTAACAAAAAACATGGGATATTGAGAACACAATTGCAACAAAAAATATCAATTAGACTCCTTAAAACCACTATACCACCACACAATAAAAAAAGTTAAGGACACCTTGGAAACACCTTATCCCAGTTGTCCAGAATCTCAATAGTTCATTCCTCATAGGTATCATCACCTCTAAAATATATATCACCCCAGCCAATAAAATGGTAATCATTATGGAAAAAGGGATGAATATATGATATATGAACAATTTCATGGATCTGGTTCATTTATGGGATATTTCTAATCAATATTCAACTCATCCAACGCACTCTAACACCTCAAAAGTCCCAAAAAAGTCATGTATAAATCTTACTCAAAGAACTAAACCTCCATTGACCATGATGAGGTGATATCATCATAAATACATCACCAAGACTATCAAAATCTAGTGGCCTCCTATAATGACTATTACTTAATTTTTGGGGATCCTAAACATCCATAATCTACTTGAAAATCACATACACTTTCTATGTCATGCTCTATACGAATTATGGCCCTATAATTTCTCAATCTTTGACTTCGATCTATAAAAATAGTGATTGAAATAATTAGCCACATGATGATTTTAATGAAGCAATACCAATGGTAGTGTTGTACCAATTATTATATGAAAATTCAAATAGTGTAATTTATTCTCCCAAAACCTATAAAAAATTAAATGCACACATGCTACATGTCTTCTAAGGTTTAGATAATTCCCAATGTATAATCGTCATTATAAGGATAAAATAGATGTCAAGACATAGGTGGGTGATAAAAGAATACAGAAGACTTCACCATACTCTAAAGGTGAAATGAGGAATATTATTAGAAATGATAATCCTATATACTCCTTGGAGACTCATATCCTCTTCTACATACAACCTCGCCAAGATGTTTAAAGAGATAGACTCCCTAATCACTAAGAAATATGTAAATTTATATAGTAAGTCCACCACTACCCAAGAAGACTCATATCCACCCATAGATTGAGGTAAATTGGTGATTAAGTCCTTAGAGATATCCTCCCACTTCAACAAGGGAATATTGAGTAGCTAAAGAAACCCACTTGGAACACGATTCTTGGTCTTCTCCTTTTTATAGACCAAACACTGAGATACAAACTCAGAAACTAACTTCCTTATCCTAATCTCCCAAAACTAACCTATCAAGGTATCATACATATTAACCAAGCATGGATAAACTTTAAAAGTATATTGGTGGAACTCTTGAAGAACCACCTCAAAAATCATTATGATAATGAAGATCCACCCCTGATATAAAACTAAAAGATGACCATCCGTAGACCATCTCATGGGATCATCACTATATGAAAAATATGTCACACAAAACCTCTAACTTGAAATCTCCCATCCATGACTCCTCAAACTACTACACCAAAGATTTTTTCACGAACATCTAGTATATAAACCCTCTTCCGTTAAATTCTCCAATATCTAGGTTCATCTTGGAGAGCCCCACTATCACCCACCAGGAATAAGTAAAATCATGAGAAGTATCACTTCATGACTTCTAGCTTAGTGCATCACCCACAATATTCCATTTCTTGATGCATATTGAATCTCTTAAATATGGATACATCAATAGCATCATCTCACAATATCTAAGAACATCATATAGGCTAACTCAACTTCTAACTAGAATAGTCGATGCCAAGGGGACCAGAAGACTCTCCACTCTGACTCCTAGAGCACACCCCACGATTGATGAAATGATGGATTTCATAGCTCCTGAATCAAAAAAATCATATACCCAAGTAGGATATAAATAATTAATACCCTTCATGATGCATATATCTCCTATTTATGGAAAATATATGGCATGTATTTGACCATGACCAAATCTACTGCCTCTCTAGACCTGGTGGAGACTTCATCTATAGTTTTACTCAACTCATTTTCCCTAATAATAAGGAGAATCGTTGGGTTTCACTCTTCTTACCCTGTCTCCACACTCTTATTAAAATTCTGGAGCACACTATAGTTGATGTTGCCTCATATGGCACTACTGTAAAGGAAAAACTAATAAAATGGTACCAGATCCATGATGAATACTCTATAATTTTATCAATTGTATATTTTTATGTCTATGTACTATGTTTGACAAATAATACTTATCTAATAAACTAATAGGGGTCTGATAACTTCAACTCTAAGTGAATCGTTATGAATTAGGCTAGAACTGACTACCTACATTCTAAAACATTAACTGACTTGGAAAACAAGATTCCATATTCACAAATATCCTCTACAGAGAGTCTTGAAAACTCCCCTCCCAAGATGATCAAATGTTGGACAACATCTTCTCAATAACCTCTTCCACATTCAACACCTCGAGATACATTGAAAAAATAATCAGGGTGACATGGCATAAGATCTCTAGACTCAAACCCTCCTATAAATTACTTTCCCAATCCCCATCATCCAACAGAATGTCTAAATTATAATGACTAGGGTTTTTATACTAAATACTAAAATAACACATACTAGATCTCCCATATCAAAAGGTAATATTATCCTAACATCATGTTGTATTATCAGTAGATAAATTAATCTTGTCCTAAAATAGATTCCAAATATTCTCCCATGAAACTATCGACTCCTCATGATCCTTGATAATTAAAAAACACCACTTATTGTCTTCTCTAAATACAATAATAATATACAATAGAACCTATTTTTTCCTCTATGAATGGATAGAACTGAAGAAAATCTATACCTCCTTCAAAAAATCCTCAATTTCTCTAACTAATATAGAGCATTCATACTTCTATAGGACCTGGTGATGAAACTCTTAAGGCATATTCCCCCATGAATCATTATCATTGTATTCAAACCTATGGAAATATACTAGTGAATCATGTAGATCATTTTCAATATTAACATAATGAGGATGTCGACCATGATTCATACCTGTACAAGAGAAAAATATAATGGATTTCATAAACATTGATTATGGAACATTTAACACTTATTAATTAATGCAATTTAACATAATTTTTATTGTTTAATAAATTTCTGCATAGACATAGTCATTCATGATTCATGACCCTTAGTTAGGTCCCAAACATGCATATAACATCACTTCTCTTAATACATTCAGTAAAACTATGGTTCATATTTTAAATCATAGAGTACTCTAAAATCATGTATTATAGATAGTCTCCCCTGTTTAAATATCCTAATAAGTTCAGTTGATGATGTTTCTCTACCAACCAAAGAAACCTCCCCAATGTTTATCCATCAAATCCATTATATCTCCTAACCGAAATATTTGATACCAGTTTTCTATGACTCACCCCCACGAGTACCCATCATAGGATGGCAGTGATGCTAGGTTGTGATCCCCAAAAGCCTACCTCCAACAGTCCACATATTTGTGACCAACACTGAGGGTTTAAAACATTCATGAATGAGATTAACTTCCCTCAATAATCCTAGTATTGTTAAACACCTATCAATCAACTATAGAACATAAAAATATAGTACATTTATATAATTCTTGTACAATTTATTTATTATATAGTGGAAATAAAAACTAATACAAATGACTAACCACTAATATAGTATAGACCAATATCACCCAACACTCATGATAAAACCATGATGTGGAATTACCTACTTCAATCACCAACTCCCACCAGTGGACCTAAAAACATTTCATATAAATAGGGGTGATCATTCAACTATACATAGTAGGATCCTCCCTGAAACCTCTCATGAAAATTTAGAAGAATCATATTAAATAAATAGTTTGTAAATGGAAAACCAAACTCATCACCAAATTAGGGAAACTATGTTTACCTCCCCAATAAGGTCCTCTCACAAAGTATAAAATAGAAAATAGTAACATCAAATTATGAATATATATAAATAAGGGTCTCTTGTTTCCATATTCCCATTGATTTATTCACCAAAAATCCAACATCACACATCCTGGAACACTAATATCCTCTTAAGTCATCCTTCAAATATGAGAAACCATACAATTATCACATTTTGTAACTTATGGATCTCATGATATCCACATCATCATCACCTCTCAATACTCTAGGCATCCCTTTACAAATCTTAAAATTTTGTGGTAAGTATGGAAGTGTCCTAAACATTTCCGAGTCTTCCATAATTCATATTGCAAATATGGACTTTTATAGGGCCAAATGGACGTTCCTAATCCCCCAAAATCTAGAAAAAGTTCTTGGGTATAAAAAAACACCACATGGGAATGATTTATCCCTCAAATTAGAGTAAAAGTAAATCATATTATCTAACGAAAGACTAACATGACCCATAATTATATCATACATCCATGCCAAAAAAATATACAGAAAATAACTATAAACTAGAAAATAACAAAAAAATATACTCTAAAATCAAACCCCAAATTACCTCCCATGGAATGAAAATAAGCACAAAACACCTCCATTGGATGGATTTTCTTTAGCCACTAGAAGTTGTCACTAACCTCAATCTTTAAAAAGAACTAAAAGACTAAATGGACTAATAAAATCAAGTAAATGGTCACATGTCAGACATTATAGTGGATTATAAGTACATCCTACCAAAATCAAGTAATAAACACCAAAGTTTGAATGTGATAAAATAATCAAATCACCTCAAAAAAATCAATACTCTCAAGAACTCCCTAAATATGGATGAAAACATGAAACTAAAATAACATTTTTGTGGGAGATAAATCTTGGTAGGAATTCCAAATAGAAACCACAACCCTTGTATAAACATTAAAATAAATATCCATTTAGTTATAGACTGAACTACATTATTTAAGGATAGTTCTTTTTTTAAACATATATACCATGAAATTTCCAAAAATAGTTTTATAAACATTCCTTCTATTTTTTTGAAATGAAATCAGTAATTTGAAATAATTTATTTATAAAACACCCATTATTAGTAAAATAATACATTTTAAATAGATTACACAACTATATAGTAAAATCCACTCACACAAAGAAAATAAATAGAATAATAATTGGGTATCATATCATCAGTAGAGAAACTAAATTGTGTAAAGGAGAAATGACCAAGGTGCCTCACATATCAAGTACATATGGTAATCTAAATATAAAACTAGAAATACCCCTATTTAAATATACCAATCAAGGAATATGTGTCATGGGATCTACCCATGGTCCTAAATTATGACAATCTTAGACTTTAATTATTGTAGAACAACTTATAGACAAACGTTGATTCCTGTCACAACCCATTTTTCAAGCCTTCACCTAGCCTCATTAGAATCACACACAATGTCTATCTTGATTACTAACATGATGGGACACTAGTAATTTTTATCTCTCTCGTGTATTATAATTCTTGAATCCCACTAATCTACTAGGAATCATATAACCAAAGTAAATAAAAAAGTGGTTAAATTGGAAATGTGAACAACTGATGATAATACTAATAAAATAGTGATAAATTCAAGCATCATGGATGATATCAAATAACCTAACCTCACCTCCATCTCCCACTCAAGAAACAACCCTAATTTTGTAACCATTACAAAATATAGAATACAGTATTCCCTGAGGGCTATAAAATATTTTAGTGAAACCAAAATGATGTTTTAGAGGATAATTTACACACAAGACTTTATAAAATATCTTAAATATTCCAAGTAGGCCTTTAAAATATATTTTACAAACGAATAGAAAAAACCCATTTCTAGTAACACTCATATATACTTACACATTTATAAATATATTTTTATCTCATTTCACAAACTCATATATTATCATGATAATTGTATACATAAGTATATATATATGTGTGTGTGTGTATGTGTTCTCATATATTTTTATAGAACCATAATATGTGTCTATACCAATATATATATATCAAGAGGCATTTTATAAAATAAAAAATCAATTTCTAAATAATTTTCCAATATATGGAATTTCGAAAGCAATTTCAAAATATATTTTAAAATATTTCCTAAAAAATAAAAAAATCCCATTTGAAAATTCATTTGGGTAATTCGATTAGATTTTCACATAAATCCTAAAAGGTAAAAAATAAAAAAATTAAAATTATTTATAGACACAAATGAGGTCAAAAAATTTCCAAACATATATATTTATTTCTAAATAATTATTTCAATACTTTTAGAATAATCTTTATTTCATGTTACACTTTAAATGTCAAGTTAAGACATTATTCTAGATGGAAAACAACTTTAATAAATTATCAAACTCAATTTAACCTTCAAGTATGTGTATCATTAATTAAATAAAACATTTAATGAAAAAAGAAACAAATTTCTATTATTTTTAAATCCTAAACATAGGGAAACATACATCAAACCAAGTCGAACCAAGACACAGGGAGCCAAACCATGCCTCCATTGATGGTAGACATCCAATATAGGAAGAAAAGACTACCATAAACACAAAAAACAACAAAGAAACCATAAAAATAATGATCTTTACTAGACCTAGGGTTTATCTAAGAAAATAACAGTGATGGTAGAATGGAAAAAAATAAAAAAGGAGGATGGTGGAGGAACTCATACCTAGAGGACAATATTTAGAGTTTCTAATAATGGAGGAAAATTCATCATGTGAAGATAAGGTGATTTCAGTGGGGGTGCGTGTGTGAGGAGCGGTTTGGCCCAATGATATCTCATGTGATGGAATTGAATGAGAGAGGGGAGGAAGCCACATATAGGGAACTCTTAGTGATGGAGTCCACGAGAGGGAGTCTAGAAGGAGAGAAGAAGCTTCAAGGGAGAGATAGTTCTGTGAGGTGGTGGAGCTCAACTAGGGATGAGATGCATAATGGAAGAGTTCAAGGAAGAAAAAAACAAAAAAATTACAAAACACTTGGTAAACCCATATGGTTAAGGTGTATAATTAGGTAAACTGTGTGATAATAATAAAATTTACATTCAACCCAAACATTTTAAATAGTTACACCTAGGAGCCCTTATCATTTAATAAAATTTTCACTAAAAATAAAAATGGAACTATCTCAAGATAGAAACTTTTACATGGTTGTCGCATGGCTTTTCAAACTTTGTTGGATAACCAAGCACCCCTATAGATCTTACAAAGTTTAAAAAAAATTACATGAGTAAATTATTGAAATATCCTTATAATATAAAATAATATAAAATAATATTAATAAATAAAATTATGGGTTTGACAGTTAACCCCACCATAAAGACTTCTACCCCAAAAAATTCATTTCCAAAGGATAGAAGATGACCATAAAACACCAACTATAATGATTTCTCAAAATAAACAAATTTCTTTTTAATGGCCCATAATTTTATTATGGAATTTATTGCCATAACCCATCCCAATGGGGCCTTTGAAACAACTCCTCATGTCCACCTCCAATATTCTAGTTTCTAGAGACTAGAGCTGACTTGAGATATCAATAACATAGTAGACCTTATCCTAGAGTACATGTACGCACGAACATATCTCTAATCCCATACACTAATTAATTTTTAAAAAACTAAAATAACCATTAATTCATACATCTAATCCCATAACCGGAGTATGATAAGATGTAATAGGAAGAAAACATGGCCATATACAATCCCTACACAAAGAGTATAAAAACAAGCCCAACCTAAAAGTAAAGATGCGGACTGTTATCAAGATACCACTACAACAAACCTCAGTCTATTTGGATCACTAATAATGTCTAGTCCTGGTCCCTCTGGGACCCTTTCAAAAGTTCGATCATGTACAAAAGACATGACACAAGTAGTAAAATCTCATGCAGGAGTGAGTATAAAAATACCCAATATAACACCTTGAAACCAATAACCATGTAACAGAAGAATAACAGTCAAGTCTAAAAAGGTATATTTCTACATCACATATAATAATATATATATATATACTCAAAAAAGACACACAAACTCAAGGTAAAGTCACAACCATAATTCCATCCTAAAATTCCTACTCCAAGGTTCTATATAGATCTCATCTAGGAGAACATGATCCATTAGTCAATTAGAAAATATGGAATCCTTCCAAGAGGTATTTCTCATCATGTCTCTCCATTAGAAGTATATGTTGCAATTCAGAAGAGATACAGTTCACAAATGTGGATCACTCCCAAGGTCGTGAGGTATACGAACAACATAATCTATATTAGCCTACTATGTAGAACATCATCTCCCATGTAGTTTTGGTCGTGATAATACCAAAAACTATAACTAGGGAAAGAAGATTATATAGTATCTCACTCTGGACCTGACGAAAGGATTCCAACAACTCTTTCCAAAAAGCCATACTAAAGGGGTCACAATCCTATGTGTAGGACACAATTTCATATTAACCCTTAGGTAATGGATATAGGGAATGCACCATAATAAAATTTTCAAATATATAGAATAAAAGGGCCAAATCCAACTTTGAAGGAGTGAACAACGTGTACTAAGAGTACATGATGTGTCCATTTGGAAACGAGTTATGCCCATATAAACAGCATGTACCCATGTCTGTGTGTATGTACATGGCATGACCATTCCCATGTACTTCTTCTCATGTCTAACTATATGGATACTCCCATGTACATTTGGCATTCCCATATCTATGTGGTAGTACACGACATTCCCATTCCCATGTACTCATGGTCTAATCTGTATACCCTATGATGTAAATACCAAGAAAAACAAGAAGGTTCACATGTCGTGTGATAGGGTCCACACATTGTTTGATCTTTAACTTCATCCAAAAACCCTAGCCACCACTGAGATTTACCCACATTGTGTGTAGCTCCACAGTACATGTCCTGTTGTTTAGGGTTTTCAAGAAATATAGTTTTTGTTTTTGTGTATGGTACCATGCCTTATTCTACTAATAAAACCACCCTCCTTTCCTAAAAATGTGAATCTGTGGTTTTCTGACTATACAGCCCTTAAACATTAGGATTCCTCCTTTGGATCCATTCAAAAAACTACCTCTCACATCGATCCTTCACCGCCTGTCGAAAAACACAAATCAAGAATCCAAAATCCATATGATCCACTACCTCTTTCATTGATCCTCATGCCATACCAAGTTTGGATCTTCTATATCAAATCATTTCACTATGAAACCAGGGTGAAATGATCGACTCCTCGGTATTTTGGTCGAGCCAACAAGAAAATGAAACCCCAAAGATGAATAATGAAAATAGCGGAGAAAAGAACAATAACATCCCCAAGGAATGAACCTCAGTCAATGTTCAAGTTTTACTCAATATATTTGTATTATAATGACAAATGAAGAGATAAAAATACACCCAAGAATCAATTTCCCTAAAAAATATCCCCACAGATATCCCATCATGAAAAATTAGCAATATTCAAGTAAATATATTGGCTGATTAATTCACATTCATCATAGTAATTGAAAACATGGAACAAATAAAATAAAAAAACATCCTACCTTGGTTTGGATTGATCATTGATGAAGACAAAAGCTAGAATTTTCATCTTTAAATAGATCCCCTGAATCTATTTTGTATCGATTTTGGAAATATAATCTGGTTTTCATTAGTCTGAAAGATATCTTCCAAAACTCTCTCTAACAATTATCCAGTGACTTCCGGGATATGTATCTAACCCTATAATTACATCATAAAATTTTAATTAAAAATTAAATTAGTTTGTTGAATTAATGAATAAATTAATTAATTATATTAATTAATTCTATTCTTTTTTTCCCTTGATGACTTTTCCACAAACATTTTGCACTGAAAAAGGTTACGTCACACCTAAGGTAAAACCCACTTTCTAAACACAACAGTGCCCTTGGATTTATAATCTTTTCCTTTATTTATAATTTATTCCACTTTTTTAGTAAAACTGTGTTTGAATACTTTTTAATATATTTAATATTTTTCATACATTTATTCCAGGCACATCGGACCTCTGAATCACTCAATTTATCAAATCATGTTCTAGAAAATAATCTTTAAAATATCAAAAAATAATACATAAAAAACTTGATTCATTAAATTCTCCCCACCTTAGGCCCTTATATACCAAAAATGACAAATAACTGGCTACACAAAGAGATGTTGGTACTAAGAATGTATATGAGCCTCTTACTCTCAAGTTCTCTTCTAAAGATTCACATGCTTCCACCAGAAATGAACTAAATAAATCTCTCACCCATGAAGGATCCCCCCTGATCTTCGATATCCACCAGGTTCTCTATAAAGTAACCTCCATCCTCTATGTCCATATCACCCAAGTCGATAACGTGTGATGGATCATGCATATACCTTCTCAATTGTGATAGGTGAAAGATTTCATGTACCCAGTCTAACTGCAGCGGTAGAGCTAAGAAGTATTCCACCTCACTAACTTCACGCAGTATCTAGAAAGGGACAATGAATATTTGAGATATTTGGCTACCCCATCCAAATCTCTACAATCCACATCGATTTGAAACCTATAGAAACACATTATCTCCATCCCTAAACTTCAAAGGCCTCTGCCATCTGTCTGTATATGACTTATGATGGATCTGTACAGTCCTAATCCAATCTTGGATTATCTTAACCTTCTCAATAGTGTCTCACACCAACTCTGGGACCATGAGATCCGACTCTCCTAGGTCATTCTAGTAAAGTGTTTACATGTAGGTTCTCCCATAAAAGGCCTCAAATGGTTCCATATCAGTGGTTAAATACTAGTTATTATTGAATGAAAATTCCACCATTGATAGGTGATCCTCCAAACTACAACCAACACCCTAAATGAAAGCTCACAGGATATACTCTAGAACCTTAATGTTTCACTTAGTCTTCCCATTAATCTAGGGGTGAAACAACATTCTCAAGCATAACTAAGACAAAAACACCTCCATGAAATCCCTTCCATAACTGAGATTTTAATTGATCATCATGGTCAGAAATAATTATTCATGGAACTTCATGGAGTCGGATAGTCTCCTAAACTTAGAGGTGTCCCAAAATCTCTAATGAGCACTACTCTTGGATATGTAGAAAATGAGATGATGAGTTGAGTAATTCTACGATCTCCTAGATGGAATATTTTCCCTAGAAGTATGTGGTAATTCCATCATAAATTCCATGTGTATCTCATAACACTTATACTCTAGTAACTCAAGGGGTTAGGCTAAACACACTAGAACTTCGTGCTCATCCTCCACTGGCAGACATGTACGTCATTGATATTCAAACTCTAAAAATACCTTCTTCGTCCCTATCCACAAAAACTGATTTTGGATGTCCTGGTACATCATTTCCAAACATAGATGTACCTATAAAAAAGATATGTGAAATTTTCTCAAAACCTCCTCCCATAATGTCATTGTTACTATCATGTGTCCTATGAAAATAACTAAATTCTCCTCACCTTCGGAAAATCCATTATGATCATTTACAATGGATATCTGGGTATGTAGGGTCTCATAGTTTTTATCCCCAAGATGTGCATCCATAAATCACTATAAAAGTGGAGGGGTAATAGCCATTTACTAGAGGTAATATTCTCCATATATATCCAAAAAGTAATACTAAAATGAGGCCAACTGCATTGATACCTCATCTAGCAACTACGAACAGTATCTCATGATGAGATCTTCTAATACTGTGTTCCCCTTCATAGGATTATAGAAAATATCTATGTCATAATATTGGAGAACTCTAGACATCACATCTATCTCAATTTAATATCCTTTTAATAGAAGATATATGCTTAAGACTATTGTGGTCTTAATAGAAGATAAACCACTCTCCCATCATGTAGTCTCTCCACATATTTAGTGCAGATACTATTTCTACTAATGCAAGATCATGTGATGTGTGGTTTTACTCATGTGGACTCAACTAACATGATCCATATGCAATCAATTCTTGCCCCTACATCAAAATAAACCCAATCCTAATTCATGATGAATCACAGAATAATATGTACTCAACACACACCTATGGTAATCTCGATATTGCAGAACCCATCGATCTATACCTCAATTCCAGAAAAGACTGTTAAAACCTCTCTATCCACATGAATGGATTCCCATTTCTATTCAAATCTATAAAGGGAGATTATATCCAAGAGAAATCAGGTATGAATCTTCTGAAATAGTCCACCAACCCAAGGAAACGTTGCACCTCCGTCACACTCTTGGCTGGCTCCCAAGCTAACATTTCTTCAGCATTTTTTGGTTCCATTATCACAAAATTCATTGAGATAATGTATCAAATAAAGTAGACCTATTGAATCTATAACTGAAACTTCAAGAGATTCTTGTAAAGCGGGTTCTATAATAGTAGGTCCAGAACCATCCTAAAGTTTCTTGTGTTCTACTCCTAATATGTCAAGTACACAAGGATATCATTGGTGAAGAATACGATGAACTTGTATAAGGAGGGATGAAAGGTATATTTCTTGAGTCCTATGAACAATGTTTGGGTGTTCATCACACCATAGTGCATCACCAAGTACTCATACTAACCATAGAGACATCTGAATTCCATCTTCAGTGTGTCCTCAGCTCGTACTCACAATTGGTGACAACCTAACCTAACATTAAACTTTGTGAACCATCATTCCCCTCTCAACTAATCAAATAGATTATTGATCCTTTATAGTGGATTCTTGTTCTCCACTATCACTTGGTTTAGTTGTTGGAAGCCTAGAGATAACCTCAATATTTATTCAACCTTCTTGGAGACCATAATTGGGGCTTCCCAGGGAGAAACATTTGGTCTAACAAATAACTTCCTCTAAATTTCTTCTAATTTCATCCTCAAATCAAGAATATCTATAGGATCCATCCGATATGGTGGAGAAAATATCGGAGTCTTACCAGGGTATAAATAAATGTAGATTTCTCTCTCATTATGGAGGTAAGCCTGGAAAGTCCTCAAGAGAGACATCCTTATAATATGTCACCGCTATAGGGAACTAAAAACTCATAACATCCACTACACCAAGGGTCATTCTAGAAAAATGATTGCTAATCTTCTACGACCTTTTATGCATGAGTACATACAATTCTATCTAGGTTCCTTTTCACCCAAAAACGAAAATATGGACCAATTATTGCTTACACATCACATCCTTCACCTAAAATATTTTATTTGGGCATGAACTGTGGATAACCAGTCAATAAAATAGAATATATTTTAAAGCCTCATCATTGCTACACAGATATACAAACAAAAACTCTCACCTCCAATATTCAGGTCACACTATCTTCACAAGTTTGTAATCACTTATTAAACTCCAATATGATTCTATGAGCGTAAGGTTCATGCCAATGGATCAAAATTAATATCTAAGACTCAATCCAAATAGGAGAAAATAAATAAATGAATATAAAATGTGTTTATCAATTCTATAGATAAGGTATAAAAGACACAAATAAATCCTTGTATCATTTTTGGAGCCTCTAGGTTATAAGGCTTGACTGCCTACATCTTCCTCGGCCCCAGTCCTCTAGCTCCCTAATCCTTGCCTGGATCACCCATGGGTTGTGGTGGTAACATGTTAAATATTCTATCACCTCCAACTACTCTACCAGCTCCTTTTCAATATCCTACAACCTGCAGACATGTATTCACAAGACGATGTCACATCCTTGACTATCCATCCACTATCTTCATGTTATCCATACAGTTTCTTCAATATTTCATTAAAGATGTCACATGCCCTCAAAATAGTAGCACTTCATCTCCCTGGGTTGAATGGACCCATCCTATGATCCCTAAACCATAGACCCACAATCTTAGAACCACTTATTTAAATATATCACACATCCAGGTCCCTAAGACTAATGTTTCTCCCAACTACCAACGTCTCTACTTCTTCCTACCCACTACTAGAAACCACCGTTTGTGTCTACACATCTAGGAAACTATCAAACACCAAAGTTATCTCTATATCCCTAGTATAGGTAGGAATTCATAGAGGTACAACACTAGCTCTGATGTATCTACACAGTCCTCTCTCAAAGGTCTGATCCTAAAATAACTGATCTACAACCATAGCAATCGAGTACCTCGATTGGTTGGTGAACCACAATGAATACTCATCTACTATCGTGCTACCCAATTGAAGCTTAAGAATCACCTAGATATGTACAACCCTTAATGTAGCTATAGAAAACTCCTCTCTGAAAATGATCTCAAACTATGAACATGCATGATTTGACTCATCATAATACTAGGTCATGAAACCCCACCATCGTCATTCTAATCCATAGAGAAGGATTGCTGCCAGGACCACCATCTAATCTACAGGTTTCCTGACCAATTGGAAACATCATGTCACCACCTCAATCCAATCCTTAGCTACCTATGTATTAATCTCTCCTTGGAACCAAGGGGTTCGATGTCACATGAACTTTTAATGTTCTCTCATCTTATACACTGCATCTACAATTACTGTGGGTACTATCTATAGCTCACCGGGTAGTGGAATAGTTGGTTCAAAACCTAGAGGTAACATCTTTATAACTGGTCTGTGTATCAATTCCTCATCCCTGAGGGGATCATCCTCCAAATCCCGATACTTAATCCTAGTTATAACACATCAAAATGACATCCTAAAAAAAGAAAAGGTGTACCGTGGTCAATTAGTATATCTGGAGAGCTGACTAAAGAAGTACATGTAAACCAAAAACCATTCATATATGATTCATATACTATTTTTTCCTTACAACTAGTGTTCTCATGTTCCAATTCTAAAGGCAAGAGATTAGAGTCTTGGTGTATTGATACGTCAGTCACTAAACTGACACTAGAGTGTCTGGACTGAAAGGATAACTCGAAACACTTTACATTATTTCCCTAAACCAATATCACGGAATCATGTCTTAGGGTAGAACCAACAACCCTGATACCACTCTTTCATAACCCATCCCAATGGGACCCATGTTGTGAGTCCCCAAATCCACCTCCAATAGGTCATGGGATAGTGACTAGTGATGAGTAGGAATATAACTCACATTAGAGGCTATATCCTAGATTACTTTTACACACACACATATCCAATCCCATAAAATTCTGAAATATACAAAACTAAAAGAAAACATGCATGCATACATCTAATCCTATAACCAAATTATGACAATAAGTAATGGAATGTAAATAGGTACAAATACAATCCAACCATAATGAGTCTGAAAAAATTCTAACCTGAAAGTAATTATGGGGACTCTGGTTAAGATACCATAGAAACACACCTTGGTCTATCCAACTCACTAATATTTTCTTGGTCCAAGTCCCTGTAAGACCCTTTCAAAAGGATGATTATCTACATAATACATGGAATGTATGGGAAAATACCATGTAGGGTTTAGTATAACAACACCCAATATGATACCCAAAAACCACAAAGCGTATAATAAAATAATAGCAGTCATCTCTACACAGGTATAAGTCTACAACACATATTACAAGAATATCAACATATACTCATAAAATTCACACAAATTCCTTATAAAGTCCTAACTGTAATATCATCCTAGGATTAAGGCTCGAAGGATCCACATAGAACTCTTATAAAAGAACACACTCCACAAGTAAATTAGCATTGATGATGTTTCTATGAGAGGTATTTCTTGTTGGGTATCTCCATTAAAATTATAAATTTTAAGTATGAAGAGATACAATACATTAATGTGGATCACTCCCAGGACCATGGGGCATCAAAAACTTAGTCTGAATTAACCCATTAAATATAGGATCAGTTCCCACATAGTGTTGGTCATTAAAATACAAAGAACTCCACCTAGGGGAAGAAGATGATTGAGTGTCTCACTCTAGGACACACAGAAGGACTCCAAAAACTCTACCCAAGAATTCCAATCGAAGGGATCACCATCCTATGTGTAGGACATGACTCCATTCTAACCCTTAAGAAATGGATTCATGGAACACACCTTCAAAAAACTTGTCCAAGAGACATAATAAAAGGGATCCAAACCAACATTGAATGAGAACATGGTGTGTACATTCTACACCGGTTCCTACCCATGTAAATGGCCCATACCCATTTCCATGAGGAAGTAATTGGAATTCTCGTGCTTGTGTACTTATTCCTGTGTCCAAGTTTATGATTAAGCCTATGTAAATCTGGCTTGGCCGTGTACGTGTGGGGGTACATGTCATGCATGTGCTCGTGTACTTATAGACATGTTCGTGTACACTATGAGGTACACACTAACCCAACCGGGAAGGGTCACATTCCATATGATAGTGGTCACACTCAGTGTAATATTTAACTTCATCTTGAAACCCTAGCTACCACATATATGCCCCCACAAGGTGTATAGATATGCAGTGCATGTCGTATTGTCTAGGATTTTCCAAAAATCATGATTTTGATTCCACATCTACTCCTACATCTCCAACCACCAATCTAACCACCCTATTTTACAAAAAAAAACATGAATATATTCTCATCCAACCTTACTTTCTTTGAATATATAGATTAATACCTTGAATCCATTCAGAAAATTTCGTCTCTTATAAAGCTTTCATCGTATGTGAAAGAAGACAAATTAGGCATCGAAATCCTGCTGATTCACTACTACTTCCATCATTTCATGACCTCCACAGCATATTGATTCTATATCGTCAAAATTGAATCATTATTCTCAGAAGAGAGTATGAAATGATTTATTCTTCAGTATTTGTTTCAAACCACTGGGTACATGAAATCATAGCAATGAATGAAGAAAATAGGGTAGAAAAGAAAAATAGATGCTATGTGGAAAGAACCTTGTACAATGTTCATGTTTTCCTATATCAGTTTATATTATATTGAAAATTAAATAAATCAGTAAACAACCACAAATAAATTTTCCCAAAAAATATACTCATAGATAACCCATCCAGAAAATGACTAATATGTGAATCAATATATTAGTCAATTGATTCATGTCCATTATAAGAATAGAAAAAGATAAAAGAATCCAATAAAATCAAACATCGTACCTTGATTTGGATTCATTTCTCATGAATAATGAAGTTACATCATCATATTTGGTGAGATACCATAATTTTATTGCATACTGATTTTCAAACTACGATCCAACTGTCGTTCATTTGAGAGGGATCATTTAATTCTCTCTCCAACGGTTCTCCAACAGCTCCAGGGTTTTGCAGATGACCCTGTAATTCCATCATGATAGGTTAATTATAGATGATATTAGTTCTACGAATCAATAAATAAATAAAATAATTCGCTTAATTTATTTCATTCATTTTTATGCACATGGAGACTTTTCGGCAAACATCCCACACCGAAAAAGGTTATGTCGCACCTAAGGTAAATCCCACAATCTAAACATAATGGTTCCCTCAAATTTCTTATTATGCAATATTTTTAGAATATATTCCACTTTTTTGAGGAAACCAATATGTGTATTCTATTTAATATATTTAATATTTTTCAAACATTTATCTCGGTCACACTGGGCCACAGAATCACATGTCGTCTCGGCACCTAGTCTCATAAATAGTCCATAAAAGGACAAAAAATAATACATGCAACCAAAATTCATTAAATTTACTTTCTTATAAAGGATCCATATTTAGTAATTTAGTTTAAATCGCATGCCCCACTTGATGAACCCATAAAAAAATTTATTATTTTAATTTTTATATTACATTTAGAGAATAAAAATGACCATAAGAACATAAAATATTACAATGGGATAAAAAGAGAAAAAAATAACTAAAATTTGGAAAATTGGATCTTCTTTATTTTCTGGAATAATTTCAGTCACGAAAAACAATATAGAAATGAAGCCGAACATTATTAATGAAATATTAATATTCAAATTGAAAATATATATATATAATTAAGGGAAAATATAAGTGAATGAAGAATAAATGAAATAATTGGTATTTATAGAAATGTTTGGATCTCATATAACCTTTAGAAATATGACCATTATAATAGTAATCAAACCATTGGAATATTAATCTAACCGTTAGGAATAGTAACTTGGAATTTGGAATAGTAACCTCACCTATGGAAGTGTAAAATAATATTTAGGTACCTTATAAAATGAAAATATGATATATTTATACCATGGTACCCGTAAATAAATGTTTTAAAATGATAAATTTGGTGTTTGAAGTTTTAAAAAGAATAAATGTTTTAATTACATTATTATAAAAAATCTAATGTTTTGAATGAAATTTCAGTTCTATAAAATGGATTTATAAATCAACATTATATTGTTTTATAATGATAATATAATTTTATGATACCATAATAAATTTTTCGAGGAGTCATAAAATCGATCAGAATATTTAAATTGGTATAATTAGAATAAATGAGAATTATATTTATAAAATTAAATTTCTCAAAATTGTAAAATTAATTTCATAAAATGGATTTTATTTTTTGATTATTCAAAGTTAAAAATGTTAAGAGGCAATTTTTGTTATTTTTCAAAAATAGTTGAATTTTTTGGGAATAGTGAAATTCTATAAATTACGTCATTTGATATTATAAGAAAAATACATGAATTTTTTAGCCATGACTAATATAAGAACACATTATCTGGAACACACATGAACTATTTACTATATATAGTCATAATAATAAATAATTTTGATAAAAAATAATAAACTAATGAATAAAATATTCAAAGACATCCCCCTTATAAATACCACCCCTCACTACCCCTTCTCCTCACACCTTCTAATCTTTGAATCTGGTCAAATTTATGCCCAAGTATCATTCCAAATCTATCACCAACATCTTGTTTATTATTTTCTCATCCAAAAACCAATCCAAGGTGTGGAATCCCAACAAGATACATCAAAAGAATAATGTAAGTCCTTCAATCGACTCTTTAAATTTTTATTCCTCCTCATCCACCAAAATTAATCCCATAAAAATAGAATAATTACACTTGTATCACATATAGACTAGAATGTTATATTTTTAATGAAATATCGACCATCCACCCCTTTTCTTATCCTCTTATTTTGAAAAAAAAACCATTACCCATATTATGTTGGTTCACCACCTTCGTGGATGATAAGTTTTTATTTTACACTACCACATTCTTGGTAGGATTAAACTCACTTATAATGGTTTAAGATGAACTAATTAGGTTTATAATATATTTTTAACATTTTGGAATGAATGTGTGGACATAATAATAAATAAAATGAAACTAGTTCATGATGGTTTGTAAAACCACCTAAATGAACCTAATGTATAATGAAAAATTTTAAAACAAATAATCACCCTAATGCTACAACATATATGGGAATTTGGTACCCTTTAAATTTTTTGAAGTACATGAATTGAACTTGATTTCATTTGTACAGATTTTGTCTCATTTGAAAAGAGAATCAATAATAATCCACTAGTGATTTGGCCTTGGAACCATGAAACAAATGCTATAAAAAACGATTAAACATTATATCTCATTAAAATGATTACAAATGAAAATAAAAAATTTGTAATAGATAAAATATATATAGAAAAGGTTTGACATTAAATAATTAATGAATCTGATTTTGTATCTAGTATATTAAGTGTAAGTGGGTAATGGATCTAGACATAAGTTAAAGGGTCACTCCAAACCAATATTATTCTTTGTATTATAGACTTTATCACACTAAATCATGCTTTATATCTCTTTGATTTTATGAAATTGTTTTAAATTATATATATTTACTATAAATTTATACCTATATTTTTCTCCCTTATTATGATGGGTTAATAAATCCCTTATATTCGTTTCTCAAAATGTATTGGGATTTATTTTATTTTATGGAATATATAAACATGTGCCTGTTATGATGGGTGCACCCAGAGATCACTCCAAATAATTGGGTAATTTATTTCTCTCATTAGATGTTATGAAGAGATTATGATGTAAACCTAATCCATTATGAGACTCTATCCCCCAGAAGTTTTATCTTAGATTTTATCCTTAACTAATTCTTGTGTCATGTTTTAAGTTTTTGGAACTTTTTTATATACCCATGATTGTATAATACCATGTTCATTATGATATGATTCCATGTTATTATTCAGGATCCTTCCCTTTATGATATCATGTTATTCCTTTTGGTTTATATGTTATGATTCTCTATCATGTTTATTCCCTTACTAGGCTTTATAGCTCACTCCATTCATTTTTGTGTTCCCCATGCCATCCTATAAGGTTTTAGGTTCTCAAATGAAATTTAGGAGATAATTATAGAGATTAAAAAAATGATGTTTTATTTTAGTTTCGTGTTGTTTGTTTTATGTAAATAGTATTCCAAAGAAACATGTCCTTATTATTATTTGGTTTTATAAAATGGATATTTATATTAAATATCATGTAATAATTTGTGTAAACATATTGGGATTCCATAGTTGGTATCATATGATGGTATAGTTATTTTTTGTTGATTATGACTATAATACTTTAGTGAGAACCCTAGGTATAAGTCTAAATATAGGAAAATATTCATGAAATTTATTGAAGTATAAAGTTACTGGTTTCTAATAAATTATATCATAGTCTATATACAACAAGTAGATGTGGCTCTGGAATAGTTTTACCTTAGAGTAATAAATCCAAAAAGGGTGCATTCGGACTAGACTTTATCACCACCTAGATCATGAAATATATTCCTTGCTACACACTTGGGTTGAAACTCCCAGATATATGATTTTGAAAATTCATTAACTCTTTATGGATCATTATGATGGATGTAAATAGTTTTTTTGTTAGAAAAAATAATATTGAAATCACCATGGACAACCTAGATTGAAAAAAACTTAAAAAAATTGGATTTACATTTCATTTATTATTTATTATTTATATGTTCATTTTTTCCTTTTATATAATTATTAGTTAAATAATTAGCATCATTTTTTCCTTTATTTAAGTAAATGTATTGAAATAGGTGGGATCATCTCAAAAACAAACCTGATAGTAAATTTAATGAATAATTTAATGATATTCCTATATTTATGGTAGTATGAATTGGTATATCTATGTATGTACTAGCTCATATATCTCATTTTATGAATAATAACTTGAATCATGTGTAATTCCCTCCTTCTCCTAACAAAGTTAATATTTTGGTTGAATCGTTTATTTGAAAAAGAACTCTTACCTTTAATGAATCATCTAATTCCATTATCAATAAACAATGGGTTTACTCTGTTTAGAAGATATTCTCTATACCCCAATGATCTTAACAAGATAAAGTCATATTGTCTCTTTATCATCTTGAAGGGGAAGTTGTCCAGTGGTGGAAACTGATGAAAAAAATGATGTTCAAAGAGGTTATCTATCCCCTGGAATGAAAATTATTCAATAAAATATTTATCAATAAATATTTTCCCAAAATATCTATCTAAAATAGAGAGGTAATTTCTAAGACTGAAGGAAAAGGAAGACAAATATATCAGGTAATATGAGTTAAATATTACACGGATTGGATAGTATGCCTTCAACTTTGTCACAAACACTGACAGTAAGTTAGACTGCTTCTTTAGTGGTTTATTACTGAGAATACAAAAATATTTATAAATTTGTGACTCATACAATTAAGAAGATATTTTCCCTTATTCCCTTAAGGTTGTGTTTGAGATTAGTCACTCTCATTACTCGTATGGTCCTGAAGAAAAAAAATCACATAATGGAGTTTTATTTAGGTTGATCAATAGATAAATATCATGGGGGGAAGAGAACCCAACAATACACATGTATAAAGTGTAAAAAATTCATCTTTAAAACTATCTTAAGGGAACCGAATGTTTTTTAAAGTGTGAAAAAGAAGGGTACCATGATAGTAAATGATAAAGGGATATAAAGAATAAAAAAAATGTAATATAGAAAAATAATTTCATCACGACACTCATCTTATAGTAAAAGTTTTCAAATGCAAGGAACATGGGAATTATGGGAGCCAATTCCCTAACCAAGTGTTGTCAGGCGCTATCAATGACAATAACCTCAAAGGCCTAAAGGTAAATGAAGGGAATATACTATCACTATTACTGAGGTGGATTCTGAGAATGATGTGGGGACAGGTTTTCTGGTCATTTAATCAAGAATATAAAATTAACTTTGTTATTATAGTTATATAAATTATTTCATATTTTTAAATTTTAGTTTATCTATTTAAACAACACCTCAAAACATGTGGGATGATCTATCTATGATAAAAAATTGATTAACTATTATATGAATAATATATAACTCCTCCCCAGTTAATTTCTATGGACTAAACCATCTATAAAATATTATCATACTTACTTTATTGGATTTTTATTCTATATTGGGCATGGATTGGCTATTGTTATATAAATCAAACATCATTTTTTGGGGGAGATAGATATTACTCTTTACATCCTAAGTCATCTTTCAATTCTGCACATATGTAAGGAGAAGGATGAATCTTATTTGTAATTGTATTCTCAAGTGTTTTTATTATTGCCTTATTAGAAGATACATATATGTCAAATGATTTAAGAAAATTATAGAGTCATGGTTTAATACATTCCCATTATGAGGGATGAAACTGGTTTATTCCATGATGAATTTTCTAGTCTACCTCAAAACTAAGATGTTAAGTTCTCAATTGAACACATACATAGATCTATGCACATATCAAGACTCCCTATATAATGGTCACTATTGATTTGGAATAACTAAATAAGTTATTATAATATAATCATGAAAATGGTTTCATATTCCCAAGTGATTCATCATGGGGTGTGTCGGTTCTCTTTATCAAGAAGAATGAAGGGTCAATCCACCTCGGCATTGATTATAGTGAACTCAAAGAAACACAATAAAGAAAAAGTATCCATTTACGTGGATAGAATACTTTTTTGATTAACTACATGGGGATGGATAATATTTCTATAAGTTATATCTATGGTTCGTATATCACTAATTAATGGTGAATGAAGAAGATATCCCCAAAAGGTCATTCAAATGAGGTGTAGATACTATGAGTTCATAGTGATGTAATTTTACTCAGTAATTATATATAAATTTTCAGGGAATTAATTAATAGAGTATTTAGATTTTACCTTGAAATTTTTTTTGTAGTATTTATAGATGATATTTAGAAATACACTAAAATATAGGGGGACCATGAGGAGTATTTTAATACTATTCTAGATACTTTATTAAATGAGAATCTATGTGAAAAGTATAGTAAATATGAGTTATGGTTTGAGTAAGTATCATTATTTTGTCATTTTATCACAATAAAAATGATATATGTGGAACTTTATAAGAGAAAGGCATTTGAGGAGTTTCCTAGACCAAATTATGTAACATAGATTTGTAGTTTCCTTTTGATAGCTAGGTATCACTAATGATTTGTGAGAAACATCTCAAGATTGTAAAACCCACTATTGAAACATACTTGGATGGGACTAAGTATGTTTGAAATGATAAATGTGAATAACGCTTCAAGGAATTAAAGAAGAGGCTTATAATTTTACCACTCCTCATGTTTACCTTATTTGGGGAACTTTTCATGGTATATAGTGATGCTTCGAAGTGGTTCTTGGGTTCTGTACTTGTAACAACTTAGGTACATATAAAACAATTTGTTTTCATTTTGTAATTAAATAGGTAAATTCATTATAAATGTATATTGAAATAAGTGGTACTAATACAAATTAAGGAATATAAACTAATTGAATAGTAACTTTACCTATGAGAGTATAAATAAAATTTATGAATCTCATAACTGAAAATATGATATATTTATATCATAGAATAAGTAAATATTTTTTTTAAATGATAAGTTAGGTTTTGGTATTTTTATGAAACATAAATTTATATTTATAATTTTATGATTAATATAATGATATAAAATAAAATGTCTCTTTATAAAATATATTCATAAATTAATTTTTTTTCTTATGATAATAAGATAATTTTATGATACCTTAAATAATTTATCAAAGTGTCATAAAATTAGTTATAATAATAAAATTGATATTTTTGGAATAAATGATGATTTTAATTAAAAATTTAATTTATCACATTTAGAAAATTATTTTCAAAAAATGTATTCCATTTTTTAATTCTTCATTTTAAAAAATTGTTAGGTTTTTTTGGTATTTTTCTAAAATATTATAATTTTGATGAATAGTGAAATACAGTAATCTATGGTATATATACATTATAAGTTAAATACACTATTACTTGAGTAATTTTTGATTTTAAAACTATAATCTCAAACTCACATTAATTATTTTTATATATTTAGTGATAATTATCAAACTATTAATAGTATTGATCCAAAATAATAAACCAATGAATAAAATAATGAGAAAACACCTCTCTTGAACCCTGTAAATACCTCCCCTCGCCTCTCATTCTCCTCACACCTACAAATACTTGAACCTTGTAAAAATTATTCCCAATACTCTTATAAATAATCTCCCCTTCTTTTATGAACCATTGGTCTTAACAAAATACCATATCCAATGTTCCTATAGAGTTTCTCAATGTCAAGAATTCAAGAGGTAAAATCCTCTTTCATTTTCTTTTATTTTCTTTTCAATTTATTTTATTTTCTTATTATATTCTCACCTCCCCAGCTCCAAGTGATGTTATAACTCTATTATTTTAAATATAATTTAATTTTATTGTGTTAATGGAATATCCATCATCAAACCTCTCATATTCTCCTCTTATTATAGAAAATGAAATCATCGTATGTGATGTGTTGATTCACCGCCTTCATAGACATCAAATTTTCTTTTTCCATTTCCTCTATCAAGGCTGGTCATAAAACCATTATAATGGTTAAAAAATATATTAATATGTATGTTAGAACTTTTTTATTGTTATTTAACTAATTTAAATACATAAAATTAATTTAAATGAAACTAGGTTTTGATGGTCGGAAAAATCCGCAAAAATAAACCAAATTTTTTTCATTAATGTTTTATCTAATGAATCATCCTCATGTCAGAAAAAAAATGATATATGGTATGATTTTAAATTTTGGAAACATATTAATACCATTTAATTTAACTTATATTGTTTTTCTTATATTTTATAATAATATCCATAATGAACAAACCATCAAAACCATGAAATAAATGCACCTGAAACAATGAAAATAAAAAAATATTATTATTAATTTGGAGGAAATATGTTGTAATACGATCATATTTGGTTTTGTAAATATTAATATAGTTATTTAAAAAACCTTATAACATATTTAAACAATTAAACTTGATTTTTTATCTTTTTTTGAAGAAATTCAAACATGAGTTAAGGGACTTTACATTAAAAACACTCTTTTAAATTTATATTTTAAAAAAAATCAAACGTTATATTTTTAGGATGAAATTATTAATGTTTAATGATTATATCCTGGTTCTTGGTAAATATTTATTATGTTGTGTGGTTTTGTGATATCCTTGAAATACATTGGAAATTTTTTTGTTATAAGTTGACTATAATGGTTATTCCAAGTAAAACTATGATGGTTACACCATAAGGTTGCCATCAGGGTTACATAATAAGGTAGACATGAGGGTTACATTGTAAGGATGTCGTGAGGGTTAAAAAATATATATTATTCATGATGGTTTCAATATTAATTAATTAATAACCCAAGTTACCATTATGGTTGTATTTATGTTTTCTCTATTTTATGGAAACCTCATGTTATCACAAAGTAAGTGTATGATACTTTTATGGGTAAGAAGTTTATACTTCAGGTGTTTGTAATTATTCATGGACTAATGGTTTATTCCCTTTTGTTTATGTCCCTTACTGATATTTTTGTGCTTATCCCATTCTTCAAAAAAAATTTAGAGTATTTGAGGGTTCTTAACGGAAAATAAGAAGCCAAGATGAATGTCAGGAATAATTATAATGAAAAGAATTAATGTTTTATTAAACACTTCTATATTATAGAATAAATGGAAACTATTTTAGTAGCATCCACATTGTATTATTTTGGGTTTTTATGTATTAATTATTTCATAATTATCTAAAAATCTAAACCAAAAGACATTTAGGAATGCAATAAATGTATTATAGTTGAATTAAATAGATTATGAAATGAATAAGGTGGGATCCTTATAGTTGGTATCATTTCACAGTTTAGATAACTTTAGTGGTTAGGATGATATTAATAGAGTATAATAAATTATTTTTACCTTATGGTAGTAATGAAATGATATATAATTTGAATATTACCATGTTTATTCATATAAGATATGTATTTTTAGAATGGTTTTCCACAGAAGAAACATGGAATACAATATAGAAATGCTCGGAGAGGATGGTATCTTTCTGAATCTACAACCTGGAATAGTGGGAATTGGAACTAATTTGTTTGTGACCGTAATGGGTTAGTTGAAACAATATATAAATAGAGGTTTGATCCATGTAGGAGAACATATAGAGCTACCAAAAAGGATAATGATGAGAGTAGAACATTTTATGAAGAAAAAATCCTCCTTCTTTTGGTAGATATTTTGACCCAGTAGTGGCTGAAGGGTGGATTAAATACCCTAAAAATATATTATATATCATGGGTTGTTTAGATAATCAAAAGGGTAGCCTTTTAATTTAACGTTTTAAAATTGAAGTTGACTAGTGCTGGTAAATGGTAAATAATATTAGGAAAATGTAAGAGATTGATGCCTTGGTATGAGATAAATTTAAGAATATTTTTCATTAAAAATATTTTCCTAAGGTAGTTTGACTTAGAATGGAAAATAAATTCCTTGAATTGAAACAAAAGGAAAAAGATATAGTGGATATGTATGAATAAAGCATCACTGGCTTGGAAAGGTACTCTTAAAGTATTATTTGTGATATTAATAGTAAAATAAATCATTTTTTATTAGGATTGATGTCAAGATATCAAAGGGCATTAGCTTCCTATGAATTCAAAATTTAGGAGAAACTTGTTTGAGGTGTTGAGAGAGTATAAATGGAGTTCATTTATGATCAAGTGTACTTTAAAAAAATAAAATGTTTAAATGGAAAGAAATTGGTAATAATTAATCAATTAAATCTTAAGTTTAAAAAAATCCAGTTTCCAGTTTGTGGAAAGTGTGGAAAAAAGCACCATGGGGAATTCCATAACAAATCTGGGAAGTGTTTTCGATGTGGTAAGTTTGTACACATGTCCAAATATTTCATTGGAAAATATCATATTGTAGGAATGTTTAATTATCATAAGAAAATTGTAAACTTTTTTAAATGTGGTGAGATGAAGAATTATTCACATACCTACCTAAAAAAGGACTTGAATGATGGGAAGAATCCATAATTTAAGAATAAAGGTGTAGTAAAATCCATTAAAACTACTTCAGTGGCTGTTGGTCCATCAAATAAAGTGGTATCAAGTACATTTTATGTTCATTTATATTTTTTTAATATTCTTTCTGATACAGTGTCTACACATTCCTTTATTTCTGAGAAATTTTTTGGTAAATAGGAAGTTTCACCTCAAAAAATGGAATAATAACTTATCGATAAAACACTAGGTAAAATATTAAGGTAATATAGAATTATAATAATCATCCTATTTTTTTATGGAAAGAAATTACTTGCAAATATTTTTTCCATTTAATATAAGTTGATATTATTTTTTGTATGGATTAGCTTTTTGTTTATCACGAAATGATTGAATGTAGAGATAAAGAAGTTGTTTTTCAGAAATAGTTTTATTTTTTATACAATAATGAACTCATACCATTGATAACATATCAGGATAATGATAAACTTATAAAATAGTGTAATGAATGTTATCTTGAAAATATTATTGAAAACAAGGGAACTATTCAGATTAATGATGTGACAATGGATAATGAATACCTGAATGTTTCTTCTAATGATATTCATGGTGTTATAACTAATTGGGAAGTTGTAATTTCTATTGTCTTAGTTTTTGATTCTTATCAAATATCAAAACCCCTTTATTGAGTGGATCAAGTAGAACTTCATGAATTTAAAAATCAGTTGTAGGTGTTAATTGATAAAGAATTCATTCTTCCTAACACTTTATCAAGTTGAAAGATGGTTCCATGAGACCTTTCATTGATTATAGAGATTTGAATAACATTACTATTAAGAATATGTATCCATTACTTTATATCAATGTCTTGTTTGATCAAGTCTAGGGAGATCAGTAGTTTTCCAATATTGAATTAAGATTTGGGCACCATAATCTAAAGTTAAAGGAGGATGAAATTCCAAAAAAAAACGTGTTACAAACTATATTTCGGCATTATGAGTTTGTTTTTATTCCCTTTGTTTTGAAAAAATTTTCTACTTTATTTATGAATCTTTTGAATAGAATACTTTGTGAATATTTGGATTATATTTTTATTGATAATATTTTGGTATATTAAAATAGTTATAAGGATCATGAAAAATATCTATGGATTGATATGAAAGACCTAAAAAAAGATATATAGCAAATTTAGTAAATGTGATTTTTGGTTACACGAGATTTATTATATTGGGAACATTTTTAAATAAGTGTGGAATAATAGTTCATCCTTTAGAAAAAAAATCGGTTAATTAATGACCAAGTCCTAAAAAGGTTACTAATATTTTTATTTGTCTTGGATTAGTTGAATATTACTAATAGTTTATTAAAGAATTCATAACGATCTAGCATGATAACTAAGTTAACATTAAAAGGGGTTACATTTATTTGGATTGAAGACTGTGATGTTATTTTTCAGGAACTGAAAAGATGACTGATGAATGATATTATTTTTTCTCTACCTTCCAGAAATATAGATATTTTCATATAAAAAAATACTTCATTGAAGAGACTTGGTTTCATTCTGATGTTGAATGATTAGTTAATTACTTATTCTTCCAGATAATTGAAACCTTGTGAGTTAAGTTATCCTAGATATGATCTGGAGTTTTCAACTGCACTTTTCACATTAAAATTTTGGATACAAAATTTATAGGGATCCAAATGTGAAAAATATACATACCATAAAAGTTTAAAGTATATATTCACTCAGAAGGAATTGAACATAAGGTGGACAAGGTGTCTTGAACAGAAAAATTATTATGGTTTCATGATCAATTACCATCCTTGAATTATAAAACAAAGTTGAGGATCCCTTAAGTTTAATACATCATGCTACATTAACATTGTTACATTTGGAACATAACCCCTTGATTAATTATTTGATGAATTTTGTCTTGGAAATTTTTGGTGAAGAAAATTCCTCTTTTTTGTTTCATGTTTTAGTGAAATCATATCTGTTAGATATAATTACGAATGCAAAGAAGAAATATAGTGACTTGTAGAAAAATGTTGAATTGGTAAAAAATGTTAAGTTACCAAAATATAACATTGATAAGAATTGTTTTTTGGGATTTGGGAAGATATTATGTTTGCCTTATGATTCACATTTGATGAAAGACTTGTTAAGAGAAGCTCATATTTGACCATTTTTTGTTCATCCTAACAGCACTAAGATGTATAGAGACCATCAAAAGTATTACTATTAGGATGGAATGAAAAAGGATATTTCAGATGTTACAATGAAATGTTCTACTTGTCAATATTTTAAAAAAGAATGGAAATTGTCAAATGGGATTCCTCAACCTTTTCCATTTACATATTGGAAATTAGAAAGTATATCCATAGTGTTCATAGTAGGATTACCCAAGACTTCTTGAAGTAACAATGTGATTAAGGTTATTTTTGATTCTGCACATTTTTTTCTATTCAAGATAATATTTCTTTAGATCAACTTGTTTGAAAATACCTCAAAGAGATAGTCAGGTTACATATAGTTATTCTCTCCACTGTATCTGACCATGATCTGAGGTTCACTACTAACATTCGAAAATGCCTTTAAAAATTTATGGCTATATAATTAAATTTCAGCATAACATTTCATCCCCAATCAGATGGGCAGGCCAAGATAACAATTAATACCTTGTAATACATGACATGTGCTTGTTAAATAGATTACCAAGGAAGTTAGGATCAATATAATTACTTATCTAAAGTTTCTTATAATAATAGTTTTCATTCCAGTATACAGATGTCACATTTAGCTGAATTATATGGAAAGTAGTGTCGAAATCAATCATTTTGGGCTGATATTGGGGAAAGTAAGTTTATGGGAATATAATTATTAGATTAAGTAGCTATGAAATTAAATATGGTCCAACAACATATGAGGAAATCTCAAATAAGGTCGAAAATTTATGTAGACAATCAGAGGAAGGATATTTCTTTTGAGGCAGTTGATCATTTATTTCTCAAAGTTTCTCTATGGAAATGTGTTTTGTATTTTGGTAGTAAATGAAATTTAAGTCCATGCTTTATTGAAACTTTTCAAATCCTAGATAAAGATAGAATTATGTCCTACCGAGTGGATTTCTCTATGATTTTTCCCAGGTACACTATATTTTTCATGTTTCAATGTAAATATAGTATATTCCATATTCATATGATGTTCTAAGCCCCGATATTATTTACTTATAAGATAACCTTTCATATAACAAAAAACATGTTCATATTAATGATTGTATAGAGAAAGTATTACTAAATAATATAATTCATCATGTTATGGTTTTGTGGAGAAACCACGTGGTTGAAGAAGAAACATGGGAATCTGAAAATTCTATGAGGAAAAGGTATCCTCACTTGTTTAATAAGTAAATAAAAATTATGAGGAAGCAATTTATAGAAGGTGGGTAGAATGTAAAAACTCAGGTTCTTATAAAATAATTTGTTTTCATTTTTCAATTAAATAGTTAAATTATGTATAATTTTGTATTGAAATAAGTGATATTTACAGAAATTAAGGAATATATACTAATAGAATTTTAACCTCTCCTATGAGAGTATAAATAAAACAAATTTATATTATAAGTGAAAATACGATATATTTATATCATGTAATAAGTAAATAAATGTTTTGAAGTTTGTAAATTAAGGGTTGATATATTTCTGGAACATAAATGTTTAATTACAATTTTATAATTAATATAATTATTTACAAGAAAATTTAAATTCATAATGTTGATTCATAAATTAATATTTTTTTCTCTATGATTATAAGATAATTTTATGTGACCTTAATTAATTTTTTAGAGTTTCATGTGGGTTTTAATACTAAACTCTATATTTTTCAAATAAATAATAATTTTAATTAAAATTTAAATTTCTTATGTTTAGAAAATTATTTTCAAAAAATGGATTTCATTTTTTAAATTCAAATTTTCAAAAAATGTTTAGAATGAATTTTTGGGATTTTTTTGAAATAGTTGAATTTTGGTGAATAGTGAAATTATGTAATTTACGGAATATATATATTATATGATAAATACACTATTTGTTGAGTCATTTATGTGGTAAAAAAAGAATATATAACTACAATTATTTATTTTAATATATTATTTATAATTATAAAACTATTAATTTTCTTGGGAAAAAATAATAAACAAGTGAAAATAATAATGAGAAAACACCCCTATCCTCTACTATAAATACCTCACCTCATCCCCTCTTCTCATCACAAATCCCAATCCTTGAATATTGTCAAAATTCTTCCCAATAATATTCACAATAATATCTCACATGTCCAATATCCCTAGGTCTCAAAAAATTACAAAATACAATATTCTTATAAGGAGGTTCTCAAGGAGAAGAATTCAAGAGGTAAAATCCTCTTTCATTTTATTTTATTTTCTTTTCAATTTCTTTTCGTTTCTTATTATATCCTTGCCTCACCTCATACAAGTGACATAATAACTCTATTATCTTACATATACAAGAAATTTATTTTTTTAATGGAATGTCAATCATCAAACCCCTCCTCTTCTCCTCTTATTCTATAAAATGAAAGCATCATCTGTGACGTGTCAATTCACTACTTTCTTGGACATTAGATTTTCATTTTCCTTTACCAACATCAAGGTGGTCATAAAACCATTATTATGGTTAAAAAAATTTAAAATGTATATTATAACGTTTTTAATGTTCTATAAAAAATATATAGACATAACATTTAAACAATGAAACGGGTTTTTGATGGTTGGAAAACCCCGCTAAAAATAAATCCAACTTTTACCATTAATATTATATCTAACGAATCATCCTCATATCAGAAATAAAAATTGGTATATTGTATCATTTAAAATTATGGAAACATATTAATAAAATTTCATTCCACTTCATGAGTTTTTCTTCCACTTAACAAGAAAATCCATAAAGAACCAACCATGGAAACCATGAAAAAATGTACCCGAAACAATGAAAATAATAACATATTATTAATAAATGGGTAAAACTATTTTATAAAAATATAATATAAGGTATAATAAATATGAATATATTCAATAATAAATTTATAAAACTCATTAATCTATTATATCTGAGGTTTGAACAAAATTTAAGGAAGTCAAACCTAAGGTAAGGTAATTTTCTTTAAAAATATTATTTTATATTTAGAATTTTAAAAAACTAAAAAGGTTTGTTTTTATGATGAATGTATTCATGTTTAATGATTATTTTATAGTTATTGGGAATTTATTATGAGGTCATGTGGGTCTGTGATATCCCTCTAATGCATTTGTTATGTTTTTGTGGGAATTTTACCATAATGTTTATTCCAAGTGTAATCGTGATGGTTACACCATAATGTAGTCATGAGGGTTACATGAAAAGGTAGTCATGGTGAATTAATTTTAAGTTGGCTATAAGGGTTACAAGTCATATGGTGGTTATTATGGTTACAATCTTATGTATTTAATTCCCCAAGTTACCTTTATGGTTTTATTTTTGTTTTCTGTATTTTATAGAAACCTCATGTTTTCACAAAGTAACTATATTTTAATTTTTGGGGTGATAATTTTATCCATCATGAATTTATAAGTATTCATGGAATAATGGTTCTCATTCCAAATTTTAATATCCCTTACTAATTATTTTGTTCCCATCCCATGTTTAAAATTTTTTTCGTGGGGTTTAAGGACTAATAAGTGAAAAGAATAAGCCAAGTTGAATATTGTTAATTATTTTCATAAAAATATTTTTTTATTAAAAACATTTGTATTATGGAAGAAATGGAAACTATTTTAGTTTTATCTAGTTTGTATTCTAGTGGGTTTTTATATATAAATTATGAAATAATTATCTAAAACTCTAAACCCAAAAGCTCTTTTGGAATGTAATAAGTGTATTCTAGTATAATTAGATAGATTATTTAATGAATAAGGTTGGGCCCTTATATTAATAATGTAGAATGATAACTAGATAGCCTATGACTCGGTGAAGTTGGGAGTTCAAGATCATAACCACTCAATGCATGATCTAGAATTAGTTGCAGTGACCTTCACATTGAGAATCTGGTGAATTATCTCTATGGGGAGAAGTATGAAATATATATGGATCATAAGATCCTAAATAATATATTCAAACATAATGTGTTTAATATGTTATAGTGAAGATGGTAAGAGATAATCAGGGACTATTACTTCTCTATCCACTACCATCCTGGGATAGAAAATAAAGTGGCAGATGCTCTAAGAAGAAAGGATCATGTAACATTATCAATGATGATAATTTTAAAAGACCCAATACTGTTATACATGAAAAGAATGGATGTGGGAAACCTAAATTAAGGAATATCATCATTTCTTTATCACATTAATACTCAATCATCCCTTTTGGAGAAGATAAAGGATTCTCAAAGATGTGATTTTGAAATAAAAAATAAGGTGGAAACTATATGAAAACATAAATCCGCATAATTTAAAATTATTGAAGAAGGATTTATAATATTTGGGTCATGAATATGTGTACCATTAACACATGATGTAAATAAGTAGTTATTGAATGATTCACATATCTCAACCTTCTTCATCCACCTAGGGGGCATGAAGAAATGTAAATATCTTTAAGTGCATTATTGGTGGGACATTATGAAGATGGAGATCATAGAATATAAATTGAAATGCATGGTATTTCATCAAGTGAATTCTAAAATAAAAAAACACACAGAGGATGAAAACATAACCCACACCTATATGGAAATGGGAAAACATCAAAAGGGAATCTATAACTACTATTCGAAAGACATAAAGAGGAAATAATGATATTTGGGTTGTAGTGGATCATCTTAGAAAGACTAATCACTTAATTGAAATTTGAGAGGACTCCTCACTCCATAAACATGCAAGGATATACATCATAGAAGTGGTGAGGATGCATGGGGAACCACTATTGGTTTTATTTGACCGAGATCTAAGATTTCTCTCCAAGTTATATAATAGTATCCATGAATCTATAAACATTGATTTAAACATCAGTATGGATTATCACCCCTAAAATAATATTCAATATGAGTGAACTATACAAAAACATTAAGACATGTTGAGATCATGCTTGATGAAAATAATTAGTAATAATTAGTAATAATTAGTAATAATTAGTATTAATTAGTAATAATTAATAATAATTTGTAATAATTAGTATTAATTAGCATTAATTAGAAATAATTTGTAATAAATAGGAATAAATAGGAATAAATATGAATAAATAGTAATAAATAGGAATAATTAGGAATAATTAGGAATAATTAGTAATAGTTAGTAATAAATAAGAATAGTTAGGAATAAACCGTAATTGTTAGTAATAAATATGAATAGTTAATAATAAATATGAATAATTAGTAATAAATAGAAATAATTAGTAATAAATAGGAAGAATTGGTAGTAAATAGTAATAATTAGTAATAATTAGTAATAAATAGTAATAAATAGTAATAAATAGTGATAGTTAGTAATAAATAGGAATCGTTAGTAATAAATATGTATAAATAGTAATAAATATGAATAATTATTAAAAAAGAGGAATAATTAGTAATAAATATGAATAATTAGTAATAAATAGTAATAATTATTAATAATTAGTAATAATTAGTAATAATCAGTAATAATTAGTAATAATTAGTAATAATTAGTTAGGAACAGTTAGAAAAAAATTAAGAAATTATAAGAACTTGGCACAATTTTTAGTGGATTGACGGCACTCCTTTTGCTTGATGACTTTTCTCCTTTCAACTCTCACCGACTCAAAACATTTTGAAAAATGTGTTGCTATATAGGAATATTCAATCTCATATTCACAAGATTGGATATGCATTCATAGGAACAAATTTTTTATAATGTTTTCTGGCTGTGAAAGTTGGAAGAAGACGATTCATCGATGAAAAGGGGGATCTTTTGTCCGATGGCTCATTTACATGTATCTTTCTCACACTGAAGTCACAATAAAGAATATGATTGGGGCTACTCATATTCATTCTCGTGCATACAAGAATGAATATGCGTACCTATGACCAGATTATTCATTGTGAGTTTAGTGTGATAAAGATATAGGTAAATGATCCCTCGGACAAAAGATTAACCGTCAATCCACTGGAAATTATGTCGACTATAATTAATGGAAGTCATTAAAAAGTATTAGTAATTATTTATCTTCTTTTTCCAGATGCTATTTTTATAATTTCAAATTATTCAAAAACAGTGTTGATTTTATATTTTGTAGAAAAATATGGAACAAGTAAATTGACATCAGTCATTATTAGATGATCGCGGTTAGATAAATCAGCACAGAAATATAAATGGTTCTCATTTAAATCTTGTATATATTGAGGGTGTTGAAGCTTTCTTAGCATTTGGATCATCAAAACCAGAATATGTTTCATAAGGGACAATTAAGTGTCCTTGTAAAAAATGTGCTCTGAGAATGTTTGACACATTTTACAAGGTTGGGGGACATCTCTTGCGGTTTGGTTTTCAACCAGATTATGTTTTTTGGTATCAACATGATGAACGTAGTTCCATTGAAGATACTAATAACTTGATTCCAGATCCATCAAGGTTCCAAAATTTAGTACATGATGTTTCAGGTCCATCTGTTCAACAAACTGAATCTCACAATAATATTGATTTAACTCCTGATTTGGCACCCTCTGAAATTTATGAGTTGTTGAGCTCTGGTGAGGATGCATAATATCCTGGTTGCAAGATAAGAAAATTATAAGTGGTTGCAAAATTTATGGCTATTAAATCAGATAATACAATGTCAAACAACTGTTTTGATTAGAAATTTTATTTGGTTAAAACACTATTACCTGAAGGAAATTTGTTGCCTGCAAATTATTATGAGAGCAAGAGGTTGGTTCGTAATCTAGGCCTTAGTTATCAAAAGATTCATGAATGTGAAAATGATTTCATCTTATATTCGGTTGCATGTGGACAATCGACGTATAATGAAGCTCAAACAGGGAAGTTTGGATTGATTCCTGTAAAACAGTTGAGATATATCTCCTTTACACCCAGGCTGCAACGTTTATTTATGTCTCATAACAAAGCGTCAATGATTTCATGGCACAAAACCAATATTTCAACCGGTAAAACCTTGAATCATCCATATGATGGTGATTCATGGAAACATTTTGATCGTCTACATCCGTCTTTTTCTTTAGAAGCCCGAAACGTGTGATTGGGTCTTTCTACTGACGGTTTCTGTCTGTTTGGTTCTTATGGTAGTTAGTATTGGTTTTATTCTTTCTTTATAACTCCGTAAAATCTACCTCTATGGAGTTTGATGAAGGATCCCTATATCCGTTTGACCTTATTAATCCCAGGGCATCTGAAAAAGAATATTGATGTTTATTTGAAACCATTGATTGATGAGTTAAATGCATTGTGGAATAATGGTGTTAGTACATATGATGTTGCTGCAAAACAATATTTCACATTAAAATATGCATTGATGTGGACTATTAGTGAATTTCCATTATATGGAATGTTATCTAGCTAGATTACACATGGTCTGAAATCATGTCCTTACTATATAAAAGGCAACAAAGCTTTTATGCTCATCAATGGAAAAAACCTTTTTATTTTGACTGTCATTGCAGATTTCATCCTACTGATCATCCTTTTCAAAGGAACAAATATCATTTCAGAAAAGGCACAATTTAAAGTGATGAACCTCCAAAAATGATCTCAGGTATAGCGTTAAAATCAATTTTATTTTCATTACCTCCCATCACATTTGGGCCAACAGTAAACCAATCGAACATTCGTGGCTTTGGGAAAAAACATAATTGGATAAAATGAAGCATTTTTTGGGATCTCCCATATTTGTATGATTTTTTGGTCCACCACATGTTGGATTTCATCCATATTGAGAAGAACTATTTTGATAATTTAATTCATAGAGTATTGGATACACCAGGTATGACCAAAGATACTATAAAATCACGATTAGATCTTGCCCAAATTTATAGGCGACCAGAACTTGAACTATTAGAAAATGTTAGATCATAGAGTTTAATGAAGCCAAAATCAGCTTATACACTGTCCAAAGAGATTCTCTTATTATTTTTTCAGTGGATTGCAGATTCGAGACTTCCAGATGGCCATGCTTCTAATTTGGGCAGATGTATTAAGAATGGTTATATTACCTGATTAAAAAGTCATGATTTTCATGTTATAATGGAAATACTTATGCCAATTGGATTTAGAGGTTTGTTGAATTCTTTGAATTGGGATTCGATAACAGACATATCATATATTTTTTTTGAGCCATTTGTACAGTGACAACAGACTACGATGCGCTAAGCGAACTGGAAGAAGATGTTGCTGTAATTTTATGTAAACTGGAAAAAATCTTACCTCCTTCTTTCATTGACTCAATGGATCATCTAATATTATATTTTCCACATAAAGCTAAATGTGGAGGTCCAGTACAGTTTTGATGGATGTACCCATTTGAGAGATTCATGCATAAATTGATGAAAAAGGTACGTAACAAAGCATCAGTTGAAGGCTCAATTGCTGAAGCTTATTTGAAAGTGGGAATTTCATTTTTCTGCTCTCTCTATTTGGAATCTGAATATCCCTCAAAAATACAGCATGGAATGGAATGAGGGAAATTTTAATTATGAAATGGACAATCAATTATCAATTTTTAATCAGCCAAATCTTGGCTTCGTGGGAGTTCAAGAACAGTGGCTTTCAGATGATGAAAATTACATAGCTCATACATATGTTCTGCTCAACTGTGAAGAAATGGCAGCCTTTGTACTGTAAGTACTTCTATAAATTATTATATAATTTATATTATAGTATGTAAACTTATCTTATTTGCAGGTTATATGATAATTACATCAGGAAACAACTTCCACAAATTACAGTAGCTGCTCTGGAAGAACGCAGAAAAAAAATTCTCAATGGTTTCAAAAACCTGTAACATAAATTTTTGATGGTTTAATATCAACTCAGTTTACTATTTATTATATTGATAATTTTTTTACAAATTTTCAGGTGTCTCAACATGTTGATAAAATTGATAGGAGTCTTTGTTTATTGAGTAACCCACCATCCAAAATGGTTAAATCTTATAATTCATATGTGGTGAATGGTTTTCGATTTCATACACGTGCATATGGGGAATCAAAAAAAACAATGAATAATGGATTTTTTTTTTGAGATGATTGCATCATAGAGAAACTGAAGTTGACTTTTACGGAATTTTGGATAAAATTTTTGAGCTATATTATCTTTGAAAGAATTGTATAACGATGTTTAAATTTCGGTGGTTGGATACTGAGAGAGGCTTGCATGTTCATCCGACTCATTAAATTGTCGATATTAAATATAAATTTCTTCTTAGAGTAAATGAACCATTTTTACAAGATCAACAGGCATATCAAATTTATTACACAAAGTATGGTGCTACTTCAATATCCCTCAGTGATTGGTGTAGCATAATAAAAATGAAATCTTAGGAAAATCAATTTACTCAAACTAAATGTGGTTCCACTGAAGTGTAAGGAATTGAAATTTTTCAAGAGACTACTCAAAATCCATCTTTTTCACAAACAAACGTGAATATCGATGATGGCACCCCACAATTAAGGGTCAATGGTGATGAAGATATTAATGATGTTACAAATGAATTTGAAATGACAAGGGATCGTGAAAGTGAAACTCATATGAATATTGATGATTCTAAGGAATATTAAGACATTGACATCGTCAGATATGAAGATGATGATGAAGGTGAACATTGACACAGTTAAATGATGGTTATGATCATAACTAATATATATCTATATATAATAGTTATTTTAAACTATCTGATAACAAAAATCATTTTGTGTTTCAGATGGACTCTGATCTATTTTGTGATTTAGAGGAGGCTGAGCTACCTTTGGATGAGGGGGATGTGGAAACATCTGACCCTCACCCTACTAGTGGTTTAGGAGGTACGTGGAGGGGGTGCGGTCTTGTGCGACTAATGATTCCTGACCCTATCCCCGAGCGACGTCCACGTCTTGGCTTCTATCCCCGCACAATAAGGTATGGAAACGTGTATATTTTAGTTATATTTTATTAATTTATTTATATATATACTAATTGTTTGATTATTTATTCTTTGTTCATAGTTTTGCGCATGTAGTTGTTGGACAGGGGAGCGCTATCTTGCACAATTACTTTTCTTAGCCATGGATCACATGGGAACATATTCCCGTTGATGTGTAACTTGGCATGTACAATCATTGGCTGGTATGCAAATAAATAATATTTATTTTGAAATTTATTTTATTAATAACTTGATATTATAAATTATTTGTAGGGTTTATGGTATCTCGTCGATGATATCATGTGTGATGATATCCATGCATCATGGGAGGTGGCTATGTGTGAGCGTTTGCATCAGTTTTTTTACAATTTAATAAAGAAGGACATTAAGAAAGCAAGAGCGACAGTATTTGATTAGTCGTATAGAGCAGACCGACCAGAGTACGTTTCATATCAGGTTTGGGATGGATTATGTGCACACTGGTTGGGTGGTGTATTTCAGAGGAGGTATTCATTTGGTCGGTAGAACCGGGGGAGATAGGAGGTGATGCATCGAGCTGGTAGTTGTTCATTCAGTACGCATAGAGAGCATCTGGTAAGTATTTTTTTAAATATTTTTTATAACTTCAAATATAAACAGTTTATTTTATATTCATATAGGAATTCGAGCATCCTGATATTACAGTGTACGATGTTTATCGGAGGATGTATAGTGATCTAGCCACCAGAAATAATATAGGTGATCTCCAGCATCGGATTGTGGTATGTCTTATTTTTTCAGCTAGAAAATTAGCTGCATATAATATTTTCACAATTTTAATCTCAAATTGTAATTGAAGGAGTCATATGAGGTTGGGACCTTTTAGACACAGGATGAGGGTCGGGATGAGGCGACTAATTGGACCAGTGCCCACCGTTTTGACGAGGCGGCATGGATGCAGGCGACTCAGTATGGCTTTGAGAAGGGCTGAGTAGTTGGTATTGGATCTCATGTGACTCCTGGTACTTATTATGGTAATGTTGTGATGTCAGTGTCCAGCTCGAGAGGAGCTCATGGAGAGGAATCATCTTCTGCCTCACAGTATCAGGAGTAGTTCTGAGCTCAGAATGACCTTATAGAGAGTTTGCATAAGCATCAAGAAGAGATGTGTCAGCAACAGCAGCAGCAGAAGCAGCAGCACGAGGAGGAGATGCGTCGATGGCAACAGCTGCATCAAGAGAAGATGGAGTACATGTGCCGTTTGACTCATAGTTTAGGGATGGAGTTTCCTCCACCATCTCTTTCAACTCCTCCGACTCCTCCAGAAGATGACCCCCCCGAGTGATTTTTTTTATATTAAAAACATTTGAATTTAACATTTGTTGTAATATTAACTATTTACAGTTTCTGTCTTCTAAATCGCTGTGAATATTAAATAATTTAATTTTTAATATTTTATGATTCTTTTTGTGAATATTATGAATTTTAATAATTTTTTTATTATTTTAATAATATTAATATTATTGTTTCATTAATCATAATTTTATTAAATATATTTTTTTAGTATTATATATTTTATTGTTTTTTTATTTTTATAATAATAATAATATTTTATGATTTTTTTATATTTTTTTGTGAATATTGAGAATTTTAATATTTGATATTTTTTTAATATTTTGATAATATTAAAATTAATTTTTCAATAATCATAATTTTATTATATATTTTTTTCAAATTTATTTATTATTTGTGACGGGATCTATTGTGACGGGTTCTCGTCGCAAATAGCCTAAATAATTTTTTTTAAAGTATTTGCGGAAAGATTATGGGCCTTTCACAAAAATTATTTGTAATGGGCCCATTTCAAATAGTCTAAATAGATATTTTCAAAAACAATATTTGCGACAGGATTATGGGCTCGTCACAAAAAGTATTTGCGACGGGCCCATCGCAAATAAGTTTATATATATAAAGTATATAATCAAAGACTTATTTGCGATGTTGAAGTTTCCTGTCACAAAAAATATTATTTGCGATGACGATTTTTACAACGAGCTATTTGCGACGGGACCCCGTCGCTAAAGATTATTTGTGACGGGATCCTGTCGCAAATAACTCGTCGTAAATACCTATAATTCTAGTAGTGATAGTTTCCACTCAAGAATCTAAATGGATCCATATAAATTCAATTAAAGGAATAAATATAGAAGACATGCATGCTGGGATAAATTCAGAAAATGTAAGATTCTTAAACTTTAAATGGTCTAGGAAATGGTATAAAATGATAAAACAATTTATTAGTACATCAGGGATGCTCAAATTCAATGGAAGCGTTTTGTGGAAAAATGTCAAAAAGACTTAGAGTTTGATATTGGAGATAATTTTTTCCTCTAAATATCTCAATGTAATAGAGTTATGAGATTTTTTAATAAGGGTAAGATATGTCCCAGGTACATCGAACCCTTTGATATTTGCAATAGCATCAGAGTACTGGCCAATCAACTTTCACTCTCACCATTAATTTCTCAAGTACATGACATATTCCATGTATCGCTCTTGAGAAAGTACATAATATATCACGCACATGTTCTAAATTCAAAAGTGGGGAAACTAGAAAATGATCTCTTTTATGAGGAGGAGCTGGTAAAGATCTTGGAAGAAGTCAACTCACTTAGTAAAAGTACTATAGAGAAACTATAATTATGAGGATGAAACATAGGAACTAGAGGAATCCATGAAGTTGAAGTACCCGTGTATTTTTTCATCTTAGTATGTAAAATGAAATTTTGAGGGTGAAATTTTTTAAGGGTGGAAAAAATTAATGACCTATAATTTCATCAAAGGTATTTCCCTTCTTATAATCGAGTCATATTTAGTATGGAAGTATAAATAACATCCACCATTTAATGAAACAAACAAACAATTTATTATGTTAATTTGAAAACTACATTTACATAATAAAAATGGTCATACCAATTGAAAATACTATAATTGGACAAATAATAAAAACAAGATAACAAAATTATGAAAAATTATATCTTTTTAATCCACTAAAATAACCGCACTGATGAGAAACTCTATATAAATGAAGCAAAATATTAATAGCATGATATTAATCATGATGTTAAAAATATATATATATAATATTGATAGAAAATAAAATTAAATGAATAATTAATTAAATAATATGTATTTATACAAAAATAGGGAACCAATCTGATCGTGTCAACTCTGACTGTTGGAATAATAATCTAAGCGTAGGAATAGAAATCTCACTAATAGAATAGTAATATAGTCATTAAGAATAATAACTTGACCATTAAA
Source organism: Viscum album (assembly GCA_963277665.1). NCBI lineage: Eukaryota > Viridiplantae > Streptophyta > Magnoliopsida > Santalales > Viscaceae > Viscum > Viscum album. The sequence continues at coordinate 2,136,801,048 of OY728128.1, read as the reverse complement.
ATACTAACCTCGCCTTTCCAAGTGTAAAATAATATTTAGGTATATTATAAAATAAAAATATGATATATTTATACCATGTTATAAGTTAGTAAATTTTTTAAAGATTATAAACAAAGTGTTTGAATTTTTGTAAAAAAAACGTGTTAATTGCTCTTTTACAATAAATATAATAATTTTAATTGATGTTTATTTTCATAAAATGGATTTAAAAAAATTATAAAATTTTTATTATAATGATAATATAATTTTATGAGTCCATAATAAATTTTTCAAAGGGTCAAAATATTGATCAAAATATTAAAAATGTTTTTTTAATAAATGAAGATTTTATTTAAAAATTAAATTGATCATATTTAGAAAAGTATTTACAAAAAAATAATTTCTTTTTTTAATTATACACTTTGAATAATGTTTAGGGTGAACTTTTTTTGTTTTCTAGAATATTTTTTTTGAATAGTGAAATATGGTAAATTATAGTATTTAACATTATAAGATAAATACATAAATATTTTAATCATGGATAATTAATAGAGAAATAGTTCAAAATAACAAGAACCATTTACAATATATTAACATAAGAATCAATACTACTGATAATATTGATAAAAAATAATAAACTAGTGAATATATTATTCAAAAATACCCCTCCCCCTAAAAACACCACCCATCACTACCCCTTCTCCTAACACCTTATAAACCTTAAACCTGGAAAATTTTATACCCAAATATCGTCCAAAAATATGCCCCATAGCCTAGTTCTATTGGTCTCATCCAAATACCAATACAAGGTTCCTTAAGAGGAATCCCAAGGGGAGACATCCAAAGGAGAATGTAATTCCCTCAACCGAATCTTTTATTTTTCCTTCCTCACATCCTATGAAATGAATTCCATAAAACATGGAAAAAAATCCAATATCATATATACACTATAGTTTTATATTAATATTGTGATTTGTACAATCCAAACCATTCTCATATCCTCTTATTATAAAAATTAAACCATTTTCCATATTATGTCAGATCACAACCATTGTGGATAATGAGTTTTTGTTTTCCACTACTACTTTTGTAGAAAGTTCAAATTTACTTATAATGGTAAAAAATTAACTAATTATATGATTTATATATTTTTTTGCATTATATAAAGAATATATGTCCAAAATATTATTTAAAACGAAACTTGTTTGTAGTGGTCCATAAAACCACCTAAATGAACTAACTGTAAAATGCTAACTTTTTACTAAATGATACATCCCTTTATTGGAACACATATAGTTATTTGGGAATATTTAAATTTATGTAAGTTCATGAATACCATTTATTTTAATTTATATAGTTAAATTCCCATTTTCCAAGAACATCAATAATTATCCACTTGTGATCTGACCATGGAACAATGAAACAAACCATATTGGATAAAAAATAAACATTAAAACTCTTTGAAATAGTTATAAATTAACATAATAAAATAAATAAAATAAAATATATATAGAAAATGTTTTTAATTAATTATTTAATTAATCTAATTTCATTATATAGGATATTATCTAAATGTTTATATCAGATCAATACATAAGGTATGAGATCACTCAAAACCACATTTTTTCTTTGGGTTATGAACTTTCTCTCTCAAAATCACTCACTATCACTCTATGATGTTAGGAAATGTTTCTAAATTCTGTATATATTTCCCTTAAATATGTACCTAGCTTATTATCCCTACCATTTATGGGGTAATGCATGCCTTAAGTTAATTTCTCAAATTATTTATGCACTTGGGGTGGTGTCTAAGTGGTAAACCCCATAATACTTCATCAAAAAGACCTAGGTTAAAAACTAGGTATGGGAAAATTTCCAAGTTACTATCATATTTATTATAGTGGTTAGTGGATTGGGTATTGCAGATGTTATTGTATCTTAGGAAATATTCACATGATTTGGTCCTAAGAGCCATAGATTTGGGCATTTGGGATATAGGGCCTTCAAGCCACAATAGACCTTTGGTACATAGGGCCTTTGAGCCACCTAGGTCCTTCAGTTCATGTGTTCTTGATCCATGGATCCTTTAGGAAAAACCACAAAGTAGAATGCCCAGAAGAATAATTAGATAATATAATATCTTTTAGAGGAGAGCTAACTGAATTGGTAATGAAGAGAGTGTATGGAAATTTTTCCATCATTACCAAGAATTCTGAATATCTACATGAGTAAATACTTGATGATCATCCATTAATGGTATAGCTCTAGGCACTTTCAGTAAATCAGATACTAGGGAGGGGCAGTTCTAGTGCAGTTGGTTCATTAGGACTTTGGGTCATGTAATGGTACTTGTGCATCTTGGCCTTCAAATCATGTATTAGGTCGTGTACCTATGGTCATACAGGTTATGTAAGGGTTCCCTATCAACCAAATAAAAAATGTAATTGTCTAAAAATGAATAAAAATATAAATCCTCTTGAGCATTCAGACTTATTTATTATCCATAATGATTGATTCCTTTCTGTGGAACACATAATCATGTACATGTTATGATGGGTGTTACCATGTATAAATCCAATGCATTGGGTAAATATTTTTTCTCATGAGATGTAATTAATGGAATTATGGAGTCATCCAAATGCATTATGGGACTGTATCAACCATGTTTTTTTGTTTTGGTGGTCATCTTTGACTTATTCTAATGTCATGTTTTTTGTCACTTCCACTTTCCTATGTTATCATGATCATATGATACCGTGTTATATATGGTATGATCGCATGTTATTATTCATGAGCCTTAATTCTTTTATTTCATGTTATTAATTTGGATTGACATGTTATAATTATTCATCATGTTTTTATCTTACTTGGATTTAAAGATTTCCCTTTATTTTATGTATTTCCCATGTTACCTTATGTGTTTTTAGAAAATAAAATGGATTTAGGATCTCATTATGGAGATTAAAGTAAATAATTATTATTTTAGTTTCATGTTATTTTTCATGTACCTAGTCTTTCAAATAAACTAGTACTTTTAATCTTTTAGTTGTATTAAAAATATATTTATATTATAAAAACATGTAATAATATGTGTAAAAGTATCTGTTTTCTACATACATCTTCAAGTAACATCTGACATTTACATGGTGAAACCAACCACCAATAGTGACACAAGGTTTATAGACATTGAGGCCTATCAAGGTCTCCAAACCATTTAGATTTCATCTAAACAAATGGGTTAAATAAATCCACTATCTAGGAGATACTACACCCAGAAAATAACACTTTTAATTAAACAGACCAGGAAACCACAAAACCCATGCCAAAGATACCCACCCAAAGGAGCATATATTCAAAGAAATATATATTAAAAAAAATAAGGCCCTTAGACCTAGGTAATTATACTCAAATATACATATAGGACATCAAAAATGAAACATAGTCTCACAGATAACCAGAAACAAATCAGTACTACCTTATGTTCATCTGTATAAATTTCAACTATCCTAGTTTCCTAGGAATTGATCAAAAGTCACCCAATTCTCAACTCATCAAAAACAAATCTTAATTTAATGTCTCTAAAAAAACTCATATAAAACATGATCATCACTAAGATATGATCACTCTAAAATAACTAAAATCTCATAATAATTCACATAAAACCATCCAAACAATAACCAGATAAAAATACCGCATATGATCTCACTGATACCAAATTTCCTAATAGGAAACCACTCAAACCAAAAACCAAAAATCACCACAAAGATAAAATTTCCACCAATTCCTATGAAGAAAATAGGCCTCCATAAAAAATTAATGGAATGATTCAATAAGCCTTGATAAAAATGTAAGAGTAAGAAATAATCTATCATTACCACATGATTTCAAGTCTCGATAGGGCCACCAACTAGAGTTATATAAAATTACAACGAATGGAATCACCCTAATAGTTATCTCTTGAAAAATAAAATCTATTATTTTTATGACCTTTTCTAGAGATTGAATTCAAATAAAATAAAACATGAACTCTTCTAGTTCATGAAACAAACTCTAAACCATGTAGTCCAACTGACCAAGAGAAAATTCAAAATTATAAAACCAACAAAAAAAGATGCTTCTAAAAACCCCAATTCAAAATATCCATTTTTTAAAAGATTAATTTTAAAATAAAAACTTGTAATATATTTTCAGAATAATTTCTAATAAACTTATTTAAAATCCTTCATTTTACTAGCTAAAAACTAGAAACAAATTCCCTTTTTTTCCAAAATCATCCATTTTTAGGATATTTATAAATAATTCTCTTTTTAAAACATTTCTAAATTCAATTTGAAACATAAAACACTTTCAATTTTTTAAAATGAAAATTTTTCATTTTGAAAGCTTTTTTCCAAATTCCAATTTAATCCCAAAATCAATTAAAGACATCTAATGTAGTTTATCCACGAAAATGAGGATTAAAATACCATCAATGGTAATAAAATAAAATTTAAAACTCAAAATTCTAATCCCAACTACCCATGGTGAGTCAAGCTTTATCATTGTAAGTTGTGATTAGGCACCCAACCATGAAAGTCCTCTTGACTCCAAAAAACTAATTCTTACTTTAACCTTTCATGACACCCCAAATAACACAAGGGACACTCATGAAAAAATCCATGGTTCAGATTGATAAACAAAATGTTACTCATATGATATGATTTTCTCATGAACTAACCTGATACATCTATCCATATGACATCCAAGAGAGCTAGTGATAGGTCCCATGTAACGCCCCGACCCCAGCTACCCAGAGTCGGTGCATTATTACATAACATTGGCATGATCACAAGAAAGATCAAATCTCGAAAGACCGATTGGTTTAGTAGCCTTGGAAACACTAGATATATTCATAAGTTTTACATTACATCATAAAATGAAAAACTACTACAACAACATAATGTTTCCACAGTCCACACTATAATCCCCTCATAATATCCCTGCAGGTCATTCATAACTTACATCTTCACTTCCTGGGAAAAATAAAACATAGAAAAAGGGTGAGCTCAAATGCCCAGTAAGGATAACAATATAGCGGAAACTTTCATCAATAAGAATAAACATTTAAGGCAATGTATAACTAAAACAAAAGCCTTTTAAACATGAACTTTCAACATGGTATGGCATAAATAAAATGAAATAATGCCATTTAATTATTCACATGGATATTCTACTAATCGAATAATCACATGCAAAAATCAATAACCACTTTCATAATGTTGGAATGCATAATGCCAGACTATCATAACCACATAGCCAAGGCCTCGTGCCAAGACTACAAATAAGATTTTGTCAAGGCCTTGTGCCAAGACACTAGTTTGTCTCATGAGACCTACCGATGCATCGAGGAGCTATAGCGGGCTCCACCCGTCACTTATTAAGTCCAATTCATTCCCATATGAAAAGGTTTAAACATAACATAAACATTCGTATTAAAACTAGCATACGAAATGTCAATAATTTCACCATAAACTATGAATGGTATAAAAATAGCACATCCACAGTCAAACATATCACAAAACCTTCAATACAATATAGAAGCTTTGTATTACAATAAATAAACTTCAAATAAGCGTAAAATCCATCAAAGGATGTTGACATAGATGAAATCAAAATTCTTTTTAAAGAAATATATATTTTTATTTTGAAATAATTTAAGATCCATATAAAATAAAACATTTTATTTGAAAATATTCTTATAAGCATGTAAGGGAAGATTTGAAGATTTTATAACGGCGGAAAATAGCCGCACCCGCCGTATAAGTTAAAAAAACATTCTTACCTTAATTCTGTCGAAAAGGTTAAAAAGGACCTTGTTTTGAAAACGACCAAACGATTCCTTTATAAACCACTTATAAAAGTCAAAAAGGGTATAAATGACTTTAACTTATATTCTAGTAAATAGTAAAAATGTTTTGAAATTCATTTTTAAGAAACATGGATGTGGATGATAAAGAGATCCCAGTGGATTATTACGTATAAACAACCTTGGATAATGAAGAGGTTGTAAAGTAAACCCTTACCTTGTACTTTTCCTTGGTTGGGGTAGGTTAACCTCCTGTATAATGGTGAAATAATTGTTATTAAATTATACAAGAATCATATACATTAATATGATATCATATATGATCTTTTAATATTGATTTGATAATAATATCTTAGTATTATCGCCGTTTCGGGTGTTAACTTACTCATTTTCTTTTATATGTTTTGTTACATAAGTCATGTTTGCTGTATCTTATTCTTATCCAGAATGATATCAAGTACTTAAACATCATTTTTAAATCATTAAATGATAACTATACTTGAATGGATACAATGGAGAATGAATCTCATTGCGTTCGTGGAGACGGTAGTCCGTACGTACGCACGAACGCTACTTCCATTTAATTTTTATTTTAAAAGAATAGAATCCAAATGATACATAGGTATATTACTATTCCAGTATAATATAATATTTTATATATGTTACTTAAGTTCATTAACACCATCCTTTATACGTTCCATGTGTGGTATGAACGAGTCATATCATTTTAAGGGGTCGGTAGTCCGCACTTCCTCAAATGAAATTATCGTATGTATATACAACATGAAACGAATAATGGTATGAAATAAGATGTAATTACAGAAGCTTATATATAAAATATATATCATTAATATCATATTTAATTACAGTTCCATCATAATGGCCACCATGAGAGGCGGTAAGATGTATTTGAACAATCATCGTTTCGTGAGGCGTTAGTCTGCCATCCACAGAAACATTATGTTCATCATCCATTAGATGGAGTTGTGTGTATGTGTAGTTTGAATCCTTCTTATAAAAACATCCTAGTATATTGAGGATACTGGTTTTGTTACAAAAGAAAGGAAATAAAAAGAGTTTGGGGGTTGGAGAAGCAAAATAAAGGAAAATAATTTAAGAGAAATCGTTACCTTTAATTTAGGTAACTCACTTTGGTTGGAACCAAAGGACTTCTTGAAATGATTTCGGCCTAAGGGGAAGCTTCAAGGAGGAGGAGAGGGATGTGGGGAGCTTAGTTGGGCAGAGTTTGGACGAGCCAAGTGGCTTGAGAGGTGTGAAGAATGAGTAGAAGTGGTCTCCTTTTATAAGGGAGAGGAGGGGATCTTTAGGAAAGAGTGAAAGTATTACTTTATAATATAATTATATTCGGTTTATAATGGTCCACAAATCATTGAGGTCAAAGATAAGATGAATAATATTCTAAATAACATCAACCAATAAGAATTGGACAGGTTTTATATAATAATTTAATCATTATAATCTTATTTATTTAAATGATTTATTAATGAGGTAAACATTGCATCATTATTGTGTCATTAATAATTTAACTTATTTGATGTCTAAAAATTATAAATAAAATATCATCATGTAGGAAATCTTTTTATCTTTCTAATGAATATTTATAATCGAAAATCCAACATGTATAACCCTATGTAAAAATTGTTCTTCTAAAAGATGTAAGCTTATGCCATTTTTATTTTTATTTTAACTTTATTAATATAATGTGTCCCTACCACATACAAGTGGCTCCAAGGGGTCCCCAAATTGACCCAAGGATGCTCATGGTCGGGTATGTGTCCACCAATAAGGTTAGGACACGTTTTAGGGTAACTTTGTATTATTATAATATTATTTTTTTAACCCTTATTTACCGGATTTACCCTTTAACCATGGTAAATAAAATATTTACCGCAGTAATTATTCAAAATGTGTAAAAATAAAAGTTACCTATTTACATAATTTGGACATCCTGATTCCAAATATGGAATCCATTTTCCTAAATTCAAAACACAGAAGTGGAAGAAATTAATTTAAAATTAATTCCCGCTGTCAAAACAAAAAGCGTGTTTTTAAGAGGTAATAACTATCAAAAGATTGACACTTGTTTATGTTCGGTTTAATTGTAAAATTATGTCCAATGACCAACATTATATTAAATGGTAAAAATATATTCTAAATATACTTTAAAACCACTAAAAATCACAATTTATCACTATTAATTATTTTGATTAAAAAAGTTGTTTTTAATTAAAATTTAGAAATTTTCACTATTCATCAAAATATGAAAGTTATCCGAAATGTACCAAAATTTCACCCTAGGCTAATTTTGATATTCCGAATCTAAAAATGAATTCCATTTTGAAATATTGAATATATATGATTTCAAAAAGTAGGTATTACTATTCACAACGGCTAGTTTAATTAGTTGTGGTGTGTGTTAGAACTCGAGGTTGCGTACAACACACGTTATCGCATTATTCGAAGGGAAACGTACCATAGAAGCTTGGGGTGTTACATTCTCCCCTCCTTCAAATAATTGCGTCCTCGCAATTTCTAGGGTATTACTGCATAAAAAGACTCGGGTGGTTCTTCATCATAAGTTCCTCGGGTTCCCACGTTGCCTCTTCCATCTTATGGTTTCTCCACAAAACTTTTACCAGACGCGTCGTCCGGTTTCTCAGTACTTGTTCTCTTGTATCAAGAATCCTGACGGGCTCTTCGCAATAAGACAGATCGGGTTCCAGTTCTAATTCCTCATAGGTGAGTACATGCGTTGGGTCTGGCATGTATTTTCTCAACAGAGATACGTGGAACACATCGTGAACTTTGGAGAGACTTGGCGGCATTGCCAATCGGTAAGCTACAGCCCCAATTCGTTCTAGAATTTCGAAAGGTCCGATGTACCTGGGACTCAATTTACCTTTCTTACCAAAACGTATGACTCCCTTCCACGGAGATACCTTCAGGAAAACATGATCACCGACATGAAATTCCAAATCCTTCCTTCGATTATCGGCATAGCTCTTCTGCCTACTTTGAGCTGCTTTGATGTGATTTTGGATTACTTTCACCTTTTCCACCGTTTCCTCCACCAGTTCTGGGCCTACAAGTTTTCTTTCACCAACGTCATCCCAACAGGTTGGTGTACAACATCTCTTTCCATATAACGCTTCATATGGTGCCATCTGAATACTTGAATGGAAGCTATTGTTATAGGAAAATTCTACCAGTGGTAAATATTGATCCCACATACCCTGAAAATCAAGTGAGCAAGATCTCAACATGTCTTCTAAGGTTTGAATAGTCCGTTCTGATTGTCCGTCTGTCTGAGGGTGGTAAGCAGTGCTCAAATGAAGTTCAGTATCCAGGGATTTCTGAAGACTTTTCCAGAATCTTGAAGTAAAACGGGGATCACGATCAGAAACAATCTATAGGGGTACTCCATGAAGTCTCACAACTTCATTAATGTATAGTCTTGCTAGACGTTCCAGGGGTAGATCATCTCTTATAGCAAGAAAATGTGCTGACTTGGTAAGAAGATCAACAATAACCCATATTGCATCGTTCCTTCTAGGAGTCTTTGGTAGCCCCATGACAAAGTCCATCGTAATATTGTCCCATTTCCACTCCAGTATGGGAAGAGGTTGCATGACTCCTCCAGGCTGTTGCCTTCCAGCTTTCACTTGTTGACAAACCATACATCTTGACACAAAATCAGCAATCTCCCTCTTCATGTTGTCCCACCAAAAATGTTCCTTCAAATCTCTATACATTTTGGTGCTCCCAGGGTGTATAGAGAAATTGGAACTATGAGCATCATCCAGCAATTCCCTTTTTAGATCAGGTAAATCGGGAACACAAAGTCTCTTCCCGAATTTCAAAATTCCATCTTCATACACAAAGTCTCTCAATATCCCATCATTCACAGCTTTAATCTTCTTCTGAAATTCTTCATCATTGGTTTGAGAACTCTTAATCCTTTCTAGTAAAGATGGTTTGGAAACCATTTGAAAAAGCATTGATGTTTCACCTTCCCTGGTTATTCCCATGTCCATCTTCACTAGATCCATGAAAATTGGATCCCTTTCAATTCTCATATTGTTCAAAACTCCATGGTCTTTTCTACTCAAAGCATCTGCCACCTTGTTTGCCTTCCCCGGGTGGTAGTGTATCGTACAATCATAGTCCTTGAGTAATTCAAGCCATCTCCTTTGCCTCATGTTGAGTTCTTTTTGTGAGAAAATATACTTCAAACTCTTGTGATCAGTATAAATCTCACATTTTTCACCATAGAGGTAGTGCCTCCATATCTTCAAAGCAAAGATCACAGATGCTAACTCAAGATCATGAGTAGGATAGTTTTGTTTATGAATTTTCAACTGTCGTGATGCATAGGCAATAACTCTATCATTCTGCATAAGGACACAGCCAAGTCCTTTCTTCGATGCATCACTATAAATAACGAACCCATCATTCCCCGATGGTAGAGTCAATATAGAAGCATTGACTAATCTTCTCTTCAGTTCTTCGAAACATTCTTCACACTCTTTTGTCCAAACAAATTTAACCCCTTTACGTGTGAGCTTCGTTAATGGGTTTGCCAATCGGGCAAAATTCTGGACGAAACGTCGATAATAACCTGCCAAACCAATAAAACTGCGTACCTCAGTTATACTCGTAGGTGCTGGCCATTCTTGGATTGCCTTGGTCTTAGAAGGATCAACAGAGATTCCATCTTTTGAGACAATATGGCCAAGAAAAGAAATCTCCTGAAGCCAAAATTCACACTTGCTAAACTTCCCATATAATTCATGCCTCCTCAGAGTCTTCAAGATAATGCACAAGTGATTTTCATGATCGTCGTAGGTTTTGGAGTATACCAAGATATCATCAATAAATACCACCAAAAATTCATCTAGATACTCCTTGAAAACTCTATTCATCAGATCCATGAATACAGAGGGTGCATTAGTCAATCCAAACGGCATTACAGTAAACTCGTAATGCCCGTACCTGGTTCGAAATGTTGTCTTCGGAATGTCTTACTTCTTTACACACAACTGATGGTATCCAGATCGAAGGTCAATCTTTGAAAAGTATTGAGCTCCATGCAGTTGGTCAAATAAATCATCAATACGAGGTAGGGGATACTTGTTCTTTATCGTTATAGCATTGATCTCCCTGTAGTCAATACATAACCTCATAGATCCATCTTTCTTTTTAACAAAAAGAACAGGGGATCCCCATGGAGAAACACTAGGGCGAATAAATCCCTTATTACTCAATTCCTCTAGTTGTTTCTTTAGTTCGACTAACTCTACAGTGGCCATTCTATAAGGGGTCTTCGATATAGGCCTTGATCCAGGAATCAAATCAACAGAAAACTCAACTTCTCGTTCTGGAGGATGTCCAGGTAAATCTTCCGGAAATACATCTACAAATTCTTTCACAACAGGTACATCCTCTATTTGAACATTCCTTTCCTCACCGACAGTTATTTCATTCTCTTCCTCCCCAATAATTGAATTAAGTTGAGCTACTGGGGGTGGATCTAAATAAGAATTAGGTGGTGATGATTCTGCTCTAAAAATAAGGTTCTCCTTATCATTATCATCAAGAATCATAACCTCTTTCTTCTTACAATAAATCTTCGCATCATAGTCCGAAATCCAGTCCATACCGAGGATTATATCAAACTCAATCATAGGTATGACGATGAAATCAGCAGATAAAGAAAATTTATGTGCTCTAATGGGGACTGATTCACAAAACTTTGTTGCAACGATACTTCCCTTAGGAGTTTTAACTGACAACTCCCTTATTAAATCAAATTGGAAATATCTAATTTTATTAGCAAACTGGGAAGATATGAAACAATGCGATGATCCAGAATCAAATAATGCATTTGCTAAACTTGAGGAAACCATTAAATTACCTGCCACCACGTCTTTCGGAGCTTCTACCTCAGCAGTAGTGATATCATAAGCCTGGCCTTGATCCCTTGGCCTTTTCTGAGGTAAGTTCTCCTAACGCTTAGGACATGCATTTGCATAATGCCCCATCTCCCTGCAATTGTAGCACTGAACGTTGGTAGCTTCCTTCTTCCCCTTGCAATCATGAGCTTGGTGGCCTTTTTCACCACACTTGTAACAGACTCCCATTCCCTTCAAGAAAGTACCGGGGTGTTTCTTCCCGCATTTACCACAAGATGGATATTCAACCTTTCCTTTCTTACCCTTATTTCCATTCCCAGATCGATCAGCAGGTCTCTTCTTCTCTTGCTTTGCTTGAAAGTCATAAGACTTAGAGAATTCCTTTTCGGTCTTGATAGCACATGAGACAATGTCTTCGTACGATGAAAAGGATTGTGAGACTAATGCTCGACGGAGAAATGGTTTTAACCCATCAAAGAAATGATCAATATTACTTCTTGGGTTGCGAATATAATCTCCAGCATACCTCGCTAACCTTGTAAAGTTAGCCTCATACTTTGTGACATTCTCATCCTCCTTTTGTCTCATACTCAGAAATTGCCTTTCCATATCCGCTCGATGGTCGCGAGGGAAGTATTTTTCTAAAAACAGATCTTTTAATTCCCTCCATTCCATATTTGATACTTCATCATCTTCCTTCATGTTTTGAATCAATGACCACCATTGATCAGCATCTCCAGTGAGGCGGTAAACTGCCATGATAACTTTTTCCCTTTCACTGCTCCCCAAAGCCTGAAATATTTTCTCTAGGGAATTTATCCATTGCTCAGCTACTAAGGGATTTGTACTCCCATTGAACATTGGTGGTTGTTGCCTCATGAATCGATCTAACATTGATCCTCCACGCTGCGGATCAGGGTGCTCCATACGGGTAAGGTTATTATTCATAACCTGAGTAAGTTGTCCCAGTATGGTGATTAGTTGATCAGCACCAGTTGCATCACCAGCCCCACTATAATTATCTTGAGCAGGAGGGCAATCCCTACATGGAGTGCGTGCATTGATACGGTTTCCATTTCTTCCACTAGGCGCCATTTCTAAACAATGGCATAAACTAGATTAGTTTATGAATCAAAATACATAATCCCATACTTATAAAACACTTAACATAAATTGAACTATTTATGGATATAATCCATAATCATAAGAATGTTTTCTTTGAGGAAGTATATACTCATAATCCCTTCAAAATGATTTGTAAAGAAAATGAGAGTTATCCTAAGCATATCCCCTGGGAGTGTCGTAACCAAGAGTGCAGCAAGGCCCGTTGTCGTGCACCAGTTCCCGTTCGAGTCTAGCTCAAAGCGGTGTTTTCGGGTTTTACCCCTAGGTACATCTGTGCCAGAGCCGCCTCTACCTGCTCGTATCCAGACAGGGATGTATTGCTTGGAAAACTCACAAAATCTCTACAATACCAAAATTCTAGGAAGTTCTTCTATACTAATCCTCAAAGTTCATCTTAGGTCTACGTGCTCTAATCAGAGTTTATCTAAATCTAGCTTCCAAGGTTTGTACTAAACTTCCTCTGATACCAACTGTAACGCCCCGACCCCAGCTACCCAGAGTCGGTGCATTATTACATAACATTGGCATGATCACAAGAAAGATCAAATCTCGAAAGACCGATTGGTTTAGTAGCCTTGGAAACACTAGATATATTCATAAGTTTTACATTACATCATAAAATGAAAAACTACTACAACAACATAATGTTTCCACAGTCCACACTATAATCCCCTCATAATATCCCTGCAGGTCATTCATAACTTACATCTTCACTTCCTGGGAAAAATAAAACATAGAAAAGGGGTGAGCTCAAATGCCCAGTAAGGATAACAATATAGAGGAAACTTTCATCAATAAGAATAAACATTTAAGGCAATGTATAACTAAAACAAAAGCCTTTTAAACATGAACTTTCAACATGTTATGGCATAAATAAAATGAAATAATGCCATTTAATTATTCACATGGATATTCTACTAATCGAATAATCACATGCAAAAATCAATAACCACTTTCATAATGTTGGAATGCATAATGCCAGACTATCATAACCACATAGCCAAGGCCTCGTGCCAAGACTACAAATAAGATTTTGTCAAGGCCTTGTGCCAAGACACTAGTTTGTCTCATGAGACCTACCGATGCATCGAGGAGCTATAGCGGGCTCCACCCGTCACTTATTAAGTCCAATGCATTCCCATATGAAAAGGTTTAAACATAACATAAACATTCGTATTAAAACTAGCATACGAAATGTCAATAATTTCACCATAAACTATGAATGGAATAAAAATAGCACATCCACAGTCAAACATATCACAAAACCTTCAATACAATATAGAAGCTTTGTATTACAATAAATAAACTTCAAATAAGCGTAAAATCCATCAAAGGATGTTGACATAGATGAAATCAAAATTCTTTTTAAAGAAATATCTATTTTTATTTTGAAATAATTTAAGATCCATATAAAATAAAACATTTTCTTTGAAAATATTCTTATAAGCTTGTAAGGGAAGATTTGAAGATTTTATAACGGCGGAAAATAGCCGCACCCGCCGTATAAGTTAAAAAACATTCTTACCTTAATTCTGTCGAAAAGGTTAAAAAGGACCTTGTTTTGAAAACGACCGAAATATTCCTTTATAAACCACTTATAAAAGTCAAAAAGGGTATAAATGACTTTAACTTATATTCTAGTAAATAGTAAAAATGTTTTTAAATTCATTTTTAAGAAACATGGATGTGGATGATAAAGAGATCCCAGTAGATTATTACGTATAAACAACCTTGGATAATGAAGAGGTTGTAAAGTAAACCCTTACCTTGTACTTTTCCTTGGTTGGGGTAGGTTAACCTCCTGTATAATGGTGAAATAATTGTTATTAAATTATACAAGAATCATATACATTAATATGATATCATATATGATCTTTTAATATTGATTTGATAATAATATCTTAGTATTATCGCCGTTTCGGGTGTTAACTTACTCATTTTCTTTTATATGTTTTGTTACATAAGTCATGTTTGTTGTATCTTATTCATATCTAGAATGATATCAAGTCCTTAAAAATCATTTTTAAATCATTAAATGATAATTATACTTGAATGGATACGTTGGAGAATGAATCTCATTGCGTTCGTGGAGACGGTAGTCCGTACGTACGCACGAACGCTACTTCCATTTAATTTTTATTTTAAAAGAATCGAATCCAAATGATACATAGGTATATTACTATTCCAGTATAATATAATATTTTATATATGTTACTTAAGTTCATTAACACCATCCTTTATACGTTCCATGTGTGGTATGAACGAGTCATATCATTTTAAGGGGGCGGTAGTCCGCACTTCCTCAAATGAAATTATCGTATGTATATACAACATGAAACGAATAATGGTATGAAATAAGATGGAATTACAGAAGCTTATATATAAAATATATATCATTAATATCATATTTAATTACATTTCCATCATAATGGCCACCATGAGATGCGGTAAGATGTATTTGAACAATCATCGTTTCGTGAGACGTTAGTTTGCCATCCATAGAAACATTATGTTCATCATCCATTAGATGGAGTTGTGTGTATGTGTAGTTTGAATACTTCTTATAACAACATCCTAGTATATTGAGGATACTGGTGTTGTTACAAAAGAAAGGAAATAAAAAGAGTTTGGGGGTTGGAGAAGCAAAATAAAGGAAAATAATTTAAGAGAAATCGTTACCTTTAATTTAGGTAACTCACTTTGGTTGGAACCAAAGGACTTCTTGAAATGATTTCTGCCTAAGGGGAAGCTTCAAGGAGGAGGAGAGGGATGTGGGGAGCTTAGTTGGGCAGAGTTTGGACGAGCCAAGAGCCTTGAGAGGTGTGAAGAATGAGTAGAAGTGGTCTCCTTTTATAAGAGAGAGGAGGGGCTCTTTAGGAAAGAGTGAAAGTATTACTTTATAATATAATTATATTCGGTTTATAATGGTCCAAAAATCATTGAGGTCGAAGATAAGATGAATAATATTCTAAATAACATCAACCAATAAGAATTTGAAAGGTTTTAGATAATATTTTAATCATTATAATCTTATTTATTTAAATGATTTATTAATGAGGTAAACATTGCATCATTATTGTGTCATTAATAATTTAACTTATTTGATGTCTAAAAATTATAAATAAAATATAATCATGTAGGAAATCGTTTTAGATTTCTAATGAATATTTATAATCGAAAATCCAACATGTATAACCCTATGTAAAAATTGTTCTTCTAAAAGATGTAAGCTTATGCCATTTTTATTTTTATTTTAACTTTATTAATATAATGTGTCCCTACCACATACAAGTGGCTCCAAGGGGTCCCCAAATTGACCCAAGGATGCTCATGGTCGGGTATGTGTCCACCAATAAGGTTAGGACACGTTTTAGGGTAACTTTGTATTATTATAATATTATTTTTTTAACCCTTATTTACCGGATTTACCCTTTAACCATGGTAAATAAAATATTTACCGCAGTAATTATTCAAAATGTGTAAAAATAAAAGTTACCTATTTACATAATTTGGACATCCTGATTCCAAATATGGAATCCATTTTCCTAAATTCAAAACACAGAAGTGGCAGAAATTAATTTAAAAGTAATTCCCGCTGTCAAAACAAAAAGCGTGTTTTTAAGAGGTAATAACTATCAAAAGATTGACACTTGTTTATGTTCGGTTTAATTGTAAAATTATGTCCAATGACCAACATTATATTAAATGGTAAAAATATATTCTAAATATACTTTAAAACCACTCAAAATCACAATTTATCACTATTAATTATTTTGATTAAAAAAGTTGTTTTTAATTAAAATTTAGAAATTTTCACTATTCATCAAAATATGAAAGTTATCCGAAATGTACCAAAATTTCACCCTAGGCTAATTTTAATATTCCGAATCTAAAAATGAATTCCATTTTGAAATATTGAATATATATGATTTCAAAAAGTAGGTATTACTATTCACAACGGTTAGTTTAATTAGTTGTGGTGTGTGTTAGAACTCGAGGTTGCGTACAACACACGCTATCGCATTATTCGAAGGGAAACGTACCATAGAAGCTTGGGGTGTTACATCCCAACGAGTATTACTAAACACCATGTTCTATAAAAAGTGTTTGGTAATCAAGGAAAACCCCATTAAAGAATGAATTATAATTAAATTAGAGTAAAAAAATAATAAGAAATCTAATGAAAATCAACATGAAACTTTCATATATCTGACATTTATGCCCTAATAATAATCCCGAAAATAAATATAAATAATTAAATAAATGAAAAAATAAACTCTTATCTCACACCCAAAAATCTCTCACCTGCGATGAAAATATGCAAAAAAAAAGTAACTGCCATATGCCTTTTCTTTGGCCAATAGTAGTTATCACTACCATCAATCCATATAAATTAGTAAAATCCAAATTTTCTAAAGTAAATCAAGTAAATGGAAACATAAAAACAATGTTTGTAAAGTAAAATAAGGTCCTACCAAAATAAAGTAATAGGAACTACAGTATGAATGAAATAAAATAATTAAGTCATCTCAAATAAATCAATGTCTTTAAGAGAATTCAAAAGCTAGATGAAAACTTGAAACTAGTATAATAGATATGTCTAAGCTAAAGTTTAGTAGGAATGTCAATGATAAACCACACCCCATGTATATACCTTAAAATAAAAATTCATTTAATGCTATTTTTAACTATATTATTTAAATATAGTGTATATTTTAAAACATATACACCATGACATTTCCAAAAAAAGGTCTTATAAACATTCCTTTTTTTATTTAAATGAAGTCATTCATTTAAAATAATTTTTTTATAAATAACCCATGCTATGTAAAATAATCCATTTAAAAAATATATCACAATAGTATAGTAATCCTCACTCTCACAATGAAAAAAAGGTGTAATAAGAGGGTGTTAGATCATAAAAGTAGAAAACATAATGAGTATAGGAGAATCAACTAAGGTTACACACATATCATGTATGTAGGTGAATATAAAGAAGAGGGAATAAATACCCCTATTTAAAAAACTAATCAAGTAATTAGTGTCATGGGATATACCATAGGTCCTAAAGTGATATAGTCCTAGAAATTACTATCAATAGACCTACATGAAGGTGTATGTTGAATCCTATCACAAACCATCTAACTATCTAGCACCCAGACTCAAATTAATGGAACACCTTGTCAAGATTAATCACTAACTACAAGGTAAAAAGTAGCATGTAGCTATTTATTATATCATATGTTTGGACTCTGACTTATCTACTCGGGTTCTCATGACCAATGTAAAGAAAGTGTGAGAAAATATAAAATTATCACAATAGATGTTCAAAAATAAATGGTTGGAAATACAAGCATAATAGAGGATATCAAATAACCCACCCTCGCCTTCATATCCCTATCAAGAAACAACCTCGATTATTTAACCATCAAACAATATGAAATAAAAGCACACCCTGAGGGCCGCAATACATGCTAATAAAACAAATGGGGTTTGCGATGATATTTCACCTATTAAAACCTTTGTAAAATCTCTTAAAGGATACAAACAGACCTTTCAAATACATTTTAGAAACCAAAAGATAAAACCCAATTCTATGGTTATACTAATATAACCTTAAACATTTATATATATATATATCAATTTATATCATTTCACAAATTCAAATATTATCATGTGAATTTATATACATATATATATATACCCATTTATATATGTGGAACCATCACACACACACATATATATATATCAAGAGAAATTTTATAAAATAAAAACCAATTTTGAAATAATTTTCAATATTTTATCATTTAAAAGTGAATTTAAAAATATATTTCAAAATATTTTGTAAAAAATTGTAAAAAATCCATTTGAAAACCCCTTTGTAAAATTTGATTCAATTTACACATAAAGCCTAAATGGTCCAAAATAAAAGTTTTCAAAATATTTCTAGACCAAGACAGGGTCAAACTACTTTTAAACATATCGATTTATTTTATATAATTATTTAAAAACATTTTGAATAATTGGAATCTCATGTTTCACATGAAATATCAGGTAAAGGTATTATGACGAAAATAAATAACCATGAAACATTTATCAAACACAATTTTACATTCATACATGGGCATAATTTATTAAATATAACATTTAAAACATCATGAAATAAAGGGATATTAAAAATAGCACCTAAACATGGGGAACCCTACCCAAAGTCCATAGTAACCATGTTTTGGTAAGCCTAAATGTGCCTCTATAGATGTTGGACACCCAATTATGGAAAAAGAGACCACCACAAACCCTAAACACCCTATAAACAGTAAAAAATGAATTATTCCCTAGACCTTGGGTTCGTTCAAACCGACTATGGTGATGGTGAAAATAAAAAAACACAATAAAGTTTATAAATGAGGAGGAAGTAATACCTAGGGTAGTTGAATAAGAATCACCATGAATGGATGATAAATCATTTTGAGAATATGACATGTCATGAGTAGGGGTGAATTCATGAGGAAGGGTACAACCTAGTGGTGTCATGTGTGATAAAATAGAATGGTCAAATAAGAAGGCTACACTATAGGATATTTCTACAAGGGATGATATATAGATAAGGGAGCCACAAGGTATAAGATTTTGTGAAATGAGGGGGATATTAGTTAATGATGAGAGGCATGACGGGGTGAGAAATATGTGATGAATAACAAAATAAACAAAACAAAAATTTCTAAACAAAACAAGTAAGATTCATAGTTAAGGAAAAAAATTTAGTAAACCATGTATAAACTATGAAAAGATACTGGATATAAAAACATATATAGGGTTTCTCCAATGAGCTCGCATGGTTTAATTAATTTTATACTAACTATTCTAAATAGTATTATCCCAAGAAAAAACCTATATTATGGTTTGTAAAACTGTTCTAGATAACCATAAACCCCTTTATAACATATAAAATTTCAAAAAAATTATAAAATTCCTTTAATATATCTATGAAATTAAATAATATAAAATAAATTGATAAATAAACCTTGGGGTGTGGAAGGTAGCCACCAAATCCCACATACCTTTCCCTACACCTCAAGCTTTAATAGTCCACTCAAGACTGTGCTTATAATTACCATTTTTTTACAACCAAAATATGAGTATATGTTAAAACCTTATTCTTCAATAAACCTCATATACAATTATAATGCAATCAAGATCCATCCTAGCCTATATGAACACATAAACTATAGAAGTAATACCCCATAACCAAGGAATATTTACATACATAGTCTTCCCATTGAGGAGGTGGGTTAGGGGGAGTATTCATCCATTTGTTCCCCTAAAAACATAGATGTTTGGAGGAACTTGGAACCCAAGGATAAAATGGTTGTTATCATCCCCAACCGACTTGGGTGGTGGAACACAATAAATCACAGAACATAAAGATAAAGGTATCACACATCCATACTATAGGAAACTACATACCCTATATTCAAGTTATTATTATCATACAATATGACATCTCAACTATCATCTCTAGGAATAAACTACTAAATTATCTAAGCACGCATGAATCAAAAGTTCCTCATCACATTTATTAGGTGACTAATTAATTAAAATTTCAATTATAGATAAATAATAAATCTAGTTTAACCCTTTCATAATTCATATAAAGTTAGTGGTTTTATAATTAATTATTCAATTTTTATATTATATAACCATGCTCTCTAATCATTTCAAAACCACCTCATGGTTTTCATTTATCAAAAAAATTTAATAATAAACTCCCACTTTCATGGTTTCATGTGTAATTAATTTTTAATTTCATAGTTATAGTTATTATAAGACTCAATGTAACCCATCATGATGGAAAGACATACCCAAATAAAATAGAAAAATCTATATAAAGAGTAATTTAATAATATCAATCAATAACAATTAAAACAAGTAATCACAACTCTTAACGTATGCCAACTAACCTAGTGCGAATCCAAAACCATTCCAAACCAAAAACTAAATAAATTTTCCACTATAACATGCCACCATCCCCAAGTAAAATCCACATATCAAAATTAATTCCATGAAAAAACTGAAAAAATGGTTTACTTATTTTAACAAAGAAATGGTATTATGAAAAATTTATAATTAATTGGTATTAACTATCAAATAAAAGTTAATATTTCTTAAAATAATACATTTTGACAATAAGTAATATGGTTTTGAAAAAATTTATACAATATATTTTTAACTCCAACAATAATATTTAATATTTTTTTCTTGAATTTATTCAATAATTTTTTTAAATTTACTATAAGAATAAATATATTTTACAAGTACTAATGTAGTGATAATTATTCAAAAAACATGCTCAAATAGTATATGTTATCTCAAACAATTTAATTATGATGATTAAACACAATTCATAATCTTATTTATTTACCATATTTAAATTCATTGTCTATTTATAACAGATGATATGTGAATGAAGTCATAATAACATAATAAAACTTTTTTCCACACTATTTAGAAAATAACTCATTAAAATAATAAAGATAATAAAGTAATCATGTAAATATATCATTATTTTCTACCATTAATTTATTTGTAGTTATTATCTTATTATGATAGATCCTAATATTTACCTAGTCATGATTAATAATTCAAATGCCACACTTAAATATAAATATAAAGAGAGATAACAAATCCCCTTAAAATCAAATCGTTAATATATCTATAGTACACAATTAGGATGAAGAATAAATATGTAATATTTCACTGATAATAACTCTCAAGGACATCATCGTGAATCACAATAACTAAAAAATTGTTGTCATAGCATGTAAATCAATCAAGGAGTGATAAGAAAATCTAATATTATGCCTCTGGTCATGTATCATTTGAAGGAAATGTAGAAGGAATAATGGGAGAGAGAGAGAGATGAAAATATAAAACTATCGGTATATATAAAAAGAAAGTAACAGAGAGGATAAAAAACCCCTCTTAATTATATATAAATATGGGTTGTAATTAAGTGATTCCAATCTCTATGTCATTTCATTAATTAAATAGTTGGTATTTCACCTTCCAATATGGGTAGATAAAAATATAATGGTCCATTTTATTTTTTCCAGTCATGTATTTATATTATAATATTATCTCCATATTAAATTACTTAAATTTTAATTTAATTAATCCATTTAAATTAATTATAATTACACTATTATTAATCTAAGATTTTAAATATTTACTTCCCATGGTTTTCAACTCAAAATCCTCTTTATTCCATTAAAAATTTAGTTGTTGTTAATTCTGGGAAGAGAAGGAGGAGGATAATAAAATATGGAAGAAATGATTACCCTTATACAGGGTGTGGGGTATATGAAGGGTATATTTTATTATACCTTTTCATAACCCTAGAATGGGGATTTCATAATGTTAATTTGATATAACCCTTATAGAACACAATAATTAAGAGTCTATGTAAGGGTGTCCAAGAGTTACCCTTACAAGGAAGGGGTTCCCAAAATAGTAACTTGGATCACGTTTATGTAGTTCTAGTCAATGTATTGCTAAGAATACTTTCCCTTATGAAACAATCCATCACACATTAATGTATTGAGAATAATACTTACCTTTACCTAATAGTAGATCCAACTTCACATAGGTTAAATGATATACAAATGAGTACTTTGGAGTTACTGGTACACAGCCTTGGGGGTTCACATTAAAATTAGAAAAATTTAGAAAAAAATAATTCCAAACGAACATCATATATTTAATTAAAATGGGACTTAAAATTATTATGTATAATTTAGTATTGAATTCCAAAAATATCTCAATTCTTTATAAAATTCAAAGGATTCAAAAAATCATGACCCATACAAAAATATTAATCTTTTTCCATATTTTGTATATTTTTTGGGAATCATCATGTGTTAAGATATTTCCATATATGTCATTTTCTATACATTTATAAAATATTTTATAGACATATATACCACATATAAAGGATTTTATATGTATAAATATTATGTTTTGTGAATATATATAATCTCTTTTTGTGAAAATTCTATAACAAATTCAGTTTTTAGTTAACATAAATATAATCTATAGGGGATGCATTTATATACTAAAAAATAGAATAATTTAGTCATCATAAAAAACCTACATGTTCAGACACTAAAATATTCAATAATTTCATGATGTATCATTTAATTTAGAAATAAAATATTCCATTGAATATTTTTGAGGATCGAGGAACACATTAATCCATTTATATGTAACTAAAATACAATTTTCATCTGTTTTTTATTTTAACTTAATCCCCAATTATAGTTTTATATTACATGGTGCATCACCATCACCCTTTATGCTATCCTCACATGAATCATGATAAAACTGTTTCCTATGTCTATTCATACCACCTATAAACAACAACACATTATGTTAAAGTATAGAAAAATTCCAAACTAACAAAATCACAATTCTATTTAAAAAATATATCATAATTAGGTAATTTTAAAGTAGATAATTCAATTCAATTTTCCTGTCAACATTTCAATTGGAAAATTCAAAATATATTTTTCACTAAAAAATAAATAGGTAATTTTGTATTGTATTTAATATTTATACCATGTAATATTTTTATTTGATAATTTAATTAGAAAAATCAATTGAAAATCCATCTCAATTTTTAAATTATGGTTATAGATAATATAAGAAAATTCAACAGTGTTTTCCCACTATAAAATTACAAAAAATAAAAAAAATCACTATCAAATTTCATTGAAAATATCTTGTGTAATATTTTCATAGAAAATTACATTGTAATATTCTAGTGTAATTATCCTGTGGGAATATACAATGAAAAAATAAATTAAAAAATCTACAAGAAAATTCTAATTGAAAATTACATTTAAAAAATTAAATTTAATTATCTATCAAAAAAAATTTAGAAAATAATATTAGAAAATTAATTTGGAAAAATATTGAGAAATTTTACTAGAAAATTAAACTGTCTTACTCTAGTAGATTTATTATGAAAATTAATATTCAACTAAATTTCCTAATCTAATATTTCTCAATAATTTCATACTAAAAAATTCTTCGAAAATTTACCATTTAAATATCGTGGGGAATATTATCCCCCACTATGAAAATATGTTTTTAAATGGATTTAAAAGGTTCCACAAAAATAATTTATTAAGGTATAAAATAATTATTATAATTTTAAGTGAGAAAAATATATTTTATTTTCAATGAAATAAAAAAAATATTTTTTCTTGGAAATGACTAAAAATTATCATATTTTTTAAACACATATAAAATTATTTTTTAAAATATAAAACATTTATTATTTTACTAATCAAGATAAAATTATATTTCTCTTAAAAACATATCAAAATTTTTTGAATACATAAGAACGAAATAATTTTTTTAAATTTTTCATTGAAAATTAATATTTTTAAATGTATGAGAACTTATGTTTCTATAAAATTTATAAACATTATTATTATCATATTTGAAATATATAACTTAATTATTATTAACCTAAATGTTTTATATTTTCAATGGTAATAAAAAATAACTTTTTTATGAATAAAATTCAATGAATTTTAATTGGAATAGACAATAATTTTAATATCAAGAAAAAATCTACATTTCATAAAGGGATTTTAATTTTTTTATTAAAGGAAAAAAATTTACTTTATTATAAATTAATAAAACATCCACATGAAAATTTCCATCAAAATTTTTCAATGGAAATTAAATTAAAAATTTATAGTTTCAAATTTTATTCTATACATCAAGTAAAAATTTATATTAGAAAATTCAACTTAAATTTTCAATGAGAAATATATTATTATGAAATTAAAATATTAAACATAAAAGGATCAAAATATAAAATTATAATTCAACTAATACTCAAGCTTGTTATTTTTTTTTTGGAATTTACCAATATAAATAAAATTGTTAAATTCTTTTGTAAAATTAGAGTGAAATATATTAACTCGAGTTATTAAATAGAAATTCTTTATGAAAATTTTCAATGGAAAATTCTTATACTACAATCACTTTTGTGAGTCCCAAAAAAATAATTTTTTTTGAAATTATTTCCTTAAAAATTGAAAAATTATTTTACATTCAATTATTTATAAAAATATTATTTTATATATGAATAAAAGTAGTTGTTTTAGAATTAGAAAATATTTATATTGGAAACATAGATATTATTTAATTGTGTGAATTGATAATTAAATTTTTATAAATATAAATAATAATTTTTTATTTTAAAATCATAAAAAATTCTTATGTTTAATCCTTGAATGGATTTTTATTATTTTTTGAAATAATTTATAGAAATTAACATTTTATACAAACCTATAAAAAAATTTATTTTTTTTAAATGCCTAAAATTTAAAAAATATTTAAAAGTTGTAAATAATATAGTAATAACTTATATAAATTATTTATATGAATTTAATTTCTATTATTTTGTACAATTTATAAAAAATTCATTCAAAATAGAAAAAATATTACCATCCTGACTATCCATTCAAGGATCAAAATAATGAATTATTTCTACACAACTGCATATGAATTAACCCTAATAATAAAAAAAATGACACCCATATTTTAATTATATTAATGGAAACGCTTGTTATTTTCTAGATATTTATTTATTCTTAGTTAACATAAATAGAAATTCCATGCATTATCATTTAATTGAAATAATATAAAATGTTATTTGGTGGAAAAACAACACAATTTCAATCGATGAAATGAGAAATATATATTTATTAATGGAATGGAAAATTATCTACTGTGTTTCCAAAAACAATCATATTTGATTGTTAATATGATAAAAGAAACTCACTTAGGGTAAAACCCACCACTTCATTGAAAATATAAAAAATCTCACCATTATATTTACCATGAAACCAAAATATTGGGCGTTATATTTTTTTCCCACTAATAAAAGATACCCCTATCATCTCCCTCAACCATCTACATATTTAACAAATTCCACCTAATCACAATATTGGATGGGCACTTAATTATTCCTTTTTTAAATTTATAGGGGAATATAATTTTTATGAGTTTTAACTAGATTTTCCACTTAACTAAATTATTGGTTATTTGGGGGGATCATTTAATTAAGTCATGTTTTGAAAAAAATGATTAAATAGGTTTTTAATTTTGGTTTTTTAATTTTCACCCCTACTAGAATATAATATTTCAGTAAAATAAAAATGACAGGACTTGGATTTGGTAGCTTCTACTAAAACTAATAATGAAAACTAAATGTTTTCCTCTATGATATTAAATAAGGACATAATTACCCCTCCCATATTCTATCACGACTCATCCCCCAGGGCCCGTGTCGTAACTACCCCAAGCCCGTCTTCCATAGGTCTGGGGCTGGCGACTAGCACCAAAGGCGTAAATCCCTATATCTGGGAAGGTGTTGCTTTTATAAAACGTAAACACACACACACAACGAGAGTACAGGAGGAAGAAAACACTAATTAAAGAAGTATAACAAGTGTGATTAAAGTACAAAGTGGCCAAAATACAAGCCCAATAGAAAGGTACAGCTACAACTGAAAGAAAGTACAACTGGAAGAAAAACAGCTGGAAGATGGAAGCAGCTCCTGGATCATCCTCCGGGTTCCTACCTGATGGGTAGGTACAGATGCCCTCCTCAGCACTTCGCGTCAATCGGTCTACTCTGTGTGCCGTCACGCCGAGTATCCACCTCCGAGTACCGTCCAGTCCTCGTACACTCTACCTCGGTCAGCGTTGTTCGTCGTCTGCATCCAACACAATGAGGTGCATGCATAGCCTGTGCATGGGTGAGTATAACGATACTCAGTAAGGACCACGAGAACCTCAAGGTCCCACTAAATCCAACAAGGATAAACCAAAAAGAAAGATCTCAACCGATAACCTTTACTTAGGTATATTTTCATACATATCCCTAATTATCAAGTAACCCATCTCAATCATGAGGAAAACACAAAGGTCATCGACCCAGCTCAAACAAGGATCTTCATTATCGAAACCACAACTGCTAGAGAACTCCTCCTCTTTCAAGTACAGTGGCCCTGTCATGACTCCAAGGTGCTACTCACTAACCTTAGACTGCTGAGGTACTCCTCCTGTCGGGTACCGCGGGTCTTCTGCCAAATACCGGGTGCTCCGTCCGCTGTGGGTCTACCGCCAAATACCGAGAGCTCCCCCTAATAGCCTATAGAGGTACTCAACCTATTGAGCACCTTGGGTCTACTACCAACTACCAGGCGGTCCGTCCGCCGAGGGTCTACCGCCAAATACCGGGTGCTCCATCCACTGGGCGAATCGAATCACTCCGAGTTGAATTGGTGAAGCAGTCATCAGGTCTACAGCTACTAGGTATCTGCACTCTGTATGCTCATCTCTGAGAGGGTCCGCTCCATGAGATACTAGTCATTACTTCCAAGTGTCACGAAGTCTCACGTAGAAGTATCTCAAAGGACCGCCTCATCAAATGGGTATCAACGCAACAGACAGCACGTCAATCGGACACTCGGTCTGTGAGTTATTAGCATTTCCGTTCCAGGGGACCAGTTGCATTTCGGGTACAATCCAACCTGGCCATACTCTAACTACATCCAAACCTCAGGTGAATTATTCCAAAATAACCATATCATCAAGAGTAATCCAACATAATCGACGGCACGTCAATCAGACATCTGGTCCTTAAGTTATAAGTGTTTTATTACCGAGGGACCGGTTGGATTCATGTTCGATCCAACCTAGTCGTACTTCAAATGAAACCGGTTAACCAGACAGGTCACACCATTGTGATCCATATGGAGAAACACACGAGATGGACTACCCATTGGTCCAAAATGGATAGTCGTTGAAAAAGTTGCATTTCACTGTACATGCGCGAACCGGGCCTCGTGGGTCCCATGCCTCGACCTTGACATAAATATCCAAAATTGGTCTTGAGACATCTGTCTTAATTTCAGGGTCGCAACTTCGTAGATTGTTTTTCATTCCGACAGTGTATGAGAAAGATATATACAATACGAGATCCCGTAATAATAATATTATTATTATTATTCCGTGTTTCTTGGGCACGAGAAAGGAACCAGAATTTAGTATCCAACATTAGACTTGAATCGAGCATCTTAAAGATAGGGTCACGTTGCCGCTGACGGCCAGTTAATCGGATGTCGCATCCAAGAGTTATGGTGGGTCAAAAAATTAACAATAATACTAAATCTATTATTTTCGAGCGCTTCGGGTACCCGATCCGAAAACCTGAAAAAGGCATCCAATAATGGACTCATAAATTATGTCTCGAAGTTAGGGCCGCACTACCACTGATAGTTCGTGAAACCAAGGCCGCACGAAAAAGGTACTGTTAAAATACGGTTTTCCCAACAAAAAATAATAATAACATTATTATATTATTATTATTTTTAATTTAATTTTACCTATTAACTTATCACCCCCAAAACATCCACGCCCAAATCTTTGCGCATGTTAATTTAAGCTTAACAAAACTTCATAAAATTATTCCCGGGACACCGGGCCTCAGAATCAGGTGCCGTCAGAAACTGCGGACTCATAAAATTACAAATAATTTAAAAAAAAAATTCTTGAAATTTACGGGTCTTTACATTACCCCCACCTCAGGGCTGTACATCCTCATAAAGCTACAACACACGCTAGGGAAAAAAATGAGCGTAGTGAGGATGCATCTGATTCTTCTGCTCCCATGTGCCCTCCTTGAGGATCTCGTGCTGCCAGTGAATGCGCACCAGAAGAATCGACCGTCAACATAGGACCCACACCTGTCGATCCTCGATCTTCACCGGAACCTCTGAGAATGTTTCCCTGTCATCGATTTCTAGCTCCTCGTGGTCAAGGATGATGGATAAGTCATGCACGCATCTCCTCAGCTAAGATACGTGGATGAAGTCATGCACCCAGTGCAACTAAGGTGGAAGGGCTAGGCCGTAAGCCACGTCGCCTACTCTGTTGATGAATAAGGAGGAGTGACTGTAAGAGACTGAAGTTAGTCTTCACCATCTCTATCCACAAAGGATATATGTAAGGCATCCAGGTGCATTGTAGCCTCTTCTAGCAGCTGAATACCAGTCCTCCTGCTGAGCACATCCGCAACAACATTCCCCCTCCCAAGAGTATAGACTATCTCGAAGTCATAGTCCTGGAGGAACTGAATACTCAAAACTCTTGTTGCCACGAGGGTAATGTTGGCCGACTCAAGTCTGATCGGCCGCACCCTCCTAAGAATGAGTTTATCTTGTACTGCCTAGGTTTCCTTTTTAGCCGACCAAGGAAAAACCCCATCCCAACATTGTATATAAACCACAACATTTTTTCCAAATACAGTCACTCTGGGTATGAAATGTGAATCCAATCAATACCGAGAACAACGTCGTAAGGCCTCGACGCTGCCACCAAGAGGTTCCAACTGAAACTCTCGCCTCAAGGGTTAGATCGCACTATCAGCATAAGTGTGATTATCGAGTCTCATCCCAAAGGTATCTCCATACGTGAGGGTCAAGTCAATGGTTTTAACCGAAAACTCTAGGTATGTGACAAGATCCATGAAAGGAAGGAATGATTGGTACCTAGGTCTATTGATACGTCAGCTAGTAGTGGACACAGACCATAGCTCAAATAATTCCCAGATCCCTTGGGTCACACTCATTGACTAAAAGCAGTTACTCTCTTCCCCTGACCTCCTACTCCCTCAGCCTGGCGGGGACTAGAAAGGCAGGTGGTTGTAACATGTCGAAATGTACACCAACTCATGATGCTCTCCTAGCTCTGCTTCCACCTCTGCTGCTCTACAGATTCATCTGTCCATAACACTTCCTCTTCTTGAAACTTTTTACATGCCCAAGTCTCTGAGACTCGCGCTGGAACACTACCCGAAGGTACTATCTTAGGCATTGGTCCACGTACCGAAGCCTCATCACTATGTGGACCAACCTCATGGTCACTCACTGGAAAACACCAGTAGATAGGATCACCATCTTCTCTACTAGTGTCTAAACTAGGTGTAGAACTCTAACAATCACCTCCAGCTAGTCCACTTCTGTCTGGGAATCCGCCTCGCCTCGTAACCTCGGAGGCCTCTCCTACTGGAACTCGTGCAACGCGCTCTGTCGGCTTGCACTATCCGCCAGTGTGGTTGGTGGCATCTACTTCCCAATGGGTGGTGGTGCTGCTGGTACTCCACCTGAAGGTGAAAACATAGTAAGAAATCCCTACACTGTAGCCTCATCATTTGTTGGGACATCATCGGGTACTCTATCGGAACTCCAACAGACTGTCTGTGTGGAGGCATCCTGAACATATGCGACACGGTCAAACGATTTAAACCTAGTGAGCTGACCTGTTTGAGATGACTTAACGAAAAATTTTGAAAACAGACATGCAATAAGTGTTTTCATGAACTGAGTCAGAAATCAGAAGTCAGGGTCCTCATGTATGGATACATCAGCCGCCGCACCAACACTGGACTCCCTGAACTAAGAACCACACTCAGTACCCTTAACACTATTGCTTCACAGAAAGAAAAATCAGACTCATGAGTTCTATGGTAGAACCGACTCCTATGATACCAATTTTTCATGACCCGTCCCACGGGGCCCATGTCGTAACTACCCCAAGCCTGCCTTCCATAGGCCAGGGGCAGGCGACTAGCACCAAAGGTGTAAATCCCTATAACTGGGAAGGCGTTGCCTTTATAAAATGTAAACACAAACACACAACCAGAGTACATGCGGAAGAAAACACTGAGTAAAGTAGTATAACAAGTGTGCTAAAAGTACAAAGGGGCCAGAATAAAATCCCAACAAAAAGTTACAGCTACAACTGAAAGAAAGTATAACTAGAAGAAAAACATCTGGAAGATGGAAGCATCTCCTGGATCGTCCTCCGGGTTCCTGCCTGAAGGGTAGGTACAAATGTCCTCCTCAACACTCCACGTCAATCGGTCCGCTCTGTATGCCTTCACACCGAGTATCCACCTCTGGGTACCGTTCAATCCTCATACACTCTACCTCGGTCAGCGTTGTTCGTCATCTGCATCCAACACAACGAGGTCTAGGAATAGGCCGTGCAAGGGTGAGTATAAGGATACTCAGTAGGGACCCCGAGACCATGAAGGTCCCACTAAATCCAATAAGGATAAACCACAAATAAAGATCTCAATAGATAACCTTTACTTAGGTATATGCCCATACATATACCTAAGTTATCAAGTAACCCATCTCAATCATGAGGAAAACACAAAGGTCATTGGCCCAGCTCAAACTAGGATTTTCATTATCGAAACCACAACTGCTGGAGAAATCCTACTCTTTCGGGTACAGTGTCCATGTCACGACTCTGAGGTACTACCCACTAACCTTAGACTGCTGAGGTACTCCTCCTGTCGAGTACCACGGGTCTACTGCCAAATACCGGGTGCTCCATCCACTCTGGGTCTGCCGCCAAATACCGTGCGCTCCCCCTAATAGCCTACAGAGGTACTCCTCCTATCGAGTACCATGGGTCTGCTGCCAACTACCAGGTGCTCCATCCGCCAAGGGTGTGCCACCAGATATCGGGAGCTCCGTTCACTGGGCTAATCGAATCACTCCGAGTTGAATTGGTCAAGCAGTCATCTAGTCTATAGCTACTAGGTCCCCGCACTCCGTATGCTCGTCTCCGGGAGGGTCCTCTCCACGAGATACTGGTCGTTACTTCCAAGTGTCACGAAGTCTCATGTAGAAGTATCTCAAAGGACTGCCTCATCATAGGGGTCTCAACACAATAGACGGTGTGTCAATAGGATGCCAGGTTTGTGAGTTATTAGCATTTTCGTTCCAGGGGCCCAGTTGGATTTCGGGTACAATCCAACCCGTCCATACTCCAACTGCGTCCAAACCTCAGGTGAATTATGCCAAAAGAAATATCTCATCAAGTGGAATCAAACATAATCGACGTCACGTCGATCAGACGTCTGGTCCCTAAGTTATAAGTGTTTTATTAACGAGGGACCGGTTCGATTCATGTTTGATCCAACCCGGTTGTACTTCAAATAACACTGTTTAACCAAACTGGCCACACAATTGTGAACAATATGGAAAAACACACGATATGGACTAACCATTGGTCTAAAACAGATAGCTGGTGAAAAAGTTGCATTTCACCGCAAAATGTGTGAACCGGGCCTCGTGGGTCCCATGCCTCGACCTCGACTTAAATATCCAAAATTGTTCTTGAAACATCTGTCTCAATTCCAGGGTCGTAACATCGCAGACGGTTCGTCATTCCAACACCGTATGAGATAGATATGTACGATACAAGATCCTGTAATAATAATATTATTATTTTTATTCGGTGTTTCGTGGGCCCGAGCCACGAACCGTAATTTAGTATCCAAAATTAGACTTGAATCTACCATCTTAAAGACAGGTTCACGTCGCCACTGATGGCCATTTAATCAGACGTCGCATGCAGGATTTATGGTGAGTCAAAGATTTAATAATAATAGTAAATATATTATTTTCCGAGCGCTTTGAGTACCTGATCCGAAAACCCAAAAAAGACATCCAATATTGGACTCAGAAATTTCGTCTCGAAGTCAGGGTTGCACTGCCACTAACGGTTCATGAAACCGAGGTCGCAGGAAGAAGATACCTTTAAAATACGGTTTTCCCAACAAAAAATTATAATAACATTATTAGATTATTATTATGTTTAATTTAATTTTACCTATTAACTTATCACACCCAAACATTCCACGCACAAATCCTTTCGCGCGTTAATTTAAGCATAAAAAAACATCAAAAAATTATTCCAGGCACACCGGGCTTCAGAATTAGGTGCCGTCAGAAACTGCGGACTCATAAAATTCCATAGAATTTAAGAAAAAAAATTTCCTTGAAATTTACGGGTCTTTACATATTCTCCCACAACTCCTTTTACTATAACTATCCTACCACACTATGAATTTCCTCACTATCTACACCACTACAACCCTTAATCTATTCTCTCTTTTTATGTCCCATGCCACCCTATACTCTACCCATGGCCCCCATACTATTGATTCCATAATATCCTTTCAACTTTATGTCAGTACTCATTCCCCTTCTTAGGGAATGTTTTATTCTCATTTATTTAATCCTCAAGGGGTAGTCATAAAAACACTATTATTGGAATAATTTTTAATGAATTCAAGGTATATACAAAAAATATTTGTATCCTACTACTCATTAACATGATTATTTTCTTTATATGATAAGCCATGCATAAATATTTTAAGGTTTATAATGGAGTGTTTTATTTTAAATTTGGGATTTTTGGATTTTGGATATGTGCATATTTAGAAATTGAATGATGTTCAGCAAGTTTTTGAATTCAAACATAAAAAATTATATTTAATATAGGTTCTGAGGATCCCCTCAAATGTTTTGGTATAATTTTTAAATTTTATATAGTCAATAAAGGTTATTATATTTTCATATATAATTATATATGTATTAGTTATATAGATGTGTTTTAATCCTTTATCAAGTTAAACTTTTACTATTATTAGTTAGTAATTAAATTTATTTTATAAATATAGTTTTTAAATGTATCATATTTTAAATATTAAATAAATTAAAACAATTATATAACATTTGTTTAGTTTTTCAATAAGTAAAAAATTTATTGATGCATTGAGTCATATTGTGCACAATAATATGTGTATAGATCAATCTATTACTAGTTTTAATATAGGGTATGGGTGAGATCTAAATTAATTAATTTTTCTTGAATAATTAAAGAGAAATAATATTCCTCATTTAATTAGATTTTGGTTTTTTGGTTTTTTGGTTTTTTCTTTTTTTCTATATTTAATCTATTATATAAAATAATATCAATTGTATATGTTAGTAAAATATATATAATTCAAATATAAATATTTTTAAATTTAAAATTTATTTCTAAAATAAATATTGGTTTAATATATAATAGTATAATATATATAATTAAAAAAATCTTTTATTACTCATTATATATATATATATATGTGGTTTTTTAGTCAACTAGTCATATTTTTTGTTTTCTTTAATAAATTTGATTTTGTTTATTTTTTTTCAATGAAATTTAGTCCTATCTGTTCTATCATATGATTATAGATTGGGTTAATTTTTTATTTTTAAAAAAATTAATACTAAATAAGGAACAATTTATTTCATAATATGAATTAGTGGTTATTTTTTATAATAACTGAAATAAATTGGTATATAATGTTATCATATTATTTTTATAATAATTATTTATAGATATATATAAATATAATTTAAATTTTAAGTATTATATATACTAATATTTACTTGGTTTTTTTCAATAGACACTCAATTTAACAAGTATTGTTCCCAAAAGTTAATTATTTATTATTCTAGAGATACTGATGTGAATTATATCTGAATTTAACTATAAAATAGATTCTATATTAAAAAAACTAAGGGGATTAATAAATTTATTAATTTCACTAATGGATATCAAAGTCATTTATTAGATATACATTTAGATAATTTATAATTGGATATATTTTGAAATGAAATATTATGATGTAACATTTATTTCTGAATATTTTATTGAAAAATAAAAAAATGGACACACCATAGGGATAAAAATGTCTCTTTTCACCTAGAACAAGGTGTTAAAATAAATGTTGTTCCAATAATAATTAATCAGATGAACACAATACTCAATGACAGGATATATTAGACTCTGCATAAAGTGGTGACATTACAAATGATGAAATTAGATTGAGTAATCCTTATTCTAGTATATTTAGTGAAGTATTGATGATTTTTTTAGTTCTTAGTGATGTGTGAATTTAATTATATCTTTAATTTTTTGGATTAAGTAAATTATATTTTATCATGTAGATGATATAAATTAATAACTACAACCACTGGAATGATACCACATTTTTTATATTTTTTTATTATTATAGAAGTCACTCCCAATTGGATTGAAGATTCATATGTTGTACTACTATGCTCAAACGTTGACAGATGATGTATCTTTCACATATCATACCATTGAGATAGGTCCCAAAAATTCTATTTTATTTTTAAATTATATTTTTTATATCCATATGTGTACTATTTGTAACTCATATAGGTGGAAGTAAAATGAGTTAAATCAAATTCATTAGATTATTATTAGTAAGGTATTGAATGATGTAAAAAATATTTTCTTGATGAAGATATGTTACTTACCACTGAGAATTAGGTTCATGATATTCTTTATGTCATATAAAATCTATAAATTAATGATCTTTCATACAAGGGAAAATAAGTAAAATAATAGTTTAACTTGTCTAAAAATTTACTTGACATAAAAATATTTTGATCAGAGACACTGTGACTTCTTCCATAATAGTCATAGTGTCTAACTGATATTGATAGTATATGGTTTCAACCTCTTTAGATACATGGTTGATATAAACCATATTACATGAAAAGTGGTGTTGGTTTCATACAATCTTCCTTAATTTTTATCTATTAAAAATCCATTTTAATTAAATTTAACTCTTATTAAAGGACCAAGAAACCCTAGTGATAAATTTTATGCTCATATGTAATCAATGATTAATGAGCTATAATAATTTTGGGATGAAGGTGTGATGAATTTTAACTCTAGAGGTAATGAAATACATAGATAATGGAACAATTTTTCACAGAAAATTAATGACTTCTATGTGTATAATGATTTAACATGTTGGAGTAGAAAAGTGAAATTTTATTGTTCTTATTATAAAAAAATAAGAAATCAATATTGATTAAGAACTCAGAATGAAGGAATAAATTTTCCTTGATGCTTTATTTCTCCACTACATAAGTATATAAAATATAAAGTGTCATTGGATAAGAACACGGAACATGGGCCAACACAAAAAAAAACATGATATGGGTTCAACTTTTATCAATTATTTAACAATAAATCATGCACACTATTTATGATTTATAGTATTTTCATTCTCTTTTATTAAAATTAATTTCTAGTAAAAATTAGTAGTTCAAACACAATTGGAAGAAGAGAATAAATTTATTTAAATTTGCATATGATTGAGATTACATTTTAATTCATAATATATATTTGGTTAAAATTGATAAAACATGTGTTCAAAAATATATTATGTAATATTTTTCATGTTAAAAGGTATTTGAACATAAATTTCATGGAATGGAATAATTTTCAAGAAATAATATTAAAAATAAATTATAATAATTTTTTTATGAAGGTAATAAGTATTACATTCTAATCGCATATTATAAATTGATTAAAACATAAAATTATTCATTTATTTCCATTTTAAATATGTTCAAGGTGCCCAATGGATATAGTCTTAATATTTATAAACACATGAATGTGTCAAGATGATATTATAACAATTAAAAGGATATTAAAATAAAACTTTACTTAAATAGTTAATTTTAATTATAGTTTTTTATTTTTTTTAGATACCTATGTAATTGAGCCATTTTATTTAATTTTATAATTTATTCATAAAAATATATTAAATAAATCATCACAGAAGTTATTTGAAAAATATTTATGACATGATTGTTCTCACATCGCATCATTTAGAGAAAATATTTCCTCATGGTTTAATTTAATAGTTCACTTGGTCATAAATTTAACTAGTGAAATAGTTATTAATGGTTATATATGATAATATGTGATGAATCCAATTATGTGAGACAAAGATAAATTGAAATGGTATGTCCATAATGTTGATAGATTTTTTAAAAAAGTTATAAAAGAAATAGATCCCTATTAATTTTAGAAATTGGAAATGGATCTGTAACACCCCAAGCATCCACGGTATGCTTCTCTTTTAATAATACAGTAGCATGTGTTGTACACAACTTTGAGTTCTAACACACCACAACCAATCAAACTAGCCGTTATGAATAGTAATAACCACTTTTTGAAATTTTTTAAATTTTATCTTTCAAAATGGACTTCATTTTTGGGTTTGGAATTTTGAAATTAGCTTACGGTGAATTTTTGGTACTTTTTTGATAACTTTCATATTTTGATGAATAGTGAAAATTACTAAATTTTAATTAAAAACAAAATTTTTAATCGAAATAATTAATAGTGGTAAATTATGAATTTTAATGGTTTATAAGTATAATTAGATTATATTTTTTCATTTAATACAATGTAAGTCATTATAAGTAATTTCAAATTTAAATTTGACATAAACAAATGTTAATCTTTTGCTAGTTATTATTTCATAAAAACACGCTTTTTATTTTGACAATGGGAATTAATTTTAAATTAATTTCTATAAGTTATATATTTTGAATTTAGATAAATGGATTCCATAATTTGGAATCATGAGGTCTAAATTGTGTAAGTAGGTAACTTTTATTTTTAGACATTTTGAATAATTACTTCGGTAAATATTTTATTTACCATAGTTAAAGGGGTAAATCCAGTAAATAAAGTTAAACAAAAATATTATAATAATATTAAATTGACCTAACACATGTCTTAACCGTATTGGATGAAACATGTCTAATCATGGTCATATTTTGGTCGATTTTGGGACACCATGGAGCCACATGTAAGTGATAATGACAATTTATATTAATTACGTTAAAGTAAATACAAAAATGACATAAGCATATATCTCTTAGTAAAACAATTTTTACATAGGTTTGTACATGTTATCTCTTCGACTATAAATATTCATTAGAAAAATAAAAATATTTCATACATAATGGTATTTTATTTATTATTTTTATACTTTGAATAATTAAATTTATTTATGACACAATGATGATGTAGTATTTTCTTTATTAATGAAAGAATCAAATAAATGGTATTATAAATGTTAAAATAAATATAATTAGAAATTTTTTATTCCATCCACGAATTTTATATGTCAATATGGAATTTTAGGATTGATAAAATTTATTAATATTTAATTAATATAGTTTTTAGGACTTTAACAAAAAAACAATTATTAAATAGTGTGAAAATTGACATAAAATAGTTTTTAAAACAAATATTTTATTAATAATTGATATAATATTCTTAAAAATCTAAGGTTCAGCCAAATTACATATATAATGATATTTGTATCATTATTTAACCACTTTGGATTCACTTTGAAGTTTACAGTATGTTTATTAAACATATAATATAAAAATACAAAGAGACATGATAAATGTCAAACTATTTAACTAAGTGTTAAATCTAAAAGATAAGGTTAAAATAGTGACACAAACATGTCTAAAACCTATTTGTTGAGTGGTTTTTGACCCATCTCCACCTTATCCTTTAAATAATCCACTTTGGAGCCATTATAAACTGAAAATGATTTTATTATAAAATAACATTTCTAGCTTTTCTTAAGGTACCCCTACTACTCTTATAAAAGGGAACTCCCCCTTCTCTCTAATTCACACCATCAAAGCTATTTATCTCGGAAAACCCATGACTTAATACCCTCTCAAATGTCCTCCCTTCATCCTATAGGCCTTAATTTATTCATAAATCTAACCTAATGATCCCTTTTGATCAAATCAGAAGGAAGAACCTGAAGAAGAGGTAAATATTTTATCACCTCTTTCAAGTTCATTTCTTCTTCAACTTCCTGTTTCATTGTTGTTTCCATTCTAAAATAATAACTCCAGTATCTTCTATATATTTTGATGTTATTATAAATATGGTACAACCATATTCATTTTTCTATACATCCTTTTAATGACATGTCACCATACGTGTGTACGTACGGCATACCGTCTCCACGTCATGGTGTAATTGTTATTCAATACATTATTATTTGGATGGGTATAATAATGTTGTGTAATTGATATAAATAATAAATATAAATGATAATTATTCTGTATATATGATATACCATCCAATTATATATTATTTTATTATCAAAAGTATGATATTGTCGCTCGTGCATACGTACGGATTACCGTCTACACGAACGCGATGAGATTCATTCCCCATCATATCCATTGAAGCCTAATTTTCATTATATGATTAAAAATAATGTTTAAAGACTTAATATCATTCTTAATATGAATATGATACATATTATTCATAAAAAACATTACTTACGTAACGAAGCATATAAAGTAAAACATATCAGTTAACACCCGAAACGACGATAATACTAAGATATTATTAACAAATCAATGTTAAAAGATCATATATGATATCATATTAATATATATTATTCTTTTATAATTTAATAACAATTATTTAACAATTATACAAGAGTTTAATCTACCCTCGACCAAGGAAAAGTACATGGTAAGGGTTAATTTCACAATCTCTTTATTATCCGATGTTGTTTTTATGTAAGTATCTACTTGGACCTCTTTATCATCCACATCCATGTTTCTTACAAATGTATTCCAAAAACATTGTTACTATTTACTATACTATGGGTTAAAGTCATTTATACCCTTGTTTGACTTTTTGTAAAATGGTTTGAAAGGAATCTTTTGGTCATTTTCCAAACAAGGTAATTTTAACCTTTTTGACAAAATTAAGGCAAGAATGTCTTTTTTTACTTATA
This sequence comes from Viscum album, assembly GCA_963277665.1. Classification (NCBI taxonomy): domain Eukaryota; kingdom Viridiplantae; phylum Streptophyta; class Magnoliopsida; order Santalales; family Viscaceae; genus Viscum; species Viscum album. The sequence goes on along the minus strand of OY728128.1, from coordinate 2,136,761,552 downwards.
CGGCTGGTGTGGCTATTTTCTGCTGTTATAACATCATTGAAGCTTCCCTTACAATATTATAAGAATATTTTCAAATATAAATGTTTTCTTTTATAATTACGTGAATTTTAAATGATTTCAAAATAGAAAGAAATATTTCCCTAAAAAGTTTTTGATTTCATCTATGTCAACATAATTTGATGGATTTTAACTTGTTTGAAGTTAATTTATTATGATAAAAAACATCCATATTTTATTGAATTTTTTTTGACATATTTGAATATGGATGTGTTATTTCATACCATTCATGGTTTATAGATAAAGTTTTGACATTTTTTATGCCAGTTTTAATACGAATGTTTATGTCATGTTTAAACCTTTTCATATGGGGAATGCATTGGACTTAGTAAGTGATGGGTGGAGCCCGCTATAGCTCCTCGGTGCATCGGTAGGTCTCATGAGACAAACTAGTTTCTTTGGACTAAGGCTTTGACAAAATCTTATTTGTAGTCTTGGAACAAGGCCTTGACTATGTGCTAATGGAAGTCTAGCATTATGCATTCCATTATTATAAAAGTGACTTTTGATATTGCATGTGATTATTTGACTAGTAGAATATCCATGTGAGTAAGTAAAATGGAATTATTTTTTTTATCTTTTCCATATTATTCTAAAATTCATGTTTAAAAGTCTTTTGTTTTAGTCTTATAAATTTCCTTAATTGTTTGTGCTTATTTATGAAAGTTTACGCTATATTGTTATCCTTACTAAGAATCTGAGCTCACCCCTTTCTATTTTTTATTTTTCCCATTATTCGAAGAATTATATTATAACTAAACTGTAGAGATAGTCTATGGGATCTCAGTTTTTTCCATGGAAAAAATGTTTTTATAGTTTTCCATTTTATGATGTAATGTGAACCTTATGAATGTATCTAGTACTTCCAAGGATACTAAACTAATCGATATTTTGAGACTTGATATTTTGTGATCATGCCAATGTTATGTAATAATGCACTTACTCTAGGTAACTAGGTTCAAGGTGTTATAGTTGGTATAAGAGTAAGATTAGTACAAACCTTGGAATCCAGGATTAGATAAACTCTAATTAGGGCACATTACCCTAAAATAGACTTTGAGGATTAGTATAGAATAACTTCCTAGAATTTTGGTATTGTAGAGATTTTGTGAGTTTTCCAAGTAATAAATTTGTGTCTGGGTACGAGCAAGTAGAGACGGCTCTGGCACAGATGTTCCAAGGGGTAAAACTTGAAAACAATGCTTTGAGCTAAACTCGAACGGGAACTGGTGCTTGACAATAGGCTTTGTTGCACTCTTGGTTACGACACTCCTAGGGGATATGCTTAGGATAATTATCATTCTCATTACAAAACATTATGAAGGGGTTATGAGTATATAATTCCTTAATGAAAATGTTATTATTATTATGTATTATATTCATAAATTGTTCAATTTATGTTAAGTATTTTGCATCTATAGAATTATGTATTTTGATTCATAAAATAATCTAGTTTATGCCATTGTATAGAAATAGAACATAGTGGAAGGAATGGAAACTATATCAATGAATGCACTCTATGTAGGGATTTCCCATATGCTCAAGATAATTATAGTGGGGCTGGTGATTCAACTGGTGCTGATCACCTAATCACCATACAAGGACAACTCACTCAAGTTATGAATAATAACCTTACCCGTATGGAGCACCCTGATCTACAACTTGGATGATCAATGTTATATATCTTCATGAGGCAACAACCACCAACATTCAATGGGAGTTAAAATACACTTGTAGCTAAGCAATGGATAAATTCCTTAGAGAAAATATTCCACACCTTGGAGAGTAGCGAAAGGGAAGAAGTTATCATGGTATTTTACCGCCTCACTGGAGATGTTGATCAATGGTGTCCATTGATTTAAAAAAACGGAAGATGATAATGTATCAGATATGTAATAGAGGGAGTTTAATGAAACTTTCTTAGAAAAATACTTTCCAAATGACCATCGAGTATATATGGAAAGAAAATTTCTGAGTCTGAGGCAAAAGGAGGATGAGAATGGAACAATGTATGAATCTAACTTTACAAGGTTATAAAGGCATGTTGTAGATTATATACATAACCCAAGAAGTAAGATTGATCATTTATTTGATGGGTTAAAATTGATTCTCTGTCATGAATTAGTCTCACAATCCTTCTCATCGTACGAAGATATTGTCTCATGTGATATCAATACAGAAAAATAATTCTCTATGTCTTACGACTTTAAACCAAAGAAAGAGAAGAAGAGATCTACTAAACACTCTGGAAATGGAAATAAGGGGAATAACGGAAAATTTGAATATCCATCCTTCACTAAATGGTGTAGGAAACACCTCGTTACATGCCTGAAAGGAAAAGGAGTTTATTTCAAGTGTGGTGAAAAGGCCACCAAGCCTGTGATTACAAGGGGAAGAAAGAGGTTGTCAATGTTGAATGCTACAATTATAGAGAAAGGGGGGATTATGAAAATGAATGTCCTAAGAATCAAAGGAAATTACCTTAGAAGAGGCCAAGGGATCAAGGACAAGCTTATGCGATCACTACTGCTGAGGTTGAAGCCTCGAAAGACGTGGTGGCAGGTAATTTAATGGTTTCCTCTAGCTTAGTCAATGCTTTATTTGATTCTGGATCATCGCATTGTTTCATATCTTCATAGTTTTCTAGAAAAATTAGATATTTTTAATTTGATTTAACAATGGAGTTGTTAGTAAAAACTCGTAAGGGGTGTATCATTGCTATAATATTTTGTGAATCAGTTCCCATTAGGGCATATAAATGTTCTTTATCTGCTGATCTCATCATCATAACCATTATTGAATGTGATATAATCCTCGATATGGATTTTCTTTCGAATCATGATGAAAAAATTTATTTTAATAAGAAGGTCGTAACTATTTTGATGAAGATGATAAATAACACCTTATCATTAGAGCAGAATCACCGCCACTTAATTATTATTTAGATCCACCCCCATTAGCTCAACTAAATTCAATTATTGGGAAGGAAGAGAATGAAATAATTGTGGGTGAGGAAAGAAATATTCAAATAGAGGATGTACCTATTGTGAAAGAGTATGTTGATATATTTCCAAAGGATTTACCTGGTCATCCTACAGAATAAGAAATTGAGTTTTCCATTGATTTAATTCTTGGATCAAGGCCCATATTAAAGACCGCTTATAGAATGGCCACTATGGAATTAGTGGAACTAAAGAAACAACTAGAGGGATTGAGTAATAAGGGGTTTATTCTCCCTAGTATTTCTCCATGGGGAGCCCCTATCATTTTTTTTAAGAATAAATATGGATCTATAAGGTTGTGCATTGACTATAGGGAGATCAATTCTATAACAATTAAGAACAAGTATCCCCTACCTCCCATTGATAATTTATTTTACCAACTTCAATGATCTCAATACTTTTCAAAGATTGACCTTCGATCTGGATATCATCAGTTGTGTGTGAAGAAGTAATACATTCTTAAAATATCATTTCGAACAAGGTATGGGCATTATGAGTTTACAATAATGCCTTTTGGATTGACTAATGCACCCTCTGTCTTCATGGATATAATGAATAGAGTTTTCATGGAATATCTTGATGACTTTATAGTGGTATTTATTGATGATATCTTGGTACACTCTAAAATCTACAAAGATCATGAAAATCACTTGCGCATTATCCTAAAGACTTTTAGAAGACATGAATTATATGGGAAGTTTAGCAAGTGTGAATTTGGGCTTTAGGATATTTCTTTTCATGGCCATATTGTCTCCAAGGATGGAATCTCTGTTGATCCTTCTATGACCTAGGTAATCCAAGAATGGACAGCACCGATGAGTATAACTGAAGTATGCAATTTTATTAGTTTAGTAGGTTATTATCGACATTTCGTCCATAATTTTGCCCGGTTGGCTAACCCATTAACAATGATCACACGAAAAGAGGTTAAATTTGTTTGGACAAAAGAGTGTGAAGAATTTTTTGAAGAATTGAAGAGAAGATTAGTCAATGATCCTATCTTGGCTCTACCATAAGGGAATGATGGGTTTTTTATTTATAGTGATTCATCAAATAAAGGACTTGGTTGTGTCCTTATGTAGAATGATAGAGTTATTGCCTATGCATCATGACAGCTGAAAATTCATGAGCAAAACTATCCTACTCATGATATTGAGTTAGTATCTGAAATCTTTTCTTTGAAAATATTGATACATTATAACTGTATTGAAATATGTGAGATATATACCGATAACAAGAGATTGAAGTATATTTTTTCACATAAATAACTCAACATGATGAAAATGATATGGCTTGAACTACTCAAGGATTATGATTGCACGATACACTACCACCCGGGAAAGGAAAATAAGGTGGAAGATGCTTTGAGCAGAAAAGATCATGGAGTTTTGAACAAGATTAGAGTTGAGTAGGATCCTATATACATGGATTTAGTAAATATGGATATGGGAATAACCATGGAAGGTGAAACATCAATGATTTTTCAAATGGTTGTCAAACCACCTTTACGAGAAAGGATAAAACGTTCTCAGGGTGATGATGATGAATTTCAAAAGAAGATTAAATCTGTTAACGATGGGTGATTTATTGACATCATATATGAAGATGGGATTTTGAAATTTGGGAAGAGACTTTGTGTTCCTAATATACCTGATCTGAAACAGAAATTATTAGATGATGCTCACAGCTCCAATTTCTCTATACACCCTGGGAGAACCAAAATGTATAGAGATTTGAAGGATTTTTTTTGGTGGGACAACATGAAGAGGGATATTTCTAATTTTGTGTCAAGATTTATGGTTTTTCAACAAGTGAAAGATGGAAGGTAAAATCCTGGAGGAATCATGCAACCTCTTCCCATACCTGAGTGGAAATGGGATAATATTACGATGGACATTGTCATGGGACTACCAAAGACTTCTAGAAGAAACGATGCAATATGGGTCATTGTTGATCATCTTACCAAGTCGGCCAATTTTATTTCTATAAGAGAATATTTACCACTTGAATGTCTAGAAAGACTATATATTAATGAAGTTGTGAGACTTCATGGAGTACCCTTGTTGATTGTTTCTGATATTGATCCAAATTTTACATCATGATTCTAGAGAGGTTTTTAGAAATCCCTTGATACTGAACTTCGTTTGAACACTGCCTACCACCCCAAAATTGATGGACAATTAGAACAGACTATTCAAACCTTAGAATAAATGTTTAGATCATGCTAACTTGACTTTCAAGGTATGTGGGATCAATATTGACCTCTGGTAGAATTTTCCTATAACAATAGCTTCCATTCAAGTATTCAGATGGCACCGTATGAAGCGCTATATGGAAAGAGATGACGCACACCAACTTTTTGGGATGATGTTCTTGAAATAAAACTTTTAGGCCTAGAACTTGTGGATGAAATGATGGAAAAGGTGAAGGTAATCTAAACCCACGTCAAAGTAGCTCAACGTAGGCAGAAGATCTATGCCGATAATCGAAGGAAGGATTTGGAATTTCCAGTAGGAGATCATGTTTTCTTGAAGGTATCTCCATGGAAGAGTGTTATACATTTTGGTAAGAAAGGAAAATTGAGTATCAGGTACATCGGACCTTTCTAAATTCTAGAATAAATTGGGGTTGTAGCTTACCATTTGGCAGTGTCGCCAAGTCTCTCCAAAGTTCACGATGTGTTCCACATATCACTGTTGAGAAAATACATGTCTGAACCAACACATGTACTCACCTATGAGGAATTAGAACTGGAAATCGATCTGACTTATTGTGAAGATCTTTTCAAGGTTCTTGATACAAGATAACAAGTGCTGAGAAACTGGACGACTCATCTGGTAAAATGTCTGTGGAGAAACAATAAGATGGAAGAGGCAACATGGGAACCCAAGGAAATTATGATGAAGAACCACCCGAGTGTTTTAATGCTGTAATATTCTATAAATTTAGAGGAATAAATTATTTGAAGGTGGGGATAATGTAACACCCCAAGCTTCCATGGTACGCTTCTCTTTGAATAATACAATAGTCTTTGTTGTACGCAACTTCGAGTTCTAACACACCACAACCAATCAAACTAGCTGTTATGAATAGTAATACCCACTTTTTGAAATTTTATAAATTTTATCATTCAAAATGGACTTCATTTTTGGATTTGAAATATTGAAATTGTCTTAGGGTGAATTTTTTTTACTTTTCTGATAACTTTCATATTTTGATGAATAGTGAAAATTACTATATTTTAATTAAAAACAACATTTTTAATTGAAATAATTAATAGTGATAAATTATGAATTTTAATGGATTGGAAGTATAATTAGATTATATTTTTATAATTTAATACAATTTAGGTCATTATAAGTTATTTCACATTTAAATTTGACATAAACAAGTGTCAATATTTTGATAGTTATTATTTCATAAAAACACGCTTTTTGTTTTGATAATGGAAATTAATTTTAAATTAATTTCTGCCACTTATGTGTTTTGAATTTAGAAAAATGGATTCCATATTTTGAATCAAGAGGTCCAAATTTTGTAAATAGTTTAGTTTTATTTTTAAACATTTTGAATAATTACTTCGGTAAACATTTTATTTACCATGTTTAAAAGGGTAAATCTAGTAAATATGGTTAAAAAATAATATTATAATAATATTAAATTACCTTAAAAAAATTCCTAACTCTATTTGATGATACATTTCCGACCATTGTAATCTATGGGTCGATTTTGGGACCCCATGGAACTACTTTTAAGTGATAATGACACTTTATATTAATTAAGTTAAAGTAAATACAAAAATAACATAAGCATATATCTTTTAGTAAAATAATTTTTACATAGGGTTATATATGTTATATCATTGACTATAAATATTAATTAATAAGGGAACTTATTTCATACATAATGTTATTTTATTTATAATTTTTAGACATTGAATAATTAAATTTATTTATGACACAATGATGATGCAGTACTTTCTTTATTAATGAAAGAATCAAATAAATGGAATTATAAATGTTCAAATAAATATAATTTGAAAGTTTTGATGCCATCCAAGAATTTTATATGTTAATATGAAATGTTATTAGTGATTAAATGAATTTATTTTGAATTAATAAAGTTTTTATGACTTTAACAAAAATCAATTATTAAATAGTGTCAAAATTGACATAAATGAGTTTTTAAAACAAATATTTTATTATTAATTGATATAATATTCCTAAAAATATAAGTTCAGGAAAAATGACTTATATAATGATATTTGTATCATTAATGAACCACTTGGGATTTTCTTGGAAGTTTATAGTATGTTTATTAACCATATAATATAAAAATACAAAGAGACATGGTAAATGTCAAACTAGTTAACTAAGAGTTTCTAAAAGATAAGGTTAATATAGTGACCCAAACCTATCTAAAACATATTGGTTGAGTGTTTTCGGCCCATACCCACCATATCCTTTAACTAATTCATTTTTTAGCCATTATAAACTGAAAATTATTTTATTATAAAATAATATTTCTCGCTTTTTTTAAGTTACCACTCACTACTCTTATAAAATAGACTCTCCCTTCTCTCTAATCCACACCTTCAATTCCATTTGGCTCAGAAAACCCCAAACTAAATACCCCTTAAAATGTCCTCCCTTCATCCTAGAGGCCTTGTTTACTCATAAAGACAACCTAAGGAGCCATTTTGATCAAATGAAAAGGAAGAATCCGAAGAAGAGGTAAATATATCATCACCTCTTTCAAGTTCCTTTCTTCCTCCACTTCCTCTTTATTTGTTGTTTCCATTATAAAATAATAACTCCAGTATCTTCTATATACTGTGATTTTATTTTACCCAGAAATCCTAGCAAGATGTAGAACCCCTGACCATTTATTATAATAAAAGAAAAGAACATGAAACAAGTATTGCAAACCCAACACATTCACTGCAAATCCTCAAAATCACACCCATCACCACCTCCATGATAAACAGACTCTTCCTTAGTCGCCATTTCCTACACCAAACTCTCATAGTGCTTCATAACCATAGCATACTTCCTCCTCAGGTTCAACTGCTCCAGCTCAAGAAACTCATTTGGAGATTGCATACTTCTGACAGTAGATCTGGTAGGCATCAACTTTGTCAAATGGTAGTAATCCTTCTTCATCCTTCCTTGTGTAGAGGCAATCACCCTGTCCTGGATCACCAGCATCGCCTTGTTACCCACTTGGAAAATCTCACTGTATGATGGCCTAATCATGTCCCCATGATTCTCCTTATCACTGTCAGTAAGATTCCCCCATTTTCCATGGTACTTCATCTCTTGATACTTCACTACTTGGTTTCTCTCAAGCTGGCCATTCATATCAATCATGGCCAAACAGTGAGGTTGTTCCACCATTGTATGTTCAGAATCAATCTCACCTTTACACTTTACTGCATCCTCCTTTATCTCATTCTGTAGGCTGCCACTGCAACATAAAGGAGGCATCTCATCCCCAGTTGTTGTGCCTAACTCTTGAAAACAATTCCTCGTGGGTACGGTGATCATCACACCACTAGTAGCATTACTCGGACCACTGCAGCTGCCAACAAGATCCGTAATTTTGTTATCCTTACATCCATCATACTTCAACTTCTCCATAGTAGGATAAAACCTCTACATGTGATCCATCTCAGAAATCAAAACAGACCCATGCTTTCCCTTACACACAATGCCACTGCTACTCCCCTTCCTCCGATCATTCGCACCAGCATCAGACCGACTAATTTGAACATGGAATTCTTTCTTCGGCACAACAGAGGCCTCAGTCCCCTGTTGAAGGTCTGCAGTCGTGTGTTCATCCGAAGGGAATTCCATAGCACCACCATCAGCACCCTTGGAATCAGATTCCTTCAAGTCAGTCCCCCTATTCAGGTCCTTCCTGAGCCGCGTGAACACAGTAGACACCAACGGGTTTGAAGGAGAACTCGTGGATGTGTCAACAGAAAATGTGCCCTGAGGACCCAGATTTCTTGTCGCAGCATCAACCATAGCAGATCTCATGTTCTCTGTGAATGAGCTCAGTTCTGGTGGCCTCCTGCTCTGTATTCCAGCATGACATCTTGAACAGGAATGGCCCAATCTCTTGCAGCTTGAGAAATAATTAACCCAGGATTCATAGATAACAGATTACTTCCATTGAAATTCCTCCCCGAATGAGATCCAAACCCATTCCATTGGTGGTCTAGAAACGTCAACCTCAACACAGCATTGGGGATTAATTGGGTGACTCTGGGTAGACATACGCACATCGGAGCATAAGAAACAACCTATCAGGTTCACAAGCATACAAACAATCGCTGGATTTTGAAAGGGTAAAGTAAAATTGGGGAGACTTACCCAAATCATAATGGAAGTAGGGTCCCGGTTTATACAGTATTGAATCATCCACCGAACTAGAAAAAATTTACAACTGTTGCAGCGTCGAGGAGCGCTGGACCAAGCATGAACCAGGTCTTCATTGAAGGCAAATTGGATCATTAAATGATGATTATCAAGGTGACCAACCACTGCTCAATCCCGCAAGTCCCATTTTGAAACGACGAACCATTCAAAGTCATCAATAGATGGCCTTCGCGAGTTGAAACAAGCCACCAGGGTCAGATCAAGGTGCTTCATCGCTTTAGGGAACTCTGACACAGAGATCGGATGATGAGGATGTCCAAGATGTAGATCAGGCACCATTGGATTTAAGGCGATTGACGGAAAATCTGGAAGATATTTAGGGTTAGTAAAAGGAAAAAAGGGAATCTGGGGCTTCAACGGAAGCAGAACCAGATCATCCTCGCCCCTCCCGCCGCCGGGAAGGGGGGGAACGCATCATTCAGCATACTCTAGGGTTTCCGCATTGCGAGCTCTGAGCAGTGAGATGGCATGATCTACTGTGATGTTATTATAAATATGGTACAACCATATTCATTATTCTATACATCCTTTGAATGACATTTCACCATACATGCGTACATACGGCTTACCGACTCCACATCATGGTGTAATTGTTATTCAATACATTATTATTTGGATGGGTATAATAATGATGTGTAATTTATGTAAATAATAAATATAACATGATAATTATTTAATATATATATATATGATATACCATCCAATTATATATTATTTTAATATCAAAGAAATGATATTGTCGCTCGTGCGTGCGTACGGATTACCGCCTCCACGAACGCGATGAGATTCATTCCCCAACATATCCATTCAAGACTAATTTTCATTAGATAATTAAAAATATTGTTTATAGACTTAATATCTTTCTGAATATGAATATGGTACATTATATCCATAATAAACCTTACTTATGTAACAAAGCATATAAAGTAAAACTAATTAGTTAACACCTGAAATGATAATAATACAAAGTTATTATTAACAAAGAAATGTTAAAAGATAATATGTGATATCATATTAATATATATGTCTCTAGTATAATTTAATAAAAATTATTTCACCATTATACAGGAGTTTAACCTACCCTCGACCAAGGAATAGTACAAGGTAAGGGTTAATTTCACAATCTCTTTATTATCTGAGGTTGTTTTTATTTTAGTATCTAATGGGACCTCTTTATCATCCACATCCATGTTTCTTAAAAATTTATTCCAAAACATTTTTACTCTTTACTAGACGATGGGTTAAAGTCATTTATACCCTTGTTTTACTTTTTGTAAAATGTATTGAAAGGAATATTTTGGTCGTTTTCCAAACAATGTACTTTTAACCTTTTAGACAAAATTAAGGTAAGAATGTCTTTTTTTAACTTATATGGCAGGTGCGGTTATTTTTCGCTGTTATAACATCATCTAAGCTTCCCTTACAAGCTTATAAGAATATTTTCAAATATAAATGTATTCTTTTATAATTATGTGAATTTTATATGATTTCAAAATATATAGAGATATTTCTCTAAAAATGTTTTTATTTCATCTATTTCAACATACATTGATGGATTTTAAGTTGTTTGATGTTGATTTATTATGATAAAAAACTTCCATATTGTATTGAAAGTTGTGTGATATGTTTTAATGTGGATGTGTTATTTCATACTATTCATATTTTATGGATAATGTATTGATATTTCGTATTCCAACTTTAATATGAATGTTTATGTTATGTTTAAACCTTTTCATATGGGGAATGAATTGGACTTAGTAAGTGACAGGTGGATCCCACTATAGCTCCTCGATGCATCGGTAGGTCTCATGAGACAAACTAGTTTCTTAGCACAAGGCCTCGAAAAAATATTATTTGTAGTCTTGGAACAAGGCCTTGACTATGTGGTAATGAAAGTATGGCATTATTCTTTCCATCATTATGAAAGTGGCTATTGATATTGCATCTTATTTTTCAACTATTATAATATCCATGTGAGTAAGTAAATGGCATTATTTTATTTTTGTCTTTGCCATATTATGCTGAAGTTAATTTTTAAGATCCTTTTGTTTTAGTCTTATACATTGCCTTAAATGTGTATGCTTATTTATGAATGTTTCTGCAATATTGTTATCCTTACTGAGCATCTGAGTTGACCCCTTTATATGTTTTATTTTTCCAAGGATGCGAAAAAGTATATTATGAATGAATTGTAGGGATAGTCTATGGGATATCAGTGTTGTCCATGGAAACAATTTTGTTTTCGTATTCCATTTTATGATGTAATTTGAACCTTAGGAATGTATATAGTACTTCCAAATCTACTAAACTAATCGGTCTTTCGAGACTTGATCTTTTGTGATCATTCCAATGTTATGTAATAATGCACTGACTCTGTGTAACTAGGGTTGGTGATCCCCTTATAATTGGCCTCCTTTAATTTGGTCATTGAGGGGGGGATAGGGGTGAGTATTACCTATAAGATTAGGCTCACACTTATTCATAAATAATTAGCTTTATCATTCATCATCCTCTAATTATAGTTTATAATTTTACTGGTATTTATTAGGATTTTATCCATTTAATCAAGAAAGAATATTTTTAGTGTTTTCTATTTTTAATAATGAATGAATTTCTATACGCATTTTAACACATAGTAATAATTCTCTATGGCCATTGTTTTTACCCCTTCTCATTTGGGATTTTTTCATGTTACATTATGTGTTTATTTATTTTCACATATGTAACTTTATTTTTATCTCACAATTATTGGTACATGAAATGGGAAATAATTTTCTATCCTGATAAGTGGTATCATAGCCGAGATATGGCTCAATGTGGTTCTAAACTGATGGAATTTATATATAGAGATGAAATTCAACATCAAAAATTTCATTTAGAATTATTTTCCATTATGGGAAATAAACGTCCTAGTTGTGTTGAAAAAAGATAATTTCCTACTTGTGATTAGAGAAAAACATGTGGGTGTGATGGATGAAAAATAGAACAACATATAGAGGAATTCTATTTCCAACATCCAATTTGAATTTTTTGTTGTGTTCCCATCATTAATTTTATAGAAAAAGGTAGTGAAGAAAATTTGGGACACTATTATGAATCAATATGAGGCCAAGTTACTACAAAAAAAATATTCCTGAGGAGAAAATTATATACTATTTGAATAGTGGAGTGATCATCATTTAACAACATCAATACCCTTAATATATTTTTATATCAACTTATATAATTGGGAAATAAAATTTTGGATACTGAAAATAGATAAATTATATTCCAATATTTTTGGATTTTCATGATCAACTCATTATCAAAACCACCAACAATATTCTAACAAATATTTTTCTCTTAATTTTTTTATAGTTGTTATTCATGAAGGATAAATTTTGTGGAAGAATAAAAACGATATATAGAAAACATCACACCATTTAGAGACTCTGACAATGAAAAAAGGAAGAATTATAGAGCATTGTTCTGGTGTTAACCCAAAATCATGTCCAAAATAAATCAAGGAGAATGAAGAAAATTATCACATGATACAATTTTAGAAAGAAAGATTGTATCAAGAAGGAATATTGGAAATATAATAGTGGTGGAAATAATTCTCAATGAGAAATGGATATTACCTATAGAAATACAAACATACTAGTTAGGGATGTAGTGATGAATTTAGTTATGAATGTTGGCTATAGGAAGCATCTCAATAATACATATATAATCAACTAAAGATAATCATGGAACATAAAATTTCAAAGGAAAAGGTTTCACCATTTTGAACCTATCCTATAATAAATTTTTTACATATGGATTGAACTCACTTTTAAGATCCAAGGAATCGGTACCATCATATTACATATACATGATGATATAGTTTGAACTATCCAAAACATATGCCATGTTAGGGTTTAAAATAAGAACATGTTTTCTTTAGGAAAATTTGATGATATCAGATGCATAACTTGCATTGAGAAAGGAGTGATGAAAATTTTAATGGGTACTCTAATAGTGATGAGTGAGGAGAAGATCCAAATAACCTATATATGGTTATGGGTACATAATACAAGGAGGTAGATATAGATACCGCATTGAACACCTCAATAGAATAATTATTTATATTATGGCATCGAAATCTTGGCCATATGTTTGAACTAGGCCAGAAGATTCTAGTAGATCACAGGTTTCTACCTAGGAAGATAAAGTTATATTTACTTGGAAAACCCATGTAATATAAGGATATGTCCTTAAAAAATTACATAATATTGAATTAATTGAATAATTCACATTGAGGATCTTTTTAGGTTTATATTTTTAGAGATTTTGGTCATAACATATAAATTTCATCTCAAATATTACAATGTAGACACTTCTACTCAATATCCATTTTTTCATAAAATAAAAACTCTTTAAAAAATGAGTCATGTCTAGTTCCATGTTTTAGACGTCATGAATTTTCCTTGATTCTATCCTCGACCCTATTCCACTTTATGTCATGTGAAAAACATTTCAAAAACATGGGATGAGAATAAAAAGACCAGTAAGGGATACACAAAGAAGGAAAACTGTTAGTTTTTCAAAAACAACAAGTAAACCATGAATACCTTATCATAAGTAGTACTTTTTACCTCTATTAAGTAGTAAATACTCTTCACTGAATAAAAGATCATTTCTTACCCTTTTGTAACCAAAATATTACCATAAAACCCATATAAAGAACACATAACATATAAAGGAAACATGGGACATAAACATTCTTAAATAGAATAACCATTCGATCGACTTCCACACATATCACTAAATGGAATAGCCATACGGATGACTTATATACCCAATGCATTGGAGGATATAATGTAACCACCCATCCTGTTTTATCATGACACCACCCGTCATTTGGTTTATCACGTAACCACCCGTCAAATTTTCAAGTATTATTATAAAATCATAACACACAAAACCACTATAAATGAATGATAACATTTCTATATTTAAATAACAAAATATCATTTAAATATATTGACATAAATAAAATCCTTTATCAAAAACATTTTCAATACCAAAATATGCAAAATAGTATGTGGTATTTATTTTCTTTTTAAAAACATTTCGGCTTATTAAGGAAGCCAAAGATCAAATAATACTCGCAGCAGCGAAAAAGGTCATTGTCACCTCTTACGTTAAAACATTTTTTTGTCATTTAGTAAAAAACGTCATATAAAAAATATTTCATTTGAATGAAATGAACATTCAAAGGTGTTTATATAGTGTATAAAAGTAATTCATGTATTAAAACAAAATATGCATCAATGAAAGGAGATAGAGACAAAGTCCCTTACCTCCTGTCCGACTTGACCTGTTCGTTCTTTAATTTCCTGAATAATAAAGTAATATTAATTTATACTTTATTAAGAAACTTTTTTTAATTTTATTATTCCGTTTATATCACTTATTACCATGTTATAAACATTATGTAATCATTTAAGTTAATAACGGTCATTTTGTCGATATTTGGTACTTGAGTCAAAAATGAACTTCTTATAATTACATGTTGTTCATGTGGTCAAACGTTTATTATATCCAGAATGATATTCGTGATTTTGGTATCATATATATAATATATATTCATTATATATATGTATTTAAAACAGTACATAAAATTTATAGATTAGAAATGAAATGCATCATTCAAGAAGACGGTAAGTTGTATGTACGCATGAACGCTACATTCATTTTTATATCGTATTTAATGGAATAAAAACATAATGATAAATAGATATATTATAATTATATTATAGTATCATATATAATATCATTAACTCCATCCTTTATATGTACCACGAATGGTATGAAAAAGTCATATCACTTTGATGGGGTGGTAGTCCTCATTTCCTCAAATTAAATTATCGCGTTTACCCATAACAGAAACCATAAAGGTATGCTATAAATGAAAAATACATAATCATAAAGAGAAAATGAACATAATATATATCATATATAAATATAGTTCCATCTTAATGGTCCCCATGAGAGGCGGTAGGAGATAATTGAACAATCATCATTTCGTGAGGCGTTAGTTTGCCATCCACAGAAACAGTATGTTCTTCACCTGTTAGATGGATGTCTGTGTAATTGTAGTTCGAATACTTCTCATAACAACATCATAGTATATTTGAGATACTGGTTTTTCTATAAAATTGTAAAGACCCATAAAATTCAAGGGAAATTTTTTTCTTAATTTTCTTTGGGATTTTACAAGAACGCGGTTTCTGATGGCACTTGATTTTGAGGCCCGGTGTGCCCGGAATTTCTATCTGAAGTTTAGCTCGGGTACGTTCAGTGAACGAATGAGCGGGATTTTCTAACTTTTGAACTGGTGCTCCGAATCGAATTCTGAGGGAACTGATGGATTCACAGCACTGGTAATTGCTCAGGAACACCTTTTCTGGGGTTGCGGTTACACGAGAGAAGTTGTTAAAAATTGTCGAAGTTAAAATAAAAATTGAGCTACAATTTTTATTTTTACTTAGTTAAAACCTTTGGGTGGACCTTGGGTAACCACCCAACTTCCCATGAGAGGTTATGAGGGAGGTGGGGCCCAAACAAACCCCACCCCTTCATATTCCCTAAACTCCTATAACTCTCATTTTAAATGACATGAATTAATTAAGTGATTTAATTCAAAATTTCAAATTCAAATTCTTAAGACTTGAGTAATAAAATAAGACTAGACTCTTATTTTATTATAGTGGGGTTTTTTTGTATTGAGACTTTGGGGAGAAAAGGATAAAGCTCCTGAAGTTCTTCTTCCTCGACGAAGAACGCGAAGAACGCGAGGAACGCCGACCTCCGACGAAGGTCAACAAGAATGTCGGATCCTCGGAGATTGACGACGCGACGCGACGATCCTCCTTCCGCGACGCCTTCTACCACGATGTGCTTTTCCATGACGAACCTCCGTTCAAACTATGCTCGAGGTAAGGGATTTTATTGTTGTTGATATTCGTGATTTTCTTACGTCGACGTTACTCATTCAATTGGACCACTTGTTATCGATTAATGGGAGGGGGTCGGACCGCACAAACACGGCCGACCCTCCTCCCTTATTTCTTGTGTTGTTATGGTTCAAAGGAAAGTGACACGGTGTCGTCGCACTGTACATGAACGAGCGGCAAGGATGTGTGGCGTCGTCGAGCCGCGCAATTGAAAATTGAACCAAGCCGCGGTGCCGTCGCGCAGCTCTGGAAAAACCCGAAGACACCACGGTCGGAGCGGGGCCGCGGCGGAGGGGCGCGACGCCATCGCGCCACACCGAACGGGTCAAAGCCGCGGCGGAGCAGGGACCGGCGGCCGGTTCCGGGCCGTCGGCGTCAGAGCAGGGGGACCGGCCAGCACCGGTCTCGTGGCGGCAACAGCCGGCCAGCCGGAGCGGGCCGGTCGGTCCGAGGAAGAGACGGGGGTTACGACCCCTGGCTGGCCAAAAAAGAGTGGCCCCCACATGGGGCCGCGGTTAAAAAAAGCAAGGCGCACCCCCCCCCCCTCGCACCTCAATGCTCGGCCATTTGGGCCGAGCCTCCTGGTCAGCGCGCTGATCCGCGCCCAAGCCGGGCCGGGCCGCGCCCTAGCGGGCCGGACCCAGACCCGGTTCAGGCCAACCCAGAGGGTATCGGGCCGGGTCGGACCGGGCCCGAACCCCCTAATACCGGACCCCTCATGGTCTATTACCCATAACATGGGCTGCGGACCTCGGATCGACGCACCGTCAGCTTCGATGTGATCCTTGGATCGAGACGGTCGTTTCGGTTTATTACACTCAAGGTTTTGGAGTACATTGGGTTCAGCTGGGTCGGTTCGTACACAAAACCAACTGGGCCCTCGGAGCGGAAACGCTTATAACATGAGCTCTGGACGTCCGATTGACATGTCGTCGACTTTGTTAGGTTCATCTTAGTGAGACGATCCTTTTGGATTACTCCGCTCGATGTTTCGACGCAGTTGGAGTATGGTCAGGTTGGTTTTGACTTCAAAACCAACCGGGCCCCTAGGATGAAAAAGCCAATAACTCTCAGACCGGGCGTCCGATTGACGCGTCGTCTGTGACGTTGAGTTCTTGTTTACGATATGGAACTTTTTGATACATCAACTCCAGACTTCATGTCAGTTGATGTATCAGCCCCTCGGCTCGTGGAGCGGACCCTCCCGAATGAGCTTGCTGTGTGCGGGAACCCTAGAGCTAGCTGTGACTGTGGCGACGATGAGGACTGTACAGAAATCCTCCGTGGATTCGACGACGTCGACTACAGAACTCAGTGATCCTACGTGGATCAGTTATACCGATCCTGTGTGGGTCAGATCCTGTGTGGGTCAGCGCTCAACGGTCCTGTATGGGCCAGCGCCTACAGATCCTGTGTGGGTCCGATCCTGTGTGGTTCATTGTGGGGGTTAGTTACCTATAGATCCTTTGTGGTTCATTGCGTGGGTTAGTACCTATCGATCAGGTGCTGGTCTGATAGCTTAGTTGAATCCGTGGCTACATCTGATCATCTCTATCATCTTACGAAGAAGTATACCTGTGTGAGCCGAATCTTGACTTTCAATCCTTATCTTTGATAAGATTGACTTGATATCCTGTGTGGATTACGTTATTCTTCCCTATGTGGATTGGGTTGTGATTTCCTATGTGGACTGGGTTGTACTTGAGCTCGGATGTTGGAGCCGAACGAGAATTGAAGACTTAGGTATATATATGGGCATATACCTAAGTAATGTCGGATGTTACTTCGTGATTGTTTCATTCCATTGTGGATTATCCTTTGTGGATTCTGGGAGACCTTCGGGGGTCTCGGGGTCCCAACTGAGTAGCTTATACTCACCCTGCACGGGCTATGCCCGCACTACGTTTTGTTGGTTGCAGACGACAGACAGTGTTGATCGTGGTTGAGGCACGAGGAGCAGGTCGGTACCCGGAGGTGGACCACTGGGCGGGGCATACTCGGAGTGGACGGCTGGACCCGAGGAGATGTGGAGGCTATCTATACCCACCCTTGAGGTAGGACTTCCAATGGATGGCTCGAGGCTACAGCTTTACTTTTCTTTTGTCGTACTCCCTTTTTCAGTTGTACTTTACTTTCAGTTTGGGTTTGTATTCTGGCCCACTTACTTTTCCGCACTACTATTGTACCCAGTTTTTACTTAGTGTTTACTTCTGCTTGCTAGCTCTGTGGGTTTGTTTACTTTACAAAGGTAGTGTCTTCCCTTTTACAGGGAGTTACGCCTTGGTGCCAGTCGCCAGCCCCTGGCCTATGAAGGCGGTCTTGGGGTAGTCACGACACGGGCCCCGAGGACGGGTCGTGAAAAATTGGTATAAGAGGAGTTCGGTTCTACCATAGAACTCAGGACTCTGATATGTTTCTATGTGAATCACTAGTGTTGAGAGTATTGAGTGTGGTTATCCGTCCAGGGAGTCCAGTGTTGGTGCGGTGGCCGACGTATCCGTACACCATGACCCAGACTTCTGATTTCCAACTTAATGCACGAAAACATTGATTGCATGTGTGTTTCAAGTTTTCTTTGTGATTACTTTATGTCAGCTCACCAGGTATAATTTTTTACCATGGAACACCTATTTCTTTTCAGGATGGCCCCACGACGGCAGCCAGCGAGGGTTCCGAGCGTTGTGTGTGACGACAACCCACCGAGCGACGAGGCCTCGGTACAGGGCCCTTTGAGAGCAGAGGCAGCGGCGGGACCTCTACCCGCCGAGCCGCCGATGCTACCAGCACCATCCACTGACGATGAACATCGCCTTGGTGCACTGCACGAGTTTCAGCATCAGTGACCGCCTAGGTTCCGCGGGGAGACGGACCCTCAGGCAGCCGAGGATTGGCTGGAGGCAGTTGTACGAGTTTTCAGGTTAGTGAGGACACCAGCAGACCTCATGGTGATCCTCGCAGCGAGCCTCCTCCACGCGGCAGTAGGAAGTTGGTGGATATTGATGCTCTTGGTGCATGACGAGGCATCACTCCTCTGGACGGAATTTGAGAGCCTCTTCCACTCGGAGTTCGTCCCAGCCACCCTCCGTGCGGTGCGCATCCAGGAGCTTCCACAGCTGCGGCAACGCAGCTTGACGGTCGCTCAATACTCGACGAGATTTACCGATCTCTCACGCTATTCGACG
The DNA here is from genome assembly GCA_963277665.1 of Viscum album. Lineage (NCBI taxonomy): Eukaryota > Viridiplantae > Streptophyta > Magnoliopsida > Santalales > Viscaceae > Viscum > Viscum album. The sequence continues at coordinate 2,136,741,888 of OY728128.1, read as the reverse complement.
GACATGGTACGAGACCCATTCTTCCAGGCCCGAACCTTTGAGCAGGGATTGGGGCATGAGATCAGGGCATGGCTGATCTCCCTCGGCATTCCGACACAGACAGGGGTACTGGAGCGAGCCCTTCTGATCGAGAGCTTCCTTGCTGAGCCTACATTAGCAGAGAGACCTACCGCAGGGCAGTACGGAGCAGAGTCTTCTACAGCAGGCAGTCGATGGATGACTCATGGGTCCAGGTAGACCAGACCCTCAGGAAGACGACCTCAGGATACTGGCTCGGAGGTGCGGGGCACACGCAGTAGAACCAGTCTTACGAGTGGAAGACAGTGCTATGCATGCGGTGGGTAGGGCCATTTGGCTCGTGACTGACCAACCCTCCATGTAGAGGGGCAGAAGACGGTTGAGGAACCACCCAGGAAGAGGAAGAGTTTCGGCCGTGGCGGTCCGCAGGGAGCAGGCGGACGAGGTCGAGGAGTTGGTCAAGCGGTAGGTGGTGGACGACATTTTAAGGCTCTACCACCACCACCCCCAGGAGGTCCACCCCAACCACAGGGGAGAGCACAGCTTCAAGCAGCTGAAGCTTACAATCATGTAGCTCCAGAAGTGGGTGAACAAGTGCGGGACTAGCTCCAGCCATAGAGGCCCTTGACCATAATGCCTCTAGATTCGTTGTTTGTGTTGCCTTGTGTCCTTGTACTTTGAGTTGAAGTAATAAAAGACACTTGAAATGGTGACGATTGATTTCTTCTCTTTTGTATGTTAATACTATGAGGTTCTAGTTATAAACTGTTGACATGACCCTCACATATGAGATTCCTATAGGAGGAGACCCAGTGACTACACACTGATGCCGACAGTGTGACTCAACCCTTGGTGATGAGAGTAATAGTTGGATCTCTTGGTAGCATCGTCGAGGCCTTACGACATCATCCATGGCATGAATTAACTAATCATGATGGGATTGACTGTATTAGGCAAAGAACGTGGTTCATACAGGGGATGAGACCAGATTTCCCTTTTCGGAAAAGGAGAAATCTTTGAAGCTTTGCAGAATGTTAAGGAGGAAGGGGAAACCCTTTGTGTGGTCAGACAGATGTCAGTAGAGCTTCCAGGAGCTGAGACAGAGATTGACCAGTGCACCAATCATGAGGCTACCAGAGGAGGGAGTTGGGTACATAGTTTACTGTGATGCATCAAGGACCAGACTCGGATGTGTCCTGATGTAGGAGCGGGTGGTGAACGCCTACAGATCACGTCAGTTGAGGTAACATGAGAAGAACTACACTACCCATGACCTGGAGTTAGCAGCAGTGGTCTTCGCTCTGAATATGTGGTGACACTATCTGATGGGCGAGTGCTTTACAGTCTATTCTGACCATCAGAGTCTCAGGTACATCTTCTCATAGAAGGACCTGAACCTGAGATAGTGGTGATGGTTCGAATTCCTCCAGGACTATGACTTTGAGATGGTCTATACTCCTGGAAAGGGGAACGTAGTAGACGATGATCTCAGCAGGAGGACGGGCATTCAGCTACTTGGGGAGGCGATAGAGCAGCTAGTCGCTTTGCAGATAGCCTTCGTGGATAGCGATGGAGCAGCCTTTCTTCAGTCACTCACAGTCACTCCTCCACTACTTCAGCGGGTCACAGAGGCACAGCGTGGGGACGCCGACTGTGAGACGCGGCGTGCGCAGATATCCTCAGGATAGGAACCTAATGGTTTCTCTTTAGGAGGAGAGCACGACTTCCTTTTCAGAGGACATACCTTGGTACCAGTTGCTTTACAGGAGGAGGTGCTGAGAGAGTTTCACACTTCCCCTTTAACGGTACATCCTGGAGTAGAGAAGATGTACCAGGATCTCAGATGACAGCACTGGTGGCCGGGTATGAAGAAGGTTGTGGAAGAGTTTGTTTCTCGATGCCTCACCTTCCAGTAGGTGAAGGTAGAGCACCAGGTACCAGCAGGCTTGGTACAACCCTTGGAGGTCCCGGAGTGGAAGTGGGATGGCATATCAATGGACTTCGTGACTGGACTTCCACACACTTCCAGAGGTCACGACTCCATTTGGGTGACTGTCGACCGACTCACCAAGTCGGCTCACTTCTTACCCCTCAGAGAGCAGGGCTCAGTGGAGATCTTGGGACGTCTCTACGTTCAAAAGATTGTACGGCTTCATGGTGTTCCATCATCCATCGTCTCCGATCGAGATTCTTTCTTTATTATAATCATATTTATTTCCCTATAATAAATTCATAACCTCATAGATTCATATTTATTCTTAAAAAAAGAAAAGGGGATCCCCATGGTGAAACACCGGGGAATATAAATCCCTTATTACATAAATATTAAATTTTATCTTGAATTACACTAATTCTATAGTCTTCATTCTATAGGGAGTATTTGAAATTATTCTTTCATAATGGAATAAATCACTGGAAAACTTAAATTCACGCTCTTGTGGATTTTCATGTAATTCCTATGGAAATACATAAATGTATTATTGTTCAATAGGTACACCCTCAATTTTAATATTACCTATTCCATATATAGGTTTCGTTTTATATTATTCCCCATTAATCTCAATCTGACGTGCTATTGGATGTGGATCTAGACAATAATTGGATGATAAATCCACCCCTATAAAGATAATTAATTATATATCTTTATCATGAATCATAATTTTATTCTCTTTGAAATAAATTTTTGCATCATATTTTTAAATCTAGTACACACCAAATATTATATAAAAGGAATCCATTTTTATCATAATAAATTCTCCCAATAGGGAAAATTTATATTTCTTAATAGTAACTTCCCGAAACATCCTTATTACTGTGAGATTTAGACTAGGATGGTTAACTAACATCTCCCTTATTGAGGTGCTATAGAAATATTGAATTTTCAAGGAAAATATGGAATATATAAAGGATTTATAGGATAAAACATAAAATAAAAAATTAACTAATATTAAATATATAATTAAACTACCTACCACCATATATTTTGAAAATTCAACCTCACATATATTCATTGTATAATTTTGGCCTTCTACCCTTAACCAATTTTGTGGTAAGTTACCCTATTCATTGATACATTGGTCCAAATAATTCCATAATTCATTAAGGTTTTATAAATTTATAAGATTTTTATTTTTATTTATATTAAATTAATTATCTTTATGACACTTATATTTTTACTTTGAACAAACTCGCATGCCCTTCAATCATTTTCTAGGATGTTTCTTTCTAAAATTTTCACATTCTATAAATTGATTCACCTTATTCTTCTTCTTCGGTGTGTTCCATTTTAATTTTTTTCATATAATATCTTATTATCTTGATTCACCTTTAATAAATATAATCAATAAAAATTATTATTAGTTTTAATGGCATATAAAACATTTTTATCATATGGTGAAAATGTTTGAGAAATCAATTAATGTAAAAGACTTTTCTTAATCCCTTTAAATAAAATATTCAATCTTATATTCCTTATTAAATTAGTAATCCATAGTACATGAGTTTATTATTGTAGTGGTATTATCATATTCGATAAGATTTTCTTCTTCTTTTTTCTTTAATCTAAGAAAATTTCTCTTCATTTAAGTTTATTTCTCATGAGGAACATATTTATCAAATAATGTTACCTTAAAATCTCTCCATTCCATGTATTCAATTTCATTTTCCTCTGAAATATTCTAGATATATGACTACTAGTGATAAGAATATTCATTCCAGAAATATACTACACGTATAATATTTTCCCTTTTATCACATAAAAAGTATAAAAATATCTTTTTAGGGGGCATAATTCATTACACAGGTAGCACTGGATTACTAGTTCCACTAAATGATGGGGGATTCCATCACCTAAAATGATCCTATATAGGTGTATCATTACATGGAAAAATATGTTTCTCTATTTTAATAAGGTTAATAGTCATAATATCAGTTAGTTTCCCTAATATGGCCATGATATTATCATCTAAAACACCAATTGTATTATATTTCCAAGTAATAAAATTTCTATATTTCCCATGATTATTGATACACTTATTTATGTAATGTGCTATTTTTTAAAAACATCATATACTAAAATAGTTTACAACATTATGAATTGTTAATCATAATATGGAATTCTAAATATGGTATAAAACATAACATAAATTGAAATTTTATTCATTGTTAATAACAAAATCATAAAATTGATTTCTCTTGGGATATCTTTAAAAAATAAAAATGTTTTCAAGTTTTTCATAATTTTTTGTAATTAAAATGCAAATTTACTTAATCATATCCCATGGGAGTTTAAAACCATGTTCATAGTAAGGTAACACTCACTTTACACTTAAATTATATTCAATATATACTTGAACAACTCTTTTCAGGTTTATTACCCCTTGATGCATCTATACCAAAACCACTTCTATATGTAGTATTTATATAAGGAATCATTGGTAATAAAAATAACATAATATCTACCTTACTGAAAATTTAATAAAATTATCCTATTTTGAGATTTATAATCAAATTATATCAATATGTTATATTACCTAATCTATCTTTCCCTGAACCTATTTCTCAAGGTTTCTATTAAACATCATATGGTACCAACTATAAAAACCCCAACTCCAATAGAAAAAATTTTGTGTCTACTTTATTACATTAGCATAGATATGAGGGGTATAATCCAGGATAAAAAAATAAATTTAATAGTATTTGAGAAATAAATATGTACATGATTCACATTTTAAATTGGTAATGTAATATAAAACATTACAAAATCAAATGCTTTACATCCTTGAAACTCATTCAATGATTTCAGATTTATATCCTGGGTAAAGGAATCAAAATAAGGGTGGTATCAAATGATAGATAAGGGTGAGTAAAATGAAATATATTATTGGTAAGTGATGCATAATCAATATTTAAATGTAAATAAATGAAACCAAAATTTATTTAATAAATAACATGATCATGAAATAAATCCATAGACAATATCAATACAAAAACATTTCATGGATAATAATAACTACATTTTCAATTAATAAAATTAATAATATGTTTCATCATTATCTTAGACATCACGATATTTATATCATCAAGATCTTATAACAAGATATTTTAATTGATGTGTAGGTATACACCAAAAATCAATTTAATTTGGATAAATGATTTGTCTCATAAGACTTAATGGTGAATTGAAAGGATATCTATAACCTAGCCCCACCAATAACTTTATGTCCAATATATTCCTTATATATTTAATTTTATATTAAATTCATAAACAATATTCTTTATCAATAAATAACTTTATTGACTAAAAAATAAATATTTCTCAATATTTTCCCCAGTAAATCAAATAAATTTTTTATAAATAACTATATGAAAAAAAATTCATACATTTTAGGAAATAATCATATCCATGATAAAAATAATATAGATATTTGGTATAAATTTAATGTAAAATGTTCACAAAAATATAGACATGGATGAAAAATATATTTTATTAAAAGAAAAATAAAATCATTTTTTAAATTTCTTTTCTTGATTCATGTTCTTAAAGAGAGTAAAAGTTGGAATAAAAAATGAGATTGTAAAATAAATCATTACCGATTTCATACATTTTAAATTATAACTCCTTGAAATAATAAACATGAATTGAAATTTTAATAATAATTAATAAATAGTAATTCATGTTACATATATTTAAGTCTAATTATATATAACACATAAAAGTAAATTTGTGTATAATATTATAAATGTATCAATAAAATAGAAATTGAGATGAAATATCTTACCTTATGCTTCCATTTCAGTGAAATTTTTTTAACCTCATATATAATGGTTTTAAATATTTTATTAATTTATAATATATCTATATTTATATTTATAATACCATATATTATCCTCATATAAAATCTTATCACCCATTTTCTAAAAATATTTCATTATTACCGTTGTTTCGGGTTTTAACTGCTTCGTTTCCTCATCCATGTTTTGTTATGAATGTTTTGGTTCTTGTACATACTATATATTTATATCATATTAAAATTTTTATTAAGGGTATAAATATATTATTCATTAATTATATACTTTTTATGAATTAGTCCAGAAATTCGTACATGGAAAATGAATCACTACGCTTCTTGGAGATGGTAGGTTGTATGTATGCATGAGTGACATTATCATTTACTTAATGGGTGAAAGAGTAAAAAGTGGATGATATATTAATTTTATAGATTAAAAATTATTTTATAATTATAATATATATATATATATAATTATTTCTATCATTCTGACTATCCATGTGAGTCAATGATGGAAACAAATTATATCAGTTTACGAGGCGGTAGTTCTTCATACACATGAGTGATGGTTTTGTTTCACATTTAATGGAGAAGGATATGGATAAATATTATTCCAAAAAAATGATAATATCTAATTATATATTAGATAATAGTATTATTATATTGTAATTATTAACGAATAATTTATTGCGGTAAAAGAATAAGTAAAAGAGAAAGATCTTGGTGACGATGATTACATTTCCATAGAAAAACTTCATTTGGATATCTTATTACGAACCCTATGGTTATTATTTTGTAAATAATAGGATCTATAAAACATGTATAATTATTTTTGGGAGAAATTTTGTGGGTTTAATCAAGATAAAACTATTAAGAAGTGTGAATAATTTAGGGGAGGAGGTGCCTGTTTAAAATTGAGGTGAGTGGCACACTTGTAATATTTTAAGGTTTCAAAAAAACATCATTTAAATTTCTTGGAAAAAAGATCCTTTATGGATCATATTTTAATCTGATAATGTTAATTTTGGAATAAAAACAACCAATGGGGTTTCATCAAGTTTTTATATCATTTTAACCAATTTCTTTTTAGGTTAACCCCCAATAAACACATTTTAACTTTGACCTTGGTAAAAACATTTTACTATTTTTTATATTCATTATGAAAAAAAATTAAAGTGTAATTATTAAAAAAAATTAGAAATGAAGATTCCATATATAAATTTTTTTTATAAAATTTATTTTATTGTAGTTTTATAATTGTATTTAAAAATAAACCTATAAATGTGTAGAAAAATAGTTTTTCATGATATTAAATTTTCAAGTATAAAATCATCTTACAGTAACTATATGACTAGTAATAATCATTATATAGATTTAAATTAAAATATTTTGATATATAATCTATATATATCAGTTATATAATTCATCATTATATTTTTTTTTAATTAATTAAAATTGAAAACAATATACTTTTTTCTAAAATAGTTTTATGAAAAAATATCAATTTTTACCTACAAATGATTTTATCATTATCTATAAAAAATTAATAATCAAAACATGGTAAATTATATATATTATAACAAATTATTATAAATGAAATTAGGAATAGTGATAAACTTCATTTTTAATTATTCATAAAATATTATTTCTAGGGGAAATTTTCAAAAAATCATTGTAGGATTATTTTTGAAAAAGAATGTTAAAAATAGATAATCAACCCATCAAATTAGTATTTCTTTGAAATAAAAGATTAAAATGATCATTATATTATATTTTATTAAAATATAATGTTTAATTTCTATAATTAAATATTGGGTGTTACACTCTAGTAGTAAGTATAACCTCGAATCTTGTGGTAGCCAAAGGATGGATTAATTCTCTTGAAAGAATATTCAAATTTTTGGATTATTGTGAAAATGAAATTTTATTTCTTTATATATATCATTTTGAAGGTTAATTCAAGAAGGGTATGTCATTATTTAATAATATGAATAAAAATTAAGGGATTGATTCCCTGGAGTGAATGATCTTTAAGGATATTTTTCATGAGAAATATTTTCCTAAGGTTGTTCGGTATATGATGAAACAGTAATTCCTGGAACATAAGAAAAAGGAGGATGAATTTTTTTCCATATAAAAATCCAAATTTACAATATTTTCTTGTTATACAAAAGATGTCATTCTTGTTCATTATAATAAAATTTTAAATTTTCACACATTATTGGATCCAAGTTTGGAAATATCTTTAGTCACTCATGAATTTAAAATATATGAGAAAGTTGTGCATTTTACTTAGAAGGTCAATATGGAATTTTTTTAATTTTACAATAAAAAATATTATAATTATTTTGGGTGGAAATAAATGGAAAATAATCCATTGAGGAAATAAAAAGCTAAGAGGTCTAAATTTCACTCTTGTGATAAGTGTGGTAAGAATAATCTTAGGGATAGTCTTATGAAATATGAAAAGAGTTATCAATGCATAATGTCAGAAATTTTCCTCATGATTGCCAGGAGAAGAATCATGGTAATGGCTAGAAAAATTATGTTAAGAAATATATTATATGATTTAAAATAAATTTCATAGGTTATTCTTTAGATGCATGTACGTTAAAAATCATGAAATATGGGAATCATCAAGACCATAAGAAGAATGGTGTGGAATTATTATTTGAGACTTATTTGGGAAATTCAAGATCCTTAAATAAATTTTTAATAGGTTCATTACATATTTACTCATATTATTCCAATATATTTCTTGATTTTGGACCAACACATTCTTTTATTTAAGATTAATTTACTAGAAAATGGAAACAATAACTCATGAAAATGAGAAATATATTTTATTAACAACTCATAGTGGAAGTATTAAAGAAACAATCATTTATATGAATTTTTCTATGATTATTTATGGTGTGGTTTTTTCTAAAAAACTTATTATCTTTACCATAGTTGAGTTTTATGTTATCTTTTGTATGTATTTGATTTCATTTTATCATGTTAAGATAGATTACAGAGATGAATAAGTTATATTAATTTTTTAGTGTGACACTGAATGTGTATATATTAATGATTTAATAATTATGTTTCTATATAGACAAGATGTAAAAATTATTAATGGTTGTAGTGATAATTATATTTATAATTTTATTAAAAATATGTAACATATTCATATTAGTGATGTTTCAGTAGAAAATAAATATATGAATGTGTTTTGTAATTGTTTTCTTGGTGTAGTTCCTGATTGGGAGGTTGAGTAAATTCTTAACATTGTTCTATAATATAAGACAATTTCCAAACCTCCTTATATAATAGGTCCATTAATGTTATTGAAATTGAAAAATCATTTAAAATAGTTTCTTGTTAAGGGTTTTATTCATCCTAACACTTCACCTTGGGGTTCTCTAGTTTTGTTTGTTAAAAAGTGGGATTGTTCCATGAGACTTTAAATTTATTATAGAGATCTCCAAAAAATTAATATTATGAATAAGTATTAGTTTTATCACTCACAAAAAAAATATTTTTATTCATTGTTCCCTAAAACTGAGGGGGTGGTGAAAATTAAGGTCATCAACACATAAAATGAGGTTATAATCATGTGGTATAGACCTGGTACATTAGTTTAAGATAATACTTTCACTAGAGAGCTCTATACTATCTAGGATTCCATCCACAAAGTTACCTTCCCACCAAGTATTAATAACTCCCATGCCCTGTTAAATAATTATCATGCACTTCTTGATGTGTTAGACCAGGTCCCATAGAATGGTAATATTGTTTCAAAGAAAACCAACCAAAATTTTATAGTGAGACACCATTATATAGATATTGATGTTGTAAAGCCTTACAAATAAAATTTCAATGTACATTTCCATTTCTTTCTAACTAATGTAATTTCTAGATCCATTATTAGTGCGGAAACCACATATTATTGAACCCCTATAATCTTGCACCAAACCACCTCCTCTCACATTTCCAAGAACACAATATCCAACAATATTCATCTTCTGTTCAGTACTGGATGGATTCCATTTAACCCACCACCCAGGAATGGACATTCACATCTGTATTTGAATAAGGAATTACATAGAAGTATCCCGCTCAAGGAAATCAATGACCCACCCACCCAACCTAGGATAAGTTCTCTAAGATTATATACAAGTGATTTCACATGAACATGAATGTATACATGAGAGCAGAAACTTCCTTATCTAACTTTATTTCATGCCTCCCATAATTATTAGCATGCTAATGTGAACACCATTACCTAAACTTTAATTTCATTATCATGCTTTCCATCCCCTTAATACCAAACAGTTATAAATTCCAAAAGAGGCTCTCTTTTCACCATAATCCTCTTTCTCTGGATGACATTCTCCAAGATGGCACTATCCCATTATCCTTTGACGAAAATGTTCCAAGTCAATTCCAAGCATGGTGATTCACAACAGAGTCAGTGTAAGGAAAGGTAAATACCTTTATTTTGAATATTCTCATCCATGGTAATGGATTTGTTTCTCAGCCTACAAGCTATAAATCTCTTCTTCACTGGTATCTCTATAAACCATAACATGATCACCCACACATCAGTCTTATGTTATACATGTTTATAAGTATTTATTTCCTTATATAGATTACATATTCAATCAAATTTAGGGGATATATAATTTTTCAAAGATTGATCTCTATTTCATATAGAATCAGTTGAAATTAAAGGAGTAAGATATTATAAACATGAAATTTTATAATATATATGGTAATTATGAGTTTTTTGTTAGTCCTTTTAGGTTAACTAATGCACAAACTATATTCATGGATCTTATAAATAGGGGCTTTCATGATTTTTTGGATAAATTTTTGGTTATGTTTATTGATGATATTATGTTATATTATAAAATTATTGACTATACTGAAAACATATAAGTATTTTTCTTCAAACCATGAAAGAAAATATTTTATATGGAAAATTAATTAAATATGAATTTTTGTTACAGTAGATTTATTTCAATGGGAATATTTTTTCTAAAGATGGAATAATTTTTTATCTTTCTAAAACCATAGTTGTGGAAGTGTGGAAAATACTTAAAATATTCACTAAAATTCATAGTTATATTTTTAGGTTATTACAAATGGTTTTTTGAAAACATTGCTTGGTTATACATCCCACTAACTATGTTAACTCAAAAAGAAGTTAAATTCATCTAGAAAAAAATGTGTGAAAATTTTTTCTAGTAATTTAAAAGAATATTGGTTAATTCACAAGTGTCGTCCTGGCCATTGAGAAATGTAAAGTTTTTTATTTATAGGTATACTTCATTAAAAGTATTTTGTTCTGTTTCAATGAAAAATTATCTGGTAATTTCACATACATTGCGCCAATTAAAAAATCAAGATTATAATTATCCAATGAATGTCCTAGAGCTCGAAGAAATTTTTTTTATTTAAAAATTTAATGGAATATTCTATATGGGTATAAATGTGAAATATATATATATATATCATAAAATTTTAAAGTATAAATTTTCTAAGAAATAGTAGAACATGAGATAGAGAAGATGGTTAGAAATGATAAAGGATTATGATTGCATGATCCAATATTATCTAGGTAATTATAACAAGGTATTTTATGATTTAAGTTAAAGGAATAATGCATCATTAATTAATATTTGTTTGAATATGTTATTATGTTTAATTTCTTTATGAATTTTGGATTGGAAGTTCTGCATGTAGAAACCCCTTCTCTTTTCACATAGGTATAAGTGTTATCATCCTTATATGAAATAATTAAGAATGCTTGGAAGTAATATCATCATTTTCAAAGAAAGGTATAATTGGTTAAGGAAAGAAAATTTTCTAACATTAATGTGTAAAAAAGAAGGTTTTGTTAGATTTGGAAGGAGGTTAAGAGTTCCAAGTGCTTTTTAGTTGGTGAGGGAATTGTTAAGTGCAGAAAAAAACTCTCTATTATTTTCATCCTATTAGTATTAATATATATATAAACCTTTATGAATATTATTGGTGGGGAGGAATAAAATAATATATTTAAAATTTGACAATGATATATTTTACTTATTAGTATGTAAAATAAGAATAAAAACTACCAAAGGGAATGATTCAGCCTTTTCTAGTTCTTAAATGGAAATTGGAGAATATTTACATGGATTTAATGGTCGGATTAGAAAATACATCTCAATATAATAATTTTATTTCGGTTATTATTGATCATTTGATTAAATCATTAATTTTTATACATATTAAAGATAATATGGCTTTAGATTATCTTGTTATACATTATGTTAAGAATATTCTCTGGACATATAGTGTTCCTCTCTCTATTGTATCTAACTATGATAATATATCTACATCATATTTTTTGAAATGACTTCAAATGTTGATGGGTACTTAGTTAAATTTCATCACATCTTTTCATTCACAATAAGATAGACATTAAAATTCCGTGATTCAATCATTAAAATAGAATCATTGATCTTTCTCATTATATTCTAATGAAATTTGTGATTATCATAATTCAATTATTGAATTTTCTTATAATAACATTTTCATTAAAGTACAATGATGGTTCCATTTGAGGAATTACATGGAATTTATTGTCAGACTCCAGCATGTTGGGATAAATTTATTGAAATTTGTTGGGACCAAAATTGTTAGAAGATATGGTTTAAAATATAAAGATGATTCGGCACCATATAAGGGTGTCTCAAAGAATATAAAAAAGTATTGAATATAACTGAAGGATATATCTCTTTTTTGAGGTAAGATATCATTTTTTTTAAAGTGTCTCCATGGAAAAGTGTTATATATTTTGGAAGGAAAGGAAAATTCAGTCTATAATATGTTGGTCAAAATGAATTATTAAAAAAAATGTATCAGGTACATATTTAGTGGCCTTACCTCTGATTTTATATTAATTACATGATATATTTCATGTTTTATTATTAATTTAATATAAAGCTAATAAATTTTTTAATTTGAAACCATGAGTAATTTAGTTGGAAGAGACACTTTATTATGTAGAAAATCTAACATAGATAATAGATTATGGATAGTAGGTGTTACAAAATAAGGTAACTCACCAGGTTAATTTTATGTGAAAGAAATTCATGATTATGGAAGCAACAAGGGAACCTAGAAAGACTATGAGAAAAAATATCCATATCTGTTTTAAGTAATGAATAAAATTGTAAGAAAGCAACTTCATTAATGGGGGATAATGTGACACCCAATTAAATGCTAATAATAAATCAAATTCATATCTTATTAAAATTAGTGGATATATTTTATAGATTTAAATACCTAATAATAATTTTATATGGTTTTTTAAATTGAAGAATGAAAATGTTTTATTCTAACAAAATTGGTTACCATGAATTATTTGGTTTTATGTAAAAGTTAAATTTCTAAATTTTATAAATTTAATTTTATTAAAAATGAAATAATTATTGATACCACCATATTGAATATAGTTTTGGGTGATTTTTTGGAATATTTTTATAATGATGGATTTGGGGGTGAATAGTGAAAAATATCGATTTTTATAAAAATCATCATTTCATTTAAAATAATTAAAAAGAATCATTCTATTTTGTATTTATTTAATTTTATATTTATTACCATTTAATAAAAAAAATCCAATTAATTTCATATGAATTATCATCATTCTTTATTTTATTATAAAATCATTTTTTTCATAAAAACATGTTTTTTAAAAACTATTTTTCTTTGTATTTAACACAATTATAAAACAAGTAATTATAGATAATTCAAAAAATTGAATCTGGGAAATGGATTTATTAATTAGAATTAGTAATTTCATGTTTATTAATGAGGATAATTTCATGTTTTTCTAATAAATAGTAACTACTATAAACAATTGTCATAATGGTAAAGGTAAATTAATATAAAAACTTTGGGATAAGGTCACAAAATATCATATTAATTATTATTTAATTATTTAATTATAAAAAATATCACATTATCCTAGAATATTTATATATTTAGGTCAAATTTCCCATGAATAAGTCTTATATAATATTTTAAAACATTTAAAAAATTCAAGTGTTTCACTCCGTTTACTTATAAAAGAGAGCCTCTACACTTATCTTACTCACAATAAATTATTAATTTAGATAAACCAATATCTACAAAAATACCTTCCTAACATATATCCTCATTTCGTATAGTTATTGGTCTCAAAAACATTCCAACATAGAAGTCATAAGGTGTAATCAAAATTATGTTTTCTAAAGAATAGGTATAACTCATAACCAAGTGTTTTCATGTTTATTTATTATTCCAACTCCTTGAATTATTCTATAACCATGGAGATATGATAACCTAATTATCTTAAATTTACAAAAAAATTATTTTTTATAACAACCCATTTTCATCTCTTTTTCCATCCTATGGTAAATAAAAACATCATTCATGTGTATGTGTGGACTACCACCTCCACAAAGTGATGTATTTCCTTTTTCATCACTACCTCTCATTGATTGGTAAAATTATAGAAAAAATTATATGTATTATATTAATAAAATAATTATAAAACTTGAATATGACATATTTCTTACCTTCCTTTGATTCTATCCATTGGAAAATGATAATATCGCTCGTGCATACATCTATACTAACACCTCCATGAAGTGATCTAATTAGTTTATTTACCGCACATGGGTGGTAAAAAATATGAAACTAATTAATATATATTTCTTTTATAATACATTTATGATTCATGATAAGTAAAATATTATCTAATTTATTTCATTTCTATCCATTAGAAAAGTGAAAATATCACTAATCATTATGTGCAGACCACCGCCTCCATGAAATGAAATATTTCATTTTTCATGTCATCATTTCATGTATGTTTATAAAATTTCATTTTATATATAAAAATAATGATTATTTAATGACTATCATTCTTAATATGATGGTAAAATTTATTTTTATACTCTTTAAAGCCTACCAAAGTTGTTTAAGAATATGACATGAACATCCTCAAAACATCCAACATGAAATTAACTAACTTAGTGACTAAATAAAATGAATAAATTAATTAAATTAAATTTATAATAATAATTTAATGAAATTTAAAAAGGTTTATTATGTAATTATAAAACGTATATAACATTATTATTCAAAACTTTGAGATCATATGAAGCTATAAAGGAAATAATGTAAGGTATTTTATTTAAAACCTTATTTTATTATTTTCTTTTTATATGATTTTCCTCATTGTTAATGTTAATTTAAATGTTTCAAGGATATTATTATTTATATTTGAAACACTTTTAATTGTCATTTTAAACTAATTTTTTCTTTCTATATACAGTTTTAAAAAGTAATATTTTTATTTTTTTCTATATAATACACTTTGGAATCTTTTTACCAAAGTGTAAAACAATGTTTTTTAACATATATGGAAAGATAATATTTTCCTTATTTCATGTCCATTAATCATTAATAATATTGAACAATTACTTTTCATGGTTTTTCAAAGAAAAATTTCATTCCTTCTTCTTCTAGTAATTTACATTTTATTATTTTCCAAATAAGAAGAGTGTTTCGTATAATGTTTATATGAAACCCAAACATTATTCAGATTATGTGTTTAAAAGAATATTTTATGAGTTTTTGTGATATAAATGAATGACACTGTGAGTTTTATATATTTATTTGTCGTTTTATATTGTTCATGATAATGTGTGATCTTAATAAATATCTTCAATGAATTTTATAATTATTTCTTTCTTTGTGGAATATATATTGGTTTAACTATATATGTCATTCCATTTATAAGAGTGCTTGTAAGAATGATATAAATATGATGCACCAATACTTTCATTTTTTATCTATGCATGAAAATCAGGTTTCAGAGAATTATTTTTATTTCATAAGGTTTGTTAATGAGCTTATGTTTAAAGAAATGTATTTATCCCTTTAAAGGGTAAAATTATGTTTTATCAAGAAAATATTATCATGAGTGCCCGTGTTTTAAAAAAATATATCTTGATTATTGTATTTATTTATTATATATTATGAGATATTTAATTATTTATTTATAAAAAAACTATTTCTTAGGTAAGTAAATAATTATTTTATTTCATATTTTATAATGATATATGTAAATAAGATTATGGTTTTTCATGAATTTCAAAATAATATAATGGGTTTCATATCTTTTTTATCCTTTGCTAATATGTTTTTCACATACCATATTTTTAAATAGATTTCATAGGACTTAAGGATAAGGAGAAACTATATCAAGTTCTATCTTTCCACTTTGGAGATTTGACTTAAAATAAGGGAATTTTTTTAAATAAAACAATAAATTAAATTTGAGAATCTTATTTTGTAAAAAAACTATAAATTGAGTAGAAGTGTCCACTTTTTTTAATAGTGTGATATATAATATTTTTTACAAATGATATAATAATATAAATATAAATATCATAATAATTTAATAAAACAAAATAATTTCAATTAAATTCATATGTATGGGTTGTTTAAGGGATGGTTTATTACATTTACAATTTTATGAGAATTGTTTTGTGAGAAAGAAACATAATATGATGTTCAGGATTTCAATGGATAGAATAAATGAGATCATAGAGTTGATCTATTCTGATACTTGGAAAGAATTTTTTATATCCATAGGAGGTATATGGTACATTGTAACATTCATTTATGATTATTCTAGGAGGTGTTGGGTATACCCAATCAACTATAAGGTGGATGTTTTTTAAGTATCCAAAACATTAAAAGTGTGGAAGAATATTTAATCAAGAAAAGAAGGTTGAGTTTTTAGGACAGAAAATGATGGATAATATATAAGTGGGGATTTATATAATTTTTGTTAATGGGATGGAATCAAGAGATAGTTCATGGTGGAATAAAAAAATTTATAATACAGTGGTATATAAGATAAAAAATCATGTTTGATAGAATAAGGGTGATATGGACAATTGATGGCGTAATGAAGACGTTCTAGCTAGTGGTAGTAAATAACACTTGTTATGTGTTCAATAAATCTCCTTCAATGTATATGGATCAAAAAACACTGATAGAGATGTGGATAGGTAAACATGAGGAATATTATCAATTATATAATATTAGAAGTCCTATATATGAACTATTTAATGACCAGAAAAGATCGAAATTGGATTTTAGATATAGGAAATGTATTTTATTCAGATAAGAAGATGGTGTGAAGGGTTATTATCTCTGGGGCCCCATTTCTCAAAAACTTATCATCAAAATAGTATTCATTTTTTTATAAGAAAAGGTTCAAATAATGATAAATTTAGACTTCTGAAAATATAATATAGAAACTATAATAGTCAAGGCAGAAGATGAATCCATGGAAGAACAAGTTTCCTCTGAGGAATTATCATATCATGATGATCGTGTACTTATTGAGTATGGAAACTAATGGTCAAATCAAGTGAAAAGTTCAAAAATATAGAAATATGACTTTACCATCGAGATAAAAGTTGTGCACTTCTTATTGATGGAGGATGGAGAGACATAAACCCAAAGTCCAAACATATACTCATGGATTTTCCATAGAACAAGACTTGGGATATTGTTCCATTGCCTTATTTTAAGAAGGCCTTTAGGAAAAAATTGGGTCCTTTAGATCAAGTGATATAGAACAGACCAAGTGTAAAGATATTTTCTGAGATTAATAGTAAAAGGATATTCTCATAAAGAAGGTATTGGTTTTAATGAAATATTCTCTCTTGTTGTCATGTATATGACTATTTGGGTAGTCTTGGAAATTTTTTATATATATAGTTTACATTTAGAGAAGCTATATATGGAGAAAAATTTTATTCATGGTGATCTTGATTAAAAAATCTATATTTTAAATCTATAATGTTTTATAAAGTAAGGTAAAGAGAATATAGTTTGTGGGTTTAACAAATCTCTATATAGTCTGAAGGTGAGGTAGAGGTATTGGTATAAGAGGTTTTATTCATATATCATGACCCTAGGATATAAAAATTATCATTTAGATCTTTTTCATATTTCAATGGTTTATATGATAAATATCTTATCATCATTCTATTGAATTTGGATGGCATGTTGCATGTAGGACCCAAAAATGATTAGATCCAAGAAATAAAGAAGAATTTTTCTAGGTAGTTTGAATGAAATGACTTGGGACCAGTAGATAATACTCATTGGATTATAATTTACCAAGAGAAGAATAAGGGGAATATTATTTATCATAGATGAATTATATGAGGAATGTATTAAAGAACATAAATTTCCAAGATTATAATATAATATTTACAATTATAACTATTAATTTAATTTTATCCTATATGATGAGTCCTAGTGGTGAAGTAAATGGTATGGATATTTCTTGAGTACTGTATTCATCAGCAGTGGTGAGTTTTATGTTCACCATAGTTTGTACTATAATAGACATTGCACATGCAGTTGGAGTAGTTAGTCAGTACATATAGAATGAATCATGGGGGAATTGGAACATAGTGAAGAGGATCCTTAGATATATAAAGGATACCTCAAATCCAATATTATTTTATGGATGATCAGATTTCATTATTTGAGACTATGATGATTCATATTTTATAGTAGATTTTGATTGGTGGAAATTTACTAGTTGTTATGTGTTCACTTTTTCAAGAGGATCTATGAGATAAATTTACAATTTACAATTTGTTATATCGTTATCCCTAACTATGGTGGCATACATGGATGATACACAAGTGTGAAAAGAGGCAATATGGATTATAATTTTTTTGGAGGAGCTCAGGTATAGACCAAAGTAGGTTTTTATATTACATGCCAATCAGAGTGCCTTGGAAATTACAAATACCCCATATTTTGATTCCAAGAGGAAGAGAATTGGGGTAAAATATCACTTTGTTTGAGATATAGTGTATAAATTTTGTGTTATTATATAAAAATTTATACTAACGATAATTTTTTATATTTCATGATGAGCGTGATTGACTTTGATAAGTTTAAATGGTTTGGATCCTTAGGATTCCGCATAGATATGTCAACATCATGGTTTTCAATATGGAAAGGATATGAGGAATGTGGTTGGTAATGAATAAAAATTATAAGTTAGATAAATTTTTTTATACTTTTAAAAAATTAATAAAAATAAATCAATCCAATTTTAAATTGATAAAATGGAAATAAATCCCACATTAATTGGCCTCCTTTAATTTGATCTATGAGGGAGGTGGGAAAAGGGGGTATGGATTCCCTATAAATGAAGTATTTTCATTATCTAAAAAATAATAATTGGAATTCAGCATCTCCTGATTATAGTTTAGTATTTGAGTTTTAATAATTATTTGTTTCTTTATTTATTCTGGACAGAATATTTTGAGAGTTTTTTATTTAAAATAATGAGAGATATATTATACCCATTTTTATCCATGGTGATCATTATATATAACTTTAATTTTCTACCCATTTTCATTTGAGGGGTTCTCCACATTACATCTAGTTTTAGTTTAATTCTTCATTTTTCACTTTATTTTTAAATCATAATTTTTACTGCACTAAAGTAAAAATCATTTTCAATCCCAACACGTAACATAACTCATCTAAAATTATTGATTGATTATTATTTTTTTGATGAAAGAAGAAATTTCAGTTTTTCACAACATAAATATATTTAAATTCAATTAGATAATTAATTTCTCACTAATTAATAAAGGCCTAGTTAGAGAACGAACAATATTTGATAAGGACAAAAACAATTGTGTTCATTCTGGTCGATATGTGTTTCTCAAAACTCTATATGTTATTCCATTGATATGTTAAGTCATGTAGTTGATATATTATGTGACTTATTTACATATTTATATAATTTATCGTCTCTTATTATTTTTTATTTTGAGACACATATCACTAAGTTTAAATTATAAGGGGGACATGTTGCTAATTATTTAATCCAACAAGTTCCGTTCTACTTAATTCATGAGATTTTTAAGCCATGTGTATATATAGATATCATTGTTTTATTTTTTATTAAAATACATTGAATGTTTATTCTTTTCACCCCATTCTTCCCTTGACTTATATGAATTTTATATTTTAACAAGTTGTGTGAATTAAGTACACATGGGGTGACTAAAAATTTAATCAAGTGTTTGATAGTCCATTTTTTACTGCTTTTTGTAAACCATATTTTGATGTTAAATATTGTTTTCATGTTTTAGTGAATTCGGTAATATAAAATATCTTTACTTATTTTTTATCAATTGATACAAGCTATTACTAGGATATTTTGAAGTATAAAATTGAAGTTATTTATGGTTAGGGATTATAACATATATTTTTACTAAGTTAATGGGTTTATCTTATTAATGGAATGAATGATTAAATTTTTATTTTATGTTGAAAATATTAGCAATATGTTATAAAAATATATTTGAGTAATAACTGATCCCTTTATATTGGATTTTCAAGTATAATAGGTTCAAATTATTAGAATTTATTCAAACATGATTGTTGTGGTAGAATTGTCTAAAGGGGGGTGTTTTTTTAAATTGAATGAGAGGATCGTAATAGTTTAGGAATTCTTAAGTAAACTAGAGTTCGGACCACTGTAGTTATATTATTATAATATATACAATGTTAAAGGGATACCATTAAACAATATATGGTGTGTTTTCATGATTAATCGATGATTACCTATATTCTTTTCAATAATACTTATAATATGTAAAAAAACTAAAATATTTATGAAATATTTAATAAAATGTTACTTTAATTAACTTTAATTAACTTTTATAAACGCATGGATGTCATAGGGATATTAATTTAGTGTTGTTGATATGTATGGTTTAATTTTTATATTAATTTACTATATTTTCCTGTATATTTGTTCTCTTATAAGTATTGGCGTTTTAATAAGTAATGTATTATTCTATAAAAAATTGTGAATTTTTGTTAATCATGATATGGTGCATATTATAGAAGATATATTGGGTTTAATAGAGGGTTTTGTGATTAAAAATATGATATCCAACTATTTATTTTATTTGATGTCACATTTCATCAATATAAAGACGGGGTTAGTGGATAGATTTTTTAGTTGGTAAATATGACATGAGACTCCCATAGATTCCCCCAAATAACTCATGGTTGGATATTATTATTTCAGGAAATGATGGATAGATTGTGGAGGGATATTTTGGTATAATGAAAATATAAATTGTTAGGATATTCTGTATATTTATATTATAGGCAGTGAAAATTTTTTAATAGAATAATTTAATATCATATCATAATGAGTTATGGATGTTAGGTATCACAAAACTACAAATATTATTAGATTATTATAGTGGAAGGGTGGATAAATATCACTAGTAACCATTGGTGTGTGTCCTATACATCTTACAGTAAATCCTTTTCGGAATTATTCTCCACTAGTATCATAATTTGGTTGAATACTAGTTAAGTGACGTAGATTTTCTGAGACTTAAGTCTATTAATATTTAGACCAGATTAATATTTTATATTTCTACTAACTAAATAAATTGAATATAAACTATTTATGGTTATTATTCATATGATTGGTCATTATAAAAGATAGCGTCAAAATG
Source organism: Viscum album (assembly GCA_963277665.1). NCBI lineage: Eukaryota > Viridiplantae > Streptophyta > Magnoliopsida > Santalales > Viscaceae > Viscum > Viscum album. The sequence continues at coordinate 2,136,720,461 of OY728128.1, read as the reverse complement.
TGCCACTAACGAAGTGTCACATATTAGATGTGATATATGTTTAGAATTTATATTTTATTCTAATATTTAAAATATTATTGTATAATATGAATATAAATATACAATTTTTATTCAACCAATGTAGTTATTCTATCAAGATAAGTCCACTAATCTAATATTGGTGTGGGTGATGACCCTTCAGAAGGCTCATTTAGATGTTTACGTTGTCATAGTTGGTGAATATTTGTTAAAACATTGCATTTTTTGTTATATATAATATTTACAACTTTCCATTATATCATTATATATATTTAATAAGAAATTAAAGAGACTGAGTTTTAATAGATTCCAAATGATACATGACATGCTTTTCTATATAAAGATGATATATTTCAACATGTTATAGGACATGATGAACATGGTTATTTAATGATTTATGACATAGGTTTCCCATATTAAGAATTTGTGAGGGTAAAGGTGATATGAGTAAGTATATTTGTAGGGATATATATATATATAAAGGTATATCATATAATATGTTCTAAATGGTGTAATATGTATATTTGGATATGTAATAATAAAAATATTATAGGGATATATTTGATAATCAATTGATACATGTATTGGAAGTGTAAGTGAAACATTCTTGGTAGAGTTAAACACTCATTGAGGATTCCCATGTCTCAGAATCACAGTTAAAAAATAATAGAAATTAAATTTACACTAGATTTATGGTCAGTATTCATATAATATATAAATTGTATTTATTGTAGTTTCCATATGTAGCTAATAGGAAATGTTATTTATATATTTTTGAATATTTTATTATTTAATTATTCATTTAATAAAAATAATTAATTTTGGTTTTTCAGTTCTAAAAGTGATATTAATTTAAAAACATGGGTCAAATGGTTAAATTTTTTATAAAAATATTTAATGATGGGTTTTAAAGGGTCAAAACTTATTAAATTCGCTCAAATTTATATGAAATAATTATAAAATCATAAATAGTTAATTTTTAATATATAGGAATTATTATCACATCAATTTGAAATTTGGTGTATTCAAAATGACCAAAAATGAATTTTTTTGTTTTCAAATTTATTAAAACTACTGATATGGTAAATGCATTATTAAAAAAGGGATAATCATAAAAATCATAGAAAATTTATTTTAATTAATTTGTGGCATGGATAAATAGATATTAAGTTAATATTGCATGATTTATAATCTAACTAATGAAAAATAAACTTTTATATATTTAAAATTCTTTAAAAAAATCATAAAATGGTTAAAATGTAGAAGAAAACCTCTGATTTTCATAAAATCTTAATAAGATGACCATTTATTAATTTTTAATATGTAAGAATAAGATGTGAATCAAACCGAACTGTGGTGTTGTGTACATGATATATTATTAATTTTTATAGAATTAAAAGTATTCAAAAAAATATATCAAATCTTTAAAATAATAAAAATGACATTTCAAAAACATGAAATTAGAGTAAAGGATCGTTGAATAATTCATGGAATTTAGGAAAATATATAATTTTAATCTGATGTGAGGTATAGAAAGAATGATCAAATGTTTTTTTATATTTTAAATTTTTCATAAATGTATGTCAAATAGTCAAAACTAAGAAAAAGGTATTCTATTTTTATGATATATTAGTTTAGTGATCACTGATTAATTTTTAACATGTATGGATGAATATAAATTCAATTCGAAATAAAGGGAAGTTGGAATAACATAAATAGTTGTTTTAGATTAAAATGAGAGTAGAAAAAATTGATTTAGTCCAAATCGAACAAATGGAATTAGAATTTTATAAAATCATTATAAATTTATATTTTATCGATATTTTAAATTTTAGAATAGAAAAAATGTCAATCAAATGTTATGTTTGGTCTAAAACACTAAAAAAATTGCAAAAAAGGGTAAAAAAGAAATATGATAAAAATTATAAAAGGGAATTGGAGTGTTAATAAATCATATGAAATAGATATTCAAGAAACTTATGGAATGTAAGAATTGATGACAGATAAATCTATTTTATGGAGTGAATAGAACGACAAAAACATGCATCTCCATAAATTTAAGTCTTTAAAATCGTGTGTTAGGTTTCCAAAACATTGCAAACTGACCAAATATTATTGTGAAAGCTTATAAAAATGAACAGTGATTCATTTTTGAAATTTATAAATATGAATAACATTAATTTTATATGTGCAGTTGTATGAATGACTGAAAAATAAATTTATGATTAAAAATTGATTTAACAAAAGTTATATAATCGAATCTAAAAAATTTACCATGGTTTCTAATGAAATCATATAAAAACTATATTTGCTAAATTTATGACATTAACTAATATAGTACATATCAATATGACCATTTTCGTTTTTGAACTAAGAAAAAATAGCTTAAGAGTAAAATATTTTTAAAAATAAGTGATACATTCAAAATTTAGCATATGGCCATGGGTTTTCATGAAATAGATAGACATCAATAGTTGATCTATTTGCGAAATATAAGAAGAAAATACATGTCAATCTAATATGTGGTGTGCATGATATGACTGAACATGTTATTTTATAGATTTTTAAATCATTAAAAAATTGCATCATATGGTGAAAATTAAGAAAAATACATTGAATTTTCAGGAAATATTAAGGGAATAATGAATGATGGATTTTTCACATGTAGGATGAAATGAAATGTAAATATAATTTGCAGTATAACTTAAATGAGTAAAATTATTTGTAGATTAAAAGGTGATTATAAGAATGGGATATAGTCAAAACCATATAAATGGTCGTTGATTTTCATAAAATCATAAAAAAGGGTATTAAATTAATTTTTGACAGTTAAGAACAAACAAAACAAAAATCCAATATACCATATGGTAAGAATGACTAAAAATTATTTTAATGTAAAATAAATTTTACGAATAAGTGATAATGTAAAAAAAACATAGAAAATGGTCTTAGATTGTTGTGTAATCATATCTAAACAATATTATATTAATTTTTGAATTTTAAGAATGAACAACACATCAATACGATGTTTGGTGTGGTCAAAATGAAATATAGTATATTTTGATATATTCAAAAGTATATAAAAACATTCATTGAACATTCAAAATTAAGAAAAATATCAGAAATTATCATTATAACTCTATAGAATGATTACAGACTAATTTGTGAAATTTATGAAGGAATTAAACATAAATATGAATTACGGTGTGGTTGGAATGATTTAAAAATAATTCTTATATTAAAAAATATTAAAACTAGTAATATGTTCAAAACAATAAAATGATTCTGGTCTATTATGAAATCATCATGCATTTATGATTCATTAGTTTTTAATATATAGTAAAAAAATACAAATCCAACCTATGATGTGGTTAGAATGCCTAAAATATTTTTTATGTCAAAAATTAATGAAAAACGTGTGATTTTACCAAAATAGAGAAAACAATCTCAGATGTCCATGAAATCAATAAAAACTACAATATATTAATTTGATATATTTATAAATAAATAATATAACAATCTAATATGTGGTATTTTTAAAAATGTTTAATTTTTTCAATTATATAAAAATGGAATTTTTTAACTATAATTTAACTTTATATACTAATGTAATCACTTGGATTACCATTTTTAATTTTTTATGTATTTTTCATTATAATTATGTCTATTTAAAATTTAACTATATTTTAGTTAGAGGATAAAAAATAAATATCAGATAACGCTTTGATCAATTTTAGATATTATCTAAAATTAAAAAATATTAAATAAATTATCTATAATATATAAATCTAATGACATTCCTTAATTATATCACCATATTTTATTTTTTTCAAAATACCATGTGTAGGTATCTACATTTATATTAAATATTTTTTTTAAATAATAATCTACCACAACCCACCATCAAAAGTGATGTTAAAGTGAACAATTTTTAAGGGTTAAAAAAACTATTATATTTTTAAATAAATAAAAAAATTGTTTTATAATAAATGATAAAGAATTTTCGTTTTTTAAAAATATTTTAAAATTATTATATTTCATAAATAAAAATTTATTATTTATGTACTAAAAATAGCTATTTTTTAAGCATAATAAATTATAACTTATTTTAAAACAATAAAAAAATTAAAGATGTAATAAGATAATTACTTTTTTAAAGTTACACTAAATTACAATATTTTAAGGTAAAACAATTGTTTACATAAATAGGAAAAAATCATTATATTTAAAATTTATAACAATATTACTGTTTTCTTGAATGACATATTATTTTCAACTTAAAAACTCATTTTTAATGGTATAAAATTTTAAATTTATTAAAAGGTGTCAACAAAATTTATTTAAGATATATTTTCTTACATTTATTAAAAGAACAGTATAATTATATTTTATTAAGGGATAAAAATTACAATTTTTTAAACTAAGAAAAAATTACACTCAAAATTGTTAACAAAAAATTCAAATGAAAATTTAAAATTGGGTATTTAACAAAAAACTAAAACAATAAAATAAAATATAAAAACTCCACTAAAAACTTCTACCAGAAAATTTCACCATGAAATTAAACATTCATCATTAGTGGATCAAAAAGTAAAATTTAAATTCAAATAATACTTAAACATGGGAATATATATTTATTTTCCCACTATAAAAACCTCTCAAAGATTAATTTGGATAATAAAAGTGGATTTTTTTCAGAAAAAGTAATAATTACTTATTTTTATAGGAAACTTTTTGTGGAAAATTATACTAGGAATACATTTTTTATGAAATCTCTGAAAACCTAATTTTATTACAAAATTTATTTTTATAAAGGATAAAAAATTTGATAATTTCAAATTTATATAAAAAATATTATTTTATTAGAGTGATAAAAAATATTATTTTATAAAATGATTAAAATTTATAAATTTTTGAAACATGAACATTTTTTAAATAGGAATTAAAATTTAATTATTTTTTATGAAAATAAACATTTTTTACATTTTTTGAAATCGTAGTACTTATTATATTTTAAAAAATAACTGAAGTATTAATTTTTTAAAATATATATATATTATTTAAAATTAATTTTAATCTAAATACATTAGGAAGTATGTTTTTCTAAAATTAAATATATATATATATATATATATTAGGTGTTTGGGGGTAAAATTATATATATAACAATATTTTAGGTGGTATATATAAAATTATATATAAAATGAAAAACTACCTTCTTGGCTCTCTATTTAGAGCTCAAAATGAAAAATACACACTACACCTTTACATTTTAGTTGATAATTCAAATCTAAAATGAAACAAGGAGTCTTTTTATGAAAATGTCACTACATGTTGTTTTCTTAATATTATAGTGTGGATAATTGATAAAAACAAAAAAATCAAGAATAATCATTTGAAATGGATGTCAACAAATGTAATTCATCGGGAATACCACATAACATTAATCAATATAAAGTTTAACGGGCATTGATTTTTGGGAGAAAAAGCAGTCCTCAATGTTACTAATAAGATTCGTTCCCAGTTGTATATAAGGTCATACAAATTTTTGTAGGGAAGCTTTACCACATCATTGAAAACATACAAAATATTTCCATTATGTTCATATTTAAATTAAAATATTAGTTCTCTTATTATTGGACACTACCCAAAAATTCCCTTTTATAAAAACTCATTCGATCATCAATATATGTAAAAAAAATTAATTGATCATAATCTAGGAATGTTAATGGAGGATCATCATGTTTGAAGAGAAAAGGGGTAGTAATTTTCATGCACTATGATTTTATTATCTGCATATCCAATTCATTGGTTGTTTTGTTTGATTTTTCAATACAATATAGTTTTTATAAATATGATTAAATGGGATTTTCATGTTGGTTTTTCCTCTTTTTTCTTTTTCTTATTGAATTTTTACTTAAGTAAAAACATATATATGTATTTATATACTTGTTTATTTATTTATGTCTAAAAATAATTTTTGGAATACAAAAAGGGTTATATGGATTATGTTGTTAATGGACCAATCATAAATAAGTAGAATTATATATATTACAAAGTTTACAAATTTGAAAAAAAATTGAAAGGCTTTAATTGGACGCACTTACACATTCCCCCATTGAATTATCCACCAGTAGGTATTCAGTATTTTATATATTCACACATCATAAATTAATCCCATTTTGGTTCTGAATTGGTTCATATAATAATTTTTTCACTATTTTTTTCCATGAAATGGATAAATTAAATTTTAAAAAAAAGGAAAAAATTATAAAATTATAATCATTAATAACATATAATCTCCATTAATCTTTATACCCAGATCATCTCATCTTCAATCACATTTGTAGAATCTTATTCCTCTAAGAATATAACGGGGAAATAATGTTTTCCAAACCAGATGCTTTTAGATCAAAAGTTTTAAGTGTTGTTTTTATGTGGTAGTACATATTCAATAGCCTAAGTGGTACTAGATTATAGTGGTGGTTATTATTTTTATAGATAAACCGTTTATTTTTCTGAAAATATAAATAAAATACATTTATGAATATTAAAACAAGAATTATTCATATAAGAAAATTATAATGAAAACAACATTCCCTTTAAGGACGATTTCACCTATATTAGACCTATGTACATAGATAGAACACCAACTCCAAAGTTATTTATTATAAAAAAATAAAACAACCAAATTACAAGGGACTCAACGAAATTAGGGATAAGAGAATATATCCAAGGAATAAAACTAAACTAAGAAAAGTTTTGGGGATCAAACCCATCATGAGGAGTTAGCAGCCTAACTTATTATATTAAAACACATGACACACTCGATGAATAAAGGATACATAATAATATTAAAATATAACCAAACAAAAAAGATAATCTCATTTATAGTGTAAGGTTTGAACGCCAAGATAAAGTAATGGTTGAATATGATGGAACCCTCTAATTCAACTGTATATAAGGTGATCATCCCATTATAAAGAATCAAACATGTCTCTTATGATCTCCACCAAATAACTACTAAGGTTTTATATAGCTAGGATTAGTGCATTGGACTCACAAGGGATAGCAACAAGATCCTAGATCAAGGTTCTCCTTTAACATTGTCACTATATGTTAGAACAATATCTCACGCAAGCTTCTCTCTTCATATGAACCATACTTAATCCCTCATTATGATCCAAAGTCGCTATTGGAAAATCAAGGGATAGCATGATTTTTTGGGTGTTTTAGAGACGGTTCTAACTACCATTAAATTGATTCAAAATACTTTTAGTGAACCACTATTAATAAGGATTTGTTATTAATTTAGTGTTGGTTAAATTTTATTTTAAATTTTTTCTTCTAAATCCCATAAATCGTTATTCAGTGGCGGTTTATTTTTATTCAGAATTTTTTTATAAATAACTACAAAAAATAGTTGTGGTTCACAACCATCTATAAATAAAGTCCTTATGTATAGTGATTGTTTATATTTCAAAAATATTATTGAAAAATATACGTCTAAACTATTATTTATACCATATATAGTGGTGTTCATTTAATAACCCCTGAAAAAATATCATTAGTTAAAAATTCCTCTAGATATTTATAGGCTATTAAAATTTACTATAAAATTTTTTATAAACCAACTGAAAATCCCATATTTCATTCCAACCCTCAAAAAATGAGTACAAAAATATATATAGATAAGTAATCAAGTTAATACATCATAACAATGACATTTTTATATTTAAATATACAACATAACACTTTCTTAAAAATATTATAAAACACTATAATTTACGACATATCATTTATTAATATTGTAAATAATGGAAACAAGAATAGAAAATTAAAATAGTGACATCGTTCTCCACTAATGTTTTTCCTTCTCTCTCCACTTGTGAAGTAATATTCTCATCACCTCATTCTTTGTTCCCTACATATAGTGCTTTCATTTTATGTAATTAACCACACATTAGTAACAAAAAAATCAATAAATATTAAATGAATTATAATTATAAAAAATGAAAAATATCAAAGGAGTGTAAAAATAATATAAATCGCATTTGATTAAAGGTAATAATGGATTAGTTTCTATATACATGAAATGGAATGAATGTTATATTCAATACATGTTTGATAAAAAAGGATTATTCTTTTGTTAAACAAATATTATTCAATGGGTTCTCATAGACTAGGGTATCTCCTTTAATCTGAGTATTGTGCAGTCAAAAAACCTTAACCATGTGCTTTTGGTAAGGAATTATCAAAAAAAATTATAACATGAGGGGTTCTATAAAGTTCACTATTATACTAGATCAACAGTTATAGTAGGGTATATAACTAAATCAAGTGTTATATTCTATTCAAAAACATCTATTTTAATATAATTTTCGTAGTTTAAGGTACTTATGGGTTTTTTGTGGGGTTTCATGTGAAAGTGAGGGAAATATTTCATAAAACGGGTGTTGGATTAGTAAACACAGACTAGGTTCATGGTTGACCAATCTATACATCCCATATATTCATGTCACCACAGATTGGTAGAAAATAACTCATATTTTATCACACTATCTGCAAAACCATACACCAAATTTTTTATCCTAGAAAACCTTATTTTTTCTTTCATTCAAATTCATGTGACCTATGTTTGAATTCAATATTTTTATAATCCCTATATCCAATGAATGATTCATTATAGTCATGAATTTACCTTATACATTAAAAATTTGTCACTAATCCTTTTAAAGACTCTTTCTATATAATAATTCTAATTATCATTTTCTTTGATAGACACTTCCATAGATAGAGAGTGATCCATTGGAATATAATTTATCACTAAATAAATATAAGTGTTCTAAAGCTAACCAAAAAATAGATTTGGTCTATTTATATATACTTCCTACCAATTATATATTTTTATTTACCCATGTCTTACATAGATAAACATTTACTCATCCATCATATATTGAACTTAAATTTTGAATGTCATTAATCATGAGTGAAAAATCATATAAATATAAATGTATAATGTATAACATAACCATAAATTTACAAAACATACCAATATTGATTCCCCTATTATTGTCCCTATTTTTTACGGAGTACTATCAGTCATCCTCTCAAACATAGAATCCAATTCACTCTACAGAACTGATAATCTATTGTTTTGTATTATAATTAGTGTTCCTTTGTAATTAATAATATTTTTCTGTGCATAAATTTCCTTCTTTACTTAAAGATCTGAAAAATATATAAACCCCCCTTCAACTGACATTTTCATAATATATGTATGTGACCTGCAAAAAACGGGTGATAATGATTGCCTATAACCCATCCCCCTCACATGACCATAGTTATTCTATCCTAAAAAATTATCCATAGTATCCTTTGAGGATATTGAAGCTAACATGGAGGCGTTGAAATTCTATACTTCTTTGGTTGTGTGCTATAACTGAATAAAATAAAATTATATAACAAACTAGCAACACTAACTATTAAATAAAATTTTTTACATTAATTTTTTATATAAGTTCTTTGACATAATTTTCATCATATTTTCTAAATTAATCCAAATATATATATGTACAACAGATCAACCCACCAAAATTGAAATTATTGATAGAGTTCATAAATAATTGTTTAAAAATAAATTAATTGAACTATTATAGATATATATTTTAAATAATTTAATAGTACCATTATCATTCATTTCCTAGTGATACTCATCAACCCAAAAGTGTGGATAATTACTTAGTTCTATCAACTAGAATAATTTCTCATATACATCACCAAAAGAGATTATATATCATTAAAATTTTAAATTTTATTAGGAAAATGTTATTAATATTTTAAAATATAATAAAACACCTGCAGTGATTCAGAATTATGGTGGTCAAAAAAGGCCTTACATAGGTCTCTAGGAATTCCCTTGTAGACTTTATCAAGTTTTTTTGACACTGATAAATATGTATCATTGAATTTATTTCATAGTCTCAAATTTAAATATTTCCATTTCTTTCCTAAGATATTTAATGTACATAGATGTGAAATTGAATTAGGGGTATAAAATAAAATAAAATCAAAAAATAAAATACATAAAATACCTTATATTATTAACATATTAAGTATGAATGTCTAATATCATAATTTATGTATACATAATTAGGATAAACCATTTCTCTGACTACCAACCAACTCATTCTCTAGGACAATGTAATTTGACTCCAATCAGAATAATGAATTGGTATGAATGTCACCTTGTAATCTAAATGTATAAGTATCTTCTCATAAAATCATGTCTCATCTATAGTGGGTATCCCATAGTCATTAAAATGTATAGCTACCTTTAACTTAATGAAATTCCAAATATCTAGGTTGTTGTTGTTTGCCTATATTCTATTAATATTTTTTCTATTTAATAAATGAAATAAGAAATTAATATCAATATTTAAGAAAATAATGATATCGCATAAAAATATATATTTATGATTGTGATGCTCTAGGGACCTCATGATAGTAACTAAGTTTCAGTTTGACTGCCAGAAGTATGTATCATATGTGATCTTCTTGATGCCATAATATAATCTATAGAAGGGATGTCTATAAATGATAGTATTCTAGGATAAGATGAAATTGTAATAAATAAGTACAATAGAGATTTGATGAAGTGTACTTGGAGTTGTAGGGGTAGACTATGAATCATGTGATGTAGAGAGGGCCATGTCTATAAATCTCTCTGAGGATGGAATACCTAAAAAAAGTCAATGAAACAACTAACATAATTAAATATAAAATTAATTTCAAAATAATTATGTTTTATGTATGTGATAAATTGTTCCAAAATAAGTATGTATGGTATTTTATGAAGTGTACTTTGTGACCTAGGGGTGGAATGGGAACCATGTGATGAAGAGAAGGTCAAGTCCGTAAAACTATTTGAGTACAGTATACCAATAAAAATAAAAATAAAAAATAACTAACATAATTAAACATATAATTAAGTTATAATCCATTATGCTTATATTTATTCAATTAATCTTTAAATAAATAAGAAACCTCATATATACTAATACTAAAAAATCCTATTAAAAATTATATTTTTGGTTTTTCATATTATTATCAATATCCATTATTTACATTACTTCTTGTTCTTATCCTTCTTCTTCTTCTTCTTCATCCTCTCTAAAAAGATCAACCTTTTCCTTAACATTAGGGAAAATCAATTCAATTTGTTTTTATTAATTGGGTTCACCATCACAAATTACTTCACCTTCATTACCCATATCATACATTCCTTTCGGTTTCACTTGGACAATGACATTCAACCCATCATTAACTTTATTATTGACATTATATACATTTTTGGAAGCCAAAATATAAATATCATATTCTCCATTCTCCCCAATATCTATCAATGTAAATAAGTACATTTTAATGAATCTTTCCTTATACCCCTATTAATATTTACCCACTTCAATTTAAATAACATAGCTATAAATTTCCCATTATAATTAAACTTGAAAATATCAAGCAACACACAATAGTAACTCTGATCATAAAATATAAACATACCATTGTTTTTTGTTTCCAATCCTTCATTTTGATCGAGAGTGAAAAATGTGATTTATATAATATTGTATATGTCAAACAACGTAGCATGTTATAATGGACCTTAATCAAAATACTACAAATATTTGGACAGTTCAGCATGATTATCACCGTTCATTGTCTATAGAAGTTGATATAAAATATTGTTACTTAAAATATATAATTATCAATATATTCAAACCATGTATTATATTCAGAGCATACATGACATGAAAACCAATCAAGAATTTCTTTGTTAACCAATTTTGTTATCTCTATCACATTTTTATTTTAACTCATATGGAAACATTTCATTTTTCCCTTAATAATTGAATAAATAGATCAAAAATATTAGTAATTATTAGCATATATATTTTTTCTTGTATTAACTAAAAAATATCTATGAAAATGAAGATAGTATTCCATATTCTAGACCTAAAGTTGGAAATATTGATGATTCATTACTTTCCTAAGAATGACTAGAATTATCATCAACACGTCTCACTTGATTCTATATTTTGTCAATAAAATCCAAATATCTCAAATATAAGTTTAGTAACTCTTTAAAAGGAGAAATTCCATAATATAACCATTAGTTTGATCATTAAATTTCATATAAGACATTAAATATCTTAGATTTCGAATGAAAAAATAAGAAATTAATAAATTATAATTATATGTAACACCCAAAGAAGTTATATTATTTTTCTTTTATAATAAATTTAATTTTGTTTCTATCTTTATTTATACACAACACTAATTTGTCTTGGGTTACACATAATATTGAGTTCCTGTGATAGCGTATAAGACATGAAAGGTCAAAATTATAGTTGAATATAACATCTAGAACCTTTATGTTGTATTTATTTTTATATTATATATTCAATACAATGTTTTTAAATTCATCTAATAGATTTTATAGACATATTATAAGAACAAATTTATTTTTATACATAAAAATATGTACTTTTCTAAAGGTAGTTGTGCCACCTTTTAATGGCACACCAATTTTAAAACTAAATGTTGATACTTTTATAAATTTTATTTTTAATAATAAACTTAAGTTTTCAATTCATAATGTCAAAATTATCTTAGGATGATTTTTTTTTATTTTTCTTCAAATTTTCATTTTTTGATGAATATTGAAAAATACTGCATTTTAGTGGAAAACTGCCTTTTCTATTAAATAATAATTAAAGCTAAATTATATTTTAAATTAGTTTTAATTACAAAATAGATATATTATTAATATATTAATCCAATTTAGGCCATTGGAATCATTTCTATATTGGATTTATATATAAACTCTAAATGGTAATTTTAATACTTTCACATTAAAAACACGCTTTCTCACCACGTTTGTAGGATTAGCTTTAAATTAAATTTTTCTTGTTATGTGAATTGAATTTTTAAAAAATTATAAAGTTCAATGTAATAATTATAATATTTATTTTCTAATAAGATCAACTTAATTTTTGACCAAAATTATTAGTAAAATTTATTAAAATTAATTATTGTGATTGAGGTAAAAATTAGTTTACTTAATGTTTATACTTTAATCTTGAGGGGGTAAATTACCTAAAAACTATTAAAAAAGAAATTTTATGCCATTATTTAGTCCATATACCCTCTTGGTTTTAATTTTATGAGTTATTGGGATGTTATTCTATGAAATAGACGTATATAATAAGTAAAGGAAAAAAGACAAAACAAAATGAACTTTCCAAACATTTAACATTTATAAAGCCTTGAGATATAGAAAAAACCACATTACTTCGGTTATAAACATTATTTTGAAAGTTAAAGGATTATTTTTCATCATCTTAATTTATATTTAATTTTTATAGATGAATTAGTTAGATAAGCTGCTTAAGGAATGTCAATGTTGTATTTATTTAGTTAATAATTAACTAAAATAAATTATACTAAAAATAATAAAAGTCAAGTAAATTGATTGAATTATTTTACTTAATCATTTTTATATGAATATATAATGTTACATAGGTGTTAACTTAATATATTAAAATTTCGTACTTTTCATGATATTTTTAAATTTAAATTAATTAAATAATGTCAAAATTGACATTTCTGTTATTTTATAATAAATGATATTTTATTAAAAGAATTAAAATTACTAAAAATCATATATTCTGAAATTTTATTTTTAAATGTTAAATAATATCAAATATGATCTATTTATGGACAAATTTATCTTTTATAATGATCTTATTAACCCCTAAATGGTGAAAACATTTTTAGCGTGGTTCACGTTGAAGAAATATTTTTTCGTGTTACATGCGCTTCTATTAAAATTAAATTTCAAAACACCTGTGTTTTTTATTTTTTAAATTTTATATCATATTTACAATTCATTTTTTCTATATTTTCTAATAAATCTCAATTTAATTTAGTCTTTATAGTCAAATTACTTTGGTTAGAAAACAAGTTAACTTAATAAAAACAAAAGTCGTAAAAGTTGGGAAACATAGAATTTAAGGAACAAAATTATAAAAATGAACTTATTTTTGGGTTGTGGAGGTTTTTATTTACCATAATTTTAATTTACTCATTATTTTTAGGTTTTTTTCTCACGTGAGATAAGGGAGAAAACCCAATAGTGTTTACATTTGTATATTTACAAGAATGCTACTCCCCCTTCACTATAAAAAGTCATGCATTACCTCCACTTATTTGCACCTAAAAATTCATTTGGTTCTTAAAAATCCTAACCAAATAATATCTCAACATACCTCCTATAAACATATAATATTGTCATTGGTAAAAAAAACATACAGGCAATTCCTTTGGTGAATACCAAAAGGAGTTACCCGAAAAAAGAGGTGACATTCTTCGATGATCATTTTTGTTTATTTCTTTCTAAAACCATTAAATTATTCTTATTACATGGTTATAAAATAAAATAAGTATCCTAAATATTCATATATTTTTTTATGTTAAGTATTTTACCTAAACCTAAACACACTTCTATCAAATGTGTAACGAAATTACCATTCATGTGTATGAGAGACAACCGCCTCACGAAACAATGTGATTCATTTTTTCCTTTACCACCTATCATGGTTTGTCATTATGATGGAAAAAATATTTTTATATGATATTTATTATATTAATTTTTTCTTAATACCTATTTAATTTTTATATAACACATACCTTTATTCTTTCCAATGTTTTGTAAATGTGGTAACATCATTTGTGGACGTATGGACTACTACCTCCTCAAAGCGATGTGATACGTTCGCACAATACATGGAATGTATTAAGGACTGGTTTAATTAAAAATATTTGCATAAATTAAATATATATTATATTATTTACCTAATTACCTAAATGGGAATATAATATATAATTTTCTTTATTTCACTTTTCACAAACTAAAAAAAGTGATAATGTCGTTTGTTGATGTGTGGAATACCACCTCATCGATGCGATTTGAATCATATTACATCACCAAAATTATATATATATAAGTATATAAAATTAAATAACATGGTATTTATGATATAATTTTAATTCTATAAATATAAAATTTTACCTACCATCTTTCCATAACGATCAGTAAAAAATGGGAACATTACTCATGCGTACATATGGTGTTCGTTCATATGGTGTTCACTTTTAAAGTTATTTGATTAACTGGGGAATTATTGATAAATTTATATCTTTTATTCAATAGAGATATTTGATAATGAACAGTGTTTATTATTTAAATTAGTTATTTCACTATAGGAATAATTATTTGTACATGTACTATATTAGTTGGGGACTGGTTAATGTACTACCCTCTATTCATCGGTGGTCTAATGTGATGAATCAGTTGTCCAAATCAAAGTTGTTTAAATTGTCCTGAGAATAGATATTGACTGTAAAGGTATCATGTGCCTGGGAAACATAAAATTTCCTATTAAAGAATTTTAATTATTTATAATTGATTTATTATTAATAATTAGAATTTTTTAAAATTACCTATGGATTCATTTCATTCTCAGTTTATTGATTAAATGGAATGTGTTTTAGTTCTCTACCATTACATATTTATTATGCCTTACCCAGATATTTATCCCCATTGATTCATTACTACTTCTTTTTCATGAAACCCTTGCTGATAATTTGAGCTCACCCTTATTTTGTTTCATTTCCCCATGATATGAAGATGAATTCTTAGAATGAGTTTTAAATATACTGAAATTTTATATTTTCTATGTTTTATTTTCTATCCCATATGTAAAATGGGTTTCATGTATGTAATCTGGTTTTCTAAAAATATTAAAATTTTCAATCCTTTGGGATTTTATTCCTTGTAATCACGCCAATTTAATAAATTAAGGAACCGGTTCTAGGATATAAGAGTTGATACGTTACATTATAGGTACTAACTTGAGAAATTAAATTTAATTAATAAGAAGAAAATTAAAATGAAACACCTCTCCATGGGATACATATATCAATAATGTTCAGGGACTTTAACATTAGCTTATTCAATCAAATAAAATGTCATTTGAATATCTAAAATGAAGAATTATGGGGAAAATATTATCTCTGATTGACATAAATATAATATAATTATTTCTTGAAGTTTATCTTATTAGATTAGGTTTACGGTCTTCTCACAAGGATTTTTGGAAAATGTGAAAATGTTTATTTAAACTCTAGTTATATTTTCAATAATAAATTATAAATTTCCAAAGGTAGTGAGTTATCTGTTAATATATATCTCAGTATTTTTCAATACATTTATTTTATAATGATTCAAATCAATATATATTGAGATTTTACTAGAATATCCTTATGACACTACCAAATTTTTTAATCTTAAAAGGAAAACAACTTTTTTTATATTTTTATTTGTAAAAAAATTAATAGATCCTTCCCATTCTCATTTTACCATAAATTATGTTTCATATTCAGTGAATATGTGTCTTTAAAATCATTTAAATGATCTTTTGATTTTTATTTTTTAATAAAAATTATATAAAGAACATTATCATATCCATTCTTCTCAATTTCCACAACCATAAGATTATAATTTAACAAACTAAATTCTAAATATTGAAGTACAAAAAATATTATCTTTTTCTTTTATTTTTGTTTCATGGTATTATCTGATGGTGTTATAACTATTTTCCTACATTCATTCAGCTAAAAAATCTTTCTAAACATCATATCAACATTTGATAATTGTTTCAAGATCTATAATCTAGAAATTAATTTTACTGGAAGCCCTAAATCTATTTTTCCATTAAAAATAGATTTGTCAAACAAAAATATAAGAGATATAAAAAGGAATTTAATATGAAACATGAAGGGTCATTTTTCTATAAGGTAGTTATTGAGGCTCAAAATCAAAGTTACAAAATACACAAGATAAACCTATGTTCATGTTCCAGCTAGAAAAATTTCCTAAAGCTGTATATTCATTGATGTATCGAATTAAGAAATCATGAATTGTGAGAATTTTTACTATAGATGTATCATATGTTTCTACAGCTCCATTTCATAACTCCTGTAATTCTCAGATAAGAGTCTTATGGTATATATCAATGTAATTTTCAGGAATTTTATTTCCTTGAATAGTCATCAATATGATTAATTTATTTTTCTCTATACACAACCATGGATTTAGAATACAAGTGATTAAAAAACCATGCATATGTTTTAATTTCTACTTAAATACCCAAAAGGGTTGAATCCATCAACTATCAATCCCAGGTAAACTTTTATAAGATCATAATAAAAATATATGAGCAATGAATTGAAGGTATTCCAGGAATTTGAATATATGTGTTGTCTCATAAAAATTCTAATTTTATTATCCAAAGAAAGTCGCTTCATATTTTCAATAGTTTTGTGACATAATAATTTGTCTCAATAATGGTTTAAATGGAAAGTATCATAAAACATTCATTGTAGTTTTATTTTTTCATTTTTTTCTGATAGTACATAGATTCAAAATATTAATACTTACTTTTTGAATTCTATCTAGAAGTGTAAAATATATTATACTCTTCTCTATTTAAAACATCTCCCTAAAAAATAATTAAATCATTAATAGATGCATGTATATTCATATAATTGAGTCCATGATTCTTAATATTCTTCATCATCTCAAAAAATAATGTTGGGATATTAGAATCAAAAAATTAATTTTAAAAAAATTCAATATCAATGACATGTCATTATTTCTAATTATAGATTGGTAGACAATGTGGTAAATCATTAGAAAAAAATGAATTCTGGGCACATCCTTCATATAATTCTCAATTTTTATCTTCAACTAATTCAGAAAAGGAATTCTTTTTCTCAATAACTCTTTCTACAGTATTAGTCTCTAAATCATCATATAATAATAGGTTATCTTCTTGATCAATTTTTTCTAAAGTTCTAAAAGAATCATTCATATTTAAAACATCAACATGTGGACAAATTTATGTTTTATTATCTTTATGATGTTTCCCTACTATGCCAAAAGCATTATTTATCGAGTTCCAAATTTCATCTTCCACCATCAGGGCATTAACCTGCTCATTCTAATGTGGGATATAACTACTAGAAATTTCTGTAATGTTTTATTCTCCATTTCAATTCCACTAGACATATTGAAGAGTAAATTTTGGAAATATCAAATGTTCAAATATTTTATCCCCCTTAAACTACCGTTTGAATCTAATTTTAATACATAGAAATATTTTTAGATTATCGATGGATATATTTTCACTTGAAATATAAAAAACATCTATAAACCATTAACATAATGAGATGTGTTCCAACGTAATCTAATCCAACATTTATCTAAATATAATAGATTTACTAATCTTTAAAATATAAAGTATAGTTACTTAAATATATAGAAATAAAATAAAATATTTTAGTTGTTAAATTAAGAAAAAACTATTTTTAAAAATAAAAAAAATATTTATTGTAATTGAAAATTTAAATTTAAATATTAATTCAAATTTAAGGTGTTGATTTTAACAAAAAATATAAAATTGAAAAATAAATTTAATTTTTAATGATAATTAACATCCATTATTTTGTGTGTCCACTATAAAAAAATTCAAATTTCCAATTAAGATATTCATTTAAATATATAAGAAAAAAAGGATAATCAAAAGAGTGTTAGGTTTAGAACATATAAAATGGAATAAAATGCCTAAAAATTTAAAATTATAGAAAAATTATTTATTAATTTTAGCATAAAACAAACATAATGAAATTAAAAAATGTATAAATTCATGAATACCTCACATTTTAATTCCATTGTATAGGAAATATTGTTTATTAAATTGATAAAATATATCAAAATCAATCAAGTATTCATAATAAATTTAATATTTCCCCCAATATGAATTTATAAACATTTAACTTGATTCTAGAAGTATTTTACTAATATAATACTTAATTATACATAAAAATATGTATAAAAGATACAACTTCTATGATATAATCATCAACAAGTTGAAAAACATCTCCTTTAAAGGTTGGGAGAGAGGATAAATATGGTGTCCATGTGGTTTGGTGATTCAAAGGTTGAGTAAGAGAGAAGCAATGGGTGGTCGATCTCTCATGGGATCAAAAATAAAATGGGTTAATGGATAGGGAGATAGAGGGGGATTTATTATAGTGGTTCTTGGTGACAAACATTATTTTTTTAATGTATTTAGGGATTAAAACGGTTCTGGAGTTGCGTCATGGGATATGGGATGATGGGTGATCAGTGATTGAGGACTATGGAGATAACAAGGGTAGATGGCCATAGGGATCAAGGAATTTGGGGGACAAAAATGTGGGAGTCAGGGGGTCTAAGACTGTAACACCCCGAGATTTTATGAAAAATATTCTTTTTAATTTCATTAATGTCTTCTGTTGAACGCTACACCAAAAGGAGCTTGCACAACACGAATCCTTTACTTTCCATGCATTACACGCAATCACGACCTTCCTTGATAGTGTGTGTAGTACGCAATACCGAGTTTCACTAAACAACGATATGCTATTAAAATATTATTAAAACTATCTATTATGAATAGTAATAACCACTTTTTGAAATTTTGTAAATTTTATTTTTCAAAATGGACTTCATTTTTGGATTCGTAATATCGATATTAGCTTAGGGTGAAATTTTGATACTTTTCGGATAACTTTCATTTTCTGATGAATAGTAAAAATTACTAAATTTTAATTAAAAAATTTTTTTTAATCGAAATAATTAATAGTGATATATTATTAATTTGAGTGGTTTTAAATTATATTTAGAATATATTTTTACAAATTAATACAATTTTGGTCATTGGATGTAATTTCACATTTAAACCAGTTATAAACAAGTGTCAATCTTTTGATATTTATTATCTCTTAAAAACACGCTATTTGTTTTGACAACGGGAATTAATTTTTAAATTAGTTAATGTAACTGATATGTTTTGAATTTGATAAAATAGAAATCATTTTTGAATTCATAATATCAAATATATCTTAGGCCTAATTTTTGGTATTTTTCTGGAAACCTTCATTTTTTTGATGAATAGTGAAACCACTAAGTGGTTGTTAAAAAAACTGAATTTTTCATAAAACATAATTTTACTGCTTCTGTGAGTGGAATTTCGAAAATCCGAGAGACACGGTTAATATCAAGGACTAAAATTTGGTTCAATGAGATGAAAATATTTTTTGGTGAATAGTAACTTTTTACTTTCTTTTACCACGGTTAAAAGTAAATAGGGTAATTAAGGGTAAAAAAGATACTATTATTACCCTCAAACATGTCCTAATTCTATTTGATAAGTGTAATTTGACCAAAAACAACCTTAGGAATAAAATATAATCATTTAGGCCCACTTGGATTAGATTAGGACATTTATTATTAATTTATTTATAGAAGGGTTAAAATAGTTAAAATCAATGTTTAATAATTAAATAATTTTTAATATAGGGTTATACATAAGATAAATTCGAATATAAATATTAATTAGAAATCTAAAAAAATTTCCTACATAATGGTATTTTATTTGTAATTTTTAGACATTAAGTAATTTAATTTATTTATGACACCACGATGATGCAGTAATTATCTTATTAATGAAATATTGACATAATTGATCTTATAAATACAAAAATAAATGTAATTTGAGACTTTTTATAAATTCCACTAATTTTACAGGTTACTATTACATGTTATTATTGATTTAATTAACTTGGTTCGAACTAATAATTCTGTTATGATTTTCACAAAAATCAATTACTAAATAGTGTCAAAATTGACATAAAATAGTTTTTTTTAAAAAAATTATATTATTAATTGTTATTTTATTCATAAAAATCTAATATTAGGCAAAATGACTTATATAAGGTTATATATATTAATAATAAACAACTTGGGGTTCGTTTGTCTTGTTATAGTAATTTTATTAACCTTATAGTGTAAGAACACAACAAGACACGGTAAAAGTAAAATTATTTAACTTAATGTTAAAACTAAATGATAAGGTTAAAATAGGAAACTAAACTTGTCTAAATTCTATTTTATGAGAGGCTTTAGTCCCCTCCCCACCTTATCTTCGAAATAAATCAATTTGGAGATATTAAAAACCGAATATGACTTTATAATAAAATAATATTTTTTAGTTTTCCAAAGGTGCCCCTCTCCTCCCTTATAAAAGGGCACCTCCTCCCTCTCTTCCTCACATCACTTTGAGCCTTAAATATCATACAAACCCTACCAAATTCTCTTATCCACTTCCCTAGAAACATCCTAGAGGTCCTGGTCTTCTTCATAGACCAATTTTAGTGCCCTAAGAGGAGGACTCAAAGAGGCGCTTCAAAGAAGAGGTAATGTCCATTACCGATTCTTTCAACTTTATTTCTTCGTCCACTTCTTCTTCTTAGCTTGTTTCATTATGAAGTAATAACATAAGTATCACTCATACACCGATATGTTATTATAAGTATGAAAAAACCCTATTTCACTATCTATCCATCCTACAGAAAATGAAATCACCGTACGTGCGTACGTACGGAATACCGTCTCCACGCCGTGGTGTAATCTATTTTCCACCACCACCTTACTTAGATGGGTATAATAGTGTACATAATAACTATATATTATTATTTTAAAGTGATACTGATTCTGAAATAGTATACATACACTCCAATACAATTCCACGATCATGAGCAATCAAATGAAATGGGATTTGGAAGTCCAAACATCATTATTATGCCGAATCAGCAATCTCATAATATGATCAATAAAGTAAAATTTGGTAAGTTTCCTGACTCGGCTAATAATAGAAAGATGGAGTTTCATGATGATCATAGAGGAAAGAAAGTTCAATTTCCCCTATGTAAATCATGTGGGAAGAGGCATCAAGGAGAATGTTTCAAAGGAACTGGAAGATGCTTTGGGTTTGGAAAAGAAGGACACAAAGCCAGTAAGTGCAATGGAAAGGTTTCAATTAACACCATGGATGAGGTTAATGGTATTGCTATGACATCAAAAATGGTTAAATGTTTTAAATGTGGAATGTACGGGCATTATGCAAACCAATGCCCTAAGGTAATGTCTCATGAAGAGAATCAGTATGGTCGTATGGGTAGTATTTATGTAGATGATGATGAAGAGACTACAAATGATATGTGAGATGAATGAATTGTTGAAGCTCGGTCAATGTTTTAAGAAGGTAGTGGAATGATTAGATGTTTATCAAGTGTAATGTTGTATAAGGAATCTCATGGTACTATGGAATAAAGAGACATCTAAGGATTTTTACACTGTGTTCTTTCCTTGAGTTTGTAAAGTGTACGATTAATGGTACCAGTATCCATGAAAGGTTATTCCGATATTTTTGGAATGTAGATGATATGCGCATAATGAAGGGATAAGGAGAAAATTAAATGTTTGATAGTATTCATGAGCTCATGACTGGTATAAGGAGAAGGTTATATCATGGTTTGAGTATATAGAATTTTTGGATTTTGGTATGTGGAAAGAGTTAACTTTTGACAGCATTCATGTTTTCACTAAGTTTTAATGGGTATTCATTTTTCAAGAGAATACATTATTAAGGTATTCACATGATTTTAATGTGAACAATAAGATATATGGGGGATAAATGATGGTATTCACATGCTTGGTTGATGACATTTCAAGTAATCGTTTTCTTTGTACTATGAGATTGGACATATGTATTTTGGATAAGCCTAAAGATTGGAATGGATTATGTTGGAAATAAGTTAGTATTGTTTGAGGATTGAACTTTTTTCAATATTATTGATGGGATGTTATAGGAATGTAGTTTTAGAAAAAGGACAACCTGCAGGATGGGCGACATCCCATCGCATCAGACAAAGCTGTGGGAATGGAACCCACAACTGAAGTGTGACAGGCATTTATCGCCTACCACTGGCCTACAGGAAGTCCATGTTTAGTAGAAACTAGTTTTATTATATTAAGCAGTATGATATATGAAGTATAAGTCCATTTTAGGAACTATATATGATTAATCTCACTATAGATCGACTTATATATATTTAATAACTTTTTCTAACCTTTTGTTTGAGATAGATGGAATGACCCTTCATTCTATCACATGATCTACTAACACTTCACGAATAACAAATTCAACTTCATTTCTTTAAGAGATGAAGTGGAAATTGTTCATGGCACGAACAACAGTGAGATTGTACCAAAATAAGGTAAGTATTTATTCTAATTCAAATTCATCAACTTTAGGGAAATGATCTTGAAAACAAAAAATGTTGTCCTAGTCCTCTTATATCCGATGAATCAGATGGTACCTTAGATCGTCACAAATTTATGACTTTGTGATTGCTGGCTTTTCCATAGCCATGTTCTCTACCACTCTCCATCAGAACATGGTAGTTAGATTTCTATTCCATATCCATATTTTCACCGATGTGGAAACCCAGTGATTAGTTTATTTGGGTAACCGTTATATTTCATAATTTTGTTTTTAAAGATTGGTTTTGGTATTCCTTTTTACGATGTGGGTTTCTGTTAAAGAAACTTTCGAGTAGTAAACCATTTATAACCCCGACGAATTTCAAGGGCGAAATTCATTTTAAGGGGGGTTGAATGTAACACCCCGAGATTTTATGAAAAATATTCTTTTTAATTTCATTAATGTATTGTGTTGAACGCTACACCAAAAAGATCTTGCACAACACGCATCCTTGACTTGTCTTGCATTAAACACAATCGCGACCTTCCTCGATAGCGCGCATAGTATGCAATACCGAGTTTCACTAAAAAACGATATGCTATTAAAATATTATTAAAACTATCTTTTATGAATAGTAATAACCACTTTTTGAAATTTTTTAAATTTTATTTTTTAAAATGGACTTCATTTTTGGATTTGGAATATCGATATTATCTTAGGGTGAAATTTTGGTACTTTTCAGATAACTTTCATTTTCTGATGAATAGTGAAAATTACTAAATTTTAATTAAAAACAACATTTTTAATCGAAATAATTAATAGTGATAAATTATTAATTTGAGTGGTTTTAAAGTATATTTAGAATATATATTTACAAATTAATACAATATTGGTCACTGTATTGAATTTCACGTTTAAACCAGTTATAAACAAGTGTCAATCTTTTGATAGTTATTATCTCTTAAAAACATGCTATTTATTTTGACAACGGGAATTAATTTTTAAGTTAGTTAATGTAACTGATATGTTTTGAATTTGATAAAATAGACATCATTTTTGAATTCATAATATCAAATATATCTTAGGCCTAATTTTTGGTATTTTTCTGGAAACCTTCATTTTTTGATGAACAGTGAAACCACTACGTGGTAGTTAAAAAAACTGAATTTTTCATAAAACTTAATTTTACCACTTATGTGAGTGGAATTTCTAAAATCTGAGAGACACGGTTAATATCAAGGACTAAAATGTGGTTCAATTAGATGAAAATAATTTTTGGTGAATAGTAACTTTTTACTTTTTTTACCACGGTTAAAAGTAAATAGGGTAATTAAGGGTAAAAAGATATTATTATTACCCTAACACATGTACTAATTCTATTGGATAAGTGTAATTCGACCAAAAACAACCTTATGAATAAAATATAATCATTTAGGCCCACATGGATTAGATTAGGAAATTTATTATTAATTTATTTATAGAAGGGTTAAAATAGTTAAAATCAATGTTTAATAATTAAATCATTTTTAATATAGGGTTATACATAAGATAAATTCGACTATAAATATTCATTAGAAATCTAAAACAATTTCCTACATAATGGTAATTTATTTGTATTTTTTAGACATTAAATAATTTAATTTATTTATGACACAACAATGATGCAGTAATTATATTATTAATTAAATATTGACATAATTGATGTTATAAATAACCAAATAAATGTAATTTGAGACTTTTTATGAATTAAACTAATTTTACAGGTTAATATGACATGTTATTATTGATTTAATTAACTTTTTTAGAACTAATCATTCTGTTATGATTTTCACAAAACTCAATTACAAAATAGTGTCAAAATTGACATAAAATAGTTTTTAAAACAAATATTATATTATTAATTGTTATTTTATTCCTAAAAATCTAATGTTCGGAAAAATGACTTAGATAAGGTTATATATATTAATAATAAACATCTTGGGGTTCTTTTGGCTTGTTATAGTAAGTTTATTAACCTTATAGTGTAAGAACACAAGAAGACACGGTAAAAGTAAAATTATCTAACTTAATGTTAAAACTAAATGATAAGGTTAAAATAGGAACCGAAACTTGTCTAAATTATATTAGAGGAGATTATTTCGAGCCATCCCCACCTCAGCTTATAAATAAATCAATTTGGAGCTATTAAAAACCGAATATGACTTTATAATAAAATAATATTTTTTAGATTTCCAAAGGTGCCCCTCTCCTCCCTTATAAAAGGGCACCTCCTCCCTCTTTTCCTCACACCACTTTGGGCCTTAAAGCATGGCCAAGCCCTGAAAAATTCTCTTCTCCACTTCCCTAGAAACATCCTAGAGGTCCTGGTCTTCTTCAGAGACCAATTTTAGTGACCTAGGAGCAGGACTCAAAGAGGCGCTTCAAAGAAGAGGTAATGTCCGTTACTGATTCTTTCAACTTTATTTTTTCTTCCACTTCATCTTCTTAGGTTGTTTCATTATGAAGTAATAACATCAGTATCACTCATATACTGATATGTTATTATAAGTATGAAACAACCCTATTTCACCATCTATCCATCCTACGGAAAAAGAAATCACCGCGCGTGCGTACGTACGGAATACCGTCTCCACGTCATGGTGTATTATACTTTCCACCACCACCTTACTTAGATGGGTATAATAGTGTACATAATAACTATATATGATTATTGTAAAGTGATATTGATTCTGAAATAGTATACCCACACTCCAATACAATTCCATGATCATGCGAACGATATCATCGCTCGTGCGTACGTACGGACTACCGTCTCCACGACGCGATGAGATTCATTCTCCACGTTAACCATTCATGAATGATTATAAAGTATATATAACAAGTAATCATGAAATATATGACATAATACAGATACTGGATTTATTTGTATATATATCTATGTCATCTTCTTAATTCCATTCAACTCAATAAGGAAACGAAAACAGCGTTCATGCGTACATACGGCCTACCGTCTCCAAAAACGGTGTATTTCTTTCCATTTAATTATTTATTATATATATATGTGTATTCTGAATATATATTATATATAAATAATGTTTTATATTTTTTAATTATGTAATCATGATCTAAGTAATCATATGAATAATTACAAGTCAAAACACGGACGACAAATGAAACGATTTTACCCAAAACGCTCTTTAACATGGAATTTACAAAAGAACGGGTAATAAAAAGTCATAAGTGAACCATATATAATATCATAACAATGAGTATGATTCTGGAATAATTCAATGACAATATTTAAATTATTATACAGGAGTTTTGGACACTTACGAAGCAAATCGGACCTAAGGTGAGGGATAATTTATCAATCTCATTTTTATCCAAGATTGTTTATTTGTAAGTATTTACTGGGGTTATCTTTATCATCCAAGCCCATGTTTTCTAAAAATGGTTTCATGTATGTTTAATGTCCTTTTTACCCATTTTTTACTTTTACTACATGGTATCTAAGGAATCTTTATTTTTTTTACGTTACGAGGTACTTTTTGACTTTTCCGGCAAAAGTACGAGAAGAATGTTTTTTTTAATGTATACGGCATGAAAGGATTTTTACGGTTTTATAAAGCCATATTTTCATGAAGCTTCCACCAAAAGATTTCATGACTGTTTTAAACAAAATCTTTTTCTTTTAAAATTTCATGATGTTTTGTAAAACGAAATTTATTTTGAAAAATAAAGGATATTTTCCTAAAGAATTCATTTCAAGTGTTTTATCAAAAACATTTTCCATATAAGATAACATTATTTCATATGTGTATGTTTCAAGTATAAATTATCTATGATTTACATGATTTCACTTTTCTCATTATGAAAAGATATCCATTTCTTTTATATGGATTATGTGATGATGGGATGATGTTTATGAAACCCATTTCATTTGTTGGGTTATTATGAATGATGTAAGTTTATTTTGTGGCATAAGTAAGAATGATTTCATTATGAGATGGGTGGGACCTATATCTCCCTCTAATTCATTGGGTAAAGATTTATATCTCATGATATAGACATGGCTGGAATGGAAAGTTAAACCAGTTCAGTAATATAGGACTGGAACGAGGAGTGAACTCGATTCCGAAAGGGACTTTGTCCACTAAGATAGTCTTGGCAGAAATGCCTTGGCTACTATGGAAATAATATCATGTGCTTAATGGTTTCCACAATTACATGTTTTATTCCCATGCTATTTTATCATTCTTAATGTTTCTTTATGATCTATGCCTTACGTACTTCTATGTTTTATGTCATTGCTCAAGATTTTGATGTTTAAACATTATGTTCATGTTTTTAAGTTCAAATGTATATGGTATGTTTTATTTTATCCATGCTTACCCTTAATGAGCATTTGAGCTCACCCTTTTTATGTTTTATTTTCCCCAGGATATAAAGAAAGGTTTTAGGTAAGAAAAAAAAGGGGAAGATCTTTATGGGAGATGTTGAAGATCTTTCACCACGATTATGAGATTACGTTCCAAGTTTCCAAAGACAATAAACTATTACAGTCCTTGTGTGTCAGTTTTTGTTATATATTAAGTATTCCGCAAAAGTAATTTAATATCTATGTACGTCAAGCTACAGTTCTCTACAAGGAAAAAGGGTCAAGGGAAATGAGACATTTTTTTAGAAACACAATGTAGAGGTTTTAATTAAAATCACTGCTAAAAAATAAAATAACATAATTTTTTTATGTTTTAAATAAAAATTCCAATAAATAAAAAAATTTGTAACACTTTTGAAAATGGGCATAAAACATTAGAGGAGTTTTATTACAAAAATAATATTAATGGTTTCAGAAATCACAACTAGACCATGATTTTATAGTAGGGAGAGGTGTTCTCCTCATTATAGGAATATGGAGGGATGAGTGTTAGGAAGAGTTGATGCGATGGAAGATACATGGATAGTGATGATAAAAAGGGACATTCAAGAAAGACTCTAAGTGGTAATAAACATATTTGAAGGCATAAGTGAAAGTAATTATGGATATTAGATTAAGATGATTAATGTTTAGAAAACAATATTAGATAACAGTGGATCCAAATAAAGGGTAGACAATATGAAATAAATCCCAACAAAATCCTAGATGAAAAAAATACTAGCTTAATATAATTCATAATAAGGAAATTATTTTATTAGAAAATACTTCTTGGGGATATAAATAGAAAACATTCATCAAATAAATAAGAAATTTAATTACAAACATAATCATATTTAAAAAATCTCAACCTTTTGAAATAAAAAATGATCATTCTTGATGGTGATCATGAAAACCTATTTTATTATAATATGACAGTATTTATCAACCTTAAAAAATGACTTAACATTAATAATGATACATCCTTACTAAAACACTCAATCATGTTTTTTGAATTTTATATCTTATTGATACACATTTCCCAAGTATGAGTGATAAACATATGAAAATTAAACCTTATATATGTATGCCTCAATCAAGAATGGAAAATATAATTCTTATATATTTTCATGGAAGACTAACTTTCACAACTAAATTATATGATATTAATAGATAAATCCAGTACATTAATCAATTCATTCAATAATATAGACACTTTAATGCATTTGTGAAAGGAAATTTATCCACCCTTAGTGGTGGATAGAGAAAAAAATAATTTCATTTTACACTTTCATGAAACAAGACCACCATACACAAGGAATACATAACTAGTAATATATATTTTAATTTCAAAATCAGTAGTATAGTAAGAATAAATAGAGTCAACTTTATCATTATCATAAATACTATAATATTGAAAACAAAATCATCAATTAAAAAAGATGTAAACATTCCTGAGGATCCATTTTAATGAATTATAGTGGGGTTTCCCCATATTACTCATTAAATTTCTCAAATTACAAATAGAAAATCCAAATATATTCAAGATCACAGCATATAATGAATAAGTTTACCAATTATATTAGCATAAATTTTATGCATGAAGGCAACATCAGACAAATTGTTTGGGGACTGGGATAGGCTTAGAATGAAGTGTTTAACCAAATGCGCACTAACAGATTTAATGTACTAAAAAATATTCCACTTTAACACTTTATTAATATAGTAAAATTGTGATAAATACAAGACTTTTAAATCTCTATTTCTAATTATTTCCATGACTAAAATTCCTTTTTATTAGCCAAATAATTTATTTAAAAAGAATTATTTGGTTAGATATTTACATCATTAATCAGTAATAGATATTTAAAAATAATAAACATATCACCAATATATAAGATTATGAAAATAAATTCAACCTTAGAAAACATGAAATAAATATATGTTTCACATGTTCTTCTACTGAGACCATTTTTAATCATATAGAAATAAAACCATTCACACCATTTTAAAGAAGACTATTTTAGTATATATTAATAATTTTATAAAATAAAAACTTCATTGGGTTTTAAATCCTTGTAAAATTCTTCAGAGAGGTTCATGTAAATTATTCCATCCATATTACAATGAAAAATATCCATTTTATCATCTAACTATACAATATAAAAATTTTAACAAGCCACAAAAAAGTAATAATCTAGTATATGAACGCTTCTCAATAGGGAAAATCCCCTATAATCAATCTTCTAGCATTGAATGAATAACTTAACTAAAATTTTATATTTTTATTTAATTTTAATTTCCCAAGTGCAATTATCCATATATTTAGAAATCTATTTAAAAACTATAAATTTAATATTTTCAAATCTGGTAACATCTTTCAAATTGTGATTTTTAACAAGTGAACATATTTCATATTTTTAATAGAAAAAAATTACTTATATTCACTTTATTAAATATATTTATTATTGGTTTTTTTAATTAGAGTCAATATATTGAGATATGTCAAATTAATATGTGACAAAAAATATAAGACCGAACTATTCATGGGGTCAAATAATTATCCTAACCCTATATCGTGTCTATTAGTAGACCATAATGA
Source organism: Viscum album (assembly GCA_963277665.1). NCBI lineage: Eukaryota > Viridiplantae > Streptophyta > Magnoliopsida > Santalales > Viscaceae > Viscum > Viscum album. The sequence continues at coordinate 2,136,690,157 of OY728128.1, read as the reverse complement.
TGTTATCTCCCTATTTTTATGAATGAACATCAAATTCAAACTCACTTTAAAACAATTCAAGTGTCACAATGGAGAAAATCTTATTTTTAGATAGATTTTAGGGTTCCAAAGGAACCTTAACACTAATAGGTATGGGTTTTCTAGTATTATTAGGCTGAATAGATTTCTTCCTAGTTATGGAAAACTCATGGAAAACATGATGACTATTTACTTTGGAATTGGGGATGACCTTGTTTGTTTAAGTTTCAAACATTCCAATCGGTTTCTAAGAGGTTTGTTTGTAGAACAGGAAACATCCAATGATTCTATATCCATTTGAACCTACTTTCCCAAGGTAGGCGCTCATTAGTTGTGGACCGATAAGGCTTAAGAATTTTCATTGGTCTAGAAGATGGGAGATCGGACTCATCACACCTTTTTGGGGGGGATTATTGTCTATTTCGGCACACTCTTTATAGATTTAAGTTGTGTTCATGAATACTTATTACACTACCAAGTATGAAAATGATCTTTCCTTAAAATCTGACAATCAATGATTAATATGTACAAGATTTAGATAATATTTTATATGTATTTGAGGTTCTTCGTCGATGGAGAATCATCTGTATTTGTTAGAGATTCTTAGTCAATGGTATCCTTTAACACATTATATAAAGATCTCTTGGTCATTATGATAACCATACTGGTTTTAAAGCCACTCAGTAGGGTACTTTAAGTTCATTGTCATTCAGAAGGACATGGTGTATTTAAGAGTTGGGATCCTACCCACTGATGGGCTACCAACATATCCTGGTTAGAAAAGGTATCAGAACCCACGTAGTTCGGGAATTAATATATAGTTTAACATCATATGGGATGGATGATAATTAATGGGTGATGGGCTCGAACCTCAGAAAGGCTTCCTACGTACTCTACTTTTATGGTGGAGATCAAAGTCCATGTAGTTCGGTTGGGAATTTTGGGGATTACGTATGATTAACAGCCAAAAGAGAAGTATCGTGGTTACTTTTACACACTAAGCTCAAGTGAGTCATTCTCGGTGTGAGAAACAAGAGGTTTGTTCCATGAAAGATGCGGTCACAAGGAATTATATAGGGCTTATATATGTATGATTTCCCAAATAGGTAATGATCAGGACTTACTTTAGAGAAGAAGTATAGGAACAAGGTCCATAAAGGTATATGTTCTTTATGGAGATTTGGATACTCTAACTTGGTGCTTACTCATAAGGAGGATGCCCAAATTAGGAAGGTACTTGTGATTGGTTTTTATTCCTGAGAAGGAATCTCAAATCAAAAGAAGTTAAGACTAGTTAAGAGAAATTAGAACTGGGGCTTATTCCATAGAAGGAGGCCGAGGTGAAAGGGACTAGAGAACTAGGGCTTACTCTTGAGAAGGAGGCCCAGGTTAGGGAATTATGATTGGTACTTACTCCTGAGAAGGAGGTCCAAAATTAAGGAATTATGATTCATACGTACTCCTGAAAAGGAGGCCCAAATATAAGGAATTATTATTGGGACTTACTCCTGAAAAGGAGGGCCAAAATTAAGGAATTATGATTGGGACTTACTCCTAAAAAGGAGGCCCAAAATTAAGGAATTATTATTGGGACTTACTCCTGAAAAGGAGGCCCAAAATTAAGGAATTATGATTGGGACTTACTCTTGAAAAGGAGGCCCAAAATTAAGGAAACTTGAAGACTGGGGATTACTCATGAAGAGGATGCCCATATTTGGGAACTTGGGGCTTACTCATGAAGAGGATGCCCATGAATAGTTTTCTCATCTTAAAGGGTGAGGTTGAATGAATGAAATTTATAACTGTAATGACATAAAGATATGTAAATCACTAGGTTTTGAGGGATGTTCCACAGAATTCCTTTTAGAAAAGAAATCCAACAAAATAATCATGCCATAAATGGATTTTAAGAGGATTCTGAAGGCTAAATCTTGAAGAGGAAAGGTGGATTTTAAGAAAATAGATGAATGGAAAGGAGGGGCACCCAAAATAAGGTAGGCACGCAGGTCTTATTTGGGCGCGTAGGTCCTGGTCGTGCAGGTATACCTGCACGACACATAGGTACTTGCACGATGGTCAACCCATAGGGTAAAACTTGGGTGATGCTTAGCTCAATCCCTTAGTGTTATCCCTAAAGACTTTTAAATGAGTGGTGTGCAAGTTCTGTTGAATGGATAAGGCGGTGTGCAAGTGTCTTCAATTCCTTGAAAGGATAGACACTTAGGCGCGCAGGTGTTGATGAATTTTCAACACTTAGGTCGTGTTCCCTATCTTTAAACCATCCATTATAGTTAAGAAATTACCTTAGAAGTGTTCGGAATGCTTTGAGAAGAGACTAAGGCACCGAGAGCTCAAATCTGAGTTTCTAGATTTTATTTCCTCCCAAAATGGGGGACCCACAGGGGTTATTTATAGGATTTTTAAGACCTTTAGTGAAAATAACTTAGGTTGCATAAGCCACCTGCGCGACCAGTATGCGGTGCACAAGTATACTTGCGTGGCCATGTTGAAACTTTCGTGACCCAAGTGTAAACAAACCCCTATTCTTGCCTTTGTCCATTTTTTTATGTTTCTTCAAAGGATGAATTACTTTGTATTAAGGTACTTCCCTTTTTTCAGTCATTTATATTTTGTGATGGAAACGAGTGTCAACAAAAGTCCCCCCTCAGAGTTGGATCTGAAAGGAATGAGGATGTGACTCTGAGGTAAAGAAGAAGACCATGGAACAGCGGCACGCAAGTTTGGAGCGCGCAGAGCTTTGACCAAATGGATTAAAAATTGACTCAATTACTTGATAATTTATTTGAAAAAATATTACCATATTCAAGTATGGGGGAAAACATGTAAACTATGACTTAATAAATTTTGAATCTGAGGGATGATATGAAAAAGGGCTAAAAGGCATTAGAAGAATTATTTCCCAATAATGAAGTTACCACTATTTAACAAACCCGTTAGGGGATCGAATTATGCAGGGCCACTTAAGGGCATCGGTCACATAGTCAAATAATAGCATATTTTGGCTGACAGGTCTGTTATGTAGACTACTTATGCAAGGCCTCCTAAGGGAACGTGCTGCATAGTCAGGCAAAAGAACTCTCAGAAATTTACTTTTCTACTGCTAAAAAGCCAATGAATGTTTATGGAGATTCAAATTTTCCAAAGCATAGAGTCTGATATATGGAGAGAGGTACTTGAATATGTAGAGGATATTTCCAATAAAGATTGTCAAAGAATTGGATGAATGACACTCCCACCAAGGTCTGACCCAAACATAGGGAAGGGAAATATAAACCATAGACTTGAATAATGTCAGATCATGAAAAAGAGTATGGGACAAATATATTAAGGATGGCTATTTTTGCGGATCCCTAGATATTGTCATTAAGACCAAAAAGGACAAAAGATGTTTTTCTCCCAATAATGAAGTTACCACTATTTAAAAAACCCCTTAGGGGGTTGAATTATGCAGGGCCGCTTAAGGGAATTGGCTGCATAGTCAAATAATAGCATCTTTTGGATGACAGTTCTGTTATGTAGACTGTTTATACAAGGCCACCTAAGGGCACATGCTACATAGTTAGGAAAAAGAACTCTCAAGTGTCAAACATTTTGTGACCAGAAGTCAAGAAAAGGGTTACAGATATCTGGAAGTATTTATGGTTAGGATTATGATACATCAAAATGGGCATTTTCCAATACATGTAGAAGATACACAGGACTATGCTAACTGTAATCATGTTGTGGCTCAGTCCTGAATTGAGGTTCTGGACTTCACTACGTTTCCCATAAGGATTGGAATCAATCCATACGTAGTTCTTGAAATAAATTTTAACGTCATGATGGATGAGAGTGTAGGAGATCTTAGTTTAGGGTCATAAAGCTCGGACCAAGGAGGACTTTTTAGCCAAGGGACTGAAAGTGTAATTTGGGGTTAGGCAAAAAGACTTGGGGCTGGATTTGAGGGATGGTCGAACATTCCTACGTATCCCATAAGGATGGGAATCATGCCACACGTAGTTCTTGAAATACCCTTTGTACACATTTGGTTCGTACAAGTGAAGGGTGAAAGGGGACTTTAGTGCAATGATGGTTTGACCCAAGATAAAATGTTCGGGCATTGCCATGTATGCACGTAGTCTTTATAATATATCATTATCAGAGATAAATGTAAATAATGATTCCCTCTCATGTGAGAGTGTAAAATAATGTTTTAGTTTATTTTTATACAAGAGAAAAAGCGCAAATAGTTTAACGTCATATCGCAAGGACGATGGTGAACCAATGTAAAAAGTATTGGTTCTGAGGCTGCTTCATATATCAACATCGTATGAGATGGAGGTGAACCGATATGAAGAGATTGGTTTTGGGATTGAACCTCAGGAGGTTGCCTATGTACCCAGCTTAGAAGGAAAAAATCAAAGTCTTCATAGTTCAATTAAAGAATGAATTAGTGACCAAGTAGTTCTTGAGGACAACGACCTAAAAAATGGTGTCGGGACTTACGCATGGTTAGCAGCCCAGAGAGAGTGTTATGGTTGAAGTTTACTCTAAGCTCACGTGATTCATACTCGGTGTGAGAAACATGAGGTATCAAAAACCTTAACGATGCACAGTTTAAGTTCATGTAGGACGTATGAAGGGACTATGCAGTTTAAATTCTTATAGTGAGGACTATTGGTGATACATAGTTTAGTGTCATGTAGCAGGTACAAAATATAGTTTAATGTCATGTAGGACAAATTAAGGGACTTTGTTCAGTTTTACGTCATGTAGGATGAATGAGAAGTACAGTTTAACGTCATGTAGGACAAATATAGGGTCACAGTTTAACGTCATGTTGGACGTAAGGGTACTGTACAGTTTAGTGTCATGTAGCTAAGATGATGAGGACAATACAGTTTAACATCATGTTGGATGAAAGGGGGACTGTACAGTTTACTGTCATGCAGTAAGGACAAAAGAGGACACCGTTTAACATCATGTTGGACGTATTAAAGACTTTTTCATAGTTTAAGGTCATTTTGGATGATGGCACAGTTTAACGTCATGTTGGACGACGGTGCGAACAGTTTAAGGTCATATGCATGGACCATAGATTATGCAGTTTAATGTCTTACTGGACGTAAGGGACTTCTGTACAGTTTAGTGTCATGTAGCTAGGACATCACAGTTTAACGTCATGTTGGATGTAAGTTCCAATAGTTTAAGTTCATATGCATAGACCGTATGTATTTGTATTATAAAAAATACTTCTTCAAGAATCTAGCATTGGTTGGAGTAGGTATGAGTTCTCCATCCATCGAGATTGAAGAATAAGCTCCATTGGAGTAGACCTTATGTATTGAAAAAGGTCCTCCCCATTTTGGCTCCATCTTGGGAGTTTTCTTTCCTGGTATCATTGGATTTCTAAGAACCAATACCAATTCTCCCTGAATGAATGAACGAAGACGAACTTTTTCGTTGAAATCTCATGTTATTCGATTTTGATAAACATCCAAGTGGTGCAAGGTGCACAATATTTTCTCGTCTAATCATTCCAATTCATCCAATCACTTTTGAGATTGTTCATCTGTAGATGACTGATCACAAATGGCTACCCTGAGTGAGGGTAATTAAACCTCAATGGTCAAGGCTTATTCTGTTCCATAAACCAATGAATATGGAGTTGACCGCGTTGCAGTGCAGGTGGTGGACCGATAAGCCCATAAAGCATGAAAGAGTTTATCAGGCCATGATTTCTTATCTTTATCCACCATATATTGTAGTATATTTGAAAGATTCTTGTTGAAATCTTTTATTTGGCCATTTCCCATAGCATGATACCAAGAGGACTGGTTGGATTTGATGTTTTATTCTTGATACAACTTCCTTACCTCGCATGAATAGAAGTTGGTGCCATTTTCCGTCAATATGGTATGAGGGACACCAAATCTGGTAATGATGTTAGACTTGATGAAGCTAACAATGCTTTAGAACTAACTTCTTTGAGAGGTACTGCCTCTGCCCATTTGGAAAAGAAGTCAATAGCAGTAAGAATGTACTTAAACTGCTTAGATGTAGCTGAAGGATAAGGTCCTGCTACATCCATTCCCCATGTGGCAAACAACCACGAGTATTTAGCTGTATAAAGAAACTCTAGGGGTTGATGAATGAAGTTGGCATGTACTTGGAAATAATGACACTTCTTTGTGAAATCAACACAACCTTGTATCATTGAAGGCCAAAATTATCCAAGACTTCGAATTTGATCATATGGTCTATGTCTAGACTGGTGGGCACTACAGACTCCTGCATTCACTTCTTTCATGACATCCATTGTCTCTTCACCATCAATGAATCTGAAGATAATTACATCAAAACCTCTTTTGTAGATAATTTTCTCTAGGTGATCCATACTATCATAAAGAGTAAAATTGACCACACGTCGCCAGATGTGTTCTTTCCCGGCTCTATCAAGTGCAAGTGTTCCATTTTGAAGGTATTCCCTGATAGGTGTCATCCATCCTATCGTATGACCATATGGTTCAGGAATGGGACTAATTTCATTTATTTCCTCTATTCTAATTTGAACATAAGGTGAACTTGTACGATGGTGGATAATATTAATGGATGTCTTGTCCCGATTTGGATCTGCCAAAGCTATGGCTATATTAGCCAGTGCATCAGCTTAAGCATTTTCTGATCTCGGGACATAAGAAAATGTCAGTTCCGAAGGAAATTACTCCATTAACTCTCTGACATAATCATAAAAATGTATTAACTCTTATTTTCTAATGGCATAATCCCCATTGACTTGTTTGTTTACCAAGTCTGAATCAACTTTCACTTTTATGTGATTCACTTGTTCTTGAAGCGCCAACTCTAATCCTGCGATGAGAGCTTGATATTCTGATTCATTATTTGTACCGCCTCCCAAAAAATGAGAAGGAATAATGTAGCATTGCCTTTTCCTGGGAAATAAGCACAATTCCTAACCCAACTTTGTTGAATTTAGAATCTTCCATTTTCTTCCCTGTTGTACTTCTGGAAGCACCATCAAAGTACATTTCCCATATTTGAAGATTATCTTGAATAGAAAATACTTCCTCATCAGGAAGTTCAGTATCTAAAGATATATCTTCTGTTGAAGGATGTTTAGCAAGGAAATCAGCCATAGCTTGACCTTTTATTGCCTTTTGAGACACATATTGGATATCAAATTGTTGCAAAATAACTTCCCACCTTGCTATATGTCTTGTAAGCACTAGATGACTAAGGATAAATTTCAGCAGGTTGTTGTGAGATACAAATTGGACCTCATTATGTTGCAATTTGTGTATCAGTTTTTGAACTGCAAAGATTAATGCTAGGTAGCACTTCTCAATATTTCAATATCGGTTTTATGCTTCAAGCATAGTCCGACTGAGAACTATGAAGTGATCATTCTAGCTTGTGTGGTTTCATGAAGACAATATCCTATGTTGTAACATAAATACTCACGGTCATTCTATTAGGGACCATAGGGACATGGATGTTAATGTGCTAATATTAAGGACCATGATGGTCATAGGAGATTTTCCAATGGCGGAATAATTTCTTATCCATTACACCACTACCTTCCAAAAAAGTATTAGGGACAACAGAAAGGGTTGAAAGAAAGACTGGGACCTGAGGTCTGGGGGAAATTTTACAAGTTATTATGTGTGGGTGTACTAGGTACATTACACATACCAGGAATATGGGGCAGAACTATGAAAAATTGGGCATTATGAAGTGGTTTGGATATCACGGTTCTATTTCTACCATCAACAAGAGCTAGTTCTAGAGCTCCTTAGTAACTATCCCTATACATGGACACATTCCACCTCCATAACATGTAATTTTTCATCATTTTATGGGATATCCATTTCATTAGAGGCATACCGCTAGAGGTATTTTAATATGACGAGTTCCTTCCACCACATAATACATGGGGAGATAGCGATCAGACTCTTATCCTGCCATGGAATATTCTATAATCGGTGAATGATAATATGAATATCACTTCTAATTACCAAAAGGATGTCCTTTTCCATGAATGGTTCAACTTATTTCTCAAGAAGGATCCCAAGTTAAGGATGTCGAGACAAGGGAAATATTTTCTGATCACATTGTAGAGGTTGGAGGTAGGATCCTATTAATTAATCCTTGAGGAAGGGAAGTTAAAAAATTGCAGGTACAGCATGGTGGGAGACTAGAACCTAGTGGTTCATTATAATTCCTTCTTTTCAACCTTCTTGAGTGGGCAGTTATTGCTAGTGAGGGACACAATGATGGGGATCTTTCAGGGAACTTTGCTGATGGATGTAATTTTGGAACATGGTAATAGGGTCAACCTAGTATTACCCATTATAGCTAGACTATACAACATACTAGGTCAAGTTACATGAGTAACACCAAGAAGAATCTATGGTCCATTCCATTTATTTCATGGCATGATCGTTGTCCATCTCAGGGGCTATGAGTTCCTGAATGCTCTTAGGCCTCTGAACATTGGCCTATAGCCATCACTATTTAACATAGTCGAGTTCTATCCAATGAACCTTAAAAAGGGTAGGGTTTTAATCAGTATTTTAAACCATGTGAACTTCAACTTCCACCATTTTTTAACTTTGGTTGGTCCGATAGTGGGCAACTTGTATGTTTTGTGGGAGAAAAAGTATTACCTAATGAGCCTCAGGGGTGGGGTTATGGTGGCCTGGATTGATGGAAAGGTGTTATGTGAGCTATAAATTTCATCACATTTATTCATGCAGTTTATATGTATGTATTAGGTGTTGAATTGAGTCTATACGGGGGTTTGTGAAGAGTGTCACCCCTATGTCCTCCACCAACTGTGGTGCATGTTGGCAATCTCAAGCACTAGTTAAAATATTATGATTCCACCAAAAAAATGTTGATGCGGGTTTATTGATAGAATATTCTAAGAAATGGGTGTCGGTATATCCATAGGAAATACTTTGGAAGCACATTAGGGTAATCAAACCAGTGAGTGGGAAGAAAGAGCATTGATGGAGTAGACAGGTGGCCTCTAGAGAAGCTCATGTTGGAACCGTGACGGTGAGTACGTCTCAAGGTGTGGTTGTACCCCCACCTCTAGAAAATGACTAGTCATGGAGAAAACCCCAAGGACTTGGAAAAGGGGCCCTGGGAAAAAGATAAGATATTTGCTACAACCATCTACTGAGGCCATCTTTCCATCCCTTCGGTTCTCCTGGAGAAAGTTGCAAATTTCATTGATGAGAGAGGACCTATGGAAAATGTAGAATCAATATAGGATCAAATGACCTAATATCATATGTATTAATGTCACAAATATGATAGAATTTTATCGGGGGAATGAATATATGACATCCATGTATGTTTATTCATACCAATGGGGGTACTATGAAGCACCCTTCATCCTTGTAAAGGTGATGATTGGCGAAGATTTGGATCGGGAGGAGACAATGCATGAGTAAGACTCTGATGAATAAGAGGAGTAAGAATAATATTCAGGTGATGGGGAAACCTTGCGGATGGGGTGTCCCCATGAAAGTGGCGAGATCGTGGACTCTGCAGAATAGTTATCCAAACTTCTCATGGAAATATTAGCTTACTCATATCTTTCCAAGATTCCTTTCCTCTCACTACTCAATTCCACCAACCAGAACTCATCCTATGTAATAGAATCGTGATATCAACCAAGATACCACCACTGTGGGGGAAGAAGAAGTTTCAATGGGTTCCAAGAATCATGCTCGAGATCCAACACTGAGAGCTGAAGCATGTGGTGAATCGGTCGAGGTTGAGACAGTTGGGGGGGACATCTTTGGAGGCCCTGTACCTCCCTATTATTTATAGGTGTTCGTGTCCTCTAATACCAATGGAGACATCCACTGCAAGGGATCTTGAACAATATAGGTGACTTATCCTTAAAATACTTCCCCCTCAAGGTAATAGAATGCTTAGACTTTGGCCACAATCAAATTTCATAGAGTTATATCATTGATGTGATTTCATGTCCCATGCATCTTCTAATCAAATGAAATAATGGGAGATAGTTATAATCATTGAGATACACAGTTCTGACAGGTATCCTAGGGTGGAGGTCCCTACTGTGACTCAATATCTTGATCCAGCAGTGCTCAAATCTTGTAATAACTTGTTTTTAGAGTGTTCGTACCTGTCATTTGTTGAGAACATTGACTGAGGTACTTTTATCCCATACAATGCTCTGGAGGCTGCAAGCTCAATGAGAAGATAAAATTGGGGCATCTAGGGGATATCTTTTGATGGATGCACTCACTCATTAGGAGCTGGTCATCCAAGGAAATCTGGCCTTGGTGTTTTTGTATGAACAAGGGGATGCGGTTTCGAGTGATGCGACTAGTGGGGAAAACTAGAGGATAGTAGGGGTGAGGTTTTATAGGAGGAAGAATCGAGTGAATATGGCCACACACATGATATATACCTAGTACCTCATAAAGGATACCAGAGGAAGTCTTTACTGCTGAATTCTTTGCCTCTTTTCCAGAGTATGAGTCCATAGATCCTGAAGAGTTGCATGCCTTTGATCTTGATGTGGCTGAATAAAATTATATCATCTATAGTATTGTTTGGATTTTCATACAACACTTCATTTATCATACCCCAGGGTCGTATTTAGTGGTCCTGATGAGATCCCTTCACCATTGGATACACAATTTTTGTGCTAGTGGGGTGGATGATCGAGGTCTTCATGTGCTAGTTCGTAATTACATTGATGAAAATGTGCGGGAGGATAGTCATCCCCTATAAGTTTCCTGGTGTCAAAATAATTCTAACATCATATGAAAGCTTTGAGAGGTCAATGAAAAGATTCATCATTTGGAGGATCAAGAGGATGAGTGTGCTTCCTTTCTCAGGACCCAAACAGATATCATTAGCAAGCTAAGAGCTTAACTAGAAGAGGTTGTGAACCAAATAATGCAGGTGACTACTCAAAGTTATGATCTTTAGGCTGAGTGGGTCCAAGTATAGGTAAGAGACAACAAGATTCATCCAGCAGCCAACGATGAAGAAATGGAGCTCAGGAAGAAGTAGTAGATCATGGAGTCCATGTTCCAAAGGTTGGTACAGCTGAAGTGCTCAATCACCGGAGTGGATCCATAGAGGTTATTTTGATGAAACTCATGAGAGGATCTGACATGTGGAAGTACCTTACATGTGATCACTTTCTTGATTTGGAAACTCACTTTGTACATAGACACGTTTCTTTTATTTCTTTAATTATCTCACTTAAATCATTTTTTGTGAGGAAACTAATGACCAGTCCCTAAGCTCATGTCGGTGTTAGAAATAAGGGACGAAAACATAATTTTTCACTTTGTATGAGAGTTTCATATAACTATAGAACACTCGAGGTATTCCATTATTGTCTGAACACTGATATCATTTGGACTTGAGAAGTGTGAATCACAATTCCCATCATTCGGAACACAACGAGAATGGAATGGAAATAAAGGATAACTGATGACCGTGTTTGAAACACAGCATCTATATTGTTAACCTAAAATGAGGGAAACAAATATTGGTCGACTACTGTCCATGTTCAAAACACAGAACCAATCTCAAGATTTCATCTGAAGTCTTCGAGAATATTGGACCAGGATAGAAGGTGATCCAAAAATGGCATGGGACCATGCCATTATGGGTTACATTAGACATGGAAGAGGATAATGATCTAAATGAGGGGAACACAAAGTGTGGAAATGGAGTGATGGAATGATTGAATGGATTATAGAACTCTTAGAGTTATGCCACCATGACTTAGAGAACATTGGTATAGGTGCACTGATCTGAACAAATATTAAACCCATTTTCCAGGGGAGCATCATCTTGAATGTCGAGTGACAGCTTAAAATGTGAACAATGTGGTAGATGATCACATCAGGGAAGAGGAACTCCCATGATAGGGAATGAGACATTTTTCAGTTTCAATTCATGAAATATGGATGATAGATACATAGTTTAATGTCATACGGTGATGAAATTAGACGTGTAGTTTAATGTCATATTGTGAGGACAAAGCATTGTACAATTTAACGTCTTGTTATTGGGATGTTATGCAATGTTTAAGGTCATATCACCTGGACCATAGGCTCTTAGATTAAGGTTATATATTTTGGACATGGGAAATTCTCAAAACGGGTGTTTGTGGCATGGATGAGTGAAATCCTCGATGTGAAGGTGGACCTAGGAGGTCCAACATCACACCACATATTCCTAAAGAAAACTCACATACAGTTTAAAGTCATGATTCTCTGACTACAGACTCTTATTTTAGGGTCATAGATTTTGGACCGAGGTGATGATATCTTAGATGGACATGTGTATTATAACGTATTGGAAAACTCTACGTGAATGAGGACCGAGGAGGCCCATCGCCACACCACAAATTCCTAGGGATTTTCATGCAGTTTATGGTCACGATTTCATAAACATAAGGATCCTAGTTTATGGTCATAGAGTTTGGAACAAAGGTTCTTCTAGGAAACTTTTCGATGTCGGTTCACACCTTACCGGACTCCTAATCCCATGTGATCCATGCTCATTGAGGGAAATAAGGAATGGTATTAGGGATCTCCTGACATGTGGAAATGCATAGGGATGACGCTAAGGGTTTGGCATCGTAGAAGGATGCAGGGAATTGGAAAGGAGGTGAGCAAAGAGTTTTATGATTTAGATAAAGGGGTTAATAGTTACTAGGGATCGATTATTGACCATGTTCAAAACATAGGGACCCCGACCACACCAGTCATGAGTGAGTCGAGAAAATGAACGATCGATTACTGATCATGTTTGAAAATATAGGATCTATAATTTTTCACCAAGGATCCATTAGGGTGTTGGCCCAGGATGGGAGGTGATCCAAATATAGCATGAGATAAAACTGTTAAGGGGTCCATCTAGATTTGAAATGTCATGGAAATCCATATTAGAAAATACTCGAGGTATAAAAATAACCACATCAGAATGTGGGAACCAAATTCAAGCAGCACAGATAGTTTAAATTTTTATTGCTCGTACTATGGAAAATAGTTTAAATTCGTGTTTCTCAGACTATGGAAAATAGTTTAAATTCATGTTTCTTGGAATATAGAAAATAGTTTAAATTCATGTTGCTTTTATTATAGGAGGCAATATTTATTCTTAAGGTAAATACATGGCATGTGGGAGGTAAAACCCGACATGAAAGTGGCTAGAGAGGTTTGTGTGTCACACAAACAACTTAAGAAATGGGTGGTTAAGAATCCCATGATTATCATGTGGCATCCCAATGTTAGGGTGTGGGGTAACATTTTCTTTTCATCCCATACTTATCATATGAGACATCTCGATTTTATTTCATATTTTATTTATTTATTTATTTATTTATTTATTTCGTATTACTTTATTTACTTTAATTATATATACATGCACATCTCATGAACATGCCCATGCACATGCCCATGCAATATAAAGAAATACTGCGTTTGGTGAGATTTGAATCCCTAACATCTTGCATATTTTCCAAAGACATTACCGCTCCAACAAGCTCGTCATGTGGTTAATAAACAGAATTTCATATACTTATATAAATTAATTGAAAAAACAAATAATACATAAATAATAGATATAAACTCAATAATAATAAATAATTAATAATAATTAATAATTAATAATTAATAATTAATAAATTATAAATAATAAGTAACAAATAATAAATAATGAATAATAAATAATAAATAATAAATAATAAATAATAAACAATAAATAATAATAAATAAATAATAATAAATAAATAATAATAAATAATAATAATAAATAATAAATAACAAATAATAAATAGTAAATAGTAAATAATAATAAATAATAAATAATAATAAACAAATAATAAAGAATAAATAGTAAATAATAAATAATAAATAATAAATAATAAATAATAAATAATAATAAATAATAAATAATAAATAAGAATAAATAATAAATAATAAATAATAAATAGTAATAAATAATAAATAAAAATAAAAATAAATATTAAATATTAAATATTAAATATTAAATATTAAATATTAAATATTAAATATTAAATATTAAATATTAAATATTAAATATTAAATATTAAATATTAAATAATATATAATATATAATATATAATATATAATAATAAATAATAATAAATAATAAATACGAAATAAAAACATATTTAATAATAAATAAAAAAATAATAAATAACACATAATAAATAAAATATTATTATTATTAAATAAAAATTAATAATTAATAATTAATAATTAATAATTAATAATTAATAATTAATAATTAATAATTAATAATTAATAATTAATAATTAATAATTAATAATTAATAATTAATAATTAATAATTAATAATTAATAAATAATAAATAATAAATAAATATAAATAATAAATAATAAACAATAATTAATAATTAATAATTAATAATTAATAATTAAATATAAATAATAAATAATAAATAAATATAAATAAAAAATAAAAAATAAATATGAATATAAATAATAAATAATAAATAATAAATAACAAATAATAAATAATAAATAAATATAAATAATAAATAATAAACCAATATAAATATTAAATATTAAATATTAAATATTAAATAACAAATAATAAATAATATATAATATATAATATATAATATATAATATATAATATATAATAAATAATAAATAATAAATAATAAATAAATAATAAATAATAAATAAATATAAATAATAAATAATAAATAATAAATAATAAATAATAAATAATAAATAAATATAAATAATAAATAAATATAAATAATAAATAATAAATAATAAATAATAAATAAATATAAATAATAAATAATAAATAATAAATAAATATAAATAATAAATAAATATAAATAATAAATAATAAATAATAAATAATAAATAAATATAAATAATAAATAATAAATAATAAATAAATATAAATAATAAATAATAAATAATAAAAATATATATCAATAATAAATAAATACAAATAATTAATAATTAATAATTAATAATCAATAACAAGTAACAAATATTATTATTATTATTAATATTTTATTATTAGTAATAATAATATTTTTTTATTAGTAATAATAAATAATTAATAATAAATAATAAATAATACTTAATACTTAATAAATAAATATAAATAATAAATAATAAATAAATATAAATAATAAATAATAAATAACCAGTAACAAATATTATTATTAATAATAATATCTTATTATTAGCAATAATAAATAATTAATAATATATAATAAATAATATATAATAAATAAATAATAAATAATAAATAAATATAAATATAAATAATAAATAAATATAAATAATAAATAATAAATACATATAAATAATAAATAATAAATAACCAGTAACAAATAATAGATAATAAATAAATTAAAGTATATTATAAATAATATATAATATATAATAAAGGAAAGACATGATAAAGTTTGAAAAGACGTGATAAGGGATTGAAAATCATGAAAATGCGTGAAAATGGATGGAGAAGCATATGAAGAATGAAGCATTAGAAAGAATGAGAACGGATGAAAACTCATTACAACTCTAGAAAACCCCTTAAGAATTCAACATAATCATCATAATAACCCACAAAAAACCATTGATAAAGATAACAAGTCATGGAAACCCAAATAAACAGTAATAAATGGAGCAACCGTTAAAACCCGTCAAAACGGTCCTAAGGTGACAAAAACATTGGACTCACATTAATGGAGATAACTTATGGTCCGAGAGTCCGTTTCAGATCTGCGACCTGTCAAATCAAAGATCCTAAAATGATCTTTGACCTGATAAGTGAACGAGTCTGAATGGACAGGCAGATCGGAAGTTACGACCATTTAAAAAAACCTGATGGAGAATAGGTGCTAGAAACGAGGCATCGAAAAACATAACAAACCTGATACCCACTAAAAAGGCCATAACATATGATCCAAGAGTGCATGTGGGTGCCGTGACCAGTCAAACTGAAGCTCATGGAACGAGATATGATATGGAAGGTGGAGGAGTATGAACTGACACGCGGATCGAAAGTTAGGTATGTTTGAAGACAAGTTCGACGGGACACCGGTGACGGAAACGGGGCTTCTGAGGGATTCTAAGGGTTTTTGGGGTCTCAAAACATGATATAATCTCTCTTGTGTCAAATTGGTGCGTATCTCTCTTCACTGGATTCGATTTGATATATGGTAGAGCCCAAACGGACACCCGGAGCGAAAGTTATGGTCGTTTGAAGTTGGAGAAATTTTTTCAAATTTCTTATAACTCTCATATCTTCTGCACCTTAGACCGTCTCACGGTTTTCATTATACGTGCCTCTAGATCTCTTCATGAGCTTCTATTTGACTAGTCGTGGTGCTCCAACAGACTCCCGGATCAAAATTTATGGTCGTTTTAGTGATTTTGGGGTTTCTCGTGTTTTTTATTCTTTCCTTTCATTTCGTGGCGGTTTTACCGAAACCGCAGCTATTTCACGATGGTTTTTTAAAAAACGACCTCTAATCCTCGAAAAAATTTTAAAAAAAAAATTAAAAAAATATATAAAAAAAATTATGGCATTTAGCATCGGTTTTTTCGCGGCGGTTTTAAAAACCGCCGCGAAATGGCAGCCCGAAACACGTTTAGCGGCGATTTTTAAAACCGCTGCTAAACGGTTGTTTTCCTGTAGTGGTTCTCAAACATAGTGTGGTAGGAGACCAATACCAATGGGTAAAATCATGTATGTAGAGTAGACTAAAGAATCCCATGATTATTGTTATTCATCCTGAACGTTTTTAGGGTGGGGTTTCAATTTAATGTTGTGGGTTGAGGAAATTAGCTCTGAGTTTATCTTCATAGAGTTTAGACTATAATGGGGAAAATATTTCAAGTGGGCATGTGTTGTGTGGAATCCTGAAGGACCTAACATGAATGAGGACCAATGAATCCCATCACACAATACACCCTAGAGGAAACCCACATACAGTTTAAATTCATGATGCTTGGACTATGGTGTGAACAATTTGAGGTCATGTTTCCTAGACCACTAGTTCTTTGTTTAAGGTTATAGATTGTGGACCAATGTAAGGCTAAGGGGATGAAGGTTTGGACTATTTTTTATTGGTCCCAAAGAAAAAATGTTTGGGAATCGCTGTGTATCCCATAAGGATGGGAATCAATCCACATATAGTCCTTGAACATGGCATGGTTGATGACCAATTCCAAGGAAACGTCCTTTCAGGTGATAACATAACATCGTTGTGTAGTTTATCATCATTCAACCAAGATTAGGGGAGAAAACATCTCAACTCTAAAGAGATATGTGGCACATCATGAGTAACCTAAGATAAATAAGGATTGAGGAAGTCCATGTCACATGAAATATTCTGAAGAAGGAATACATATAGTTTAAAGTCATGATTCTAGGACTCATGCTCTCATTTTAAGGTCATCATGCTTGGACCAAGTATGGATGAGGCTTCTAAGGTAGATATATGTATTTTTTCATCATGAATTACCTAATGTGGATGTGGCTGAAGAAATCCCCAAACCACACAACATAATCCTAAGAAGAATTTTCTTACATTTTAAAGTTGTGATTCTTTGATTATTCACCCATTTAAATGTCATGTACTTGGGAAATTAGAAAATGAAGTTTAAAGTGATACAGATTCCATTATAGAATCACAGTTTAGCATCGCATTATAAGGACTATGAGAACTCCCTACACGTAGTATTTCTTGAGAAAATTAGTGTTGGTTAGAAGATTTATGTACTCTACATCCATGGTGATCAATGAATACACACCATTGGGATCGACCTTGTGAATAATGCAGGGCACTTCCCACTTAGGATACAACTTTGGCGGATTTCTTCCAAGTATCATCAGTGTTCTGAAATCCATCACTGTATCACCCCATAAGAAGGATCGAAGAAGAACTTTCTTGTTGAATGCTCTAGAAATCTTGTTTTGGTGACTCTATAGACTATTCTCTTCAAGGAATTATAACTCATTTAGATATAATTTTTTCATTCTATATGATTTATGATGAATGTAGATAGATTTTTTGAGCGATGTAAAATGGATTTCAATGTGTTGGACTTTCTCTTCTCCACACATCAAGAAATACAGACTCACCTAGTTGGACTTTTGTTTTATCTTCTAATAATACCAAATAACATTTCGGAGTTTTTAAATCCAAATTTTCTTATTTTGGCCCACCATATTTTGTATAATGTTGGATAGGGATTTATTGGATGCCTCAATCTATCCATTTTTCTTTTCATAGTAGTGGGAATTATGGTTGGACTGGATGTTGAACTTTTCATACAACTTCATCAGCTTGGATACCTGGAAGTTGGTTCCACTGTCAATAATAACAGCATGAGTAACTATAAATTTATGTATTATATTGGAGCTTATAAACTCAACAAATTATTGGGCCTTGAATTTATTAATAGGGATCACTTCTACCCACTTGGAGAAAAAATCTATCATGGTCAGAATGAACCTACACTAGAAATCTGTAACTAGTGGATAGGTTCCCATGACATCAAATCCTCATATTGAAAAGGGCCATGAGTACATGGTAGTATGAAGGGGATCTAGTGGTCTATGCACAAAATTTTCAGGAATATTACATCTGAGTAACCTCTTGGAGAAGTTGATACATTTATGGAACATGGTGGGCCCGAAGTATCCCAACCTTTGAATCTGGTGGGAGAGCTTTAACACTACCTTGTGAGCACCATAGGACCCGTCATGGACTTCCTGCATAACCAATGGAATCTCATTTCCTTGAATGCAATGTAGGAGAATCCCATCAAACCCATGTTTGTAGAGAGTCTTCCCAAGATTGGTCCCAATCTAGAGGGTGAATTGTGTTGTGTGCTGATGGACTTTCTCACATTCGGATCTATCTGGTGGAAGGGTTCCATGCTAGAAAAAATTGAGAAAAGGGATTGTCTAATTGGAAACTTCTTCAATTTTAGGGGGATCCATAGGTTATGATGTGGAATCACCAGTGGTCATGTAGTTTACCTACTGGACTTAATCATTATCTGTAATTATGAGAGTTATAACCCTTAGATACACCACATGAATGAATAGATCATCCTGGTCAGGCTCTACAAAATATGTGGGTAGGATGGCCAGGGAATCGGCTCAACCATTTTATGATCGATGAATATGAGTCACCTCCAGATGGGAATGGAACTAGTCCATCATCTAGTTAGTTCAATCTAGAAAGGGCACGAGCTATGGCTTACTAATGAAATACTCACCATTTATTTGTTAGATAACAAACTCATAGTCTCCCTTCACATGTAATTGGGGTACATAAATCTCAAGGGCCATCTCAATAACAATAATCAGAACCTGATACGCTGTCTTGTTGTTAGTGTATCCTTCTGATAGTAGGAACGAATAGGTCAAGATATCATGTGTCGAGTTGATGAAGATGATCCCTAGGCCTACTTTGTTGAACCTAGGATCACTAAACCTTATACTAGTTAGGTTCTACGAGGCACTATTGAAAGGAATCTGCCAACAAGGCATGAATTGGTCCACTAAAAGGATAGACTCATCTAGGAAATCATCATCCAAATGTGTTTATTTGGGATTCAGGTGGGTGGATAGGAAGTCTTCCAACACTTGACCCTTGATGGATATATGTAAAATGAACCTGATGTCTAACTTCAGAAGGATCACTACCCAACATGCTAGTAGTGCATTCAACATTGGGTGATTCATAATATACATTAACGGATACACACGGGACACTACATATACCTCATGATGCTGCAAATAATTCCTTAACTTTTTTACTACAAAAACTAGTGTGAGGAAGCTCTTATCTATAGGAGAGTATTTGGACTCTATATTAAGAAGCATGCGACTAAGATAGTATAGATTTTTCTTTGTCCCTTCATTGTTATTTTGAGATATAAGGGTGATGAGTGATCATTTCAAGGTAGTCACATAGAAGAGCAAGGTTTTCCTTGGGAAGGGTGACATCAAAACCAGAGGCTTTATCATATATTATTTGATCTCTTCAAATGAAGACTGACACTATTTATCCCACTAATAGACAGCACCTTTCTTCATGATCTTGGATAAAGGATTGAACTTGCCTTCTAGGTTTGCAATGAACCAGGGTATGTATGACAAGTGGCCTTGAATACCTCACAGTTCTCATAGGTTTCATAGGGGAGGCATTTGGATGAGGGTCTTGATCTTCTCTAGGTTAATCTCAATGCCTCTATATCTGACGATGAAGCTGATAAATTTCACATAGGTAACCCCAAAGTCACACTTCAAAGAGTTCATCTTCATATGTTGGGTGTGAATAAAGTCAAAAAATTTATCTATATCTCTTATATAGTTATGACACTAGCGGTATTTGACAACCAAATCGTCTATGTATCATTCCACTAGCATCCCTAGGATTATTTCGAAGATGTGGTACATGGCCTGCTGATATGTGGCTCTAACATTATTCAAATCGAGAGGCATTACCTAATAATAAGAGTTACCTTGAAAAAATCTCAAAGAATTGGACTCCTCATCCTCAAGGGCCAATAAATTCTCATTTTACCTAGAATATACTTACATGAAGGATAAATCCTGCAACCTAGTTGTGGCATCAATCAATAGCTCGGTCACTAGAAGGGGAAAATCATCCTTTGAGAAGTTGTGGTTGAGGTCCCAAAATTTGATAAAGACTCTAATTTTTACATTACTATTCCTAACCAAAATAATGGTGGAGGAAAACTTGGGGAACTGAACTTTTTTGATGAATCAGGATTTGATAATATTATCAACTTTGGCCTCGACCATGGCACCATGATAAGGGTGAATTTTTCTAAGAGGCTTCTTGAACCCGTGATGATTCACTGGGAGTCCAAGATGATGGATAGTGACCTATGGGTATATTCATGGAATCTCATCATAGCTCCATGAAAACACATCATTTTTCTACTTCAGGAAATCCACATACTGATGTTGTTCCTCTAGATGAATGGATGCACTGATCAGCATTGTCCTTGGGTCTACCTCAATTCCAAGGTTCACCTGAACCATCTCATTTATGGTGGTGAAGACACTTTCTTCAAAATAGGGAGGATCATATTCCAAATCCTCTTCATCATATGAGGAGGAAGGATTAGTGGGGGGATATGGTTCGTCTAGACTGACTTATTTTAGGGGACAACTGGTGCCTACTTGGGAAGCGGTGGAATCCTCACTAAGGGATTCCTTCTCTATTGAAACCATAGAGATATAGGTTGTTTTACCAATTCCATAAGGCCTTAAACCATGGGGTCCATGATTTATATCAAAGCAATGGTGACATGTCATCTAGTTTTAGTTTAACCAATCCCATCAAAAAAAGTAGTTATGATGCACAATTGTGGTGATTTAACGAATGTATCGATACATGATAGGGGTAGGGGATTCTAGTATCACCTTTTCCAAACACATTTATGAGTACAAGGTAATATTTCTATGTTAATTTTACTTCTGGATGTATCTCCATTTACTATTGGAAATGACAAATTAATTACCCAAGTCTATCATAATAACCTCCAACCGATGAATTGGGAGGGTAAATGCATCATCTAAATCTATCCATGGGCTAGCTACGGTGGTGGTGTCCTCGACCTCATTGGTCTGAACCTTATTTTCGTTTCTCTTTTAGTATCCAATGTTTATATAACAGGACTCATACGATTCAAATGGTGATGCATCACCATGGAGCACACATACTCGACCATTGAGGCAATACTTGTGGAATTGGTGGTATGAGGAGGGAACTACTACATATAGGTGGATCCAGGGCCTTCCCATAAACACATTGTAAGCAGTATCCTGTGAGACAATCATGAATTCAGTGTTTTCTACCAAAAACCTGAACTGAGTCTTCAAACAGATCCTACCAAATGGTCTTTACTCTATCCTATCACAACCCTAGATCTTTAGGTCAAAGGGTATAAGATCTTCTTCAGTCAATCCCAGCTTGTGGAGCATCCAGGACAGGATGATATGGATTCTGGAACATGTGTAAACTAGAACACAATGAACATCCACACCATTGAACTAGCTGGTGATGTACAATAGGTATATATGCCCCCGCACGAGGGAGCCATCATCTTCTCCCAAGAGTGAGATGATGTATTGGAACTATTATCATTCAACCTTCTTAGTATAGAAGTTTTATGTGGCCAAAACCACTATTTCGAACTAGAGGGGGGTTTTCAAGTATTATGTGAGGGACTCACACATTTATTCTAATAGGAGAAGAACCTCGATCATTGAGATCTTGGAAATAATGTTGTAAAGGTTGTTCAGCACATCATACTTCCATTTCATGCACACATTTATTCCTGTAGGAGGTTTCGCTCTAGAAGGAGACACAATGGGTACCATTGGATAAACCATAGGATTCTAGATGGTGCTATAAATTTTATATTTCTCATCAGAAAAACTACCCATAACCACAACTAGCATATTATTGGCCACCTAAGGCGTGGATTTAGTTGGGAACATCTGATCATGGTGTGGTCATGAATTTTCTTTCTATTCAACTAGCAAATCTAGCTATGGAGGTGAGTCTAACAAAACTAGTTGGGGGGATTGGTCTTGTTGAGATCTAGACAGAACCTATTGTTTGGTTTAGATCACATGCACAGCCTGTCTTGAAGCACTAACTAAATAATTTTGGGGAATTTCATGCCCTCAACTTCTTTTTTGATGAAATTGGAAAGGAGAACTCAGAGGTATTTCTTTATATTCCTCGTCCCCATGGACTATGTAGAGGTCCACCAGTTCAATGATGTTCATGGAGGAAAACTTATGGTCATCATCAGAGGAGCCTTCTAATGCTATATAGACTATAGGGGTGAACCATATCTCTAGGGGAATGAAATTTTTGAGGGTTAATGGTGGATTTAGAACTGGTGGGGGACTTTTATTTCCCTTGCGTCATTGGAGTCTTCTCTTTTGAGAGATGAAAGAATATGAAGTTTATGCATAAGCCTCTTCCAGAGAAGGCATGGAAACTTTGGGAGGTTTAATATGTCTTAATTAGGAATATATTATTATATGAACATGATAAAATACCTTGGAATTAAACCAGTCATCATAATACTTCTAAGTCCCGTGATTGGGAGGCTGATTCCACTCACTAGAACCCTCACTTTTTCTATCTAGCTCGGTGGAGATGCATGTCACTTACACTGGGACATTGCCCAACTTAACCACACCATTTTCTACTTGGTCCTAGATACAATCCTAGAAGACATATCATTTCTTAATGGTATGTCCAAAAAAACAATGGTAGAGGAAGTAGTCAGGTCGATCAGTGAGCTCAGACTCATGGGTCTTTTTTCACTCTAGCAGCTTCAGGACCCCCTATTCTAAGGCACTGTGAAAGTAAACAGGCACATATTCTTCTTTTAATGAATAGGTATGGTTTCTTCAGTGTGGGAGGGGAGATCTATGAGCTTTACCCTGATGAGGGGCTAGAACCAAATTATCTCACCTAGGCGGTGGTGCTTGATGAGGAGGCACCTTATAATTCTATACTGGGGATGGTTGATCTAGATAGGGACGTTGCACTTAGCAAGTCTTCACTTGGTGAAGATCTTCCAGTAATAGCTCTAGTGTCTCTCAGGCCCCCAATTTCACTATGATGTTGGTTTCTTCCATGGAATATCTTATTTTATGAGCTGGAAGAGGCAATAGACCTCCCTGTTTGGCCTAGAACAAAGCTTCTTCTAGTCATTGAGCGTTTTCAAAGAAATATTGAAATCCACCTGGGAAGTTTTGACTGATGAGGGAGGGGAATATTTTAGTCTTTACATTCCCCACACACATCATCACTAAATTCTATTAGATCAGTTTCATATCTATTGAATACATGTGGCCCTTCCATCAGGCAACAAAGTCTATGATGATTTCATCTGGTGGTTTCTTTCACTTGAAGAGGTTAACAATACTCATCTTGTGGGTGGTGAAACTCAACTGGTAAAGAAACTACCTGCAGAGGTATTCCCAACCAGTGATAAACCCAATTGGTAATTGGTTGTACTATATAAACATAGACCCTTCCAATGTTTGAATGAAACATTGGAGCTTGGTAGCTTCCTGCTTCTATGGGGTTCCCAACATGGGCCTGCCCCTTGAGATAAAGTGGCCCAAATGCAGTAGAAGATCTCCTATCCTATTGAAAGGAGATAATTTATGATTCTTTAAATCTAGGGGTTCTCTCATATCATCCAACCATATCAAATATGGATTTCCCTTAGGTGGTATTGCCACCTATCGTGTCTCAAGGGATTCGACGCGAACTGTGAGAGAAGCTATTAGATATTCCTAGAGGGGGATCCTATCTTGAATAGGATCTCTATCCACTAGTGCATTGAAAGTCTCATTAACCCAATGGGTAGGCTCAATGGCTCATGGAGTGTCTTTATTTGGATCTTGAGGGATATTTTTATGTTTCTTGGGAGGATTTGGTGACACTTACCATTGTCATTTTCCATAATCTCGGGTTTCTACCCTATTGGGATTCATGGGATTGACGGGATTGATCAGGGGAATTTAGATGAGAAGGATTTTTGGGTTCCCCTACATCCCTAGTGATGGAGGAACATGATCTTATTGAGTAATTCCATAATCCGGGTTCTACTCAGTAAAGTTCTCATAGATAATCCTATTATGATATATGATTTGTATATGTAGGGTATAAAATATGAGATCATCTTATATCTTCTATCCAAGATATGATGTATTAGAGGGCTTGGAGGTACCAATCTTTTCATTACCCTTATTTTTATTCTGACTAGAAGGTAATGATTCATAGGGTTCCTTAAGGATGAGTGTCTACCATTGCAGGCGAGTGTGGACACTTGTAGGGTCCACCTGATATTGTGCTTCCCTAGGGGGTGGGTTATCTTTATCTGTTTATGCACCAGTGTCCCCATCCTTAGAATATATATCAGGGAAAACCATGTTCACCTTGATGGTACCTGGGGAATATCCTTGATATCACTGGGTAGGTCTGGCTATCATAGGATAGAGCTGAAGTTGAGAGCAACATACTATCCCCAGACTCAAATCTACACATGAAGGGAAGTTTCTTCAATAATTATATGGATCACTATGAATATCTGGATTCATCTTTATTCGAGGTTATGGTTGTATCTAGGTTATGCTTGATTAATATCCACTTGTAGTGCTTCCAACTCAACCATGTGTCATTACTGATCGTTGTTGTCAAAATTATTTCATCTCCTTAACTAGAAAAACATGAAATCACGGAGGTAAAAACGAGTTGCGCAGATGGTCTGGTGGAAGCATCTGACTTGGTCCTCAGTGAGGGACTCTAAGATGTCAAATTTGGGAACAACATTCAACCAAAACACCACTGACAATTGATCGGTGTATAGAGTGTCCTACAGTCTTCCTTGTTTGAAAGCTGGCTCTGGCACTAGGTTGGACCAAGCTCCAATCAGTGCTAGCCAAGAAATTGGAAACCATACGGATGTGAATCGGTGTTGCGATAAACTATACAGTGGAGTAACCACTACATGAGCCGATTGGTCACATCACACTATTTTATATCTTGGGGGTGGTTTTGGTTGCATCATCACATCTCTATAGGACTGATTTTCTTACCACTGCCTCATGTGCGAGGGAAATAGTGGTCATCTGCGGGTCTACTAAATGCTCATTTTCTATCAAATACCATAATAACCCCCTATGATCTTGTGTATATATTGAGAATAAATTTGGTTATTATAGATATTAATACACCATTAGAACCTATACGGGATCCAAATCTTCCTCAACCAGCATGTACCAATGAATAGTTTCGGGTACTTTGTGCATCTCACCTTACAAGGTGATGAATCTCACACAGAATGATCCTGCCCTAGAATATAATATAGTTAAATGGGGTGAAGGATCCATCATTGAGTCACATTATACTTCTGAATCTGATAATTTAATAGTATTAACATTTACTTGGCACTTCCCAAAGTTTTTCCTCCAACTATGACGTTTTTTCTTTCTTCCTTGGGATGGCTCTTTAAGACAGGGATGTTTTTCAGCATGGGGAGGACCTTTGTGTTAGTTAATGATGGTGTAGGGAGGACTTATTCTTTGTTTTATTGGGTTATTTGGAGGTCCTCCATATTGGTGGTCATCATAATTGGGGTGACCTCGAGTCAGGGTGTTTACATAACAGGGAGGATCTCTACTTTGGTTCGTGGGAACATGGAGAGGACCTCCAAGTTGATTCTTAGAGAAGGGAAGGACTTCGCTTTGATGTATTGAACTGCTGGGAGAGCCTTTTTACTAATAAAACTTTAAATTTGGAGGGATTCCATGTTTATAATCATAAGTATGTAGAGGACCTATGTACTGGGTTCTAAACGCATGGGGAGGACCTCCACTGTGGCTGATGGAAACATGGGGAGGGCCTCCATGTTGGTTGTCTATTTCATGGGGAGGACCTCTATGTTGGATAGTGGTTATACGAGGAGGACCTCCATAGTGGGTTTTAATGAAATAGGTAGGAACTTCAATTATATATATGCTGGAGTGGGGAGGACCCCTACTTGAGCATGTGGAAACATGTAGAGGGCCTCCATGTTAACCATTGAAGGAGTGGATAGAAGCCCCACTCTGGTTGGATGTTACATAGGGAGGAAATATGTATTGGATTGTGATAGATTATTGAGGGACTCTTCTTGATATTGGAATGATGTGAGGAATACCTTTATATTGATTTTTGGTGACACAGGGAGGACCTCCATATTGGGAACCATAAGTATAGGGAGGACCTCCATACTGGATGTCAACAAAGTGGGGAGGACCTCCGTACTGGATGTCAACGAAGTGGGGAGGACCTTCGCTTTGACTAATGTTGGGAACATGGGAAGGACCTCCATAATGAGTGTGAGAGTGGGGAGGACCTCCACTCTGGATATAAACATTTCAGGGAGGACCTTTATATTGAATCTCAACATTGCGGATCGGTTCGTAAAGGCCTATGGTGATGCCAGTGGTTTACAGAGTCAGCCCAACCTTTTTATAAGGCATCTAATGTATCGATCCCAACTAGATGTTGATAGGTCCCTACTCTACAGTAGAAGGGATCTAATAGGATACTTCTAGGGTGGCTGGATCCACTAGAGTTGTGGAATATGATGCCCCATGTTAGGCATAATCCTAATCATGGGCTCGATATTGGTGTCGGGTCATTCGAAGTGGGGCCAACAGAGTAGGGATGTAGTCCACCTTCTCCTCATCCTGGGGGACTAGTCACTATTGGAATAGATAGGGCCTAGTGGGATACCTCCTTGGCAGCTCTCCTGTGGTAGTCATAGTGGATATGACTCGATCATCCCCTACCTCCTTGGCGTATGGAAGTGAGTTGTAGGATCACTCTTGGAAGAGGCTCCCAAAGTGGTTTTTCATTAGAGTGGGGATCAGTGGATCCCTATGAGGCCCTTGGGGCGGTATTCTCGATGAGGCATAGAAGCCTCTATATCCTGGTGGCCCATATCCCTCATTTGAATGACCCCTCTTTCTCATATCATTGTACAAGGGTGTCTATTTCCCTACTCTAAATGATTTATGGGGTTAATATAGGTAGCGAGCACCCAGAAACTAATGGAATATAAAACGTTATGGTGAAAATTAGGTCATCTGGTATTTTCACATTGAAATTTCTCTTTCCCCTACATCGGTGAGGATTTTTCCATTGATTTCCTACATCTTGGGTCCAGCAAATGAGGAAGATTCAGATATTAGTACAGATATATGAAAGAAATTTTCCAATACCTCAGTTTCTTCTAATTTTACATTGACAGAGAGAGAGATTCATGCTAACAATGTCACAGACTAGAATTCCCAATGTTTTAATGCCCCAATTTCTAGTTAGTTCCATGTCTGACCCAATATTTTCTTAGTGGGTCCTAGTGACAGATATCTAGATCTGGTGAAATTATAGTCTAATTATGTATCTAACTCTATGATTCCCCATGTTGAGGAGAATAGATTCATGCCAGGTTCACTATTTCTATTTCTGATGATTTCCTCGGGGCACACCTATGCGTCTGCACATGGTATACACGTGTTGGGTGATGTTTTTTCCCTGCATTCCCACTTTAAAAATGTGGGTAGTATTCATCACTTTCATCAGTGATGTATTCTCCTTGATTGAAATATGATGATGGGATATTGGTTCCCCCTTCTGTGAATTCCTCCCTAAAATTCTTTGCCTAGTTCGAATCTCCCTAATAGTGTTAAGTATGTTTATGGAACTCATTAATAGTTCCATATCTTTATGAACATTAGTTAATTATGCTACTTCCGTCTGAACATTACAAAGGGTCTTGATAGGGAATCAACCATCAGTCAGAAAAGTAGTCACATTGGGAATCAATAGCATGTCTCAATGAGAGGAACAATGTTCCCCTGTATTCTTCCTCATAGGAGGGAATATCATAGAAAATATAGAGAGTGGAACCCAAGGCATCCAATTTTGATCGTGGGGTATCTGATTCCAAATAAATATCTTCTATGAATTTCACCTCAGGCATCCCATATTTATCCTGAGGTAGTATTATGTGTCAGATCATGTTTTTAATGTCATATGAAGATGGAACAAGACAGATCATAATTCCTTATGGAGGAAGGTTAGAGAGATACGTCCTTAAGAGGGATCACTTGGAAGGTTTATCAATGGATGGATCAGAATTCCCAATGGATGCAGACTTAGGGAGGTGTTTCTTATAAAGGGAATATTTCACACTTTGAAGGTTTATCTGGACACCCCTAAAGGTGGATCAGGGATGTTCACCCCTAATAGGGGGCACCAAGGTTTTCCATTAGTCAATATTGAACCTCAAGGAGGAATCCAACGTACCCTTCTTAGAAGGCTGGGATCAAAACCCATGTAGTTTGAGAGGTGGGTGGGGTTTTTGCATGCTAACTTCCCAAATGGATGACATGATCGCACCGGGATGTGGTGGATTGAGTAAAGATTATTATGTATTATTAAAGGAGTGGATGGAATGGATAGAGTGGATAGATTTTCGGGGTGTGGGCTTGAACCTTATGGAGGATTCCTACATATCCCAATTATAACGGAATCAAAGTACACAGAGTTTGGGAATATCATTGCGGTATAATCCCAAGGTGTAGACCCATGGAAATGGATCATATGGTTGGGGTTTACGCATGAGAGCTTCCCATTTGGGGAGACATGATGTGGTCAGGGATTATGTCTATAATCATCCTAGTTAGTTGAAGGTTCGGGAATTATGTCTATAGAGAGGGTCCATTTGAGGTTTGGGATCATTTGGATGTCTTCATTGCCACTAATCTCTAAGCCCACATGAGTTATGCTCAGCATGAAAAAAATAGGTTGTAGTAGACCTAAAGATTCAATGATCCACTTTGTCTACTAGTGGATGAGATAATAAAGACCAAAGGGAGAGAGAGATGGATTTGAGTGTTCCCACCTCCTCTTTTATTTTTGTAACCTAGATAGTTTCATATTTGTATCTATTCGGCTATGACCCGGGCTAAGGAAAAGAGGAACAAGAGTGCCACCTCCTAAAAGAAAGTATAAGGGATTACTCCAAGAGGGATGCCTAGAAAGATGTCATTCCATATGTGGAGGATGTCATTACATGTGAGGATGATCTCAATTTTTTTCACTCATAAATTGAATATAATTAATTTTCCGCACAAGGTGAGATCATATTTTAATGTCATGTGTGGAGGAAATCGATGATAGGAAATTTTACATCATGCATGTCATATATGGGGGACTCACTCCTTACCCCTCAGGCTTACATAACAATAACACATGAAAACCTAGGTGTGACATGTATTTGAAAATTACAAGGTGTAATGGTGTAGAGGAGTGGTCCATCGTGAGGTCAACATTAGTGTTTATATTCTAAAAAGAAATGTTTATTAGTTTACCTATGCTAAAAATAAATAGGTATGGTAATGCATGAACTAAAGGAATTGGGGAAATCTCATGAGGGACCAGTAGATTTTTTCACTCAAACTTAGAGGGCTACGTGGAAGAGGCATGCACAAGGAATAGGAGATACCCACAAGAGGTTCTCAAATATTGTACTTTTATATAGAGACAATCCATGGAGTTTCAAATAGTGGATTCACACAATATTGGATGGTTGCACACAAAATGAATGGTTGAACATGATATTGGGTTGCGCACAAGACCCCAGGTGCACGCAAGATGGGTCTTTTGTGTGCACCTTCCTTAGGATGAAAGAATTTGGGAGAGGATTACACAAATATAGGCCTACTTGAGGGAGGACCCATAGGGAACCTCTCACACAAGATCTCTACCCTGATGATTCTATCCGTTCATGAGGTCACAGAAGATGGGTCTTACACATAGAAAACAATCTATTGAACTATCGATGGATTATCCTAAAGAAGGGTGTGGCCTTAAATATATAGATAAATCCTTCAGTGACTGATTGCAAGATCCTAGTCGTGGAAGATGTCTTCCATGCGACTCCATCTTTTTCCACGTCGAACGATCACACAAGGGTCTGGTTTATGTTGAATTTTTTGTAGAAGAGGTTTGTTCATGTTCAAATTTATTTCACATAGAACCTAACTCTTTTTCACACCTTCGATGTCCCATTTCATGGCATGTGTGGAAGGGGCATGAGATACGTTTCATTGGGCATGCAAGAGCCTTCCACACATATGTTGATCTTTCACACAGGTATCACTACTTGTGTGTTCCTTCCTTCATGATCTTGTAATGATCCATTGAATTGGATGATGGGTTCCATTTTTCCAAATATGAGCATTTTTTGATATAGGTAGAATTATTCGCCAACAATGACATTGAAGATAATTTTTATAGTAATACATTTATGTTTCAACTAGCCGTAACCATAGTGATAGGGATGGGGAGACTCTCTATTTTTCCCTAATCCATGGGGCATATAGATCATATTTTCAATGTTACTAATTTATTTTTACAACCCTAAAAACTTTAGATATTTTATGTCATCGTTGTAATTTTTTTCAAAATATAATATAAGGAAGACTTAGAAGGCAAGTCTTGGATTTTTTTAGGCCACTCATTTCAGGTTTTCAGTCTAAAAAGTTTTTTTCATATTTCTTATCATTGATAGATTTTTTCCTAAACCACATAGAGTGTAGGTCTAGCGAGCTGAGACTCAATTTTTTTATAGAGTTTCCTTTGTGTGTTTTCAATCTGGTGATCACACTTATCTCTTTTTGTGGGAAGTTTAAATTCATGAAAGTTGGACAAGTGTGACTAGTGTTTTAGGTCGATCATCTTTTACCATGGGTTTTCGGATGATGGCCCAAACAAGGATTCTTTTCCAAGAATGTTCTAAAAAATTTCAGATACCCGATGGGGCATTTTGAGCCACAGTTTTGTGGATCCTGAATCAAAAACATGATATTCAGTAATAGAGGATGTCACTCCTAAGTAACAGTATACCACTGGTTGACAAACCCATTTTTTGGGTGACATTATGAAAAGCCAACTAGGGAGTCAAATGGTTGTATCCTCTGGTTGGAAGACCTTGAAATTTAGTGGGAGACTTGTGAAATTAAAACTCGGTTGTGTTACAACATAGGTAGGATAAGGAGTTATCTGGAATTCTAACATTATGTTATTGATTTCTGAAGGATGTTTATGGAGATTCATATTTCTCAAGACCATGATTGGTGGTTTTTTCAAGGGAAGATGTTTGTGAAGGAAGAAAGTGTATGTATTGGAATTGGACATGAATGGGGAAATAGCTCCAACATGAATTTAACTTTTGTAAAGGATGTTACATTTTTTTAGATGACCTATGTCGAGTGGAAGTCCCCTTTTTGACAAGGGTTGAAGCATTGTGATGTTTAATGTCATGTGACCAAGACATTGACCATGCAGTTTAACGCCTTATGGTGAGGATGTTTTTGTACAGTTTATGTAGAGACCCAAAGCTTGACGTACATGGACATTACATTACTTTTGTGGAATACTTAATACATAAGAAAAAAAGACACACAAGGACCGTAATAGTTTAGTGTCTTTGGAGACTCAGAATATAAACTTCTAATCATGTTGAAATATCTTCAACAACTCCCATAACGATCTTCCCCTTTTTGTTTCCTTACCTAAAACTTTCTTTATTTCTTGGGGAAAATAAAACAAAAAAAGAGTGATCTCAAATTCTCAGTAAGGGCGAACATAGATAACATGAAACAATCCATAAACATTTTGAAGCAAAAACTTGAACATGAAATTTAAACATCAAAATCTTGATCAAAGACATAAATCGTGGAAGTACGTAAGGAATATATCATAATGGAACATAAACCATGATAAAATATAATGGGAGTAAAACATGTAATTGTGGAAACCATTCACCACATGTTATGATTTCCATAGTAGCCAAGGCATTGCTGCCAAGACCATCTTAGTGGACAAAGTCCCTTTCTGAATCGAGTTCACTCCTCGTTTTAGTCTTGTAACACTAAACCGGATTAACTTACCATTCCATCCATATCTATCTCATGAGATATAAATATTTAACCAATTCATTGGAGGGAGATATAGGTCCCACCCATCTCATAATGAAATCATTCTTACTTGTGCCACAAAATAAACTTAAAACATTCATCATAACCCAAAGAATAAAATGGGTTTGATAAACATCATCCCATCATCACATAATTCATATAAAACAAATGGATATTTCATCATAAGAAAATTGAAACCATGTAAATCATAGAGACATTATACATGAAACATACACATATGAAATAATTTCATCTTAGATAAAAAATGGTTTTGATAAAACACTTGAAATGAATTCTTGAGGAAAATATCATTTATTCTTCAAAATCACTTTTGTTTCACAAAATTCCATGAAATTTGAAATGAGAAGTATTTTGTTGAAAATAGTCATGAAATATTTTGGAGTAATCTTCATGAAAATAAGGCTTCATAAAACTATAAAAATTCGTTCACGCCATATAATTTAAAAAAACATTCTTCTCATACTTTTGCCGGAAAAGTCAAAAAGTACCTCGTAAAAGAAAGATTCCATACATACCATGTTGTAAAAGTCAAAAATGGGTAAAAAGGACATTAAAAATACATGGAAACATTTTTATAAAACAAGGACATGGATGATAAATATAACCCCAGTAAATACTTACGAATAAACAATCTCGGAAAAAAATGAAATTGGAAATGTTATCCCTTACCTTAGGTCTGATATGATTCGTATGGATCTGAACCTCCTTTATAATGATTTAAGTAATGTAATTGACTTGTTACATAATCATATTCATTGTTATGATATCATATATGTTTCACTTATGACTTTATATTACCCGTTCTTTTGTAAATTCCTTGTTAAAGCAGTGTTTTGGGTAAAATCATTTCATTTATCGTATGTGTTTCGACTTGTCATTATTGATATTATTACTTATATCTTGATTTAAATAATTCCAGAATGTAAAAAATGATTTATATATAATATATATTCATCATATACATATATATTATAGATCAATAAAAGGAATTAAATACACTGTTCATGGAGACGGTAGGACGTACATACGCATGAACGTTGTTTTCATTTCCTTATTAAATTGAATGAAACTAAATAGATGACACACATATATAAATATACATAAATCTAGTAGCATTATTATTTCATATATTTCATTATTATTCATTATATAAACATTATGGTCATTCATGTATGGTTAACATGGAGAATGAATCTCATCGCATCATGGAGACGGTAGTCCGTACGTACGCACGAGCGATGATATCGTTCCCATAATTATTGAATAGAATTGGAGTGGATGGTACAATATATCAGAATCAGTATGATGTTATAATAACCATATATACTTATTCTTTACACCATTATACCCATCCATGTAAGATGTTGGTGGAAAAATATATTACACCACGGCGTGGAGACGGTATTCCGTACATACGCACGTGCGGTGATTTTATTTTCCGTAGGATGGATAGAAGGTGAAATAGGGTTGTTTAATATTTATAATAACATATCAGTATATGAGGGATACTGATGTTATTACTTCATAATGAAACAACTAAAGAAGAGGGAGTAGAAGAAGAATGGAACTTGAAAAAAACGGTAGAAGGTATTACCTCTTTCTCGAAGTGCCTCCTTTAAACTTTATCTTAGGGCACTAGAGTTGGTCTTTTGAGAAGACCAGTACCTTTAGTAGGTTTGTAAGGAATTTTGGAAGTGAAATGGTTAGGGTTTGGCCGATATTGAAGGCTCAAATTGGTGTGAGGAGGAGAGGGAGGAGGTTCCCTTTTATAAGGGAGGAGAGGGGCACCTTTGGAAATATAAAAAATATTAGTTTATATTAAATCCCAACCCCACATAAAAACTTCCAAAATGACTCATATACTAATATTAGATGAGATAGGGTTGTAATATCATCAACCAATAAAATTTAGACATTTTATGAATTTATTTTAAAGATTATCAACTTGATTTATCCTTATTTATCAATTTCATTTTATTTGTGGTAATAATATTATAAATTTCAAATTATTATAAATAATTACATATGTGTTGTTAATTTTCCATAATTTGACACTTTATGACATTTTAGACCATATAAATTTTAATTTATAATTTCTAAATATTTTTGTGATTTTTAAACAATTTTATAATATGTTATTTTTATAAAATAACAATATTGTCAATTTTGACACTATTCAATTATTTGAATTTAAATAAAATATATACAGAAGATATGTTATAACTAAAAGCATTAATAGATTCATAAAATGTAATATGTATCTAGAAAATTAGTGTATCACATTAAATAGTTCACATAATATTTATTTTAATATTTTTAAGATCATTTATTTGATATTTCAATCAATAAAATAATTTCAACATCACTATTGTGTCATAATTAATGATAATTATTTAATCCCTAAAAATTATAAATAAATTCATATGATGTAGATAATTGTATTATATTTCTGTATACTACTCATGTTTGAAGTTTCATTAAGTTTATCACTAAATTAAATTTATTATACTTATAAGATTTAAGAAAGTGACATGTTGTCACTTTCTTTGGTTTTAATAATAATTAAATTATTTTCATAGACAAAAGTCTATTAAATGAATCTAATCCGACCCTTAAATGATATGGGTCCACTTTTAGTCATCCAATAGGATTTTTTCAGGTGTTAGGGTAATTTTATTATCTTATATTTACACTTAATTACCAGATTTTACTTTAATTATGGTAATTAAAATTTACCGTAGTTACAATTCATAATGACCAAAAATAAAAAGTAGCTTATTAACAAAATTTAGACCCAATGATTCCAAATATGGAATCCATTTTTCCAAATTCAATACACAAAATTTTCAGAAATTAAAATAAAATTAATCTCGTTGTCGAAAGAAAAAGGGTTTTTGTTTAAAAAATTGCAAAAGATTGAATTGATTTAACCTACAAATTCAAGGTAAAATCAATGCTAATTACATACATTATATTAAATGGTAAAAATATATTCTATTTATACTTTAAAACCATTCAATATTAAAATTTAAACACATAAATTATTATGATGAAAAAAGTTGTTTTTAATTAAAATATTGTGTGTTTTTACTATTCATTAAAATATGAAAGTTATCAGAATAATATGAAAAATTTATCCAAAGTAAATTTTTATTTCCTGATTAAAAAGAAGAATTTTATTTTGTCAAATTGAACTTATAAACATGTCAAAAACTAGATTTAAAGTGGGTGCGCCATCAAAAGGCGGAAGAACTGCATTTTTTGAAAAATACTTATTTTACCCGAAAAATTTATTTTGTTCACATAAAATGTTTTAGAAAGTTTATAAGATGAATAATAATTTTATAAAATTTAAAATGTAGTTAATAATATTCATAACGGCTAGTTCGTGATAATATTATAACCATATATCGTTGTTTAGTGAAACCCGGTATTGCGTACAACACACGCTATCGAGGAAAGTCGCGATTGCATGTAATGAAAGCCAAGTTAGGGTTGTGTGTAGTGAAAGACTCCGTTGTTGTTGCGTATAACAGAATCCAACCATATTTCGTTTATACATTGAATGTATATATATATACACTCAATGTTGCGTAGAATAACTTCTATCAAATGAACTTGAAATTGTGTATAACACGATCCAAAAATTGTGTTGTGTATACTACAAGCTAATACGGTGTTGCGTATAGCGCAAGATAATCTTGGTGTAGCATACAACACAAGACATTAAATAAATTAAAAATAATACTTCTCATAAAATCTCGGGTTGTTACATTCTACCCCCCGTAAAATGAATTTCGCCCTCAAAATTCTTCGGGATTATAAATGGTTTTCTACTTGAAAGTTTTTTTTAATGGAAACCCACGTCGTAAAAAGGAATACCAAAACATAACTTTAAAAACTAAAATATGAAACGTAACTATTACCCAAATTAACTAATCAGTGGGTTTCCACATAGGAGAACATAGGTGAAAATATGGATATGGAATAGAAATCTAACTGTCATGTTATGATGGAGAGTGGTAGAGAACATGGCTATGAAAAATCCAACAATCACAAAGCCATAAATTTGTGATGATCTAGGTTACCATCTGATTCATCGGATATAAGGGCACTAGGACAACATTTTTGGTTTCCAAGATCATTTCCCTAAAGTTTATGAATTAAAAAAAATACTTACATGATTTTGGTACAATCTCACTATTATTCGTGAATTGAAGAATTTAAACTTCATATCTTAAAGAAATGAAGTTGAATTTGTTATTCGTGAAGCATTAGCAGATCATGTGATAGAATGATGGGTCATTCCATCTGTTTCAAACAGAAGGTTATAAAAAGTTATAATCCCATCTTATGGTGAGATTAATCGTATATGGTTCCAAAAATGAACTTATACTTCCTATATCATACCACTTAATAAAATAAAACTAGTTTCTACTAACCATGGACTTCCTGTAGGCCAGTGGTAGGCGATAAAGGCCAGTCGCACTTCGGTTGTGGGTTCGATTCCCACAGCCTTGTCCGACGCGATGGCTGTCACCCGTCCTGCAGGTTGTCCTTTTTCTAAAATTACATTACTATAATATCCCATCAATAATATCGAAAAAAGTTCTGTCCTTAAAATATACTAACTTATGTCCAATATAATCCATTCCAATATTTAGGCTTATCTATAATACTTCAGTCCAAGATCATAGTATAAAGAAAATAATCACTTGAAAGGTTATCTACCAAGAATGTGAATACAATCATTTATCCCACATATATCATAAGATATATCTTGTTGGTTTCATTCCAAACACATGAATACCTTATTCATATATTCTCTTGAAATATAAATTACCATAGAACCTTAGTGAAAACATGAATACTGTAAAAAGGTAACTCTTTCCACATACCAAAATCCCAAAAAATATATGTAATCAAACCATAATATCACTTAGTCCTTATATCAGTCATGAGATCATGAATACAATCAAACATCTCATTATCTTCCTATCCCTTCATTATGTGCATATCATCTACTTTCCAAAAATATCTGAATAACCTTCCATGGTTACCGGTACCATTCAACATATACTTTCAAATACTTTAGTAAAAACAATAGTGTAACAATCCTTAGATGATTCTTTATTCCATAGTACCATACATTATTCTTTATAAACATACAATCATTCCACTAACTTCTTAAACCACTGACTGAGATTCATCATTTCTTTCATCTCATATTTTATTTTAAGTCTCTTCATCATCATCCACATAAATACTACTCATATAACCATGTTGATTCTCTTCATGAGATTTTCCCTTAGGGCATTGGTTTGCAAAATTCCCATACATTCCACATTTAAAACATCCAATCATTGTTGATGTCGTAGAAATACCATTATCCTTATCTATGGTGTTAACTGAACCTTTTACTTTTCACTCACTGACTTTCTGTCCTTATTTTACACACCCAAATCATCTTCCAGTTCCTTTGAAAAAATCTCCCTGATGCCTCTTCCCACATGATTTACATGAGGGAAATTGAACTTTCTTTCCTCTATGATCATCATGAAACTCCATCTTTCTCTTATTATCTGAGTCGGGAAACTTACCAAAGTTGAGATTATTGATCATATTATGAGATTGATGATTAGGCATAATAACGATGTTTGGACTTCCAAATCCCATTTAATTTGGTTGCTCATTAATAAATCATTCCATTTTCTGTCATATCCTCCATTATCGTGAATCTTCCTATTTCTATCCATTTTCTAAAACCCAAAAAGAATAGTGTGAGAGGAAAAATCATGCTAGGGAAAACAATATAGTAAAGGGGGAGTACCCTCAATATCTAACATCTTAGGTTAAATTCTATGATCTTTACCGTAGTTCTAGTACTATATCCTATACGTATACTTATCCTTAGGGACATCCCTAGACATACCTTAGAAATATCTCTAGGGATCCCACTAACGTTTTCGCATCCTAGTTTCCAAAGGTTTACTAAACCTTTCCTCTGATACCAACTGTAGAGACCCAAATCTTGACATACATGTACATTACATTACTTTTGCGGAATACTTAATACATAACAAAAACAGACACACAAGGACCGTAATAGTTTAGTGTCTTTGGAAACTCGGAATATAAACTTCTAATCATGTTGAAATATCTTCAACAACTCCCATAACGATCTTCCCCTTTTTTCCTTACCTAAAACCATTCTTTATTTCCTGGGTAAAATAAACATAAAAAGGGTGAGCTCAAATGCTCAGTAAGGGAAAACATAGATAACATAAAACAATCCATAAACATTTGGAAGCAAAAACTTGAACATGAAATTTAAACATCAAAATCCTGAGCAAAGACATAAATCGTGGAAGTACATAAGGAATATATCATAATGGAACATCAACCATGATAAAATATAATAGGAATAAAATATTTAATTGTGGAAACCATTCAGCACATGTTATGATTTCCATATTAGCCAAGGCATTGTTGCCAAGACCATCTTAGTGGATAAAGTCCCTTTCTGAATCGATTTCACTCCTCTTTTCCGTCTTGTAACACTGAACCGGATTAACTTACCGTTACAACCATGTCTATATCATGAGATATAAATCTTTATCCAATGCATTGGAGGGAGATATAGGTCCCACCCATCTCATAATAAAATCATTCTTACTTGTTCCACAAAATAAACTTAAAACATTCATCATAACCGAAAGAATAAAATGGGTTTCATAAACATCATCCCATCATAACATAATCAATATAAAACAAATTGATATTTCATCATAAGAAAAGTAAAACCATGTAAATCATAGAGACATTATACATGAAACATACACATATGAAATAATGTCATCTTAAATAGAAAATGGTTTTGATAAAACACTTGAAATGAATTCTTGAGGAAAATATCTTTTATTCTTCAAAATCATTTTCATTTCACAAAATTACATGCAATTTTAAATGAAAAGTATTTTGTTGAAAATATTCATGAAATCTTATGGAGTAAGCTTCATGAAAATAAGGCTTTATAAAACCGTAAAAATCCGTTCACGCCGTATAAGTTAAAAAAACATTATTCTTGTACTTTTGCCGGAAAAGTCAAAAAGTACCTCGTAAAAAAAGATTCCAAACATACCATGTAGTAAAAGTAAAAAATGGGTAAATAGGACATTAAAAATACATGAAAAAATTTCTATAAAACAAGTACATGGATGATAAATATTACCCCAGTAAATACTTACGAATAAACAATCTCGGATAAAAAAAATGAGATTGGAAAAGTTATCCCTTACCATAGGTCTGATAAACTTTGTATGGATCTGAACCTCCTGTATAATGATTTAAATAATGTCATTGACATATTAAATAATCATATTAATTGTTATGATATCATATATGTTTCACTTATGACTTTATCTTACCCGTTCTTTTGTAAATTCAATGTTAAAGCAGCGTTTTGGGTAAAATCATTTCATTTATCGTATGTGTTTCGACTTGTCGTTCTTGATATTATTACTTATATCCTGATTTATATAATTCCAGAATTTAAAAAATGGTTTATATATAATATATATTCATCATATACATAAATATTATAGATTGATAAAAGTAATGAAATATACCGTTCATGGAGACGGTAGGCCGTACATACGCATGAACGATGTTTTCATTTCCTTATTGAATTGAATGAAACTAAATAGATGACAGACATATATATATACATAAATCTAGTAGAATTATTATATCATATATTTCATTATTATTCATTATATAAAATTTATGATCATTCAGTTATGGTTAACATGGAGAATGAATCTCATTGCAACGTGGAGACGGTAGTCCGTACGTACGCAGGAGTGATGATATCATTCCCATAATTATTGAATAGAATTGGAGTGGATGGTATAATATATCAAATCAGTATGAAGTTATAATAACCATATATAGTTATTCCCTATACTATTATACCCATCCATGTAAGGTGTTGGTGGAAAAACATATTACACCGCGGCGTGGAAACGGTATTCCGTACGTACGCACGCGCGGTGATTTTTGTTTTCTGTAGGATGGATAGAAGGTGAAATAGGATTGTTTAATATTTAAAATAAAATATCAGTATATGAGGGATACTGATGTTATTACCTCATAATGAAACAACTAAAGAAGAGGGAGTAGAAGATGAATGGAACTTGAAGAAAATGGTAGAAGGTATTACCTCTTTCTCGAAGTGCCTCCTTTAAACTTTCTCTTAGGGCACTAGAGTTGGTCTTTTGAGAAGACCAGTACCTATATTAAGTTTCTAATGAAGTGGGGAAGTGAAATGGTCAGGGGATGGAAGAGATGTAATGCTCAAATTGGTGATGAGGAGAGGGAGGAGGTTCCCTTTTATAAGGGAGGAAAGGGACACCTTTGGAATTATAAAAAATATTAGTTTATATTAAATCCCAACCCCACTTAAAAACTTCCAAAATGACTCGTATCCAAATATTAGATAATATGGAATTGTAATCTCATCAACCAATAAAATTTATACATGTTAGTAATTTATTTTAAAGATTATCAACTTGATTTATCCTTATTTATCAATTTAATTTTATTTGTGGTAATAATATTCTAAATTTTAAATTATTATAAATCATTACATATGTGTTGTGAATTTTCCATAATCTAACAATTTATAACATTTTAGACCATATAAATTTTAATTTATAATTTTTAAATATTTTTGTGATTTTTAAACAATTTTATAATATGTTATTTTTATAAAATAACAATAGTGCCAATTTTGTCACTATTCCTTTATTTGAATTTAAATAAAATATATAGAGAAGATATGTTTGAACTAAAAGATTTAATAGATTAATAAAATGTCATATGTATCTATAAAATTAGTGGAGCACATTAAATAGTTCATATAATATTTATTTTAATATTTTTAAAATCATTTATTTGATATTTCAATCAATAAAATAATTTCAACATCACTATTGTGTCATAATTAATGATAATTATTTAATCCCTAAAAATTATAAATAAATTCATATGATGTAGATAATTGTATTAGATTTCTTAAGACTATTCATTTTATAAGTTTCATTAAGTTTATCACTAAATTAAAATTATTATACTTATAATATTTAAGAAAGTGACATGTTGTCACTTTATATGGTTTTAATAATAATTAAATTATTTTCATAAACAAAAGTCCCTTAAATGAAACTAATATGACCCTTAGGTGATATGGGTCTACTTTTAGTCATCCAATAGGATTTTTACAGGTTTTATGGTAATTTTATTATCTTATACTTACTCTTAATTACCCGATTTACCTTTAATTATG
The DNA here is from genome assembly GCA_963277665.1 of Viscum album. Classification (NCBI taxonomy): domain Eukaryota; kingdom Viridiplantae; phylum Streptophyta; class Magnoliopsida; order Santalales; family Viscaceae; genus Viscum; species Viscum album. Next base: position 2,136,648,097 of record OY728128.1, on the reverse strand, counting down.
GTAAATAAAATTTACCGTAGTTACTATTCATAATGCCCAAATATAAAAAGTAGCTTATCAACATAATTTGGACCCACTGATTCAAAATATGGAATCCATTTTTCCAAATTCAATACACAAAAGTTGCCTAAATTAAATTAAAATTAATCTCGTTGTCGAAAGAAAATGGGTTTTTGTTTAAAACATTGCAAAATATTGAATTGATTTAACCTACGAATTCAAGGTAAAATCAATGCTAATTACATACATTATATTAAATGGTAAAAATATATTATATTTATACTTTAAAACCATTAAATATTAAAATTTAACCACATAAATTATTACGATGAAAAAAGTTGGTTTTAATTAAAATATAGCGTGTTTTTACTATTCATTAAAATATGAAAGTTATCAGAATAATATGAAAAATTTATCCAAAGTAAATTTTTATTTCGTGATTCCAAATAAGAATTTTATTTTTTCAAATTGAACTTATAAAAATGTCAAAAAAAATAGATTTAAAGTGGGTGTGCCATCAAAAGGCGGCAAAACTGCATTTTTTGAAAAATACTTATTTTACCCGAAAAAATTATTTTGTTCACATAAAATGTTTTATAAAGTTTATAAGATGAATAATAATGTTATAAAATTCGAAATGTAGTTAATACTATTCATAACGGCTAGTTCATGATAATATTATAACCATATATCGTTGTTTAGTGAAACCTGGTATTGTGTACAACACACGCTATCGAGGAAGGTCGTGATTGTGTGTAATGAAAGCCAAGTTAGGGTTGTGTGTAGTACAAGACTCCTTTGTTGTTGCGTATAACAGAATCCAACCATATTTCATTTATACATTGAATATATATATATATACACACTCAATTTTGCGTAGAATAACTTCTATCAAATGAACTTGAAATTGTGTATAACACGATACAAGAATTGTGTTACGTATAATGCAAGATAATACGGTGTTGTGTATAGCGCAAGATAATCTTGGTGTAGCATACAACACAAGACATTAAATAAATTAAAAATAATACTTCTCATAAAATCTTGGGTTGATACAGTTTAATATCTTGTGACTAGAATTTTTTTCTATATAGTTGAATGTAATACATCATGGAAATTATGATATGCAGTTTAATTTCAGGCCGCAAGGAAATTGGGGGCTTATAATTTAAGGTCTTTACCTTTGAATGAATAGTTAATAATTCTCCCCTTTCATGGTAATCTTTTCAGGAAGGCACTGCCACTTTTAAGTATTAGCGGGGAATGTTGTAAGATAAAATTGAGGGATCTCTAGTTATGAACAGTGGTATTGGGAAAAGTTCTTATGGCGATAGAGGAGGTCTATCTGGATAACGAAGTTACCACTAGTTGGCAACCCTATTTTATGGGATACTTTATACAGATCCAATTGAAGTGTGTTACTGTATACACTACTACAAAAAAGTCCTTTAATAGTACTAGAAAAGGCCTTTATCAGTTCTAAAAAACACTGATAATTGAAGTGCGGTTAAATGAATGAAACTTTTATCAGTGCTAAAAAGTGTTGTTAAAGGAACCCTTTAACAATGCTAAAAAAGTACTGTTAAAAGGGTCCTTTGACAACTCTTTTTTTAGTGCTGTTAAGGGTTACTTTTAATATCATTGTTTTTAGAACTATTAAAGGGTTCCTCTTACAGTGATTATTTAGTGATGATAAAGGAATATCTGTTAAAGGGGGTAAAAAAATTAGAGGCCTATGTGCCTGACCCCTTTATCAGTGCTTCCAAGACCCCTTTAACAACACTCCACACCCCCCTTTATTAGTGCTTTTCACCCCACCACCCCTTTTATCAGTTATTTGTGAATTTTCAGCCTCATGCTTGACCACCTATATTCGAACCCTACACCTCCTCTTCAAATATGGAATGCTTTTACCACTATACCATGATGTTTTGGTGACTGTTTAAAGATATTTATGTTTATTTATATATATATTTACATATATATTTACATATATATTTACATATATATTTACATATATTTATATAATTATTTTTAAATACATTTATACATTATATGTGTGTGTGATGTATATTATATTTATTTAAATATATTATATATTATATTCATTTACATATATTAGATTATAATATATATATATATATATTTGTTTATTAATACACACACATATGTGTATATAAAAATTATATATATATATATATTCGTATAATGTAAAAAACGGTTAGATATTGTTTTAAATAAGTTTTTAGAATATCTATTTATTTAGATATATTATAATATACATTTTTACATAAATATGTTGATATATGTATTTATATGAGTGAATTTTTTTAAGTATATATAAGAAAACGTACATATATTTAATTATAAATAAAATTACATAGTGAATAATGATAAAATTTAAAAACCATGATATCAATATGAATGTATTTCTTAGGAATAAATTCATTCCCCGCTAAAAAAGGGAAAAATACCCCTTTAAATGAAGCTAAAAATCCATCGAATGTTAAAAAATCGGGGTACCTTGACTAAAAAAATAGTTTTGGAGGCCTTATGGGACTTTTTTAACTCAAAAAAAGTGAAATAGGTTTACCTCTATCATAGAGGGCATAGAGTACATCGCAAGCTTCGATTTTAAATGTGGCCAAGCCCAAACAAACACACGGATCAAAATTTATGGTCATTTGAAGTCTGAGTTACATTTTCAATTTATTTTAGAAATTTTTTTGATATTTTGATTTTTTCTTCAAATTTATATTAAATTAATATTAATCAGTAATAATAAGAAAAATATTAATTAAATATATTTATTTAGTTATTTTATAAACCATTTTCACTAAATATCGTATATATTAAGTGTAAATGCCTATTTACATTATCTAAAACATATTTCAAAAAATATATACTATATTTATATCAATATATATAAATATATATATATATAATATTTTTAATGAAAAATAATTTTTTAAAATTATAATTTTATCAGCGCTTGTAAAAAGTACTGATAAAGGGGTTCTTTTTTATATGCGCTAATAAAAATACCTCATTTATTAGTTCATTTTTAAAATCACTAATATTGGGTAGGCCTTTATCAAACCTTCTAAAAAGAACTAATAAATTTTCATCTTTACCGGTGCTTTTTAGTGCTGTTAAATACCCCCTTTAATAGTGCTCTTTTTAATACTGACAAAGGGGCTCTTTAATAACATTTTTAGCTAGGGATGTTAAAGCCCTGACAATTGATAAACATAGTTTTGTTGTAGTGATACTGAAATAGTGGAATCCATTGGCTGATAGGCCCTAAAACTTTGTGGATGACTTATGAAAAGACAATTGGGTCATGTTACAACATATTCTCAAAAAGGAGTTCTCATGAATTATAACATTATTTTATAGATGGCTGAAGTAAGTTTGTGGAGATTCAGATTTCCTCGAACATAGATTTTCGTTTATGGAAGGAAAGTGCCTTAATATGGGAGCATCATTTTAAGTCAAATTTATCAGAGAATGGTGGAAAATTTTCATGTTCATGTCTCACCCAAACTTGGGAAATATGGTACATGTAGTTTTAGTTCATTTGACTAGGACTATAGAATTATGGAAACGATGAGTGATATGTGTCCTACTAGACCAAGGCCATTCTGGTATACTTTGGATATGAGGGAGGAAAATGTAAACCATGGTATTGGGGGTACTAAAAATGGGAGAAATCATATGGGAAAAATATGTGAGGGATGACCATGTATTGAATTTGAATAGTGGTTTTAATCATAATTCCATAAAATAATATGAGGATAGAATAGGATCATACCACTGGTTATGTTAACACTAGTTGAAAACCCCATTTTTTGGGTTACTTTATGAAAATCCAATGGGGTTATGTTGCAACATAGTCAAACAGTGGCATTGTTTGGCTGGAAATACCTTTATTTGGGTGAATTTATGCATAGTCAACTGGGGTGTGTTACTATATTTTCAGGAAAATGAGTCCCCATGCATCATACATTCTATCACCAGAAGCTGGATAATGATTATGAAGATCTGAAAGTGTCCATGTTTAGGGGTATTATGTGTGGAATGGATATATCTGAGCATAAAGGAAGCATTTGGACTGATAATTCAATGACCCAAATTTTTATCAATGAAAATTCCCTTCTTATAATTATGTGATATAATCACATGAAATAACAAAAAAAATAACCTACTCAGTACTATGTGACCTTTAAACATAGTATTACCACTTTTGTGTCTTGAATTTTGAAAATCTGACATACACGGTTGCGATCAGTAAGATGTTTGGAGTCTGATAGAACAAACATATTTTTTTGTGAATAGTAACCTACCCTTATGAATATTAATGTTACCCTTATGAATAGTAATATGACCCTTATGAATAGTAAACCGATCAAAAGAATAATAACCTTACCTTTGAATGTATAATTAAATTTAGGAATCTTATAAGTGATAATATGATCAGAGTAAAAGTATTGGTATTTTTGTAAGTCCTAAATAATTAATCAAATTAATTTATTAATTAAAAGAAAATGTATTTTCCTAAAAGGTGTTCATAAATTAACAATTTTATGTATTATGGTTTTAAGATAATTTTATAAGACATTATGTAATTTTTGAAAGCATTATAAAATAAGTTATAGTTTTAAAATCCACATTTTTCATGTAAATTATGATTTTAATTAAAAATTAAATTAATCATATTTAGAAAATTATTTTTGAAAAAATGGATCTCTTTTTTGTATTCTACATGTGTCAAAATTGTTAGGGTGAATTTTTTGTATTTTTCAAAAATAATTGAATTTTTTATGAATAGTAAAATACGGTAATTTACCGTATATATACATTATATGTTAAATATACTATTTATTGAGTCATGAATAATGTAATAACATTGGGTTAGAACTCACATGCACATATTAAATTTTTTTTTCATAATAAGCATTATTATTCCTTGTCTTATGCAAAATTAATAAACTAATGATTAAAATATTATGAAATTCCTCCTACCCTCCACTACAAAAACCACCCACACTCCCCTCTTCTCTTCACTCCTCTAAATCCTTGTGACTTACCTAAATTATTCCCAAATATCTCCACAAGATCTTCCCCCATGTTCAGCAGCCCTTGGTCTCCTAAAAATATCAAATCCTGTATCCTTAAGAATCTCTTAAGAAAGATTAAATCAAGAGGTAAATTCCTCTTTTCTTTTCCTTTATTTTCTTTTCATGTTCATTTGTTCTCTTTTCTTTCCTAACCTCCCATCAACCAAATGGTATGAAAAAATCAGTATTATACATGTACCTGAATTTTTTTACACTAATTGGATAATTCCTTATCATCTCTCCTTTCCCCTTCTTTTTTATGAAAGAAACAAAAACACCGTCTGAGATTTGTTAATTTATCAAAATCAAGGACAACGGGTTATTAATTTCTATTACCGTCTTCAATTATGGTCATGAAATGATTTTTATGGTTGAACTAGAATATTAAATATTTAATTTATCTTATTTTATGTTCTGTAATCCTTTTTCACATATGATGTAAAATAATAATACAAAACAAGTTAATTGTGAGAAAAATCACCAAATTAATCCAAGTGTTTATCATTAATGTTTTATATAATAAGTCACATTTACTCTAAATAACCAAATGAATTTTATGACCATTTAATCTTATATAATAACACTAATTTTATATAACATCAATTCTTGACAACTATTCTCATCATACATGTTTATCCGAACATGAATATAAGTGAACAAATCATTAAAACCAAGGAAGCAAATGCTCCTAAACAATTAAATTGAACCTCTTAACTCATAAAAAAGGACATTAATGAAGTTAATAATGTTATACTAAATAAATAAAATTCATTTTATGTTATATAATTATTAATTAATTAACCTAATTTGATTATTCATTTCATTATTATTAAGTGGAGAACACCACCAAACTTAAAGTAAGGGATACTACCCGAACCTCCAATATTTTTTAGGTTATTCTTACTCTCTTCTTACCCAAATGAAATAATATATTGTGTTTATGTAAATATTATCATTTGTTTTTATTTTTATAAACCCATTTATCAATATCCATTAGTCATTCTATTTCATGGATATACGTGCTTTTAAATGATTCCCACCTCAATACTTCCCGATAAGTAAACTTGCTTTAAGGGAACTTCCCAAATTCGTACCCAATTTCAAATGCACTATACCATATATTTTAAGCCACCTTTGTTTTTATATAAACAATTTTTTTATTATGAAAACCTTCTTATATCACTTATAGTTTTATATAAAATATTATTCTCTTTTCTATTTTAAATTATCGTTAGTATTTTCCTTAAAACCGCACTAAAATGTTTTAATGTTGAAATTCCTTAAATGATATTATTTCATGTTGTCAATTATTTTTGACATAACATACCATGATATATGCTTCTTTTTATTGATGAATGTTCATTTATGTTTTAATTCCTTTATTTCATGGACACTTGTATGATACGCCCATTCATTATTATTTGTGACAATATTATGAAACCCATTTCTTTTTATGGGTACCCTTATGTTTATGTATGACTAATTATGTATGATTACTAATGTGGAAAACATATTCATGAACATGTTAAGATGGGTGTTCCCAGATATCACTCCAATGCATTGGGTAAAGTTGAGTCCTATGAGACGTTATGTGCAACGGTCTTGGCAGTTTTCCTTGACTCATGCTACCATGTTCTATGGTCATGGTAGTTAACCTTGACTTGTGCTCCTCCATGTGAAAAGAGCCTTGACTTGTTCTAAATTCATGTTTTTCATTTCTAAAACATTATTATTACTCCATTTTTATATGAACCCATGTTTATATGTTATGATTTCATATGCTCCGTGCATTTTTATATCATTCTTCCATGCCTTCTAACCCATGTGCTAAATCATTGTTACTATGTTTTTTCCCTTACTGGGATTTTATCTCATCCCTTTATTCATGTTATACCTAGGTTACTCTATAAAGATTTATTATCACAATGGAAGTTGGGATATTTTTATGAATATTAAATAAATAAATGTTTAATTTTGCCCCATGTTTTTAGTTTTAGGTAACTAGTCTTCCAAGACACTAGACTTCATGATACTTGGCTTGTAATATGGTGTTTTATTATTATTAAAATCATGTAATGATATGTGAAAAATGATAGGGTCACTATAGTTGTTATTAGAGGATTTTCGAGTTATTTTTGGAGATTAGGAATAGCGAACTTTATTTAGAACCTTAAGGATGAGACTAAGTATAAGAAAACATACCTAAATTTTGGTAAGTATAGAGTAAGTAGTTTATCAAGAAAATACACCCCTGTCTGGATTCAAAAAGGTAAAGGTGGTTCTAGCACAGATGTATCTAGGGGTAAAATCTAAAAACACTACTTTGAGTTAGACTCAAATGGGAACTAGTGAACAAAAATGGGCCTTGATGCACTCTTATTTTGACACTCCTGGGGGATATGCTTTGGTAAATTCATCATTTTGGTAAAAAACATTATTAAGGGAATGAAAAATAATAATAATATAAGTTAAGAAATAGATCAAGGATAACCTAGATTGAAACATAGGAAATCACAATTTAGGATATACTTCTTCTTTAAAAGTTTATCCTATTATGTTCAACGTTTCTTTTTATACTCAATAGATAAGTATTAAAGACATCTAATTGTACATAATTGTTCTTAGTTAATGGAGAGAAATAGAAGAACACATGCCAAAAATCACTATGATAGGGAATGTAAATATTTACCTAATGATATGTCTAATATTAATGGAACAGGTGCTCAAAACTTCATGACAGTACTTGGTCAGTTGTCTCAAGTTATGAATAAAAACTTTAATCATGTAGAACACCCTCCTCCTCCATGGAAAGAGAAATTTGTCATCAAATCCTTCATTTAGTAATGGTCTCCCATGTTTAGTGGATATTTTGATCCCCTCCACACAAAATAGAGGATTACCACCACTAAAAATATATTCTTTGTTCTCTAGTGCTCAGAAGAAGAGAAAGTTGTGTTGTCGGTCTATTATTTTGATAGGGAAGTTGATCAGTGGTGGACATTGACCAAGAATACGAAGCCCCAGGAGGAAATTTATTCCATGTATTGGGAGGAATTCAAGAGAATGTTTTTCAATAAATATTTTCCATAAACCCTCTATCTCGATATGGAAAGAGAGTTCCTCACACTCAAGTAGAAGGAAGATGATTCAATTGGGGTGTATGAAGTAAACATTATAAGGCTTTCAAGGTATACCTCTGGCTTTATCATGAACACAAATAGTAAGGTGGATCACTTATTTAGAAAACTAGAGCTGAGTCCACGAAAAGAGTTGGCGATTCGAGACTTCGAAAGCAATGAGGATATTATATGTTGCACCCTTAAGTTTGAAATGGAGATAGGAGAATATCAGTGGTATTTTGGGCCTAGAATCAAAAAGAGGAAAATAAAATCTAATGTGGGCGGTTCCACAAATAAATTCCATGATTTAAAGAAGCTCGACCATCCCATGTGTAAAAATTTGGGGGAGAAGCATCTTGGGAACTATATAAAGGGAACCAGAAATTGCATCAAATGTGGAAATATGAGACATATGGTTAAAAAATACTGACAGGATATGAATAATTCCGCTAATGTGGAAGAATAAAGGAAAGTTTAGATAAATTATCATCCAGTGGTGTAGTGTTACAACTGTAAGGAACGTGGTAATTATGCGAACAATTTCTTTAAGACCAGGGTTGTCAGAGGAAATCAAAAACAACCTCCTAGGAATTAAGGAAGTTCTTATGATATCACTACTGCTGAGGTGGAACGGGACAATGATGTGGTGACAGGTACACTAGTTATTCATTCAGGAATAGAGAATTTACTATTTGATTCTGGTTCTACGCATTCTTTCATGTCATTCAAGTTTAGTAGAACTATTCAAACGCCACCTCAAAATTTGTAGGATATGTTATCTATGGGAAAATTAATTGGGGAAATTACTGCATCCAAAGTTTATAAAACCTCCCCAATAAATTTTTGTGAATTGAACCTCCCATAAAATCATTTCATACTTATTTTAGTGTAGTTCGATGCTATCATGGGAATGTATTGGCAATCTTTATACAAATACAGCATCAACTGTTGGGAAAGGGAGATCACTCTTTACATACAAAAGCATCCTCCAACTCTATAAAAGTGTATGGAGGAAGATTAATATCATTTAGAATCATTATCCCATGTGTGGATATTAATTCATTATGATAAAACATTTTTATCTCAAATGATTGAGACAAAAGAGAGAATATCGCTCTAAGATATTCCCATCGTGAGGGATTAAACTGATGTATTCCCTAAAGAGTTTCCTATTCTTCTTCTTGATCGAGAGGTTGAGTTCTCAATTGGACTTAGTCCTGTATCCATACCTATATCAAATAAAACTTATATAATGGTCATTGTAGAGCTGGTAGTGCTGAATAAGTAGTTACAAGAGTGTCTAGAGAAGGGTTTTATATGCCCAAATGATTCACTATGGGGAGCGTCAATCCTCTTCGTCAAGAAGAAGGATGGTTCAATACGCCTATTCATTTATTATCATGATATCAATAAAATCATGATAAAGAATAATTATCCCATACCATGGATATATGACTAGTTCAATTAGCTTTTTGGGGCTAGTTATTTCTCTAAGGTGAACCTTCGGTAAGGATATCGCCAATTAAATGTGAGGAAAAAAGATATTCCCAAGACTGTCTTTCAAATGAGGTATGAAAACTATGAGTTCATAGTGATTACCTTCAAACTCAATAATTCTCCATCAATTTTCATGGATTTAATTAATAGAGTCTTTAGATATTACCTCGACAAATTTGTGGTAGTCTTTATCGACGATATTCTGATATACTCCAAGAGCAAGGAGGAACATGAGGAGCATCTGAATATTGTGTTAAAGACATTAAGAAGGGGGAAGTTGTAGGAAAAGTATAGTAAATGTGAATTTTTGATGGAGTAAGTATCATTATTGGGGCATGTTATCACCATCAAATAGATATCTATAGACCCTTCCAAGATGATGACAATTGAAGAGTGGCCTAGGACAACATCTATAACAGAGATCCATATCTTTCTAGGTCTAGCCGGGTATTATTGACAATTTTTGAATAACTTTTCACAATATTACAACCCAATAACCATGTTGAAATGGAATGGAGTAATGTTTTTCTAGACATAGGAATGTGAAGACTGCTTTAAGGATTTGAAAAAGAGGCTTATTACTGTGCCAATATTCACACTCCCAACGAGTGGAGAACTCTTTGTGGTGTACATTCATGCTTCAAAGAAGTATTAGGTTTTTAGATCATGAAAAATGATAAAGTGATATCCTACACCTCAAGGAAGTTTAAAATCCCTAAGAAAAACTATCCTACACGTGATCTAGAGTTAGCGGTCATGATCTTTGCATTAAAAATCTGGCGGCATTATCTATATGGGGAGAATTGTGAGATATATTTTGATCACAAGAGTCTAAAATATATATTCACATAAAAAGATATTAATATGCACCAACAAATATTTATATAGATTATCAAGGATTATGACTGCTCAATCCACTACCATCCTGTTAAGGAAAATAAGGTACCGAATTCTCAGAGTATAAAAGATCATGCATCTTTATCAATGATGAGAATTGAAAAGGATATGATATTCTTATATTTTAAAAGGATATAAATGGGAATAATTAAGGGAGGAATATCATCAATCCTTTCTCAAATTATTTCTCAACCATCCCTCATGTAGAAAATAAAGTATTATTAAAGAAATGATGTGGAAATTCAGAAAATGGTGGAAGCCATTAAAAATGGGAAATCCTCTAAGTTCATGATTGATGAAAAAGGAGTTGTAAAATTTGGGTCACGATTATGTGTTCCATACAATAAAAATATAATGAGGGAGATTTTAAATGATGCACATAGCTCAACCTTCTCTATTCACCCAAGGAAAACAAAGATGTATCGAGATCTCTGAGAGAGATTTTGGTGACACAATATAAAGAAAGAGATTGCTGAGTATACATCAAAGTTTCTAGTATGTCAACAAGTGAAGGATGACAGATACAAGTCTAAGGGGATGATGTAACCACTACCCATACCAACATTAAAGTGGGAGAACATCACCATGGACTTTGTCATTGGAATTCCAAGGACATCCAAAGGAAACAATGCTATATGGGTCATTGTGGATCCTCTTAAAAAGGCAGCTCACTTTATTGAAATTTGAGAGAACTTCTCATTAGATCAAATTTCACAGATATATATCAAAGAGAAGGTAATTATTCATGGATTACCGCTATCTATTGTATCTGATATAGATCTAATATTCACCTCAAAGTTCTGGAAAAGTATCCAACGTGATCTAAGTACTGAACTGAACTTCAGTATGGCCTATCATCCTCAAACTAATGGCCAATCTAAGAGAACTATTCAGACACTAGAAGACATTTTGAGGCCATGTTCTATGGACTTTAAAGGATTATGGGACCAATATATTCCACTTTTTGAATTCTCCTATAACAATAGTTTCCACTAGAGAATCTGAATGACACCATACGAAACCCTTTATGGGAAATGGTGAAGAACACTGGCATGTAGGGATGAAATCAGTGAGCGTAAGTTTCAAAGACCTGACATGGTAAAAGAAATGGTGGAGAAGCTTAAAACCATTCAGCAACACATCAAGGAAGACCAAATTCGACAATAGATTTATGTAGACAATTATCAATGAGACCTTGAGTTCAAAGTTGGAGACAAGGTATTTCTACACATATCTCTATGGAATAAGGTCATGAGGTTTGAGAAGAAAGGAAAGCTAAGTCATAGGCACATCCACCCCTTCGATATTCTTGGTCATGTTGGAGTTGTGGATTATCGACTTGAACTTCCTCCTACCATGTTAAAAGTACACAATTTATTCAATGTATCCCTCTTAAAGTACATATCAGGAACTTCACATGTACTATCTTCAAAAAAGGTACAGTTGGAGAAAGATATTTTTTATTAGGAGCAGCCAGTAAAGATCTTGGATCGTAGAGATAAAGTTCTACGTAACATGACTACTCATCTGCTCAAAGTACTATTCCAGAACCATAAGTACGAAGAGGCAACATGAGCACTAGAAGAGGCAATGAAATAAAATAACCTACACCTATTTATGTCTTAGAATGTAAAACAAAATTTTGAGGGATAAATATCATAAGGGGGGAATAATGTAACAACCCAATGTTTTATCAATAGAAATTACCTTCATATAATTATTTTATATAATCACATGAAATTAAAAAATAATGAACTACTAAGTACTATGTGACCTTTAAACATAATATTACCACTTCTGTGTCTTGAATTTCGAAAATTTTACATACACGGTTGCGATCAGTAAGATGTTTGGAGTCTGATTAAACAAACTTAATTTTTCATGAATAGTAACCTACCCTTATGAATAGTAATTCTACCTTATGAATAGTAATATGACCCTTATGAATACTAAATCTACAAAAATAATAGTAACCCCGCCATTGAATGTATAAATAAAATTTAGGAATCTTATAAGTTATAATATGTCCATATTAAAAGTATTGGTATTTTTGTAAGTTATAAATAATTAATTACCATTAATTAATTAATTTAACAAAAACTAATTTTCCTAAACTTTGTTTATAAATTAAAAATTTTATTTCTTCTGGTTTTAATATAATTTTATAAGACCATATGTAATTTTTTAAAGCATTATAAAATCAGTTATAGTTTTAAAATCCTTATTTTTCAAGTAAATTATGATTTTAATCAAAAATTAAATTAATCATATTTAAAAAATTATTTTTTAAAAAATTATTTCATTTTTGGATTCTACATGGGGAAAAATGGTTAAGGCTAATTTTTTTGATTTTTCTAAAATACATGAATTTTTATGAATAGTAAAATACGGTAATTTACTGTATATATACATTATATGTTAAATACACTATTTATTGAGTCATGGATGATATAAGCACCTTGGGATAGAACTCACCTAAAAATATTACTTTTCTAAGTCACAATAATTATTACTATTCCTTTTCTTATGGAAAAATAGAAAACTAATGATTAAAATATTAAGAAAACCCTCCTCCCCTCCACTATAAAAACCACCCACACTCCCCTCTTCTCTTCACTCCTCTCAATCCTTGTAAATTCCTTAGATTCTACCCAAATTTCTCCCCAATACCCTACCCCACGTCTATCATCCCTTTTTATCCTCAAAATACCAAATCCACTCCCCTTAATAGGCTCTCAAGGAAGATTAAATCAAGAGGTAAATTCCTCTTTTCTTTTCTTTCATTTTCTTTTCATGTTCCTTTGTTCTATTTTATTTCTTAACCTCTACTCATAAAAATGTTATGAAAAATCCAGTACCGTAAATTTACTGTAATGTTTTTATTATAATGAGATAGTTCATTATCATCTCTCCTTTACCCTTCTTGTTTATGAAAGAAATGAAAATATTGTCCGAGATGTGTTAATTTATCACATTCAAGGATGAAATGTTATTAATTTCTATTACTATCTTGAATTCTAGTCATGAAACCATTTTTATGGATGAAAAAGACTATTAAATATTTAATTTATATTATTTTATGTTCTATAATCCTTTTTTAAACATGATGTAAAATAATAACGCAAAACAAGTTAATTCTGAGAAAAATCACCAAATTAATCCAAGCATTTATCATTAATGTTTTTTATAATGATTCACCTTAACTCAAACAATAGAATGAATTTTATAACCATGTAATATTCTATAATTTTATTAATTTGATATAAATTTAATTATTTACAACCATTCTCATCATACATTTCTATTTGATCATGCATATAAGTGAACTGATCATTAAGACCAAGAAAGAAAACACTCCCAAATAATGAAATTGAACCTCTTAACTCATCAAAAAAGATATGAATGAACTTAATAAGGTTATAATAAATTAATAAAATTTATTTTATGTTCTATAATTATTAATTAATGAACTTAATTTTATTATCCAAGTCATTAATATCAAGTGGAGAACACCATCGGACTTAAGGTAAGGGATTCTACCCGAACATCCAATATTCCTTCTAGTTATTATTATTCTCCTCTTACCCAAATGAAATAATATATTATGTTTATTTACATATTCTAATTTTTTTTTATGTAAAAAATTATTTATCAATATCCATTAATCATTCTCTTTTAGGGACATACATGCTTTTAAGTGATTCCCACCTCAATACTTCCCGACAAGCAAACCTATTTTAAGGGAACTTCCTAAATTTGTACCCATTTTCAAGTGCACTATACCATATGTTTTAATACACCTTTGTTTTTATAAAACCAATGTTTTTATTATTAAAACATTCATTTATCACTTCTGGTTTTATATAAAATATTATTCTCTTTTCAATTTTAAATACTTGTTAGTATTTTCCTTAAAACTACACTAAAATTTTTTAATGCTAAAATTCCTTAAATACTCTTATTTCATGTTGTAAATTCTTTTTGAAATCACTTACCATGATATATGATTATTTTACCTTATTAATTTCCATATATGTTTTATTTCATTTCTTTCATGGACACTTGTATGATATTCCCATTCATTAAGATTAATAACATGATTATGATACCCATTTCTTTTCATGGGTACCCTTATGTTTATGTATGATTGATTATGTATGATTATTCTTGAGGAAAAATTATTTATGAAATATTTAAGATGCATGTTCCTAGATAGAGTTCCAATTAATTGGGTAAAGTTGAGTCTCATGAGATGTTATGTGCATCGGTCTTCGCTGTTATCCTTGACTCATGCTACCATGTGAAACAGTCTTGGTGGTTAACCTTGACTTGTGATCCCTATGTTAAATGAACCTTGACTCATGCTAAATTCATTTTTTATATTTCTGCCACATTATTATTTCTCCATGTTTATATTACCCCATGTTTATATGTTATGATTTCACATGCTCCATTCATTTTTATATCATTATTTCATTCCTTCTAACCCATGTGATAAATCTTTATTACTACACTTTTTCCCTTACTAGGATTTTAGATTATACCTTTGCTCATGTTATCCCCAGGTTACCCTATAATTATGTATGAGTACAATATAACTTATGAGCTCTTTATTTTGATTAAATAAAAAAATGTTTTATTTAGTCCTATATTTTTAGTTTTATGTACCTAGTATTCCAAGTCATAGGACTCCGTGATCCTTGGCTTGTAATATGATACTTTATTATGCTTAAAATCATGTAATGATACCTGTAAAAGGATAAAGTTTCTATATATAATTTTCATGAAGTGTAGATTCATTATCATAGATCTTACTCATATGTAGGAGGGGGCATATTTGTTTACTTGGTGGACCCCCTAATGAGGGGTCCCAAATTAAGAGCTCGTGCAGAGATCTTTGTTTGTACATAAGATAAGGGGTACTTTCTAATTACCATGTTGTTGGGACTAAGATATGAGTCCCATGTTTCATTGTTTATCTCACTATAATGATAATCAATCCACATATAGTTCTTGAGGTACCATGTTGTTTAAAGTCATCTGGCAATGACATTAGCTGTGCATTTTAGCAACATGCGGTAAATAAAAATGTGACTCATCATGAATGGACAAATGAATATTATAGATAGACTAGGGTATATGACTTGATAATCTCTACATATCTTGTTGTAACAAAAATAATTCCACTCATAGTTCTAAAAAATATTCCTCGTATTTATTAAATTTATGTCTGTAGAAAATGTGTTTTTTTTATATGGGCTCACACATGGGGTGAGATACCATATTGAATCCTCTTATATAAGATCTAAATCGTACACATGAGGGTGGTAGATTTCTTGTATTGTGTTGTAGTAGGGTCCAGGATTTAAGATCTAGACATCACTACATATCTCATTAGAATAAGAATCAATCCACATGTATTTCTTGAGGAAACCTTGCATTTTATTGTCATGAAATTAGGGAATATAGTGTTCCTTTTATGGTATTGTATCCATGACTATAATAACCCCAATATGAATTGATATTCCCTAGTCATTCAAGGAAATTATTTACCAAAACTCTTAATCCCATGTGATCTATGTTCGGTATGATAAACAAGGATTGGTAAAAGATTATTCTGTGGCACAAAGGAAACAGAAGTGAAGGGTAGGGGTATTTGGGTCTTGTGGTGGCTTCTCTAGGATGTACGATACATACGTCATTGCGTATCTCATTATAATGAGAATAAATTTGTATGTAGTTCTGAAATCCCATTCATTTTAACGGCATATGGTGAGGATGAAGACGACCTGATGTAAAAGAGGGAAAATGTTTTGATTGGGCCCAAGAATGGAAATTAAGGCGTCACTGCATATCCTATGACGGAAGGAGTCAAGCCATGTGTAGTTATTTAAAGGTTCCATGAGAAGGTCTGACTCATACATAGGGAGTGTGGAATGTTTTATATATATTATGGATAGACCCATGCTTGGAAATATGGGAATAACTACATATATCATTGACTTGAGAATAAAGACAAAAGTAGTTCTAGGAAAGATCACGTAGTTTATCATCATGCAATGAGGACGTTATTCATGTAGTTTGACATATTGTAGTAAGGATGTGGGTCACCTGAAATGGAAAGGAATATTATAGGTGGACCAGGGTATAGGACACGGGAATCACTATGTATCTCTCTTGAGCATGAATTAGGCCACACATAGTTCTTCAAGAGTTTTTTCCCACATCAACCAGGTTTTGACATAAGGAAAAGGGGGATTTGATATTCTACAGATTGATGGATGGGCCCAAGACATGAGGTCTAGGCATTTCTATATATCTCTTTGGAAACAAAATCAATCCATACATAGTTCTGGAAAAGTTCCTTGTGTTAGGCATATTTATACATAAGAAAAATTTGGATTATTTTATCATGGCTGGACCCAAGATGGGAGGTCTGGGCATCACTACGTATCTCATTGGAATGAGAATAAATCCAAAAATAGTTCTAGAATAAAGGTGTTGTGAGGTACTATCACCGAATATTTTTATCCTCTAAAAAACTAATCAAAATGTTACGTGGTTTTACATCCAGAAACAAGGATGTGAACCATGTAGTTTCACATCATGCAGAAAATACTTTGTTCTATAGTTTAGTGAATTTTTACAAAGACATTGGGATATATAGTTTAATGTCTTACAGTATGGACTATACTACACTTTTCATTTTAACGTCTTGCTTCAAGGAAAATTGACATGCCTTTTAAGGTCATGCAACAAAGACCAAATACATAATTTAATATCTTTCGGCTGAGATGAACATCATGTGATTACAAAAAATATTTCTTCATGAACCTTGAATTGGTTGGGATCTTAATGAGATCTCCATCAATTGAGATCATTGAGTAAGCTCTGTTAGAGTGGAACTTATATATGGAGTAAGTTCCCTCCCACCTTGGCTCATGTTTTGGAGTCTTCTTTTCTGGTATCATCGGAGTCCTGAGGACCAGTACCAATTATCTTTGAAAAAAATAAAGGCAAAACTTTTTGTTAAGGCTCATACAATCTGATTTTAATGGACCTATAAGTGATGCAGGGTATGAAATCTTTTCTCATCCAGTCACTCCAATTCATCAATTAGTTTCTGGGATTTCTCTTCCATGGATATCCAGTCATATATGGAAATGTGGAGTGATGGAAATTGAACCTCAATGGGAAGGAATTATTTTGTTCCATATAATAGTGAGTATGATGTCTCATATATGGCAGTATGGTTTTTAGTCTAGTAATACCATAAGTCATGAAAGATCATGTTAGTCTAAGATTTTTTTTCTATAACCACCATCTTATGAAGTATGTTTAACAAGGTCTTGTTGAAGGCCCCTATCTATCCATTAGCCACTGCATGATAGAGGGATGAATGGTTGGATTTGATATTATACTCTTGATATAGATTTTTCACCTCATCGTAACATAAATTGGTCCCATTGTCTATCATTATTGAAGGAGGTACACTAAATATTGTAATGATGTTATTTTTTACAAAGTTGACAATGATTTGGGCCCTGACTTGTTTAAGGGGTATTGCCTCATCCCATTTGGAGAAGAAGTCAGTAGTAGTTAAAATGTATTTGAACTTCTTGTTCGTAGCTATAAGGTATTCTCCCACAAAATCTATTCCCTATATAGAAAATTTCAAAGAGTATTTGGTTGTATATAGAAACTCTGGGGGTTGATGGATGAAGTTGGAAAGAACTTGGCAGAAATGACATCTCTTGGTGAATTTTGTGCAATCCTATGTCATCAAAGGATAGAAGTATCTCAGCCTTCGTATTTTTTCAAAAATTATATAACCTAACTAGTGGTAACCATAGGCTCCCATGTGTACTTCCTTCTTAATATCTTTAGTCTCTTATCTATCGATACATTTGATAATGACTCCATAAAATCCTAATTTGTATAGGACTTTCTGGTGATTTGGGCCATCATAAATAGTGAAGTTGGCTACTCACAACCGGATTTTCTCCTTCACATATCTATCCAATGTGATTAATCCATTTTTTAGTCATTCCATGGTGGGAATAATCCACCCAATGGTGGGACCACACAGTTAAGGGATAGTGATGATTTAGTTGATCTCTTTCATTCTGAATTGAAAAAAAGGTGAGACCATTTGGCGACGGGAAATGATGATAACTGTTTCATCCTAGTTTGGATCCTCCAGAGTTTTGGTTACATTCACCAATGCATATGATTAGGAATTCTATGATCTTGGGTTGTAACCCAATTTTGGATTCAAGGGAAATTCTACCATTAAACCTCATACATAGTCAAGAAGGGGGATTATCTCTTCTTTTCTGATGGCTTATTCCCTATTGATCTATTTGATTACCAAATATGAGTCATATTTCACCTCTAGAGATTCCAATTGTATTTCGAGTTCTAGTTTTAATCCTATAACGAGGGACTGATATTCTACCTTATTATTTGTATATCCTTTTGATAGTAGGAAAAAGTAAGGTAAAACTACCTTCTCTGGTGAAATGGGAATGATCCCTAACCCAACTTTGTTGAGATTACATTTTTCCATTATCTTACCTATTGGGCTCCTGTATTCACCTTCAAAATACATCTCCCACATTTGGAGTCCATTTTAATAGAAAATATCTCTTCATCATGTAGTTTAGTATTCAACGGTATTGTTTTTATAGACGGGTGCTCTACCAGAAAATATGCCAACACCTAGCCTTTCACAACCTTATAAGGTATAAAATTTATATCAAACTACTATATAATAACCTCCCAATTTTATAATCATCCTATTAAGATAGTATGGATGAGGATATTTTTTAGCATGTTATTATGAGAGACCAAATGGATCTTATGGTGCTGCAAGTACCGTCTCAGTTTTTAAATCGAAAATATTAATTCAAGGAATCTCTTCTTGATATCAAGATATTGAGTCTTGACATTGATCATGGATAGAATAAGATAATAGAGGTTGTTTTCATTCTTAGCATCATTCATTTGCATAAGGAAAGGGCCTAGTGATCACTCCAGGGCTGTCACATATAGAATGAGTGGATTTCCCTCAATGGGTGGCATTAATACCAATGGACTCAAGATATATTTCTTGAGACATTCAAATTATTCCTAACAGTCATCAGTCCATGGATACTCAACCCCTTTGTTTATCAATTTGGTGAAGGGAAAATACTTTCCTATGAGATTGGATATTAAGTGTTGGATATAGGCCAAGATTCCTTGAATTCCCCCTCAAATATTTAAGGTTTTTAGTAAGTTCCATGTTAAGTATATCCATTTTCTTCTCAAGGTCAACAATGATGTCACAATGGCATATGAAGAAGATGAGAAACTTTCCTGAGGTTACCCCAAAATTACATTTTAAAGGGTTCATTTTTAGGATATGGTATCATAGCTTATAGAAGATGATCTCAAGATCAATTAGGTGGTCATAACATTTTCAGGAGTTAACCACTATATCATCATTGTATAATTCAAAAAACTTCCCCATTAACGGTTTGAAGATGTGGTTCATGGCACGTTTGTATGTGGAACCAGCATTTTTCAAGATAAAGGACATTACCCAAGAGTACAATACTCCATGGTGGCCCTAAAGGTAGTGTATTCTTCATCATTTGGAGACATATAAATTTGTTTGTACCCTAAATATCCATCCATGAAGGATATGGATTGATAAACATCCATCACATCAATTATTAGTTATATGATTGGAACCAACAAGTCATCTTTTGGATAGTGTCGGTTGAGATATATGAAGTCAATACAGGCCCTAATTTCTCCAATTTTCTTCTTTACAAGGATGATATTGGATATCCATTTTGGATACTAAACCTCCCATATGAATTTTACCTTGAAAATTTTATTCACTTCAACCTCAATTTTGGATGCATGAGTTGGATGTGTCCTTCTAGATTTCTTTTTGTATCCACAGTGGTATTTTGGAAAGCCAAAGTAGTGGGTGGACACATTAGGATCAAGGCCTGGTATCTCTATGTAATTAAAGGAGAACATGTCCCATTGTTACTTTAGAAAGGATGTATATACCTCTTCTTATTTTAAATTCATGGTCACAGGGATCAAAGTGGGTCATGGATATTCTTTTGTGCCCAGATTTATTTCCTTGAGCTCATCAATAGTGGTGAGACACCTTCCTCAAATGTTGGAGGGGAATCCTTGAGATCTTCCTCCTCTTCATCTCCTTCACACTTTACCCCTTCCACATCTTCTTATGAATTAAGTGATAAAGCATGTTTCTCAAATTTAGGGGAGGGTCAACATCTGAACATTCAGAAGACAAAGAAACTACTTCCAGCCCAATTGATGGGGTGGGGCCTTTTTGGAGTTCTGAAGTGGAGACAAGGGGCTTAGAATGATCATATTCATTCTCTATAATTTTCATATAAACTTCTCCCATCCTATCTAAAGTAATAGGTATTTTTTTAATCTCATGGTATGGAATGAAAATATTTTCATCTAGGATTTTATCTGTGCTTAAAGAGTTGAAAACTATTTCAGTTCTTCCGGGATCAGTTGTCATGATTGAAATCACATAATTCTCTAAACATGTGATTGAATTTGGAACCACATATTTAATTTGATTGTTGGGAAATGGATACTCTAAACTGATATGATTGAAAGGATTATTTGTGATCATCTCCAAACCCTTCAGGGCATTGATTAAGGCAACATCATCGATCATGGATAGTTTACCTTTCCTCTGGTATAATCCTACACCAATGTATAGTGATTAACAGGATATAAATGGGTATTTTTCACCATGCAATGTCCCAATTTGAAAATTTATATAATATTTGAAACATTTGTGGTATTATAAGGGGATATTAATATGATGATGTAACTAAGGTCTTCCCAATATAATTTTGAAGGTCGTATCTTGACGAACTACCATGAATTATGATTCATACATGAGATACTTGAAATGTGTCTTGAGTTTGATTTCACTAAGAGGATTTTTCTCATTCTTGTCATAACCTCGTAACATTAAAGTGGGGGGAAAGTGAGATTCTTCAAAACTCAGTTAACAAATTGTTCTAATCGGAATGAGGTTGACTCTTGATCCATTGTCAATAAAGTCCCATAAAATATCAATGTCATTTATCCTATCATATATATATAAGGGTATGAAATGTCCCTGTATAACGGAATCCTTATCTCAGTTTATGAAAGAGATGATTATATGGAATTATTTAGGATAATTCTATATATGATACACTTCAGCAGCAGCAACCTCGACTTCAAATTCTAGAGGGCTTGATAAGGCCTCTATGAGAACTTCCATAAGGACCTTTGATAGGCTCAAGGAATCCAAGATTGACAACCTAGCTAGTACTGGGGTTAATTGCTTCAAAAAATCATACTTCTAGTCTAAGGATCTAGGACTCCGATCATGGGGATTATCTTTTATAGGTGCTTTAGGAATTGAAGTGCTTTATGTGGATGGACCATCCCTTGGAACAGTAGTTGAAGGTGATTCTTCTCTTGGTGGGTTAGGTTGACTTGGTTTTCCTAAACAAAAATTTTGATTAGGTGACTTCATATCCTCTAGAAAATAATCTAGGATGATCATGTTAGGGAAGATCTTGTCATGTGTTCATTCCTTTCTCCTATTGATCTTGTTGAAGATCTCTCTTGTGAGTTTCATCTATATAAACAGTTTGAGCAAGGATTTATTTATAGTAGTGACTTTTGGAACAACCAAATATTCCTCTATATCCTCAACTCAGACTACCTCTTACCCCAGTTCCCCAATAAAGTGTAGGTAATTAATTTACGTGATCAAAATCATCATCTGAGAAAGGATTCATTATGTGAATAACATTAATGGAACCAAATATCAAATCCTTATCTGATGGAGATTCCATCTGGTGGTTCGACTCTTGTTAGGTTTTTTGGTGGGGCAATGCCCGTTCTTCTATGAATATAGGCATGAAGTTCAATAAAGTCAAAGTCAGCTTTTTTCATGGAATGTGATCTTTTTTTTCTTTATTCTTTCTCTTCAATCCATGTTGTTTTTTGGAATACTGGATTTCATAGGACTGGGTTGTCGATGGATTTGGTTGTGTTGTAGAGAAAGAGGATGGGGGTATATTCGATTATTACAACTATGCTCAGAGGACATCATGAGTCTGGTTGATCATTTTTATGGTATTATGGTCACTGAAATTCTATATTCCCTTGATTTTTACTTTCTTTCATTCATTCTCCTCCTTCAGATCAGTGGAAGAAAAACATTCCACTTGCACAGATGGATTTTCCAGCTTCAATTTCTCGAAGTCCATCATTTTCTACATGATGTCTTTAAAAATGAAAAATTATTTAATATTGTTCCCCAATTGTCAAATGAATGGGAAATGTTTTGGGAGAACTTCATTACCATCCCATGTAGGAATCTTGGGATTTGGAAACTTGATCAAGTTGTTCTCAAATTTCGAGATAAAGTATCCAGAAATTGATCATCTTGAAAATAATAGACCTTGTTTTCATCAACTCAAACTGTTTTTTCCAATTATATATTTGATCATCCTAATGAGGTAGGAATTGTTTCTAATGCTTTGGATGCGGAAAAGAACAACATGGTGTAGGATTTGGAGTGGGATTGGGTATAGGGGCCTTCTTAAGTGTAATAGTAGCAACCTCTACTTTCCCCATTCTCTTTCCTTCAGTTAATGGAATTAATAAAGACTTATCATTGGTCTATGAAAGGAATTATTACACTCTTTTAGAAAATTATTCAAGGTCCCAAAACCCACCTATGTATTTTACAAGGATAAGTGGCATGAACAACTCATAGAAAATATTCTCCATACATATAGGGAACAAGCCTTCTTGAGGAAGCGGTGGGTTTAAGGAGTATATCAATCCTTTTCACAAAGTAATGAAATCTGAGACCCTTTCATTATCCTACTATTTATAGTTTAAAATGTCAAGGATTATTGTCTTATACAGTGTCAAAAAGAACTGGAAGATAAACTTATGAATGAGTTTTTTACACACTGTAATTGATTGAGATGGAAAGCTAGTGTACCATACAAAGGTCGATCCCTATAGTGATTTCATGAAGCAATTGATTTTAAATACCTCTTATTGTTCATGGGACCCCATTATGGGATCATAGTAGGAGAAGAAATGTGTTAAATGCTTATCTGGGTAACTTGATCCATTAAAAATTGGGAATGTAGGGTTCTTGATGTTTGGAAATGAAAGAGTTGGATCAACCCATTTCGGGTAAGGATTAATTTCTAGTTGTACCATAGTGCATCATTCCTCCATTGATTCCAATAGATCCCTTAAAAAATTAATAGTTTTCATAATCCCTTGAGGAATGTATGGATGAGCCAAAGATTGAATAGTGGTAACAGTCTGTAGTGCCATCTGTGGAGGCACTACTGGTATCTATCATGGGTATCCTATAGGGAAGGCCTGTAAGGATGTGTCTGGCCCTATTCTGGTTGTGCACCCAATTTATGGAACTCTTGATATGTTATTGTGGGATATATGTATATTTTTGGTTTGTATATTATGTTGAGTGGATGTTCTTGATCTACTTTAGTCACTATGGTGAACACTCTCTATGGAGGTACGCTACTTGGGAGTGTGAGTTTAAGATCTTCTTGCAGCAAATATCTAGTAAAAAGGATTCCATGGAGTAGTTCTGCATTGATTCTCCCCAATTATTTCATATCATCCTCATGCTGATAAAATATTTCCTCGAGTGTGAGGGGTCCAACCTTTTTAGAGAGTAGGTAAGGCACAACCTTACCTTTTCCCTTTTCTTTATTAGGTCATCTCTGAGGAGGTAGTGGTAGAGTTGTTTAGTGAAATTCCAAATTCCGGGAGATTCTCTGGTTTTGGGTATTCACACCTCCTTCAATCATTTCAATGTGTTCCACATTATGAAGCAAAAAATAATCCTTCAGATCCTATTTTAAATTATCCCCTTGTCCTTTAGGGTCTGCAAGGATGGAGTTAATGAAATTCACTTATGCATAATGTATTATATGAATTTTATCAGTATATTTATGAGACTACCTTTTTCTACGGCCTCCATAAGGCCTTGTCCTCTCCTTTGATGATTCTCTTGGATTTGTTTGGTGGACGGTAATTTTTAGGGGATCTCTAGACATTCACATTGTGCACATTCCTAATGAGGGTTCTGGATCCCAGAATGGGATGAACTAGGAATATTCCTTATGTTGTGCTTCCCCAAATCAAGAGAAAACTGACATCCACTAAGGAGGAGGTTGCTAAGGTGAAAAATCCCCCATCTCTATGAGATGGGGTTGTTCATGCTTCACTCTCACAACTCTTCAGTCCTATTTTTCTAACCTTGATGGTTGGATTAAAAAATACATCAGCCCTATGGGCTAGGTTTGTTTCTGAACTTCCAGGGATACTATTGTCGTGGCTTCCCTTCAGATTTTACAAAGTTTTGTTTGAAAATGGGTTGGGTGCATCATTTGGTATGAACCTGAATCCCCCACTTCCAAAGATCATTATGTTATTTTCTAAATTTTCATTATTTGGTGAAAGACTTACCCTAAGGGGAGGCTTGCTCGATATTTTCATATTTCTAACACAAAATTCTTTCAACATCATGCTCTCTTCTGGCCCGATGTCAGCGAGTATTAGTGGGTTCTAGTTTTTTTTATCATATCATTATTTTTGAATAGATTCTATTTTTTGAAGTCATCCTGAAGCTATGACATTGCATGATACCACATTTGGTGGGCTTTGCTGGTTTGGGAGCATAGTGAAATGTAACGCTTTATGTTCACCCCTCCCTTTGATGTGAAAACCATATGGGGAATCTATGATCATTTTTTGTGATATTTTTAATACATTACGTCATATGTACTAAAGGGATCCTTTAAATTTCTTTAAATATGGATGTCATGCAACTAGGAGTGATTCCAAGTCAATTTTTCATTGAATTCATTCTATTACCTTGATGTGAGTTCAATACTCATCATAGGTTAATACTTTTGATCTCAAGTTTAAGAGTTTTCCATATATTGAGGTAGATTTCGTGCACACAGTCTTATAAAAGTACCTATGGAATATTGTATTGATGGGTGGCTAAAGGCTAGAACATGATTGGTATGTCATCTTTAGCCATATGTTTTCTCGTGTTCATCATGTCATCTTTAAATTTTTATAAAGGATCTTTAACCTGTTCCGACCAGAGTGCAAGTTTTCTCACCACTTTATCATAAGCATTGAGATTGGTGGGGTTCCTCTATTGTGTTCGATGATAGGAAATATTTGGGTGGTTTAGAGAGTGATTGTTTCCTTGTGATGTCTTTTGGCTAAGAACAAATTTCACTTGTCAATAAAAATACATCTAGCATTACTATCCTTGTTTTCCCAAGTTCCTCACGGTAGGAGGGTCATCTCATCACTACATCACCAAGGGGAGGACCCTTCTAATGAAGTGAAATACTATTATAGAGGGAACTTTCACAAAAAACACCATCATGGGGAGGACTATTATAGTGGATTACATTAAGTTTAATTCCCTCTTTCTCTTTGATATTCTATCCATGT
Source organism: Viscum album (assembly GCA_963277665.1). Lineage (NCBI taxonomy): Eukaryota > Viridiplantae > Streptophyta > Magnoliopsida > Santalales > Viscaceae > Viscum > Viscum album. The sequence goes on along the minus strand of OY728128.1, from coordinate 2,136,621,876 downwards.
AAATGAATTTTGTGACTCCCATCGGGAGATGGGATCCCAAGATCAATTAGATTATGAACATGAAGAAATACTTCATGGTGAAGTGTCCATGGAGGACCTTCGAAATTGTTGTTACTACTCTTGTAATTTGGTAAACAGAGACTAGGATCTTGATCTTCTATAGATAAATGTATGAGATATTTAAGAAATCCATCATTAAGTAGAGAGGGGTCATATATATGATATTCATTCTCCAGTTGTCTCCGGTGATGATTCTTTTTCTCTGACTTATTTCAAGATACTAGGGAAACTTTTTTGAGAAAGTGGTATTTAGGAACAAAATATTGTATGACTGGATCCTGTTATATTGTCGGATTTTTTCAATAGGCACCTAAAAATTTGGAAAGGGTTTTTTCCTACCTTGGTGTTTATAGTGGAATAGGTTGATTACCTCCTATTGGAATAGGTTTATGTTCCTGATCCATTAGTCCATATATTGTGGGTGATTTTTTCCCATAACCCTCGTGGATTAGATAATAGGTATATGTCTTCTTTGGGGTGACATGATGATGATACTCCCCATTTATGGGGATATAATTCTATTTCTTCCCCTCTATAACTATTTTTGTCATTGTTATAATGTCCTAGAAGGTAAGTAGGATGTGGGTAAGGATTTTTACCTGCACTTTCACCATAGTCAGAATGTTCTTGGTGACTTTGGTGACTGGAATAGTGATATATACCCATTTTATATCTAGAGTAGGGGTATGTGCCTTCTATTGTCCTTCATTTCCTACTAGCGTATAATAATAGTACTTGGGTTCAGGGGCTGAGAGTTGGGTCCAACCCTATTCATTTTCAAGTTATTCCAATCGACTTCTCTAGGTTCCGTTAAATGAGGCTGCTAGAAGTCTTAATAAAATTGGGCAGGTGCATGCGCCTACTCAGGTTTTATGCCAAATTTAACTAACCATATTCTTTAGATGATTGTAGGAAAATCCATTATAAGGCTTGGTTGGTGCGAGCAGTTGTATGTTTCAGCTGGCTGTATACTACTATATTTGAATGGTTGGCTTCCTTTGATGCTACTGGGATATTATTCTTACTAGCTATATTAAGGAGGATGGTTATATGTGACAACTCATAGTTTTACACCAAATTTGATTAGTGGTCTTCTACATAGGGGATAGAAGCATGTCTCTAATTTCTATTGATTTTCCACTGCCCCTATCGGGCTATTGTGCATGCCCGGGTCTGGACGACCTAGGTCCGACTGCTGAGGTTTGCACCATCATCATGTTGAAGGTTTTCTACCATGTGTCATTAGTGGTGGATACTAATGGAATGATTCATTTATAAGTAACTCTATGTATTCTATACGAGGATGTATTTGGCCTCTTGATCCACCTACCTAAGATATGGGAGGCACTAGTTGTTGTGTTCTGGGGATAATCTCTTGAAATGGTTGAAGATGGTGGTTGGTGTTGTATAATTCTAGAACATCAGTCATCACTGATTGGATTATCAGTGGGTCCTTGAGAGCTAGAGGTCATGTCGAGAAGCCTCCAGGGTTACGATGGTATCGTTCTGATGATACTTTCATACCATTGTATTCAATACCAATCATTGAAGACACTAGGTTGGTGGTAGCATCCTCACTACTATAAAATAGGGCAAGGGCAGCGCTGCCCTTTATCAGCGCTAAACAGAAAGTGCTGATAACGGGGAATGCCTTTATCAGCGCTATATAAAAGCGCTGATAAATATTACATTTATCAGCGCTAAAATAAGCGCTGATAAATGAATGTTTTATCAGCTCTTTTATTTTAGCGCTGATAAAACTTACCTTTATCAGTGCTTTTTACGAGCTCTGATAATGGTTCTGTCGGTTTTTATTTAATAACCTCAATAGGCCATCCTCGCTTGCACGCGGTCAAGCTCTCGCGGAAGCTGAACCATACCCCTCGCCGCGTGACCTCATCCTCCTCATCCTCCTCATCCTCCTCCTTCCTCCTCCTTCCTCCTGCTTCCTCCTCCTCATCCTCCTCGTCCTCCTCCTTCTCCACCGCAGCCGCCGCCTCCGCCCCTGCTCCCGCTACCGCGACCACCTCTACCTCTGCCGCCTCCACCCTCGCTGTCGCGACCGCCGCCGCCTCTGCCGCTGCCATCGCCTCCACCTCGGCCACCGCCGCCGCCTCCACCCTCGCTGCCGCCTCGTCCGCATCCTCCACATGCTCTCAAGGTGGGAGGTGAGTTCCATGGATGGTATTCCCTTGGTATATTATTTATATAATGTGTGTGTGAGGACCAAATAGTGAATATAGATGTGAGATAGGAATAATACCATATCTTGAGCCTAATTCCAGTAAGGATTTCCATAATAGATAGTGTGGTCTTAATGTGATTATGATTATTTCTAGGGATGTGATTCATAATTAGTGATGAGTGTTGAAATAAGAGATGTTATTGATATTTAGCAACACAAGTGGGTTGTTTGTGAATGATGTGGAATTGGATACCCTATAGGTTCCATAGGGATATCATGACTCTAAGATGAAGTATATGGTAATTTTTTAGTTATGATGGTTCACATGTGTGAGAGGTCTACCAAGGTTATGTGTGATGACTTCTGTGGATAACCAACCCTTGTTTTCATTTTTTTTTATTTTGAGTTACCATGGGCGGTAAGTTCTACCCCTTCGAGTTGAATATTTATGTATGAGATACAAAGGAAATAGTTTTTAATCCTATGGTTATATGGATTCCCGAAGATTATCCCAATGGAAATGATGATGGATCCATATTAATTTTCATCACATAGCATAATCTCATATTTATATGATTAGACAATGATGAACCCATAATACAAAACATATCACCTAGTATGTCTGTCACATATACAAATAAATAAATTAGAAAAAAAACATGCTACAAAGCATAAAGGTACCATTAAATACGTACATTGGTTAACTTGTTTTAGAAATTGTTTATCTTCATCCATGCCTTGTACTTGCACCCATGAATTTGAAGGTGAGTATGCGTACACGATAGTTGACCTTCTTAGAGAAGAGTTTCTGAAAGAGTATAAGATACATGATGCAATGAAGATCATTAGAGTGTTAGAGCAAATGTGGTTGCTACAAACAATGTGGAAATCATCTTGTGCAACGTGGCCGAAGTTACAACTTACAGGTATTGTAACTTAGGCCACGTTGTACAAGTCGATTGCCATAATGAATAACAAGATCTTCATTGCTTCATGTCTCTTATACTCTTCCAGAAACTCTTCTCTAAGAAGGTCAACTATCGTGTACGCATACTCACCTTCAAATTCATGGGTTCAAGTACAAGGCACGGATGAAGATAAACAATTTCTAAAACATGTTGACCTATGTAAGTATTTAATGGTACCTTTATGCTTTGTAACATGTTTTTTTCTAATTTATTTATTTGTATATGTGACAAACATACTAGGTGATATGTTTTATATTGTGGGTTTATCAGGAGTCTATATGATTTCTTGTTTCCACATTTCATTTTAAATAGCATGTTATAATTATATATTTACTGTACCCTAATGGCTCAAATAGTCAGGCATATTGTAGATGTTTCTAGAATGCTATAGGATTATTTTTTCCCAATGGTAGTACATTTTTAGGATGTTTTCACTGATGAGGTATAAAATTTACTTCTTAATAAAGAGATAAACTTTATAATCTAGTTAGTTTTGGGAGAAAATTATGTTTCTATCACAATTTCTAAAATAACACCAAAATAGCATCAGTTGTTTGAATTAAAATTTGATGATATAGAATATAATGGTTTCATATGGCATAGTACTTTACCATGGAGTTTTATAATTCTCTAAAATAGATGGTTGATTGGTATTTATTATTTTTTTGGACTATTGGAGATTGAACCTGATGAGAGTCGTGAATATGTATCCTCATACATGCATTGATAGTCACATTGATCATCTATGAGGTTCTATGATCTTCTCCAAGATAGATTTGACATTAGGATACCATTAGATGAGTTGGACATCTATGGACCTACCATGGACTACTTTTAGGAGTAGTTATGGCCTGTATGATTTTTTAGCGATGATTTTTGGTTTAAATAATGCATTGGTTGTATTAAGGGACTTGATGAATATGATATTTCATCCTTTTCTAGATCAGTTTTTAGTAGTTTTTTTCAATTAAATATTAGTGTACTCCCAACCCATAGTTCATCTTGACCAAAATCATATCATCACCTTGATTACATTGAGATAACATCATATTTATTACGGTTTTCTCTTGTTACTCATTGGTTTCCTCTTGTTCGCATGTCATGTATTTTCTAAGGCATCATTCAGTATTTGTAAGACTAACTTGGAATAAATTTGATATATGTCAGATTCAATCAGGTATCTTATACATACACGATGTTCACCCTACTGGACACACCATGTATATGGACTTCACATGTGTTTAAAGGCATTTGTACCATGATTTGTTTTTATAAAACCCAAAAAATGCTACCTGATTAATTAAAACATAATATTAGGCAAGTTCTCGAGATCGAACCCATAAAGATGATGAATATGAATAAAGAATGGATGAATTCCAATTGGTTGACAAAAGAGTATGAAGATGGCGTGAAAGAGTTTATCAAGTTTGCAGAAGATCATGCATGTGACCCTTCTCAAATCTTTTGTCCGTGTTTACACTGTTGTTATTCAAGACAAATTAGTCCAGAGGAGTCGGAAGAACACCTGATCTGTCATGTAATAGATCGAAGTTATACATGTTGGAATAAACATGGGGAAAAAAACCAATGTAGGTAGTGACTCAGATGACACGACTTTTTATAGATCATCTGATATGATTAGAAGCATGAACAGTGAAGACGATTGTATGGAGGGTGTGATTACATATGTGAACGATGATGAAGATCGTATTGAGGAAATGACAAGGACAGTTGAAGATGAACTTCGTGATTTCCCAAAATTGTTTGATAAGTTAAAGAGTTGTGAAAAAAACGTCATTGTATGTTGGTTGCACTAAATATACAGCATTGTCAACAGTATTGAAGCTGTATAATTTGAAAGCAGGCAATGGGTGGAGTGACGCCAGTTTTACGGAACTACTTTCTCTCCTGAATGAAATGCTCCCAGAAGATAATAAACTCCCAAGACGAACATATGATGCCAAACGAAAGCTACGATCGATGGGTATGATCTCTGAAAGAATACATGCTTGCCCGAATGACTGTATATTGTTTCGCAAGGACCAAAAATCACTTAAAGAATTCCCAAAGTGTGGTGATTCCCAATACAAGAAAGATGATTCTAGTCCTACGAAAGTTGTATGGTACTTTCCAATCATTCCTAGGTTTAGACGCCTATATGGAAGTGAGGAGACTGCAAGACAATTGACATGGCATGCAGATACAAGAATTAAAGATGGAAAACTATGTCACCCTATAGACTCTCCTTAGTGGAAGAGAATTGATCACGAGTATCCTGAATTTGGGAACGAGCCAAGAAACCTTCGTCTGGCGTTATCTACAGATGGGGTGAATCCTTTTGGTTTTCAAAACAGCAGTCACAGTACATGGCCGGTTATGTTGGTAAATTATAATTTACCACCGTGGTTATGCATGAAACGAAAATACATCATGTTATCTATGCTTATATCAGGACCAAAACAACCAGGTAATGATATTGATGTTTATTTGGCCCCATTGATCGAGGATTTGAAAATATTGTGGGATTCAGGTGTTACGATGTATGATGCTTACAAAAATGAACAGTTCACTTTGAAAGCCATGTTGTACGGGAAGATAAATGACTTTCCTGCTTATGGAAATTTGTCAGGATATAGCATTAAAGGAACTCAAGGGTGTCCCGTTTGCGAACAAGGTACATAGTCAATTAGGTTGAAACATTCATCGAAAACCGTGTTTCTAGGACATTGCATATTTCTACCCCGACGACATAAGTACCGATCTTGGACGATATCATTCGACGGAAGTTCATAGGAACGTACAGCACCGTCTCCACTAACAGGTGATCAATTGTTTGAGAAAGTGAAATATTTGGACACTACTTTTGGTAAACCATTTTTGAAAAACCTTACGAAAACTGGTTGGAAAAAGAGGTCCGTTTTTTTTTAATTACCATACTGGAATTGTCTGTATGTCAGACATTTTCTTGATGTTATGCATGTTGAAAAAAATGTATGTGATAGTGTCATCAGCACGTTGCTAAATGCACCCGGCAAAACAAAGGATGGAATTAAAGCTATATTGGACATGGTTAAGATGGGAATACGAGAAGAGTTGGCACCAGTGAAGGGTGAAAAATGAACATTTCTTCCTCTTGCTGCTTACACTCTTTCCAGATAGGAGAGATATCGGTTTTGAAACTTCTTGAATGACGTAAAGGTTCCAGAGGGGTATTCATAAAATATCAAGAACATCGTGTCAATGGGAGATTTAAAATTAAAGGGTCTGAAATCACATGACTTCCATGTTTTGATGCAAGATCTAATTCCTATAGCTTTACGTTGCATTTTGCCCAAGACTGTCCGCCATACATTAACGAAGCTCTGTTTCTTCTTCAAATCTATATGCAGCAAAGTTATAGACCCGGCAAAATTTCCAACTATGGAAAGAGAAATTGCCGTCATATTATGTGAGTTGTAAATGTTCTTCCCACCGACATTTTTCGATATGATGGTTCATTTGATGGTTCATTTGGTGAGAGAGATTCAACTATGTGGTCCGGTACATTATAGATGGATGTACCCCATTGAACGGTATATGAAGATTTTGAAAGGGTATGTCAAAAACAGAAGTCAGCCAGAGGGTTGTATTGCGGAGCAATATATTGTCAAGGAAGTTGTTGAATTTTGTACCGAATACCTGTCTGGTGTGGAAATCGTTGACCTACCGAAATCTCGTCACACTGAGTGGCTTGAGGGTGAAGGAATTTCTAGAAGAGAGGTTGTCACAATCAATATTACAGATCGGGAGCAGGCCCAACTTTACGTTTTTTAAAACAGTTTCAACGTTGACCCATATGTTCAAACCCACAAAGAAATTATTAGGCATTTCAATCCTTCTAGGGATGAAAAATGGATATCAGATACACACAATAGACAGTTCGTAGGATGGTTTCGAGACCATATTTTTAGGCAGTTAGATGAAAATCCAGAGTCAATTTCAGAACGACTTTGATGGCTGGCCGGAGGAGCAAGTGTGTACGTATTATCTTACAATGCTTATGCAGTTAATGGTTATACATTCTATACTAATGAACGTGATGAAGAAAGTACCATGCAGAATAGTGGGGTTACACTTGTGGCTGAGGCGATGCATGTTTCCGGTGCTAAGGACAAAAATCCAATTTATGAAAATATGTCATACTTTGGCATCATCAAACGAATATGGGAGTTTTATTATACGAAATTCAAAGCGCCGATTTTTCAATGCAAGTGGGTTGATAACAGGACTTCTGTTAAAATATATGAATTAGGATTCATGAAAGTTGATTTCAATAAGGAAGGGGAGAAATACGAACCATTTATAATGGCATCACAGGCAGTACAAGTATTTTATGTTCCAGACCCCACAAACCGAATTTGGTCAATTATTCTGTTATCGACCAAAACAACTGAAGGGTCAGATGAAAGTTCAACGGAGGTTGACCCTTTTATAGGGACTTCACAATCATTTCGCAGTGGTCCAAATGTAGACGGCGTTTTGTATGTCAGAGGAGACCACAATGAAGGAATTTACATAGTCGATAGAGGAGTCAAATCACTTCATCCTTTAAAGAAAAAAAAGAGAGTAAAATAACCAGGTTATTTATTTATTGTAACATACATTGTGATACGTTATGTTATTATCTGTTCGCTTCCGTTTTTATGTAATTTAAATTAAATATTAAACCACTTCTGCATATAATGACTTCTGCACCTGCTAATGCGCCCAATCTCGAGGCACAAAAGGTCTCTCATCTAGTAGCTGGTGGTCCCACTGCAGAGCAACAACAGGTTTCTCAACCAAATGCTGGTGGTCCCAGTGCAGAGCAACAACAGGTTTCTCAACCTGTTGTTGTTGGTCCCAGTGCTGAGGTACAACAGGTTTCTCAACCTGTTGCTGCTGGTCCCATTGCCGATGATAGCGCTCCGAGGGAAGATATTTATGCTACTTCTGAGGAAATGGTAGGAAATGAAACCCTTAAAGCACAAAAAAAATAAGAGCGTCGTAGTTTGACAGTGTTGGCAAAAATCCTTAAGGAAAAAGCAAAAAAGCATCAAATTTGAGGTGGGATGGAATAAGCGAGGACAACATGTTAACCCCAACAAATCCATCTTTAGTAGCTACATTGGAATCATCACTCGACAACGCGTGCCGATTGATGTACAGTCGTGGCACCATGTTGTCACCAGGCTGAAGACACTAATGTGGGAAGAGATTATGGTAACATTATGATATCATTTTTTTAATTTATTAAAATAAAATAAAATACCAAAACATTGACTTACTCTTCATCATCCATTACAGAGTGCATTTATAGTAGATGTATCGCACAAGGAATATGTATTAAGAGTTGCAGGAAAGATTTATAGAGGTTTCCGCACAATTTTAACGAAATATCATCTTAAAGATGAAGAAGGGAAAATCAAGCCGCACCCACCTCCTCTTTACGCACACTTGATATCCCAAGGAGCGTGGGATGCATTTAGCAACCATCGTGGGGAGCATACTTTTCAGGTGCATTGTGTGGGGTAATAATTTGTTTGATATTTTCTTGTATTCATCACTCTGATTGACAGTTTTTTATTTATGAAATAGCTACTGGGTGATAAAAATAAAAAACGCGCAACAGAACCAGCGTACCCTTACCGTAAAGCAAGGATGGGGTACACTGAACTTGAGAAAAAATTGGTACGTCTTTTAAATCTACCCTACTACTAGTATTCGACATAAAACAACAACATAACCATGTTTCTCTATTTATATGCAGATTGATGAATCAAAATCTAAAACCATATCCATCCCACGCCATGTTCTATGGAAGGAGGCTCGTGTAAATAAAGAGGGGACATTGATAGATGAAAACACACAAAAAGTGTGGGAAACATGTGTAAGTATGACATAATATAAATTTGATTTTCTTTAAATCGCTATTAAATTACAATAACTACTTATTTTTCTATATTTTCTATCTGAAATATTCACAAGAATCAACAACAAACTCACTAGATGTAGACATACTTTCAGCAGCCTTGAAGCAGCCAGAAAAGTATGGCCGCGTCAGAGGTGCGGGTTTTGGGGTGACACCCCGAATATATTTTCAAAAAAAACAAGTAGATGATCAAAATGAAAAAATGGAAAAGCTGCAAGAACAATTATCTATTTTTCAAGAAGAATTAAAATACCAGAGAGAGATGATAGAAAAATTGATGGGGGAGAGCCAAAGAGAAGAAACAACTCAACAACAACCTGTGCGTGACGATCTCCCCCCCCCCACCAGCTTTGAGGCGAGCCATTCCCCTAAAAAACCTGACTTAAATGAGGTAATCAATGTTTTAATAATTGTTTCTGTGAAATGTGATTTACATAGACACTGATACCTTTCCTGTACTAATATTCCATATGGTGAAAATGACTGTGATTTATATTTATCAACTCCCACCTATCGCCTTGTAGCGAGGGCTACAGTGTTCAATATGCAAAACGACATGCTACACAACAGACAGCTTCCAAAAGATCATCTTAGAGTGCCAATTAATGTAGTTAATGAGCCGAGTGTCGAGCTACCTATTCCAAATGATGATGAAAACATTCATACTATTGAACAAGATGTTGGAACATTCATCGCATGTCCGGCAGTTCTTGTAAAAAAACATGTCGACAAAAAGGTATTCATTTATTATTTATTTTTCAAGCTGGACCTTTAACATTTAATGAAAAAAGTTCTGATCCGATGACTGTTATTATAGAATGACAAAGGCTGTGGGGTGAAATGAAATATCAGCTCAAACAATCTCAAGGATCAACTAACTGATTGAAACGGTCTACTAAGAGCACCTTCACCCCGCCCGTTCTATATCCATAGTTAATATCATTGCAGGCTCATGTGGATACAATGTTGAAAGACGGCAGTACTCACATAGTTGCTTTCGAAAAAGATATGTATGGAGAGGAGATATCAGATTTCATTAGTGATTAAAATGTAAATGAACTTCTCAAGTATGAATGCCTAGGTGCCTCAGTTGTAAATGTATACATGAGGTAAGTTTTCATGATTTGATTTTACAAAAGCTGATATACTCTGATAATTTTGACTAAATACATTTTATATTTGTCGCAGACGTATATATGAAAAAAAATTAAAGGGATTTCCCCATGAACAAAAATTTGGACTCGGTAGTCCTCACACCACATCATCAAAAGACAAAATAGATTTCGTTAAAGAGGCTGCAATAATGTCATCCCTACTCAAATCGTTTGCGAACAAAATTATGGATGACAGACTCTTTTTAATACCAACGATGCAGAGGTAAAACTCTACAATTTAATCATATCAACTATATTTTCATTTCTTTCTTTACTTATTCCTTTTTGTATTTTTAGGGAGCATTGGATGCTGATTGCAGTCAATTTGGATACTCCAAAGGTTTATTTTCAAGATTCAATGCATGGATATCCAATAAACCGACCACGCGTGATGGCGTTTGTTAATTTTTAATACACTAGATCCAACATTTTAAAACTAAACATCTAGTTATATAATTTATTTTATCTTTTAATGAGGATTCGGTTATGATAGGTCAGTGCATCAATATCGTCTAATGCATGGAATGAATCCAGGGCATAAGGATAAGCACGCCTACAAGATATACAACTGGAAAAGTATCCGAGTATATATAATAACATTTCACTATACAAACACATATCAAAACAAATTAATTATTATTGTCGATGTTTCGGTAGTGTCCAAAACAAACAAATGGAAAGGACTGTGGTTATTATGTTTGTAAATTTATGAAAGAGATCGTATTTCATCAACAAACTAGCATCCCTGATGAGGTATTTTTTAAAATAATTACGAGTTCATTTAAAATATTTATTAATCCTTTGTGTATTTATATTTTTTCAGTACTACCATGACTGTCGCAAAAACTCATATTCAGAAGATGATATACATGTGTTTAGAAACGAATGGGCAACATACCTGATGGAATATTGTACACAAATAGGATGAAGGTGAATTATTACCACTCATGTTATCTATATATGATCATTGATTATCCTCCAACCTTCTTTGGTGAATTGAGAATACTCTAATGTATTGAAATCTTAATTTATTACTCAATGTTTTCTATCCCCAGATTCATATTATTGATCTTTGAACAAATCAATATTGAAGTAAGGCATGATGGTGTGCAGTGAATATGGGGTGAACAAAGAAACCACCGAGGATCAACAAAATCCATTTTCTGTATCTCGTTTGTTTGAACTTGTATTTGAGCACATGTGTTGTTGTTTGACTTGCACAATTATTTCTTGGTAGATACATGAGATAATTAGTATCGTTGAGGGATTTTTTGGAACCAAAATATGTGTCCTAGGATAATTCAAGTAAGGGAAAGGCTGGTTGAGATGAAATCCAAGCTCAAACGACCAGTACATCATCAAAAGAATCAACCCTGTGATGCACTATCATGTAGAATCTGGTCCTCGTGATGTTTTGAGGTGTTTATGGAAGGTATGGGGAGTCTGATAAGACACATGGCCACCATAAATAATGTTTACAGACAGATCCACATGTTTTTTGTGCCTCATGCCTCTTTAAAAAGATCACTCCATTCACATGGTCCATCTTAGCACGTATGTCCCATTCAGCCCATTGTTACTCTTGGAAGAACCTAAGAATATGACATTGCATAAGCCCCAAAAGACCCATACTCATCCAACCAAGAGTATTCCTAGTGTGAAGGGAAGCTAACCATGGGTAATACCCACAACATACCTCTTTTAAATATATGGTTTTTGATCCTTGTATTCTAAATAGGGTATGTAGGAAGCCTCCATGAGGTTAAATCCCAACCAATGGTAAACCATGGTGACACCCTCACTGGGGTACACCTTCGCTTATTTTCCCTATTGTATTTCCCTTAGTGGCGTCTGAATAATTCTTCAAAATGAGAAACCTTACCTTTATGGGATGCACCACACTTGGGTCAGACCTCATTGGGCGTTTTGATCCATCTATCAGGTAAACATTCCAGGTACTCCCTCCTAGAGATGTACCTACCAAATCCACCTTTATAAGTGTTTTGATCCACCCAGGTCTTACATCTCTGTAAGACATTAAATCATGACCCTCTATCCTTGTGGGATGTTAAACTCATGGAATACCACAAGTTAGACATGGGTTTCCATTAATATATTCAATATTAATGTTTAATCAGTCCTTATTAGGGTATTGTGGAGGTGTGGTTTTATGTTTTCCAACAGATTTCGGAAGATTACACGCTTTATGTAGGTGATTCCATTCTTTTACATTATATGATGATTTTATTATCTAGTATTTTCTTGCTAAGTGTACTATATGAAATGTTTGTGTGGTTAAAAATGTGTTATCAAAGGAATTTGGGGTGTGTATAGACTTGAAAGTTATTTTTAAAATTAATGTAGTTGTATTTCTTGTGGATTTTCATGCTTAAGTCCTTTAAATGTGTTTGAAGAAATGAGAAAGTTGTGTGATGGGTGTTTTCAAATGGATTTAATGTGTTTGTGAATTTTAAAGAGGGTTTTCTTATGATATGTAGAGATTCTATATATGTGTATTTACATTGAATGAATGTACATGAGAATGTGTTGATATAAATTATGTGTATAATGTAAATTGAGCACAATTTCCATACACTGTATTTTCTTTAAGATGTGCAGGGGACAGGGTGAGAGGGCAGGGGTGGTTTTCTGGGGGAGGGGGAAGGGGAAAAGTGGTAGGGGGAAGGGGTAGGGGGTGTTCTGGGTTCTTTTGAAATATATAGGGGGTGGTCAGGGGGTGTGCAATGGGCAGGGGGGAAGTGCAGTGGGCAGGGGTGTGCTGGGGAAGAGGGCAGGGGGTGTTCAGGGGGCAGGGAGTGTGCAGGGGTAGGGGGTGTGATGGGGAAGGGGGCAGGGGGTGTTCAGGGGGAAGAGAGTGTGCAGGGGTAGGGGGTGTGCTCGAGGGTGGGCAGTGTGTAGGGGGTGTGCTGGGGAAGGGGGCAGGGGTGCTTCTTTTTTATGGAATGGGGGGACATAATATTTGTTTTATGTTTTGTGCCTCACTAGTATAATTGGTTATTTTATGTTTTGTGCCTCACTAGTATAATTCCATTTAGCAACCCCATTCTTTATTTCATTATTGTATTACTAACATAATATTTGTTTTATTATGTAGGTGAAATATTTTTCCTCAGTTCGAATGCTTTGTTCGGAAACCGCCTCCATGGACGACAATTTTTTAGAACGGATGGATGAAAAAAGGATGGAACATCATTGTTTTTTAACTGTTTGTTGGATAAATGTAATTGTAACCAAATTAAACATTGTTTAAAATGCATATAGAAGTGTGTTGTTTTGTATTTCTGATTTCAAGTAAATGTATGTATCATTTTTTGTTCTTCTGTGCTTTGTGTGTGGGTGTTGTGTATGCTGTGTACAGGTTTTGTTTGGACTGTGCAGGTGCTGTAATGTGTGCAGGTGTTGGGCAGGTTCTGTGCAGGTTTTGGATTTGGATAGGATCTTTGGCCTTTATCAGCGCTAGTTAAGCGCTGATAAATGGATAATATATCAGCGCTATTTTGAGAGCTGATAAAGGTAGTTTTTATCATCTCTCAAAATAGCACTGCTATATTATATATTTATCAGCGCTGAAAATAGCGCTGATAAATACTACCTTTATCAGCACTCACTTAGCACTGATAAAGGGGACCCCCCTTTATCTTCGCCGAGATTAACAACGCTTTTTTAGCACTGTTAAAGGCCATTTTTAGCGCTATTATAAGCCATATTTGTAGTAGTGTCTCTTCTTGGACAAGGACCCAGTATGAACGATAGTCAGGGAATAAATCTGTAAGATTTTGTAAAATTCCATTTGGATTGAATGTAATTCCTATTAAAAGTACTTTAAAGGTAAAAACACAAACAATAAAACCCTGTCAAACCAGTATCTCGTTAAATGAAAACATGCATCAATGATTTCCTTGTTTTTTCATCTTTCCTTTTGTGAGTAAAAGGGGCCCAGTAGATGGGTGAACCATCATCTTGGTTAAATTTTTACATCAAGTTATCCAATTTTTGTTTCATCCCTGAATTCCATGTGGGGTTGGAATGGAATTTTTTTGGTGTTATTGGGACACCTTTTATGTCAAACACATATCCATGTACCATTTGATTTATTTCCAATGGTCTTTATTCATGGAACTAAAACAACCAACAATTTTATATCCATGAGGGTCCTAATTTCAAAATTCAAGCACTCATTGGGTAGTTTGTCCAACGATACTTAAGAACTCACATTGGTTTGAAGGATGGGAGGTCAAGCTCATCACACCATTTTGGGGGGGAGTTTTTCCTTACTCCATGACTCTCTTATATAAATTAGATACATTCATGAATCCTTCATTAATTCTTAAGTATGTCATGGGTCACCCATGAATTAAAAAACAATTATTAGAATGTATAGAATTTAGAATCATCTATATAAATCTGATGTTCTTTAAAATAGATATATTTGTATGTATATGAGGTCATCCATCAATGGTGCCCTCTTATGTACAGATTATAGATTCCTTTCTCATTCTCTTAAGATGCTAGTTTTGTTCCACAAAGTGGAGAACTTTGGAGTGAATCATCATCCATGGAGATGGGAATTGTTATAATATTGGGAACATAACCATAATATGGGATTCCTATATATCCTCATGAAAGGATGGGGTATTCTTACAAATTCTTTAGGGGGATATTTGAAACGTCTTCTCCCGCTTTATGACAATGGACGAAACGGTGTCGGTCCTTCCCCCTAGTGGGGGAGGGACCTTTGTCGTCCTTCAAGGGAGTGGAGTCTTCATTCTCCCCTTCTCAAAACCTGATATGCTTCCACCATTCCTGAAACTCTCCCTACACCCTAAGGTCCTGATTTGTATGAAGGATTCACTAATCTTCCATTGTCTCTCACGGAGTTTTATGATACTTTGATCTTTCTCAATCGGACTCTTATTTCTCAATTCTCGTAGAGAAGTCCATCGGTGAACAGCTTCGATAAATTCATCTTTGGTTCATGGGTTCTATAGGATATGGATAGTATTTTTTTTCTCAACAATAGTAACTTCATGATCCACTTCATGTTAGAGGATAAACTAATCAAGGATTTGTCGTTCGCACCTCACAGTAACAACGGGTCTAGATTCTAGCTCTATAGATGGACATACGACTATCACATGAAGAGGGACTCCCCTTAAGTGGTGATTTGGGTGAGTTCCCCTAATATTCCCCTACCATTTTATAACACTTCAATTATTAGTATGATTTTTAATCTCATATGTAGGTTTTTATGCTCTAATAGTCATACTAAGGTAGTGTATCATCCCGTTAATCCAAGAGTGTGTGTCGAAATCGATGTTTCACAAAATCCTTCTTATTTGATTTAGATTACAATTAGAGAGGAATACTTTTGTAGGAAACAAATGGTGTATTAATATGGGGTGGAATTTTGTTCTTTCTACAAGCAATTAGGTCATTTGGCGGTGGCCTATAGACATAGGTCGAGATAGAACGTGTATGGGACCAGTTGTGCGGATGGGTCCTCTAGCCATGGAAAAGTGGGTGTGCAGATCGATGAGGCAGTTTATGGTGAACCACAGGCTGGGTGGAGTCCTTTATAGAAGCTGGATGTGGAATTGGAGGCAAGGTTAAGGTCTGTGATAGTGAATATATTCTTGGTCTGGATGCATTTATGAAGGAACCTGTTGAATGAGGTGTTATCTCCAAGAAAGTTAATCAAATGGAGGTCATACTTTTGGATTCATAGGAGGTCGGGGGTTGGAATGACCTCGGTTGATAGCCAATATAGTTTTTATCCTTCTAATTACTGAATATACAAGTCCAAGGAGTGAAAAATTTGAGGCTTCTAATAAGGTTACAATGGAATTGGTAAATGGTGATGAAGATATTGAGAATAGGGAGGATTCATATGAAAAAAATCCAAGGGCATCTACACACAGTGAAGATAGTGAGGAATGGGTGAAGGAAACAAGTGGGTGAGAGTAGAAAGATCCAGTACAAATGTAAGAGTTTTTAACCATTTTCAGTGTCTTGAGGTGATGAATCAAGATAGGATTTAGAGGGGGTAATGCCTCAGGATTTTGTTATTAAAGAGGTCTCTGTCACACAAAAAACTTTTCCATACCACCCTACTAGAATCCAGGTAATTGAGGTGAATGAGGTTCATGATGAGCATATTGATGGTGAGGCCACTCTTATGGGGGAACCATAATATGGTGGCCTCAACTCAGCTATTCAGCATTCTATTGATTATAAAGTGACTGAGTATATGGTTCAGGAGTTGAAAGGTGATTCGGTCAAGCCCTCTACAAAAGGGTGGAATATAATTCATAAGGATAGGAAGGATTACTCCTCCTTGACACTTCCTATAGAGACATGATCAGAGAAGAAGTTGAAATCCAAGAAGATGAAAAACCAGTGTAAGTTAGGTGTTGTGCTTGAGCAATCCTTAGAATTGCTCATGAGATTGGAAGAAGAAACAGTTGAATAGGTTTTGTCTCTCAATTCTAATGAACAAGAAACCACTAAAATTATGGTGAGATCATTAATAACGATGCTCAATGAGGAGAAATATGCCTGGATAAACATGTGGGACCTGATCTTAGTTGGGGGATTCAATAATAGGAAGATCAGTCTGGAGGATTATATTCAGTACTATGATAAGATGACCTTCTAGTTTTAAGAACTTCTTATGGATGAACCAGACACATTGGTTAGTGACATGGCTTGGAAATTAATTAGGGAGACTAATTCTGGGGGTCTTTAATTTCTCTTTAATGACTCTTCTATTTTCTTTTATCTTTGAACTCATGGCCTCTCACTTTTTCCTTAAAAGTGTTTGAAAAATAAAAATTTAACTTTTAGTTAGTTGTGAAAGGAATAAAAACCAATGTATTTTTGTTCCACTTAATGAGACACATCATAAAGTTTAATGTCATGTTCTGATAACTAAACCGTGTATCTTAACATCATATGGAAAGGAAATCTAGGTGAAAGGTGCCTTGTAAAAGTTTGTTGTGGGACTTAGACTGAAGCAGCACAGGGAACCCAGAAGTGATATGGATTCCAAGGTTGAATAAGAATCTACTATGAATGTGGCTTATATATAATAGGTTTTATATTGGGTTTTGGGTTTGGACCTATAGGACGCTTCCTACGTATCTCATTTGAATGAGAATCAAAGCCCTTGTAGTTAGGTTATGAGTAACCATGCTAATGGAGTCTCTATAGAGGTTTTTCTTATATGGGAGTATGTCCCTTCAAGAGGATTGAGTTGGGGATTACTATTTAGGATGATTACCTAGTTATTGGAGGTTTGGTTGGGGCTTACTCCTGAGTAGGATGCCCCAAATTTTAATTATGGTTGAGGCTTATACCAAATAAGAGGCTCATTGGCAGTGGTATGGTGACATGATTAGGGTTTATAACAAATAGGATGCCCATAGATCATGTTAGGTCTTGCACTTGGATTGATTCCCAGATGGTTGGGGTTCATACCAAATAGGAGGCCCATAGATAGAGTTAGATCTTACACTTGAAATAATACCCAAAGGTTGGTGATTGTGCAAATGTCACGATCATCTCTAAACTCTATGTACAAATGATTCATGCCCAGTGTTATAAAAAGAGGAATAAATAGATCTAGAAAACCACACAATATTTTTTTCCCTAAGTTTAGATACATTTCCCTAAGGACCCACATCTACGGAGTCCTTCTAAATTCATACGAGAGGAAAATCCAAGAAAAGATTCTCTGCCAAAACATGCATCAAACTATTTGGATGTCATGACCATAGAAAATCTCAAAGCCCATGTGATTCATGATTGAATGTGGTAAAGTGGAAGTAGTTTTCTGTAAAAATGTATAATCCTTCTCCCACTTGTGGAAGATATCAGGGATATGATAGAAGAAGAAAGGGATTTATTGGGGCCCTTCCCTCTTGTTTTTGTGTCCAGGATAGTCAGATTTGACTATCCATATGAACATAGCCTATGGGAATGGATAAGGAGGAAGGAATGAATTAAGAGAGGTCCCTCAAGAAATGTTAGGGGATTACTCTATGATGGATTCCCTAAAATTTCTTCTGGGGGAATAGAGGAGGATCTCATTCCATGTCTCCCCACTTGGAACTGGTGGTATATAGTCTTAGGGACAACTAGGGAAGGACATGTTCTTCACCCTAGTATCCATGACCAAGAGTTCCTTAACACTACCCCTAGGGTTGGGGTCCTCAGGACTAAGGGAATGAATACTCACAAGCACCCTGAGGACCCTACCCATCAGGTAGGACCAGTGTGGGATACCTCTAACTGAATAAATGAATACTCAAATGGGATACATGTTGGTGTGACCCTTTCCATGGTTTATCAATTTTTGAGGCTTTGATGGCGGTTTTAATTTGTTCCCTCTTAGAAAAGGTTGCTAAAAGAAGATAGGACCTTACATTAGTGTCTTGGGAGATGGATTGAGAAGTGGATCGTGTAGGTTAGAGATTGGGAAATCCAAGGGGGTCTCGTGCATGGTATGCCTACATGGCCTAGACCTACATGGATTGGGAGTGCTTCATGTAGCTAGGACAACGTGAGTTGAATGTACTTTGATAGATGAACCACCTAGGCAACAACATTGGGTGAGGCTTTTATAATACTTCATGGGTCTCCATAGGTGTTCCTAGAAGTGTCTCGTGAATTTCCTTGGTTAAGGAAGGGGAATTTTCTCTAGTGTTCATATAACAAGGGTGAAAGAGATCCTCATGAAGTTGATATGTATTTTAGACCCTGGGAGGAATTTGGCTCCACTACCCCCCAAAATTCCATCTACTTTAGGTTTTAGAGGGCTACCTAGAAGGTTTCTGAGGGCCTAGGAAAAGGACTAGGGTGAGAAGATCATCGAGAGTTCTTCAGGATATTTCATTTGTGAAAATAATGATCCTAGGTGTCTTATTTGTAGAAATTATTATACCTTGGGTAAATTTTCTAGATTTCACAGGTTGATGTGTAGGTTTTTCGCATAGGTTGATGCAAAGGTACCCTGTCTGCCGATGTTGCTTGGGGTACCTACACAGAGGGCCTTTTCCAAAGGGGTGTGGCATTTGGCCTTCTTTTATTATCTTATTTTATTATTAGTAAGGTATTTACCTTTAACACCTTTTAATTTATGTGAAAAAATGGAGTGTCAATATACATTTAGAAGAACATGGACATTGAAGAAAATGTGTTGGAATGGAAACTTTAAAATAGTATTTTTAAATGAATTTTCCTTTCCTTGAGTTTGACTCATTATGCACATTCTTTATCTTCTCAAATAATCAAATTATTTTAATTATATGATTTATTAAGAATATTTTTCAAGTTTATTATTCCTTTTATTTCCATTTCATAACTAATTACTTAATAAATTAAATTCACATCATATGTTTTGACAATATTTAGCTCATATATCGAAAATGACTTCAATAGATCAAATATGGTCAAAGAGATCATTATTCCAACATCTCAAAAATAATAATAATGAAATAATTATCATTTTAATAAATATATAATTCTTTTAAAACTAATCATGAAAAATGGTTATTAAAATGATCTAAATTATAATCATGGAGACGGTAGGTCGTAGTCTATCGTACACACAAATGATGGTTTTGTTTCCCATTTGATGGAAGAGGAGGTGGATATTGGTTATTCTATTAACATAATGACATATTAGTATAAGAAATATTTGAAAATTAAAGGATTAATAAAGTTATAATAATCAGAAAAAATGACTAACAAATGGACTGTGGTTGATATTATTAAACATAATTAAAATATGTGGTTGAATATATTATTTTTATGAATTTTAAATTATTTAATAAAACATTATTTATTATAAAATATCATTAATGTCAATCTTGACACTATTCATTTAATTAGACTTTAAAGACATCAAGACAAAGATGAAATGAAAATATATACATTTATAAATTCTCTAAAATGTTATATTTGTCTAAAAAAATGTAACATAATAATTCATTCAAATTATATTACTTGTAATATTCTTAAAGTCATTTATTTTATTTTCCTTTTAATTTAATAAATATCGTGTTTGTGTTTCATAAGAATTTAAGGTAATTATTTCATTGATAAAAACAAAAAAATCCATGATAAAAACAAAAATATATATATTTCAAATGAAAATTTATAACTAAACATAGTTTTTTCATCTCTTTCAAAAAATATTATAGTTATCAAAAGTAAGATAGTGAAATATTTTATTTTCTTTACATAAAGTATTATAAAGGTCACAATCATGTCCATATAGAAAAAAGGTAATATATTATAATTTTAAATGATTAAGGAATAAATATACTAGCATAATAAAAAAACATATTTTATGGCCACTTTTTAGTCCTTATCAAATTATTTTTACTCTTAATTAACCCATTTACCTTTATTATGGTTTCAAATATTTACTATGATTACTATTCATAATGACAAAAATAAAATGGACATGTTGAAAAAATTTGGAACTACTAATTTCAAATATGTAATTAATTTAACAATATTAAAAACATATAAGTGGAAAATTTTAATTTAATATTTAACTAGAAAAACATGATGAAAACGGTTTTTCATAAAAATGCATTTCTCAAGTAATAAGTGATATTATATTAACTCTATGACTATAAATAATAATTATATAAATTAAAATTAATATATATATATATATATTCCATTTAAATATTTCCTCATTATGGGATATTTTAATTAATCAAAATTGACAAACTATATTCACTTAAAAACAATTTTCAGAAAACTATGTTTTTAGCATAAAATTTAACTTTTAACAAAGTCATGAAAATTACTGAATCAAATTAAATTAATTATATTATTATAAATTTAATGTTTAATATTTAACTTTAATACCAAATAAAAAAATATATTGGGACTTTTCAATTACCTGAATTAATGGAATGAAATGGCAATATTTAAATAATCGGTAATTTTCACTATTCACTAAAAAATCAATCATTTCCAAAAAATCCCAAAATTTTATCCTAAGTTAATTTAGAAATTATTATTTAAAAAATAAATTTCATTTTATCAAATTCATTTTATAAAATTTCCATAAATAAATTATAATATTATCTCACAAAAAGTAATAAAAATCATTTTTGAAAAAAACATAATTTTTGAAGAATAAAATGTATATTAAAAATATAGTGCTTATTTCCTATGAATTTATCAATTTATTTATATTTATTAGGGTCTTTATATATATCTCAAAAAGAATTTAGTCCTATTTATACTCACCTATTTAAATTCGAGGTTATAATCATCATGTTTAGATAATAATATTTATTAGTTTGTTAAGGCTCGGTGTTACGTTTCATATATGATATCAAACATAGTTTTATTTTTAAAATCTCAGGGTTTCACATTCTCCCACATTTAATAAATTTTTCCATGAAAATTTTAAATTTATCTCTATAATCAATGATTTGACATTTTAACATTCCTTTCTTGAAATCCCACATCACAAAAGCAATTAATAAAACTATCTCTTGGTAAGATGGAAAGGGAAGTATGAAGGTCATCTAGAATAACGCATAACAAGGTTTTAAAATAGGAAAACATTAGTGGGAAGTTAAAATATGGAATTGGAAGAAAATAATAATTCAAAAATAATGATATAGAGTGACAAAGATCATTGATCATAAGAAAGTGAATGGTCATGAGATAGTTAATGACCACAAAACCATATACCAAAGGGGTTTGAATAGGACCATTGATTCATCATAAATTAAGGTAATATGATATAATTTTCATTTCAATATCCTTTTTCTATAGTTAAATATTTCTGCACCATATAAAATATTAATATAATTAAAATATACTGACATGACATGTATAATTTCATCATATAATAAATATCTACCACACTCTCATATCTTGCTCCAAATGGTGGGTATTTAGGATGATTTTTTTTATACCTAAAGCACTAAAATAAAAATCTAATGAATCACATAATTCCACAAATGGATAACAATATATTCCACCTATATTTACACATTAACAAAAACAAAAATGGTTATCATAAGATAATTCAAAAAATGAATAAACTGTCATATGGAAAAATATAACATTAACCACAAAACATCGATAATAAAAACAAAATTTAAACTTATACCATTTATTAAATAAATAACCTTAAAATAATAAAAACTATTCCAAACTTATATTTAAAATCAATTATTAGAATAATTTGATCGCATATTCTTCTAAGATAAATGTAACATTTATCTATAAATAACATCAAACACTCATAATGTTTAAAAAAATGTATATTCCTTATTTATATAATCTACAATATGTTATAATAATTTTAATTAATAACATGAATCACTTTAAAGATAAATTAAAATCATATATTCTTCCAAATTATAATTCAATATTTAATTGTAAAATAAAATCCCATCACTTAAAACCTCAAAAGGGGTGTCTGAGACTTTAAACTTATGATCAACTTGAAACTCATAAATCTATGATGGTATCCATAACTCTTAAGTTAACCTCACATAAAAAAATATTAATCTTAAAATTTATCTAAACCTTTTCTTTGATACCAACTATAAGGACCCTTCCTTAATCATTACAAAATCTTGAGTTTTAAGTCAAAAAGTAATTCTATTACAATTTCATATCATTATGGTTTATACTTTAAGATATTTATATCATCACCCTTATATAAATAAATATTACATCACAAAGTGGACACTTTGAATTTTATTCCATTTTTTCTAAAAGACAAAAAAAATAATATGACAAGTTTTATTTTCATGATGTATCTTTCAAATTTTCATCAAGACCTAATCCTTGTCCTTACTCATCCTTAAAAACCTGTTAAAAACATTTTAAAACATGTAGTGAGAACAATTAGACAAGAAATATAAAAAGAAATAAAGAATCATGTTAGTTCATGAATACTTATACAAGATTTTTCATTATAAAAAATAAACTTTGGGCACAAAATAAACATTTTATTACAAAAGTGATCAACTTTTCTTCCCAAATATTTTCATAAAATGTTACATAGTAAATCTTAAAGGAAAAAATAACTCATAAAGGTTCACTTAAAATCATGAAAAACTTATCAAAAATCAAAAAAAATTATACATTACACCCATATGAAGTAGCATATACTTTCCTTTAAACATAATCTCTTGGGTAATCACATGTAAGTATAACATCAAGAACATGGTATCATAAGATCATGGAAATATAGGAAATTGTGAATAAACATAAAACATGACATAAACATAAGTTAAAGATAATTTTAGTTATAATATCAATTGGTGGAGAGATTCCCATACTGGATTAGGTTTACTTATTAATCATATACATAACATATCATGAAACAAAAAAACATTACCCATTCACTAGAAAACTATTTGGGTGCACCCATAATAACATGTTCATGGTTATATGTTCTAAAAAAGGAAATAAATTTTAATTCATAAACATAACAGATGGAAATAAATAGGTTTCATTTGAGAAAAGAACTTATTACATGTATTATGCCGTCAAAAGAAAATAGAATAAGCTATGTATATATGTGATAGACATATATACATAATTTAGAATCATTCTGTAACATTAAATAGAGATAAAATAGTTATTTATAAAGATAAATTTAATAACCTTAATAAAAGGGTGGTTTAGAGAGATCCATTACACCCATAAGAAAAAAATTTCCAGATATCAAATAATCATTCCATTTAAAACCCATTTTGAAAATACTTAAAAAAAGAAAGAGATTTTTCCTTTGAGGAAAACAAGTAATATTATAAAGAAATCCAAATATAAAATTATTTTTTGTGGTGGTAGTAAAATCCATTGACATCATATATGTTAAAATGAAACATTCCTTTTGATTTTTTAAAGGTGGAAGAAAATCCCCTTTATTAAGAATAAGAAAAACATAGAAAACATAGGATGGGATCAGTTATAAATATGATGCCCACATAAAATACCTGATTTTTCTCTACTTTTTATACCTATATTATATTCTTATTCATGTATGGAATTCCATTAAATTCTTACTCTCTCGTGCCCACACCCACAAATTCTTGGATAATGATCTCTCCTCCAAGATCTTGCTTATTGTAATATAATTTTGACATCAGTGGTTTCTGATCCAGAGTCAGCATCAGATTGAGTCACCATCTTTTTCATTTGATTGTATTTGGTATCTCTCACTATAGGAGTCTTCATATCCCCTATCTCCATGTACTAGTACTAGATTATATTTCCCTAATATTGACATAAATATTCATTGTGTGCTTTAAGGATTCTAAATGGATTTGAAGATGAAACATTCATTTTATTTATGCATCCCAATTTCTTTATATAATCCATAGGATGAATAATTGAAACTTTTGGGCATGAGGCATTAATAAGATGAGATTTTGTATTTTTAAATGATACCAACTTAAAACCTTCTTTATCTACTAAGACCTTATATGGGGGTCTCTTCTTCCCTTCCTGGTCATTAACATAATGTGTCTTCACACTGATGACATTAGAAGTATAAATTCCATTATATTTGTGTTATAATAAAGGGGAACCTATGTTCTAAGTTTCAATTGAGGAATGGGCATTATAGTTACTATTATTCTCCAATGTCTGATGCTACCCATCATCAGATTGGAGAACTCCTGTGGGCTTCACATTTATAATCATCAAAGAATAATCAACATTCACTCTTTGTTTACCTTTTCCTCCCACATAATATGTTTCTTTATCATTAGGTGTCAATTTTGAGATCAAAACCTATCCAGATTCAGGTTTCTTCATGCCTTTGATCTTTCCAGGGGATTCTACATTCACTTTCTATTTTCATTTTCAGTCTATCGATGTCATCATTTGTTTCTCTAAAAACTGTTGATCAGTAAATTCTTGGATGATAGATTCAAAAATGGATTGAACATCCATTTCTAACTCAACATGACCACTATATATTTCTTCATGATCCAAGACCTCAATATCCAATTTAACAATTGAAATATTTTCAGTCATCAGTGTGGAATTAAACTAAAGAGTTCCACCATCCAAACTGCTTTGGGGTTAAGCACCAGTTCCATCTAGAATTCTGACTTTATAGGAAGTCATATGCTTCTCACAATGTGATGTGCCAAGTTATCTTCATTTAAAACTTGATGAATGATCTTTTGATCAGACTAAGTAGATTATTCTTCCATGATATTGGCTAATGTCTTCTCCTTAACTTGTATATCTTATATAAAAAAAAGGTCTTATGCCATCTTCTCTATGAATTCCCCTACCTTTATCACACTAGGAAAGCTTAATGTCAACTACAACCTTCTCTTTTTAACCAGCAGTAGAGGGAGAGGTAGCAGCGGCCTCCAAAGTCTCGGAATCAACCTTCATTGAAACTTTTTTCTACATTCAAAAAAAATAATGGCCTTTATCTTTACAAAAATCACAAAAAACGTCTTTTTGAAAATTACATTTTGTATTCCCTATATATTTACATTCACTATAGAAAGGTGGAAGCTACTCATATCGAATATACAATAAAAAATTAAAATAGTTGGTAGAATATCACGAAACCCTCCCCAAAAAGTGTAACCCTCCTAGGATGGCAATGATAAGGGAGATAATGACCCCTGAGTCCTGCCTCTAGTAGGCCATGGTTTGGAGACTAGCACCGAGGGTATATGAAACACACAAGTGGGAGACATTACCCTCTAAGAGAACACATGCAAAAGAGAGGGGTAAGACAGACACCAACCAACTCCAAGTTAGACAAAAATATAAATGAAATCCTAAGTACACATATGTAATATCATACAAAACTAATACAACTGAAAGGAAAAAAACAACTACCAAAGGAAAATAAAAAAATAGCAACCACAAGCCCAAACAACTCCTACAACCCCAAGCTATTAGAAACTAGCTTGATCTCCAAGCTATTCCAAGTGACCTGACAAATATTTTATATATACATAGGGTGAGTATAATAGTATACTCAGTAGGATCCTCCCAGAAGCCTCTCGTGAAAAATTAAAGAAAGAATTCTAAAGCACAGTAAAAAACAAGTGAAACTAACTCGTCACCTACACAGGTGTACTAAGTTCCCAGCCTCACCACGACTACTTTCACCAAGTAATGCATACAAGAGTATATAATAAAATAAAGAATATCAAGGGTACCCCAATACTACTTCCCCACTGGTTTTCCTCTTTTCCCCAACATCGCACTTCCTAAGCAACTCTCTCCAAAAAGGCTTGTTCGTAGACACCTAGGAGAAGCACCACTACATGAACCTCATGCAACAAAACCACCACGTCCACGTAAGAAAAGTAACCAGGTAGTGTCTGGGAGCAACCACAGCTCACATAATGTGTATCATATGTCAGTGTATCATACACTGAGTAATTATCCCCAAGACATCACAGCCTATACACTTTACACCTATAGTAGTCCGTAGGAAACTATATCCAGAATATATGTGTGTTAATAACCACAATCCATTACATCCCTCTACACACATATATGGGGAAAACTAACTATTGTGCCTACCAAAACAAGTAACAACTAAGAGAAGAGATAGGGGCCAATGGGGGTATTCATCCATCCATCCTCTCACTAGAATGTTGGGGAAAACACCCCCCAGGGCTCAGAATCCCCGGGGTGTCAGTTTCCCTTACTGACGGGGTGGAGTAGCATATAGAAACACAAAAATTATAGAATATAATATAGCTGAAAACCACACTATGGGAATAACCTAGTCTTATACTCAACTGCAGCTAACACCTCTTGGACTCCCGGCTTCCACTTCTAAGACTATGTATCCTATTAGCACACAACCATTTAAATAGCTTTATTACATTATGTGATTCCCTTTTTATCATTTTCACTTTATTTTAATTAATTATTTAAATACTAATTAACCATCAATAATTTCCACATTATATTTCATTAGCATCACACCAAAAGTTCATTATTCCTTAAAATTACAACCTCAGCATTTCACCCCAGCAAGCTCCAACCCCATGGGTTAACATCATTTATTAAATTATTTATTTACACCATTACTTTCCCATATTCCCAGGAATTTTAGAAAAACATTCTATCATACTAAACACAAGGGTTCTCAACACAATGATTATATGAACTACCTATCAAGTCTTTGTTTCCTATATAAAAATTGTTGACCCATCCTCCCTTGAGAATCTAAAAATGGAAAAGTACATGGTATAACTCACATGTCTTCGTCCCTTTTGGAAAGAGGGTAAGCAAAACCAGTTGCATTGATTAGTGGGGAAAGTAAAGTAAATAAACAACCAACAATATCAATAAGCATCCAAACATTCACATCCAACTCGTTCCAAAATTTATGATGTCCTCCCCAACAGCCACATGCATAAACCGATGCATCTCACCACTTTAGGCATCAACTACTGTCACAACCCATAGGCCTTCATGCCCCCACATATCACAACAGCCATCCAGGCTCACATCAGAACACATTCAGCAGGAAAAAACATCATAACAATTGGGCTCTTAGGCCTTAAACAAGAAAGAGGGTAACTTAGAACCCTAAAATGAATTATCTTTTATCAAACAACCAGTTCTTTAATTCATCTTGAATTAACCAATTTATTATTCATAGGTTCTAACTTTGGGAAACCTAAACAGTAATCTGTCACAAATTTATTAAACATGCGTACTGCATTAATTTTATTATCATCAAATTACAACAACAACAATCAGATTAATTCACATACCTCTATCTTTATCAAAAAAATTATCAATTAATTCCAACTTTACATTCATTACCAATCTCTATCAATAACGAAAAGATAAACAAAGAAAGAATAGATATCACACTATCTAGTAAATTAAGAGGAAATAACATACGACCGACATCAATTTATTTATCCATTTAAAATATTTATTATGTGAATTCCATTGTGATCCAGTGGGATAAAACATGATAACTCTATAGTTGCACGTAAAAAAATAGAAGCAATGAATCCCCTACCTCAAACGGTTCTTGACGTTCTTTAAACAGAACGAACCACACAACGGGTTATGATTTCCTCCCCCATGACAACTGTTTCCACCTGAGGATGTAGAGACACCACCACATCATCCAACACCCAAGAAAATCCCATTAGGAACATGGAGATAGCATTTCATAAAAAGGGAAAGGAGAAGAAGAAGGAGATGAACCCAAAAGAATGACGATAGATCATACCTTATATCAAAGATTGATCAATATTGTTTGGTTACATCAAAATCGAGGGGAACCAATCCAAGGATGAAAGTTTTATTGAACAACTCCTACGGGATGGAATGTAAGGTTTGATCATCTCACAACTAAGAATAAGGAGGAAGAATTAGGGAGGAAGATATCTCATCCCTTTAGAAGATTTCACGTAGCAGTGGTTTAAGATACGCTGGATTTTCCATTAAAAATGGATCACATTAAACCACCCGATTTGACCAAGTAAAAGCATCTTGATCCCTGGAAAAAATTAATATATGATTTATGGACTTTGAATCAGTCTTAGAGTCCTTAAAACGTGGATTTAAATGAATTTTATGTCAAAAGAAACATTAAAGGGGTGAACTGTAGGAAGCTGGAAACACTGTTCACGAACTCGAAATTTGGAAAAGGAAAAACATTGTTCATGAACCTCACCATTGGAACCTCACTATTTTGAAAACACTATTCATGAACTCAAAATTTGGAAAAGTAAAAATATTGTTCAAGAACCACACCCTTGAAACCTCACCATCTGGAAACACTGTTCATGAACTCAAAATTTGGCAAAGGAAAAACACTATTCATGAACCTAACTATTGAAATCTCACCGTTCTGGAAACACTTTTCATGGACTCAAAATTTGGCAAAGGAAAACACTGTTCACAAACCTCACTGTTGGAACTCTTCACATAATCCTACCAATGACACTATTCACATAAGGCTACCATTGCACTGTTCACCTAAGGCTACTGTTTCACTGTTCATCTAAGGCTACCGTTGTACTGTTCACCTAAGGCTACCATTGCAATGCTCATAGAACAGGAAATTTGGAAAAGTGTTGGGGATAAGTCACCTTGACCTCCAGGAACACCTCAAACACCATATTTTCACAAAGGAATGGACCATAGAGGTCTGGGTCATTACACCAGATACCTCTCAAAACATTCTCATCCTCGAGAATTCAAAACCAACCTAAAAGGAAACAAAAAATAATCTCGAAAAACCACCCATCAAGATACCTCTCAAAAGAGAGAAATCGACAAGAAGAAACCAAATAAATTCGTATCATAAACACAAATGGTATACGACCACAAAGAGAACATCGTTATATGAAAAGATTTAAACATCAAAAAACTCTGGGTACTGATCACGTATTTGTGACTCACATTCCTAGGTACTCTCCTCCACACCACCATGTCACCACAAGACATGAACCATGGGGATATAACTCCCATGCAACACCTTCTCTTTTTGGTCTTAGATCTCCATAGGTCACTCCTCAAAGGTCTCATCATCATCAACATCGATCTCTCCCTAGTCGATGATGTGAGAGTCATCATGAAGATAACGACGGAGCTGTGAAACATGAAAAACATCATGTATTTGGCTCATTTGTAGGGTAAGTTCTACTCGATATTCCACATCTCCAACACAATCTAACACATTGAAAGGCCCAAAAAACTGGAGAGAAAGCTTACTCTCATGACCAAACCTTCACTTCCCACGATGGGGAGTCACCCTCAGAAACATGTGATCCCCAACATCAAACTCTAAGGGTCTCCTCATTTGATCGGAATATGATTTCTGATGATCATGTGTTGTCTTCATCTTCTCATGAATCACCTGAACCATCTCTGTTTTATTTTGCACTAGTTCTGGTCTGAGAATTGCTGACTCTCCCACCCCAGTTCAGCACCACAGAGAACGAAATATCCGTCCATACAAGGCTTAAAACGGTTCTATACCGAGGGTGGAGTGAAAACTATTGTTGTAAGTTAACTCCACCAAGGGTAATTACCTCATCCATGAACCTCCAAAATCCAGGACACAATAGAATAACATGTATTCAAGATTTTGGATGGTTCGCTCTATCTGACCGTCCGTTTGAGGTTGAAAAGCAGTGTTAAGGCATAGCTGAGAACCAAAAGCATATTAGAGACCTCTCCACACCCTATAGGTAAAATGAGTATCTTGATTGGAAATTATCTTTCTTGGGACTCCATGAAGTCTCACCACCTCGTCCATATACTACCTCGACAAAACTTCCATTGAGCTTGACTCCTTGATTTCTATGAAGTGGGATAATTTTGTTAAATGATACGCTACCCCCCAAATAGTATCATGTCATCCTGGATCTCGAGTTAAACCAGTAACAAAAGTCTATTGAGATGACCTCTCACTTCCACTGAGGAACATCTAATGGCTAAAGAAGACCACCTGGAACATGGTGTTCGGCCTTCACCTTCTGGAAAACCAAACATCGAGAAAAAAACTCAGAAACTGCATGATTTAGTCTAGGCCACCAAAACTAACTCCTCAAGGCTCGGTACATCTTTTTCATGTCAGATGCACCATTAAAAGTGAACTATGTAACTCTCTGAGAACTGTCTCGCACATGGCCAAAGGAAAAAAAAACCTTCTGTGGTACAACACTCTTTATTGTTCATCCTCAAACCAACCATTATGGGCCTCACCACAAACAACTCGGTCTCTCCAGACCTCCACCTCAAGATCCCACAACTGGGAATCTTCCACCTGCTGCACCAGATATGACTGCACCGTCATCTGAATAAGACAACCTCTACCCCAACTTCTCTTATATCGAGATGTAAAGCTGACAATTCTTCCATTACTCTCCATGAATCACAAGATTCATGCACTGTATCACCACATGACTTCCTGCTCAGCGCATAAGCTAAAACATTCCCCTTTCCAGGTGTATACAATATTTCAAAGTTTTATTCCTATAAGAACTCCATCCACCGACATTTTTGAAAGTTTAAGACACACTAGGAGAAAACACACCTCAGGCACTTCTGATCGATGAAAACCACCAAGCACTCAACAAGGAGGTAATGTATCCACAAATTCAGAGAAAACAACATGGCTGCCAAATCAAGATCATGGGTGGAATAGTTATGTTCATGGGGATGCAACTACTGAGACCCATAAGAAACAACTGATCTCTAATGCATTAGAACACAGGAAAACCCCAGATTCTAACCATCATAGAAAACATAAAAATGAACTCCCTCTGCTGGAAGAAAGATAACTGGAGCACTTACTAACTTCTTCTTCAGATACTTGAAAGCTTTCTGACACTGATCAGTCTGCATGAATGCCTGATCCTTCCTGGTCAATTTCGTCAGAGGAGTCGCAACCTGAGAGAAATTGGCTATGAACCTCTTGTAGTAGTCTGCAAGACCAAGAGAAATTTTCACCTATACCACTTTCTTAGGGGATTCCCAAGACACGAATTCTTCTATCTTTTATGGATCCAAAACTACGCCCTACTTGGACACAACATTCCATAAGAAAAGACTTCTCGGGCCCAAAACTCACACTTTGACAACTTCCCAAATAGCTATTGTTGACAATGAACTCCCAAAATGGCATGTAGATGCTCGGCATGCTCCTCCTTAGACGTGGAGTACACAATTATTTCGTCGATGAAAACCACGACAAACTTATTTAGGAACTCACAGAACACAACGTTCATCAATCCCATGAAGACAACTAGAGAATTCATCACACCGAATGTCATTAAAACAAACTCGTAATGCCCATGACAACAACGAAAATAAGTCTTTGAGATATCCTCATCCTTCACATGCATTTGATGATATCCTGACCACAATTCAATCTTTGAGAACCAACTTTCACCCTTCAGTTGATCGAATAAATTTTCAATCCACAGAAGACGATAGTGATTCTTCACTATAACTTTGTTTATGTAAGGATAATCGATAAACAACCGCAATCTACCGTCATCCTTCTTCATGAACAAAACCAGT
The DNA here is from genome assembly GCA_963277665.1 of Viscum album. Lineage (NCBI taxonomy): Eukaryota > Viridiplantae > Streptophyta > Magnoliopsida > Santalales > Viscaceae > Viscum > Viscum album. The sequence continues at coordinate 2,136,589,488 of OY728128.1, read as the reverse complement.
GCACCCCACGGTGACACACTCATCTAAACAAAATTGCACTGTAGCAAAGCATCAAGCTGTATACGTAGCTCTCACAACTCATAAAGTTTCATCCTATATGGAGACATAGAGATAGGATATTCTCTTATTTGTTGCTCGATCCCAAACTCGATCTATCATCGATGGGGTAATGCTACAACCTCTTCTAGAAAGACATCAGGTTACTCTTATATGACCCTAGGAAAGGACAACTGCTGAAACTCTGAAAAACTCAGCATCAGATCAGCCATCTTGGATGATAAGGATAGAACATGCATCTAACCCATCTAAGGGTCTCGCTCTCTAATAAACACCATCGGCTTCCCATCCTTATCGAAGAACACAACCTACCTCCTAAAGAAATCCATGAAATCCTGCACTGAATACAACCAATCCATGCTGAGGATGATATCATATGGTTGTATCTATAAATATAGGAAATATCCCAAAGAGCGGTGATTCCCCAACACTAGCTCACAGTCTCTACATACTTCAAACAAGTCAGCTTGGACTCCAACTGGCGTAGTCAACACCAAGGGCACTAGAAGCCTCTGTACCTCAAGTCCCAAAGCATGGAAAAGTGTAGGTGATATGAAGGAGTGTGTTGATCCTAAATCAAACAAGGAATACACCAAGGTAGAAAATAAGCAAAGGGTACCTCAAATGATGTATGGCTTGCCTAGCGCTAGCATCTCTAAAGCATGAAGTTGACCACGACCTGCTACACGGCCTCTCTAACCCTGATGAAAACCACCACAATGGTTGTGCTCCTCTCTCTGTGGATGGGGAGAATCATGGGGATGTCCTCTTCCTGTCCCATCTACCCTCTAATGATCTAAAGCTGGTGTAACCTCCTACTGCTGCCTTGGTTGGAACTGCCTCGACGGAGGAACCTGCAGCGAAACACCTAGTGCACTATGACTGCTCTAAAAGGTCGGTCATTCTCATTGTTCATGACCTATACCACAACAAGAAAAAAACACATGATCCTTTGGCATAGGCCTGAGGGCCACCTCCCCCAGAGAAACAAGATGTGGAGGGTTGGGACCTACCCTTGGATGAACGAAAACTCTTTTTTCCTTGAAATTCGTAACCCTAGACCACTGCTCTGCTTCATGAGGAATCATAACGACCCCCCTCTCATGATGATCTGGTTCTGTCCAATATCCTCTCGATGACCTCTTCCCTCTCTAGCACCTCAAGATATGTCTTCAACATAAATGGGGTGACATGGCGCTGGATCTCTGGATGCAAAGCCTCTTCGAAATGCTTTACCCTAGCCTCCTCATCTAGAAATAGGTCTGAGTCATATCATAAAAGATTCTTGAAATGGATTCCAAACTCTCACACACTGGAGCTCCCCTTTCAAATGGTAAGAAGCACCTTGCGACTAAACTCCTTCATGGTCAAAGAAAGAAACTCGACTCTAAACTTTTCTCAGAACTCCTCCTGAGAGATTGACGACTCCTCGCGATCCTTGAGGAACAAGAACCACCACTTTCTTGATATTACACACAGAATTGTCACAACCAAGGACACCCATTTTTCCTTCTAAGCATGGATCGAACTGAATCCTATCTTGACCTCCTCCAATCAGTCCTATGTGGATGCATATGAAATAGATCCCTTGTACTTCTGCAGACTCTGGTGCTGAAACTCTCTGAGTTTCCTCCTCCAAGTGTCATCATTGTCAACCTCTACCGTGTGGCGATCTGCTGGAATAGCCTACTGGACATATTCTATGTGATCCTAAAAAGGGCGTCGACCTAGATCCATATTTATAAAATAACAAACAATTATAGATCCAAAACCTAGAATATGGAAGACTCATCATTAATTAATTAATTGTTTTATTTAATTCATTTTAGGTTAACCTATCCCAAGGTCTACCTATTCAAACACCGGAACAATGAAGAATGATTCATGATCCCTTCCTAGGTCTCTACCTTGTAACTAGTATCACCTCATTTGGTAGAAATTGTAAACTTAATGGTTCATACATCAAATCATAGGAGGCCCTAAACGCCTATTTCTCATCCTATCTCTAGTGTTTAAATCACTTGCTAAACATGACTGACACTGTTTCCCAACCAACCCATGCAACCTCACCTGTACCAAACACCAAACTCCATCCTATCTCTCAACCAGAACTATGATACCACTCTGTCTCGACCCCCTCCCCACAAAGTGTACCCCTCTTGGGCCGAAAATGATAAGGTAGATAATGACCACTGAGTCCCACCTTCAGTAGGCCACGGGTTAGCGACTAGCACCGAGGGTATAGGAAACACACAGATGGGAGGAATTACCCTCTAAGAGAACACATGAGAAAGAGAGAGATAAGATAGAAACCAACCAACTCCAAGTCAGACAACAATATAAATGAAATTCCAAGTACACATATGTAATTTCATGAAAAACTACTAAAACTAAAAGGGGAAAACTATAAATACCAAAGGAAAGTAAAAACAGCAGCAACCACAAGCCAGAAAATCTCCTAAAACCCCAAGCTAGTAGAAACTAGATTGATCTCCAACCAGCTACAAGTGACCTGAAAAATAGTATATATATACATAGGGTGGTTATAACAGTATACTCAGTAGGATCCTTCCCGAAGCCTATCGTTCAAATGTAAAGAAAGCATTCTAAATCACAGTGAACAACAAGTGAAACAAACTCATAACCTAAATAGGTATACTAAGTTCCCAGCCTCACCATGACTACTCTCACCAAGTAACGCATACAAGAGTATATAATATAATAAAGAATATCAATGGTACCATGCTACTACTTCCCCACTAGTTTTCCTCTTATCCCCAACATCGCACGTCATAAGCATTTCCCTCTAAAAAGGCTTGCCCGCATACACCTGGGTGAAGCACCAAAACATGCACCTCGTGCAATAAAACCACCATGTCTACATAAGAAAAGTAACCAGGTAGTTTTTTGGAGCCACCATAGCTTGCATAATGTGTATCATATGTCGGTTATTAAACCTCAAGCCATTATATCTGGTACACCGAGTAAGGATCCTCAAGACATCATAGCCTACACAGGTTACACCTGTAGTAGTTTATATGAAACTATATCCAGAATATGTGTGTGTGAATAACCAGGATCCATTACAGCCCTCTACACACTTATATGGGGAAAACTAACCGTTGTACCTACCAGCACAAGTAACTACTAATAGAAGATAGTGGGGCCAAAGGGGGTAGTTATCCATCCATCATCCCACCAGAATATTAGGGAAAACACCCCCCCCCCCCAGGGTTCAAAATCCCTAGGGTGTCAGTTTCCTTACTGATGGGTGGAGTAGCATATCAAAACACAAAAAGTACAGAATATACTATAACTCAAAACCACACTATGGGAATAACCTAGTCTTAGACTCAACTGCATCTAATGCCTCTTGAACTCCCGGTTGCCACCTATAAGACTAGGTATCCAACAAAAACACAACCATTTAAAGAGATTTATTACATTACTTCATTCCCTTTTTATCAGTTTCACTTTACATGAATTAATTCTTTAAACACTAATTAACCATCAATAATTTCCACATTATATTTCATTAGCATCACACCCAAAGTTCACTATTCCTTCAAATTAAAACCTCATCATTGCACCCCAACAAGATCCAACCCCATGGGTTAACATCATATATTCAATTATTTATTTACACCATTTCTTTACCATATTCCCAGGAATTCTAGAAAAACATTCGATACTATTAAACATAAGGGGGATCAACACAGTGAGTAAATGAACTACTCGTTGAGTCTTTTCCGCCTATAGCAAGAGCGTAGACCCATCCTCCCTTGAGAAACTAAACACAAAAATAATGTGGCATACCCCACGCATCTTCACTCCTTTTGGAAGGAGGGTAAGAAAAACTGGTTACCTTGAGTAGTGGGGAAAGTAAAGAAAATAAACCAACACGATCAGAAATTATCCAAACATTCACAACCAACTTGTTCCATCATCCTCGGTGTCCTCCCTAACACCCACATGCATAAACTAATGAATCTTTCCACTCTAGGAGTCAACTGCTGCCACAACCAATTGGCCTCCATTCCCCCACATATCACAACATCCATCCAGGCTCACATCACAACATAAGAAGCAGGAAAAACAAACATCATACCAATTTCGCTCTTGTCCCTTAAACAAGAAAGAGGGTAAATTAGAAACCTACAAGGAATTATCTTTTATCAAACAACTAGTTCTTCAATCCATCTTGAATTAACTGGTTTATTATTCATAGGTTCCAACTTTGGGAAACCTAAATAGTAAGTTGTCACAAATTGATTAAACATGCATACTGCATCAATTTTATTAACATCAAATTACAACAATAACAATCGAATTCATTCACATGCCTCTATCTTTATCCAAACAATTATCAATTAATTTCGACTTTATATTCTTTACCAATTTCCATCAAGAACAAAAATCTAAATAGAGAAAGGATAGAGATCACACTATCTAGTAAATCCAGAGGAAATAACATAAGATTGACATCAATTTATTTATCCAGTTCCAATATTTATTATGTCAATTCCACTGTGATTCAGTGGGATAAAACATTCTAACTCTATATTTTCATGTAAATAAAAGATAATCAATGAATACCCTACTTGAAATGGATCTTGACCTTCTTTAAACAGAACGAGACACACAACGGGTTATGATTTCCTCCCCCGTGACAACTTTATCCACCTGAGGATGTACAGACACCACCATATCAGCTATCACACAAGAAATTCCCATTAGGAATACAGAGATAGAATTATATACAAATTTAAATGAAAAATAAAAGGATATGAACCAAAAATAATAACGGTAGATCATACCATATATCAAAGATTGGTCGATACTACTTGGTTGCATCAAAATAGAGGGGAACCAATCCAAGGAGGAAATTTTGATTGCACAACTCCTATGGTATGGAATGTATGGTTCAAAAGTCTCACAGTTGAGAACAAAGAGGATGAATTAGGGAGGAAGATAACTCATCCCTTTAGAATTTTTAACGGAGCAGTGGTTTATGATATGCTGGATTTTCCATTAAAATCGGATCACATTAAACCATATGGTTTTACCAAGTAAAAGCATCCCAATCCTTAAAAAAATTAATATAGGATTTATGGACTTTGAATTGTCCTTAGATTCCTTAAAATGAGGCTTTAAATGCATTTTATGTCAAAGGAAATGTTAAAGGGGTGAAACTATAGGAAGTTGGAAACACTGTTCACAAACTCAAAATTTGGAAAAGGAAAAATAATGTTCATGAACCTCACCGTTGAAACCTTACCATTGGAACCTCACTGTTCTAGAAACACTATTCATGAACTCAAAATTTGGTAAAGGAAAAGCAGTGTTCATGAACCTCACCATTGGAACCGCACCGTTCTGGAAACACTCTTCATGAACTTGAAATTTGGAAAAGAAAAAACACTCTTCATGAACCTCGCCATTGAAATATCACTGTTGGAACCTCACCGTTCTGGAAACACTATTCATGAACTCAAAATTTGGAAAAGGAAAAACATTGTTCATGAACCTCACCATTGAAACGTCACTGTTGGAACTGTTCACATAAGCCTACCGATGACACTGTTCATATAAGGCTACCATTTCACTGTTCACCTAAGGCTACCATTTCACTGTTCACCTAAGGCTACTGTTGTACTATTCACCTAAGGATACCATTTCACTATTCACAGAACTAGAAATTTTAAAAATTGTTGGGGATAAGTCACCTAGACCTCCCGGAACACCTCATACACCATATTTTCACAAAGGAATGGACCATATGGGTACGGGCCATTACATAGATAGAACAACATTCTCAATTCAAGTTTAACTGAGATCCACTTATACTAGGAATTTCACTTAGAAACCAAATATTTATTTTTATTTTGCATGATCCATATTAATTGGTGTTTCAATTTATGATGCAATAGAAAATAAAGTTTTAGGATTCCACAAAATCAAATTCAGACCATAGATATGGACCTAGACTTTCTCATTTGTGTTTCTAATTGTGTAGGGATTAAAACTAGGGTTCGAATCATGAAGAAAATTTATACCTGGTTTAATAGAAATTTATCTTAAGCCCCAAATCCTTTATTTTAATATCTTCTCATGGAAACGGGATATAGAAGCAACCACGCCCGACAGGAATGAATTTCCAATCTTAAAAACCCCATAAGATAGAGATATTATGAATTAAATCTTCTATATTCTATGGTTTTTGTATCGAGGGTAGGATCATTATTACAAGGATTTAGAACTCACATTATTTTAAACTATCAATAATTAAATCTTGATTATCATGAAAAAGTGTCAAGTTACCCCTTAGAAATATTCATTTTGAAACCCCGTCATTATTTGAAGAAAAAAATTGTTTCCTTCACTCACCCAAGATCCCGCAAATAGGGGAACCAATACTTTTATTTATATTCCTGCTTTTATTTTCTTCAAGGTCAAACTAGATGAATCCTAGGATCCATTCACCACAGTCTTGTGAGATTCAAAACATCCTTATACTAGGAACGATTCAACCAAAGCAACTTAATCTGAGGAAACAATGAACAGAGAACCCTAATCACTATTGATAGATCGAGAGAGAGCTTATCACTAAACCATTTCACATTGGTTCAAATATTACTTTTGTCTTTTGTAAAGGAATTAAAAATATTCTATATCAAAATATATAAAAATATTTATCTTAAAAACTTTTAAAAGAAAGTAAAAATAGACATAAAATGTCCTTTAAAATTCATTTATCCTTATATTAATACATTAATAAAATAATTTTATGAATATTGACAAAAAAGATAAGGTTTTGAAAATAAATATTTAAATCCTTCAAAATGAGGTTTTTAAAGTAAAGTTCCTCTTACAAAAACCTTAAATATATTACATTTTCAAAACATTATAAAGAAATTAAAATATGGTAAAAAATTTCATTCTCATTCTCATAATAATAAATAAAAATTCCTAAGACATTTATATGAACATGTACATGGAACAAAAGGAGTTGTAAGGGAAGCATTAAAAGGGGGTTTTTAAAAGAATATGTCTTACCTTAAGTATGAATCATTATGTACATTCTTTATTTTCCTGAATAATAAAATTATTTTACTTATATACTTTATTAAGAGTATTTTTAAAGTTATAATTCATTTTATTTCCATATAATAATCAATTACTTAATCAGATAAGTTCACATTGGACATTTTGAAAATATTCGGCTCATATATCATAAATGAATTTAGTAGGTTGACTATAGTCAAAGAGTCCATTATTCCAACATATCCAAAATAATAATTATCATTAAATAATTATCATTTTAATACCTCAATTATATTTTAAAAACTGATCAGGGTATATAGTAATGAAAAACGAACTATGTTAAATTCATAGAGATGGTAGGTTATATGTACACAAGAGTAATGTTTCCATTTTCAAAAATAATTATAGAAAGAATGTATGAATTATTTTATCTTTAATTAATGATAATAATATCATAAATACCATATTATTTATTGAAATATATGTATTTATATCAACCATGTGATGTGCTAATGAATAAAAAATCACATCACTTCATGGAGGTGGTAGCCCCCATGTACGCACGAATGACATTATCACTTTTCAATGAATAGAAATGTAAGAAATTAAATAATATATTTTATTTTAATAATAATAAATATTTCATTATTATCATATATATATATATGAATTTAATATATCACAATAACCATTTGTAATAGGAGGTGATGGAAAAAAATTACATCGGTTTGCGAGGCAGTAGTCCGTCGTACATAAGAACAATGGTTTTATTTCCCATTTGATGGAAGAGGAGATGGATATAGTTTATTCCATTAAAATAATAAAATATTAGTATATTAAATATAATTGTGTTATTATTTCATCATAGTTGAAGAATATATTTAGGATATGAGAGAAGAAACAAAAATAAAAATTCTTGGTTAAGAACTATACCTCATCTTTAGAAAACCTCTAAAGGTTTTAACAAAAAACTTCACTAGGTTGGTTTTATAATCAAACCATGACCTGTATGACATGGGTATGGATTTTAGGAATTGATTTTGGTAGTAATTTGATGATTAAAATGGATCTTGAAGTATTGATATTAGATGAGATGGTGTACCCTTTTATAAGTGATAATGAGTGGAATTTTTTTAAATTCCCAAAGCTATTTAATAATGGGAAGTCGCTCTCAATAAAAGTGCCTAAAAAATTAATAAATACTATATTTTAGGGAAGATAATTTTAGTTTAAATCTACACTACTAAAAATAAACATCTTTTAAACATGTTATTCCCTTGACTATATGGTTACTAACTTTTACTATTTTATTTCTCACCATAGAAACTAGTTTTTTTACCTGGATAATTTATCCTTTAAGCATAAAAATAAAATGGGAATTATTAAATAATTTGGATCCACTGATTCAGAATAATAAATCTAATTTATAAAATAAAACCCCATGTTTGTGTAAAATTAATTATAACACATGCGCATGTAATGCACAAAACCTCATTTTAACCTTAACTGCGGTAAAACTATTTCAATCTTTTATGGTTATGAATGTTATCATAATTGGAAAAATGACTAATAAATTGATCATGGTTGATATTTTCATATATATAAAAATTAATTATTTGAATATAATATTTTGAGTAATTTTAAATCATTTAATAAAATATTATTTATTATAAATTATCATTAATTTAAATTTTGATAATATTCATTTAATTTGAGTTTAATAACATCAATGCAAAGATTAAATTCGAAAATATTTCTTTAAAACTTACCCAAAAAGTTATATTTATCTAAAAAATGTTTTAACACAATAATTAATTCAAATTATATTACTTTTAATATTTTAATATTATTTTATTTTATTCTAGTTTTAATTAAATATTTTTTTCATCAACATTGTGCAAAAAATTAAGCTAATTATTCAATTAATAAAAATTAGAAAAAAAATCTATGATAAAAAATAATTTATATTTTAAATTAACATCTATAACCAAACATACGTTATATTTATCTCTAACTCAAAACATTATAGTTATTAAAATAAAGAGATGTTTTTGGGTTTTCTTTACATAAAGAATTATAAAGGTCGGAATAATGGGAATATGCAAAAAAATGTAATATATTATAATTTTTATGATTATGGAATAAAAAACATGTACAATAAAAAATTAAATTTTTAGGGTTTCATTTTAGTCTAAATCAAATTATTTTTATTCTTAATTAACACATTTTACTTTTATTATGGTAACAAATACTTACTATTCCTATTATTCATAATTACCAAAAATAAAAGGAACCTATTTACCAAATTTTTATATATTGAATTCAGATATTGAATCCATTTTATAATATTTAAAACATCAAATTGGTATAATTTAATTTAATATTAAACTATGAAAACATGATGAAAATAGTTTTTCAGATAAACTCATTTTTCAAGTATTGGATGATCTTATATTAAATATATAAATAGAAGAAAAAAATTGGAAAACAATGTATATATTATCATTAAATTAATATAAATATACATATATATTATCATTTAAAAATTTCTTTATTATGATTTATTTTAATTAATTTAAATGTATAAACTTTATTCACTTTAAAATAATTTTCATAAAACATTGTTTTAAGCATAAAAAATAAACCTATACCAATTTATTGAAAATTAATGATTCAAATGAAATTAATTTTATTAATGTAAATAAAAATTTTCATATTTCAATTTGATATCAAATCAAAAATATAATGATACTAATAAGTTTCTTTATTTAATGGAAATAAATGATAGTATTTAAAAATTAGTTAATTTTCACTATTCACTGAAAAATCAATCATTTCAAAAAAAATCCAAAAATTTCACCCTAATTTAGTTTTTATTTTTTTATCTAAAGATTAATTTAATTTTATCAAATACAATTTATAAAATTTTCATAGATTAATTATAATATTTTCACACAAAACGCAATAAAAACATTTTTAAAGAAAATATATTTTTTTAAGAATAAAATGCCTTCGTTAAAATTGAGTACTTATTTCTTAATAATTTATAAAAACATTATTGAGCATAATATTTATATATATTTCATAAATAATTTAATCATATTCATACCTACCAATTTAAATTCTAGGTTATAGTGGTCATATTTAAATAATAATAATATTTCATGGTTTCTTGGGATTAGTGTTATGTGTCATATACGCTATCAAACATAGTTTTATATTTAAAATATCAAGGTGTTATAAGAACTATCTACTTACAAGTAGAATTTAAAAAATATAGTATATTCCACAATAATATTTGATTTTATAATAAATATTTGATGTATGGGGTATAGATTTCATGGGAACATTTCTTATTTCATTAGTATTTACCTATATTATATTAGTAGTAGACTATTTTTATAATTAGATTGAATACCAATAAAATATAGTTGATGATTTAATAAATTTTTTGAATTTTCATGATAACATGTATTTTTTAGGTTTGGAATACCTCAAATAAGAATCACTTATCAGGGCACACATTTCTACAAAAGGAGCACAGAATAACTCAGGAATATGAAATATAACACAACATTAAAATATGTATTTTGGGGTGTACGATAAATTGATAAAAATAATTCCTATAAGTATTTTCCATCCCAGCTGGAAATATAGGAGAAAAAATTTAGAGGACGCAATGTGGGAATGCAAAACCTCTTACAAAACATCCCATTTATGTCCCTTTAGAAAATAGTTTATAGTAAGAGATATTAATTGACTATTGAATTTTATCACAAATCCTACTAGGCTATATAGAAATTAAAACTACAATTTATTGAGGTTTCATAAAAAACATGAAATAATGGAACTAGATGAGTTGGGGAGATAAGCATATGATAACTCCCTATTGTTCATGGAAAATTTCAATTCATTAAAAGACAAAATCATTCAAAGAATGTACTTCTAGGTTGGTTATAAGGTTTTTCATTCTCCACTAGGATGAAAATCATTTCAAGTAAGATTTATTCCAAATTGACATCTCTATTTAATCTAACTAATACTTTTATATATGGTGCAGTCAAAATTAGAGGATCTTAATCTCATTAACCCTTTAATGTGAATGGGAAACAGTTAATGAAATGTCAAGAAGATTTTTTTAAAAACCAATAGTGGTTTCCATACACCTTTCTATTTAATATGAGTAAATAATTTCCAATTTTTCACTTTACATTACACTATTATTTACACTCATATTTAAAATTTGTTATTATTTGACAACTGCATGATAGAATTAGTTGTAGGTGTTGTCTAAGATAAGTTTAAGGGAGACAAATAATTAGTTTGTGATGTAAATAGTTTTACATTCTTTGTTTTTTGTGTTTGTGGATGGAAAATAAAATAAAAATGACAATCTGATTTTGAATATTAATTCACCCGCTAAATGAAAACAAGAAAGTTATAGTGAGGACCATGGAAAACTATTACTTTAGAATTAGGAAAGGATATCCAATGCGAAAATAAATAGTGGAATCATAATAATTTCATGAGGAAACTAGATTTTTTAACATAAACATAGGTAACATACCCATTATGATTGATTAAAACCTCATAGAACCCCCCCCCCCCAAATGTCATTTGTATAGATAATATTTTGAGAGTTATTCGTAAAATAATAAATAGAGTGACCAAAGGTCTAGTTTCCCAAGGATTAATTTTATCCATTGACTATTAAAATTAATCTTGGGGGATAATTATTATCTTAGTATAGTTTAGTTCTGGGTTTAACAAAACTCAACTAGTAAGTGATTTTCATAAACATGGTTTGGAAAAAATCCAAGATGTCCTAATCGAAAAAGTGGATATAAATATTTGGGGATTTATTAACTTGGATGAATAAGGGGTTAATCACATACCTTAATGTCATATGGAAAGTATCAAGGATATGTGAAAAGGATTTTTGGAATATGGAAATTAAGTGAAAGTGATTTAAGAAAGTTACACCCTTTAAAATATTAACTCCACTAACATCTATTCTTTTTATAATTCTTGTACTAGAAATGTTTGTTGAGAGGAAGTGGAACCATTTTTAAATCTAAGAAACAAAATTTTTTTAAGTTTAGGGATGATCACCCCACCAATTTTCAAATTTTATTTTATGAGATTTTATGATTTTCACCTTTATTTTCCTTAAATTAATAATATTTGGCTAAAAACTTATAATATTGTGAATCTATAATTAAAATAAAAAATGGAATAAATAAGTGATATTTTATTATTTTATTCAACTTTATAATTAATAGAAAATGTATACATTTATTTTTATTAATTTTATATGTAAATTGTTAACATGATTTTGATTATAATTTTCATTACTTTGAATCAATTGTATACTAACTAGACAAAACCTAAACTAAAATTGTGTTTTCATGAGTTGCATATCTAAGTATGAAATATGAAAAGGGTGTGAAACACATATGGGTACTCTACATTAAGGTAATTTAATTATTAGTATCCAAACATTATATTTAGGAAAAAAAATAGTGATCATTATATGAGTCATCAGTTTAATAGAATTTAGTTACGGTAGGAGCCTAAGAAAAGCGATTTAAGAGTTGAACCGTATATGAGTCTTTACAGTAGTGGTTCTTTTTGTAAGAATGAATTGATGTAAGATTCATTACTTTTAAAATATTATTATATAATTAAAGAATAGTTTTATTGATTTTCGGTTTTCTCATTGTTTGAGTCATCAACACAAATGGGGATTTTCTTTGATGATTTTATAAAGAAATTCAGTGAGTAGTTAAATTCACAAAATAATTTGGGAATGACTTAGAATGTATTTTCATTCTTATGGTCTGTCCTAAAGCGTAAAATTATTCCAATTGTTCAATAAGTAAATCATAAATTTATCTGAGGAAATTGAATATAGTTTGAATGGATTATGAATATATAATATTCAAGAGATACACTACTGAGAAATTTGGACCCTTCAAACTGTACATGTGGAATCTATATGAGAATATGAGGGTCGGGAACTAAAACACATGAGGTTTATTAGTGCACCAAAATATCATAGAACTTGATAAATTGATAGGAATATCATTACATACACATGATAAGGATTGAGCATCCAAATTAAAAAGGACTCTGATTATTCCTATGCTTCTTTAAAAGGGGAATGTGAATCACAATAGTGGGGTGTATTGGTTTATCAATATTTAGTTGTGAATACTAGAGTTTAAGTTTTCATTCATTAATTTTTGTAATCCCAATCTAGTGATGGAACACTAGTCCCATAATGGTTGATCTAAGGAGACTTCCCCTCCCCTATCAATGAATTAAGGAATTTACTATTAATTAATTTATTATTTACTTTCTAGATATTTTTATTTCCTTAAATAGTATGAGGTTTTGATCTTCCTTTTCATTTTAATTCTTATTATCTTTTTCTTAGTTTACACACACATTTCACTGATACCTTTACCACAACCCATCTGATGGAGGGTAGTGGGAATTAATTCAATATTCACTAAATATATTTGATCACTATTCTATGAATGAATAGGGAATGTGATGAATATTTTATTTCTCTATTTAATCCTAAATTACTAGGTTAGGGTAATCAGTTTTCAGTTTAGTTGGTTAGAAAGAGAGGAGGAAAGTTTAATTAAATCTTGATTTTATAGGTATTGGGTAGATTATCCAAGGTTAAGAAACTATTTTAAATGTTAATTATAGAACCCTTTTAATTTTAATTCTCAAACACACACTATTATATCATACCAAAAAATGAATAACTCTTAGAAACTCCCTCATCTCTAGAGACAACCTAAATCCCGTTATTACAACATTTACACGAGTTCAAAAATTTATTGTTGTGTAGCCCACAACATCCTACGAATCAATGATCAATGCAACAAAGTCTCTATTTTTTACTATACTAAGGGTATTTCTAATCTACATTTCATCAAGAATCTTAAAACCGGTAGTGTTATATCGGTAAATATTGGCCACGTACACTACTATAATGGAAGATTATTTCCAAAAGGAATGAGTCAAACCTAACTGTTAGGGAATGATTATCACTCTCTCTAATATAGTCCTATTTATATATTCTTCAAAAAAAAATCTATTAGAATGTTTCCTTAACAGTTCAGTGTTGATAGAATCCTTTAGTCTTACATAATTCAATAATTTCACTAGATAAGTATTCCAACCCATTATAAATTATAAGAGTTTTCAATTTCTTTTTTGTCTAGTTTTAAACACTATTTTTTCATGTTTTAAACGTTTTAAAAGTATCATACTTATATTTTAGAATACAAATCTAAATTTTCTAGTGAAATAATTAGTAATTGTCACAAATTAATAACCTTCATCGTGGGAGTCAATCATATAAAAATCCCAAAAATATAAATGTACATATTCAAGGGGATCCCAAGGTTTGTATACCAACTTCTTCAAACTCATACATTTGGATTTTCAAAACACACAATCCTAAAAAAAGGGGATGCTTTATGGGTTATTTCAGTTAAGATGCCCTTTTTTACTTAGTTCATATAATCCCTTTTCAATTTTATTCCCATGTCATCTATTCCAAATAATGATTTTAGCAAACATAATAACATTTGTGTTATTTAATTGGTTAAAATGTATTTTAACATCTAAGACAAGCATCCCATTAATTAGAGTTCCTTTCATTACAATGAGTAAACCACTAGTAATCCTAATACTACCATAGTTAGATAAAAAGGTGTAACCCTTATAATAAATCACAACTAGGGATAGAAGGTTTCATTTCAATTTGGGTACTCACATAACCTCATTCATAATTTTCCTAGTCCCATCATGAATCTCTAGAGAAACAGAACCTATTCTCATCATATGAATACTATTAGTATTCCCTAAAAAAATATCACTGCACTCAACCTCACTTAAATCAAAGATGAATTCTCTCTTTGGACACATATATAAAGTAAATAAAAAATCAAGGACTAGATCTTTAAACATGACATTCATACACACATTAATCACATCTGTAGTATCAAAATCTAAATCCACTAATAATGAATGGTCATTGTTATATTCATAATTTTTGTTCTTATTATGATTATTTATTTCAATATGCCTATGTATTTTACACTAATAATATTTAATCTCCCTATTCTTAGAATTATAAAGGATTATTCTAGTTTGACTATTATATCACATTTCGACCTTTATGATGTAGTCGCTTGACTTTTTTCTTAAAAGGGAATCATTTATAATGTTCTTTAGATAGTGATATAGATTTTACCTTTTTAATTGTAAGAGTATCCCCACTATACCTCATTGAATTATTATCTGAGATATATGATTCATCTAATGAAGATAACATAATAATCACAAGTTCATAATCATTTATATTAACAATTACATTTGAAATATCTAAAAATATATTCTTAAAGTCATATAAGTGTGTCCTAAATGCAATTACAGGGTTCATTTTGAAATAATATAGTCTCATTTTTCTTTTTAATCATCCAACCAAATATTTGGTTATATACAAAGTTTGAGTTTTTGACCTTAATTAAATAGTATTAAACTCATAAACATCCTCCCAAAGCACATTTTCACCTAAAGATAACGTCATCAAACTATGGTATTTATGAAGGATATCAAAATATACCTTGATATTGTAACAATTGGTCCTTGTTGATAGCACAGACACCCCGCCATAATATGATTGTTAGGTCATGGCCCACTAGGTACCAATAGTTTCCCCATAGACATGTGGTCCCCACCCTAAAGCCCACCCATGTGCCTGAATGGCTCATCTGACTAATTACTTTCCCCACAGGCCAACACATATTCTTTTTAGTGTGCTTTGTACTCACTCAGACACACCCTTGGAAACTTCCCAGAATTTCACCCATCTTGATCACTACTATAGGCCAAGCACACTTAACTGTGGAGTTCTAATCAGGTCGGTTCCTGAAAAGAAAGATTCACCTTGTTGACATGATTCAAATCACTTAGTCATTTAACCCTTTATCATTATGGGGTGTTACATATATTGTTAATAGTGTATTTTTCATCATCAAACACAGTGGCGACTTCATTTTTTATACCACAGAGAGAATCAATAAGATCTTTGTGATCCAAAATCATAGTAATTTTAATTCATCATAGGTTAAAATCATTTTCCCCATCAAATTTATATATCGCAAACTTTGTAAAACACATCGTTATAAATCAAAGGGCTCCGATAAAAATTGTTATAGGATGAATTTTTATTGCAGTCCATATTCAATAGCCTAGGAATTACAAAATTTTAATGAGGGATACCATTTATATAAATAATCCATTTTTTATTATGAAAATATAAATAAAAGATGACATGTGAGATTAAAACGAGCATGCTTTAAGAAATAATATGGAAGGAAAAGATCACAAGATTTTAATGTGTTCGTCCACCCACTAATGCACATATGAGATTTAACAGTTCTAGAAATATCTATCATTGGCACTAAAAACATTTATTTTTTAATCACTTTTAAAAGATGATAACTTTTATCAGTACTAAAAAATAGCGATGATAATGGGGGCCCTTTATTAGCACAATTTTTTCACTAATAAAGGGGGTCCATTATAAGTGCTAGTTTAGTGCTTTTAAAGGGGACTTTATTAGATATTTTTTAGTATAGATAGTGGGGTGAATTTATCATTGGATTTTTTTTCAAATAAAGTGTCATTTTATCATTTCTATTCTAAGAACTAATAAAATCCAGGCTACATCCGTGTGGTATTGAAATTACATCACACTAGAGTAGAAAATATAAAATTTAAATTAAATTAAATTTACATAAAAATAAAACAGAAAAAACACTATACAATGATTATAAACATTTTAAAATTGTTTTTTACAATTATATCGGTATGTAAAATTTATCACAAACACCAAAAAACTCAAATACATTAATATTTTGTTGTCTTTGGACCCTAACCCCAACTCAAAAGAGTCTGACCATGCTACAAGTTGTAGAACCCCCCCCCCCCATTATCAAGAAAAAAATTGTAGGTGTATAATAAAAGATTTATTATTTTAGTAGTAAAATAAAGAAATAAATTAAACATAAATATGAAACAATACATTAATAAAATGTCACTTTTAAAAGTAAAACAAGCACCTTAAGTCATATCAGGCACACCATGTGTTGGATTAATGTGTGGTTGATTTATACAACTCCTAAATAATTTATGCATCATTTTCTAGAAGTATAAATATAGTACAAGTTTATTTACATTGTTTTAAGTATGTGACATGTGTTTTGAACTAAAATGTAAATTTAAAATTTAAAATATGAACATTGAGTCATACTGAGCAAACTATGTATTGGATTAAGGTGTGGTTAATTCTTACATATAAAAAATGATTTATAGATCGTTTTTCTAAAGTATCATGCTAATATGAGTTCATTTTATCAGTTTTAAGTATACAATGTGTGTTTTGAACTAAAATGTAAATTTTAAATAAATACCAACACTTTGAGTCATACCAGCCACACCATGTGTTGAAATGATGTGGGGATAATTTCTACACATCAAAAAATATTTATGGATCATTTTTCTAAAATATCATAAAATTATATTTGTGTTTTCTATATTTGTAGGGAGTGAAACATTTTCAAATAAAATTTTATTTTAAAATTGAAAACAAGCACATTGATTTATACCAGTAACACCATGTATCTTATTGATGTGTAGTTGATTCATACATGTCTAAAATGAGTTATAGATCATTTTCCTAATTTATTAAGACAATATGGTTAATTTTTCTTGTTTTTTATTGAATACTACATGTTTTTAACTAAAATTTAATTTTTAAACTGTAAAAATGCATTTCGAGTTCTATTGGTCACATTTTTCATCAGAATGAGGTACGTATGATTCCTTCATATCACAAATGACTTATTGATTTTTTTCTTAAAATTTTAAAAAAAATATATGAATGTGTTTGCATGATTTTGATCATTTAATGTGTCTTTTGAACAAAAATGTCAATTTTAGATAAAAAACAAAAAACATTGAGTTATAATATTCTCATCGTATATCATACTGACATGCAGTTCATTACTACACATGAAAAAATGACTTAAGGATGATTTTCATAAAGTAACAAGACAATAAAAGTGCATTTGTTTTAATATGTGATGCATGTTTTGAACAAAAATGTAAATTTAAAATAAACACATACACTTAAAGTCGTACTAGCCACATCATGTTTCATATTGATTTGTGTTTTATTCTTGCACATCAAATATGAATTAAGGATCATTTTACTAAATTATCAACATAATATGTGTTTTTTCTTGGTTTTTAGTGACTGAAACATTTTTTTAGTAAAATTTCATTTTTAAACTGAAAACATGCACATTGAGTTATACTAGTCACACTGTGTGTCTGAATGACTTTTGATTGATTCTTAAACATAACAAATGTCATAAGGATCATTTACTTAGGTTATTAATACCCTATGAGTGTGTTTTCTCACTTTTCAGTGAGTGACACATGTTTTTAACTAAAATGTAATTTTTAAACTAAAATCGCACATTTAGAGTCATACCGGTCACACCATATATCAGATGAGGTATGGATGATTTCTATACATAAATTGACTTATGTATAATTTTTCTAAATTATCAAAAAAATAAAAATGTGTTTACTCAATTTTAAGTATTTTGCGCATCTTTTTAGCAAAAATTTCATTATTGTGTAAAAACACACAATTTGAGTCATATCAATCAAACTGTGTGTTGGATTGACATGTTTTTTATTCATGTATTTAAAAAAATAATTAAGAATTTTTTTCAAAATATATCAAAACAATATGAGTGTTTTTTCTGTATTTTCAGTGAGTGGCACAAGTTTTTAACAAAAATGTCCTTTTTTAATGAAAAAAAAGGTATTCATATTGATCACATCATGTGTCAGATTCATGTGGGTATTATTCTTACATATTAATAATGACTTGTGGATAATTTTCATAAATTAATAAGATATTTTGAGAATGTTTTCTCTATTTTCAGTGAGTGATGCATGTTGTTAACAAAAATTTCATTTTTAAACTGAAATCACATATTTCAAGTAATACTAGTCACACCAAGTATCAGATGGAGGCACAATTGATTATTTCATGTTATAAATGACTTATGGTTTATTTTTCTAAAGTATCTAAATAATATAAATGTTTTTCTAATTTTTGAGTTTTTCACATGTTTTTTGAACTAAAATTTCAATTTTAAATTATACCAAAAGCATTAATCCACACAAGACACCATGTGTCGGACTGATGTGCAGCTAATTCATAAATATAAAAAATAACTTATGGATTATTTTCTTAAATTATCTAGATAAAATAAGATAATTTGATTATTTTTTAGTATGTGATGCATTTTTTGAACTAAAGTATCAATTTTAAATAAAAATAGGTACTTTTAGTAATACTTGCCTCACTATGTTTCTGATTGACATACAGTTGATTCTTACACATAAAAAATTAAATAAGGATCACTATTATAAAGTATCAAGATAACACAAGCCTTAGTTATCAGTTTTCAGTGAGTGAAACACGTTTTTAAATAAATTTTTATTTTTAAACTAAAATCATGGAATTTGAGACTTACTAGTCACACTGTGTATTGGATTGACATGTAGTTAATTACTACAGTTTAAAAATTACTTATGGGTTGTTTTATAAAGTATAAATGTAATATTAGTGTGTTTTATCCTTTTTTAATGATTGAGAAATATTTCTAACAAAAATTTCATTTTTAAACTAAAAACACACATTTCAACCCATGTTGGTCACATCGTGTATCAAATTGAGGTACGGTTGATTCTTACACGTAAAAAATGATATATGGAATTTTTCACAAATTATAAAAACAATATGAATATTCTTGATTGGTTTTGAGTATGTCATGCATATTTTGAGCTAAAATATCAATTTTAAACAAAAAAAAACACTTTGAGTCATATCAGTCATGTCGTGTGTTATATTGATGTGTGGATGATTCATACATATCAAAGATGAATTAAGGATCATTTTACTAAATTATCAAGTAAATACTAACACATTTTATTGGTTTTGAGTATGTGACATGTGTTTTGGTCTAAAATGTCAATTTTAAATACAAACATTCACTTTGAGTTTTATTAGCCACACCCTATGACAGATTGATATGCAGTTGGTTCTTACAGATAAAAAAGTGATATATGGATCATTTTCCTAAAGTATAAAGTAAATATAGGAATGTTTTCTTTTTTTTCAATGAGTGACACATATTTTTAACTAAAATAAGAATTTAAACTAAAAACACACACTTTAAGTCAGTTTTTAAACTAAAAACATGCACTATGGAAAATAATCAGATCAAATAAATAATAAATATATTTATAAAAAGAATAAGTTGTATTTGAGTGCATCATCATTATTGAATAATTCATTAAGAATTTATTTTTCTTAGAGCATTTTGTGCTCTTTATAGAGCACAAAATGGTGGAAGAAAAATCAATTCTTGATAAATTAATTTCTTAATGATCTCTTTGAAATTTAACTAAATATGTATTTGATTAAAATAGTAAGGAAATAGACTAAAAAAGTAGATAAAATGATGAAATTTACCTAAATAAGAAGTTGAAATTCACCTCTTTATGATGCCTTCATACATTTAGAAACCATGTGTTCTTACCATTAATTTATAAATAAATATATTTCCACTTTTGAATATTTTGATGGTCAAAATTTATGGTAGTACTAAAAAAATAATCAAATTATTAATAAATATTTTAAATTATATTTTAATTATAATTAGAAATAAAACTTTATATATTAAATTTTTTTTATGGAATATGATATGTTTCATAAATTTTCAAATGTAATAATGATAATATTTTCCATTAGTTTGTTTTGGGCATTGAATGAACATTGACAAAAAAACTAATTTGTTTTGATATATGTTTTGACCGTGAAATATTATTATATATACCCTAATACTTATCTAGTTATATAATTTGATAGGATTATTTTTCTTAGGTATTGTCCTCATACCATGACTTTGATGATATTTAAACACTGATTTATCATAATAAAATTTTCATTAATACATAATATAAAATGTATAACTTGAATTTTATTTATAAAATGATTAATTTAGTGCATCAAAATTTGATAAATTCCATTATGTGTGGTTGATTCATTGATTATTCATGAATTGAATAAGATAAATAAATCTTTAGAGGATCTAAATTGATTGAAATGAGAAACCAATTCACCCTAAAATCAAAAATAAATAATCAAAAAAAGAAATGGAAAAATATTTAATATGATTACTTTGTTTATTTTTACCCACTATATCATGTGTATTAATAAGTTTTTTTATTCTGTAAGTTCCTTTTCAAACATTGTTACTAGTTTTTTCACTATTTTTGAATATGCATCTTGCTACAAGGATATTTATTATGTAGAAGTAATTTGAGGACTAATGAGTCCAAATTTATGTTCACATAGTTTCCCCTGTAAATATTTCTTATATATAAACCTTTAAAAAATATGAATAATATTTAACTATAATTAACATAGTAGATCTTTTATTAGATAACGAGACTATGAAAACACACCTCATATATATATTTACAATTACAACTCATATCCATCCATGATTGAGGATTTCATCTACATTCTCAAGACCAAGAAAACTGGAAATGGTTTGCGTAAATTTGTTCTTAAAAATCAATAAGGGTTGTTTCACTATCTGTGAACATTATATCTACAAGAAATTGTAATAATAGTAAATTCAGGATCTGAACTGATGGGGTAAAGATACTATTTAAATGAATTTTCAATCGATCGATGGATCCTTTTGTTAAGACCAAACTGATAGGGAAGATTATCATATGCAGGTATTTTATTTTGTTTTCAAGGAAATATCAAAGATGGATAAATCACCTCACTTTATTTTTGGTAAAAATCAAACTGACCATCATATTTAAAAAATAAAAATCACAATGCTTAAAAATGTCCATCTGATTGGGAAGATGTTTTTTGTTGGATTGGGTCATCGGACTCACCTTGGATCTAGAATTATGTTATGATCATAATAAGAAAGATAATGAGATTTATCATGGATCCAATTGTAATCTGACGATTCTTTTCTATTCTCAATTTCAAGAAAAACATATTTAAGTTGTAAAACTTGTGATGCTAGATTGATAAAATAAAGGGAGAGAAGAAGTGTTAGCAATCTATTAAGTATATTATTAAGAGAAAATATGTGTTTTCAATAGTATTATATCCAAATGTATTAAGGTGGTTGAAAATAATAATTTTTCTAGAAGTAGGGGAAGTTAAAATACTTTCTATTATATGTCATATGATTATAAAGCTAGTGTAATAAAATTCAGGAAGGATGTCAATCTTACAAGAAAAAGAAATTCATATAAGGAAGTTTTTAAAGTAAAATGTTTCCTATATCAAGTCATAATATTCATATTTCTTTGATATTTGGGAAGTTTTTCATGATTTTAATGATAGAAACAAAAGTTGATGGTTTTCAGTCAGACCAAAAGGCAAAACATTTAAATCTTCAAAGAATGAAATTGATGAGTATTGTAATGAGAAAAGATAAATAAGTTGAGAGATGAAAGATATTTGGTATTAAATTCAGAAAATAAGAAGTATAAGTAGTTTAATAAGTTTGAAAGAATCCGTTATCTCCATTTTAATGAAGAAATCATAATGAGAGTTGGTTCTGATAATGTTAATGAAATACATATGTTTTCCCTTTTATATTTGGTGCAGATCAACATAATGAAGAAATTTTTGTTTAACATATGCTTTTATCTTAATGAGTAAATATGAATGGGAAGATAATTTTTTGGTGTTTTGGAGAAATGTAATAAAATATAGTCAGTTCTAATTTTTTTGCAAGTGGGTTAAGAAAATCAGAGATACCAAATTCCTTTATCATAATGAAGAAATCATATTCGGTAATTAGAATCAGAATTGGAATCGGATAGAATATTTGTTGTAAATTCTGAATCATTGAATAATTCAAATATATAATGGAAAATCAAGTAGTTTTGTACATTTAAAATTGTGTTGAAGAAGTCAAAGAGATATTTTAGATTTAAGGAATGTTAAGGGTTTTAGAAATTTAGTAAAGAATAAAAATCTTTTTATAAACCCTCTTAAAACATTTTGGCGTGTATATAAAAGGAGTAGGATACATTGTGTATTCTAACACTTGTATTATTCATGAAATAAAATAGATAATATCCTCAATTTAAGCAAGAAGAAGTTTCCTATTTTTGTTTTCTTGAAGAGGATTTATAGACAGAAGGAAGAAAGAAGAAGAGAAAATATTGTAATTTGAGATTCCATAATCAAACTGAGCAATTGGACTGAGATTTTCTAACTGAGGAAGAAGAAGTTTAGGATTGTTTCATTGGTATTCTGATAGAGTATTAATTTCATATTAAACAATCAGACTTGGAAATCAGATTGGTAAATTGTATTGAGTGTCATTACGAAGTCCAGAAAGTTCTTACCTTATCTTGGGTAAGAAAGTGAATAATTGTTTGAAAAGTTTATATTTTAGTGAATGTTTATATAGAAGCATAAAAATTGTATTACATCATTTTGTTATATTTGTACCACATGAACTATTGTATTGAGAATAGTTTTACACGAGTGTAAGGGGATATCCTACACATTTTATTTGAAACAAATGTATTTTTATCTAGTGGATTGTGTGGTATTGGATTATTTATAAACCATACCAAGGACCGGTTAATATTTTTGATTAGTGATCCTTGTAAATTCTTGTGTTCCTAGGGTTATGTGTTTGATTTGTTTTCAGAGAAAAGAAATATTTAATAGGAGGATAATGATGTTCTTAAATTAATAAAACTTAAAATAAAAATATATCACTGATTCACCCCTCCCCCTCTCAGGGATACTTGAGTCCTTCTTGGTTAATCTCAATTTTTATTAGAGGGAAGGGCCCGTTTGTTTACTCTTCGCAAAATTTTTGAAGAGAATTTTTGATGGAGAATATAAATTGTGTGAATACTAAGGGGATTTAGATCTTCGATGAAAAGAACTATCATATCTAGAAATATGGAAGTTTCAATTATCTTATATCTCTTGTGTATGATGTTATTGAAGCTAAAATAGATGGATTTAATACTATTGATGATAAGGTTCCTCTAACACCTGTCAATAAGAAGAATCTTGATAATGATGGAAGAGCTAAAAATACTTTAATCTCGGCACTTTCTGAATGTTATTTTTTTTAAGATTGAAAGGTATTTCCACTACCAACGGTATCTGGGATAATTTGAAAAACATTTATGAAGGTAATACAAAAGTAAACAAAGAAAAATTCAAAATCTATATATTGGAGTATGAATATCTTAGGATGGGTGAATACAAATATGTTGGTGACTTATTTACCAAAGTGAATGAAATAGTCATCACTATCAGATAACTTGGTAAAAATTGTAAGATTCTACAGTTATTGAAAAGATATTTAGAATAATTCCTAAAAAGTTTGATGCCAAAGTTTTTTCAGTGGAAGATAAAGATCTTGAAACTCTATATCTGGATAATCTTCTTCATACTCTCATTACTTATGAAATGAGAAGGGAAAACCAAAGCTGATGGATAAATGTCTTTCAAATCTCCCAATAAAGAAAAGTATAATAAGGTTATTGAGAAAGATGAAGTTTCTAATTCTAATTCTGAAAATGAGGTATGTAAAAACCTTGATGAATTGTTATCCTTGTTTTATAAAAATGTAAGAATATGTACTTATAAATATAAAGGGAAACTCCCCTTGATGTGTTTTGATTGTGGAGTCATTGAGCTCTTTTTGTATAATTTACCTCAAATAAAGAAAGAAGGGGATAGTGATTAAGAAGAAAGAAGATCAAGAAGGACATGTAAGAATCAGGGTGATAAGGATAAATATTTTCCCAAAGGTAAAGATAAAAATTTCTTCAAATCTAAAAGAAGAAGTTTTTTGTCTAAATATGAAGAGGAAGAAGATGATATTGAAGTTGAATCCAAAAAATATTTTGAAAAATTTGGAGAGAATAATTTTATTTCAATAGTTAATAATGAATAATTTGGAATTAGTATTTCTAAAGAAGAAGTAAAAACCCAATTAGATTTTAATTATAAATAATAATTTAAAAAATGTATGAGAAAGATTATAAGGCTTGAAAAAAATCATAAAGATGAAAGATAAAAATTCTTCATCAAACATTTAATACGTTTTTTTAAATCATAAATTCAATATGTTGGAAGATATTGGTGATTTGAAGAAATATATTGAGAAAGAAAATAATCGTAATAAACGTCTTGAAGTAAAGCTGAAGGAAAAAATTATAAGAGTTTTAAATTTTCAACAAAAACTTAATAAAGATGAACATATGGATATAGGTTTCAAAAAATATGTCTATGAAGTTGGGGAAAGTTCTCGTAAGGAGGAACCTAATAATTATCAACAAAAGTTACATTTAAATTTGGATAAGAAATCTATAATGGTTTATAAGAAGAAGAAATCTGGGAAAGTTATTTACATGGACAAGATTAAAAAATTGGAGAATTCAGAAGTTTCTAAAAACTATGATTAAATAAAATTCTAAACATTCAGTGTCCAGAAAAGTTTTTATTACTTTTGGTTCTAGTAAGGCTGAAAATAAAAGCGAGCTTAAAAATTATATTCCAATTAAAAATAAAAAGTTTGATGGTCAACAAAGTTCTGTTAAGAAGGTTGTTGTGAAACATACTCACAACATTGTTCAATATAAACGTTTCATAGGAAAATACTCCTTATATTGATACTTCTAGTATTGTGGTGTATTTTTACATAAACAAGTATGAATTGGTTCAACCAACAAAATTAATTTTATTCCAAAGGTTATGAAAGGTAAGGTTTTATGGGGATTCAATCCTCTCAAAAGAAGAAGTCTGAGAAGGAAGTTTGGAAGACACCTGAGAAGGTTTGTGAGAAATATGGGAATAGGTTAAAACCCATTGAAACTATTTGTAAAATATGTAAAAAACTTAGACATCTTGATAAGGTTTGTCATGTTTTTTATAGACACAACAAAAGTTTCTTATAAATTCTCATAAGTTAGAGGTAAAGAAAGAAAAGGGAAAAGAAAAATCTCTTTTTGTTGAAACTTCTTTGAATGATATAAAAGGAGAATGACCTTGGATTCTTGATAGTTGGTGTTCTTATCATATGACAGGAGAATTAAATTTGTTGAATAATTTGAAATACTTCAATGAAATAATGGTGACATTTGGAAATGATGAATCTATGAGAATAAAAGGTGTTGGATCATCCATAATTGGGAAAGAAAATAATAAATAAAATAAATATTTATATGTTGATGGGTTCAAACACAACCTGCAAAGTGTTTCACAACTTTGTAATGAGGGTAAAAAGGTTATATTTAGAAAATATGGGTTTTTTTGAAAATTGAAGAAGGAAATATAATTATAAGAGGCAAACCTTCAAAATAAACTTATTCCGGGTTTGTGAAATACAAAACTCTTATTACTTGGGTATGGTGGAAGAAAATTAGTTATGGCATAAAAGGTAGGGAAATATGTATCAAAGAAACATTATAAATATATCAAAGTGAGATAGTGTTTGAGATATTCCTAATATATCAAGAATAAGATATTGTTGATGCGCTATTTTTCAAAAATAAAAAAATAATAACTCAGTGTGTAAGAAAGTTGAGATTTTTTCAAAATAACCCCTTGAACTTATTCATTCTGATATCTATAGGATAATGAGAAAAGAATCAACTAATGGAGATGAGTAATTCATCACTTTAATTGATGACTTTACTCACATTAATTGTGTTATGTATATGAAACATAATTCATATTCTCTAAAAATGTTTAAAAGTTTCAGGGGGAAAGTTCAAAAATAATGTGAGTATTTAGTAAAGAAATTGAGAACTGATAATGGTGGTGAATACAAAAATAAATAATTTTAAATTTATCTTAAGAATCATGTAATTCTTCATGAGTTTAGGTCACCATATAATCCTAAAAAAATGGGGTTACTAAAAGGAAGAATATAATTTTTGTGGAAATTTGGAGAACTATGTTACTTCAATATGGTCATTCTCATTACTTTAGGAGGCAATCCATGAGCACTATTGTGTATATCCAAAAGCAATGTTTCTATAGGATAAGTTCAGATGTAAATTTATATGACATTTTTTATGGAAAAACTCTAAATTTGAAACACTTACCTATTTTTGGGAGTTCATGCATCATAAAGAATAAAGGTGGAAACCTTAGAATTTTTTAGCAGAGAGATAAAGTTGGAATGTTTTTTGGTTATACTCCAAAATGAAGAGGATACAAATTTTTCAACAAAGTGATATGGAGAAATATTTATTCCTAGGATGAAAAAGTTATTGAAAATGTTGAGGAAGAAAAACATACTTATACTGATAAGAAGGTTGACTGGGATAAGGAATTTTTGTTAACAATTCTAATAAGTATGCCTACAGTGGTAATCCTACTCAAGAAGAAGAATCAGGCTCATTTATTTTAAGAGATGAGTATAAAACTAAAATAACTCATCCTAGGATGAGGAAACTAGTATAGGATCATAACATTATTTGTGATCAATATTATAAGGTTCAAATAAGAATAAATTCAAAAATTGTAACACATACTACTTTGTATTCAAAAGTCAATATAAAAGATATGACTGAGGTTTTTAAGCATCCATAATGGTTTTAGGCTACGAATGAATATATTGAACTGATAAAAAATAATGATACATGGGAATTCATTACCAAGCCTGATAACAACAAATTTATTGGTACAAAGTTGGTTTTACATAATAAGATGAATTAATAAGGTGAAGTGATAAGGAACAAAGAAATATTAGTATGTAAAGGTTACTCAAAAATTGAATTTGTTGACTTTTATGAGACTTTTTATTCAGTGTCGAGGTTAGAAACAATCATAAAATTTATTTATTTATTTTTACAACGAAGTTTTAAAATTTTTCAAATGGATGTAAAGTCTACATTTCTAAATAGGGATCTTGATGAGGAAGTTTACATTGAACAGCCATGTGGATTTATTATTGGGAAAGATGAAAGATCTGTGTGTAAGCTAAATAAATACTTGGATGGGATAAAACAATATCTGTAATCATGGTATTCCATATTGGATACATGCTTTAATAAGATGAATTTTAATAAAGGAAGATTTGATAGTAATATTTACATCAAGGAAAGTTAGGAGTTTAACCTTGTTGTAATTTTTTATGTTGATGACATTATCTATGATAATAATGATGAAAGATCTTGTGAAATATTTTATGAATATATGAAAAAGTTATTTGAGATGTTCATGCTGAAAGAAATGAAATAATTTCATTGTTTACAAATTTTAAAAAAGAAGAAACGCAATTTTCATTCACAAGAAAAGTGTGCTAAAGAACTTCTTAAGAAGTTTGACATTAAAAATTTAAAACTAGTTTCTACACCAAATTTGGTGGGAACCAAGTTGTATAAATATTGATAAAGAAATGAAGTTGATAAAAAAGAGTTTTGGAAACTGATTAGATGTTTTTTATATTTTACTTCCCCAAGACCCAAAATTGTTTATGTTCTTACCTTATGTGAAAGATTTCAAATTTCTCCTAAATAATCACATTTACTTACTAGAAAAATAATTTTAATATTATCAAAAGAACAAAAAATTTATGAATCAGGTATGATAGATTCGAAACTATTGACTTGTTTGAGTATTCAGATGTTTATTGGGTAGGAAATGTTGATAATAGAATATCAACATATAGTGGAGTTTTCTTTCAGGGGAAAATTTGTGTTAGTTGGCATAAAAAGAAACAAAATTTTGTAACTCTTATCACAGCTTGAGAAGATTTTGTTTCTGGAACTCAAGCTTCTACTCAGCTTATGTGGATGAAAACTCAATTGGAAGACTTACTTGTTAAAGTAAATTTACCCTTTCTCTTGGGATGTGATAATCAAGGTGCAATCAACCTTATAAAGAATCTGGTATAACATTATCATTCAAAACATATTGAAATAAAGTGACAATTCATCAAAGATCATGTGGAGAATAATTAATTTAAGTGGAATTATGTTCCTATATTGGAACAAGTTGGTGAAATATTTACAAAACCTTTACCAAAAGAACCATTATATAAATTGAAGTTGTACATGGGCATCCAACATCTTACTCATCAAGGTTATGGTATGTGTTTTTGTTCACTATCTCATCTTATCTTTGGATAGTACTATCATGGGGGAGAATTGTTTCATAAATCTATCCATTTTATATGTGAAACCCCTTTTAAAAAAGCATTTATAAAGGGGGGTTGTGGGTAAGTTGTGATCTTAGCATGTATGTGGGTGAACGATTCTAACTGTTTATTGGAGTGGTTGAAAGAAAAGAAAAATTATGTTAATAGGAATATTGAAGAAGTCTAAAATAAAGGTTTTATTACTGTAATAGTTAAGGAAGGGAATAAATATGTGAAGAAAATCTATAGATGCTCATGTTTTTTCATGATTCACTACTTTTGGACAGCATGGTTTTTTTTCAGTAATTCTTGTTTCCTACAATGAGTTAGCTCACATAGGCTTATAATTATTGATATGTAATCCATATATTGAGGTTACAAAGTTCAATAATTTATTAATCTTAGTTGATGGTAAAATCCAAAGGGCGGTATTGTTAAGACCAAGATGACAAGGAAGATTATCATATTCATTTATTGTCTTTTGTTGTCAAGGAAATATCAAATAAGGAGAAATAACCTCACTTTTTTTGAAAATATTACTAACCATAATATATAAAAAATAGGACTCACAATTAATAATAAATTCCATAGGATTGGGAAGATTTTTTCTGGTGGAAATGATCATCAGAATCACCTTGGGTCTGGAATGAAGTTCTGGTCATAATAAGAAATAGAATCAGATTTAGCATGGATCCAATAAAAATCTGATGATTCTTTGATATTTTTTATTCCACGCAAATCATAAGTAAGTTGTAAAACTTTTGATTCTAGATTGATAAAAGAAATGGGGAAGAAGTGTTGAAAATTGTATTAAGCATCTGATTGGGAGAAAAGATGTGCTTCCAATAGTATTTAGGCTAATCATATTTAGGGGGTTGGAAAGAAAGATGTTAATGGAATATGGGGAAGTTAAAATACTTTCTATTATAGTTCATATAATGATAAAGCTGATATTCAATGCAATAAATGTCATGAAGGAAGTAATTCTTGTTAGAAAAATTTTTTGAAAGAAGGAAATTGGTGAAGTAAAATATTTTCAATCTAATATCATTGAATTTAGATTTGTTTGAAGGCTAGGAATGTTTTCTTGATCATAATGAGAGAAACTGAAGGTTATAGATTTCATTCATACCAAAATCCAAAATAATTAAATCTTTAAAGAATTAAATTAATGAGTATCGTAATCAAAAATAATAAATAATTTGAGTGATGAGAGATATTTGGTATCGTATTTAAGAAAGAATAAGCAGAAGTAGTTGAATAGTTTTCAAAGAATATTTTCTCTTCATACTGATGAATAAATCACAATAATATTTGTTTTTTGTAAATTTAATGATAATACATATATTTTCCTTCTTACATTTGGCGTAGAGAAACGTAATAGAGAAACTATTGTTGAACATATGATTCCATAATAATGAATAAATTTTAATGGTCAGATATTCTTTCAGGTGTTGTAGAAAAAAATCCAAAAATATCTTCAGTTTTGATTTGTTTTCAAGTGGGTAAAGAAATTCAGAGTGACTGAATGACTTTATTATAATGAAGAAAATATATTTAGAAATCGGAGTCGGAAATGGAATCAAACTGGATATTTTTTAGAAAGTATGAAGCATTAAAGAAGTCAAAGACATATCATAAATCAATAAGTTTTGAAGATTCTAAAAGGTGTTGAAGATGTCAAATAGAGATCTGATATTTAAGAAAGAATAATTTTCCTAGTTTTTTTTTTCTTAAAGAGGTTTTTTGGACAAAAGAAATAGAGAAGATGCAAGATCATAATCATAGTTTTTGAAATCAAACCGAGTAATCGGACTGGGATTTTTAGACTGATGAAGAAGAAGTTGAAGATTGTTTCAACGGTATTAAGACAGATTATTATTTCTATATTGATCAATAGGACTTGTGAATCTAACTGGGAAATAGTATTGAGTTTTATTATGAAGTATAGGAAGTTCTTACCAACTCCTGGGTAATAGAGTAAATAATTGTTTTGAAATTTTATATTTTTTTGAAATTTGATCAGGAAGCACAAAAAAATTATTACATCATTTCATGTTATTTAAAGCACATGTACGATTGTATTGAACATAGTGATACATAAGGGCAAGGGAATATCTTACTCATTGTATTACACACAAAAGGATTTTTTTTCTAGTGGATTGTTTCATATTAGATTATTTCTAAACCATACAAAGGACTAGATAATCTTGTTGAGTAGTGAACCTTGTAAATTATTATATTCCTATGGTTTTGTGTTTGATTTTTTTTAAGTATAGAAATAAATATTTAACATGAGAGAAATTTTTTTTCAAAAGTAAGTAAACTTAAACCAAAAAATATCACTAATTAATCCCCTCTCCCCACTCAGTGATACCAGAATCCTGGCTGGGTAATCTCACCTTTAGATTGTTTTGATTCTACCATACATTTCTCTATAATTTTATACATATAAAATTGAATTCCTAAATTCAATAATTTTATCATTAATTGTTAAATGTTTTTTATAATAATAAAATTAGAAAGGAATACCTATTTATCAACATGTATTTTTAAAAGATAAAACGGACATGCTATGAATGTTGGAATAGCTAGTTTGACTGTGTGAACTTCAAAATCATTAAGGGGAATAGGTAGATCAGTGCTTAGATCATGATCTATCTGAATCTATACTATCACATGACCTTTTGGGAGTTTTTTTTATAATTTCTCCTTTTTTATTGTATAGTATACCCATTTATTAAGATGATTAGTGGGTTATAATAGATATAAATCACAATCAATTTATCCCAATAGAATATTAGTATAGGAAAGGTATCAGTATATACCTGATTTTTATTTCATAGAAACTATTATGAAAAAAATAAATTACCATTTTTAAGGAATACATTTGGGGGGAATTTTTTGCCTCAAAGATGGGGGGTGGATCTTCATGTAGTGGTTATTGTTGGGTTATTTATTCTCCTTGATTTATTCTTATAACATTCTTTAAGAACTCATATTACCATCTAAGTTTTTCTTATAGAGCATTTATTCATGTCTACATCTCCTATAATTTTTTATATTTATCTCCTTGTGTATTTCTTATATCAAAATATGTTCATGGAGACACACCAAAACCCACACCTCTAACACAGCCAAAAAAATTCCCTCGTCAGGGCCACTGAAAGTAGTAGTTCATTGGGTATACCTGATAATGATTCATCTATCTAAACTAGATAAGAAATATTGGAAAATAAGTAGTCATTGTTATGTAATACCAATTTAAAGAAGAAAAATGTTTTGTTATTTCATATTTACACATAATTCTCATAATTTTTGTGTAATTTCATCTACTAGTATTGCATATTTATTTACATGATCCTCTTATATCACAAGATGTGGTATGGAAGTGGATTTTTATTTTAATTCATCAATCTAAATATAAAAAAATGAATATAATTATGTTTTTGTTTTATGCCAAATAAAATTATTACTATAAATTTAAAATATACACCATTTTTTCATGTAAAATATACCACATCCTTGATTTTTGGTAGGGGTACATTGATTTTGATGCATTCTAATTATTTCCAGTACTGAATTTCTATTTCCTAAATTAATTATTCTTAATCAAAGTGATTAAAACACATATTTTAATTTAATTTATTAACATTCACAATATACCTGAAATAATGACACCGTATGGAGGCCAATAAACACATTCCCAATTTATTGGTTTATCATGTGTGCATATATCTATGGTGTTTTAGGTTTACTTTAACTTGGGTATCTATTAGATTCTACTTAATAAGAATTGTTCAAAATCCTCTATGAACCTTTCTAATGACCACTATTAAAAATTTAATTTTCCAGTCATCTAATATAAATGTACTGTGAAAGGGGTAATGATAAGTGAATCAACATTTAATTATATTATTATTTTAGTAAAATAAGGAATTTATATCATAATTCTACCCTAATATCTTCCCAAATTAGTGCCTTAATCATGGGAGCAATAATGTTCCACATATCTACATAAATCGGCACATTCATTTGAGTAGTAAACCCAATGTAAATAATAAAAATGGTTATGTTGGGGTAAATAATCTTATTGTGTGCAATATATGAAACCTTGAATTTTATGCCTCTATTTTTTACCTTAATAATTTTTTATAACACTATCATGCTACAAAATTCCTATTTTTTATGGGAAATAGTTTTTTACCATCTAACATTTCTTCAATTTCAATATCATCATATATTGTTCCGAATTATTTTTAGCATAAACATGTAGAGAAACATGTTGTTCTTTTGTATTTGGAGCATCAACATGTTGAGAAACCTATTATTCCATAGGATTGGGAACATCAAAATGCATAGAATTCATTATCTATAGAATTTATTGAACAATTATTTTAAATTACCTAAATTCATAAGTGAACAACTAATACTATGAGGTAGGGAAATGTGTATTATAAAAAATTGATTATTTAACTGTATTTTTTTATTTTAAGTTTTAAGGGATTTGACCCCTCTGTTGAGTATCTAAATCCCCTCATTTTGGTATCCTCTATCATATAAGAACCTATCTATATTAGTACCACCATGAAATGATTATGATGCCCAAATGAAAGGGTCATACTAAGATGAATTGATATCTAACCCTGCATAGGTTTTAGTCGATAACAGGATAATTTAAAACTTTCTGTTTACAGAATATATGACATAAAATACTTATACTTCCTATAATTACATTATGAATGGTTCATCCATATATCCTTCCTTACTAAAATCCAATTTCATCTATCCAATTTTATCAATTTTAACTATACTCATGTTATCAACCCACTAGCATTAAAAAATGACACCTGGAATGTTGTATAATCCAACTCCCATATTTGTTTGATGATATTAAATTATGATGTATTCATATAAATTATATTTCATTCCATGGAACCAAATACATGTACCGATTCAACCATAACTATAATGTCGTTATTTTTAATGGTATGGAATTCATCATGGTCATTTATATAGAATGTATAACTATTAATTACATAATCATTATAAGATAATACTGCACTTTTGGTTCTCTGGCTAGCCATTGAAGTCAATCTGAAATTGAATTTGTATTTTCAATTTACAAATTAAAACTATAGCTTTGAAACCATCCTATAAACATTTTATTATTCATATTTGATATCCATATTTCAGCCCAGGATGGATTCAAATTCCAAAGAATTGATTTATGATTTCAACATATGGTGAAACCTTTAAACAGATATGTAAAATGTAAAGGTGATCCTCATTCAACTCTAGAATGTTAATTGAAAAAAAAACATATATTTTAGTAATTCCTTCACCAACAAGTCTTCCTCTATGATGAGATTTTGAAAGACCAATGCTTTCCACATCAGATAAGTAGTCATTACAGAATTCAATGACTTCCCAAAAATATATATCTCTATAATAAAACCATCTTACCATATAAAATTTTTGACCTACCCTTTCAAAACCCTCATATATCATTCAATGGGGTGGATCCTTCTATATTGTATAATTCGACATAGTCGGATCTCTCTAACCAAGTGAACCATAATATCAAAGAATGATGTTGGGAAGAACATATCTAATTAATATAATATGATAGTAATTTACTTTTCTATAATTGTAAATTTCACTAGGTCTATAACTTTACTACATATTTCTTTGAAAAATAATCTAATCTTGGTTAATGTATGATATATATTTTTAGGCAAAATTCCACATAAATCTATAGGAATTATATCTTGAATCAAAACATGAAAGTCATGTGATTTCAATATATTTAACTTTTAATTGTTCATTGACATGATATTCTTGATATTTAGTGAATGAGCCTATGGAACCTTTACATCACTCAAGAATTTTCAAAACTGATATCTCTCTTGCATGGAATGATTGTAAGTAGTGGAAGGAAGAAACGTTCGCATTTCACCCCTCATTGGTGATAACTATTCTTGTATCCCCATGTAAATAATGTACAACCTAGACTTAATGTAATCCTTTGTTTTTTTATGTGCATTTAATTACATGCCAATGACACTATGACATACATTATTTCTCACATGCGTGACATTAAAAAAATATCTGACATAAAAAAATTCTAGTATGATAATTCAAAAAAATATATACCTCTTTTTCCAAACAATTTTCATAAGGTTATTCAAAAAATGATTACAAAAAGTTGTGTTAATATCCTTTAATTTCCAAAATAGTTGATCACATGTTAGTGGAGACATTGTTTTACCTTATTCTGAATTTCCATTGAATGATGTTGTCCAATATCAGTATATATTTCATTGGGGTAAAAATATACGATGTCCTAGAAACATGGTTTTCAAGGAATGTTTCAACCTTACTTATTGTGTACCTTATTCAAAAATGGGTCACCCTTGAGTTACATTGACAATATATCCTAACAAATTTCAATAAGAAAGAATGTAATTTATCATCTCATACAACATGGCCCTCGATTATAATTTTTTTTTGTAAGCATCATACAACATAACACTTGAATCCCACATTAATTTAAAATCTTTGATCAGTGGATCAAAATATAAACCAATATCATTACATATTTTGTTTTGGTCCTAATATAATAAAATAAAACATAATTTATTTTCACTTCATTCGTAACCATGGTGGCAATTTATAATTTCCCAGCATAAATGGCCATGTACTTTGAGTGATACATTGTTAACCAAAAGGATTCATTCCATCTATAGAAAGTACAAGGTGATGGTTTCTTAACTCATATAAAAATTTAGGATACTCATAATCAATTTTATTTTATTAAGGAGAGTCTATAGGGTTATGAATCTTCCTATCTTGATATCTTGTATTTGTGTGTCCTGTCAATTTCCATACAGTCTCTTCACTTCAATGTACTTACGTAAACTGTGTAATGATTGTAAATTACCATAGAACTTTTATTAGACTTCATTAATATTTCTTGTATCAAGACTCATCGCACTTCATTCATTTTTTTAATTGAATAATGATCATATGAAATAGTATACAGTCATTTGGAAATGCATTTATTCCTTCATAGATCATACCCATTCAACATAGTATTCATGTATCATCATATGTTCGATAATGAATCTCACTATATTTTAGTAGAATATCATTAAAATATCAAATAGTTTAGTAAATATTATAACACACTATAAATTGATAGATTTTACATTATATAGATTCAATATGGCTAAAAATATTGTATATTTAGTATAACTAACATGTAATGGAGTCTTTTCACAACTCCTTAAATTTTGAGAAAGCTTTGGACTATCACAAAGTTAATCTTTAGCAGTCATTTTCATTTACTCAATAATATATTTATCATCACCTACACCTTTAATAATATCCTTAATATAGTCTTAATTATTATTCACACTTATAATCATATCAAATTATCCATAAAACATAGTGTTATCCCATTCACTAGCTACATTCAGTTCTTCCCCGTGTTTTGTCCAACATTTATAACTTTACTCTATTATGTAAAAGATTTAGTGTTCTTGAAACTCACCTAGAATAATTATTCATGAATAACAATAATGTAAACACAAAAAAGTGATTTGAGAAGGATCATATGCATGATCTACTACAAACTTGATGAACTCTTTCACCACATCCTTATACTCTTCTGTAATATGATTGGAATATATCCATTTTCAATTCATATCCATCCTATTTGATTCATTAATATTAATATTTAAAAAAAAATACACATAATGTATGATAATAGAATCCTAAAAGGCTATTCTTTATATATAAACATATATAGTCATCATATTTGATAAAATTTTCATTGCATCCAAAACTTGTTAAAACATATAAAGAGAACGAATTGTATGAATTTAAAGTTATATAACACTTATTTATTTATTATAAGATGTTGTATAACATATATCATTCCTTTTTTTAATGGATTAATCATAGGAGATAATACACTCTCTATCACTATTTATGTTTTCAATAAACCCATTTATTTCTATAATTGGATAAGTATTAGGGTATATATAAAAATATTTCACTATCATAACATATATCAAATCAAATTAATTATTTTTCAAACAAAATCCACAGTTTTTCAAACAAAGTAATCACATCTATTATGATCATTAAATTAAAAAAAAATTGAATCATATCATATTCAAAATCCTTTTTTTTTTGTTAATAATCAAAATTATAATTTTAATATTCCATGATTTTTTCAAAAATAGTAAAAATTTTGGCTAGAATGGGAAAAATAAATACTTTAACCAAAATAGCCCAAATTTTAAAATTATAAACCCTGAAAAAGATGTATTTAATCAAAAAATTTATTTTAATGATTGATTAAATTCTCAAAATAAACAACCTTGTTATTAAATTTACAAAAAATAATATGTTTTGAAATTTTTATATCCTAAAAAAATCTAATTTTCCAAATTTTTATTTTTCTATAATTAAAAATAATGAAAATTTTTAAAATTAAATTTAACAATGTTTGGTGAATTAAATTAATTATAATGGGAAAAACAATGTTTATAATTTTAATTGGAAATTTCTAAATAGTATTATGTGTCTTACCACTAAAAGGGGGAGAAAATATTCTATTTGCTTGCATATTTGAGGGAGGAAAAGAATGTGTGAATTCTTAATGTATTTTATTATAATTTCATGCATTGAATATTTAGAGATAAAACACTTCTCTGAATCCTTTATTTTTAAAAATCAAATCACAAACCTAAATACCCTATATGAACCATGAAAAAATATTTATGATTGAGCGCATATTTTCTCTTTGAGTGGAGATGTAGGAACATTGAAATATTATACAAAGCATTCATGGTCTCCAAAATTTGAAAACATGAAAACATATATTTTGGAGTAAGGGAGATTCATTTCTATGTGAGGTAGGTAAACATGTGAATGGATCGATTAATTGACATCAATGAAATGTTTTGAGTATATTCAAAAGAGAATTATAATTATAAAATTAGTAATATAAGAATATGATGGAAAATAAGTGCTCATTTACAATTTTTATTTAACTATTTGATTTTGTATTAAGTATAGATATTTCACATGATTGTAATAGATTGAGTGTGGGGAGTGATAAAATGATAAATTTTTATGTACTTTTAACTGATTTTAATTCCAAATATTACCACAAATTTTCATTTGTATATCTCATGTTTTTGTTTTAAAATATTTTGGAGTTTAATTGTTCAATGTCTTAATTTCATGCTTTATAATGTTTTATTTATTTGAGAATTATTTTGAATCTAAGATTAAACTTTAAAATGATATTTTCATTGATTTTCATATGTAAAGTGTAGCTACATGTGATTTAGTTGGAATTTCATGGGTTATGGATGAATAAAATGGGAAATATTCACTCATGTGTAATTAAAGGGAATTTTAGCCACATCATATCATATTAATCATAATCCCAATAATTATGTGATTTCTAATCACATTTTTAATGATCCCATGGGATTAAAAGAAAGATAAAATCAAAAAAAAATTGTGCAAAACACATGAAAGATTGACTAAGATTCCATAAAAAGTTCAAGATTTTATACCTTCGGTTTTGAGGTTTGATTTTTCTAAAGAAATCGACTTCGACTATAGTAGACATTTGGTTCCACAAAAGCATGAGTGTTGAATGAGGAAGACGTGGTCTGTTAAGGTTCTTTTTTATAGAGTGTGAAGGGTTTAAAACAATGCTTACTAAAAAACAATAATAAAAGTGTATTTTATCATCACAAAAAACATAACTGCTAATATATATAATTTTTTTCAGCACTTTCTTAGCACCCATAAAACATCAATTTTATTAGCACTCACAAAAGTTGTATTTTCTGTTCGCTTCTGTTTTAGCAATGATAAAATACAATTTTATCACCGCTTAACCTAATATTGATAAAAAATGTAAACAAAAAATAAAAAGAATAAATAAATAATATTAATTATACAAATAATAAAATTATTAAAAATGAAAAATGTTAACTATTTAAATTACAAAAATATTAAAAATGCATTAAAATAAATTAATTATATAAATTAAAAACATATTGAAAGTATTAAAAATTAATAGATAAATATGTATAAATAAATATTAAAAAATTGATAATTTCAAAAAATATTAATAATTTTGAATGAATGAATATTAAAAATTAATAAATAAATTTGAATAAATTACAAAAATACTAAACAAAATGAATTCATAAATTTTATTACTTAAAGTAAAAAAATGAATAAAAATGAATAAATAAATAGTATAAATTACTTAAATAACAAAATTTAAAAAAATTGATAATATTCAAAATTTAATTTTCAGAAAAAATATAAAAATTCTTATAATTAAGTTAACTATATAAATTTCATTGATATTAAAAATATTAAACTTAATAAACAAAAATAAATATATATTATACATATAAATTTAAGAAATATTGAAAATATTAAAACATGGTAACTAAATATGTATAAATAAATATTAAAATATGATTAAAATCTAAAAAATGAAGAAATTAATAAATATTATAAAGTAATAAA
This sequence comes from Viscum album, assembly GCA_963277665.1. Lineage (NCBI taxonomy): Eukaryota > Viridiplantae > Streptophyta > Magnoliopsida > Santalales > Viscaceae > Viscum > Viscum album. The sequence continues at coordinate 2,136,549,463 of OY728128.1, read as the reverse complement.
TAATATAAATGAAATAATGTTAAAAATTAATAATTAAAATTTCATAGATTGAAGAAATATTTTAAAAATGAATTAATAAGATTAATTACATGAATTTTAAACACATACAAAAAAGAATAAAAATGAATAAATAAATAATATAAATAACAAAATTATTAAAAATAATATATATTAACTATTTAATTTACAATAATATTAAATTTTGAATTTAAATATATTAATTATATAAATTTTAATCATTTTGAAAATATTACAACTTAATAAATAAAATTTAATAAATATTTTAAACAGGTTGGCGTCCAGACCCTTTTTTATCAATGAAATAAAAACCCTTTTTTAAATTATGTTGAGAGGTAACTCACTACATAACCATAAGGTCCACTGACCAAAGTCCAATTAAATTTGGTGTCCTAGTGGCTGTGAATTAAATTGTCCAAAGCCCTTCCTAAAGCAGCTGCATGCAACCCACCTTGAGCCTTGCACCCTCCGCCCACCAACCCCTTTCATCTCCCCTACTACCTCCTCACCATAACTAAGCATCGCTTGTTGCAATCATGACTGTTCACTCCATCCAACGAGCCTACATCCACTACAGTAACTGCCACTACCTCTTCACTGATATTTCAGCCAATCTGACAGGTATCGCTTCCATTGCCAGTGTCAGTGTGCTTCCCACATCATCCCCCTACCATCTTGTGTCACCATGGCACCCTGTGACTGACCAAAACTCTCCCAAAGCTCGCATACATCAATCAACTCTCGATTCTCATGTGTGTGTCCCCATGTCGGATAAATCTTTCCTGTTGTAAATAAATCCACACCTTCATGTAGGCTTATGAGGGATCAAACCCCCATTTTGATGTAGTGAAAAAGGGAAATACCACTCACATTCCACATTGATAGGATTAAATTGAATATATTTTAATCATATAAATTACAAACATATTTAACATATAAAAAATTAGTAAATAAATATGTATAAATAAATATTAAAACTGAATAAATTCCAAGAATATTAAAAATGAATAAAGAACTGGGATCTGAGAGTTGAGGATGTTTTTACAAGATTGTTTCATGATTTGGGTGCTCCCAAGATGCCATCTGATCTTGAGAGGTCCTTGATCCATGAATTTTGCTGAGGAAATTAAGGTCGGGGGTGGTACAAGTTCAAGTGATTGAACAACACTCTGGTTATGGTGGAAACGATACTGAAGTTGATGCTAGGGTGCTCGAAGAGATGTAGAACTCTAACAAGAATGTGGTAGTGTCCCTGCACCGATGGGTGCCTAGTTAATGTAAGGATTAAAAGTAAATATCAATTCATAACTTCTTATCAGCACTTAATGAGGATGGAAAGGAAAATGATTATCTTGAAGGATGGAAACCCATCATTCCAAGATGGAAATGTAAATAGGTCATATTTGGACACTTGGAAGATGAGGTGCTAAGTGAAAAATAGGGGGACTCACAAAAAAGTTTGAACTATGAGCAAGATGATATGGTTGGGACTGGATCAAGGAAAGGGAAGCAAGGGAACATCTTTACTGGGAACTTCCCAGTTCTTAAGGGGGGAACCAAGGCCCCATAAAGATTACTCGAACACCCCAAAGATAATAGTAACAGATCGTCAGACAAGGAAAGGTGTAATAGAATAGAGGTAAAACTAGGGGAATCTTTATTGAATAAAGGTGTAGAATCAGTTTTCAGTAATACATTCAAGAATAATCCTTCTGAGGATATAAAAACACATATGGGTGGAGCAGAGGAGAAGGAGTGTACAATGTTAGATTTAGCCTCAGACAGGGAGGGTGTGAAATTGGGAGCGAGGAGTGATAAACACTTGGATCTGGTTCTATATTCTATAGAGGAAATGTTGGGATTTTCAGGAAAGGAGGATGAAATTGATGAAGCATCATTGATGATCACTAGTGGGTCACTGTGGGTAGTAGATGCAGAGGCCATGGAAAAATCATGGGACCTTCTTATACACTTTGAGGAAGAGATGTTGGAGAAGGTCTTTATAATACATGCTTCTAATGAGGATGTGAAAAAGGATGTATGGGAGACCAATTCAATTGTACACAAATAATGAGCAATGCAATTGGATCAACAAGCAACATTTAATTCTGATCAAAGGCTTCAACAATAAGAATATAATAGTGGAGGAGTTCTTGAAAGCACGAGAAAAATTGGCCTATAAATTCAAAGATATTATCAAAGATGAACTGGATAAAAAGGTAATAGATCTATCCTAGAAATTATATAGGGAGGTCACATCTAATACGTTTATGTTGGCCTTTAATAAATTTTTTGTCTCCTATAGTGTTTGATGTTTTTGTTGAACTTGAAGGTTTAACACTTTTTCCATAAAAGTGTTTTATAATAAAAAAATGTAACTTTCACTGATAAAGAATGTTAAATGAAAATATAAAATTTGAATAAATAAAAAAAATAAAAAAGTTATTTCTTGACATTAAGTACCTGAATTAAAAACAAATAAATAATTAATATAAATAAATAAATAATTTTAATTATATAAATAAAAAAATATTAAAAATGAATTACACTGACTATAAAAAAATATTAAAATTATAATGCATTTATAGAAATCAATTATATAAATTTTAAACATATTAAAAATATTAAAAATTAGTAAATTAAAATGAATAAATATTAATTGTACAGATTAAAAGCATATTTAAAATCTTAAAACTTAGTAAATAAATATATACAAATTTTAAAAAATGAAAAAAAATTCTAAAATATTTAAAATTTATAACTATCAAAAATGAAACAAAAATAAATGAAAGAATATTAAAATAGAATTTATAGAATTGAATAAATTAAAAAATATTTTGAAAAAAGTGAATGCATAACATTAATTACATGAGTTAAAAATCCTAAAAAAATTAATAAATATGAATAAATGAATAATATTCCTATTGATAATTATCGATGTATGTATTGGGTTGATTATAGGTACAAAAATATAATTAGTTATTATCCTTTTGAATTTGTAATAATAATTAAAAATATTATATTTTTATTTAAATGTATAAATATTTACAAATGTATAAATAACTATAAAAATTGAATATATTATAAAAATATTAATTGAATGTATATTAAATATGAATAAATATTAAAAATAAATAAATTACATAAAATACTAAAAAATAGTAAATATTCAAAATAAATAAATAATATTAAATTAAGAAACAGACATACACATACACACATACATACGCATAGACATACATGTAAGCATACATACATGTATAAATACATATATATACATACGCATACACATACACATACGCATACACATATATGCATATACATAAACATGCACTTATGTATACACACACAAAAAATTCAATTACATACACATTCATGAACATGCATACACATACATATGAATGCATACACATACTACATAAACCTACATGCACATACACTTACAGATATACATACACATATACATATGAATAGACATTCATGTACTCATACACAAACAAATATATAGATACACATACACATACACATAAACACATAGATACACATATACATATATGTACACATACATGCACATATACATAAATTCATACACATACACATGCACATACACGCACACACACATGGATATACATACATATACAAGTACACACATGTAGACACATACACATACATACAATTACATACATGTGCATGCACATACACACAAATACATATGCATACATACACATACTACAAAAACATACACATACCACATAAACATACACATACATACGCATATAGACATATCATATACATACATACACATACATACACACACCCATACACATGAATATACACATACACATACATACATACACATACATGTGCACATACATATGCACATATACATACATACATATACATATAAATAGACACATACACAAAATACACACACATATATATCTATGCACATAAAACACATACATACACGCACATATAGTCATAAACATTCATCAACATACATACACATGTATACACATATATAAAAATACATACACATATTTTAATTTATGTATTGTGAATATAAATATATAAATTCAAATATAAATTAAAAATTTAGATATATTTATATATTTATATATTTATATATTTATATATTTATATATTTATATATTTATATATTTATATATTTATATATTTACATATTTATATATTTATATATTTACATATTTATATATTTATTTAAATTAAATATAAATATATCATATTTATATTTATATATACATTTTGTAATTAATGTATATAAATATACTATTAAACATTTTTTATTAATATAAATTTGACACTTATTTATATATAAAATTATAGAAATAAGATTGATAATAATTTTTATTATAATATAATTATATGAATCATATTTATATATTATATTTATATATATATATATACTTATTATTATATTAATCTTGTTTAAAAATATATAAATATCTATATATAAATTAAACTATTCACAATGCCATTTATCAGCACATTTTTCACATTGTTAAAGGTATATATTTTATCAATGTTAATAAATGGTAACCTTTACCAATGATATAAAAAGAACTGAAAAAATAAACACTATAAAACAAATAGTGCTAAAAAATTCACAATTATCTGTGCTTTTATCTAGTGCTAATAAAAGATCCCCCTTAATCAAAGATTTTTGTTTAGAATTGGAAAAGGTTAGTGTAGAATATCATGAAATATATTATAGTGCACGTTGGACCTATTTTCACGGAAATAACACCACCTCCAATGCTATTAATTATGATGAAATAAAACAACCAAAATTATAAAGGACTCAAAGCATTAAATGAATAAATAATCTATTCAAATAAAGAAATTTAGTTAAATTATGTGGTGGTGATAAAGCCTGCAATGACGAGTTAGAAACTTGAGTTCCTATAAAAACACACATAACACATTTAGAGCATAAAAGATGCAACAAAATACAACAAAAATCCAATAACAAAGCTAAATTCTCGTACACTGTCAGGCCTCTATACAATGACATGGTTATGGTTGAAGATGATTATATCCTCTGACTCTACATCATTTAAGGTGATTATCCTACTCAAAGTAACCAAAAATGTCTCATATTATCTCTACTATAGTGTCACTCAAGGTCCAAGTATTAAGGATTGATGATTCAAAATAGAGGTAATAGAAACACAATCTCATATAAAGGTTCTCCTATAGCTCACCCCCACAGTTTCTCTCTTAGTGAAAACAGTCTTTCACTTGGGCTTATCTCTTGGGATAAAACAGACTAACTCTCTCATTGAATGTTAAAGAGGATCCATCATTATTATAGGCGAGTAAAGTTACAGGTGTCGAGAAGTGTTATAATGATTGAAGATGCGTTTATAGAAAGGATAAAAAGGTACATTTAAAATCTATATCCTCACAACAACCTCTAATGCACATATAAAATCAAAATACATTAAGTGAGGATAGCCCTGGTGACCGATAAAAACCCTAGGTTGGAGGGATTATTACATAACCAACCCAAAACATAGATATAAATAGTATTACTCCTAAGATGAACAATCTAAAAGAAAGAGTATAGAATAAAACAGAAGAAAAAATGATGGTCATTATCAAAAACTAATCTGGTTCGACCCCAAATGGGTCACTCGATCTGACCAGCAACAAGGCCCGAGAGGCTTTCTCGATCCTCCCAAGCTGGAGAATAGTGTCTATCATCAAATATAATCCATTGGGAATGATTATCTTATAAAATATAGATAAATAAATAAAAAAGATCAAAATAAAAGAGGAAACTAGAAGTAGAAAAGAAATAAAAACTAAACATCTAGACAAGCCTCCATGTGATCTCATGGAATACCTTCAACCAAAAGACCATAATCAATCCAGGATTGAACCATATCTAGAACACCTTTAATTGTAAAATGATAAATAATGTATGAATGATAACTAGGATTCTCAGTAGGGATGAAAAAATAAGAACCACACTCTATGCCTTAACTTTTAAAAATAAAACCATGCCATGATGGTTTGAAATAATTTTTTAAAAATTGGATTTTCATTTACTTAAAAAAAGTAACAAGCTAATAATTTAAAAAGAACCATTTTCCCATATATTTTTTAAAATGGTTTCCAAATAATGAATAATTTTCCAATAAATAATTTTACAAATAAGAATGTGTTTAAGATAATACCTCAGTAAAAAACAAGTAGTGTAAAGAAGATCACAAGTAAATAAGTGTTTTATAAGAACTAACAGGGGAAACATAACTATTGAAATGATTTTATTAAGAAAATAAAAAAATGATAGAAATTAGAATAAATATGAATCAGATATCATGGAATATACCTTGACACCAATTGAATATACCCAAGAAGTACTCAGTTTGGAATCCATCTGTCAGTCTATCAATGTGACCCATAGTCAATAACCAACCTAGATACTCACAACTAGCCTCACTAGTGGCATATCCCACATGTCATTTCCCTGCCATGGGGATCTAGTCCATCTAATTAGGACTTAATAGAAACCATATCTTGAATCCATTTGTGATTTCTAAGATCTTTTGACAGTAGAATAAAGTAGAAGGAATTCATCACATTCTTGACACTGGCATGGGTGCCAATGTTAATGCCTTTACCACTTCCTGATACTATCTATGTGGAGACCCTCTCTAAATAGAAGAAAACCATGGGGGTTCCCATCATACAGAAATTTTTTTGAAGTTTCCAATCGGGCTTACATCTTATGAGAGTTCAAAACCATTTCCAAGAAATACATAAAGGTGAAAATGGGTCTTACCACTTTTAATGAAACATAATTTATAAAACCAATCGAACATTGAAAATAATTTACATTGTCTAATATAATGTTGAAAGTATATATTAACCTAAATAACTCATGTTGAAATATTAGGTAAAGTATGTGAAATGAAATAAATATATATTTATAAGTTCCACAAATAATTTACATAGAATATAATTTATATATAATAATGAAAATATACTTTTAAAAAAATCAAGAAAATATGGAATTTAAATTAAAGGGTTAGTCATAGGGAACTTACCTCAAACTCAAGGCGCCTTGAAAACAGAAACCTAAATCTTCCCTTTATATTCTTACATTCATATGCATGTTTAAATATATATAAGGACACATATCTCTTATGTACATATTCTCATACCCATGAATATATAAAATGGAGTCCTTAAATATATGATTACACATGCATATACCCCTTTACACTTACATAGGTATGCATTTTTCATATATATATATAAGAACACCCAACCCCAATGTATATATTTTCACTTTCATGAGTTAATATATATAAAGGTGGTAATTTTATATGTTCCTACCTATGTAGAAACAAGTAAGTCACCTTAGACTCTTATGGTTCAAAACCACTTCAAGGAAGACTAAGGAATACTACAAAAATATTTGGAACCCAAAAATCACCAAAAGGCTCCCAAAAAATTTTGGAACAAAATAAGTGGGCAGAATAAACCAACCTCAAATGAAAGTGGGCGAACCAAAATGGTCTGATGTGATTCACCTTTGGAAGCAGATACTGAAGTATACAAAAATTCTACCTGAGTGACCCTTCTCAAGACCTAACACTAGAAAATAGAACCAGAAATCAAGTCTACTCAAAACCTAGTGTTTGGATGAAAAGAACAAGGTAAAGGGATAGAGGAAAAGTATAGTCAATGGAATAAGAAGGGAAAAGTAGAGCTAGCCACATAGAATCAACTAAGAAACCTCAATAAATCTCTAGAAAATACTAGCGTAGAGGAGCTTGAGAGATGGGTGGTGTGCATTGCTATAAAGGAATAGGGGGAGGAATATCGCATGAGATGCCAAGGGGAAAGGGGGGTCATGTTAACAAGGTGGGTGGGTAGAGTTAGATTAGTTTTTTTTATTATTTTATTTTTAAATTATATTTTTTATTTTAATTTATTTATTTTTTAGAAAAAATATCGGCCGCACAGTTTGGGTCGCACGGTTTGGAAATTTGTGCGCCAATTGTGTGCCCTCGACTAGGATCCTAAAGCACCCTACGTTGACTGGCTGTCTGATTTGGAAAATTGTGCACTAATTGTGTGGTGGACTCATTCAACAATTATAGATGTTGTCACATGACTACCACATGGTTTGGAAAACTGTGTGCCTTAACCATGCAATATTATCTGCATGCCCAAAAACTCCAAATTTAGAGGGAAAACACCCGAATGAAAAAAATATATAAATAGGAACTCATAATAATTAAATTCATAAAATGGTGTCAGTTATAGGTGGGAAAATTATCACCACCATTAATCTTTCTACCACAAAAAAGTACCAAGATATTTTGTTAATCAAGACCAAAGAAATGATAAACTACAACCCAAGGAAATACCTGAAAAATAGAATACCTAAGAACCGACACCCACTTCTATTCAAAACCTAGAACTATTAAATATAAAAATAAACTATGATACCAACCTCAAAAGAAGAAAAAAATCCAAGGATGATATCTCACAAGACCAAGGAACTTGAACAAACAATGATGGAATTACAAATAAGAGACCCACCCTTTTCCAAATACAACCCAATAAGGAAAATAGTGACCCCTAACATTGAAACCTTAAAAAAAACTCATCGTGGTCTATTAGGGATATCCATAGGAATCCATCACACAAAACACTATAAAAGACAACCAACTACTATAATCAGGGTTGGGTGGGTCAAAAACAAGGAAGTTACTCATCAAGAAAACTTGGATATTAGGTTCATCATGAGCATGTGCTATGGTTATCTTCCCACCATTTTAGAAATTTGGTCAACATTGGTTTCCTTAAATTGAAACAAATCAAAAATCCAGAAAAAAACCTAACATCGGTGTGACCTCTTCACTTTTCGAGTCACACTCGACCCGCTTAATAGAATACATCAACGAGACCCATTGTGGGTCTCCCCATCATTAAGGAACCAACTAGAAAGGTGATCACACTTATGGAAATTCTCAATAAACTACCATCCAATACAAAAGGACCCAACCCAAGAATTCCAAACTTGGCCCTAAATCATGTCAAAAATCATAATTCCCCAAGATAGAATATCTTCAAATGGGAACCGGTAGAAACCAAAACCACTCTTAAAGAATGATAATCATTCAAGAGATCATATCCCCAAGGAAAAACCACATAAATCATATGAAAATGGGGACACCAAAATCTCTAAACAAGAATCTTCAAAAATGAAAATCCACAGTAATGAGACACATAAATATTTTCCACTATGATGTCAGAGAAAATAGGTTGGTTCAATATCCCCCACATCCAGCAATCCTTTACTGCATGATCATCTTCATTGGGAATCCCATGGATGGATCCATAATGTCTTGTAGCATCTGTTTTCCCACAGTCAAGAGCTGACAATATTCAACTGAACCTTCTTCTTTCTGTAGAGAGACTTAAAAAAACCCCTTCATATGACCCAAGAGGCCACACTGAACAAATCAGATTCTCATAATCCAACTAAAAATGAGGTATTATTCTGGTTTTTAACTAATTAAGGTGGGAGAAAAACCAAGAAGACTCGAGTGTGGTCCAAATTTGGGAAAGGATTCAGATCCACCTCTCAATTCAGATTTAGGGTAGATTCATCAATGGGAATACCTATAAAAAAATTTATCCATAATTCCCTCAAATACTCCAACCACCTAAATTTTTATAATCTCAAACCACTAAACAATAACTATCATAAAATTTCCAAAACTAAAATTCACTTACAAAACCAAGGAAGACACATCAAAGACCAAATTTCTACTCTTTCATAAGACTCTTCTGGGGATACTCTAGAAATTGGAAGAAAGAAACTAAATCAAAACACATCATGAACCAAAATTCCACAACTTAATCACAAATCAAAACCCAACTCCAAAAAACATTTCCACCACACTTCCAACATGTCAAAACCAAAATCCCTTGAAATAATATTCCAAACATGAAAATAAAACACCAAAAAATTATTCACTCACTTTTATAAACATTGAAATCCCCACATTTTGAAAACCATTTTCCTAAAAAAAATGAAAATTCTTACAAAACAAACACCCACCATTAGTATTCAATGAATCCACACACACACACACAAACATACACACACAGAGATATATATATATATATCCTTGTGTTATCTCAAGAACTCATCCATACATAACAATAATTATCCATTTCCCACACACGTTTCTTCCTATATATAAGTGTTCATAAGAATACCAAGGGTAAAATAAAAATATGGAAACTTCACTTTCTAAATTTGTCTTTAAAACATTCCCAATTTATTTTCAAAACCACCCCTTTCCATTTCAAAACAAAACATTTCTAAATTCCAAAAAAAACATCCAGCCCACTTTTCACAAAACCCTTCCAAAAACCCAAATCACTTTCCAAAATGACTCCAATTTTCAAAATAACCCATTTCACTTTCAAAAAGATTTAGTGTTTTAATTTGGGAAATCACATTTTTTATAAGCCAATCACCCTTTTAGAGACCAAGGTAAAAACCAAAAATTCAAATAAAATAATTAACTAGAAAAAATAAGAGAAATCTAATAATAAATAATAATCCCAAAATATCATAGGAAAAATCACTACGTGTGGTTTGGATGCATATTTTAGCAGTTCATTCACGAACCGAGTGAGCACATCGGAGGTCATCAAAAAAAGTTGCATGGTTTATGCATAGTTTTTCAGACATTTAATAAAAACCATACACCCCTTAAGTCCCTCTAAAAGTCTATTCTAAGAATTTGAGTTTCATAAAACAACCCATAAAATCTAAAATTCCGTCATAAACACTCAAAAATGATCAAAAGACTCAAAACATCTGAGATCCAAGCTTTTATTTATAGGCACAAGCATCTTTAACAACCCTATAAATTCAATTTTCCTTCCAAATAGGTGTTGATCAAGCACTTACCCATGACTGACCACTTGAATTTTTAAAATCCTATCTTTGAACTACCAAAAATTCCCAAATAACATGGGATAACCTACTCTGATATCATTTTATCACGAAGCGACCCAGTTCGACCCTAAACTGGTCAGTTGAGTCATCTCACAATAAGGATCGAGAGGTGTTCTCAATACCATTGGGCTGGAGACTAGTTTCGGACATAAAATATACTCAATTGGAAATTATTATCTCTTAAAGTATAGATAAATAAATAAAAATGAACAAAATAAAATAGAAAACTAGCAGTGGAAAAGAAATAAAAACTAAAAGGTGAGACATACCTCTATGTGACCTCATGGGACACTTCTAACCAAAGAACAACACTCACTTTAAAAGAAAACTAGAGCAGGAAGACCAGAAACTGAAAAATGATAAATAATTTAGGTGGGAGAACTGGGATGATCATTACGGATGATAAAATAATAATCATGCCTTATACCTTACCTTTTAAAAACAAAACCATGCCATGATATTTTTAAATACATTTTTTTAAATAGGTTTTTCATTTTCTTAAAAAAATTAACAATCTAATAATTTAAAAATAACCCTTTTCCCATCCATTTTCCAAAAATATTTCCAAAGAATGAAATATTTTCCAATAAATCATTTTACAAAGAAGAATGTGGTTAATGAAATTAATAAAAAATATTTTTTTGAATATTTTATTGATAATAAATGACATAATTTCCTCACATTGTGCTAAAAATGTTCATTTATGAAATATTTGGGATTAGATCATTCATTTGAAAATTTGATTAAAATTCCAATTTTACCCTTTTAAAATGCATTGTAGTATTTCGCACTTGAATATTTTAATATGAATTATTTGAACTTATTATTTTGTAACAGTGTTCATAACTTAATTTTCTACAACTTTTATTCATGACACTAGAGCTAAAGATTGAATTTGGATGGAATAAATGGGACATTAATTCAATGGTGGGCTGGACTCGGCAGAATGGACATGGGTTCTGTATTTGGGACTTAACGTCTTCATCCGTACTTAGATCAGGACAAAATTTTGAGAGGATCTACATGACGCATTTTAACGTGGATCATCCTTCTGTAAGGACAGCTGATTTATGCATTTTGGTGGTTAAATGGGCGGTTCAAGTTGGCATAAAATATTTGTCTGAGATTCCACATTCACACTTGAAACCACTTTGAACCTAGCCTCCCCACCACTCTATAAATTGGTGTTTTTCTCGTTTGGTGGGGTTGGGACGTGAATTGGGAAGTTGAAGGAAGAAGAGAAGAGATTTCACTCTAATTATAAAACCATTGTAATAGGGGTAGCTCTTGAAGCAAGAATCCCCTCATCAAGCCTTCCTCTTCTCCTTCTTCTTCTTCATGTTGTAATGATTTTCTTCTTTCAATAAACTCTTATTTTGTCTTCCATTTATTCTGTTATTTTCAGTTTTATTCTTCTCTTAATATTTCTATTTTGTTTGTAAATCAATAGTGTAAATGATATTGGGTTATACCCTTTCTAAACCGTTGAAAATGAAAAATGTTTCTACGATGACTACACCGCCCAAGGAAGAGTAGTTATTTATAGTAATCGATCGACCTCTATCCTTATTAATTCATTTATTTAGAATCAATGATCTACTGTAATTCACATATTATGATCTATTAATTGATTTTTTAATTTAAATGAAACTATGAAAGAAATTGAATAGTTAACACAAAACACGTGAGGTTGGGAATTGTGTGAACTGTGAGAGCACAACCTTGACTGGTAATTCAAAACCGCATGGGATTAATTTGTAGAGTTCAAATATAATCCCTAAACTCAATTAGTCATAATTTCCATAATGGATATGCGCCTTAATTTACAACTGACCATAAGCTATCCTTATAACATCAATCAAAGTAGGGTGCTGTGATTACATGTTCTGAAGATAACCTAGGGTTTAATTCACTTCATCTTTGTGGTAAGGTTAATTATCGTAGGGTTCGGGGGTTAACAAGTTAAGGGATCATAATTAAGTGGATGTTAATTTAAATGATAATGATAACTAATTGATTGAATAGGTAGATTTAGATTGATTATGTCTTTTAAATATTGTCTAAAAAAACATCTTCTTGTTGTGTCATTTTAATCGAGACTCATTTCAAAACTAAAAACAAAAAAAAAATATACAATATTATTCCAGAAAACTTCTTCTAGATTTATAAACTTTAACCATACCCCATCCATTCAAGTAGTGTTTTTATTCTCTTTTATTTTATTTTTATAATACCTCTAAAAAGTTGTAAATTCACTTCCTCCTTTGAGAGACGACCTTGGTCAGCCACTCTACTGCACCTAAGTACCCCAAAATCACACTAATAATTGAAGGGCGTCCACGACAGTGCTCTTTCAAATTGGTGTCATTTTTTAGGAGGGAAGTAATTATTTCAACCAATTATAAGTATTTATTTTATTTTACATTTTATTCTCTTCCTCTCTTCTTTGTTCCTTCTTTACCCAATCTGACTTTTTTTCTTCTTCTTTTATATTCTTCTACTTATTTTTAGACCATCGACTCAAACTTATTATTTTTATTTTACTATGGTCCAATTTATTTAGTTTCATTTTTATTTGATTTATGACATGAACTAATCCTGAAGATCTCCTAGATCTTGACCCTGAGATTGAACATAGACTTAGGGCTCGAATCAGACATTCTCAGTCTATGGGAAGTTTCAATATTCAACCAGTTGGAGAATTCCCCCACTTTCAGAACATTGAAATTGGAAGCAATTCTAATTCAAACATAATAAAAGAACCAATGGCTGTAAATAATAACAATGAGCTAAATAGAACCATTCTATAATTGGCTACAACTAATATTAATTATCAACCAAATTGTATTGTATACCCAAATCTTGAATCGGACTTTGAATTTAAATCTGGATTAATTCATCTTCTTCCAAAATGTCATGGCCTCTCAGGTGAGGATCCCAATAGAAACATTAAATAATTTAATGTGGTTTACTCAACCTTAAAACCAAGAAATGTTTATGAATATCAAATCAAACTAAAATCATTCCCATTCTCACTTGATGGAGCCGCGAAACACTGGATGTATTATTTACAACCTAAAGATGTAACTTGTTGGTACGATTTGAAACATCTTTTCTTGCAGAGATTTTTTCCAGAATCAAGGACCACTTACATTTGTAAGAAGATATCTGGAATTAATCAGTCCCAATGGGATTCAATGCATGAGTACTGGGAACGATTCAAGAAGTTGTGTGCAAGCTACCCACATCACCAAATTAGTGAGCAACTACGCATCCAGTACTTCTATGAATGAATCACACCTATGGAGAGCAGCATGGTGGATGATGCAGCTGGAGGAGCATTGGTGGATAAGACACCAGTAGCTGCACGTGAGTTGATCGACAAAATGGCCCAAAACTCCCAACAATTTGGCGATCGAGGTACACCACATGTCAGGGGAGTGCATCAGGTAAGTCCTTATTCTCTTGAAAGTAATTTTATTAATACCAAGTTGGAATAATTTACCACTATGGTGAGGCAGATTGATTTGGCTCAAAAGACATCCCAACCCACTCCTTCAAGGCCTTGTGGTATTTCTACTGAGACAAGTCACCCAACTGACTGTTTCACCCAACTACAAGAAGCAGAAGATTTTGTAGCAATGTTTCCTGGGTGACCATATCAATAGAAACAACAGTCATACTCCCAAAGGAAGTTTGATTCATTTTCTCCAACATAAAACCAAGGGTGTAAGGATCAACCGGACATGAGGTATGGCACTGGACAACAACAATGGCCCCCTTTTCAACAAAACTTCCAGCATCCTCCACCTAACCAGCAGGGATTCCAACAACCCCAAAATAGATTTGAATCTCAAGCATCCACAAGCCAACAACAAGGGAATCCCCCACCAAAGGTAGATTCTAATACTGATAATATTTTGAAACAAATTGTTCTTAATAAACATAATGAGCTGAAGAGTCATGGTTCGGAGTTGAGGGAGTTGAAGACTCAAATGAGCCAGATTGCCACCCCCCTCCATGAACTAGTAAGTAAGAATTATGGAAATATACCATCCCAAATTACTCCAAATCCCATGGGGAATGTTAGTGCCATCACATTAAGAAGTGGGAAGAAAAAAAATGAGACATCTAAACCTATTGTTCCACCTAGATTCACCTTAAATCTTAAGAATCCCAATTCCACCTCAACTGATGAGAAACCCAAGGAGAAAGATAAAGGTAAGCAAAAGATTAATGATGTTCCTCCTAAACCCCTTCCTTTTCCAAACAGGGATATTCAAACCATGAATATGGATAAAGAAGCAATGAAAAATGAGTTTTTGGACACATTCAAGCATGTGGAGATCAACATTCCTCTACTTGAAGCCATTAAGCAAATTCCAAGGTATGTGAAATTATTAAAAGAAATTTGTACCAATTGAAGAGGGATCAAGGGAAATTAGAGGATAAATCTTGGAAGGAATGTGTCAGCACTCATTACACCAACTATATCAATGCCAACAAAGTGTAAGGATCTCGGGACATTCACTATCCCATGCACCATAGGGGAGTTACACTTTTCTGATGCACTTTGTGATTTGGGAGCTTCCATAAATGTAATGCCTCACTCTGTATTCTCTTATTTGCAGGTTGGTGAGCTGAACCCGACAAGAGTAGTGGTGCTGTTAGTGAATAGAGCTACAGCATATATAGGGGGAGTCTTTGAGGATGTATTTGTCCAGGTAAGAGACATGAATTTCAAGCAGATTTCTATGTGTTTAACATGGATGATGATCAGGTAAGTTCTCATGCTCACATTATCTTATGTAGAACCTTTCTCAAAACTGCGAAAACTATCATAAATGTCAATGAGGGTACACTTTACATGGAATTTGGGGATGAAGTTGTGATATTTAATGTTATTGATTCCATGAAGTAACCCTCAGAGGATCATTCTGCATTTGTTATCTCCCATTTTAAACCACCAATTAAAAACCCCATGGAATTTTATTGTCTTATTCTTAGTTAGATTATGAGTATTAATTCTATTTTGATGTCTAAGAGTACTTCCAAAACTATTTCTAATGCAATGTACTCTTTTAGATTTGATTTTGAAATGGAATCATATTCTGATTTTGATCATGTGAAATCTAATTATGACATGGCTGTTGAGTATGCTGATGGATTTGATGCTTTATTCTCTGATTTTGATGATGTATATTCTGATACTGATGCTCTTTGTGCACATATTTCAGTTCCTTCTATGACCCCATCCATACACCACCCACCTACACTGGAACTCAAGCCATTGCCACAAAATCTAAAATACTCATACTTGTTAAGTGGTGAGAAATTACCTGTTATCATTGCTAACAATATCCCTTTTGAACATGAGGAAAAACTTTTTTATCTTTTGAGGGAGAACATCCGAGCAATAGGGTGGACCTTGGCTGAAATATCAGGTATTAGCCCCTCCATTTTAATGCATAGGATTCTTTAGGAGGATGGGGATAAATTGGTGATGCAACCACAAAGGAGACTCAATCCAACCCTTTTGGAGGTTGTTAAAAAAGAGGGTTAAAAATTGATCGAGGTAGGTATAATCTATCCCATTTCAGATTCTTAGTAGGTAAGTGTTTCTGACGATTTTACGCCGGGGCGCGCGTGTGTGTCCGTCACGCATGGGAGGATGCGCGTCTTGTTGCCCCGTATTCCCACTTTCCAAAGGCGGGTGGTATCAGTTCCTTATTCAGGGACACCTGCTCCTTGATCGAAACCGGGATGATGGGATGTTGGTTATTCCTTCCGTGGATTCCTCCTTGGATCTCATCACCTAGTCCGGGTCTCCCTCATATATTTAAGATGGGTTTGTGAAGCTCGTTCCCAGCGCCATATCTGCATGGACGCTAGTTAATTACGCTGCTTCTGTCGAGATGCTCCAAGGGGTCTTGTCGGGGAAGCAACCTTCGGTGAGGAGAATGGTCGTGTTGGGGTGTCGTTGGCATGTCTTGACGCCGGGGATCGGCCTGTCTGTCTTCTGTCCCTTATCACAGGGCTTCTCAAGGGCGCAGAAGCCCGAGTCATCCCACATCGAACACGGGGAATTATGAACCATCTGAGGTTTTCTTCAGCTTCCCATGTTTAACACGGGGATGTGGTGAGTTTAACGTCTTACGGAGACAGATCGGATTGATCGAAACACTAAGAGTGGATCAGATTGAAGGACCCCCTAGGGGGAACACCGATGTTGGGGCCAGCACGTGGGTGGCTTCCCGGATACTGTGGAGTGGGATAGGGTGCCATGATCTCACCAGGATGTGGTGGCCCGGGTAAGGATCAGGATGGATGATGGAGTGATGGGATTGAACCTTGTGGAGGCATCCTACGTATCCCCATGGCAGGGAATCAAAGTCTGCGTAGTTCGATGATACGATGGGACACCTGAAAAGGAGACCTGTGAGAATGGACGCATGGATTGGATCCTGGAGGAAGTAAGATCTACGGGCTAGGGAATGAGCTTCCCAAGGCACGTGGGCTTGAGGGGGGAAGTCAGGATGAGACGTGGGTGTGAGGCATGGGGCTTATGCTCTAAGATGTCCCAAGAGGGGGAATACATTTTAACGTCATGCGGGACGAGATACAGTTTAACATCATGCGGGATGAGGGCATATAGTTTAACTTCATGCAGGATGAGGGATCTGGGGCTTACGCTCTAAGGCGGCCCATGGTGGATATGGGTCTTACGCTCTGAGGCGGACCATGGTGTTTGGGGAACCGACTTGGAGAGGTCGGAACGACCGGGTGGTGGGCTTGAACCTCGTGGAGGCTTCCTACGTACCATGCTTTAGCACGGATCAAAGTCCACGTAGTTTGCTGGTATGGGGCTTATGCTCTGAGGCGGCCCATAGGAGGATTTCATGGTTGATGCGTGCTCTAAGCCCACGTGAGTCATTCTCGGTGTGAGAAACAAGAGGCAGTAGGGACCAGACGATCACGTCGTGAAGGGTGCATCCGTGAGAAACGGAATGGGGATTACGCGTGGAGAGGCCCAAAGAGGAAACAGGGGCTTACGCGTGGTTAGCGGCCCTGGGTGGAAACAGGGGCTTACTCGTGGTTAGAGGCCCTGGGTGTCGGGGCTTACTCCTGGGTGGAGGCCCATGGTGTGACAAATCACAGTGGGAAAGGGACTCCACTGGCCTTGGAAGGGGGGAAATACGTAGGTGCATGGGTGAAACCTTCCGTAAGAGAGGCTAGGGGCTTACGCTCTGAGGTAGCCCTTCCCCCGTGGACAAACACCACTCCGAAAAGGAGGATCTCATTCCATGTGAGGAAGAATCCATTCCTGTGGAGACGAGAGGTGTAAAAAATGTCCGAGATAGGGGGACCCTGCGTGCGAAGCACGGGGTCAGACCACAGTTTAACTTCATGTGTTAAGGACGATGTGCTTAGCAGTTTAACGACCTGCAGCTTGGACGAGTTGGGTTCGCTCCACACACCTAGGGCTTACATGCCCAATGCCCTCTACCCCTTTTGGGAGGGAAGGCATCGTCAAGTCCGTAGTGAAGGGGGGGCGCAGGGTGACCCATTGAGGGGCCCACGTTAGCGTGGCTATGGATGGGGCTTACGCATGGAAGCAGCCCATAATGTCTTCCTCATGTCTGGCCATGAGGGAATCCCAACTCATTGGTGGGTTGAGGTATGCACCTATGTGCTAGTGCACAAGCGGGATAATTCCAAGGGCGTTGGAATCGGACCGAACAAAGGGATATGAAAAGTTTGAATCACATGCCCGGCATTCGGAATGCAATGAGAGCAGCGTGGCGATAGAGGATAACTACTGACCATGTTCGCAACACAGCATCCAAACGCATTATCCTAGAATGGGGACAAACAAATGAGGGGCAGACTGATGACCGTGTTCAAAACACAGGACCTGACTCAAAGTGTCACCCAAAGTCTTTCAGGGCGTTGGCCCAGGACAGAAGGCGGACCATAGGTCAATCATCCATACCGTTAGGGGGTCCCTCCAGACTTGGAAGTGGATGCAGATCCGAATGAAGGACACATAAAGAGTGGGGTGGAGTGATGGAATGTTTGAATGGATTCCAACGCTCTCGAAACTATGCCACCATAATCATGGCATTAGGCATCTTATGATTGGTGCACAAGGCATCCCTTATTTGGAATAAGAGGCATCCTATGTTTGGAGCATAGGGTTTACTACAGTTTATAGTCATGTAGATAGGACTATGGCATCTCATGCTTAGCGCACAAGGCATCTCTTATTCGGAACAAGAGGCATCCTATTATTGAATGATAGGGAATTATTCTCAGGGGAATTGATGATGAGAATCTCAACTCACAACATAGGAAACGAACCAAGAGGAATATGTCAAAGCGGGGGTGCGGGGGTGCAGCCCCCACGGTATGGACCAGCGGGCGCAAGCCAGTATACTGTTGCGCGTAATAGGAGTGACACACAGGATAGGTTGCACGCAATAAAGAAGGCATGTGCGCAATAGGGCAGTCATGTGCACAATTGAGGCTGTTGTGCATAAAACACCAGGTCAGCGCGCAATTCATCGATGCGCGCGAAAAAGGCCAGGTCGGCACGCAAAGGAAAGCATTGCGCGCATATGAAGGAATTGCGCGCAATGGAAGGGGTGTGCGTGCAAAGGAAGGATTGCACGAAACTTGGCCAGCCTGCGCGCAAACGAAGGAATTGTGCACAAGGGGCGGAACCCGAAGGGGTTGGAATTTAGTCTAAGCCATGGGGATCTCGTGCAAAGGCGGATCCTGGGGCGAATTGGCGCAGAAAATAACCATGACTCAAGACCATATTGCACGTGCAATTGCACGCACGGGAGCCGTTCCGAATTCCGCAACCCCCAAACCGTCAGGGGTCGCCTTCTATTTATAGTTATTAGCCGACACAGAATCCAGGAGGCGCGCGAAAGTTTCCGCGACGGGCACCGTCGGTGCGCAAAGCTTCACCGCGCGGAACCGGGGTGCGCAAAATTGTGCACACCATCAGCTCGATTACGTGAATCCCGGGAATTCTTCACGTGCACATCTTTACTTCACGCAAGCCCTACTTTATTTCGTGCACCACTTCCCAGGCCTCCGGACCGGGCCTCTGATTCCAAATATGATTTCGCTTTTCCATTTCGAAACTTCCTCTAGGATTTGCGGACTTTTTTTCGGCGTCTACAGTAAGTCCTATTGTAGAGACCCAAAGCTTGACGTAAATTGACATTACATTACTTTTGAATAATACTTAGTACATAACAAAAACACACACACAAGGACCGTAATAGTTTAGTGTCTTTGGAAACTCGGAATATAATCTTCTAATCGTGGTGAAAGATCTTCAACATCTCCCAAAAAGATCTTCCTCTTTTTTTACCTAAAACCTTTCTTTATAACCTGGGGGAAAGAAAACATAAAAGGGGTGAGCTCAAATGCTCAGTAAGAGTAAACAAAACAAAAATCAATTACATCATATTCATAAGAACATAACATTTTTGAAATCTTAACCTGCAAAAGAAATCTTAATTTCATAATATGGGATAAATCATAGTAGTGAAATGTAATCCCAATAATCATAACTTAAAACATGAAACTTTTTGGCATACACACATAATCATAGAGAATCATTTCTTATTAGTCAAAACTCATTTCCAAGACTATCTTAGTGGACAAAGTCCCTTTCTGAACTGAGTTCACTCCTCGTTTCAGTCCTGTTTCACTGAACCGGTATAACCTACCGTTCCAGCCATGTCTATCTCATGAGATATAAAATCTTTACCCAAAGAATTGGAGGGAGATATATGTCCCACCCATCTTATAATTATACCATTCTTATGTGTGCCACAAAATCATAAATCATACATCATTGCATAACCCATGTAATAAAAATGGGAATCTTAAACATCATTTAATCATAACATAATCCATATAATATAAAAGGACATCATAAAAATAATTCCATCATAACATAATCAAATCAATGTAAAAATAGGGATAGAAATAGAACCCTTTATTATCTTAGATGAAAAATAATTTTGATAAAACACTTGAACTCCATTCTTGAGAAAAATATCCTTTCTACTTCAAAAACACTTTTCCTTTCTTAACATGTCATAAAATTTTAAACTAAAATAAGTTGATTAAAAATAAACTTGAAAACATGTAAAGGAATATTCTTGGAAATAATTTTTTTAAAAGTCCATTCTTGTCGTATAAGTTAAAAAAACATTCTTCTCGTACTTTTGTCGGAAAAGTCAAAAAGTACCTCGTATGAAAAACGACAAAAGATTCCTTTCATATATTTTACTAAAAACTCAACAAAGGGTAAAATTGGATTTAAACAATTGTAGGAGGATATAAATAATATTACATATTTAGGAAACATGGATGTGTATGATAAAATACACCCCAATAAATTTCAAAGTATAAACAATCTCGGATAAAGATGAGATTGTGATATTTCCCTTACCTTAGATCTGATTTGCTTCGTAAGTGTTCGAACATCCTGTATAATGATTTAAATAATGTTATTGACTTATTCCAGAATCATAATCATTGTTATGATATCATATATTGTTCACTTATGACTTTATTTTACCCGTTCTTTTGTAAATTCCATGTTAAAGAGCGTTTTGGGTAAAATCGTTTCATTTGTCGTCCGTGTTTTGACTTGTAATTATTAATATGATTACTTAGATCATGATTACTTAATTCCAGAATATAAAACATGATTTATATATAATATATATTCAAAATATACATATATATAATAGATCAGTAAATGAAAAGAAATACACCGTTCATGGAGACGGTAGGTCGTACGTACGCATGAACGCTGTTTTCGTTTCTTTATTGAGTTGAATGGAATTAAGTTGATGAAATACATATATATAAACATAAATCAAGTATAATTATTATGTCATATATTTCATAATTACTTATTATATATACTTTATAATCATTCATGAATGGTTAATCATTGAGAATGAATCTCATCGCGTTGTGGAGACGGTATTCCGTACGTACGCACGAGCGATGATATCGTTCCCATGATCGTGGAATTTTATTGGAGTGTATGTACACTATTACAGAATCAATATCACTTTATAATAGTCATATATAGTCATTATTTACACCATTATACCCATCCAAGTAAAGTGGTGGTGGAAAATATATTACACCACGGTGTGGATACGGTATTTCGTACGTACGCACGCGCGGTGATTTCTTTTTCCATAGGATGGATAGATGGTGAAATAGGGTTTTTTCATAATTATAATAACATATCAGTATATGATTGATACTGATGTTATTACTTCATAATGAAACAACTAAAGAAGAAGAAGTGGAAGAAGAAATAAAGACGAAAGAATCGGTAACGGACATTACCTCTTCTTTGAAGTGCTTCTTTGAGACCTCCTTTTAGGGAACTAAGATAGGTCTTTTAAGAAGACAAGAACCTCTAGGATGTTTCTAGGGAAGTTTAGAGGATAAATTGGTAGGGGTTGGCCGATCTTGAAGGCTCAAAGTGGTGTGAGGAAGAGGGGGAGGAGGTGCCCTTTTATAAAGGAGGAGAGGGGAACCTTTGGAATAACTAAAACTATTATTTTATTATAAAGCCGAATTCGGTTTTAAATATCTCCAAATTGATTTATTTAGAAGCTAAGGTGGGTATGGGTCGAAATAATATCATAAAATAAAATTTAGACAAGTTTATGTTCCTATTTTAAACTTATCATTTAGATTTAACATTAAGTTAAATAATTTTACTTTTACCGTATCTTCTTCTGTTCTTATACTATAAGGTTAATAAACTTACTATAACAAGCCAAAGGAACCCCACGTTGTTTATTATTAATATATATAACCTTATCTAAGTCATTTGGCCGAACCTTAGATTTTTAGGAACAAAATAGCAATGAATAATATAATATTTGTTTTAAAAACTATTTTATTTCAATTTTGACACTATTTAGTAATTGATTTTTTTTGAAAATCATAACAGAATGATTAGTTCAAAAAAGTTAATTAAATCAATAATAACATGTCATATTAACATATAAAATTAGTTTAATTCATAAAAAGTCTCAAATTATATTTATTTTGGTATTTATAACATCAATTTTTATAATTGTTCACTATTATGGTAATTACTGCATCATCATTGTGTCATAAATAAATTAAATTATTTAATGTCTAAAAATTATAAATAAAATATAATTATGTAGGAAATCTTATTAGTTTTCTAATTAATATTTAAAATCGAATTTATCTTATGTATAACCCTATATTAAAAATGTTTTAGTAAATAAACATTGATTTTAACTCTTTTAACTCTTCTTTGAATTAAATAATAATAAATGTCCTAATCTAATACTAGTGGGACTAAATGGTCATATTTTATTCCTAAGGTTGTTTTTGGTCGAATTAAACTTATCTAATAGAATTAGGACATGTTTTAGGGTAATAATAATATCATTTTTACCCTTAATTACCCTATTTACTTTTAACCGTGGTAAAAAAAAGTAAAAAGTTACTATTCACCAAATATTATTTTCATCTCATTGAACCAAATTTTACTTACTGACATCAACTGTGTCTCTCGGATTTTTTAAATTCCACTCACAGAAGCGGTAAAATTAAGTTTTATGAAAAATTTATTTTTTTAAACTACCACTTAGTGGTTTCACTATTCATCAAAAAATGAAAGTTTCCAGAAAAATACCAAAAATTAGGCCTAAGCTATATTTGATATTATGAACTCAAAAATGATGTCTATTTTACCAAATTAAAAACATATCAGTTTCATTAATTAATTTAAAAATTAATTCTCGTCGTCAAAACAAATAGCATCTTTTTTTTTAAAAGATATTAACTATCAAAAGATTGACACTTGTTTATGTCTGGTTTAAATGTGAAATTACATCCAATGAAAAACATTGTATTAAATTGTAAAAATATATTCTAAATATACTTTAAAACCAATCAAATTAATAATTTACCACTATTAATTATTTCGATTAAAAAAGTTGTTTTTAATTAAAATTTAGTAATTTTTACTATTCATCAGAATATGAAAGTTATCCGAAAAGTACCAACATTTCACCTTAGGATAAATTTGATACTCCGAATCAAAAAATGAAGTCCATTTTGAAAAATAAAGTTTATAAAATTTCAAAAAGTGGTTATTACTATTCACAACGGCTAGTTTTAATAATATTTTAATAGCATATCATTGTTTAGTGAAACTCGGTATTGCGTACTACACACGCTATCGAGGAAAGTCGCGATTGCGTGTAATGCAAAGCAATTCAAGGATGCATGTTGTGCAAGCTCCTTTTGGTGTAGCGTACAACACAAGACATTAATGAAATTAAAAAGAATATTTTTTATAAAATCTCAGGGTGTTACATTCTACCCCCTTAAAATGAATTTCACCCTCGAAATTCGTCGGGGTTATAAATTGTTTACTATTCATAGAAACCCACATCGTAAAAAGAAATACTGAAACTTAATTTTAAAAACTAAAGTATGAAATGTAACGATTACCCAATTTAACTCATCACTGGGTGTCCACGTAGAAGAATATAGGTGAAAATATGGATATGGAAGAAAAATCTAACCATCAAGTTACGATGGAGAGTGGTAGAGAACATGGCTATAAAAAATACATCGATCATAAAGCCATAGATTTGTGATGATCTAAGGTACCATCTGATTTATCAGATATAAGGGCACTAGGACAACATTTTTGGTTTTCAAGATTATTTCCCTAAAGTTGATGAAATTAGAATTAGAAGAAATACTTTCGTGATTTTGGTACAGTCTCACTGTTGGTCGTTCTTTGGACAATTTCCACTTCATCTTTTAAAGAAATGAAGTTGAATTTTTCATTCGTGAAGTGTTAGAAGATCATGTGATAGAATGATGGGTCATTTCATCTGTCTAAAAAAGGATATAAAAATCATCAAAAATACATAATTCCATCTATAGTGAGTTTAATCATATATGGTTCCTGAAATGGACTTATACTTCATATATCATACTGCTTAATATAATAAAACTAGTTTCTACTAAACAGGGACTTCCTATAGGCCAGTGGTAGGCGATAAAGGCCAGTCGCACTTCGGTTGTGGGTTCGATTCCCACAGCCTTGTCTGACGCGATGGGCTGTCGTCCGTCCTACAGGTTGTCCTTTTTCTAAAGCTATATTACTCTAACATCCCATCAATAATATTGAAAAAAAAAGTTCTATCCTTAAACAATACTAACTTATTTCCAACATAATCTATTCCAATCATTGGGATTATCTAAAATAGTATAAAGAAAATGATTACTTGAAATGTCATCAACCAAGCATGTGAATACCATCATTTATCCCCCATATATCTTGTTGGTCACATTCCAATCCTGTGAATACCTTAATCATGTATTCTCTTGAAAAATGAATACCCATTAAACCTTAGTGAAAACATGAATGCTGTCAAAAGTTAACTCTTTCCTCATACCAAAATCCAAAAATTCTATATACTCAAACCATGATATAACCTTCTCCTTATATCAGTCATGAGCTCATGAATACTATCAAACATTTAATTTTCTCCTTATCCCTTCATTATGCGCATATCATCTACATTCTAAAAATATCTGAATAACCTTTCATGGATACTGGTACCATTAATTATACACTTTCAAAACTCAAGGAAAGACAACAGTGTAACAATCCTTAGATGTCTCTTTATTCCATAGTACCATGAGATTACTTATAGAACATTACACTTGATAAACATGTAATCATTCCACTAACTTTTTAAACCATTGACCGAGCTTCAATAATTCTTTTCATCTCACATATCATTTGTAGTCTCTTCATCATCATCAACATAAATACTACCCATACGACTATACTGATTCTCTTCATGAGACTTTCCCTTATGGAATTGGTTTGCATAATGCCCGTACATTCCACATTTAAAACATTTAACCATTGTTGATGTCGTAGAAATACCATTATCCTCATCCATGGTGCTAACTGAACCTTTTCCTTTGCACTTACTGGCTTTGTGTCCTTCTTTTCCACACCCAAAGCATCTTTCAGTTCCTTTGAAACATTCTCCTTGATGCCTCTTCCCACATGATTTACATAGGGTAAATTGAACTTTCTTTCCTCTATGATCATCATGAAACTCCATCTTTCTCTTATTAGCCGAGTCAGGAAACTTACCAAATTTTACTTTATTGATCATATTATGAGATTTATGATTCTGCATAATAATGATGTTTGGACTTCCAAATCCCATTTCATTTGGTTTCTCATGAAGAATATCATTCCATTGTCCATCATATCCTCCATTATCGTGAATCATCTTGTTTCCAGCCATTTCCTAAAACCTGAAAAGAATAGTGTGAGAGGAAAAAATCATAATAAAGGGGGAGTAAATTAAATATCTAACATCTTTGGTTTAATCTAACATCGTTACCATAGTTCTAGGACTATATCCTATACGTATACTTATCCTTAGGGACATCCCTAGACATACCTTAGAAATATCTCTAGAGATCTCACTAACGTTTTCGCATCCTAGTTTCCAAAGGTTGACTAAACCTTTCCTCTGATACCAACTGTAGAGACCCAAAGCTTGACGTACATTGACATTACATTACTTTTGCGGAATACTTAGTACATAACAAAAACACACACACAAGTACCGTAATAGTTTAGTGTCTTTGGAAACTCGGAATATAATCCTCTAATCGTGGTGAAAGATCTTCAACATCTCCCAAAAAGATCTTCCTCTTTTTTTTACCTAAAACCTTTATTTATAACCTGGGGGAAAGAAAACATAAAAGGGGTGAGCTCAAATGGTCGGTAAGAGTAAACAAAACAAAAATCAATCACATCATATTCATAAGAACATAACATTTTTGAAATCTTAACCTGTAAAAGAAATCTTAATTTCATAATATGGGATAAATCATAGTAGTGAAATGTAAACCCAATAATCATAACATTAAACTTTGTGGAATACACACATAATCATAGAGAATCATTTCTTATTAGTCAAGACTCATTGTCAAGACTATCTTATAGGACAAAGTCCCTTTCTGAACCGAGTTCACTCCTCGTTTCAGTCCTGTTTCACTGAACCGGTATAACCTACCGTTCTAGCCATGTCTATCTAATGAGATATAAAATCTTTACCCAATGCATTGGAGGGAGATATAGGTCCCACCCATCTCATAATGATACCATTCTTATGTGTTCCACAAAATCATAAATCCTACATCATTTCATAACCCATGTAATAAAAATGGGAATCATAAACATCATGCAATCATAACATAATCCATATAAGATAAAAGGACATCATAAAAATAATTCCATCATAACATAATCAAATAAATGTAAAAATAGGGATAGAAATAGAACCCTTTATTATCTTAGATGGAAAATAATTTTGATAAAACACTTGAACTCCATTCTTGAGGAAAATATCCTTTCTACTTCAAAAACACTTTTCCTTTCTTAACATGTCATACAATTTTAAACTAAAAGAAGTTGATTAAAAATAAACTTGAAAACTTTTAAAGGAAGATTCTTGGAAATAATTTTTTTAAAAATCCATTCATGCCGTATAAGTTAAAAAACATTCTTCTCGTACTTTTGTCGGAAAAGTCAAAAAGTACCTCGTACGAAAAACGACAAAAGATTCCTTTCATATATTTTACTAAAAACACACCGAAGGGTAAAATTGGATTTAAACAATTTTTGGAGGATATAAATAATATTACATATTGAGAAAACATGGATTTGGATGATAAAATACACCCCAGTAAATTCCAAAGTATAAACAATCTCGGATAAAAATGAGATTGTGATATTTCTCTTACCTTAGATCTGATTTGCTTCGTAAGTGTATGAACCTCCTGTATAATGATTTAAATAATGTTATTTACTTATTCCAGAATCATACTCATTGTTATTATATCATATATGGTTCACTTATGACTTTATTTCACCCGTTCTTTTGTAAATTCCATGTTAAAGAGCGTTTTGGGTAAAATCGTTTCATTTGTCGTCCGTATTTTGACTTGTAATTATTCATATGATTACTTAGATCATGATTACTTAATTCAAGAATATAAAACATGATTTATATATAATATATATTCAGAATATACATATATATAATAGATCAGTAAATGGAAAGAAATACACCGTTCATGGAGACGGTAGGCCGTACATACGCATGAACGCTGTTTTCGTTTCTTTATTGAGTTGAATGGAATTAAGTAGATGAAATACATATATATACACATAAATACAGTATAATTATTATGTCATATATTTAATTATTACTTATTATATATACTTTATAATCATTCATGAATGGTTAATCATTGAGAATGAATCTCATCGCATCGTGGAGACGGTATTCCGTACATACGCATGAGCGATGATATCGTTCCCATGATCATGGAATTTTATTTGAGTGTATGTATACTATTAAATAATCAATATCACTCTATAATAGTCATATATAGTCATTATTTACACTATTATACCCATCCAAGTAAGGTGGTGGTGGAAAATAGATTACACCACGGCGTGGAGACGGTATTCCGTACGTACGCACGCGCGGTGATTTCTTTTTTTGTAGGATGGATAGATGGTGAAATAGGGTTGTTTCATACTTATAATAACATATCATTATATGAGTGATAATGATGTTATTACTTCATAATTAAACAACTAAAGAAGAATAAGTGGAAGAAGAAATAAAGACGAAAGAATCGGTAACGGACATTACCTCTTCTTTGAAGTGCTTCTTTGAGACCTCCTTTTAGGGTACTAAAATAGGTCTTTTAAGAATAACAGAACCTCTAGGATGTTTCTAGGGAAGTGGAGAGGAGAAATTGTCAGGGGTTGGCCGATCTTGAAGGCTCAAAGTGGTGTGAGGAAGAGGGGAGGAGGTGCCCTTTTATAAGGGAGGAGAGGGGCGCCTTTGGAATAACTAAAACTATTATTTTATTATAAAGCAAAATTCGGTTTTAAATAGCTCCAAATTGATTTATTTACAAGATAAGGTGGTTATGGTTTGAAATAATCTCATCCAATATAATTTAGACAAGTTTAGGTTCCTATTTAAACCTTATCATTTAGATTTAACATTAAGTTAAATAATTTTACTTTTACCGTGTCTTCTTGTGTTCTTACACTATAAGGTTAATAAACATACTATAACAATCCAAACGAACCCCAAGTTTTTTATTATTAATATATATAACCTTATCTAAGTCATTTGGCCGAACCTTAGATTTTTAAGAATAAAATAATAATTAATAATATAATATTTTTTTTAAAAACTATTTTATGTCAATTTTGACACTATTTATAATTGATTTTTTTTGAAAATCATAACAGAATTATTAGTTCGAACTAAGTCAATTAAATCAATAATAACATGTCAAATTAACATATAAAATTAGTGTAATTCATAAAAAGTCTCAAATTTTATTTATTTTGGTATTTATAACATCAATTATTCTAATTTTTCAGTATTATGGTAATTACTGCCTCATCATTGTGTCATAAATAAATTAAATTATTTAATGTATAAAAATTATAAATAAAATATAATTATGTAAAAAATATTATTAGATTTCTAATGAATATTTAAAATCGAATTTATCGTATGTATAACCCTATATTAAAAATTTTTTAGTAAATAAACATTGATTTTAACTCTTTTAACTCTTCTTTGAATTAAATAATAATAAATGTCCTAATCTAATCCAAGTGAGCCTAAATGGTAATATTTTATTCCTAAGGTTGTTTTTGGTCGAATTACACTTATCCAATAGAATTAGGACTTGTGTTAGGGTAATAATAATATCATTTTTACCCTTAATTACCCTATTTACTTTTAACCGTGGTAAAAAAAAGTAAAAAGTTACTATTCACCAAAGATTATTTTCATCTCATTGAACCACATTTTACTTACTGACATCAACTGTGTCTCTCAGATTTTTGAAATTCCACTCACAGAAGCGGTAAAATTAAGTTTTATGAAAAATTTATTTTTTTAAACTACCACTTAGTGGTTTCACTATTCATCAAAAAATGAAAGTTTCCAGAAAAATACCAAAAATTAGGCCTAGGCTATATTTGATATTATGAACTCAAAAATGATGTCTATTTTACCAAATTCAAAACATATCAGTTGCATTAATTAATTTAAAAATTAATTCCCGTCGTCAAAACAAATAGCGTGTTTTTTTTAAAAGATATTAACTATCAAAAGATTGACACTTTTTTATGTCTGGTTTAAATGTGAAATTACATCAATGAAAAAAATTCTATTAAATTGTAAAAATATATTCTAAATATACTTTAAAACCACTCAAATTAATAATTTACCACTATTAATTATTTCGATTAAAAAAATTGTTTTTAATTAAAATTTAGTAATTTTTACTATTCATCAGAATATGAAAGTTATCCGAAAAGTACCAAAATTTCACCTTAGGCTAAATTTGATACTCCGAATCAAAAAATGAAGTCCATTTTGAAAAATAATATTTATAAAATTTCAAAAAATGGTTATTACTATTCATAATGGCTAGTTTTAATAATATTTTAATAGCATATCATTGTTTAGTGAAACTCAGTATTGCGTACTACACATGCTATCGAGGAAGGTCGTGATTGCGTGTAATGCAAGGCAAGTCAAGGATGCGTGTTGTGCAAGATCCTTTTGGTGTGGCGTACAACACAAGACATTAATGAAATTAAAAAGAATATTTTTTATAAAATCTCGGGGTGTTACACCTATTCAGGTTGTGCCTAAGAAAAGTGGTGTTACTGTTGCTAAAAATGAAAAAGATGAGTTAGTTCCAATGAGGGTGCAAAACAG
This sequence comes from Viscum album, assembly GCA_963277665.1. NCBI lineage: Eukaryota > Viridiplantae > Streptophyta > Magnoliopsida > Santalales > Viscaceae > Viscum > Viscum album. The sequence continues at coordinate 2,136,518,494 of OY728128.1, read as the reverse complement.
TTGGTGCGTGTGTATTGATTATAGGAAACTAAATCAATCTACTCGCAAGGACCATTTCCCCCTCCCATTCATTGATCAGATGCTTGTGAGACATGATAGGGAAACACATTTGTTCGATGGATTTTCTGGATATTTTCAGGTTCCTATTACTCCGGAGGATTAGGAGAAGACAACATTCACTTTTCCTTTCGGTACTTTTTCCTACCAAAGGATGCCATTTGGACTTTGCAACGCCCCAGGTACCTTCCAGAGATGCATGGTGAGTATTTTTTCTAATTTTATTGAGACCTTCATGGAGGTATTTATGGATGATTTTACAGTGTATGGGTCTTTATTTGATGAATGTATAAGTAGTTTGGGAAAGGTGCTGAATCGTTGTATTCAGAAGAATCTTGTCCTAAACATTGAAAAGTGTCATTTCATGGTAAAGCATGGCATTTTCTTAGGGCATGTAGTGTCAAAACATGGGATATAGGTTGATAGATCGAAGATAGACATTATTTCATCCTTACCCTATCCTTCATGTGTGCGTGATGTTAGATCTTTCCTAGGGCATGCAGGATTTTATCGGTGCTTCATCAAATATTTTAGTAAGATTTCTCTTCCTATGTCATGATTACTTCCAAAGGATTCTGATTTTGTGTTTGATTATGCTTTTAGGACTTCCTTTGATGAGCTAAAGAAGTTTCTGACCACTCCACCGATCATACAGCCCCCACGGTGGGATATTCCTTTTGAGATTATGTGTGACGCCTCCAACTTCACGTTTGGAGTTGTCTTATCTCAGAGGGTGGAGGGACGTTTATGCACGCCTGTCGTAGGGCATGTCAAAACAATTATTTCCTAAGTTAAAATGTAGTAATGTGGTTGACTTAGGATGTCTCCCGAAGAGGAGTGCACACAAAACGGTTTGTCACTTTAAAACGGGGGTAAAAATGTTGTGAAAGGAAATTTGAAATTAAAATGATTAAAAAAAACTATGAAATTAAAAGGGTGATTAGTTCGGGGTCGGTTTCCTAATTATAATTCTATCCTTGTTCAATTTAATTCAATCCTCTTCTTCTTAGTTGATTAAAGTGAGTTTCCACAATCGTTTCCTCTCACTTCCTTGGTTAAATTGTTATTGTGAGAGAAAACCTTACCAAGATCTTGGTTTGGTCAACTCTCCTTCCATGTGTAAAATAGTTGTATTGAATATCCTTAATTGAAATGGGCAATTCCCGATCGGGTTTTGTTTATCCCAAACAATCAAGAACATTCACTACACAATTTACACGTACTGACGATCGTCGAGTACTTCACCACTAATTCCTAGTTTATTCCATCGTATATAAACCAGAAATTAGTGGAGGGAGATATTGATTATTTTACCAAGGCAAAAATAAATAACGGAATTAATATTCAAGAACGATCGCACTTGATTATAAAATTCGCTATATGAAATTGAAAACAACTTTGAAGAAGAAAGAAATTTATTCAATTACATCCAAGAACTCAAGCATTACAATATAGAAAACCAACCCTTCCCCAATCACTCCAAAAGTTTACCCCACCATGGTAAGGGTAATCAAGTTGAATGGGGAAGAAGAAGGCATTAACAAACTATGAAAAAGAAAATAAATAAAAGAGAAAGCTGAAAAAGTTCTCCTTCTTGGTGTCCCGGAAGGAATGGGGTGGAGAATGGATGCCTTGAGAGGGTGGAGCTCTCCTCCATTTATAGCCAGAATGTTTCCCCCGAATGTCGACGCGTTTTAGCCCCATTAAATGACATCTTCACGCGTTAAGCCCTTCATGAATGTTGTTCATAATTCTCTTGTCCGTGTCTCCTAAAAATTCCAGCGGATATGGACATTTATTCCGAGAGTTATGGCCGTCTTAACTTGAGCATTTATTCTGTCCAGTCAGACTCTCCAAAACGAAATCCTCTAGATTAGGGTGCTTTAATGACCCAATAAACGGACAATTCACTCGGTTCTTCCTTAATAAAAGATTTTCCAAAACTCCTTGCGCGTACACTCACCGAATTTCACTAGCTTTGGGCCCACAGTGGATGCGTTATGGATCCCACATAAAAACTAGGCAGAACTGAAAACAGTTTTCTTGAGCCAACTTGTGAGCTTCTTTTGAGCTTCCATATGGCCGATTAGGATTTTGGTCCAAATATATTAAATGAATCTCTGGATGTGTAGAATCTGTAAAATAAAGAATATTGCAATTTGGATCAGTGTAGATAATGTTATGGCCAACCTACCAAAATAATTTAAAACTGTTAAAAATCCAAAATGGCCAATTTTTACTATTCAGCTCAAAATAACACCATTATCATAAAAATGAAACAATTCATCTTAGAGGAACAATTTTGTGGGTTTAAAACAATTATATTCAATATAAATTAATTGAAAATATTTGCTCTATAAATTCCCCCACACTTAGCACTTGGACTCCTGGACAAGTAAAAATCAAATCAAATCCAAAACACATATCAATGAGATCAATCAAATCAATTTCAAGAAACAAAAAAGATATCATGCCTCATAAAATAACTGTTATTTCAAGTTCTCCATTTACGATTTTAGTATATTTCCACTTCATTTCTTATCTCATGCACACAAAACACCTACCTCACATGAATTTTCTCTCATCTCACAAATGTAAAGGCTGAACAAGGCTTTTCTCATCCAAACTCACACAAGAGTCACCATAGGTTTGATAAATTCCTACTTCTCCACCCGATGTGAGTCAAGGACATGTGTTTCTCATGAGGACTTTTCAGGTTTGTTCTGTGGCTTCCGGTTGGTAGGATTTAGATGTTAAAAGTTCTGTGGCCGAAAAAGGAAGGCTTGGCTCTTATTGAAGCAGAATTGCAAGATTCTAGTTTTCACTCAAATTTGGTCTCCTTCACTTCCCCTTTGTTGAAAATAGGATTCATCATCACTCAATCAGCTCAGCAGCAAACATTTCAATCTTTTCAAACATAATTTTTTTTAAAGCTCCAGATAGGCACAGCTTTCTTTTGGAATCTCCAGAAAGGCACAGCTTCTCTTGTCATAAAAGCTCCAGAAAAGGCACAGCTTTCAACAGAATAATTTTTCAGCATCACACACATCTCTTCCACAATTTATTTTTCACCCAAAGTATAACCAAATGATGTAGTACGTCACAAGACATCTTCCCCCACACTTAAGTTCAACAAGATCATGCAATTTTACTTCAAGAGCAGGTATGATAGGGAAAATTGGCTTGTAATGTGGCTAACCTAACAAGCAATTCATGGATACTAGGGGCTACAATGAAGGATAAATGTAAAGGTGGGCCATAATGAAAAGGATTATTTTGAAAAGGGGGCTTCAAACAAAATAAGTGCCTCAATCATTTAAAACACACGTACCCCAAACCTCAAGTTTGGAAAGGAATAAATCAAATTCTGGTTAAAGCAAGCATGGTCTGGTTCTCTCAAGAAATGAGGTGAATGAAAAGAATATGACAAAAATGGTTCAGAAGCCTCACAGGAAAGTGATTTCAAAGATATAGACAGTGAAATATGGCATGGGTTTCAAAAATCAGTGTACTTTTCATGAAATTCTAAAATATTTTAACTTGAAACAAAGTTATTTCAGCATTCATTTAAGATCAGTTTCATGAAATAGACTGGTTCACTCATTGACATGGGTTTCAAAAATGGTATTGATAATATTTTCAGCTCAAAAGTTTCAGAAACACACCAAAAATTGAAAAATAAACACACAAAAATTTTAAAACACACAATTTTTTTTATTTTGTGAAAACAAACATCAAATGAAAATCCTATACTACAAAGGTTCCCTCCCCCACACTTAAATGATGCAGTGTCCTCGATGCATTCAAGTGGATTTAACATATATGTAGATTTCTGATTGAATCACAACAGCTAAGTAAGTATAAAGGAGATGTACAACCTGACTTATTGGAAATGCAACATTGAGTTTGGATCCTAAGTGTTTCTCTTTGAAAACCTAAAAAAAAGTAAAAACATAACATAAGAAATATATTAAAAGAAATGAAAATAGAAATAGGATGATAAAAGAAGGACAGATCTTGGTTTAATCCCCCAAGTGGGCCCTGGGTTTTGACTGCCTCCAGAGGGGCAGTTCTAATATGTTATCCCCAATCTGATGGTGGGTGAGGTTTCTTGCTCATGAACCAACAAAAACTTTTCTTTCCAGGATGAACTTCTTCCTTTTTCTTGAGGACTCCATCGATAAAATTCACCAAGTCCACCCTCATTGTAATGAGATAAAACATGCATGGTGGGGGTAGGACAATGAATGAGTCCACATCTTTCTTGGGTTCCGCATGAACAACACCTTCTTTATTCTCCAGTGGTTGCTGAAGGTATGATACATCTGTGGAAAATTCAAAGGCAATGTCAGAGTTTAATTCTATTTGAAAAAAATTAAAGCATGAAGAATCAATATCAAATTCTTCCCTTTCAAAGTAAGTAGGTTGTGTCTCATTTTCCTCCAGAAAATCCACTTTGATCTTCTCATGTTCTCCCTCCATTATTTGTTCAACGGGTTTGGGGAGCTCTAGATGTTCCTCCATGGATGACTTTTCTTTTTCATCTTCTTCCTCCAAGGAAGTACATGTGTTGGATGAATCTGAAAAATTAAAATAAGGGGATGTAATACTCAATTTAGTTTCAAAAAAATCAAAAGATAATGAGTTTATGAAAAGATTGACTCCCTGATCTTGTTTGGATTCAATTGGTTCTTCAATGGGAGGTGCTTCTTGAAGCTGAATTTCCCTTGATAGAGGTAGGAAGTCATACTCCTCTATCTTCTCTTCAAATTTCACTGATTTGTTGGTTTCTTTCTTCAATGTTGTTGAATCATCTACATTATGAGGAATAGTTGGCTCAAGAAGTTCCTCACACTCATTCCAGAAGTTATCCAGATCTTTTTGATCTCCCATATGTATTTCACTTGCTAAATCTTCTTCATCAATCTCATCCAACATTGATTGAGATGGGTTCAATGGATCTTCTTTTAATTTCATCAATGCTTCCATGGGTTCTTCAACTTGTAGTATTTGTGGGGATATTTCTTCCATCAATTTTTCTAGCTCTGTTTCTTGTTCAGGCTCCATTTTTTGTTGATCCTGGGATGCATGTACTTGTTCCGCAATCCACTGTATTGAGGTCTCTAGGTTTTGAACTGTTTGACTAATTCTTTCAAATTGGGATTCAATATCTTTGTGAACTTCTTCTTCTTGGTGTTGTACATTGATCATGTCTTGATAAAATTCCTGAAAATACTCATGAAGTTCAATTAATTCTCTGGTCAATCCCTCCAACACTGGGTATTCGAGGTTCTCTTTAAGGTTTTCAATTAGATCCTTGAATTCATCCTCGATTACGATTTGGATTCAAGCTCCCCGAATTTTTTTAGCCAAGAAAGAAACTTTATACTCTATAGACCAAGGTGATTCAATAATTGTCTCTCTCACTGGTGGGTAATTGTTCCATGAATTAAAAAAATAATCATTTGAAAACAACATGGTAAAATATTTTTTTTAAAAAAAAATTAAATTTGAAAACGTGAAATCTTTACAAATAAATTGTGGCACTACCTCCCCGGCAACGGCTCCAAGTTTGATGCACGCCTGTCATAGGGCGTGTCAAAAACAATTATTTCCTAAGTTAAAATGTAGTAATGTGGTTGACCTAGGATGTCTCCCGAAGAGGAGTGCACACAAAACGGTTTGTCACTTTAAAACGGGGGTAAAAATGTTGTGAAAGGAAATTTGAAATTCAAATGATTAAAAAAACTATGAAATTAAAAGGGTGATTAGGTCGGGGTCGGTTTCCTAATTATAATGCTATACTTGTTCAATTTAATTCAATCCTCTTCTTCTTAGTTGATTAAAGTGAGTTTCCACAATCGTTTCCTCTCACTTCCTTGGTGAAATTGTTATTGTGAGAGAAAACCTTACCAAGATCTCGGTTTGGTCAACTCTCCTTCCATGTGTAAAATAGTTGTATTGAATATCCTTAATTGAAATGGGCAATTCCCGATCGGGTTTTGTTTATCCCAAACAATCAAGAACATTCACTACACATTTTACACGTACTGACGATCGTCGAGTACTTCACCACTAATTCCTAGTTTATTCCATCGTATATAAACCAGAAATTAGTGGAGGGAGATATTGATTAGTTTACCAAGGCAAAAATAAATAACGGAATTAATATTCAAGAACGATCGCACTTGATTATAAAATCCTCTATATGAAATTGAAAACAACTTTGAAGAAGAAAGAAATTTATTCAATTACATCCAAGAACTCAAGCATTACAATATAGAAAACCAACCCTTCCCCAATCACTCCAAAAGTTTACCCCACCATGGTAAGGGTAATCGAGTTGAATGGGGAAGAAGAAGGCATTAACAAACTATGAAAAAGAAAATAAATAAAAGAGAAAGCTGAAAAAGTTCTCCTTCTTGGTGTCCCGGAAGGAATGGGGTGGAGAATGGATGCCTTGAGAGGGTGGAGCTCTCCTCCATTTATAGCCAGAATGTTTCCCCCGAATTTCGACGCGTTTTAGCCCCATTAAATGACATCTTCATGCGTTGAGCCCTTCATGAATGTTGTTAATGATTACCTTGTCCGTGTCTCCTAAAAATTCCAGCGGATATGGACATGTATTCCGAGAGTTATGGCCGTTTTAACTTGAGCATTTATTCTGTCCAGTCAAACTCTCCAAAACGAAATCCTCCAGATTAGGGTGCTTTAATGACCCAATAAACGGCCAATTCACTCGGTTCTTCCTTCATAAAAGATTTTCCAAAACTCCTTGCGCGTCCACTCACCGAATTTCACTAACTTTGGGCCCACAGTGGATGCGTTATGGATCCCATATCAAAACTAGGCAGAACTAAAAACAGTTTTCTTGAGCCAACTTGTGAGCTTTTTTTGAGCTTCCATATGGCCGATTAGGATTTTGGTCCAAATATATTAAATGAAGCCCTGGATGTGTAGAATCTGTAAAAGAAAGAATATTGCAATTTGGAGCAGTGTAGATAATGTTATGGCCAACCTGCCAAAATAATTTAAAACTGTTAAAAATCCAAAATGGCCAATTTTTACTATTCAGCTCAAAATAACACCATTATCATAAAAATGAAACAATTCATCTTAGAGGAACAATTTTGTGGGTTTAAAACAATTATATTCAATATAAATTAATTGAAAATATTTTATCTATCAGACGTTCACATGTGATTTGTATGCATCGAGGACGTTGGATTCTGCCCAATAAAACTACACCACAATAGAAAAGGATTTTCTTGCCGTTATATTTTCTTTAGATAAATTTTGTTCATATTTATTGGGATATAAAGTAGTTGTTTTTTCTGACCATGCAGCTTTGAGGTGCATCCTAAAGAAGCCAGATGAAAATCCACGACTTATCCATTGGATGCTCCTTATTTAAGAGTTTTAAATCGAGATAAATGACAAGAAGGGGTCATAGAATTTGGTGGCATACCACATTAGTAGGCTTACTCACACACCAGAGGGTGACACCTTAGACCAGGTACCACTTCGGGACACTTTCCCCGATGAGCATCTCTATACCATCTCAGGTACGCATCCTTGGTATGCTGATTTAGTTAATTACATTATTGCCTCTGAAATCCCAGTAAATTTGAAGAAGCATCAAGTCCAAAAATTAAAAATTGAGTCTAGGTTTTATGTGTGGGATGATCCTTACCTCTGGCGCATGTGTAGTGACCAAGTCATTAGGAGGTGTGTTCCTGATCATGAGTTTGAATTGGTTTTTCATTTATGTCATACACTTGCTTGAGGTGGACACTTTGGACCCCAACGTACTACTAGAAAATTCTTAGACTCTGGATTATATTGGCTTAGTTTATTCCATTATTCCCATGTGTTTTGTAAGTCATGCTCTCGTTGCCAACACACTGGAAATATTTCAAGGAGACATGAGATTCCCTAACAACCCATTTTATTCTGTGAGATTTTTTATGTTTTGGGAATTGATTTTATGGGCCATTTTCCTAGTTAATTTTGTTTCTTATATATCCTAGTTTTTGTCGATTATGTAAGTAAATGGGTGGAGGCCAAGGCCGCCAGGACTGACGATTCTCATGTTGTAGTGGATTTTGTCAAGGCTCAAATTTTCTGTAGGTTTGGAGTACCAAAGGCCATCATCAGTGACCAAGGGACACACTTTTTCAATAGGAATTTTTCTTCCCTCCTTTGAAAGTATGGGGTGACACACAAAACATCAACACCATACCACCCCCAAACAAATGGCCAGGCTGAGGTTTCAAATCGTGAGTTGAAACAAATCTTGGAGAAAACTATGTATCCAAATAGGAAGGAATGTAGAAAGCTCTTGGATGATTAGTTGTGGGCTTATAGGACAGCATACAAGACCCCCATTGGTATATCCCCATTTCGGATAGGTTTTGGAAAAGCATGTCATCTCCCAGTGGAAGTCGAGCATCAGGAATATTGGGCTATAAAGAAATGAAACATGGATTTGTCCCAAGATAGAATTCAAAGGAAGTTGCAAATTCAAGAGCTTGAGGAGATTCAATTGTCATCATATGAGAACTCAAGGCTCTACAAGGAATGATCAAAATAAGTTCATGATAAAATTATCTAGAAAAGGGAATTTCTTGTTGGAGAGAAAGTCCTACTCTACAGTTCACGACTAAAGTTGATGTCTGGTAAGTTGTGTTCCATATGGTTAGGTCCTTATGTTGTGTCTAATGTTTTTCATTATGGTGCAGTGGAGATCACACAAGAGAAAACTAGAAGGAGATTTACAGTTAATGGGAAATGTTTGAAAATTACATCAAGGGACTTCCTACCAATGCAGTTGATTTCATCAAACTACATGACCCCATCATCACTTGAGAATATCAGGTTGTTCCTAACCCTTTCACTTTTATATTACTTTTCCTAAATAAAATTATGCATTTCGTGTGCACATATCATCTCATGGGTTCACATTAAGGACAATGCAATATTTTAAGTGTGGGGGAGGGAACCTTTTAGTTTAGTAATTTCAATTTTTTCCTATTTAAAAAAAAACAAAACAAAAAATTTGTGTTTTTTTTAAATTTTGTGTGTTTATTTTTCAATTTTCTGTGTGCTTTTGAAACTTTTGAGTTGAAGTGATTCTCAACAACCATTTTGAAATCCATATCAATAAGTGAAACAATTTATCCCTAGAAACTAAGCTTAAATGAATGATGAAATGGCTTTGTTTCATGTTCAAATATTTAGTAATTTCATGAAAAGTACACTAAATTTTGAATTTCATGCCACATCTCACTGTCTTTAAACACTTTCCTGTGAGGCTTATAAACCATTATTTTCGTATTCTTTACATTCACCTCACTTATTGAGAGAACCAAACCATGCTTGATTTAACCAGAATTTGATTTATTCCTATCAAAACTTGAGGGTTTGAGGTACTTATATTTAAATGATGGAGGCATTTGTTTGGTATTAAAGCCCCTATTTAAAAGAATCCTTTTTTATAATGGAATACCTTGAACATTTAATCCTTTTATCCCTTAGAATCCATGCACAACCTGTTATGTTATCCACATTACAAGCCAATTTTCCCTATCCAACTAACTCTTGAAGTGAAATTGCATAATCTAGTTGAGCTTAAGTGTGGGGGAAGCGATCTTGTGTTGTGCTACCACATTTTGTGATACTTCGGATGAAAAATTAAATTATGGAGAGATGTGTTTTCTACTGAAGAAAAACATTATATTGAAAGATGTTCCTTTCTAGAGATTTCATGATAAAAGAAGTTGTGCCTTTCTGGAGCTTCTAATAGAGAGGGAAAGTTGTGCCTATCTGGAGCTTTTAAGAAAATCATGTTCGAGAATATAGACATTTTTTCTGCTAAAATGTTGAATGGTTTGCACATTCCTTTATTTTTCATGATGATAAACATGAATCAATGATATGTCGATTGAGGAGGAGACCATACTTAAGTGAAAATTATATTAATGCAATTTTACTTCAAAAAGAGTCAAGCCCTCCTCATTCAGCCTCAGAATTTTAACATCTAAATCCTACCAACCAAAAGCCACATAACAACCCTAAAAAGTCCTCATGATAAACATATGTCCTTAACTCACATCGGGTAGTGATGTAAGAATTTATCAAGCCTATAGTGACCCTTGTATGAGTTTGGATGAGAAAGACATTGCAAAAAAATTTGACATTTGTTTGATAAGAGAAAATTCAAGTGATGTAAGTGTTTTGTACATGGGAGGATAAATAAAGTGGGAATATATTGAATGATATAAATGAAGAACATAAAATAATGTTTTTTATGAGTCATCATATCTTCTGTTTCTTGGTGTGGAATTTTTTGATCTCAAGGATATGTGTTTTAAAATTGGTTTTGATTTGATATTGATGTTTACTTGATATGAGGTTTTTCCCAGGAGTGCAAAAGGGTAACTGTGGAGGAGTTGATAAAAAACTATTTTGTTGACTATTTTATTGATAATAAATGACATAATCTCCTCACATTGTGCTAAATATGTTCATTTATGAAATATTTGGGATTAGATCATTCATTTGAAAATTTGATTAAAATTCCAGTTTTACCCTTTTAAAATGCACTGTAATATTTCGCACTTCAATATTTTAATATGACTTTTTTGAACTTAATATTTTGTAACAGTGTTTATACCTTCATTTTATACAACTTTTATTCAGGACACTAGAGCTAAAGAGTGCATTTGAATGGAGTAAATGGGCCATTAAGACAATGGTGTGCTGGACTCGGCAGAATGGACATGGGTTCTGTATTTGGGCCATAACTTCTTCATTCGTTCTTGGATCAGGCCCAACCTTTGATAGGAGCTACATTACTCATTTTAGAGTGGATCATAATTCTGTAAGGATAGATGATTCGTGTATTTTAGTGGTCCAATGGGTGGTTCAAGTGGGAATAAAATATTTGTCCAAGATTCCTCATTCACACTTCAAACCACTTTGAACCTAGCCTCCCCACCACTCTATAAATTGATGTTTTTCTCATTTGTTGGGGTTGGGACGTGCATTGGGAAGTTTAAGGCAGAAGATAAAAGGTTTTACTCCAATTCGCCAACCATTGTAAGAGGGGTAGCTCTTGAAGCAAGGATCCCCTCATCGAGCCTTCCTCTTCTCCTTCTTTTTATTCATGTTGTAATGATTTTATTCTTTCAATAAACTCTTAGTTTGTCATCCATTTATTCTGTTATTTTAAATTTTCTTCTTCTCTTAATCTTTATATTTGGGTTGGAAATCAAGAGTGGAAACGCGATTGGGTTATACCCTTTCTAAACCATTGCAAATGCAAAACATTTCTACGATTACTACACCGCCCATGGAAGAGTAGTTCTTTTTAGTAATCGATCGACCTATATCCTTCTTCATTCATTTATTTTGAATCAATGAGCTACTATAATTTACATATTATGATATATTAATTGAGTTTTTAATTAAAATGGAACTCATCACGCAATTGAATAGTTAACACAAAACAGGCGAGGTTGGGAATTGTGTGAACTATGAGAGCGCAACCATAACCGGTAATTCAAAACCACATGGGATTAATTTTTAGAGTTAAAATATAATCCCTAAACTCAATTAGTCATCATTTCTAGAATTGATATGTGCCTTAATTTTCCACTGACCATAATCTATCCTTAGAACATCAATCAAAGTAGGTTGTTGCGATTACATGTTCTGAAGATAACCTAGGGTTTAATTCAATTCATTTTTGTGGTAAGGTTAATTCTCGTAGGGTTCGGGGGTTAACAAGTTAATGGATCATAATTAAGTGGATGATAATTCAAATGATAATTATAACTAATTGATTGAAGAGGTAGAGTTAGATCGATTACGTCTTTTAAATATTGTCTAAAAAAACATCTTCTTGTTCTGTCATTTTAATCGAAACTCATTTCAAAACTAAAAAAACAAAATATACAATCTTATTGCAGAAAACTTATGATAGATTTATAAACTATAACCAACCCTTATCCTTTCAATTAGTGTTTTTATTCTCTTTTATTTTATTTTTAGAATACCTCTAAAATGTTTTAAATTCACATACTCCTTTGAGAGACGAGCTTGGTCAGCCACTCTATTGCACCTAAGTACCCCAAAGCACACTAATAATATGAGGGCGCCCATGACAGCGCTCTTTCAGAAATAACTCAATTAAAAACAATCATTGTAAAGTATATTACAAGTAAATAAGTGTTCTTATAAGAACTACCAGTGGAAACATAATAGTTGAAATGATTTTTTTAAGAAGAACGAAAAATAAGGGAAAGTAGAATACATGTGAATCAGATATCATGGGATATACCTAGACACCAAGTAAAGAGACCCCAGACATACTCAGTTTAGAATCCATCAATCATCCTATCGATGCAATCCATAGTCAATAACCAACCTGGATTCTCTCAACTAGCCTCTCCAGTGGCATATCCCACATGGCCTTTCCATACCATGGGGATCTAGTCTCTCTAATCGGGACTAAATAGTAATTGTCTATCGACTCCCACTATAATGCAAAGGATTCTATGACAGTAGCATAAACGAGAAGTGAGGATTTCATCACATGCTTGATGTTAACATTAGTGTCAATGTGTATGCCTTAACCACTTCCTGACATTATCCATGAAAAGACCCTCTATAACTAGAGAACAATAATGGGTGTTCCTATCATACAGAAAATGTTTTGAAGGTACCAATCGGTCCTACACATCATGAAATATCAAAACCACTTTTTTTGAAATACCTAAATTATCCAAATGGGTATTACCACTTAGAAATATAATTTATAAAACCAAATGAACATTGAAAATACTTTACATTTTCAAATATAAGGTTGAAATCATATATTAACATGAAAAAACTCATGTTGAGAGTTTAGGTAAATTATGTGAAATTAATGAAATTACCATTTCTAAGTTCTGTAACTAATTTATATAGCATATAATTTTGTATAACAATGAAACATACTTTTAAAACTATCAAGGAATTGTGCCATTCAAATTAAAGGGTTAAGCATAGGGAACCTACCTCAAACTCAAGTATCTTTGATAATAGAAACCTGAATCTTCCCTTTATCTGCTTACACACAAATAAAAATTCACATGTATATAAAGAAACCTAACCCCTATGTACATATTATCATGGCCATTAATATGTATAGGGGGTTCCTTACATATATTCTTACACATGCATATAGCCCTTTAAACTTACACATGTATTCATTTTTCATATATATATATATACATATAAGCACACCTATCCGCAATGTATATATTCACACTTCCATGAGTGAGTATATAGAAAGGGGGAACTTACATATATATTCCTACCTTTTCATATACATGTAAGTCACCTTCAAATCCGGTGGCTCAAAACCACTTCAAGGAAGACCATGAAATGATATAAAAATATGAGGAACGCAAAAATCACAAAAAGGACCTCCAAAAAAACTCGAATAAAAAAAGAGGGAAGAAGAAACCAACCTCAAATAGTGGATGACAAACTGAAACGGTCTGATATGTTTCGACTTTGGTATAGGATTCTAAAACGTACATGTAGTCTGTCACGACCCATCCTCGGGGCTCATGTCGTGACTACCCCAAGCCCGCCTTCCATAGGCCAGGGGCTGGCGACTAGCTCCAAGGCGTAAAATCCTGATAAAAGGGAAGGCATTGCCTTTATAATAAAAGTAACAAACACTACAGAGTATAAGCAGAAGAAACACTAAGTACAAAAAAAATTGCTGAAAGGTAAATGGGCCAGAATACAAACCCAACTGAAAAGTAAAGCTACAACTGAAAGTAAAGTACAATGCAAAGAACAATAGATGAAAGGTGACAAGCCACTCCTGGATCGTCCTCCAGTTTTCTACCTGAAGGGTAGGTACAAATCTTCTTATCAGCACTCCATGTTCGTCTGTCTCCTCCGGGTACCAACTCGTCGTGAAATCCTCCTCCGGGTACCGTCCAGCTCAACAAGCCTCAACCTAGATCAGTGATGTCCGTCGTTTGCAACCAAAAAAAACGTAGTGCGGGCAAAGCCCGTGCAAGGGTGAATATACAATACTCAATAGGGATCCTGAGACCCCCGAAGGTCTCCCTGAATCCACAAAGGATAAACCACAAAGAAAAGATATAATCACGTAGTATCATCTAACACTACTTAGGTATATGCCCATACATACACCTAAGTCATCAAATCCAATTCATCTCCAACTCACGAGCTCAAGTATAATCCAGCCCACTCAAGAAAGTAAAACATAATCCACATAGGAAAGTATGACCCAATCCACACGAGAAAGCATAAACCAATCCACACAGGATATCAAGTCAATCACATCGAAGATAATGATTGAAAGTCAAGACTCAAATCAAACCAGGATTTTATTCAAGATGTCGAAACCATAGCTACTGGGGAACTCCTCCTCTATCGAGTACAGTGGTTCTGCCGCTACAACCAAGTGCTTCCCACTAACCTTGGACTGCTGTAGTACTCCACCTGTCGAGTATTGTGGGCCTGCTGCTACAACTAAGCGCTTCCTACTATGGGTATTCTGCTACATCCAAGCACTCCCCCTCATAGCCTATAGAGGTACTCCTTCTATTGAGTACCATTGGTCTTCTGCTACAACCAAGCGCTCCTCCACCATGGGTCTTCCGCCACAACCAAGTGCTCCCCACTGGGCTATCGAAACACTCCTAGTCGATCTATTAGTAGTCACCAAGTCTCAGCCAGCTCTAGGGTTTCCGCACACAGCACGCTCGTTCCAGGAGGGTCCACTCCACAAGCCAAGAGTTCAATACATCAACGGTCACGTAGACCAGATTTGATGTATATCAAAGTTCTGTCACGTCAATAGGAACACAAAGCGACAAATGGCGCGTCAATCGGACGCCCGGTCTGAGAGTTATTGTCTTTTTCGTCCCAAGGGCCCGGTTGTTTTTTAAGCTAAAACCAACCCGACCAAACTCCAGATACATCCAAACCTCGAGTACAGTAAGCCAAAAGAACCATCTCACTAGGAGGAATTCAACAAAGTTGACGGCACGTCAATCGGACGTCCGGAGCTCAAGTTATAATCTTTTCCGCTCCGAGGGCCCGGTTGGTTTCGTGTTCGAACCAACCTGGACATACCCAAAGTTCTCCTAAACCATGTGTGTAATATACCAAAATTACCGTCTTGATCCAACCATCGCATCGCAACTGACGGTGCGTCGATCGGAGGTCTGTAGCCCATGTTACGGGCATTTAAATGAATCTGTCCTGTTTTAGGGGGTTTTGGGCTCAGGCCGACCCGGCCCAAGACCCCCTGGGTCGGCCCGAACCGGGTCGATCCGACCCGGGTCCAGGTCCGGCCCCCTAGAGCATGGCCCGGCTCAATTGGTGCGACCTGGCCCGGCCCGGCACGGGCGGCCTGGCCCGGTGTGGCTGGTCCAGCCGACGCGGCCGGTCCCGGCCGGCACGGGCGCCGCGCGCCACGTGAGCGCAGAAGGGGGGGAACCGCCAACCCCTTTGAACGGACAGTGGACCCGCGGGGGGTCTGCCCTGCTGCACTGACCGGGGGTCAAACCCCTGGTCTTTCCGGATCTGGCTGGTCGTAACGGCCGGCCCGCCAACCATGCGGAACCGGTTGGTCCCACCCTCCAGAGAACCGGCGGCCGGAGGCTCCTGCCGCCCTCCCTAGCTCCGTCGTGGCCAAAAGTCACGGCCTTGGTTCGACCGGCGCGGAGCGACGGTACCACGCCCCTCCACCGCGGCCCCGCTCCGGCCGCGGCCTCCTCGTGGTTCTCCGGTGTGGCGCGATGGCGCCGCACCCCTTCGTCGCGGCCCGACTCCGGCCACGGCTTCTTTCAGCCTCAACGGCGTGGCGCGACGGCGCCGCGCTTCTTCGTCACGTTCCTCTTTGTTTTCGTGCGGTGTTGTTGCACCGCGCCGCCTTCGTTCGAGCCGCAACTAATTCGATAACAAAGGGGGAGGAGGATCGGTCGTGTTCAGATGGTCCGACCTCCTCCCGTTAAATTGATAACAGGAGGCTCAAAGAAAAAGATGATGAACGTAAAAGAATAAACACGAACAAAATCAACCCCTAACTCAAAGAAGTCGTCAAACGATGATCGTCGCGGAAGACGGCATCGCGGAAGACGGCGTCGCGGAAGACGGCGTCGCGGAAGACGGCGTCACGGAAGACAGCGTCGCGGAAGACAACGTCGCGGAAGACGGCGTCACGGAAGACGGCGTCGCGGAAGACGGTGTTGCAGAACAAGACTCCATAAGCATCATCGGTGTTCGCCCAATGAAGGATGTGGTGCATCGTCGTTCTCCGAAGAAGGCATCTCTCCCGGCTACGGACAGGAGAGGAGACGGCACGGCGATTCCCTTGCGGTGATGGAGTTCTTCTTCGTAGACTCGACGTTCTTCGTGAAAGAGGTAAAGTTCTCCAAGACCAGATTTCTCTACTCCTTTCCACACAACACATTCCCCCAATAAAATAAGACCTTGTCTTATTTTATTCACACACACACACACACATGCCAACATTAATTTGAAAATCAAAAGATCTCATTCAATTAATTGACTTAATTGAAGAGCATTTAATAGTCAAATTAATTTTGAGGGTTGACTTGTCATTAAATTTGTGGTGTGGGTGAGTTAAAAAATAATGGGGGTTTTCCAACTTAATGGGAGGTTTGAGGAAATTGAAAAGGTGGGGCTCGTATGGGGCCCACCTCACTAATATCCTATCAAGAGGAGTTAGGATTTAGTGGGTCCCACCTCAACTTCCATACGTAGGTTATAATTACACAGAGAAGAACTAAAATTGCAGCACATATTTTATTTCACTCATTAATTAAACCACTTTATTTTTAACATCACCTCCTGAGCAAACGCAACTCCAGAGAAAGTGTTCCTAAGAAACTATCGGCGCTGCAGTTCCATCGGTGCCCTCGTATTTCGATTCCAAGCACTGGTTCAAAAGTTAGGAAAACCCGCTTGTTCGTTCACTGAACGTACCTGATCTAAACTTCAGAAATTGATTCTGGGCACATCGGGCCTCTAAATCAAGTGTCGTCAAAAGCCACATTCTCGTAAAATTCCAAAGAAATTAAGAAAAAAAATTTCCTTGAAATTTCCGGGGCTTTACATTACTCTCACCTCAGGTCTTTAAGTACCTGTAAAGCTATAACACAAACTAGGGAAACAAAAGTGGTACTGAGCACGCATCTAAGCCTTCCGCTCCCATGTGCTCTCCTGGAGGTTCCCGTGCTGCCAGCAAAAGTGCACCTGAGGAATCGAACATCCACATAGGACCTGCTCATGTCGATCCACGTTCTCCACTAGAACCTTTGTGAATGTCACCTCGTCATCGATGTCAAACCCCCTATGGTCAATGATGTGTGAAGGATCATGCACGTATCTCCTCAGCTGAGGTACATGGATGATATCATGCACCCGGTGCAACTGAGGTGGAAAGGCCAAGCGGTAAACCACCTTGCCTACCCTGTTGAGGACCTAGGAAGGTCCGATGAAGCGTGGAGATAACTTGCCACCCTGGCTAAAACTCCGTAAACCATGTCGAGGTGAGACCCATAGAAAAACATGGTCTCCATCCTCGAACTCTAGTGGTCTCCGCCTCCTGTAAGCATAAGACTTTTGTCGGCTCTGAGCTGTCCTCATCCGCTCTTGTATGACCTGGACCTTCTCTGGTCCTACAAGAGCTGCTAAGATTTCATCTTTGCCGATAAGAGAAATCTGGTCTCATCCCCAAGATGAACCATGTTCTTTGCCTAATAAAGTCAATCCTGACATGGATGATACCAATCCATACCAAGGATGACGTTTTAAGGCATCGACGCTACTACCAAGAGATCCAACTGTTACTCTCGCCTCCAAGGGTTGAGTCACGCTGTCGGCATCAGTGTGTGGTCATTGGGTATCCTCCAGTAGGTATCTCAAAAGTGAGGGTCAAGTCAATGGTTTTTAAACTGGAACCTATTAGTAACAACATAAAGAGAGGACAGGAAAGTAAACGCCACAAGAAAAGGTGTCTTTTATTAATGCAGCTCAAAGTACAAAGACTCATACAACCCCATTATCAAAAAAAAGAATTCTAGAATCACCAACAACAAAGGCCATCATGCCTAGAACTAGTTTCTCTCCTGTCTTCCAGCTTTCGTAGCTCCATAGTCAAAAGAATCAGCTGCCTAAAGCTGAGCTCTCCCATGTCCACCTGTTCCCTGTGGTCAGGGTGGACCTCCTACTGATGGTGGTGGCAACACCTCGAAGCATCGTCCACCTCCAGCTGCACGGCCAGCTCCCCTGCCTCAGTCTCTTGATCCTTGCGATCCGCCCCGATCGAACCTCTGCCTCTACCTGGGAGGTCCTTCGTTTATCTGCTGGTCATCTGTATGGAGGGTCGGACAGTCACAAGCCATGTGACCAACCCCGCCGCAAGAGTAACATTGTCCACTCCCGGTAAGTTGTTCTCCACCTCGGGTGCCTCGCACACACGATCTGGTGTCATGCAGTTGATCACCTATATGTCTGGTCCTCTTGGACCTCCGCGTCATCTGTCTACTGCTCGCTGCAGAAGACTCGGCCGCATGCTGGCTAGTGGTGGGTTCTACTGCTGGAGACTGCTCAGCAAGGAAACTCTACACTAATAGGGCTCGCTCCAACACCCCTATCTGCGTCGGGATGCTATGAGAAACAAATGAAGCTCTACTATCTCGCCTGAGCCCCTGCTCGAAGGTTCGAGCCCTGAAGAACGGGTCTCATACCATATCTGTGGAGTAACGCGAGATATCGGTGAACCTCACTGAATATTTCACCACCGTCATGCTACCCTGCTGAAGATGAAGTAGCTCCTGTATGTGCACTGCTCGAAGGGTGGCTGGTACAAACTCTGCCTCGAACAGGCTCTTGAAGTCTTCCCACAGAAGGGATGCCTCGTCGTGCACCTGGAGCATCAGGCTCCACCATCTGTCTGTTGCTTCCTGAAGGAGGCTGGCAGCAAGGATCACCATGAAGTCAGCTGGCGTCCCTACCAATCTAAAAACTCGAACAACAGCCTCCAGTCAATCCTCGGCTGCCTGAGGGTCCGTCTTCTCATGGAACCTAGACGGTCTCTGACATTGAAACTTGTGCAGTGCACTAAGGTGACATGTACTCTCAGTGGCTGGGGCTGGTGGCATCGGTGGCTCGGCGGGTAGAGGTACTGTCGGTGCCTCCACTGTAATGGGGCCCTGCACCGAGGATTCATCGCTCGGTGGGCTGTCATCTCACACAAAGCTCTGAACCCTAGCTGGCTTCCAGCGTGGGGTCATCCTGAAAAGAGACAGGTGTGCCACGGTCAAAACAGAACCTGGTGAGCCGACACAAGAAATCACAAAGAAAACTTTGAAACACACATGCAATCAATGTTTTCTTGTATTGAGTCGGAAATCAGAAGTTAGGGTCCTGGTGTATGGATATGTCGGCCACCGCACCAACAATGGACTCCCTGGACTGATAACCACACTCAATACCCTTAACAATATTGCTTCACATAGAAAAAGATCAGAGTCCTGAGTTCTGCGGTAGAACCGAACTCCTCTGATACCAATTTTTCATGACCCGTCCTCGGGGCCCGTGCTGTGAATACCCCAATCCCGCCTTCCATACGCCAGGGGCTGGAGACTAGCACCAAGACGTAAAATCCCGATAAAAGGGAATGAATTTCCTTTATAAAAGTAACAAACACTACAGACTATAAGCAGAAGCAACACTAAGTACAAAAGAAAGTGTTGAAAGGTAAATGGGCCAGAATACAAACCCAATTGAAAAGTACAGCTACAACTGAAAGTAAAGTACAACTCAAAGAACAACAGCTAAAAGGTGACAAGACGCTCCTAGATCCTCCTATGGTTTCCTACCTGAAGGGTAGGTACAGATCTCTTTCTCAGCACTCCACGTTTGTCCGTCTCCTCCGGGTACCAACTCGTCGTGAAATCCTCCTCCGGGTACTGTCCAGCTCTACAAGCCTCAACCTCGATCAGTGATGTCCGTCGTCTGCAACCAACACAACGTAGTGTGGGTGAAGCCCGTACAGGGGTGAGTATGCGATACTCAGTAGGGACCTCGAGACCCCCGAAGGTCTCCATGAATCCACAAAGGATAAACTACAAAGAAAAGATACAATCACGTAGTATCATCCAACACTACTTAGGTATATGCCCATACATATACCTAAGTCATCAAATCCAATTAAACTCCAACTCACGAGCTCAAGTACAATCCAGCCCACTCAGGAAAGTAAAACATAATCCACACAGGAAAGTATGAACCAATCCACACAGGAAAGCATAAACCAATCCACATAGGATATCAAGTCAATCACATCGAAGATAATGATTGAAAGTCAAGACTCAGCTCAAACCAGAATTTTATTCAAGATGTCGAAACCATAGCTGCTGGGGAACTCCTCCTCTTTTGAGTACAGTGGGCTTGCAGCTACAACCAAGTGCTTCCCACTAACCCTGGACTTCTGTAGTACTCCACCTGTCAAGTACTGTGGGCCTGCTGCTACAACCAAGCGCTTCCCACCATGGGTCTGCCGCTACAACCAAGTGCTCCCCTCATAGCCTACAGAGGTACCCCTTCTATTGAGTATCGTGGGTCTGCCGCTACAACCAAGTGCTCCTCCGCCGTGGGTCTACCGCTACAACCAAGCGCTCCCCACTAGGCTATCGAAACACTCTGAGTCGATTGATCAGCAGTCGTCAATTCTCATCCAGCTGTAGGGTTTCCGCACATAGCACGCTCATTCTGGGAGGGTCCACTCCACGAGCCAAGAGGTCGATACATCAACTGTCACATAGACCAGATTTGATGTATCGCAATGTTCCATCACGTCAATAGGAACACAACGCGACAGACGGCGCGTCAATCGGACGCCTGGTCTGAGAGTTATTGGCTTTTTCATCCTAGGGGCTCGGTTGGTTTTTAAGATAAAACCAACCCGACCGTACTCCAGCTGTGTCCAAACCTCGATTAGAGTAAGGAAAAAGAACCGTCTCACTAATAGGAATTCAACAAAGTTGATGGCACGTCAATCGGACGTCTGGAGATCAAGTTATAAGTGTTTCCGCTCCGAGGGCCCGGTTGGTTTCGTGTTCGAACCAACCTGGCCATACCCAAAGTTCTACGAAACCTTGAGTGTAATACACCAAAACGGCCGTCTCGATCTAAGTATCGCATCGCAACTGAAAGTGCATCGATCGGAGGTCCGTAGTCCAGGTTACGGGCATTTAAACAAACCTGACCGGTTTTAGGGGGTTTTGGGCCCGGACAGACCCGGCCCAAGACCCCCTGGGTCGGCCCAAACCGAGTCTGGGTCTGGCCCACTAGGGCATGGCCCGGCCCAGCTGGCATGACGCGGCACGGCCCGGCGCGGGTGGCCCGACCCGGTGCAGCCGGTCCGGCCGGCGCGGCCGGTCCAGGCCGGCACGGGCGCCGCGCGCCCCGTGAGCGCGGAAGGGGGGGAACCGCCACCCCCTTTGAACGGACAATGGACCCATGGGGGCTCCGCCCTGCTGTGCTGACTGGGGGTCAAACCCCTGGTCTTTCCAGATATGTTCGGCTGTAACGGCCGGCCAGCGCACCATGCGGGACCGGTTGGTCCCTCCATCCAGAGCACCGGCGGCTGGCGGCTCCGGCCGCCCTCCCTTGCTCCGCCACGGCCAAAGACTGCGGCCTTGGTTCGACCGGCACGGCGCGAAGGCGCCGCGCCCCTCTGCCGCGGCCCCGCTCCGGCCGCGGCCTCCTCGTGGTTCTCTGTCGCGCACAATGGCGCCACGCCCCTTCACCGCGGCCCGACTCCATCCGCGGCTTCTTTCAGCCTCAATGGAAGGGCGCGACGGCACCGCGCTTCTTTGCCGCATTCCTCTTTGTTTCTGCGCGGTTCCGTTGCACCGCGCCGCCTTCGTTCGAGCCGCAACGAATTTGATAACAAAGGGAGAGGAGGATCGGCCGTGTTCGGGTGGTCCGACCTCCTCCCGTTAAATTGATAACAGGCGGCTCAAAGAAAAATACGATGAACGACAAAGAATAAACACAAACAAAATCAACCCCTACCTCGAAGAAGTCGTCGAACGGGGATCGTCACGGAATACGGTGTCGCGGAAGATGGCGTCGCAGGAGACGACGTCGTGGAAGACAGTGTCGCGGAACGAGACTCCGTAAGCGTCGTCGGTGTTCGCCCGATGAAGGATGCGGTGCGTCGTCGTTCTCCGAAGAATGCGTCTCTCCTGGATGTAGAGAGGAGAGGAGACGACACGGCGATTCTCTTGCGGTGATGGAGTTCTTCATCGTAGACTCGGCGTTCTTCGCGAAGGAGATGAAGTTCTCTAAGACCAGAGTTCTCTCCTCTTTTCCACACAATGAATTCCCCCAATAAAATAATACCTTGTCCTATTTTATTCACACACACACACACATGCCAACATTAATTTGAAAATCAAAAGATCTCATTCAATTAATTGACTTAATTGAAGAGCGTTTAATAATCAAATTAATTTTTAGGGTTGACTTGTCATTAAATTTGGGGTGTGGGTGAGTTAAAAATAATGGGGGTTTTCCAACTTAATGGGAGGTTTGAAGAAATTGAAAAGGTGGGGATCGTGTGGGTCCCACCTCACTAATATCCTATCAAGATGAGTTAGGATTTAGTGGGTCCCACCTCAACTTCCATATGTAGGTTATAATTACACAGAGAAGAAATAAAATTTCAGCACGTATTTTATTTCATTCTTTAATTAAACCACTTTATTTTTAACATCACCTCCTGAGAAAATGCAACTCCAGAGAAAGTGTTCCTAAGAAATTACCGGCACTTCAGTTCCATCGGTGCCCTCGGATTTTGATTCCGAGCACCGGTTCAAAATTTAGGAAAACCCGCTCATTCGTTCACTGAAGGTACCCAAGCTAAACTTCGGAAATTGATTCCGGGCACACCGGGCCTCAGAATCAAGTGTCGTCAGAAGCCACAGACTCATAAAATTCCAAAGAAATTAAGAAAAAAAATTCCATGAAATTTTTGGGTCTTTACAAATTCGACCTAAGAGACACTTCTCAAGCCGTAACACTTGAAAAGAGAACCAAAAATTAGGTCATCCCATAACTTAGGGTTCATCCAAATAGAACGGGGTGATGAGAGAGAGGAAAACTCCAAGAAATAGAATAATAATGGAATAGTACAGATCACCTCATGGAATTGACCAAGATTACTCAATAAATACAGAGGAAATTCTGAGGGAGGGGATCTTGGGATAGGGGCGGTGTGTATGGCTATAGAGGAAGAGGGGGAGGGATTTAACACGAGACAACAAGGGGAAAGGGGGGGTATCGTGAGAAAGGTTGGGGGATAGCAAGATTAGGTTTTTATTTTTATTTTTTTATTTTAAAATTTTTATTTTAATATTCATTTTAACTAATTTAATTTTTAGAAAAAACACACAACGCATGGTTTGGGTCTCACAGTTTGAAAAATTTTGAACTAACCATGCACCCTATATTGGGATCCTAAAACACCCCATATGGGCTGGTTGCGTGGTTTGGAAAAATTTGTTCCATCTATGTGTTTGTTTATATCAAGAATTTCTAAATATGTCGCACAGTTACTACAAGGTTTGGAAAACCATGAGCCTTAAAAATGAAATATTCTATGCATGCCCAAAAACTCCCAATTTAAAGGGAAAACATCTGAAAAAACATAAATAAATAAGTACTCAAAAATAATAAAAATAATAAAATAGTTTTGGCTCAGGGTGTGATAGTCACAGTAACATGAAAAAGCCACGGAGAGAATGATAAATTGAATAAATATAAAGAACATGGTAAATTAACAAGTTTCAGACCACTTTGGTCCCACTCCATGACAAGATCACAACCCAACGCTATTCTATTAAAAAAATAATAAATGATTGAATATAATAGAAATTAAAGTGAAGGTAAATACATCAATTAATATACTAAAACTAAGGGAATGACCCACTCCCACATGCATTGGAAAAAATAAGAAGAAATAAAAATAAATAGGGCATAATTTAATCAGGAACATAAGAAACTGGGCCTGAACCCCCTTACTAGGGTTAGTATCACCTGTAGAACAACCCTCCATGATTCATTGTAGCTGATTTATCCACCATACGAACATTAAAATCATGAACTCACCACCAAAACTGTACTCCCAGAACCAAGAATGTTTGTTGTCACCAATCAAAGCCACCAACGATCTCTCCCTACAGTGACCATACTTTTCATGAATAAATATTACATCTTATTAGATAAAAATTCATTGCATAACATTATGATCCACACCAAAATCATAATGTTTTAGTGTTTTTAGAATCATATATACGTAAAAAAGTGTATCATAAAATATCTACATCATCTCACACTTAGTTCATCATAACAATAACCCTACTTAGAAAAATCATACTTAAACCTTTTCTTCATATCATGGGAAAAATAAAACATAATAAATGGTGAGATCAAATTCATAGTGAGGGTAAACAAGGATGATATCAATGACCACTTAAGAATAACATTATAATAAGAATATTATAACATGAGAATAACATTTGAAAATCATGCCCAATATATTTTAGATCATAATATTTATTCATGTAATAAATCTAGTTGGTTCATATGACATGAATCATAAATAAATTACAGAACATGAGCCATGAGAACATAACATTGGAATAATATCTTGTCATAAAAGTGTGGCATAAGTGTGGAATAATCATAATAATAGAAATATTATGACAATATTACCCACCAAGATATTCATAACATGTTATTCTTGGTATAACTGCCTATTTACCTACTTTAGTCATGGGATAACATCCCATGTACCCTCTTTCAAGCTTCAGATAACCTCACATGTACCCTCTTTCAGGCTTGTGGAAACGTCTTGTGTACCCTTTGAGCTCATAAAACATTAATAATTACCCAATACACTATAGGTAAATATAATTATATGAATACTCATCACATAATCATAAATCCATTCATATTCATTCTACAAGATCATAAAAAACATTCACCATAACTTAACCCATGGAAAATAAAACGGGTTTCATCAATATTTGATCCTCAAAAACATAAACCATTAATATAAAGAATAAATATGGTATCATTAGATCATATCCCTAGTAAATACTAAGTAATAAAAAATTATGTTAACATAAATTAAAAAAATAATTAAAAAGATCACTAGATTATTTATTAATAAAAATACCCTTTTAATTTTTAAATTGCATATTAAAATATAAAAATTTACAAAATATTAAGAAAAAAATTTATTTGAAAATAAAATTTGAGAGTTATAAAGGAGTATTAAAATAATTTAGTAGTCATGACATCAAGAAATTTGGTTCATTTCTTGTATGTTAAAACAAATATTCCTTTTAACATTTTCTGTAAAAAGTCAAAAGTACCTTATTCAGAAAACGAAAAGAATATTAATTTTAAACCATTATATAAAAAGTAAATTATTGGTAATAATGAAAATAAAAAATAATATAATAATATAAAATCACCTTTCAAATAATTTTTAGAAAACAATGATATGAATGAAAAAGTATTTTCAACGAAAGAGAAAAATAAAGTCAGTTTTCCTAAAACAATTCCTTCAGTCTCTTGTGTACTTTAAGTGAAGAAAATGAAATTAAAACATGTATTCTAAAAAAATAACCAAAGGAGAATAAAATTAAATGGATTTATCATGAAATTATCATAAAATTTTCTTTATTGGGGATTCAATCTTAAACAATCCTGATTAAAAAGAGATTAAAACATAAATCTCTTACCTTGAGTTTGAATTTCTTAAAAGGTTCTATAAAATCATGTATAATAAATTGAAATTTATTTTAATTATATACTAGAGTCATTTAAATACTTATAATATTATATATAATCCAATTATAACATTTGAATACCAACTTATTAATAATTTCTTATTAAAATCATCATTTCCAGGTGTTAACTATTTTTTTCATGAAAAACTTTTGTTTGGTAGTTCTGGTCCTTGTAATTTGATCATTGTTCTATCATATCATGAATTTTATTTTTAGTATAAATATAATATATACTCATTATATAAATATTTATAATCATCTATGAAAATTTGATAAAGAAAAATGAATTACATTGTTGTGAAGATGGTAGGTCATGTGTGTGCATGAACGTTTCTTTCACTTTTCAATTCATGTAATGAATGAAAATTATATAATAATTCAGAATTAAAAAATAATTATAATATATATATATATATTTTTAATCCATCCTTATTTACATCCATTTAAATTATAAATGAAAACGAATCACATCGCTTCACAGAGGTGGTTGTTCATACATACGCATAAGAAACATTATCATTTTACAATGGATGGGAAGGTAAAAAAAGTAGGTATGATATTAAAACTATATAATTATAATCATGTTATAAATATTATATATAAATATTTAACCCATTAAAATAACCATCCATGAATTATGGTGATATAAATTGAATGGTATTGCTATGTGGAGGCGGTAGTCCACACCTACGCACGAACGATACTTGCACTTCCCATTTGATAGAAAAGAGGGTATATAGTGGTGGTTTCATGATCATAATAACATTTAATTATATTTATTGTACTTATTTTATTATTTTATGAATAATTACATGAATTTATAGGAGTAAGAGGAGGAAATAAATTGAAAGAGTTCGAGTGAGATGATTTCCTCTTCTTTGGGAGACCTTCTTTAGATCCATTATTAAGGACCCTTGGAATGGTATTTTAAGAATACCATCACCTATGATTTGTGTATATGGAGGTTTAGAATAAAATTTTTTAGGTTTTGGTTGAGATAAGTGTATGAAATTGGTATAAAAAAGAGATAAGGGATTACCGTTTATAAAGGAGGGAAAGAACACACTTGGAATTACTTAAAAGATTTAAATATAATTAAAGTATTTCTCATGTATAATGCTTAAAAATTACCATGAATTTGAAGAAAAATATTATATTGTCGAAATAAAATCACAAAATTAAATTTATATAGGTTTTGGTGTCATTTAAACATTATATTTTGGTTTCATCACTTCATTAACCAATTTTAACCTTAATTGTGGTAATGGATTTTTCAATCTTAAAGGGTTACAATTTTACTTATAATTAACAATTGGATCATAAATGGAGAATGGATTAAATTTTTGACCATTTATCATCATTATTATACTATTTAAATAATTTTATAATTTTTAAATAATTTAACAAAATATTTTTTTAATTATCATTAATGTCATTTTGTACACTATTCAATTAATTTTACTATAAAGAAATAAATATAGTAATTTAATTAAAATATAAACCATTAAAACAAACCTAAAATTTTTTAATCATATATTAAATTTATGGGGAACTATAAATCACCCAAACAATTTTACTTTTAGATTTTTTAAAATCATTTACATTATTTTTCTACTACTTTCAAATGCACTGTGTCGATGTTATATAGGAATTTAAGGTAAATATTTCACCATTAAAAATTAAAAATCAGTTTCCATTATAATAAAATTAGTTAATATTTTAAATAATTTTTTAGAAATTAAATTATTATCTTTTTATCATTATGTAAAAAAATTAGATATATTAAAGTCAGGAGAGTGGCCCTTTGGAATTCTCTTTACTAAAAATAATATAAATGCCATTATCAAGGGTAAATGGAACAAAAACTCCATATATTAAAATTTTGGATGGATATATTTTAATGTATCCCCCATAATGAAATTAAGGCAATTTTTGGGTTTATTTTGAGACCTTATTTCATTTCTTTAACCTTGTTCTACCTTTTCAACCCTTACCAAAGTGAAAAATATTGACAATAGTTACCATTCATAATAACCAAAAATAAAAGGGTCCTATTTAAAAAATTACCCTCCAAATTTCAAATATGATATACATTTTTAAAGATTCAATCTATATAAGTGTAAGAAATAAATTTTAATATAAATTCATAAAACAAAACTAAAAATAGTATTAAGAAAAATGTGTTTTCAGCCTAAAAATTAACTTATATCAAAATCATGAATCTTGCTTTTACAAATGGAATTAATTAGATTATTATAAATCATATGAATCATATATAAATTTATGAAATAATCCAAAATATAATGGGACTTTTAAATTGCTTTATTTAATAAAAATAAATGACAGTATTTGAAAAAAAATTATTTTTCACTATTCACTAAAAAAATCAATCATTTTAGAAAAATCCAAAAATTGCAACCTAAGTTAATTTTTATATGTTTATTTAAAATATATAATTTAAATTTTCATATAAATTTCTAAAATGTTGAAAACATTAATTTTATTATTTTCTCATAAAAAATAAAACCAATTTTGGAGAAAAAAATATTTTTAAACCATATAATGACTTTACTAAAAATTGGGTACTTATTTATCAATATATTTTTTTACATAAAACCATTATACATATTTTTTAAAAAAATATTACCCCTATTCACCACCAATTTAATGGATAGGTTATAATTATATACAATATTTTGGTTCATTTATACTCTTAGTTTCTTGTATCGCAAGCTATCGAATAAATTAAATTTATTTAAAGAGTAATATATTACAAAATATCATGGTGTTACATTCTACCCCCATTAAAATTATTTTTTCCCAAGAAATTATCAATCTAATACAAAAAATTGGTATATCTATTTTTTAATCACATCCTTGGGTTCACATCTAGCTTCTTCAAATTTCTAATTCCCACGGAGAACTTTAACCAAGTGAGTAGTCTTTTTAATAGCACTTTATCTCTATGATCTATGATTTATATAGGATTTTCATAATAGGAAAGTTCATAATCAATTGGTATAAATTATGAGTTTATTACATGATATGGATCAAGTGTATACTTCGTCTTGAGAGTTATATAGAATACATCATGAACTTAAGAGAGGTTCAATTGAAGCATGAAGTGATAAGCTACCATCTCCACTCAATCAAGAATATAAAAGGGAAAATTTTACCTAGGTCCCTCCATTACCTTCTTTATAAATTTTATAACCTTCTTCTATGTAGAAAATCGTAGTAATACCTTCTCACAAAGTTCCAATTACATATTTCACTGATGATTTCCAGTATAAATTTTCTATCGACTCTAAGTTACATTGATGTTATACTGAATGGATCTGACTTTACCTACCATTTCCCTAACTATCCTAGGTCCCAATAGATATATTTATCTAAAGTAATCCCATCACAATTTATTTATACACTTTTTTACATAGATGGATGCATAAGGTTAAATCTAAATGATTTATTCACAACTATAGTTGTAAGAAAACTAGACTAGAGGAAGATATTAATCCCAACCAGAATTTAAATCCATAAAAAAAGACCTCAACATATACTATAGGGTTATAATAGTTTTCTCAGACTGACTATATATCTATGGATGATAAGAAGTACTAAAACACAACTCTGAATCTAGATCGTGCTGAATAATTTTCTAAAACATTAAGGTAAACCTTAGATTTTGATCATATATAATAAAATTTCCCACTCAATATAACCTTTAAACTTTCTTAATGTATATTCTGGAAAGATGGTCAAGAAATAAATCTTATCTTATATCAATAAAGTATTATGAAATTTTAAGGTGATTGACTACAATCCAAATAGAAATATTCCCTTTAAACATTTTGGGGAGTCTAGAAATAAACTCCATGGTTTTTTTTATCCTTTCCATTATTGTATTAGTAATGGTTGTAACAAAATCTTGGAACTATGTCTCTTGGGCTTAACATTCTGACATACCAAGCACCAAGATACATACTCTTCAATATCTCTTTTCATGTGATCTTGTTGAAAGTACTATTTCAGGTCCTTATATATCTATATAATTTCATGATGAATAGATAATGATGAAAAATAAGCTTCATCCAATAACTCGTTCTTCATGTCTGGTACTGATAGGACACATATTCAGTTCATGAACCTTATCATTCCATCATAATCAAGGTTAAACTCAAGAAAATTTCTAATTTTATTTTATAGATTTACATCTTCCTTATATGTGTCTTTAATATTCACATGGATATATAGTTTAATAATCATTTTAGAAATATAAGATTTCTCACTTTACTTCAATATTTTAAAATACATCCTTTAAAATTCCAAAAATAATGGATCTTCTTTTATCCTCATCATAGATAAGATGTCATGATCCTTTCAACTCAGAGCATCATCCACCATGTTCTCTTCCCTAGGGTGGTAATGTATTAAGAATTCATAGTCATAAATTAACTCCAACAATATTATATGTTTCATGTTCATCTCTTTATGAGTCAATATATACTTTAAACATTTATAATTATTATATACATCATACATTATCTATAATGATAATTCCTCTATATCTTGAATGAAAAAAATACTAAAAACAACTTAAAATCATGATTTGGGTAAATTTTTTCATGAATCCTCAATTTTATTGAGGCATAATCAATAACCATGTCCTTCCATATGAGGATATATCCTAGTCTCTTCTTTAATGCATCACTATAGATCACAAACCCTTCTCTGTTGTTGATTAACGTAATTACAGGTGTTCTAGCTAACCTTGTCTTCAGTTTATTGAAATTTTCCTCACATTAATATTTATAAAAAAACTTGTCTCCCTTCCAAGTTAACTAGGTGAGTGTATTATGAATTCATTATAAATTATCCAAAAATTGTTGATAATATACATCTAAAACAAGAAAACTATATATATAATTCATAGTGGTTTGTCTGGTCTATCATTAAATAACTTCTATCTTTCAAGGATCCACTAATATATCATATAATTAGATTATATAACCCAAAAATGAAACTTTTTATAGCCAAAATTTACACTTGGTAAATTATATATATATTATCCTTCCTCAGGGTCTTTAGAATAATCCTCAAATAATTCTCAGACTCTTCATTTCTCTTTGAATATATATTAATACCATCTATAAAGACTACCAAAAACTGAAAAATAAAATATTTATATAATTTATTCATTAAATCCATGATAATAGTAGGATAATTCGTAATACCAAATGGAATCACTATAAATTCATAGTGTTCATACCTCATATGAAAGGATTTCTTGGGTATGTCTTTACTTTTTATCGTCAAATGATAATATCCATATTGAAGGTTAATATTGGAAAAATATTTAACTCCTCATAATTGGTCAAACAAATTATCAGTATGAGGTAGATGATACTTATTCTTAAGTTTTATCTTTTTATATTCTTTATAATCAATAAATAGTCACATTGATTCATCTTTTTTCATAATGAAAAGAATAGGTTCACCATATGGTGATGCACTTGGCCAAATGAATCCCTTCTCAAGATTATACTATAGTTGTTTCTTTAATTCATGAAATAGAATCAGGGCCATTATATGTGGATAATTTGAAGTAGGTTTTGTACCTATTATTATTTATATTAAAAAGTAAACTTCATGATTTGGAAGAATACAAGGAAATTATTCTGGAAAAACATCAACAAACTCTGGTAAAATGGGAATATCTTTGATTTCGATATTATACCCGGCCATCTAAGATAAATTCCCCTTTTAATAGGAATCAATACCCATATAATGGATTTAATTTCCATTGTAAGTTCATATTTTTAATCAACCCTATAGAAGGACATAGGTTGATTTAGAATATCAATCCTGGTTTCATATCCTCAAAAATTAATGTGGGATTTATGTAAAGAATATATATCCTTTCCTTAAATAACATCAAATTAAACTATAGGGAGAATAATGAGATTTTTAGGAAGCACATTCCTACAAAATTCAATCAGATAATAATCATAGAATTGAGAATTGGTCAGCATACCATTAAAATTTTTCATTGTTAATACAAAATCTAATTGTTGAGGATATGAATCAATATTCCTAGAGAATTTTCATGATATAATGTGATTCATATGACTAAGATAACATAGGTTATTTTGATATTGGATCATACTTGTTACCACATCAACTTAATCATTCCATATTTAATCCCTTACTAAAACCAAAATGGTTATCATGACCATCAATAATTGTTAATCAGAGTTATTAATCATGAAAAATAATTTATAGGATATCTAAATCCTGAAAACTTCTTTTCAATATATAATAACTTAGTTATAACCTCAATCATCCTTGATCGGTATCTATTCAAATCCTTCATAATGGTTCATAATGAAAATTTGAACTAACCAAATAATATCTCGCAGGAGTGTCAAACTAGGTGAGAATTAAGGGAACACTCGGCATGCCTCAAAATAATGGTCAAGATACAATAAACTAAATATTTTAGGGTTTATTACCCCTAGATACATCTATAAAAAAACAATGTCTACTTATATTATGAAAATATATATTTTTTCTAGGAAAACCACACTCATTTCTTCACCATGACATAGGAGGTTCTCATATACATAGTATTATCCCTATGGTTTTTAGTAAATTTTTATCATCCTAGTTTCCAAAGGTAACTAAAACATTCTCTAATAAAAACTATAGTAACATATAGTTTTCATACAAAAATATTTTATCTTATTAGATGATTATTCATAACTTAACATTATCATCCAATCCAGAATCGTAAATTTTTAGTGTCTTTGGAAACTTGAATATATAAAAAATTGGTTTATAAAATATCTACATCATCTACCACTTAGATCTTCATAACTATCATGTTTCTTATACACATCACACTTAAAAAATTTACCCATATACTAATGAAAATAAAATATAATAAAGGGTATAAAAATATAAATAGTAAGGGTAAACAAGGTAGATAAAATTGATCACTTAAGCATAAAATTATCATAAGGTTATGAGAACATGATATTAACATTTTTAAATCATAACTAATATATCATAGATAATAATCTTAAGTCATGTAATAAATCATGGAAATTTATAAGATATGAATCATAAAGTAATCAAAGAACATGAACCATGAGAATATAACATTAATATAAGATCATGTCATAAAAGAGTGTAATAAGTGTGGAATAATCATAATAATATAAATATTATATAAATTCTACCCAAGAATACATTTATAATATGTTAGGATTGAGATAACCATTCATGTACCATCTTTGAACTTGGGATAACCTCCCATAAATCCCCTTTTAGGCTTGGAATAACCTCCTGTGCACCCTATTCTAGGATAAGGATAACCTCCTATGTACCCATTGATCTCATAGAAAATTAATATTTTCCAATTTCATTATAGGGATATATAATTTTGATCCCATTTATTACATAATCATAAATCCATTCATATGTATGCCACAAGATCATAAAACCATTCATCATAACTTAACCCATGGAAAATAAAATGGGTTTCATCAATATTTCATCATCATAACCATAAAAGATATAAAAAAAAGAATAAATATGGTATCATTGTATCAAATCCATATTAAATCATGTGTAACATGAAATTATTTTATCATAAATGAATAATTCCTTTAAAACAACAATGGAATATTTCTTGAGGAAAATATTGTTTTCATTTTTAAATCACATATTAAAATCTAAAAATTTCCCAAATATTAAGAGAAAAATAAATTTGAAAAGAAAACTATAAAATTATAAATGAATCTTACATTAATTTATTTTTCATGAAAGTGGAAAATTCCATTCATTTTGGGTATGTTAAATCAATGATTCCTTTCACATTTTTGGTAAAAAAGTCAAAAGTACCTCATTCAAAAAATAACTAAATATTCCATTTAAACATTTTTCTAAAAAATAAATCAAGGATAAAATTTAATTTTAAAAATAATTGAATAATATAAAAACATTTTTGAAAAAAAATTTATAAAACTAAGATATAGAAGAAAAGTTATTTCCGACCGAAGAGATTAATAAATTTTATTTTCCTTAAAAACCTTATTTCGATCTCTTGAGTACTTAAAGTGAGGAAAAAAAGTAAAAGATTTATTCAAAATAAATAAACAGAGGATAATAAAATTAAATATATTTATCATGAAAGTATCATATAATTATTTTCAATGTAAATTCAAGCATAGAAAATCCTGATTAAAATGAGATTGAAACACAAATCGCTTGCCTCAAGTTAGACATACATCAAAAGTGATCTAACCTCCTGCATAATAAATTAAAATTTATTATAATTCAATAATAAATCAAATCTAATACTTATTATATCATATATTATCCAATTATAACATTTCAACACCCATTAATTATTAATTCCTTATTAAAATTGTCATTTTTTGTTGTTAAAAGTTTCATTTTTCATGGAAATTCATGTTTTGTAGTTTCTATCCTTGTACTTTGATCAGGGTTACATTATCTCCATGATTTTATTTATGATATAAATATCATATATATACATTATATATTTATTTATAATCATCCATTAAGGGTAGAGATATATAAATTAATTACACCATTCATGGAAGTGGTAGGTCGTGCGGATGTATGAAAGTTATTTTCACTTTTCGACTGATGGAAAAAAATAAAGGTAAATAAAAAATCACCATTATAAAAACAATATTATATCATATATATATATTATATAATTACTAAATCTATCCTTATTACCATCCATGTAAATATGAAATAAAAAATTAATCACATCACTTTGTGGAGGTGGTAGTCCACATGTACTCACAAGCGATGTTGTTGTTTTCCAAAAGATTGGAAGGTGAGATGGTAAGTGTGATATTATAATTATAGAATAATAATAATATTATAAATAACATATATAAACATTAAACCCATTATAATAACCATCCAAAAATTATGGTTATAGATAATTAATTGTATTGCTACGTATAGGCAGTAGTCCACACATATGCATGGTCGATACTTTCGCTTCCCATTTGAAATAAAAGTGGGTGGATAATGGTGGTTTTATGATAATAATAAAATTTTAGTATACTAAGGATAATTAAGTTACTAATTTATGAATAATATGATATATTTATAGGATATATAATAAAAAATAAACTGAAATAGGTAGAGTAAGATGATTACCTCTTCTTTGAAAGACCTCCTTTAGATCCTTTCTTAAGGACCATTGGAATGGTCTTTTAAGAAGACCATAACCTATAATTTGTGGATATGAAAATTTAAAAGATAATTTTTTAGTGGTTTTTCAAGATACATAGCTCAAAGTGGTGTAAATAAAATAGGGAAGGGGTGTCCTCTTATAATGGAGGGAATGGACACACTTAAAATTAATTAAATGATTTAAATATAAATAAATTATTTCTCTTGTATAATGTATCCAAATAGACATGAATTAAAATAAAACTATTATATAGTCTAAATATAATCATAAAATTAAATTTATACAGATTTTAATTTCATTTTAAATCTTATATTTTGGTTTAACCCCTTCGTTAACTAAATTTACCCTTGACTGTAGTAACGGATTTATCAGTATTAAAGGGTTATAATTTTACTTATAAGGTAAAAATTGGATAATAATGTCCAAGGGGTGACATTTTATATCATTTATAATACTACTTTTACTCTTTAAATATTTTTTTATTTTTAAAAAAATTAATAAAATATTATTTTTATGAAATATCATTAATGGAATTTTTGACACAATTCAATTAATTTGACTTTAAAGACATAAATATAATAATGTAATTATAATATAAAACATTAACATATATATAATATGTTTTAATCATATATAATATTAATGTGTAACTATAACTCACCTAAAAACTATTACTTTTATATTTTTTTAAAATCATTTTCATAATTTTTCTATTAATTTCACAAGAACCATGTCACCGTTGTGTAAACATTTAAGGTAATTATTTCATAATTAAAAAATAAAAATAAATTACCATGATAAACAAATAATTTATATTTTAAAAAAAACATTTATAACTGAACTTATCCTTTTTTATCCTTATATAAAAAATTTATATATATTAAATTCAAGAGAGTGACACTTTGTAATTTTTAGTACTTAAAATAATATAAATGTCATTATCAAGTTAAAATGACACAAAAATAACATATATTCAAATTTTGGATGTATATGTTAAAAATTAAACTCTAAAATTAATTTAAGGAAAGTATTTTGTTGTTTTTGGGACCTTATTTCATGGTTTTAACCTTGTTTTACCTATTTTACAGTTACTGAGGTGATAAATATTTACCACGCTTACTATTCATAATGAAAAAAAATAAAAAGGACCTATTTACAAAATATTAACCTCATGATTAAAAATATGGTATCCATTTTTCAATATTCAACCTCTATATGTTTTCAAAATCATTTTTAATTTAAATTTGTAAAATATAACGAAAAAAAGTTTTTAAAAAAATTAATTTTTAAGCATAAAAATTGACTTTTATCAAAATCATGAATATTGTTGATTGGAATGGAATTCAATAGATTATTATAAATAAAATGTATCATAATAAAATATAATACCAAATCCAAAATATAATGGGACTTTTAAATTACTTTATTTAATTAAAAGAAATGATAGTATTTGAAAAAATATGTATTTTTTCCTATTAACTAAAAAATGAATTATTTTAGAAAAATCCAAAAATTTCAGCCTAAGTTAATTTTGATATGATGATTACAAAAATAAAGTTAAATTTTTCAAATATATTTTATAAAATTGGATGAAATTTATTTTATTCATTGATCATAAAAATAATAAAAAAACATTTTTGAGGAAAAGGTATTTTAAATCATATAATGACTTTATGAAAAACTTGAGTACCTATTTATCAAAATATATATATATAACCTTTATACATATATTTTTTTCAAAATTTGGTCATTTCTATTCAATCTTCAAATTTAATAGGTGATTTATAATGTTATACTATATTGTGGTTTATTTAAACTTGAGGTTGCGTGTATTGCAATATATCAAAAAAATAAATTTATTTAAAGAGAAACGTATTATAAAATCTAGGGGTGTTACACTCCCTCTCTGGAATATCTCATTTCCATTTTATTTATCTGATCTTATACCTATTTGAGCTTTAATCTATCTTTGTTATCATAATCATAGATCTCATGCACTTAAATTCCAATCAACCATCCTTTTGAAAAACCTCAAAAAAACACTCAAAAACTCTATATATGTGTTCATTTGAGATGTGTGATAAATAATTCATTACAAAAACATCCAAAATGGTTATTACTACATAAAGTTTTATTGCTGGAAATCATTTTTTAATTTTCAAAAAGCTGGTTTAGGGTAACCGGTAATCGTACAACCAAACTCCAAAATACATCAACTGCGGGTCCAGCGAAACCCCAAACTTTCTAGAAACAATTCTAAATTAAAAATTAAAAATTCAAACTTCAATTGAACCACGTTTCCTCCTCGAGCCTCACCACCACCTCGAGTTGCGTGTCATCGCGTAACCCCAACATCGCCTCCGATTAGGTCTCCGGCGAGACAAGCTGTCCCGGCCACCATCTTCTCCAACCTTATAAATCATCCACACCTCAAACAATATCACCTCATGAATCCACACCATCAGCGCCTCTGTTGATGTTTTCTGAGACACTCTAGGGATCAACAAGGAAAAAAATCCAGAATCCACCACCATCACAAACATAGCATCACAGAAGACAGTGCAAACATGCCTTCGAGAACCCATTATGTAAGAGTAGCTCACTAAAAGCCTTCCCCACATAAGGGTCAATCCAAAATTTCATAAAGCTACCACAGGTCCCATTTAAGTTTACCATAGCCAATAGAAACTTCAAATAAGTTTCTTCCCATAACTATGTAAAGTTAGAACAACCAATACGTAAGTATAAGATGATCCCCACTTAAGGGTAACAGCCAACCCACAAAAAGGTAGCATGAACATTACCTTAGCTATATAAGGGTAACCTAATCCATATTTAAAGTTAACAAACAACACAAATAAGTGTAATCCCTATAAAACAAAGTGCATGTAAAGGTAATATTCCCCTCATATAAGGGTAAAACAACCACACTTAAGGGTAACATGAAACTTATGTAAGGGTAAATAAAAACAATCCAGAATGCTTCCAAACCAATTATAAAAAAAATAAAACATTAAAAAACCATGGAATAACATAAAACAAGAGATTATTTATGATATCAATAAATAAAAAATAAATACATTTAAATTTTCAACATGAAAATTCCAAATTTAACAAATCTATACCGTAAAAAAATAAAATTTGAAAACATAGGTTCGATGTTCTTACAAGCCTACAATAGCCTAACCTCTCAGTTGGTATGGAAATTCTTCAATAAATAAATACCCTAATCTCAAAACTAATCATCCTAGCCTAACCAACTTCCTAGAATGTACCATAATGGAAAATATATTCCCATACCAACACATCTACTACAATCAATTGCTAAAACATGTTCAAAAATACAAAACAATATAAGAAAATTCATTAAATATAGGTCATACATTGAATTACCCAAGATTTAATAATCACATACCTATAACCAATTGCACACATTCCATCAAAGGTATTGTTAAGCTCTATCGTGCCTGTAAGACACCCAAATAAACTAGAGTGGTACCAAATTCGTCAAAAAATCCTAGAAAAATAGTAATGCATAGTATAAACAAGCTAAAAAGTGAAACAGTTCTAATGAAGATAGTAAAAATAAAATAAAACATTCCATAAGAAAATATAGCCAGATGATGGGAGACATGTCCCCACCTAAGCCCAAACATCTCAGAAAACTATTCTGGTCTACACCCTCTCTTCTATCTAGAGGCCCATGTATATCACATGTAGTGACAGTCCTAGGATCGCAAAAGAGATAAAACATAGATCTAAACCAAATCTATACTTATGGATTATAGGAAGGCCTAGAGAACCATGATGTTATCATAAAATTAGTATACCACATTTTTATGGTCCATATTATCTTAGAATGAACTCTCGCGACAATATCTCTTAATGTGGGTGGTATTTTCACACTAATACCACTTAAAATTACTAAGTTGACTATAATCCTTCCTTTATTTTATTTTACCTTTAGTTTGGCCCTTAAATCTTATAAAATAAGGCATATAATTCACCCAAATACCCTCTATCTTCAAACTATGAATTTGAAGATCCATATACAAAACTGTTAACTTCACGTCCTCTAAAGTGATGGAATTCCTACCATACATCATGGAATATCTAACTGGATTGAATAATTTATCCAAGTAATTAAACAACAAAAATCCTGGTCCTATTATATTATTTCATCATCTAAATTATATAAGTATAACATATCATTATTATTATGTAAATTAATCGACAGAGAGTTTCCAGGGACCATTTTGAAATTATAAAGATTCATTTTTATTTTTCAACGTTCATAAAATAGACCTAGTCATGTAAATATTATCTAACATCAATGATATTACACGGTAAAAAGTATCATGGACCACTTTGTGTAGTACCTTGTCACCTAGGGTCAAAAAATACAAGGAATTGTCCTTTTTCAAAACAACAGGGTCAACATCCTCCTAAGAGGTCATGGTATCTCTTATAGTAGAGAAACTGGTGGCCTTCCTCTTAGATCCTGCCAAAGAAATACAAGAAGATAATTCATTTTATATCTCCAAAAATTCAAATCTTTATATCCATCAAACTTATCAATATATAATATATCCAAATATATATCTAGGCTTGATAACAGCCCTCTGATGCCATTTTTTTATAGAAGAAAATCCCTAGAAACACGCAAAAACCCAAAGTAGGGGTGAGTATCGCACAACCCACCCAAAAAAATATATAAATATTATGGATCCAAAGATGAACATCAAATAATAAAGATCACACAATAAAATAGAAGAAAATAAATTATGGACATAGTATCATGAAAAGTCTACATGAAGAATGATAAATTGTAGAGATATAAAGAACACATGAGATTAACATAGTTCGGGCCACTTTGGTCCTACTCCATGGAAAGAACACCACCTGAAACCATTATATTAAGAAAAAAATAAATGGTATAAAAAAAATAAAAAATTGATATAAGGAAAGTACATCAAGTATAGACTAAAACTGGATGAAAGACCCACTCCCACACACACAGGAACAAACAAGCTATGGAAAACAAAAATAGGGAGGACTACAATCGAGAACATTAGAAACCACTCTTAAAACCCCTTATTAGGGTTTTACTCATATATAGAATAACCCTCTAATATGATTTGTTTTCAATTTATCAACCTCAATAATTAAAAAATCACAACCTCTATATGAAAACACTACTCCTGAAACCATCCATGTATGGAATTGCCAACCAGAGCCACCAACTAGCTCTCCCTCTCTTGATCGTCTCCTTCCCATTTGATTTATCACAGATTATACCTATATAGGATTTGATTTTTCTTTATGTTCATAATAATGGATCTCATCCACATAAATTTCAAGTAACCATCCCTTTGAAAAAACTCAAACAAACTCTCAATAACTCGAGATTGGTGTTTTGATGAGAAGCATACTTAAGAAGTTGATGAAAAAACACAGAATAGTCAATGATATGTAAGGTTCTCTTGAACACTTATTAAAGGTACAATGGAACACTATGTTAGGGTACCATGAACCACTACGTAAGGGTTCTTCTAGGCTGATTAAGGGTAGAGCGAACTGCCAACCAACAACATAAGGGTTGCTTGTCGAAATCCTTTGCCACATATGGGTCAATTTGATGTTGTGTAAAGGTACCATAGATCACATGTAAGGGTAATTTGGACACTACACACTTCATGTAAGGGTCATACTATAGCTATATAAATGTAGAATAACCTCTATATAAGGGTAAGATGATCCCCACATAGGGGTAACAGCCAACCAATGTAAAGTTTGTGCACACATTATTGTAGCTACTTAAGGGTAACCTCATCCCCATATAAAGGTTATGGACAAACAACATAACGGTGAGCTCTGTAAAAAAAATTTCACATAATGGTAAAACCCCTTTACATAAGGGTAACATAACACTTGTGTAAGGGTAATAAAAATCCAACCAGAATGATGTCAAACCAATTCTAGGGAAATTAAAACCTAAAAAACATCAAATAATATGAAATATGATATTATTCATGACATAAACATATCAAAAACACATTTTAAATTGTAACATTAATATTCCAATTTTAACAAAATAGGTATCCTAAGATAAACACTGATTGAGAAAATATGTGAGAGAGAATAAATAGAGCCAAAATCACAAGTGGCGGCACTGAGGATAATTTGATCAAGATGATTGATATCCAGTAAAATATCTCATAAAAGAGTTGATCTAAATGAAGGGTAGGACATTTAAAATCAATCAAAATGCACAATATAGATTCTAGAAATTCCAGCAGCATATAATTCATCATAATGAAAACATTTAAATGAATAATATTTCATGGAAATGGAATAATATTTCAAAAAAAGAAAGAAAATCTCCAACTAATATCCATCCACAATCTCCTGCAAACACTCACAAACCCTACCTTGAATCCCACTATTATCTTCACATACATCCCAACATCCCCATACCACATATCATCATCTTCTTTATCACCACACTTTTATGATATAGGTTATAAAGTGAAAGGTTTTACATCTGAAATTAAATCCCATTAACAATAAGAAATTGATTTATTTTACCATCGTGATATTTAAAATATTAGTCTTGCAAGGGTGGATGAATTAGAATAAGTATTTATAGAGTATGATAATGACATGATTGAAGAAAAAAATTATTTTATGTGTATTCATCCATTAACTTGTCAACTACCTATGTCATATTTTATTCTTTTTTAGTACTGTGGATCTGTTATCATATTTACATTTATTTTTATGAATTATTTGTTTAATTTTGAAAAGGTTAATTTTATATTTGTTTTTATGTGAATTTATTCATTAATACACCTATTTTTCCATACAATATATCTGTTATAATTTCTAAATTTCTTTTTCTATATGAATATTTCAAAATATATGTTTTTAATTTGTTTTTACTGGTTTAAATGATTGGAATTCCAAATAATAGTTGATTCAATGATTACTGTAGACTCCTGATTGATTCTCCCCTAACCATAAAGACACTATCAGTGTTACCTAATGATCTCTCTGGCTCCCTCCCTATATCATATAGTACGCCCTCTTTCTCCCACACATCAACATCTGGCACACTATCTCTAAATTTAATAGGTTCATCATGTGATGACTCTACAATGGGGGAATAGGTGGCCACTCCTATTTCTTAATGTGGATATTAGTGAGTGACGGTTATAGCTATAAATTTTAATTTGAATAAATTTATTCCACTTTTTTTACTAATAACTACTTTTTTAATAAAATATTGAAACAATGTTACTATAGATACAAATATTAAAAGTTTAAATATGTGAAATTTGAATGGATTGATGATAATTATCCCCTTTGATTATTATGGGTTCCCCATAGATGATTCTACAGGAATATTTGGCCATATTATAGGCCATTTGGTGGATGATCTAAATACCTTTTTGATTACGTATTCTTATTAGAGGCATATGCGTCGATATTGGAAGAATGAAGTATTTGATTCCCGAATAAAGGTAATTTTAATAAATTATTTATTAATTTAATTAAATTATTTAATTAAATTATAATATTTTAAAAATTAATATATTTTTACAGATGTTATTCCACTTTATCATCATAGATTTTATCACATGAAAGTGGATGTAAAAAAAATGGGTAAGAAATGGGAAGATTTTAAATATACATTGTGGAATGAATTATATGATACCTCATTGAACACTTAGAAATAGTATGATATGGTACCTAAAGGGTACCTAGAGAGCAGTGGAAAGTGTTTTTTGATATCCATAACTATGATAATACCATGGTATTGAATATTATATTATTATATAAATATAATTTTACATATATAAATACATATAAAAATGATATGAAATTGGATACATTACAATTAAATTACATGTTATTTATTTCAAGAAGTTTCAAAAAAATGTATCAAGTCGATTGAAAAAAAATCATCCCCCATACTACTAGTTCAAAGATTTTTTTAAGAAAGAGATACATTATGGTAATATTTTAATCAGATCAAATATT
The DNA here is from genome assembly GCA_963277665.1 of Viscum album. Lineage (NCBI taxonomy): Eukaryota > Viridiplantae > Streptophyta > Magnoliopsida > Santalales > Viscaceae > Viscum > Viscum album. The sequence goes on along the minus strand of OY728128.1, from coordinate 2,136,475,216 downwards.
TATATGATAATATTATCTATTACTTATATTAAATTTTTTATTTATCTCTATTTAATGTAGAAAAATTAATGTAGGGCACCAAGTCTCCCAAAGGAACTTTGGTTGGATTTTCATATAAAATCTGAGGGGATTTATGTGAATGATCCAACCAATCAAGTTGAGGTATGAATTATTTTTTCATTATAATGGATCACACCAAAATATTTAATATTGTAATAAATTATGAAACCAATATATCAATGAAATTTTTCATTTAAAATTATAAAATTGTAGTTAACTAAAAAATTGTGTAATATTTTATAAGAAAATTTCATTTGTTAAAAATTTTGATATCAATACTAAACATAAACATAGTTTTATAACTAGTGTTTTCAATAATATATTCCCTCTCACTTAGGATCAAATTGTATTTTCAGTTATCACTTTGTTAATATGTATTACTTTAAATTTGACTGTTATTTTATTTATATGTAAAAATAAAATAACTATTATATTCCAATCTCATGCAGTCCTTCTTGGTATTCCCGGATGATCTAGTTGGTCAAGTATTTGAGAAGGAGTATTCTGTTCATGTGCGTAGGATGAATTTTGGGCGATTGTCATCTGAGGATGTTGGAATTTCATTCATGATTACAACAAAAACTACACTAGGTTTTAATTACTCCCTACCTCTAGATACTCATAGGTAGTTTTGTATAATAAAAACCCAATTCAACAAATGGGGAGAACAATCTAGTAATAGGGACTCATAAATAGCTACAGAATGTGAAGGTGATTTCTATGCATAAAGCATTTCTTGAATTTTATCATAATATTATAGGATGTGTCCCTAGTGACATTGCATCGATGGACAGCTTGAGACAACAGGTAAATCACACTATTTCACAATCATTTAGGAAAAAATATTTTATTGGTTTTAATTTGAAATTTAAATATACATCACTGCTTAATTTTCAAGAAAATTTTCATACAGTTGTTGGGAGAATGGAATGGAGATGTAGATAGAGAAGGATATGGTCTTAGTTCATAGAGTAGAAAAGGGTATTAACTTTATATTTAGTGGTGGTTTTTTGTAAAAAAACTCATGAAAGACTAACATAATGATATGGTGATTGAGAAACCATCTTGTGGTTTGGATGAATTTCTCTATTTATAAATTTAGGACCTCCATTCAATTTTTTTGTAAATATCTCTCAACTTTATGTGACATAGTGTATATTTTAGTTGTCCCTTGATGATTATAGATTGATTTGGGTCATCTTCCTTAATTATATATTATATTCATACCTCTTAGAGATGGAATTAAATCATTTATTGGGTGATAATTATAGAGTAATAGATTTAAAGGCCTTTAGTAGTGGTTCTAGATATTTTTTTGAGGTAGGTTATATCTGTATTTCTCTTCCATAAAATGAAATTTATATGATTAGTTTTTTTTCTAAGTTTTCATCCAAATTTTTCCTTATAATCATCATTATTAGGAAATTTTAGGTTATTTTTTAAATTCTTCCTTGTAAATTATTCCATTATAGTTTGATGACTTTTTTCCTTTTCCTTTGGTAGAGTAATTGGATGGGAATAGTCTTTCAAATTCAGGAGTTGGTGTGGAATTATTTATGGATGGTGGGTACATCTTATTGGGGGTTCTTTTTGGGAATTTATTTTATTTCCTTAATTCAGTTGAGAATAATATGAGCAAGTGATGTTGTTATATCTTAATATTATGGAATATTTTGGTAAAATAGAGAAATATGGGGTGGTTGGTATCCTACTAAAGTGATGTTTTTATGGTCTATAAGCTATGTTTGGTGATGGGTGATGTTTGAGAATGTGTAATCTATGTATAATTTTTATTAATTTTATATTAAAGTCAGGATGGGTAGAATATGATTATTGTAATAAAATAATGGTTCTTATTAGGTTCATTTTAGAAGGTAGAGTTAGGTTTCCCCATATAATGAGGAGGTTAGGATATAATTCATGGGTGTAAGATCCCATCTTTTTTCAATTACATCCCTCTTGAGTTTTGATTGAACCTCATTTAGTTTGGTTTTATTTTATTATTTAAACCTTAGTGGTTGAGTTTATTTTGGGTATGGAGATCTTTTTCTAAGGTAAATGACCTAAAGTTTGGGGATGTATGTTTTTTTTGAATTAATTGAGTCCATGTATAAATGTGTCAATGTCTTACAAGGTTTCTTTATGGGTTTGGAAAGATTCAACGGTGATTTGGGTTTTTTTATAGAATCTGGGTTGTGATCTGTCTGTTAGAAACTTTTATATCATGAATGGGTTATATGCCATGTACATGTTTCTAGGCACATTTCATGAACTAGTTTTGAGCATGGAGCATTTACATTCCATGGAACTATTTGACATCATGAAATGGTTGATCAAGGTTATTTTAAACCAAGTAAATTCTATTTTCAAAATATATTATGAATAAACAAATTCACATCATGAAAGGGGTTCATGTCATGAATATCTTGAGATTATAAGCTTTAATCAACACTACACATATGATTAAATTTTTCATTCATTGAACCACCTCCTCTCTTGAACCCTAGGGAGAATCTGTGTGATTTTGGGGTGATTCTTTCCTTTCCAAATGTCTCAGTCTAGAATTTGATCTTTGATGAGTTGTTTTATTTTTATTTTCCCCTTTCTCTTGTTATCCTTCTTTATTACGGTGTGATATATTGACCATCATTGAATCAGATTTTGATATTGTTTATTCGGTGATCATGGTTTTTCTTTTGATCTCATTCACCTTCGTTCTTTGTTATAATTCCACTAAGTTTGTTTCTTTGATCTCCAAATTAATGTGGGTGTTCTAAATCTTATCCCTTTTATATGATTTAATTATTCATAGTATGTATGATATGTGTTATTATGTCAAAATGTTTCATGAGAAACTTAATTAATTGGATAATCCCTGTTAAATAATAATCCTTTTTTATACAATCCATTAGATCTTGTTGGGACCATAAGAATTAATACCGATACATTCAGGCACCTGATAGGTGTCCCAGCCTTGGACCTTGTAGATACATGGTTAGCTTGACATTAGAGATATGTGATAAATTAGAAAAATTAACTGATTGTTAGATTAGTCTTATTAATTATCATAACTTGTAAATTGTTTGATTTATTAAGGTAGAATCATCTAAGAAAAATTTTGTTAAATTATATGTTAATTAACTTAGGGGAAAATGATAAATAAAATATGTTTGATATATTTATTAGGATAATTGAAAAGGTAGTTTTATGATACATAACTAGAAATACAAATGAAAATTTGGTGAATTGATCCTTGTGACTTGTGTTGATATATCTTGTATATTTGATTTTGGCCTTGTGAACTGTTTTCTTAGCTTTTGAGCTTATGTGGCATCAATGTGATTGATTCCTAAGGGTGGGGTGCATGGAATGTTGAGTCTGTTTATATATGACTCATGATTTATGTTGATGCATGTGGTCTTGGGGTATGATTTTCATACAACCTAAGGGCTAGGTTCACTGTTATTGGATGGATAAGGGTGGATTATATGATTATATTGGATGTTTGGGGGCCAGATACACCATCTTTGGATGTCTGATGGAGAGATTCTAGTAAGGTTGAGGGAAGAATCCATTTGTTCATGATATGTTATAGTTGAATAATCCTCAGTATAATAATCTACCACTAACTTCGGTAATCTATCCGGATGTATAAGTATCCACCCATATATTGAGATACCAGTCAGGGTGCCAAAAAAAGTTTGGATAACATTAGGTGTCAACCTGGAGCTTGGGGGATTAGGGTGTTTACTTTGTGCATAATATTAACTTATTAAATTAATATTGTATTTATCGTTATATTGCATGCACTATATTTATCATACTTGGTTTTATTATACATAGTGGTTTCAACCTTCTAAGTTATAATCACACCCAAGATAGAACAATGTTTGGTACCTGGATAGATTTTATGGATACAGGTTTGGACAAGGGTAAGGGATCCTATTGTTGATTTTCAATTTACTAGATGGGTTGGAGAGTGAAAATGGGATTAACATGTGGTTCATTACCAGGGTATTTGGTGTCATATCCATGAATTATTTTAAAGTCATTTTTCATTTAATTTCAATTCCTGATTTTTTTTATGGGTTTACCACGCATTTTGGTGGAAATGGAGGGTTTTTGAAATTTGGGCGAAACCGTAAGCCCATTTCCATATTTAAAAATAATTTTTTGTTTCTTTTATAACTCATTATTTTTTTAGAATTTTACACCCATATAACTTCCCAAATGTCATCCCCTAGTATATTAAAATTACCATATCAATTTGGAATCCATAGGAATCCATAATAATGATGGATTTGGGTTTTTTATTAAGCTGTTGGGCCAGCCCAAAACCTCATTTCCTGCATTAAAAATGTTTTTTAATTATTTAATATCTCATTAAATTTTTAATTTTTTTTCATTGATTCTAACTCTCACTCAATCCCACTTACCCAAGGAGCACCTTGATTCTCTCCTACCCCTATTTGGAGATCATTTACATCGGTTATTTAGGAGAAAATTATCTAGATTTCTTAAATCACCCTGATTTGAATAGGTCAATTGATTCCTTCATAACAACTTCATTTATCGCTATTTTTACCCCATTATAGTTCCTTCATTATCTAATAATCCTTTTTAGAACCTCACTTGAATGTTCGTCTCTTTGAAAATTAAGATACTGGTGGATTTAGGGCAATTTCACGAAGATTTTATCAAGTGTTCCTCCCATCCATTTCTTCCATTTCCTTAGGGTTTCTTACCTCTTTATTGATGTTAAAAAGTATCCATAAGTTAGGGTTAGAAACTAGGGTTTGAAATGGTGTCTTTTTGGTGTAATCTTGAGATTTTAGGTTTCTCTTCACTTCCTTGTGGTGCGGCGGTGGTGCGCTTAAGGTTTCGCACCAATATTCAAGGGTTTTGACTCATAAGGTAGGTGGTTCCATGTGTAAGTAATTTTTGAGGAGTTAGATTTCTTTATTTACTGTTTTTAATGTTTCTCATATACTTCTTTTGGTGAGAAAACCTTTTTTGATGGATTTTCTTAAGCATTTGATTTTATAGTTGCATTATGGCTTGAAATTGGGTTCTTTTCATGGGTGACTCTTGGGGTAATGTTTGGGTGTATTTTATAACACATGAAAGTGACTTATTGGTGTTTAAAGGGGCTTCCAATTCTGGTTTTTTAATTTCTTAGTGTCATGTGGGCCTTGAAATGGGGTTTTTGAATGGGTTCAATGTGTAAAACCATTTTTTACTTCTTGGAAGTGATTTATGAAAATGTGTGTTTTTCATGTGTGTATTTTGTGGTGTTAATTGAGGTATTTTTATAACACTTGTGGGTAGTTTAATAAATGTTTTTAGGGATTCCAATTATATTATGGATTGTTATTGTTATGATTTTGGAATTGAATGAGGTATTTGAAATGGGTTTTGTGTGTGAAGTATAGTTACACCCCTTGGGTTTGTTTTATGAAAATTTTGAATGTTTTGGTTGGTTAAAGAAAGTGGAAAAATGGGTGTATATATACTGTTTAGTGGGTGTGTTTACCTAATATGGGTTTTTTAAAGGTAAGGTAGTTATTTAAGATGTAAATTATTTTTTTATAATGTTTTATAAAGATTTGAAATGTTTTAAAAAATGGAAAGAGAGCTGTGAAACATGGTTGTGGGCTGTTTTGTGTGAGTGTGTTGTGAAAAATGAATTTTTTTGATGAAAGAAGTATTGTATGATATTTCAGTGGGCCTTTATGTGAGTTATAATGTCTAATAATGGTTTTATAAAAAAAAATTAAAGGATTTGTGGAAGTGTTAAAGAAATTTAAAAAGTGTTGTGGGCTATTTTTGGTGTGAGTATGATTTCAAAATGCATTTGAATGAAAATTGGATTTTGTTACTTGTGATATGTACATGTGGGATGTTTGGTGAATTTGTGATATGTAAATGATATTCTAATTTGAAAAGTATATTTATTAACTTTTTGAACTTGTTTGAGCACAAGGGAAAACCTAGGTATCTAGGTGGGTGGACGTGTACTAGTATGCTAGTGAATCCATGAGGTTTGGCCTTAGTTTCACGTAGAAATATTGAAACTTACAACACTAAACAAACTATGATGATGATGATTGGGGACCACTAGGTTATGGTTATGTTCCCTACTATTGGTTCATGCATGAGAAATAATATTGTGATGGTTACTCTCACCGAGATATGAGGTACCTGGGACCCACAATGAGCTAGTGCCTAGGGGTTATTTAATATTGCTTGTGCTCGTTATTTACATTGTGTTTACCATCGGCATATAGTATGGTTGGATGGAAAATTCAGTAGATTTGACATTATTTTTAAAAGTTTTGATTCGTAATGATATCCCACTTGAAAAATGTTGTAATTTTTAAGTTGCATCTTTTTGAAATTGTAACTAGCATTTCCTGTTTATAAAAACTTGCAAGTTTTTCATCTTTGAATGTTTATCACATGGAATCTCTTAGTGATGGTATCCTATTTGGAATTTTATTACACCCTACTTACACCCTTGGTTTTAAGTAGACTTGGTTTTTTTTTCCGCTGGTTGGGTACAGTTTTTAGTGCCAGTGGTTTGGGTTTCTAGCAGGTCCTTGGTAGTGAAGTCTTGTAGAGATGGCTTGAGGGTGGTTCCCCTTTCCATGAGGGTTCATGGGCTGTTTCCTTTTGGTTTTGTACCTTTTTTATATTATTTGTGAGTTTTTTTAAACTATGTAATTCAGTTATGAATTTTTTTCAAAGATTGTTTGGTTTGAAAAAAATCCAGATTTGTTTTATTGGATTCATTTTTTGTTTTATGTTTATAAACTCAGGTAAATCATTCTCAATTCTCAGTTTATGATACCCGGACACTTGTGACATACCATGGGGATTGGTAAAGACCTTTGGTCCTTATCACGGGCTGGGTTTGTCACCGGTTTCTGTGGCCACCATATTTGGTTTGTGACAAAATGGTATCAAATGGAGGTTTATGTAAACTGTTTGGGTCATGTTATTTGGGGAACAGTCAGGACAGTTTGGAGTTAGGATTGTTGAGACTTGGTATTATAATTATGGGTAGTGTGACTTATAAACACACTTCATTATGGGATTCAAGTCACCATGTGAGTTTGTTAGTTATCTAATTCCTTTGGTTTTTTTTTTGGTTTGATGATGATTAGGGGAAATGAAAATAGGGTTGGGTAATGGTCTCAGTGAGCTCGTAGGGCCTAGAAATCCATGTGGATCCGAGGATATTGCACTATAAAACTATATATTATGGTGAATTTATTGTTGTATGGCCACCAACCATATATCCAAGTCACCCACCGAAGCTAGTTCACCCTCGCATTGTCTTGTGTCCTTTAGTTTTGAAATCTTGGAACTTTGGTTTTAAAGTGACTTGGTTTTAAGAAGCATAAAGTTTTTGTGAAATAGTTTTCAAATAAAGTGGGAATGGTTTGATTTTTGAAATGGTGGAACTGAATTTTAAGAATTGTTTTGAAATGGAAAATGGTGCGCTTACGCCTCTTGAAAGAAGGAACTATGTTGAATTTGGTTTTGAAAAAGTGTTTCCAATAGAGTTTTCTAAACAATCAAAGAGTGTTTTTATGGGATAAGATGTTTTTAAATTGATGTGAATAACTTGAAATTTATTTCTTATATAAATGGTTGTGTATTTTTGAAAAGTTTTGTAAGATTTGAATTGGTATTTTTATCTCATGGTTAGCGGTTTTGAGAAAAAGGATGTGTTGGTTGACCGTTTTGGTTTTGAAAAGTGGAAAGAATTTTTGTTTTAACATTTCGTATTTCCATGAGTGACCACATGAATGGGATTATATGGGATTATGGATGGTTTATGGAATGACTGTATGAGTTCCAAGACATATATGAGGAGGGTGCCCGGTGTGGCACAGAAACATGCATGTGTGAGGCCCATGGGGTACCATTAGTGGATACGCTAACTGTTGAACCGTTTGTTTTCAAAGAAATGTTTTTAAAGAAAAACATGATGTCTTGATGAATCATTTGGGATGGTGTGTGTTATGTGTTTTTTTAAAATGTTGATGTTGAGGAATTTTTTGAGTCCAAGAACCCCTCTTGTTTGAACGGTGTTTTGGGTTTGTGTTTGGTCGGTAAGCTGGGTTGAAGGGCTGGTTAGTGGTCTCTTCTGAGAAAAGTTTTGAAAGCCATTATGGTGGTTCCCCTCATCTGTTTGGATATTTTTTCAGTATTTCTTAACCAATGGATCAGGTTGGTTGGGTCCTTGGGTTCTCTCGTTGGATAAGGTACGCCCCATTAGGGGTTAGTGCACAACTGAAGTGAACCCGGATTGTTTTGCCGTTAGAAAATACTCCAGTTGATAAATGTATGGAATCTTTTCTCGAGCTTTGTAGAATGAGTCTAAACCCTTTAATTTTTGTGTTTGAGGATACTCTTATAGCAGGAGAGTGCTCGTGGAAGGTTGAAAGAGACTATAGTTTCTTAAGTTTCCTGATTCATCGAAGGTGGAAGTGGTCTGCGGTTGTTAGTGTGGATGAGTGTCTGGATGGTGTCTAAGAGGTCCTCTAGGTCCTTCATAGTTTCTTTGAAGTAGGAGTTCATGTTAAACCACTAGTGTGGGAAATATAGTCATGAGAGTCCATTATGGACACATTTTGGAATTGTGTGTTATTTGGGGACTTGGCATAAGGTCCCCTTCCATGTATTGTTTCTATTAATTGCAATGGACATGTTTGATGATGCCTTGTGATGTCGTGTGCTAATTTGACTATAAAGGTGAAGGTCGTGCAATCCTCTGAGGGTCTCTGTTATGTTGGGAGTATGTCTCCCTTGGGAAAAACGTCAAATCCTATATCTTAGATAAAGGTGTTTATATGTGTCATACCCTTCTACTGTTTCTCACCTAAAGAAACAAGGTGCAATGTGTGTTCATATTTTGATCCCTTGTATCAGTAAAATGTCAAGTTTTAGTAAAGTGGGTTTTGGAGTGTGTTATGTCTTGGTGTACCCATCGGGGTATGCGGTGTAGTTGTTTGTGGCACTGAAAGAATAATTTACATACAGGGGTTTCCAAAGCCTAACTTCGAGGTTGAAGATTCTTCAATCTTTTGAGCTCCATCCATAGGTCCTAGAGAGAATATGGCGCGTAGTTAGGGAAAATATTAGGGTCAAATAAACCCTTTTACAAGTCCTACCCTCAGTATGAATGATAGTAAGAGTTTAAACCTCTGGTGTCATCATATTTCTTCTATTATTCCCATTCTATGGAAAGAGGTAGAGGGCCTCGTGCCCATGTTTATCGCCAAATATCTTTCCTTCCCCCTTCGGTTTCCATTGAGTTTTTTTAGAAAGGTTTAAAATTTGTCTAGAAAGGTTGAGCGCACGGTTTTCACATGTTTAGTTGTAACTGTTCCCCAAAAAACCATGAATATATAAGGATCCACATGGTTAGCTCACGATTTCCCAAACTGTGCGGACTAACCGTGTGGTCATCCCAACTCTTTGAGTTTTGGGGTCTTTCTGTGTCGGCCCATGTGGGTCAATTAATATGGTTGGTTCTTATGGTGGGGAGCCCCATTATGGGTCACATGTATGTTGTTTTGGAAATTTCTAATGGAATTCTACCCATTGTACCATGGAGTCCATTCGGTCCTCCCCCTATTAGTGTCCTGATTCTGTATCAAGAAAAATTTAAGTTGTCTCTTATGGTGGGGAGCCCATTTGTGTCTCCTCATACCAGTAATTCATTTTTGTTATTGGTCTTCGATTGGAAGTTGGTTGTATCGTTTGGAGATATCTAACTACCTACATCTTCTTTGGGTAAAATATGGGATTGGAGAGTTCCCAACAGTTTAGTTATATCAAGGTAATTGTAACCTTGTTCGATGTTGTTGTTTGTATAAGTAAAATGCTTGAGCCTTGTTCAGATAGTGTTTGATGAGTTTTATTTAGGATAAATCCTGAATGTTCTTGATTGTTTTAGTAAAGTGTTGTATGTTTTGATTGTGAAGTATTCCGTCCTTAATTGGTCACCTGAGGTGTTTTGTCCTTTGGGGGTGAAATTTGGAAAAGGAGTCCATTTCAGCCTTTCAGTTGGGTTTGGTTTCTGCTTTTGCCCTTGTTGTGGATTTACGAGGGAAAAAGATTTTTTGGTGGGGATAATTTTCACATCCACGACTTCTTTTAAAGTCATTTTTCATTTAATTTTCATTCCTGATTTGTTTTGGTGTTTTACCACGCATTTTTGTGGAAATAGTGGGTTTTCGAAATTTGGGTCAAACCGTAAGCCCATTTCCAGATTTAAAAATAAATTTTTGTTTCTTTTATAACTCATTATTTTTCAAACATTTTACACCCATTATACTTCCCAAATGGAATCCCATGGTATATTAAAATCACCATATCAATTTTGAATCCATAGGAATCCATAATAATGATGGATTTGGGTTTTCTGTTAAGGTGTTGGGTCATCCTAAAAGCCCATTTACTGCATTTAAAATATTTTTTTATTCTATAATATCTCAATAAATTCTTATGTTTTTTCGGTGATTACAACTCTCACCCAAGACCACATACTCAAGGATATCTCCCATACTATCCTACCCCTCTTTAGAGATCATTTGAATCATGAATTTAGGAGAAATGTCTCTGGATTTATCAAATCTCCCAGATTTGAAGAGGTAAATTGATTCTTTCATAACTCCTTCATTTCTCACTATTTTTTCCCCATTCCAGTTCCTACATGATTTTCTAATCCTTCTTAAAACCTCCATTTAATATTTGGATATTTAAAAATTCATATACTAGTGTATTTAAGGAGATTTAACCAATATTCTATCAAGTGAGTGTTCATCCCCTCCATTTCTTCCATTTCCTTAGGGTTTAATCCCTCTTTCTTGATGTTACAAAGTGTCCAGAAGTTAGAGTTAGAACCTAGGGTTTTACATGGTGTCTTTTTGGTGTAATATTGAGATTTTAGGTTTCTCTTCACTTCTTTGTGGTGCGGCGATGGTGCGCTTGAGGTTTCGCACCAAGATTCAAGGGTTTTGACTTAAAAGGTAGGTGGTTCCATGTGTAAAAAAATTTTGATGAGTTATATTGCTTGATTTAATGGTTTTAATGTTACTAATATTCTTATTTTGGTTTAAAAACCGTTCATTATGGATTTTATTAAGCGTTTAATTTTATAGTTTCATTATGGCTTGAAATTGGGTGCTTTTCAAGGGTGACTCTTGGGGTAATGTTTGGGTGTATTTTATAACACATGAAAGTGAATTATTGCTATTTGAAGGGGAAAAAAGTCTGGTTTTTTAATTCCTTAGTGTCATTTGGGCCTTTAAATGGGGTTTTTAATGGGTTCAAGGTGTAAAACCATGTTGTACTTCTTGGAAGTGACTTATGAAAACGTGTGTTTTTCATGTGTGTATTTTATGGTGTTAATTGAGGTATTTTTATAACACTTGGGGGTAGTTTAATAAATGTTTTTAAGGATTAAAATTCTTTTAGGGATTGGTATTGGTATGATTTTGGAATTTAATGAGGGATTTGAAATGGGTTTTGTGTGTGAAGCATAGTTACACCCCTTGGGTTTGTTTTATGAAAATTATGAATGTTTTGTTTGGTTAAAAAAATGAGAAAAAGGTTGTATATATACTTTTTGGTGGGTTTGTTAACATAATATGGGTTTTTGAAAGTTAAGGTGGTTATTTAAGATGTCAAATATTTTTTTTAATGTTTTATAAAGTATTGAAATGTTATAGCAAATGGAAAAAGAGTTGTGAAACATAGTTGTGGGCTATTTTGTGTGAGTATGTTGTACAAAATGAATCTTATTTATGAAATAAGTATTATATGATATTTGAGTGGGATTTTATGTGAGTTATAATTTCTTGTAATGGTTTTATAAAAAAAATTAAAGGATTTGTAGGAGTGTTAAAGAAATGTGAAAATTGTTGTGGGATATTTTTGGTGTGGGTATGATTTCAAAATGCATTTGAATGAAAAAGTGGATTTTGTGACTTGTGTGATGTACATGTGGGATTTTTAGTGAAATTGTGATGTGTAAATTATATTTTCATGTTCAAATTATATTTCGAAACTTTTTGAACTTGTTTTATCAAAAGGGGAAACCCGGGTATCTAGGTGGGTGGATGTGTACTAGTATACTAGTGAATCTGTGGGGTTTGGCCTCAGTTTCACAGAGAAATATTGATGCTTACAACACTATATAAACTATGATGATGATTATTGGGGACCACTGGGCTATGGGTATGTTCCCTACTAGTGGCTCGTGCACGAGAATGAATATTGTAATGGTTACTTTCACCGAGATATGAGGAACCTAAGACCCACAACGAGCTAGTGCTAGGGGTTATTTCCTATTGTTTGTGCTCATTAGTTACTTTGTGATTACCATCGACATACGGTATGGTTGGCTAGAAAATTCAGTAGTGTTGAAAATATTTTTAAAATTGTTGATTCTTAATGATATCCCACTTGAAAACTGTTTTAATTTTTAAGTTGCATCTTTTAGAAATTGTAACTAGCATTCCCCTTTTATGAAAACTTGAAAGTTTTTTGTATTTTAATGTTTATCACATGGAATATATTAATAGTGGTATACTACTAGGAATTGTCTCATACCCTACTTACACCCTTGGGTGTAAGTAGACTTGGTTATTTTTGTTGTCGTGGTTTGGGTATTGTTTTTTGTGCCAGTGGTTCAGGTTTCTAGCAGGTCCTTGGTGGTGAAGTCTTGTGGAGATGGCTTGAGGGTGGTACCCCTTTCCATGAGGGTTCTTGGGCTGTTTCATTTTGGTTTTTTACCTTTTTTATAGTCTTGGTGTGTTGTTTTAAAATATGTAATTCAGTTCTTAATTTTTGTTAAATATTGTTTGGTTTGAAAAATCTTGATTCGTTTTATTGGATTAATTTGTTGTTTTATGTTTATAAACTTAGGTAAATCATTCCCAATTCTCATTTTATGATACCCGAGCACTGGTACCAGCCCATGGGGATCAGGAACGCCCTTCGGGCCTTATCACGAGCTAGGTTTGGCACCGGTTTCAGTGGCTACCATATTTGGTCCGTGACATTTAGATTATTTCTTGAGTCTATTTATATTTTATTTTTATGAATTTTAACACTTCATTTAGTTACAATTATCTTTTAATTGCATCATTCTATTTTTATTTAAATTTATTCAGTTTTTTCCTTCTCCTCTTGTCTTCATATTTATTTATTCAAATTTTTTCTGTTATTTTCTCTACGCTAATTTTGTTTCTACTTTCTTTACAACTATTTACTAGAGTGTATAGTATCCCCACTAAATTCCTTACACCCTCACCTCTAGTTGAAATCGTATATCGTACGGGGTGAAATGCCTAAGGATAGGTATCCACCTTGCTTGATCACTTGAGGGAGCATCGGGTTGGGAACATTACAAAGTGGTATCATAGGATCATGTTTTTTTAGATGATTTACTATTTGGTAAAGGTAGAAAGGAGACTAGGATGTGTTAGGACTTGGTAATGAGCTTTTGTATGGGAGTAGATAACCCATGTATGTGGGGAAATTCTTGTTCCTAGGGATGGGATTGTTGGTCATGATGTTCACTTATTAAGGTTGATATTATTTCACCTTGGGTGATTCACATGTTGTGTGATGTTAATATTTCTTGAGTTTTATACTCGTGGCATGATAAATCATGATATGAGTATGCATACATCATGATAGGAAAATAGGGATATATATTGACATTATAAAGTTCCCCATTCAGGATCCAAGTATCATTGACAGGGGTAGAGGTGAATGAGTGGCATATTTTTTCTTTTATGTTTCCTTTATTTTTGAAACAAACTTCACCTCCTGTTAAAGAGTTCTTCCCTGCTGAACGCACACAACCATAGTAACATGAGATTTACAAGTTTTACTACTCAACAAGAGTATCTACGTCCTTGGTATAGTACGGAAATAATACATTACCACACAATACACTAGAAAACAATCCTTTGATGTGGAATACAATGAGTAGGAGATACCCTTACACTCGTGTATCACTTGAGATATAATCCTCAAGTGTGTGTGAACCCTCTTAGCATAAAATACGGTAATTCAATATCTCTGTGCTTCTTGAAAAACCTTCAAAAATATGATATTTTAAAACAACTCTTCTCTTTCCTATCCAGAAGATGATAGTAACTACTTGGACTTAATAATAATACATAGTCTTATACCCCGGTATTATCTTAATCAACTTGAAAACATTTTTCACTTAATTTTGGTACTCAAATCTTCATCTCACAGAGCTCCTTCGCAGATCTCCTTCATGAAGCTCCCAGCTTTAGAGATCATTATAGATCTCAAAGATCTCTAGTTCACAAAGATCACTAGATTTTAGATCACACTATTTCATGGATCACAAATGGGTCTTTGTGAAGTTTACTTATTTCACAATTCTCAACGGCTTGTAGTGAATCTATTTTCATTCACAGAGCTTACTACCTTTGTAGAGATCTATTTCATCGTGAACCTTCTTCAAAATTTGAGAGCTATAAAATTATAATTAATTATGTCTACTTTTCACGAGGGGGTAGGAACCTATTTATAAGTATTTCCCACCGAATCTATAACCTTCTATCCACCTCATCACCACGTCAAAACCAAATTGTAGATCTCTAAAATTTCTGCCAAAAGTCATTTTGTTTCGCGAAGCACCATGGCTATTTTCTGAATTCTCAAAGATCATCGTAATATCGAATCATTCCTTCAAATACTTTGCGCCGCTATGATGTTCCACTCGCAATTCTCTTCACTACTGCAATTCTCGTTTGAAAATATCTTCACCTCTACCATTCGTGAATCTCATCTTAATCGTGAAAAATACTATCAATATTCTTCATGTATTCGAAAAATCTACTTCATGAGGCCCATCTTCGCAAAATTTATTATTTTTCCATATCTTTATGAGATCTTCAAGGAAATACAATTTTCTCAATGATATCCCAACTCTAAATTTTGGACCCCAAAAATTTGGCAAATACTGGGAAAATACATCTCCTTAGAAACTTACTTCTGTAAGACCAACTATGTTGATTGTCCACATGTTCTCTCCCCATTTTCTTCATAAAGATTTCATCACAAGTTCTCCAAACAACTTGTGATGTTTTTGAAATACATATCATAAAAGTATCATCAGATTTACTATGGAAAGTATTGTAACTTTTTTGTCTTTCCTCACCCACTTATACAAAGGGAAGTGATTTTCTTTCTTCTTAAACTTCCTTGACAACAAAATACAATACTTCGTGCATACAAAAACATCACTAGACAACTTGGTCCCAAAAATCCCCCCCTTTGTATTTTTTTTCAACCAAAATTCATAAATCACTGAACTTTAAAACCTCGAGAAATGGGTCACATATTAACAATTCTAAGCCTATGTGAGATAACTCATTGTAGGAAACAAGAATTATTGACAGAAATACCATGTTGTCCAAAATTAGTGACTATGAAACCACATTGCCTCAGCTTTCTTCCACAGCCTTCTTCACTTCATCAACATTCCTACAATAAAAAAATTATTTCCTATAACCACTCTACAACCATTGTACAACCATTCCAACAAACAGTTAGAATATTTCACACACTTACATTCTGAATTTACAGCTTACCCACAACTCCCCCTTTATTCATGCCTCCATAAGGATAGATTTATGACAATTCTATCCCTTGAAAACACTATCCAAAGATAATATGAGATAGGGGATAGATACACATACCACAACCTTGATGAGAAGTAGGTTGGACACCCATGTTCAACCTCAATTTAGAAAATGGTTCCTTCGGTAAATGTTTTGTGAATATTTCAGCAACTTGTTCTGATGTAGGAATGTACTCCATCCTCAATTCATTCTTTTCCAACTATTCTTTATAAAGTGGTACTTTATTTAAATGTGTTTTGAACGAGAATATTATACCAGATTCCTTGTAAAATTTATTTCACTCTGATTATCACTTCCTAAGATCAAGGGTAGCATTACTTCAACAAGTAGATCTTCCAACTGAGCCTTAACCCACATGATTTGGGTAGAATCTTGAGTAGAAGAAACATACTCATCTTCAGTTGTTCAATGAGTTACTGAATTCTATTTTTTTTTATTCCAACTAACACAATTTTTCCCCATAAAAAAACTCCACCAGATGTGGATCTTCTATCATCATCATTTCCTACCCAATAAGCATCTGAATACACAAACAAATCAATATTTTCTAAGCCATCATACCTGATTCCAAAATTTGTTGTGCCTCTTATATATCTAAGAATTATTTTTTGATCAATCAAATCTGATTCTTTAGGAGCGCTCTAAAATATTTCACATAAGGTAATAGCATAGATGTTGTCGGGTCTTGAGGTAGTCAAATATAAAAAATTCTAATCAGCTTTTAAAACTCTTTTTGATCAACTTTCTTTCCTTCTCCATCTTTATACAACTTGGTTCCCACTGAAATCAGTTTGAAAACTAGTTTTGAATTTTCCATGCCAAACTTCTTCAAAAGTTCCTTAGCATACTTTTCTTGAGAAATAAAAATGCGGTTCCTCTTCTATAAAATTTTCATCCCAAGAAAGTATTTCATTTCTCCCATCATGGACATCTCAAATAACTTCTTCATCTCCTCAGTAAATCTTTCACACAATATTTCATCATTTCCAAAAAATATGATGTCATTGACATAAAAAATTATTATGATAGAAAACTCCTAACATTCCTTTATGTAAAGATTGATGTCAACTCTACCTTTCTTGAAATTAATCTTTCTCAAGAAAGTATCCAATTTAGAATACCATACCCTTGGAGCCTTCTTTAGCCCATTTAAGGCCTTATTTAACCTAAACACATAACTTTCATCCTTCCCAATAACAAATCCACAAGGTTGATCAATGTAAACATCCTCATTAAGATCACCATTAAAGAATACAGATTTTATATCCATTTGAAAGATTTTGTAACCTCGTTGTGTAGAAATAGTAAGAAAATTATGATTTTTTCTAACCTTGATACCGGAGAAAAGGTTTCATCAAAATCAATGCCTTAAATTTGTGAATACCATTTTAAAACCAATCTTTATTTGTTTATTATCACTTTACTATCTTCATTCAGATTGTTTTGGAAAAACCACTTTGTACCAATAATGTTCTTGTTTTCCGGCTCGGGTACAAGATCCCAGGTATCATTCTTCTCTATATGATAAATTTCTTCATTCATATCCTAAACCCATTTTGGATGGTCAAATACTTCATTCACAACATTCGGTTCAACTATATAATAGAGAGAAGTGTGTGTAGTAACATTGTTTGTTCTTCTTGTTTTAACCCTGTGATGGTGATTACCAATAATGTTCTGATTATCCACTTACTTCCTCAACCTTGGATGATTAGTTTCAATTTCATACTCATCACTTGAAATTCCTATGTCTGATTCTTCTTCTTGAGTAGGATTAACACAGTCTATAGAATTATCAATATTGTTAACAAAATCATCTCTATCCTACCCAACTTTCACATCAACATATGATTTCTTTTCTTTCTTAACATTTTCAACAACTTTTACATCTGAAGAATCAATAATTCTTCATGTTTATTTGTTGATACATCTATATCCTCTTCCTTCTAGAGAATATCCAATAAAAATTCCATCATCTCCTCTTTGCTCAAACTTTCCAAGGTTTCCACCTTTCTTCTTTATAATGAATGGACTCCCAACAACTCTTAAGTGTTTCATACTTGGAGTTTTTTCATAGAACATTTTGTATGGAGTCATATATGATTTTGGCCTATATAAACATCGGTTCTAAATTTAAATAGAAGTGATCATGGCTTGCCTCTAATAATAATGATAAAGACTATTTTCAAGAAACATAGTTCTCCCTATTTCCACCAGACTTCTGTTCATTCTTTAGGAAACCCCATTTTTTTTAGGTGTGTATGGTGAACTGAACTCATGAAGAATTTCATTCTCCCAAGATAAGTTTCAAACTCTTTATTATTATACTCACCACCATTATATTTTCTAAACTTCTTCACAGAACACTAACATTTGTTCTCTTATTTACTCCTAAAACTCTTAAAAAAATTTAGGGCATCTGACTTATGTCTCTTGTACATAACACAAGCGATGCAAGTAAAGTCATCAATGAAAGTACTGAAGTACTTATCTTCATTTTTGGATTTCATTCTCATTGATCTATAGATATCTTAATGTATAAGTTCCAAGGGTATTTTTTAGTGAATGTAAACTCTCTTATGCATAGAGTTTGTAATCTTCCCTTTCTCACAAATAGTGCAACACCAATATCTTCTTCTGGATAAATACAACATATCTAGGACACTATCTCGCTTTGATAATTTGCACATGTTTCTATGACACATATGTTCTAGCCTTTTATTCCATAACTGATTTTCATTAACCACACCTATGTAACCAGATTCATGTACTTCACTAACTTGGAACAAATTACCTTTTGTATGTTGGCCTCTTGTAACTACATTTACATCATTTTCACTTTTCACAACAAACCCATATTTTTTTAAGATAACTTTGTTACCCTCATCACAGAGTTGTGACACACTGAGAAGTTTGTGTTTCATCCCATCAACATATAGTGTTTCCTTGGATTTCATCTTTTCTTTTCCAATGATGGATGATCCTACACCTTTGATCCTTAGAGATTCATCGTTTACAAATGGCATTGTTCCTTCCTTGAAATATTTCACATTCTTTAACAGCATTAAGTATCCTTTCATATAAGATGAACAAACACTATCAAGGATCTAAGTTCATTCTACTATCATAGATTTCAAACAAAATTCAACAACAAGATCTTTTTGTTCATCATTTTCTTTCACTTTCTACTGTGCTTCCTCTAATTTTCTAGCCAAGTCAATGTGTTCTTTCCAGACAACCAATAACTTTTTCTTTTCAGACCTAGAAAATATGTCTTTATTAGCCTTTAAAATCTACATCTTATGATAATTTTTAAAACACTTTTATTATTCTGGTAACACAATCAAACAACCCTTAGCAATATTTCCAGGTCGATCACTTCTTTCGCAGATAGTTTCCAGTGATTGAAACTTATTATCAACTTTCAAACCAACCTTCTCAGATATCTTCTGGACTTCATTTTGAGGTTTTTTATTTTGGAAATATTGACTCCCCATCATTCCTTGTATTACAAAGATTTTGGAATAATAATATTGTTGTTGGTTGAACCAACACATATTTTTCATGTATCTGAATCCACCACAATACCAGCAGTAGCCATTGAATGAATATTTCCCTCTAAAAATTCCATTCTAACCAAAGTTGTAAACATGTTTCTCAATAGTATTCTTACCAAAACTATTTTGACCATCAGTCTTCATATTTTTAATTGTAAATTTTTTCTTTAACTCAAATTTATGTTCATACTTACCAGAACCAGAAGTAGTAGAAATCTTTCTAGACTCAGTATTTTTAGATGTTTCTGATTTTTCAATGTTGATAACTTTGACCGTATACGTATCATTTCCATCATTGTTCTTATTAGAACCAGTTTCATCTTTTTTCTCAGCATTTGAAGGTAACTTTTTTTATCCTTATTAGGTTCATTCTTATCAGAACATTCACTAACTTATATAATAGAGTTTTTAAACCTCATGTTCCTTTCCTCGGATTTAGGAAGTTTATGTTGGACAAGTTCCAACTCATCTTATTTTTCCTTCATCTTTACTACCAAATGATCATTACGATTATTTTCACTCTCAGGATAATTTTTCATATCATCAATCTCCTTTTATAATTTTTCTTTCTTATCATGAAAACCTTCTTGTTCATTTGATGAAGAGTTTTCATTTTTCAATTTCCTATTTTCCTTATCAAGCCTTCTGATATTTCTCAAACATTCCTCCAACTATTCTTTTAGATACTGTTCAAGTTGAGTTTCCTCTTTTTTCGTACTACTGCTCTCATAATCATTATTATTCACTATAGCAAAAAAGGTACTCTCTCTAGATTTCTCAGCAATATATTTTTAAAATTCGATCTCACTATCACCATCTTCTTCATTTTTTGACAAAAGGATTATTATTTTTTATTTGAAGAACTTTTTATTCTTACCTCTACTGGAATATTTATCTTTTTCACCATGTTTCTTCCATGACATTCTTGGTCTTCTTTCTTCTTCATCATTGTA
This sequence comes from Viscum album, assembly GCA_963277665.1. Classification (NCBI taxonomy): domain Eukaryota; kingdom Viridiplantae; phylum Streptophyta; class Magnoliopsida; order Santalales; family Viscaceae; genus Viscum; species Viscum album. Next base: position 2,136,454,936 of record OY728128.1, on the reverse strand, counting down.
TTCATTCTCCCCTTTTTTGGGGAAATTAGGTGCTAAGTGGCCAACAACTCCACATTCAAAACACTTCAAAGGAAGTTTACCTTTCTATTTTCTTCTTCCTATTTTAACATTTTTATAAAACAAAGATAAAATTTCATCAAAATTTTGACATACCTCGTTTTCAGAGTTGAATTCACCATCTTCTTATTCAATAAGATTTTTATTCTACTTCTCTTTCTTTATAGCCTTGAAATAAATTTCTATATCATATTTTTCTTTGATATTAATAGTCTTCTCCCTTCTCATTTAATAAGTTATGAGAGTGCTATGAAAATCATCCAGATATAATGTTTCAGGATCTCTGTCTTCTAGTGATGAAACTTTACCATCAAATTTGTCAGGTAGAATTCTCAATATCTTTTCAAAAACTATAGAATCATACAAATTTTCACCGAGACTTCTTATCATACTGACAATTTCATTGACCCCAGTAAAGAAGTCTCCAATAGATTCAGACTCTCCCGTTTTCAAGTCTTCATACTTTTGCCTCCAGATTTTTACTTTTTCCTATTTCACTTTTTTATTTCCTTCATAGATGTTCTTCAACTTATCCCATATTCCTTTAGTTGTATAAAAACCTTTAACTTTCAAAAACTCACTCTCGGAAAGAGATTCAAGTAATGCATTTTTAGCTCTTACATCATTCTCAAGATTCTTCTTATAAACAGGTGTAATAGGAACCTTGTCATCAATAGGAGGAAATCAATATATTTTAGTTTTAAGAACTTCATACCCAAGAGACATAAGATAATGCATCATTCAATATTTCTAGCTATGACAATTTTTTCCATCAAATATTGGAATCTCCTTACCGTTCAGGAAATTTAGATTCTCCATCACAACTTCTCTTCAAAACTTCAGAAAAGAACAAACGAAGGGAACCTCCCTATGATACCAATTGAAGTTCCCTAGTCAGGATCCAAGTATCACAAAGAGGAGGAGGGTTGAATCAGTGATATATTTTTCCTTTTATGTTTCCTTTTTTTAAACAACCTTCGCCTCATGTTAAAGAGTTCTTATCTTCTGAATGCACACAACCACAGGAACACAGTATTAACAAGGTTCACTACTCAATAATAGTGGCTACATCCTTGGTATGGTACAGAAATATTCCAGTACCACACAATACACTAGAAAAAAATCCTTTTATGTGGAATATAATGAGTAAGATATACCCTTACACTCATGTAGAACTTGAGAGATAATACTTAAGTGTGTGTGCACCCTCTTAGCACAAAATAGGGTAATTCAATATCTCAGTGCTTCTTGAAAAACCTTCAAAAATATGATATTTGAAAACAAATATTCTCTTTCCTATCCAGAAGCTGATAGGAACTACCTATACTTTATAATAATACTTATTCCTATACCTCTGTCTTATCTAAATCCACTTGAAAACATTTTTCACTTAATTTGGGTACTCAAATCTTCAGCTCGCAGATCTTCTTCACAGAGCTCCTTTGAGAAGCTCCCAGCTTCACAGAGCACTATAGTTCGCAAATATCTCTAGTTCAAAAATATCACTAGATTTCAGAGCACACTATTTCACAGAGTACATATGGGTATTTGCGAAGATTAATTCTTTCGCAAATCTCAATGGCTCGTCGCGAGGCTTCTTTCCTTCGCAGAGCTTACTGCCTTTGGAAATCTAGCTTTCTTTGCGAACCTTATTCGCAATTAGAGAGATCTAAAATTCTCGTTAATTCTCTATACTTTTATTGAGGGGGAAAGATCCTATTTATAGGAATTTTCCAATGACTCTATAACCTTCCAACCACCTCAGCACCACATCATCACTAAATCATAGATCTCTTAAATTCCCTTCAAAATTCACTTTGTTTTGCGAAGCACTATTGATATTTTCCAGATTCACAAAGCTCCTCATAATCACAAATAATTCCATAAAATCCTTTTCCCCACTATGATGTTCCACTCACAATTCTCTTCACCACCACAATGCTCGCTTGAAAAGATCTTCACCTCTACCATTTATGAAGCTTGTCGTAATCACGAAGAACATCGTCAATATTCTTCTTGTATTTTTTAAATCTACTTCATGAGGCCCATATTCTAAAAATTCATTCCTTTTATATATTTTTATGATATATTCAAGGAAATACACTTTTCATAATGCTAGACCAACTCCAAATTTTGGACCCCAAAAATTTGGCAAACACTAGGAAACTTCATCTCCTTGGACACCTACTTCTGCAAGACCAACCATGCTAATTGACCACATGTTTTATCCCCCTTTCCTTAATAAAGCTTGAATCACAAGTTATCCAACCAAATTTTGATATTTTTGAAATACATATCAGAAAAGAATCATCAGATTTACTATGGAATGTGTTGTAACTTTTCTATCTTTCCCCAACCTCTTATACAAAGTGAAGTGATTTCCTTTCTTCTCAATCTTCCTTCACAACAAAATAAAATAATGTGTGCATCCAAAAACATCGTCAGACAACTTGGTCCTAACACATTAATTATTCATAATAGGGTAATATTTATAAAATGTGTCATAATTCTCCTATGTTAAAAAAAATTAAATGAGAACCATGTTATACTTGATAAATGAAGTAGATTGACTTTTATGTTATAGAAATTTACTTGTTAATCTAGTTCAGAGGAACCTTGAGCTGGTGTTTCTCTATTTTTTTCACCTATTGAGGTTGACCTTGTTGTTATATAGTATTATAAGAAGTGTGTTTTTATTTTAGAGAATATTCCTTATCCTCATCTTCAAATTGAGCATCCTAAGAGCTGTAATTAGCATGCTCTTGACACAAATGAACCATAGCTTCATGTGACTCTGGAGGATCATATGGATGATCATATTTATTATGCTCATGTGATCCATTAAAAGGGATACTATATATACCATTCCTTTGATGTCTGAGTAGAAAAGATATTTCCAACTACAACATATGCCTACATTCACTAGGGAAGGAGGCCCCTGGGTAGTTGAGTTATGAAATGAGTCAATCTAGACTATCTTCAAGAATCTTGAGGTACCTATAGATAGGAGGGTAAATATTTCTTCTTACATGCTTTTTTGACCAACCAAGTGTTCGTAGGCCATTCTAAATAAAGTCGGTAAGTAAGAAGATTTTCCTAGAAGGGAATTGAGGAAATGATTCTTAGACAATTCTATCCAAAGATGTTGAGGGTTGATAATTATCGTGAGTTCATGCACCTAAGACAAGATATATTTTCATTGATGTCCAATGTTATATTTTTCTTCAATATTCAATGCTTTTCACTATCTTTATAATCTGATGAGATTTCAAGGATGATACATTTTCAGAATGGGATTCACTATGAGATCAAGTAACAAGTGAATATATTTCACTTGAATAGCCTTTAAAACATGATTAATTAGGATCTATTTATGAAATGGATCTAAGAGATACACAAAGTGGTGGCTATATAGTTTCAATAGAAATACAATAACTATTATTCTAATAAAAATATATGTCCCTATGATAGTTATCATCATGAAAGTAAATGGAAGAGCAGTCAACGGAGAAAAATTTCACCTCAAGATAGTGGTTTGGCACAGTGCTCTCAGTGTGGAAGGATTGGCCATAAGTTCCCATAGTGTACTCACCCTATAGTGTAGATTCATGTTTATGATATGTTGGTTCATCTTTAGAAGTTTTATAGGGACTTTCTATAATAGAGTAGTGTCATGGGATCAAGACTGGAACTTGAGTCTAGAAAAGACTCAGTTACCCCATAGTAGACTAGTAGATTGATTTCCACTATATTTTTTCACTGAGGTAGGGTATAAGGAACCCCATTATAGGATAATAAGAACATTAAAATTTAGTATCACAGGGGAGTCATACTGGAGCTCAGGGTAGAGGGGAGAGTCAGTTGTGTTCTAGGTAGTCTACTCCAACTAGTTTTGAAGCAGGACCTTCTATCGTCAGAGGTATGATTCTTATATCATCTAACATTTCTTGTGTTTTTATTATATATAATCATCGCATTCATTTGTATGGGATATTTTTTAAAAAAAATTGGGATTGGTTTTGGAAATCATGGATGAATTTCTAACCATCAATACATCGTTGGGAGTTTATTGAGAGAATATAAATCATTATAAGGGATGTTCTCTAAAAAAATTAGTTACCATTTAATTTGTGAAATTTATGTTCAATAAATGATAGGTTTCAATTTTACTATAGGTATGTGTTGGTTAGTTTTGTACGAGGCTGACATCGACTATTATCATAGTACAGTTACATTTCTATCTTCAGAAGGAGGGAACTATTTTCACCAGGGTGAGTGGGATCTTTGGACTGGTTACATAGGACTAATTCAGTGAATATTATATTTTATCATGACTCAAGTAGTATATATTTCTCAAGATAATAGTATATTATAATAGTATACTTTTCCTCTAGGGGTAGACCATTTTATAAATGTTTTTCTTAAATAATTCTATGACTTTCCACCTGAGCAGGAGATCGATTTCATGATCGAGTTAGTAATGGGAGAAGATCGACTTTCTATCTTTCCATATAGGATAGAACCAATAGAGATTCATTATTTTAAAGTTCAGTTAGAATATCTAGAGTCCAAGGGTTTCATATGATATAGTACATCTACTTGGAGTTCTCTTGTGCTTTTTTCTAAGAAGGCAAATGGGACATTATGTTTGTGTGTGGACTATCATATATTGAACCAAATAATGTTCAAGAATTGGTATCCCCTCCTATGAATTGATTTTATACCATATGAGAGGTTCCAATATATTCTACAAGATCTATTTGAGATTAGGATACCCCCAGTTGAGGGTGATACCATCAAACATACCTCTGAATTATTTTAGAAGTAGGTATGTATTGTCTGAGTTTATAATCATGTTGTTCAGTCTGAAGAATGCACCAATAGTATTCATGGCCTTGATGAATAATATATTTCATCCTTTCCTAGATGATTTTATTGTGGTTTTTTTCAATTATATCTTAGTACACTCCCAATCAACATATGATCATTCACAACATCTTGACATTGTTCTAAGTACATTGAGAGAGAATCAACTTTATGTCAATCTACTAAAATGTAGTTTCTGGATTGATAGAGTGAACTTCTTGGGCCAAATTATCTCAAAGTATAGAGTGTCAGTGGACCCAGAGAAGGATTCATATATGGTATCTTGGTAGTGACCCAAGAATTTATTTGAGATTAGAAGTTTTCTTTGCTTATTAAGTTATTACCAATGCTTCATCCAAGACTTCTCATGACTGGTAGTACCGATGTATGGTATGACCAAGAAAGGGGTGAAGTTTGTTTGGTCATAAGATTATGAAATAGTTTTTTAGGAGCTGAAGATTAATTTCACCTCAGCACTGATCCTCTCTTTATTGGTGTCAAGAAAGTCATCTTTCATCTACATTTATGCATTAAAAGTTAGACTCAGGGTATTTTTGATGCAGGAGGACCGAGTGGTTGCTTATGGATCCAAAAAGTTGAGACCGTATGAGAGGAATTATCCAAATCATGATCTTTTTTTATTTTTTATAGTAAATTCCCTAAGATGTTGGAGACACTATATTTTTGGTGAGAGGTTTTTGGTGTACATGGACTAAAATAGCCTTAATTACATATTTTCTCATGGTGACCTAAACATTTGGAAGAGGAGGTGGGTTGAGTATCTACAGTTTTTGACTTCAGTATGGATTATACATTGAGAAATGGAAACATCGTTACTAATTAAATGATCAATAATATATATACAGAGGTAGTTCATGAGTCTTATGATGAGTTTCAAATGATGGTGCTCTTTATAGACATGCATCTAGATGTTCAGGAGTCCCAGTGATGAGTAGACCTAACTTCAAAATTTGTTATACCCATGCTTCTTGAGCAGATCAAGATAGATCGGTTATTTGATCTATAAGTATTATCTTAGAGGGAAAGATTATATGGTGTGGGGTCCACTACCAGGATGGTCTCTTAGAAGAGGTGATGGTCTTCTTATCCATGGACAAGTATGGGTTCCTATAGGCTTGCATGAGGAGCTGATTAGATAGTTTCATGGTTCTAGATAGGTGGTAGACCCAGATATGAAAAATATGTATTATGATCACCATAGATATTAATAGTTTCTAGGAATGAATAAGGAGGTAGTGATATTTGTGTAAATATGTTTTACCTATCAGTATGTGAAGGAAGAGAATCATATTCCAACTACGTAGTTACAGCCTCTGCCCATTTTTGAGTGGAAGTGGGATGATGTCACTATGGATTTTGTGAGAAGATTACCCAAGACACCTCAAAATAATGATGTAGTATGGGTGATTTTGGATAAAATGAAGAAGGTATCCCACTTACTACCCATCAGGGAGACCGTCACTATTAATGATCTGGGTAGTCTTTACATATAGAAGATAGTTTGGTTGCCCGGTGTTCTGAGGATCATTGTTTCTGATCTAGATCCGTGTTTCACTTATCGATTTTGGAAGGGTATTTAGATGGCCTTGGGATCATAGGTTCTTGTGAGTACAACCTATAATCCATAAACAGATATCCAATATAAATAGAATACTTATATTCTATAGTATATTTTATGATCCTATGTTTTTTATTTTGGTGGATCATGAGAGAATCATTTGGAACTCATTGAATTTTCCTAAAATAATATCTTTCAGGAATCAATCCAAATGGATACTTTAGATTCTTTATATAGAATACCATGTTTTTACCCTCATTGTTGGTTAGTGGTGGGTAAGTCATCACTTATTGGTCTTAGTACTGTGTAGGAGATGACTTGCCATTTTTAATTGATTAGAAAGTTTTTGGTGACCACACATAGCTAAAAAAATCATACACTGTCCATCAGAGGTGAACTATGGATTTTTAGGTTGGTCATCAAGTTTTTCTTTAGGTGTATCCTAGGATAGGGAAACACCATATCAGAAAACAAGGGAAGTTAGAACCTAGGTTTGTTGTTCCATTCGAGATGGTGGGGAGGTTTGGTAAAGTGGTGTATTGATTAACCCTACAACATCACTATAGTTACATGAACAATGTGTTTCATTTATCATAGATTTAGAGATATCATCCATACCCTTGTCATATGGTAGATTTTTATGATTTAGATCTTAGTGTAGATGAATCCTTTGAAGGGAATCCAATATGGATTGTGGACCATAGTGAGGAGTATCTCTAGGGAAAAACTATACTTCTAGTATGAGTAAAGTGGAAGCATGGGAATGTTCAAGAGGATACCTAGGACAGTGAATTTGATATGTGATCATAGTGGCTAGAATTGTTTTTAGAGACCCCATAGTGATTCTTAGAGTAGCTTGAGGATGATTTGTTAGATGTTGGGGAGGTTGCACGATCCCATATTTTTTAAAGTACATACCTATTTTGTTTTAGTTGAACATATTTTAGTTGGGTTTTCTTTTCTTTTTTAAACCTTGGTGGTCATGTTTCTTTTGGTGATGGAGATATTTTTCTAGGTAAAATGACCAAAAGTTACAGGATGTGTTTTTGTTGGAATTAATGGAGTCTAGGTATAAATCTATCAAAGGCTTATGAGGGTTCATTGTGGGTTTGGAAATCTTCTGAGGTGGTTCAAGTTTTTCTTATAAAATCTAGGTTGTGATTTTTCTGCTAGAAACTTTCACATATTTAATGGGTTACATAATATAAACATGTTTATAGGAATATTTCATGAACTAGTTTAGATCATGAAATGTTTACACACTTTGAAATTGGTTCGCGTCATAAAATGGTTGATCGAGGTTATTTTAACCCAAGGAGATGCTTTTTTAGCATATATTATGAATAGATAAGTTCACATCGTAAAAGGGTTTCATGTTTTGAATATATTAGGATCATTAGTTTTAATCCATGTTATACATATGATTTTATTTTTCATTCATTATGTAGTCTCCTCTCTAAAACCTTAGGATGACTCTAGATGACTTTGGGGTGATTCCTTCCTTTTTGGATGTCTCAAACTAGAATTTGATCTATAGTGAGTTCCTTCATTTTGTTTTTCCCCTTTCTTCAACTATCCTTCTTTATAGTAGTGTGATCTCTTGACTATCATAAAATTGAGTCTTGATGTTGTTTCTTAGGTGATCTAGGTTTTCCTTGTGATCTTCTTCACCATAGTTCTTCATCGGCATTCCCTTGAGAGTGTTTCTGTGATTTCAAAATTAAGGTGGGTGGTCTAAATCTTATCCCTTTTTGTCTAATTTAATGTTCCATAGTATGTTAAATATGTACGATTGTGCAAGAACACTTCACATGAAACCAAATTAATTGGATAATACCTGTTAAATAATTATTATTTTTTACACTATCCATTGAATCATGTTTGGTCCATAAGAATAGAGAGTAAGATCTATGGACACCCAATAGGTGTTCCAGCCTTGGACCTTGTTGAGACTTGGTCTGCTTGACATTAGAACTCTGTGATAAATTTGAAAAATTGATTGATTATTGACTTAGTCTTATTATTTTCATTACATGTAAATTGTGTGATTTCTTATGGTATAATATCCATTCATAAATTTGGTTAACTGATATTTTAATTACCTTAGGGTTAAATGATAAATGAAATAAGTTTGATATAATTATAAGGATAATTGTAAACTTGGTTTTATGAAACATAACTAGCAAGAAAAATGATAATTTTATGAAATGATCATTGTGTCATGTCGAGATATATCTTGTATGTTTGATTTTGGCCTTATAAATTGTTTTCTTTGATTTTGAGATTATTTTACATCGATGTTATTGAATCATAAGGGTGGGATTCTTAGTGTAATGTTTAGTTTTTATGGATATGAATCATGAATTATGTTGATGCGTGTAGTCTTGGGGCATGGTTTTTATACCATCTGAGGGAAATTATCATTGTTAGTGGATATTTGAGGGAAAAATATGTGATTATATTGAATATTTTTTGACTAGATACACAGTATTTGGATTCCCGAGGGTGATATTCTAGTTATCCTGAGGTTAGAGGTCATTTCTTCATGAAATGTTATGAGTTACTCATCCTCAACAAGATAATATTCCACTGAGTTGAATGATCCATTATGATGCATGAGGATCCACCCATAGATAGAGATACCTAGCAGGGATCCGAAGCATGTTTTGATAACCCTGGGTGTCAACCCAGAGCTTGGGGAATCATAGATTTTACTTTATTTATAGTATTAATTTATTAAAAAAATACTCTATTTGTCATTGTATGTAATGCACTATATTTCTCAAACTATATTTTTTTAGACACAGTGGTGTTAACCTAATGACTTTTACTCACACACTCGATGGGATACCATTGAGGCCTAGATTTATTTTATGGATGAAGGTTTGGACAAGGGTAAGGGATCCTATTATTGATTTTCAATTTTCTAGATGGGTTCGAGCATGGAGGCGGGACTAGCATAGGGTTCAAGACTAGGGACTTTGGATACTTTCTTGATTATCCTCTTTCTTTTATCTATATTAATTTTAGTAAGTCATTTAGTTATATTCATATTATCATTACATCATTATATTATTATTTGGGTTTATTCAGTTTGTCCCTTATATACTTGGTTTCATATTTATTTATTCATATTGTTTCTATTATTTATTCTACTCTAATAGTGTTTCTTTAACAGGTTGGGAACATTACAATAGGTATATTATAAGTGTTGGGTTTTATCCATTTTTTATCATGTTACCATTTTTATGCTTTTTGGATTGGTTATGTTGTGTGGTTTCTACAATTAAAGTGGTGTTGTGGTGGAAAGTTTAATATATTATACTGAGGTGTGGAAGCTTTTAGGGGTCAATGGAGGAAAGGTCGGTGAGATTATGGGGTAGTAGTTCATCATTTTCGTGTTATATAGAAGCCTTTTTGTGGGAAATTTATTATAGTAATTGATTTCATGTTATTTTTTAATTTGTGGTGTATTGGAAATTGTTTGGTAATGATGTGGTAAGGATTTATGAGGATGTGTGGTCGAAATGTAAAAGTGGTGGATAGTGAATTTATATAGGTGGTGATGTTGTGAAATGTGCAAGTTTGGGGTTCTATATCTATAGTGGGGTTATGTGATTATGTGGTTATATGGAGGTATGTAGTGATGTGGTAATATTATTGATGGTAGTAATATGTAAGCATAGATAAAGTTGATATAAGATGATGTTTTTGTGTGTTATATGATATCTATATTGTGGTAATAAGATGTGGTAGTGTGATTTTTTTTTGTGTTATAAGTTAGTTATCAAGGGGATGTCCTACCATGTATCTCCACCAAATGTTGTGTTAGAGAGACTTCTAAACTAATAGGTAAGAGCAGTGTTGATTTTATAGGAACTTTTATTTTTTATTGATTTTAGTGGTGGATTTTGTTGTTTTTATATGGTCTTTCATTCATTTTTATTTGATCTTTCTTTATGATATTTCTAATACATTGGTTTTATATTTTATTAAGGTTTATTATCAATTGATTTAGTGTTATTTTTGGTTTAATTATTAAGATTTATTTTATACTATATCATTTATAGTTGATGTGTTTAATGAATTGGCATGAGTTTTATTGATGGTTTTTTGGTTAAGGGCTTATATTTTTCTGGTTTTTCATTTGATTGGTGTTTTTTTAGGAGCTACAACTTTTACAGGTTTTATTTTTTTTAACAGTGATATATAGCAGTGGTTTAAAGCACTATTATACATGGTAAAAATATTTTTATCGATGATTTAAACCATAGATAAACCTTTATCACTTTTAAAAAATAAAAAACATTACTAAAAAGTAATCACTGTTAAATAACATTTCATGACACTTCCCAGGAACAGGTTCTAAATGGGTGAAAATGGTGCTACTCAAAATGGTCTGAGTACGAGTTTTCAAACTAACCCACACCCACCAACACCAACTTCAGTGGAGGTTTACAAAAACCATCCTAGAAACACTTATAAATGGTTTAAACTGCTTATAAACCAAGAGAAAATCGTCATTAGTCCCCTGATTTGTTGTAGTGTGTTAATCCTTCTTTAATAATTAGTTATCCAATAGTTAATCATTCATTAATAAATCTTTAATCATTATTTAATTATGAGTTATTAATTAGTTACTTAATAGTTAATTAATAATAGTTACTTAATTGTTAATTATTAATTAATCATTAGTAAAACATTGGTTAATCGTTATTTAATCATTAGTTCATCATTAGTTCTACATTAATTAATAATTAGATAATTATTATTTGATCCTAACTTAATACTAAGTTAATCCTTAATTTATTAGTAGATAATCATTATTTAATCATAAGTTAATTCTATGATAATCCTTAGTTAATAATTATATAATAATTACTTAATCATTAGTTGAGCATTAGTTAATTATTTGTTAATCATTCATTAATAATTCATTAATAATTTTCTAATCATTCATTAATTAATAGTTATTAAATAGTAACTTAATAGTAAATTAGTAGCCATTTATTATTTACTTAATAGTTAATTAGTAGTTAATAATTAGTGAATGATTAGTTAATCATTAGTTCCTCATTAGTTCGTTGTTAGTTAATAATTATTTAATTATTTTTTTATCATAAGTTAATCCTAAGTTAATCAATAGCTAGTCATTATTTAATCCTATATTAACCCTTATTTTTTCATTAGATAATAATTATTTAATCCTAAATTAATCATTAGTTTACCCTTATCTGGTGGCGGGATGATGATGGTGATGTGGTTGGGTGACGGTGCTGTTGGAGGGGAATTTGTGACACAAATACTTTCATTGATTGCAACAGGGTTGGTTCACAGGGTCGTGGTGGTGGTTTCTATGTCCCCCCCCCCCCCCCCGATGGAGGGGGGTGTGTTTCTTGGCCAGTATCAACTAACATCAGCGTGGGGTTGTTGGTGCCTATGGTCGATTTACTGTTGAGCCCCCACCCAATGGTGGGGGGTGAAGAATGAAAGGGGATTCACTACTATCACCCCACATATAATGTGTGTGTGTGTGTGTGTAAGTCTTTGTTATAGTTTGTTCTATCCTTGGGTGGAAGCTATGGACAAGGTTTACCTTGGTAGGTGGGTGTGTGTGTGTTTGTTAGATGTAATTGTACCCCCAATCTCATAATACAATATAATAGTTAATCGTTATTTAACTAATATTTAATCATCATCTAAGTAATATTAATTAATAATTACTAAGTAATTAATTATTAGTCAATTAGTAGCTAATTATAAGTTCATAATGATTCCTTCATTAATTATCTGTTAGTTAATAATTATTTTAAAATATTCATTATAAACTACTACATCATACTAAATAATAATAATTTCATAATAATTATTCAATTAATAAATCAAATTATAAATTAATTACTATATATCCATAATTAAATAATAATAGTTTGTTTACTAAGACTAACTAGTTTTTACAAATTATATCTAACTAACTAAACAACTAAGTAAATAATATAATTAAAAAAAATAAAAATAAACAACTAAATAAATATAGAACATTAAAATAATTTATAAAACATACCTTTAAATGATCTTTACAAATCTTCCACTCCTTCAAGGCCACCAAAATAGCTGCAGGAAAGGGATTAGAAAACCAGGAAAAATTTGGAGTGGGATGGACCAAAATTTGATGAACTTAAATAGACACTACTACAAAACGTGCAATATATAGTGGTAGCCTTTGTCAGTTCAAGATAAAATCATTGATAAAGGTCTCCTTTTTCTGTGTTAAAACAACACTATTAAAGGGTGGTCTTTATCAGGGCATAAAAAAATCAGAGATAAAGGGTATATTTTATCAGCCATTTTTTTAGCGCTGGTTAAGGCCACCCTTTATCAGCACTTTTTTTAGCACTGGTAAATACCACCTTTATCAATGCTTTTATTTAGTACTGATAAAGGGTATATTCCTCTAAATAAATTATATTATTAAAAATCATATATTAATATATAAATATATTTATATTGATAAAAATATAACATGTTTTATTAAATATGATTTATATATGACTAAATATACATTTTCACTTGATATATAAGATACTTAGATAAAAATTTCATATAAAATAAAAACTATATATATATATATAATTTTCTTAAATATTATTTATATAATACGAAATGTGTATTATGAATTATATAAATTTTATATTTCATATATTTAGTAAAAATGGTTTATTAAATTAATTAAAATTATTTAATGTTAATTAAAATTATTTACTAATTAATACATTTCTTTTATCATTGTCATTTTTATCAGTTTGATATATATATCAAATAATATATATTTTATTATTAATTAAAAAATTGACTAAATTTGTTCATATGTCATACAATAATTTTTAACATATATATATATGAAATTACATCAATTTTATAGGGAAAAATATGCCAAAATAATATAAATTGTTAATATTATTATTTTATATTTTTATTTATTAATATTTAATATTTAATAAAATATGTTTTTAATTACTACATTTTATTTATTTTATATAATTATATTTAATATATACAATTTATTAACTATTTGTAATTAATATATATATATATATATTAATTTTTTCATTTTTATTAATAAATATTTCATTAATAGAATTTTTAATATTTTTGTGATTTATTCATTTTTTGTTTTTATTTATCTATTATTTTTTAAATTTTATTCATTTTTAATATTTACTTATAGTTATTGATTAACATTTAATGTTTTTAATACAGTTGTAATTTACACAATTAATATATATTCATTTTATTTTAAACATATATTAATATTTATTTTAAAAAAAATACATATAACTAATATCAATTTCATTTTTTAAATATTTTTTCAATCTATTGGTCTTTTAATTAAATTTTACTCATTTTTAACATGCATTAATTTAATATTATTTATTCATTAATAATGTTAAGTGTTTGTTTAGTTTTTTTATAATTTTTAGATTTTAAATATTTATTTGTTTAATATTTTATGTAATATACTTATTAATTTATAAATGATATATATATATATATATTAAATTTATTCATTTTTTATTTTTATTTGTTAAAAAAATTACTTTATTCATTTTTAATATTTATTTATATTTAATTATTTAATAATTAATATGTTTTTTATACTGTTTTAATTTACATACATGAAACTTATGTTACGTTAATTTCACACACACATGTACTATTTATTACTTTATAATATTTTTTAAATTTTATTCATTTTTAATATCATTCATTCATTAATAATCATAATTTTTTTTAATATTTTTGTAATTTATTCATTTTCAATTTTTATTTGTTTAATATTTTTGATATTTTATCCACTTTAAATATTTATTTATACATGTTTATTCATTAACATTTAACGTTTTTTATATGGTTTTAATTTATATAATTAATAAGTATTCAATATCATTAATATATCATCGCTCAATTTAACATTCATCAACCTTTTGATATATATATATATATACCAAGAAGGTTTAACCATGGATTTTGAGAACCAAATCCATAACATGAAATTTTTTTAAAAAATAAAAGTAAATAGAAAACCAAAGAGTTCTAGTAAAAGTACTCCCGAAAAGATGTACCCACATGCCACAAAAAAGATCACAATTCAAGTTATCTCAAACAAAAGGCCCATTGATTGGACACAATGTCTATCTACTTTGGCCCATTCATTAATAATGTTAAAATTTTATTTATAAAAATATATTGGTTAATAAATATTAATAAATATATATATTTATATTTAAATATAAATTTATTTATAAATTTATGTTTACTATATTTATAATTATAAATATATATATAAGTTTTTTAAAAAAGTGTTCATATAATTATAAATAAATAATTATAAAATTATAATAAATATATTTAAGTAATATTTTTTATATTTAAAATTATATATTTATTTATTTATTTATTTATTTATTTATAATTATATACAAATATTTATAAATATATTTACAAATATATTTATCTATAATTATTATTATAAATATATATCTATAACTATATTTATAAATACATATTTACTGATTTTTAATATATTTATAACTATATAAATAATTATTTGTTTATAATTATATTTCTTATATTTATTTATAATTGTATTTATAAATATATATTTACAATTCTTTGAATATATTTATAATTATATGAATATTTCATTATAATTATATACATTTATATTTATTTATAATTGTATACATTTAAATTTTTAATTATGTTAAAAATTTTATTAAATATTAATTATATAGGTTTTTATTAGCATTTTGTTAGTGCTGGTAAAGATAGGTCTTTATCAAAACTTTTATTGTACTAATAATGAATTTTTCAAATGACTTATGAATGATAAATCTTTCATTTTACCCCTTTTTCATAGTTTTATGACCATATTGGAAATATCCATCTATTTTTTAGTGGAATTGTTTTTTTGGGATAGGTTTATAGATGATCTAAGAAGCTGATATAGTGATTAGAATCACAGAATCTCAAGAGACAAATCATAAGTTATACTAATGATAATATAGATGTGTATTTGGGGATGGTAAATAGTGAACATAGGTGGTAAAATATATATTTAGTTCATGACCACCCACTCAATGAATGCTTCTCATTTGGATTCATTAAATAGATTAAGGCTTATTATTTTCCCTAAAATAAAAATTTTATAGTGACTATTTGTTTAAAATTTCAAATCACTATTAAAATTTTATAAAATTTGTTACATTCTATGTATGGCCTATAATAAAAAATTATGAAATGTTTTTAATCAAAAACATGATTATAAAATATTATATCTATTAAATATAGTTATGTGGGGGATATATTTATAACATTAGAATTTATGTATTCATTTCAACCTCGGTTCCAATTAATAGGGGGTCTTTATTTTCAGTGTGTTCTTTCTCTTTTCCCCACTTACATTCATTTTGACCACTATTGGATTTCTTTAATTCATCAATATTTTGATTTTTTCCCATTTGAATTTATTGGTCCATCCTATTGATATATAGCCACAATTTTATTTAAATCCTGGTCCAAGTTATAGGGACTCCCAAAACTCTATTTGTTTCTCCACTCAAATTGTCCTTCACACTTTAAATTGGTATCATGGTCATTATTCAAAATATCCATATCTACTTCCATATTATTTAAACCTTTCTCTCAAATTCCACTATGACATTTACCAGAGTTGATTCTCTCTTTTGTTTCCACCGATATTGAGTTTTGTTTTCAAATGACCTAAGGTAGTTGATATTATACTCCAATAATTAGTTTGAGAAGAGGCTTTCTACTAATCCCACTAGGATACTTCTTTAACTTGTATTTATGTTGATTGTTTCATCTTGTGATATAATATTATCAAATTTGATTCCTAATATCCTTATCAATGAAATACCACCTGACCCACCACATACCATGTGAATAAATGAATACACATAAACTCCTCCAACTTGGTAGACTCCCACCTAGAAAGGTTATAGAACCATCCAAGAATTACTACATTTTATCCCACACAACATCAAGTAGAGAAATTTGACCCACAACCAAATGTTTACCCTAGTTTTTTTATTTTCATGTCACCCTTGTGTAAAATGATAACTTGTTAGAAATCATCACCAATAACATTCAAATATTGGGTTCCCATTATTAGATTTATTTATAACTTTCTCCTTCGATTATGAAAATATTTTTTGTATTTATTTATTTTTTTGTAAAAAATGATTATCTTATGAATCTAATATCATGGATATGAATTGAAAATAGATGTATGCTAATCATATGATAAAAGAGTATGAATATGGATTTAAAGAGTTCACCAAGTTTTCAATAGAGCATGAATGTGATACGTCTCAAATACATTGTTCATGTCTTCATTATTGTTATTCAAAACAAATTAGTTCAAAAGTGTTGTAAGAATATTTGATTTTTCCTAGAATAGATCGTAGCTATAAATATTGGACTAAACCCGGGTAGAAACTGAATGTACACACTGAATTGGATGATACTACATGTTATGGATTATTTGATATGAATACCAATGTAAATGATGATGGATATTGTATTGGATAAATGAAAATGGAAATTAAATATGGCCTTATTGGTTGTCCAAAGTTATTCGAAGAGACAATTTAATACTAGTTGTACTAAATATACAACATTTTTAGCTATATTGAATTTATATAATTTGAAACTTGGTAGTGGATGGAGAAAAACTAGATTTATAGAATTACTTGGTCTCCTAAATGATATGCTAATAGAATAAAATGAACTTCATTATAAATTATATTATGCAGAACAAATGAAATTTTCAATGGGTATGATCTCTGAAAAAATACATTCATTTCCAAATGATTTCATAATGTTTTACAAGGACCATGAATCACTTAGAAAATTTCATAATTGTGGAATAAATTGATACAAGGAAAATGAATAAACTCCTTTGAAATATGTACGGTACTTTCCTATAATTCCATGGTTAGGATGACTATATGGGTTTCAGGAAACCATGATATAATTGACATGGATTAAAGATACAAGAATTGAATATGGGTAACTGTGTCATCCAGCATTCTCTCCCAAGTGTAAGAAAATTAATTATGATTATCCTAAATTTGGAAATGGGATGAGAAACCTATATCTTACATTATCTATATATGGAATGAATCCTTTTGGTGTATATATTATTACTCATAATTCATGGCTATTTATGTTAGTAAATTATAACTTTCCACCATGATTATGTATAAAGTACAAATACATTATGTTGTCTCTACTTATATTTGGATCAAAACAACCTCGTAATGATATTAATGTCTATTTGGCTCCATTGGTTAAATATATGAAATTGATTTGGGGTATAGGTGTTACATTTTATGATTATCATAGAAGTGAATAATTTACATTGAGAGACATATTGTATGCGATGATAAATGGATTTCCTGCATATGGAAAGTTTTCATGATATATCATTAAAGGGGTATTGGGGTATCCCATTTTTAAAGAATGAACACACTCAGTTTAGTTGAAACATTCCTCAAAGATTTTGTTTTTGGGACATCATAAATTTTACTACTAATCTTGGACAACAACATTCGATGAAAATACAGAACAAGGTATAATATAGTCTCTACAAATGCATGATACACTATTTGATAAAGTAAAAGATATTGAAATTGTTTCCAGTAAAACTTTTTTGAAAAACATTATGAAATCAGGTTATAAAAGGCAATAATATTTATTTGTATTATCATACTAGAATTTTTTGTATATTATACATTTTCTTGATTTCATGCATGTGTAAAAAATGTATTTGATAGTATTATTGGCATGTTACTGAATTTTCCTAAAAAATATGACATCAAGGCTAGGTTGGACATGATTACCATGGGGGTAAGGGAAGAGTTGTCACTAATGAAGGGTGAAATGAATACTTTTCTTCCTCTAATAACTTACACTTTGTCCAGACAATAAAAATTATAATTTTCCAATTTCTTTAAAGGTGTAAAATTTCCAAAGGGGTATACATAAAATATAAAGAATATCATTTCAAGGACTAATTTGAAGTTATAGGGTCTAAAATCACACTATTATAATTTTGTGATGCAAGATTTGTTGTTCATTTCTTTACGTTGTATTCTTCGTAAAAAATTATGAAATACATTAACCAAACTCTACTTCTTTTTCAAAGCTGTTTTCAAAAAAGTTATATACCCAGTGAATTTTACAATCAAGAATAAGGAGACTACAGTCATATTATGTGAATTTGATTTGTTCATCCCACCATCATTATTTGATATAATGGTCCACCTAATGGTTCACTTGGATAGATATTTTAACTATTTTTTCATGTCCATTACATATGGATGTACCCTATTGAATGATATATGATGATTTTGAAAGGGTATGTCAAGAATAAAATTTGTCTAGAAGGTTGAATTTGAGATCAATATATTTTTGAAGAAGATGTTGAATTCTATATTTATTACCTATAAAATATTGATAACATCAGTCTCCCAAATTATCATTGCATTGGTTACCTTATAGGCAAAGGGATTTTCAGAAGAATTATTGTTACAATTATCATCACAGAGCAGGATAAATCTAACTTTTACATTTTACATAATTGTGAAAAGGTTTCTCTATAAGTTTAATCCCACAAAATAATTCTTAGACAGTTAAATCTATCAAAGGCAGAAGGATGGAAATCAAATACATATAATTAACCATTTATTGGATAGTTCTAAGATCATATTTATAAGGATTTATCTGAAAATATGAATTCAATTATTGAATGAATTTTATGGATATCCAAGTGACCAAATATAAATGTTATATCTTATAATATGTATGTAATTAATGGATATACATTCTATATAAAGAAAAATATAAACACATTATGATACAAAATAGTGGAGTTACGCTTGTGGAGGAAGTGATACATGTATCTGTTTCCAAGGATAGAAATCCAATTTATGAGAATATGACTTATTTAAGAATATTCAAGTAGATATATGAGTTATATTATATAACATTTCAAGTTTTAACTTTCCATTATAAATGGGTTGATAATAGGAGTAAATTGAAATTTAATGAATTGGGATTAATAAAGATGAATTTCGGTGTGGAAGGGTATAAGGATGAGACATTCACAATTTCATCACAAGTAGTGCATGTATTATATGTCTCAAGATCCAGTAAACAAGAATTGGTGAATTTTCCTATAAGTGACTAAAACAATTGTAGGTTCATGTGAAACTTTAATTGAGGATGTCTCTTTCATTGGGAGATCATAATCATTTCATGAATGTCCCAATGTTGACAATGCATTATACATTAGAGGGGACCACAAAGAGGGGATTTGGATACTTGATATAGTATCCAAATCCCTTCAACCTTTAAATAAAAAAAAGAGAGTTCAATGATAAGGTTAAATTGTTTTTTAATATACTTTTCTTTTCTTCATAACATTATGTGTTATATACTTCATTTATGTATTATAAGTTAAATATATGACTACTCATGTAGATAATGACTTCTACAATGATGATGTTACCAATCCTGAGGACTATTGAAGACTATTGATGCAGAAACTACAGAATTATGAGGGGATCAAAAATAAGTTAATAAAAAGATAATGATATAGAATCACTTCATTAAATAAAATTATCAAGGAATGTATAATGGGTTTAAAATTTTAGGTTTTATGGAATCAATGTGGCCAACCTATTAACCCCAACGAGTCAATGTTCATTGGTTATGTAGGGTAACAATGAGAATTCATGTTCCAATTGATATAGATATGTGGAACCATGTCCAGCCTGTATTAAAGGAACCCCTTTGAGAAGATAATAAGGTAATGTTATGATATACTTTCTCTATTTTACCAAAAAATTATGTAATGAAACATTGATTTAATTTTTATTATCACTTGAAAAGTTCATTTATTTTAGATGATTTTCGTATTATATATGTATAATGGTTACTGGAAAAGCTCATAGAGGCTTATATACACTTCTTACAAAGCATCATTTTAGGGATACTTAAGGGAAATTAAAGCCACCCCCACCAGTTATGTATGAACACATTATAAAATAGGCTACATGGAAATATTTCATTGTTCTTCACAATGAGAAATCATTTCAGGTGGAATTTATTCAATAATATTTTTTTAAAATTATTTATTTTATCCACTTTGATTCAAAAAAATTAATTTATGAAACAGAAAAGGTGTTTTGAAAATAAATACAATTTGGAAAAACCAATGTATCCCTACCATAAAGTAAGGATGAGATACATTCTACTTGAAAATAAAATGTTATATATTTTAAATCTACAATAAAAGTTTTATGTGATATGAAACAGCATATTTACTTTGTTTATATTCATATTGATGAATCAAAATTCAAATACACTTCCATCCAACATCATGTTCTATGAAATGAGGCCCACATAAATAAAGAGGGTAAACTAGTTAATGAAAACACACAAGTGGTATGGGAAGCATGTATAAGTATGACATAATATTAATTAATTAATATTTATAATAGTATTACATAAAAATATATTTTTATGTTCATATTTTTTATATAATTTAGACATAATAATCAGCATCGATCGTGCCTAAATAAAAATAACTTTTTATAGTTTTGATGTGGTCAGAATAATATGGTCGTATTAGAGGTGCATGTTTTGGAGTGTCGCCTCAAACATATTTCAAGAAGAAAAATTTGTAAGGAGATATATATGATATGATTAAAATAATGTAGGAAAAAAATAGTTGCTTTGAAATATATTATTATCTGGTATGGTTGGGTGGACCAATGTATGTGAAAGTATCAAAGTGAATCGGTATTGGAACAAAGATTAGTACATGAATAGCCAAATGACCCCACTACATTTGAGGATATCCATTACCCTCAACCACCTACCTTACATGAGGTAATCAATTTTTTCATTACTCTTGATCCAAAATGTGAATCAAACAACTTCTGATAACTTTATATCACTAAAATTCTATAGGGTGAAGTTTTATATGATTTATATATATCAACACCCTCATGTCACCTTATTAAGAGGGGTATGGCATATAATATCATAGAATAAATGATACATAATAAATAAATCCCAAAATATCACATGAGAGTGGGTATTGAAGTAACTCATGATCCAACAACAGAGTTGCATGTTCCACTTGATGATCAATATTCCACAATAGAAAATGATGTTATTGGAACTTTTATAGCATGACTGTCTAATATTGTAAATATATATAAGGTATTTCCTTAAAAAAATAAAATGATAAACCTTTAATAGTTGATGAAAAAACATCTGCAATAAGGTATGGTATTACAGATAGATAAAATGATATAGAAATGGAAGTTTGGGTCAATACAATCTAGTAAATCAACTAAGAAACCAAAAGGACCTTCTAAGAGTACCTTCTGACCACCAGTTCCACTACCACATATATTTGCATTACAAATTCATATAGACACCACATTCAAAAATGAAAATATATCATACATTCAATATGAAAAATAAATATTTAGAAATTCCATTTCAAACATGGTAGGTCAAGAGAGTATAAAAGAGATTATCATGTTTGAATGGTTGGGAGTCTGAGTTGTGAATAAATACATGAGTTATATTTTCACAATCTTTCTACCCAAAAAAACAATATAATATGTTCATTATAGTTAATAAATAATATTCATATTTTCTACGGATGTATATATTAATACTATACTAAGGGAAAACCCAATAAAGCAATATTTGGACTCATTAATACCTGAATCATTTCTATGGAAAAATTTATTTTTAACTGGAAGAAATTGAGTAAAGAAAAGATGAACTAAGATACGTGTTTGAGAAGAAAATATCATAAAACAGACTCTTCTTAATGCATATAGTACAGGGGTAAAAGTCTAAATCTAATCATATAAAATATATTTTTCATTTTTCATTAATTATTTATTTTTGTTTTTTAGGAAGCACTGGATATTGATCTCAATCAATTTGAATACCCCAAATGTTTATTTTTTGGAACCAATGCATGTATTTCAATAGAAATAACCATACATAATGATTGTTGTGAGTTTGAAATGCACTTCCACCAATATTTATAGATAAAATTAGAATTATATGTTTCAATTTTTTTTAATAGGAATTTTTTAATTATAATTCAGTCAATAAATATTGGATAAATCATGTTATTAGGTCAATAACTGAACATAAGAAGCTTATTGATTTCTTAAAATGGAAATAGATTAAGGTATATATAGTAAGATTTAAATATCAAAATATATTTCAAAAAAATTACTTATTTTGTAATATGTTTATACAGTTTACAAAGAAAGATAATGATACCCAAATGGCCCAAAGGTCGTATTTTTTTTATTTTTTTATTGATAATCCCTCTTTTAAGGGTTTAAGGGGAACCCTTACATGACCCGTAGGCCCAAGGCACAAGGCCTAACATGACCTGAAGTTCAATACATAACACAAAGTCCCAAAGGCATAAAATGCCCATTACATGACACATAGTCCCAACCCACTAGAACTTCCCCTACCCAGATTCTCCATTATTGATTTCCTAGCTCCCCACCATGCATTTTTTATCAGCTATCACTTCCCCATGCAAAGTTACATGGTGCCTAGTCTCGATGGTGTTTATAATACCCTTTGATTCTCCCACTCCGGTTAGCTCTACTTCCGGTGACTACTACTTACTCTGATCCTCTTATGGTGCTTGCTCTGTGTGAAATGGGGTTCTCCATGGTCTATGTGGCCTGAAGCCCCTGAGTCCCAAAGTTCTTTGGTGAACCTAAGGCCCTGATACCTATAGGCCCAAACCGATGGCTCAAAGGCCCAAATCGGGTGAATAATTTTGACTGCTACAATACCAAATAATACCTGCTATAGTACCCAAAAATTCACCTCCACCCAGTTTCGAACCTGGGTCTCTTGGATTCCAAATAGAATCCCTTACCACTCGGGTATGAGCTCGTTGTCCAAGATAATGATAATTATTTTAGATATTACATTCTAAAATTTATGAAAGATATCATATACCATCAAAAGAATTGCATTCCCAAACATATCATTTTCAAAGGTAATTTAAATTTCATTAAAAATATATATTAGACATTTTTTCTATATTTTATCAATACTAACAATATTTCAAACAATCTACATACCCACACTAGTATAAAAAATTGTTTTCAAATTGGTTTTTTTTATATTTTGATGTCGGTTTTTAAACGGCGTTGTTGTTGCCGATGTTAAAATGTGTAAATTTAACATTTGTTTTTATAAACCGACATCATAATGTAAAATTTTGACCCTTTAACATTAATTTTTCTGAAAAACAATGTTCAATGTCTGATTCCACAAGCTTTTTAACGTCAGTTTTTATCAATAATCGATGTTAAAAATCATGTTTTCATGTTGGTTTTAAAAAAACCAACATCAAATGTAAACATAATCTTTTTATGACATTTTTTACTAAAACTGACATGGAAACATAAAAAATCTGAATAATGGTTCATAGATCATTTCTTAATATTTTATTTGACTGGTCGTGGATCTAAAATGGACTTAAGGATCAAAATTTATGGTTTTAAAAATTTTGACTTCTATAAGTTTCAAAAAATACTATTTTCTTCAAAGAAAACATGAGAAATAATAACTAAAACTTAAAAATAAAAAATAATTAATATAATTAATATAATTAAATATTCATCCTCATTTCAATTCTTTAGGCAGTTTCCTTTGAAATGATGTGTTGTTTTTCATTATTTCTCTTCTTTTCAGGGAATAGCTCATGCAGCAATGAGAATGGTGATCGATATATAATTTTCTACTTTGGTTCGTAAATCTGATGCAGAAGTTTTATCTTTCTAATATGATCATAATAAATCTTTATCATTATAATAAAAAAAATCAAGATGTTTAACTATTAAGTAAAACAATAATAAATAAATTAAATGAAGAGAATAAATATATTTTTTAAATCATTGATAGAAGAATGGTTGATAATTTGTTTGGATCGAAGCGGTTGAAAATAATTATAGAAATAGAATAAGGATTTATATATTTTAAATGAAAATATTTTAAGTGGTAATGTATTAATATTTTGGTTGGATTTCAAAAATTGAAATTCACTTTGTGAAAAAATTGAAATGTTAAACTCGCATAGTTGAACAAATACTTTTGGTGCCGGTTTTCATAAAATCTGATGCCAAAATTTAAACAAATTTCTTTTTAAATCGGTTTTTTTCCCTAAAACTAACATCAAAAATGATTAAAAAGTTTTAGTTTGTATTATAAGCTTCAAGTTTACTAGTTATTTAGCTTAAACGGACTTAAGGATCAAAATTTATAGCCATTGAAATTTGAACTTCTCTAAGACTTATCTTAAAGAATTCCAACTTCTGATGGCCATAACTTTTGATCCATAAGCCTATTTTAGCTCCACGACTAGTCAATTTGAAGCTTAGGAAACAAACTACAACTTGGTATTCATTTTTTATGTTATTTGTTTGAAAAAACAAACACCAAAAGTTATTTTTTTTAACTTTCGGCGTCATTTTTTTCCAAAACCTAACATCAAAAATGATTACCAAGTTGTAGTTAATCTTATAAGATTCAATTATAATGGCCATTGAGCTCAAACAAACTTATGGATCAAAAGTTATACCCGTTAAAATTTATAATTCTTTAACACTTATCTTAAATAATTCAAACTTCTAATGGCCATAACTTTTGATCTATAAGTCTGTTTAGCTCCATGAACAGTGGATTTAAAGCTTAGGAAATAAACTACAAATTGGTAATCATTTTTTGGCATTTATTTTTGGGAAAAAAATGACCAAAAAAATATTTTTTAGTTTTTTCATCTATTTTTATGAAAACCGATGCAAAAAAGATATATTTGATAATTTTGGTATCGATTTTAGATAAAAAAATGTCAAAAATAAGTGGTCAAAATGTTTGAACATAATTTTTATAAAAAACTGACACCAAAAAGTCCCACCACTGAACTTTTTCATCTATTTCTATGAAAACAATGTCAATACCATGATGTTGAAGCCACTATTTCCACTAGTGTCAAAATACGAAGTAAATTTTTTTATAGATTAGTCAGAAAAGTAAAAAGTGTCATAATGTTTTCCAACATAAAATTTAGGTGATTGCCTATTATGTTTGTGATCTAGTATAGGTTATTCCCTTAGTGATGCATTTAGGATGTAAATAATTAGTATGTTATTGCATATATATTATTTTTGACCTATTTCTCAAGTAGAAGTATAATGGAGGGTTATACTCTACAGATTCTAACATAGATATTAACATGTCTGAAGCTACTCATGCTTGTGAGAGATTGTACTTTGAGGATGAAACTATGATAATGGAAATAGTAAAATGGGTCAATAATGTATAAAAACATCATGAAAAGGTGACTTCCTGCTACTTATTTAGTAAATTTTATTATAATTTAACTAATATTATTAAGTTAATTTCTTATCATTTTTATCTTATAATTATTTAGTTTTTATTACATATCTTTTGGGAATTCATACTTTTCTTTTAGCTATCTACAACAATCCAGAAAAGAGCGTACGTGTTCCTTTTGTATGGTAGAGTAAATCACATCCTACTTGAAAAGTGAAGTGGATTGTAAGGATGCATCTAAAAAATCTATGATTACACTAATTTTTTTCAATTCATTTTTAAAAGAGACTTTGTAGTTCAAATAGAATTTCTCATATTCCAAGGGATTTTTTTTATAGTGTAATCCAAAGTATGACTTCTAAAAAGATATGTTGTGAACATTTTCTTGAATAGTGTAAGAATTAGACACACCTCAATCAGCCTCACCTCAATCCATTGCATAGTGTTATCTATATTACTCAAATTGTATATTTTTAGTATAGAATTTACATTTTAGTTCAAAACACACATCACATAATAATAATTGAGAAAATGAACATACATTGTTTTGATACTTTTGGAAAAATATCCATAATTCATTTTTGATATATAGGAATTGACCGAACCTCAATCCAATACACAGTGTGTCTGATAAACTCAAAGTGAATATTTTTAGTTTAAAATTGACATTTTAGTTCAAAACACACATAACATATTAAAAACTAATAAAATGAATTCATATTTTTTTTATAGTTTATAACAATTATCCATAAGTCATTTTTGACATGTATGAATCAACTTCACCTTAATATGATACATGGTGTGCCTGATATGACTCTAAGTATATGTTTTCAATTTAAAATAGATAGTTTACTTCAAAAAAAGTGAAATGGTCAAAAATTATAAAAAACATTCATTTTTTTTGATACATTGGGATAATGATCTATAAGTCAATTATGGAATTTGGGAACTGACAGCAAGTCAATATGACACACGATGTGGCCGATATGACTTTAAGTGTATGTTTTTAATTTAAATTTTACATTTTTCTTCAAAACACATGTGACATACAAAAAACCAATCAAAAACATTTATATTGTTTTGATACTTTAAAATACTGATCCATATGTTATTTTTTATGTGTAGGAATTTAACGCTCATAAATATGATACATGATGTGGCTAGTATGACTCAAAGTTCATGTTTTCAATATAAAATTACCATTTAAGTTTAAAATGCACATCAAAAATCCAAAACATAGTAAAAAATCTTGGATTATTTAAAAATTTAGGAAAATAATTCATAATTTATTTCTGATGTATGAGAATTTATTGTGTTTCAATCTAACACATGATGTGGTTAGTATGACTCATAGTACGTGTTTTCAAAATAAAAGTGTCATTTAGTTTAAAAATTCATCGCATAGAGAAAACCAAGAAAAATATATTGTAATATTTTCAATCTTTAGTATAATTATCCATAATTCATTTTTTTCATGCAGTAATTTTCTATATGTTAATATGACAGACGATGTGGAAATTATGACTCTAAGTGTGTGTTTTCAATATTTGAATTGACATTTTAGTTTAAAACATGTGTTACATAGGCAAAAATTAGAAAATGATCTCAAATTATTTTCAAAATTTAGAAAAAAATTATTCATAATTCATTTTTGATGTGTAGGAATCGACATCACCTCAATCTGATACATGGTGTTTTTGGTTTGATTCAAAGTGTGTATTTTCTGTTTAAAATGAACTTTTTAGTTCCAAACACATGTGACATACTTAAAATAGAAAAAATATATTAACATTTTTTTGATACTTAGGAAAAATTATCCAAAATTAATTTGTGATGTGCAAGAATCAACCACACCTAAATTTGATAAATGGTGTTCCCTGTATGAATAGAAGTGTATGTTTTTAGTTTAAAATTGATAGTTTAGTTAAAGACACATTTCACATACTCATAACCAATAAAACAAATTCATATTGTTTTAATACATTATAATAATTATCCATAAAACATTTTTGATGTGTAGGAATCAACCACAACTCAATTTGATATACAATGTGCCCAGTATGACTCAAAGTGTATGTCTTTTAGTTTAAAATTGACATTTTAGTTTAAAACACATATGACATACTCAAAAACAAGAAAACACATTCTTATTATTTTTATACATAAGTAAAATTATCCATAAGTCATGTGTGATGTGTAATAATTGAAAACATATCAATATGTAATAGAATATGGCTAGTATGACTCAAAGAGTGCGTTTTTAATATAAAAGTTTCTTTTAAGTTTAAAACGTACATCACATAGCCAAAACTGAGTAAATGGACTTAGATTGGTTTCAAACTTCAGTAAAACAATTCATAATTCATTTTCAATGTATATTAATTGAACACACATCAATATAACACAGGATCTTGTCAGTATGACTCGAATTATATGTTTTCAATATAAAAGTGTTGTTTTTTGTTTGAAACGCATCACATAACCCAAACTGAGAAAAAGAGATTAGACTATTTTCTAAATTGAGAAAAATGATCCATAATTAATTTTTTACATATATTAATTGATTGTTCTTCAATCTAACAGACAAGGTGGAAGGTATGACTCAAAGTATGTGTTTTCAATATCAAAGTGACATTTAATTTTAAAATGCACATCACATATCCAAAATAGAGAAAACTATATCATACGTTTTTGAAATTTAAGAAAAACAATGCATAATACATTTTTTATGTGTATGAATCATTTTTATATCAATATGGCAAACGATTTGGTCAATATGACTCAAATTTCATGTTTTCAATATAAAAGTGTCATTTTAGTTCAAAACACAAGTGAAATACTCAAAAATAAGAAAACAAATTCATATTTTTGATGCTTTATAAAAATGATCCATAAGTCATTTTTAATATGTATGAATCATTTGTACCCCAATATGATACATGGTATGCCCGATGTGACTCAAAGTGTAAGTTTTTAGTTTAAAATTAAAAATTTAGTTCAAAGCACATACTACATACTCAAAACTGATAAAATTCATTTATATTGTCTTGATACTTTACAAAAATGATCTATAACACATTTTTAATGTGTACTAATTAATCACACCTCAATATGATACAAGGTGTTCCTGATATGACTTGAATTGTGTGTTTTTAGTTTAAAATTGACATTTTAGTATAAAACACATGTGACATACTCAAAATTGAGAAAGTGAATTCATATTTTTTTGATAATTTAGTTCAATGATCCATATTTCATTTTTTACATGTAGGAGTCAACTTCACATCAATCTGACACATGATGTGACTAGTGTGGCTCGAAGTGAGTGTTTTCAATATAGAAGTTTTATTTAAGTTTAAAATGCACATTACATAGCCAAAACCAATAAAACAAGGTCATGTTGTTTTGAAAATTTAAGGAAAAATCATAAATTATTTTTGATCTGTAGGGATTTACCACACGTTAATCAAATAAATGATGTTTTTGGTATGACTTAAAGTACATGTTTTCAATATAAAAGTGTCATTTCAGTTTAAAACTCATGAAATAGAAAAAACCTAAGAAAAATAGATTTTATTATTTTCAAAACATTATAAAAATGATCCATAGTTAATTTTTGATATATAGGAATAGATTGTACATCAATCTGACATACAATGTGGTAGGTATGACTCAAAGTACATGTTTTCAATATAGAAGTGTTGTTTTAGTTTAAAATGAATTTCACATAGCCAAAACTGATCAAATGAGATTTTATTATTTTTAAACTTTAGTAAAATGATCCATAATTAATTTGTGAGGTTTAGGAATTGACTGCACATCAATCTAACATTCAATGTGCTCGGTTGGACTCAGAGTGTGTGTTTTCAATATAAAAGTGTCATATTATTTAAATACAAATGTGACTTAATCAAAACTGAGAAAAATCATTTAGGTTGTTTTAATAATTTTAAACAATGATCCATAAATCATTTTTGACATGTTAGAATCAACTTCACTTCAATCTGATATATGATGTGCTTGGTATGACTTGAAGTGTATTTTTTAGTTTAAATTTGACAATTTAGTTCCAAAAACACACCATATACTCAAAACTGATCAAAATAATTTAGATTATTTTGATAATTTAGAACAATGATCCATAACACATTTTTGACGTTCAGGAATCATCCGTACCTCAATCTGATACACGGTGTGCATGGTATTACTCGAAATGTATTTTTTAGTTTAAAATTTATATATTAGTTCAAATCAAACATGATATACTCAAAATTAAAGATACTCATTTATATTGTTTTTATACATTAGAAATACAATCCATAAGTCATTTTTTATGTGTATGAATCGACTTCATGTTAATTCAACACATCATGTGAACGGTATGGCTTGAAGTGCATGTTTTCAATATAGAAGTGTAATTTTAGTTTAAAAATAATGCCACATATCCAAAACCAATAAAATGAGATCGTATTATTTTTAAACATTAGGATAAAAATTCATAATACATTTTTGATGTGTGAGAATTTATAACACATCAATCTGACCCGCAATGAAGTCGGTGTGACTTGAAGTACGTGTTTTCAATATAAAAAGTGTCATTTTTGTTTAAAAAGCATCACATGGACAAAACTGAGAAAAAGAGCTCAGATTGTTTTCAAACCTTAGGAAAATTGTCTATAATTCATTTATGACATGTAGGAATTTACTGTATAGAAATTTGACACATGATGCGGTAAGTATGACTCAAAGTGTGTGTTTTCAATATAGAATTGTCATTTTAGTTTAAAATTCACATAACAAAGCCAAAGCAAATAAAACAAGCTCATATTGATTTAAAACTTTATTATAATGATCCATAATTCATTTGTAACTTGTTGGAATTGATATCACATCAATATGACACATGATTTAGTCTGTATGACTCAAATTTTATGTTTTCAATATAAAAGTTTCATTTTAGTTTAAAACATGCATCACATAGCCAAAACATAGTAAAATAGCTTAGATTATTTTTTATCTTTATAAAAATATTCCATAATTCATTTGTGATATGTATAAAGTGATTTCACGTCAATCTAACACATGATATGGTTGGTATAACTCAAAGTGCATGTTTTCATTATAAAAGTTTCATTTTAGTTTAAAACATGTATCACATGGACAAAACTAAGAAAACAAGATCGGATTCTTTTTAAACATTAGTAAAATTATATATAATTCATTTGTGACATGTAGGAATCAACTACAGATCAATCAGATAAACTTTGTGACCGGTATGACTCGAAGTATGAGTTTTCAATATAAAAGTTTCATTTTAGTTTAAAACATGTATCATAGAGGTATTAATGGGCTGAGGAGGGTCGGCCCACGGGGTGGATCATGCAAACTGTGGATTTTATTGAACATTCTGGCCTGGACCACAAAGAATACGAGCTTAAAAAATAAATTTCTGACCCTATTAATACAGAACTTACAAACTAACAGGTCATCCCACAGTCTTAAAGAAAAAAAGATATAAAAATATTTTTTTTCTTGGTGAACCATGATAAATTGGAGTAAGAAAAGTGAAGGGTTTGATATTAGGTAAAAATATTTATTTTTCAATTAAAAATGGCCCTTACAACAACAACCATTAAAAACTTATATCTTTGATGTTTTATTTATGGTTGTATTAAGTGAGTATAAACTTGAACTTTTTTTCCACACTCATGTTAATTTATTGGAATAAATTTTTTATATTGGTTTTTTAAAAATTTTATTTATTTCTATGGGTTTAGGGTTATAAAATTTGAGGATATGGGTTTCCTAGGGAATTGACTCCATGCATGGCATCAATTCACTTGACTCTACTCAATTTTTTCCTTTTTTTTATATTTGTATTTTTAAATGTGTTATTAATAATTTAAAAACATACTATAAAAACTTTTTTAAAATAACATTTCGAAGCATTTTATTTTAAAAAAAAATTATAATTTTTAAAATTTAATTTTCTTTTAAATAACGTTTTACTAAAAAAATAATTGAAAACAAAAACAAAAAAATATTTATTAATAATTAATAATTTTTTTATTTATTAATAACGTAAATATTATAAAAATTAAAGAAAAATTGTATGTGTGATCTGGAGCCTACACATTCAAAAATATAATTAATCATGTAATAAATTGTATTTTTCCTGATTTTATTTTTAGAAATTATTTGGGGAAATTATGAGACTAGGTGCTGAGACGGCATGCGATTTCGAGGCACAGTGTGCCTGAAACAATTTGTTGAAAAATGTTAAGTTTTTAATAGAACATGCGTGATACTTTATTGAAATAGTTTAATATCTCTTAAATGGTTTCCCAGACCAGAAATCTGAGGGCACTGTTGAGCTTAGAATTATAGCGGTGTTACCTAACTTTGGTTGGTGTAGGTCATCTAAAGAAAAAATCACCAAGGATGTAACCGTAAGTAACCTAATTAAATAAAATTATTTTATTTTAAAATCCTAATAACTCATGAACGGTGACTTGGATTGTAAATTTGAGACCATCATTGAGTTTTTAATGTGGTGTTTCCCCTGGGTGGGGACTAACATCAGCCGACATGGGTCGCCTGTGAAAAAATAGTTTTTGGATGTTTAAATGAATAAAATAAACTTTGAGTTTAGTTTTTCTTAATGTTGCATCAACACAACGATGTTGTTTCTTTTAAATAAAGATCTTCGTAGAGACCCAGGGTTATAATCATAACCCTAGAAATTCCCTGGATGCTTTGGAGATAATCCTTAGAGAATTATCTCGATAGTGATGATAAACACCATGATCGGAGATCGTTCTTGATGAATCGCCAATGGAAATAAATCCTCAACAATGAATGATTCATATCCGAGATAGGTTGTTTGACTTCCAATTTCTTTTCCCCGTTATTTATTTCTATGATGAAAGTGATTAAATTCATAAAAAGATTGATATGTGGTTCTATCATTGTTATGGGATGGGTTATTGTTTCGGGGTTATCGAGAGATTAGTTTATCCTCTTCGTTTATCCTTCTAATGATAATGAATCGTGGATGACATGAACAAAGTCCAAGGTTCATTATTCATGCATTATTGTGCTTTATCTCCCCTATTCTTAGAATTCTTCACCATTGGATCCTCGTGATCGTGGCTTGACTTTCTGGGAGGCTCTGAACACGATCGGACCCTTGGATTAGAGGCAAGATAAAACATAGGCCAGATTAGTGTAGCTCAGGACCTGAGGATTATAGAGGTGTTTTTATTTTGGATACTGGAGCACCATAGGAAGAAAATAATACCATGTAAGGAAGGGCATAGGTGGTGACACATGGTAGCATGGTTGCACAATGCATTCAGTGCCGTGCGGGACACGGTCGGCGGCCATGTGGACCAACGGCGGTCACTGCGGGTGACCGTATGAGCCGGATCGACCTGGAAAGTGGACCGAGTTGGGAAATTGGTTTGGTATAGTGTGATAGGCTAGGCTAGAAAGGTGGGTCAGGCCCAGCCGGAGTGGTCTAGGTTGACTCGGTTGACCAGGTCATACCCCGCAGGTTGGGGAGGATCCGGGTCAGACCCCACGGTTTGGGGCGAACCCGAGTCGGACTCAGGTGGCTGGAATGAACCATGATTGAATGAGTTTTTGTGCGTCCATGGAAGCTAGGGAACAGTCAACCACCATGGTATCTCAAGCTAGTATGGGGTGTTCGACCTCCATAGTCGGTCCACGGCCTAGTGAACCCTCTTCTGAAATTTTCAAACAACCATAACTTTCAAACCGGATATCCATTTGATGAGCCATCCATAGTGTTGGGACCCTTATGAAAAGAAGGTAATTTCAAGATATCCTATGTGGTTTTTTGTGGGAGTTTTCATGCGATATAATGGCTTGGGGATTCAGTACTCCCAGAATGAGTGCACTTTGAGTAAACATTTATGTGATTGGATGTGACCTAGAGATTGTGTGTCTTATGGAGATTGTGTGTATTATGGAGACTATGTTTCTTATGAGGACTATGTGTCTTATGAAGACTATTTGTCTTCTTGAGAATGTTTGTATTATTGTATTGAGTATATCTAGATGTTCTTGATATATTTATTGTAGAAATATATCTATGTGGATCTGACTATGTATTCTTTTGTGGTATTTCCTTTGTGGTATTCCTTTGTGGTATTTCTTCATGCTATTTCCTTTATGGTATTTTGATTGTGGTATTTATTTGTGCTTTTGGGGTGTCCTACTGAGTATTTTTTTACTCAACCCTACACAGGATTTTCTCACATGTGTCATGTCTTGTGCAGACGATCAACCTTTTGACGGAGTTCCAGGTAGATCGGGACCAGGCGGTGTCTTGTGATACCGGACAGGTCGAGGTGTGTTCTGGAAGATTTTTTGATGGAAACTCTAGTACCTATTACTTTATAGGTTTTACTTTTGGCTACATACTCTTTTCTTTTGATGGTCTTGTTTTGGCCCTGTTTACCTTCCAGTACCTTCACTATTATACTCTGGTTGTGGGAAATAGTAGTTTGCATGCATTTTTTACTTAGTGTTTTTACATTTCAGAATTTTTGGCTTTGAGAAGTGTGTGTGCGTATAGGTACTTAGGATAATTCCTCCCATTTTTGAAATATTCCTACTCAGTGCTAGTTACCAACCCATGTCCTATTGGATACTGGCTTAGAGTAGTCACGGAACGATCCCCTGTAGGATGGGTCGTGACAGAGTGGTATCAGATGGAGGTTGGTTTGGGGAAATAGTGTTATGTGTTTCAAGTTTGTATTTCAAACCAGGGACTCTGGTGTTGTGCGGAAGCTGACGTATCCATACATCGGGACTCTAACTACCTAATTTTCAAATCGATACATGAAAACACTAGTTGCAGGGAAAAATAATGGTACATGCATCATATAAGAATGGGTTGTGTATTCCATTTCCTTCTTGAGTCATCTCTCCAGATATACTCTATTGAACATGGTACATCTTGTTTTATTACAGGATGCCTCTATGACTGGCAATCATTTTTTTTATTTTCATAAAGCTGATTTAGGATAACCGGTAACCTCACAACCAAATAGCAACATTAAAAACCGCAGGTCTAGTGAAACCCCATCATCCAAAAGATAAACAACTTCAGAAATTCAAAATTCAAAAACAGAACAAACCTTGTGTCCACATCGAACCACACAACCACCTCAAGGAACGTGATAGCGTGAAATACAACATTGCCTCCAATCAAACCACCGGCAAGACAAGCCGGAACACCATGCACCACCATTCACAGCAGGAAGACGGTGGAGCCGTCGTCGGAGCCGCACACCATTCACATTGGGACTATCATCTGTCGTCGGAGCCAAAGCACCCACAGACCACCACCAACATCTCGACCACTGGAGAAACAAACAATGAACCATGAACCACAACCTATCTTGAACAGACAAGCAAACAAATTCATCTGCATCCACCAGAGCACGGGAGATCATCACCATCAACCGTTGACACCGCCGTCGACGGTCCAGAACCAAAACTCCAACCCTCCATGGAGAACATCCAGGCCAAAATTGGCAAGCCATTAAAAAAACCCCAAACATCAAACCCGCATCACCCTACTCAAAAGATTGAAGCAAAAAAATATAAGAAATTGCCCAAAGTACTAGACGAGAGCCAGGGATAGAACCAGATCCAGATCCCATCACCGCCATCCATCAAGCCTGTAGAAGACACACTCTACCACCTATTTCATGAATCCATAGATGAAACAGCTCCCTCAACCCGCAGAAACTGGGACTCGGCCTCTGAATAGTTGTTTCGCCGTGAAACCCTATCCAAAGAGTGGAGTTGAGCCAAGAAGCCGGAAAATAAAGCGCACCATCGAGAAGTAAGATCCAAGGGGGCCATCATCGTGAACAATGAAACCAAGAGGAAAGGAGCCTGAGCGTGATGAGGGAGGCGATGGCAACGGGAGAAAGATCGTGCAGTGATTCCCCTTACGGGCTCATCAAGATTCCTCTATAGATACATCCATCCGGGATTCTATTTCATTATCATTAAGATGATCCACCTAATTAAGAGGCATCAGTATAGGGGCCTATACTAGATATATCACCTCTGAGTGGTTTACCAGCTATACCACTGCCTGTTGAGAAGCATCTACTACCATCACTACTAGTTGAGGATGTTGAGAGCATTTGATGAGTTTTATAGGCCGTGACCTCCCAAGTTTTTGGGTGAGCCAAAACCCTCGGCATCTAAGGATTGGTTGGAGGTAGTTACCCATGTCTTTCACCTTGTGATGATGCCTTTCAACCAGATGTTGGTTCTTGTTCTGAGTCTTTCTCAGAGCTCTATGGGGTGATGGGGGATCTTAGTGACCAAGACACACAATGAGATGACTCTCTCTTGGGTAGACTTCAAAAATATCTTTGGATAGGAGTTCTTTCTGTCCATGTTGTGGTCAGTGTGTATATAAGAGCTTCTGCATCTATAGTAGGGAATTCAGACTATGGTGGAGTATTCAGTGAGATTTACCGATCTTTTACACTACTCTGCGGATATGGTACGAGACCCGTTCTTTAGGGCTAGATCATTTTAGTAGGGATTACACTCGTATATTAGAGAATATATGATATCCCTTAGAATTCCTACATATACTGGGGTACTGGAGAGAGACCTATTAGTTAAGACATTTCTAGCAGAGTAGGCACCGACAGTGGGAGCTACCAGTAGGCACTATGTAGCCGAGACATCGGCAGTAGGTAGCTGACAGTGGTTTCAAGGACCCAGTCAGGTCAGGAACTTTGGGTGATAATCCCAGGACATGGGATCAGTGGTGAGCAGATCCTAAGATTGATTGAGTTAGTTGAGGGATGGGTTGTGTTACTCATGTGGTGGTCGGGGACATCTGGAATGAGATTGCTTGACTGCTAATCAGGATACGGTCGAGGGGCCACCTAAGAAGAGGCAGAGGTAGGAGAAGGGTGGTCCATAGGGTGGCATATGTGGAAGGGGAGAAAGAAGGGTGGAAGGAGGTGGTCGAAGGTTCGATCAATTATCACCACCACCCCCAGGTGGTCCAGGATAAGCTTAGGGAGCTGATGGATAGGGATGAGTCCAGTTATAGCTGATGTAGGATTATATCCTCAAGGATCTAGTGGTGATTATAGGTACAATCTATGTCTTTTCCACCTTAGCATCAGTTTTTATAGACACAGGTTCCCATCATTTTTTCTTTCCACAAACCTTGTTTGATACTTGTAGATTTCAGTTGAACTGTTGACTCAAACCTTACGCTTAGAGACTCTTATTGGAGGAGATTCAATGATCACACACTGGTTCCAAAAGTGTGACCTTACTCTTGGAGGTGACAGTTTCATTTGGGATCTCTTGGTAGTGGCTTTGAGACCTTATGACTTCATTCTCAGTATGGACTAGTTATCCATAGTTCATGCTCAGATTGACTGTTTTAGGTGTAGAGTGTGGTGTGTCCACAGTGATGAGAATAGGTTTTCCTTTGTTGGTGAAAAATAAATACAGGCAGTGTAGGATGGACTCGTACATAGGTGGGTGCAGCTGATCACTCATCATTTGGCTAGCTTGACCCTTAGTACAGTGGATGATTTGAGTCTACAGTTTCCTGTAGTGGTGGCAGAGTATGAGGACATCTTTCTTAAGGTTGTTCTAGGATTAACTTCGCACAATGAGGTAGACTTATATATTAATCTATAACCTAGTAAAACACCTATATCTAAACCTTCATATGGATGGCTCCCACAAAGCTTCATGATCTGAGGGTGCAGTTGTAGAACTTGTAGAGGAAGGGCTTCATGAGACCCAGTGTTTCACATTGGGCAGCCCCAGTTTTGTTTGCCAAGAAGGAAGATTAGATCTTGAGGTTATGTGTAGACTTACGATGCATGAATCAGGTAACCATGAAGAATAAGTATCCACTACTGAGGATATATTACCTCTTCGATCAGTTAAAAGGAGCATGGTGGTTCTTAAAGATTGACCTTAGATCTGGTTATCACCAACTACAAGTATGGGATGAGGATATACTGAAGACATCTTTCAGATGTTGTTATGACCACTATGAGTAATTGGTGATGCCATTTGTCATGAAGAACTCCCCAGCAGTGTTCATGGGACTCATGAACTGGATCTTTCAGCCTTACTTAGATCGGTTCATGATGGTATTCATTGATGACATCCTAGTGTACTCGGCATCTAAAGAGAAGCACGTGAGACACTTGAGGGTGGTCCTGGACACACTTCGAGAGGAACATGTTTATGGGAATCTCTCGAAGTGTTAGTTCCGGATTTGGGAGGTCCATTTTCTGGGACACTTTATAACAGAGGATGGAGTTTCAGTGGATCCAGTGAATATTGAGGTCGTGTGTTCTTGGGATCCATCCAAGAGTGTTATCGAGGTACGGAGTTTCCTTGGTTTGTCTAGGTACTATCGAAGTTTTGTACCCAAATTTTCTAGAGTGGTAGCATCCTTGACATCTTTGACATGAAAGGGGAATCCTTTCGCCTGGATAGAGAAGTGCTAGGATAGTTTTCAGTAGTTGAGGTAGAGATTGATGATCTCTCCTATCTTGATATTGCTAGAGGAGGGTATCGAGTATGTAGTGTCCTACGATTCATCAGGAACTAGGCTTGGTTGTGTTTTGATGTAGGGTAAAGTGTTGAATTCCTATGGTTAACACTAGTTGTGGCCACACGTGCAGAACTACATGACCCATGATCTTGAGTTAGCAGCAGTAGTATTCACTTTGAAGATGTGGTGACACTACCTGATGGGCGAGCGGTTTATCATATACTCTAACCATGAGAGTCTCAAGTATATATTCTCTCATATGTATATGAACTTGAGATAGAGGAGATGGATAGAGTTCCTCCGAGACTACGACTTTGAGATTTTCTATACTCCTAGGAAGGAAAAAGTGGTGGTAGATTCTCTCAGAAGGAGATCCAGTTTGCAGTTTCTAAATGAGGAATTGGAGAAGTTGGCCTCATTACAGATATCCTTTGTCTATGGGTATAGAGTATCTTACCTACATTCGATGGTTATTACCCCTACACTCTTATAGTGAGTCAGGAAGGCACGTCTTGGGGATACCTACTATGAGACTTTACATGCTCATATTTCCACGGTTCATGCCCCATATGGATATTCAAAAGGTGGGGAGCATGTCATTATTTTCAGAGGGTGCACAGTAGTAATAGTGGAATTTCATGAAAAGTTTTTGAGGGAGTTCCATAAATCCCCTTTGGAGGTATATCTAGGTGTGGCGAAGATATACCAGGACCTCCGACATCAGTTTCGGTGACCAGGGATAAATAAGGGAGTTACAAAGTTTATTTCTCGATGCGTCACTTGTCAACATCTGAAGGTTGAACACTAGGTTATAGTGGGTTTGGGTCAACCCCTTGAGGTTCCAGAATATAAGTGGGATGAGATATCAATGGACTTAGTGATAGTTTTACCACATACATCCAATGGACATGATACCATCTAGGTGATCATTAACCAACTCACTAAGTCCTCCCACTTCCTAGCTATTCAGGAGCAGAGTTCAGTAAAGAGATTGGGACACCTCTAAGAACAAGAGATAGTTTGACTTCATGGATTTTCATCAATGATAGTCTCAGATCGTGATGATCTCTTTATATATCAATTTTGGAATGGATTTCATGATACTTTTGGGACTCAGTTATGCTTGAGAATGGTGTTTTACCCATAGATGGACGGCCAGATAGAGTGGACCATACAAGTTCTTGAGGACATGCTACGGGCTTGAAAGTTAGATGTTGGATGTAGTTGGGAGGATCACCTACCCCTAGTAGAGTTTGTGTACAACAACAGTTACCATTCCACCATCGGTATGGCACCATTCTAGGCCTTGTATGGGTGACCCATCAAGTCACCACTTTGCTAGATGGATCCAGGAGAGTCAGCACTCATGGGCTCGGAGTTGGTGCAGGTGACTACATAGAAGGTGCAGATTATCCTGGAGTCGATGAAGACTGCACAGAACCATCATAAGTCTCATGATGATAGACGATATAGTCCTTTGGAGTTCAAAGAAGGAGACCATGTGTTCCTTTGAGTCTCACCTCGACATGAATTACATAGACTTTTTCGGGGCAGAAATCTATCTTCGAGGTTCATCGAACCTTTCCTGATACTACGTAGATTTGGCGAGGTGGTGTACCTCTTGGATATACCTCTGTAGTTAGAGTAGTTACACGAATCCTTCAACGTGTCCCATATAATGAGGTATAT
Organism: Viscum album; assembly: GCA_963277665.1. Taxonomy (NCBI): domain Eukaryota; kingdom Viridiplantae; phylum Streptophyta; class Magnoliopsida; order Santalales; family Viscaceae; genus Viscum; species Viscum album. The sequence continues at coordinate 2,136,414,647 of OY728128.1, read as the reverse complement.
GAATGACTAATCGCACGTCATTGACTGGGGTGAGATGTACATTGATGATGGGGAGACTTTTTCTGAGTACCCAGTGGAGATCGAGGAATGACAGGAAAGGATCCTTTTTGGGCAGTCTATTCCTCTAGTGTGCATTTGTTGTCAACATGATAATATCTTGGAGAGCACATGGAAGTGGGAGGCTCATATTTGTGCTCAATACCCTCATTTTTTTGAGTATCCCTTATTTTGGATTTTTAGGGATGTAAATCCCTAAGTTTGAGAGAATTTAATGAATTTTAGTTTTCCCTATTTTATCTTTATAAATTGTTTGGGAAATTTCCGAGTCCAGACATTGAGATGGCGTGTGATTCTGAGACCCGATATGCCTGGAACAATTTATTAAAAAATGTTAAGTCTTTAATAGCATGTGTGTGTGGATTTCCTGAAAAAAGTAGAATATATTCTAAATGGGTTCCTAGATTAGAAATATGATGGCATTGTTGAGCTTATAATAGTGTCTTTACCCTATGTGCAACCTAAATTTGGTCGGCGCAGGTCATCTAAAGAAAAATTCACCAAGGACATAATCGTAAATAAAATAATTAAATAAAATTATTTTATTTTAAAATCCTAATAACGCATGAACAGTGACTCAGATTGGAAATCTAATACCACCGTTGAGTTTTTAATGTGGTTTTTTGCCTATGTGAGTCCTAACATCGGTCGGTGCGGGTCGGCTATGAAAAATAGTTTTTGGACATTTTAATGAATAAAATAAACTATGAGTTTATTTTATTTTAATGTTACATCTATGCAACGATTTTGTTTCTTTTAAATTAAGAGCCAGATAGGGACCCATGGTTAGGATCATAACCCTATAAATTCCCTAGAGGCTCTAGAGATAATCCATAGAGAATTCTCTCAGCAACGATGACAAACACCAGGATCAGAGATCATTCTTGAAGGATCGCCAATGAAAATCAATCCTCAATAGAGAATGATCCATATCCTAGGTAGGGAATTTGATTTCTGATTTATTTTCTAAATTCTTTATCTACATGAAGAACACGGGTTAATCGAAAAACAGATTGATCCTTGGTTCGATCGTTATTACAGAATAGGTTATTATTGTGGGATTATCAAGAGATTAGTTTATCCTCTTAATTTAACCTTCTAACGAGAACAAATCAAGGCCGACAAAAACAAAGTCCAAGGTTTATTCTTCAGGAATTTTTTTGATTTCTCTCCCCCATTCTTGGCGTTCTTCACCGTTCAATCCTCATGATTGCGGCTTGACTTACCAAGAGGCTACGAATGCGATTGGACCCTCAGATTGGTGGTAAGATGAAACAGAGGCCAAATCAGTGTAGCTCGGGACCCAAGGATTACATAGGTGTTTTCATTTCGAATATTGGTGCACTAAAGGAATAATGGAAACCCGCTAAAGGAAGGGTGCTGGCGGTGCACAACAGTGCGGTGCATCCGGAGCTGCGTGGGACACGGTGGTCGCGTGATGTGGAGGGGTGGCTGCATAGACCAATGGTGGCCGCGTAACCTAATCCACTAGGCGAGTGCATGACCCTGACTAACCCGGCAAGCAAACTGGTTTAGGCAAGCGGGTTGGGATGGTGTGACGAGTCGGACCGGTGAAGTGGGTTGGGCCCAACTAGGTCATGCCATGCCCAATGGGTCGGGTCACCCTAGTGGATCGGGTCAAACCCTATGGTTCGGGTTGGACCCCTCAGTTTGGGGCAAACCCAAGCAGCCGGACCAAGACACAGTTGGTCCATGACCCAGTGAACCCCCTTCTAAAATTTTAAAACATCCATAATTTTCAAACTGAACGTTTGTTTGACAAATCGTCTACGGCGTTGGGACCCTTACGACAAGATGGACATTTGGAGATATCCTAAGTGGGTTTTTTTGGTAGTGTGCATAAGACCATATGTCTTGAGGAGTGAGTTCTCCTGGAATTATCACGCTTTGAGCAAACATTTTTTTGGATGGTTGTGACCTAGAGATTGTGTGTCTTATAGAGACTGTATGTCTTATAGAGACTGCATGTCTTATGGAGACTGTGTGTCTTGTGAAGACTGTATGTTTTATGGAGACTATGTGTCTTGTTGAGACTGTGTGTCTTATTTAATTGATTATATCTTAATGGTATTGATATATTTTTTGTAGAAATATATCTATGTGGAGATGACTATGTATCCCTCTATGGTATTCCTTTGTGGCATTCCTTTTTGGTATTTCCTTTGTGGTATTCTTTTCTGGTTTCTGGGTATCCTACTGAGTATTGTTTTACTCACCCCTACACGGGTTTTTCTCGCACATTTCATGTCTTGTGTAGATGGTCGACCCTTTGACAGGGTTCCAAGTAGACCGGGACGAGGTGGTGCCTTTTGAGATTGGACAGGTCGAGGTGTGTTCCAACATCTTTTCATACGACAGTCCCAGTAGCTCTTACTTTATAAGTTGGACTTATGGATATAGTCTCTTTTCTTTTAGTGGGCTTGTTCTTTCCCTATTTACTTTCTAGTATCTTCAATGTTGTACTCTCATTGTGGGACATAGTATTTTGCATGAATTTTTTACTTAGTGTTTTTACATTTTAGCATTTGTGGCTTGGAGAAGTTTGTGTGCATATAGGTACTTAGGCTAATGTCTCCCATTTGTGGGATATTCCTACTCGATGCTAGTCACCAACCCCTAACCTATTGGACATGGGATTGGGGTAGTCGCAACACGATCCCCTCTAGGACGGGTTGAGAAAAATCATATAATTAATATAAATTTTAAATAAATAATTATAATTTATTATATTATAAAATGTATTATTAATTAGTAATTATTATTATATACTTATTTATTATATAAATTATATTATTAATTATTAGTAACAGTAAATTATATTTAAGATTATGTCAATTATATAATGTTTTAAATTATACAAATTGTATTATAAATTATTAATAATTATAAATAATATAAATATAAATAATATAAATTATATAATAAATACTTATTATATTATAAATAATTTAATTAATAATTATTAATTTTTAATTGAAAATTTTGTTAATTAATTAATTATAAAATTAATTATATTAATAATATGATTAATTATTAATTATTATTTGATAATTATTATTTGATAATTATAAAATTAAATTAATAATTAACATTTATTCTTTTTTATATTAATTATATTAATAATAATAATTAATAATATTGTTGATTATTAAATGTTAATTATTTTAGTTATTTATAATTAATTTTTTAATTATTATTAATATTATTAATAAATAATTATATTAGTAATTATTTATCATATCAATTACATTAATAAATAATTCAGAGTATTGTTTATTATTACTTTTCATCGTAATTATTATTTTTAATGTTAATTATTAATTATATTTTTAATTTTTAATATTTAAATTTTTAATAAATAATTATACTATTCATTGAGGATTAGAATTTATGATATTTATTATATTAATAATATTTTTAATTATTTATTGTTGTTTTTTTAGTTATTAACTATTTATTATATTGGTAATTATAGATAACAATATTAAAAAATAAAATATATTGTTATTTAATATTTTTCATGCTAATTATTATTATATTATAAATTTATAACATTTAAATTATTAATAAGTAATTATATAATTAATTATTAATTATTGATTATCATTTTAATTATATTAATAATATTTTTAACATTTAAATTATTAATAAATAATTAAATTATTAATTATTAATATTTATTTTTTATTTTTCATTTTAAGTATTGAATTTTTTTAGAAAAATGTTATTTTAAAAACAAAATTAAAAATTTTAAAAATTATAATAGCATTCTTCAAAAGTAAAACATCTCAAAACATTTTTAAAAACATTCTTTTACAAACATTTTATAAAAAAATTCTAAACTATAAATTATTAATTTTTATTATATCTTTATTAATTATATATACTATATTATAAATTATTAATAATTTAAAATTATATTTTAAATATTGTAAATTATATTATGTTATAAATTATTAATAATTATAACTAATATCAGTTATATATTAAAAATTTAATATATTATAAATAATTTAATTATTAGTTATTGATTTTTAATCGATGATATTGTTCATTAATTAAATGCTAAATTTTTTATTTTTTTATTTTTTATCATTTTTTTAAATAGTAGGGTTTGATGTCCATTCTTGATCATGTTTATGCTATCAATCTTCCCTCGAAGAAGGATGGCATCAATGGTTCTTCGTTTTAAGGAGGTACTGGTCTGCTCATCATCAAATCCAGGTGTTTCTGGGAAGAAAATCAAAGGTGATGGTAATGTTTCTTGTGATCATAAAAATGTTTCTACTGATGAGATTCTTGTGGTGGAGGGAATCCCTATCGTGGTTCATAAAGATTTGAAGCAAGGTCACGGTTCCTCTTCAAGATTCTTTGATAATGCGTTTTTTGGTTCTTCTGCATCTAGAAGAATTACGAAAAATGGATCATTATCTTTTATTAAATAAGATCATTCACTTATCCCACAATTTATTTCTGAGTGTGAGAATCCAATTATAGCATGGTTGGTGACATGGTAAGGGATCATCCCATGGATGTTTAAGGATCTTCGAAGTTGCCTTATTCATTTTTAGGGAAACAGTGATTGAAAGATGTCGTCTCTTGGAAAGGGGTTCTTTCGCATCATCTTTCCTTATTCTGATCTAAAGGTGAGAGTATGGGGTATGAGTTTTGTTCCTCTTAAACCTAGTTTCTTACGAATTCATGATTGGGATCCTAGTTTCCGCCTAGCATCTGCTGGAAACTCGACTACTCAAGAATGGATTCAATTTTTTTGCCTTAGTTGGTATCTTTGGCATCCTCAAATATTATGGGATGTTTCATATGTTGTTAGGGTCCCAATTAATTTTTATAAGGAAAGTAAATGGGAAAGGTTTGGATTCTTTTCTCGTATTATTTTTGAGATTGATATGTGCTCTAATCTCATTGATACAATGGTTCTAGTATATAGAGATTTCCGTTTTGAGTTGTATATTGATGTTAAAAACTTACCTGATTTTTTTCATAAGTGTTGTAATATTAGAAATTCTTTTGATAAATTCCTAAAAGGGTTGAGGTGTGATAATTGTAAGAGGTTTGGCCATGTGATTGAGAAGTGTAAGTTTAAACTTCCAAATTCAAGAACTGTAAATGTGGGAGACAATTTTTCTAATAGAGGTAGGAACCTTGGTGATGATTTGAAAAAGGATGATGTGAATTCTGTCGAAAAAGGGATTCCTCTTCAGGTTACTAATTTTATTGATGTGAAGTCCGCATAGGATAGTGAAAAATAATTGTAATATCTTATGTAGGGAATTGATGTTTCGTTTTCTTGAAAATATGGAAATTATAATTATATTGCCTCGGGTGGTATGGCCACTTCAGTTAATGATGAAATGTTTGTGATAGATTATGTTCAATAGGTCTTTATATGTATGTCTACAATTAATAAACAAAAATTGGCTTTCCCTTCTATTTAGGTGGATATTTCTACCCTTGTGGACCTTCCATGTACTTCTAAGGTTGGTGTTATGGGTGATTTTAAATAGTATGATGTATTTTTGGGTGTTGTTAAATAGCAAGATGTTGATATGATGCATATTGAGGCAGGGGACCTGCCTGGTTCTTCTAAGGTTCGTGATTTGGTACTTCTAAACAACGGGATGTTATTTTGGGTGCAGCTAAATAACATGATGTTAATTTGATGCATATTACGGTAGGGTCACCCAATGTGGTTGTTGGGGGTTTTTTTTTCTTTTTTTGAAATAAGTATGGATGCCTATGTAATGGACAATCCATTGTATTTTCCTAATGATTCATTAGCTACTTTGAATATTGATGGGGCATATGGTTGTAGTTCTCAAGGAGCTGATAGTGTTCGTACTGCTTCCCAATTCAATAATGAGTTAAATATTTCCTATTTTGCTACTTCTAATGTTGGTACAGAATATTTTGTTTCTTTAAAGGAGTTTATGTAAATAGTGATCTCTTCAGATGAATTAATCAGCCATTGTAGAGAGTGAAGTCTTGGAAACGAGGCCAACATCTACGTAGAACACTCCCATGTGGTAGGGTTAGCTGTGGTCCTAACCTTACACATACATTTTAAGAAGATGCTCTCCTCCCTGGGATAAGTTCTACCAGCTCCTCTCTCTTTAAGAAATCTGTAGTTGGAGAAATTTGATGTAGGGGGGACATCTCCCATGTGAAATAATATTCTTCTGCAATCTCAGAGAGGGTTGATATTGGTAAATATTCTGTTATTGCTTACCTTATTCTATGGGGGTTATTCTCCAAGGATAATTGGTGATCTGGTGACATGGTTTTTAAATATTTGGGTTTCTTGAATTGGAATTGTGTTTCATTAGGTTTTAGCTTCTTCCATATTTTTTCCCCTCCGAGGAGCTTAATATGAAAGCATGGGGCCTCGATTCATTTCTTCTTAATATATGGAATCTTCATATTCATGATTGGGATCACAAGATTAATCTAATGGAGGTATTTAATTAATCTTTCCAATGTGGTTCAAGTTTCAGGGTTTTAACTAGATCCTTTGGAATCTATGAATACTTCACGACATAGTGTTGGCCATCAACATTCCTATTAATATGGATAGAGAGATGGAATTGGACTAGTTTTTTCACTAAGTAAAACTACTTTTTGAATTAAATCTAAGTTCTACACTTATTGATAAAGTGTTTCTTTCCACTAATGATGAATAATATGATTTTTGGATTGAGTATGAGAAGATATCTCAGTTTTTTATAAACTACAGAACCATGAGTCATGACATTCTGAACTACAAAAAATTGGTCGTCTGCTCCTTTTTCACTTCCATGGGACATGATGAAAGTAAGTGTTTTAAAAAACATAAGAACCAAAAATATCTGGTCTAAGTATGAATTTTGATAAGGGAGATACCCAGAAATAGGGGGTTACTATTGAGGCTTTCATTATTGCTTGTCTTGGGGATAGGAACACTCAAGTGATATTGGTTTCTTCTTCTGTTATCCCTATAGAAATGGAGTCCTATTCTCATGCTACTCCACAGCAGCATGTTTTGGAAGGAACATAGATTGTTACTCCAAATGGTGAGAATAGATCTGAGTGTGTTAGGAGGTCATGGGTAGACATAGCTGCTGAGGCAGATTCAGTAGCTGGGAAAGAATTGAGCTCCAAGTCTGTTGCTGAATTAAATATGGAAATTTGAACTGATGTGGTGTAGTATAATGTTATGGTTCTTTCATTTGAGGGGGTTTCATCCAAGGATGTTTTAAATATTATCCCTCCATTAAGAGATGGAAAAAAAACAACATGTTGGAAATGGTGATACATCAGTAGATGACCAATCCATTGATGAAGATGTCGCTCAAGATTTGGAAGATCAACATCTACGGCAAGAGAAACTAATTATGGTAAGGGTTCTTAAGGGTAAGAAAATTTTAGTGGATGGGGAGGGGTTCCAATTGGTCATCCCTCTAAAATCAAAATCACATGATTTTCAGTCTTGTAATGTGCAAGGAACAACTCTGACTCATGTGCATGACAAGATTCCAATTTCTTTTCAGGTTCCTTGTAAAGACCTTGACCCCAGTATCCCGAATTCGGTGCTTACATAAATACATTAGTTTAATGAACAAAATATTTCATCCCAAAGGACATAATAGTTTAGTAGTTTTGGAAAACTAGATAAAAACATGAGTTTTACATTACAACTTGAAAGTAAAAACAACATAGAAACTCTATTGGAAACATTCATAACTCCTAGATTATCCCTAAAAGTCATTCATAATATAAATCTTCGCATCCTAGGGAAAAATAAAACATAAGAAATGGGTGATCTTAGATGCTCATTAAGGGTAAGTAAAACAGTGGAAGTTAATATAAACAATAATTCATGGTGAATGAATAAAAACATATTTCATTAGAACATAATCTTGAGCATAATATGGAAAGAATTAAAGTTGAATAAATAATGTCATATAAATAATCACTTAAGAATGAAGCTTAACCATGGATATTCTACTAGTCAAAAAATCACATGGATTATCAATTACTAATATCATAATAAGGAAATAAATAATTCTAGACATCATAAACATATCGTCGAGGCCTCAGCCAATAAATCTAAAAATAAATGGTTAAGGCCTTGGCCAAATCCATTTCTTTTTTGTCTCGTTAGACCCACTGATGCATCAAGAGGATATTTTAATGTCCCAGATTTTTTTGTGTATTATTTTTAAATATTATATCGAATTAATTTGAGACCAGGCGCTAAGATGGAGTGCGATTATGAGTCTCAGTGTTCTTGAAATTAACATTTTAATAACATAAAAATATTAAAAACATTCCCACTTAGTTTTCCTTAAAATTGAAATAACTTGTAAATGGGTTCCCATATTAGAAATCTGAGCGCATCATTGTGTTCGGAGCAAAAAATTTACCCTATGTGTAACCTAACATCAGTCGGCACGGGTCAGGTGTGAAAAGTAGTTTTCATGCATTTTAATAAATAAAATAAATTTAATGATTTGTTTTATTTTAACATTTCACATCAACATAGAAACATTTATTTTTTTATTAGCCTTTTAAGTAGGTATCTAGGGTTAGGCTCATAACCCTATAATTTTCTGAAGGATCTAGAGAGAACCCTATAGAACTCTCTCAACAAAAAATGATGGAGGAGCTTAGATCGGGATGTTTTTGATGGATTTTGCTAATGGAAGTGACATGAAGATTTATCCTCTTTAGAAAACGATCCAAAAATGAGGTATGATGTTTTTATTTGGATTTTTCTTTCCCCATTCTTAGATTTAATGATGAATTCGGGCCAACCAACTAACAAGTTGATCCACGGTTCGATCATTCTTACGAAATGTGATTTAACTGTAGGATTTATGGGGTTGATTTATTGTTTTATTTGTTGATAATTATTACAGGAACGGATCGAGACTGAAACAAACAATGGTCAAGGTATGTTCCTCAAGTTTGTTTCCTTGTGTGTATTTCTTCTCACCTATATGTTCTACGCATTCTTCATTCGTTTTGGATTATTAATAGATGATCGTTGCACCTTATTTTCTTGATGCAATGATCCAAAATTGAAGATACGGCATTGGGACAACCTAAAGGAGGTGTGATGTTGATAGAGACAGATGGATCGATGTAATTAGGGAGATATCACTCTTTAATCAATTTTTGTGTAGGTGATCAGAATTAGTTTTCAGATCCAATTGAAAGCCTAAAACCTACTGATTCAGTGTTGAAATGGAAAGACAACCATGGATATCTAGTTTAGAGGTTAATAGAGCATTGAATCGAACAACAGAGGATCAGTCAAGGAACACAGAGGAAGAATGATGGTTCTGGAAATTTGTGATCAATATGGCATGGAACCCAGGGTTACACCGCGTGTGGCCCACACTGATTGGTGGCTAGGGTTTCAGGAGTTAGTTAAATGCCACACAGCTTGTGACCCTATCACACGGTGTGTAGATCCTTCCCAGAGACTCTACGTGTATCTCAAGAGATACACAAACATGGGGTGGAGTATATGGGTTGCCTACACAGTTTTTACCACACCACATGGCTCGGCCCAGACCGGTTACACGGGTTGCCCCGTGTACTGGCACATGGGTAGGCGGACACAGTTGACATCGTGTACTAGAACACGGCCAGAGTATACGGGTGGACCCCAGATGAAATGAAATGTTGTGTAACCCTTCTACATAGTGTATAACCATATTATACATGACATGTTCTAAACAACACAGGTTATTGTAAACCAGTAGTACCCGAGGTCAAGGGATGCGGCGTGTGACCCTACTACATGTCGTATACCCCCTTTTACATAGCTTTAATATCTTTTCCACTTTATCTGGGAAAATATTTTTTAGTTTTTGTTAACTTGATTTTTTCCCTTAAGGTTGATGCATATTATTTTCTACTCATAGGAGTATGATCCCTTCAATAGGACTTTCTGGATAGATTTTTTGGAATTCCCTCTGAGAGGCCCAGAGAAGGATCCTCTATTAATTCTTTATTCCCTAGGTAGTGTACTTGGTATTGATGTGAACAACTTCATCGGGCATTGATCCTCTACTTATCAGGTTAATCCAGATTGAGTTTTTTGTATCACCCCATGGACCTGGCTACGATTCTCATTTGTTTTATCATATCTCTCTCTTCAGATATATCAGTGTATCTCTCTCTCATTATGGTTTCTGATGAACAATACTTCTCAAATGGACGTCATATTTTCCATCAGACTCAGAAGTGTGTTATCCCATATGAGTGCTTCATGGAATCTTTAGACTTAATTACTAATGTTGTTATAGGGTAGTTGTGACTTACCTATAGACTACATGTCTTGGTTCGAGTATATCTGGATATTCTTGTTTTATATGTTGTAGACATATACTATGTAGATCTGATAGTATCTTTATTTGTTTATTGCTTTGTGGTTTTGGGGTGTCCTACTGAGTATTGTTATAATCACCCCTACACAGGTTTTTCCTGCACATGCCGTGTCTTTTTTAGACGAGCGACCTCTTGAAGGACCAAGACCAGAAAGAGCTTTGTGAGTTTATGAAGGCCGAGGTGTTCCTATGGATTTGAGAAGTAGTCTTAGTGCCTATTTTGTTTACAGGTTGAACACTATAGTTTACATACTCTCTTTCTTTTGGTGGGCCTGTATTCTGGACCGGTTAAATTTACTGCAGTTTACTTAATGTCGTACTCTGTTGGTTGGGATAGTGGTATGCATTCATTTTTTTCTAAGTGGTTTTACATTTCATCATTTGTGGTCTTGGAGATGTGTGTGTGCATATAGTTACATAGGGAATGCCTCTCATGTTAGTGATATGAATACTCGATGCTAGTCACTATCCCATGGCCTATTAGAGGCGAGCTTGGGGAGTCGCGTCACAGTCACCACTGGGACGGGTCGTGACAGAGTGGTATCAGATAAAGTTGGTTCTACCTTAGGACCAAGAGTCTATGAGATTGGTTTCGGGAAACGGTGTTAAGTGTTTTGAGTTCAGATTTCATAATAGGGACTCCAGTGTTGGTGTGGGTGGCCAATGTATCCATACACTAGGACTCTGATAACCTTTTTTCAAATCGGTACATGAGAACACTGGTTGTAGGTAAAATAATGGTACATGCATCATATAGGAATGGGTTTTAGTTCCATTTCCTTTTTCAGTCAGCTCTCCAGATATACTCATTGACCATGGTACATCATTTTTTTCTTACAGGATACCCCCAAGATTCATACCAACTAAGATTCAATAGCTCATTCATGAGGATGACCCCCTTAGTGATGAGTCTTCGATATAGGGACCAATTCCCCGGATGTTATTTCTAAGTGGTGAAATAGTTATACTTCCACCAGTGGAGCATAATGTGGTATCCATAGTACTAGCAGATTAGGAGCATAGGTTGAGAATGCTTCATGAGTTTCAGAGATAGATACCCCTCAAGTTCTGAGGTGAGCCCGTCCCTCAGGAAACTAAGGACTGGCTTGAGGTGGTGACCTGAGTTTTTTGTTTAGTCAGGACACAAGAGAATCAGATGGTAATCCTAGTGGTGATCCTTATACACTACTTGGCAGGGTGATGGTGGAGTTTTTCCATGCAGACTCACAGCGAGGAAAATCGTTCTTGGATGGAGTTCAAGTGTCTCTTTAGAGAGGAGTTATCACTGTTTATGTGGAGTGTAGTGCATATACAGGAGCTTCTTCAACTCTAAAAGGGTATCTTGACCATAGATGATTATTCATCATGGTTTAACAACCTTTCCAGGTACTCAATGGATATGTTTAGAGATCAATACTTCAGGTCACATAACTTTGAGAAAGGTTTTTATAGAGTCATCTGAGCCAGCATTATACCTCCATGCATTCTGACTTATGATGGAGTGATCGAGCGAGATTTGGTGGTCAAAATCTTCTTAGATGAGAAGATGAATCCAGTGATTATCAGAAATAGGTAGGTAGGTGTAGAGACCTCGGCAGTGAGGAGATGATGTCAGAATTAGCGATCCGTAAATGGGAGACATTTTAGGAGGATGTACCAGGATAGAGGATCTACATTTCAGGGTATATAAGGTGGATCCAGTCAGCCTAGGAAGAGGAATTACTGTTCATTTGATGGTAGGGGACATCTCACTCGAGATTTTTTCACCCGTCGTACTACTGACATGGAAACAGTGGATGGACCAATTAGGTAGAGACAGTATCAAGATCAGAAAGATACACTGGGTGACAGACGTGGAAGAGGAGCTGGGAGAGCAATAGGAGGTGGTCAACATTTCAACTTATTACCACCACCACCCCCAGGAGGTCCACACTGGGTTTAGGGAGCTAGAGGACAGAGGTGGGAAAAACTACATGTGGTGAAGGAATATGAACCAGGGGCTCCGAGAATGATTTTAGGTATGATCTGTGTCTTTTCTAATTTATTTATAGTGCTTATAGACACAGGTTCTAGTCATTCCATTCTCACCACATATTTTGTTCGATACCTAGAGATTTTGTTTGAACCATTGACTTGACCCTTATGCTTAGAGACACCTACTAGAGAAGACTCAGTGATCACACATCTATGAAGATAGTGTGACCTGACCCTTGGAGGTGAGAGTTTCGATTGGAACCTATGGGTGGTAGCGTTGAGGCCTTATGATGTCATTCTTAGTATGGATTGGGTATCCACATTCCATTCCCTTATTGACTATTTTAGATGAAGGTTGTATTGTGTAAACAACAATGGAACTATATTTTTCTTTATTGGTGAAAGTGAAGCCCAAGAAGAATAGGATGAACTCGTGCATAGGAGGGTGCAGCTGATTAATCATGATTTGGCTATCCTGGCCCTCAAAGAAGTATACGTTATGAGTTTTTAGTTCTCAATAGTAATGGAAGAGTACAAGGATATCTTTCCAAAATTTGTTTCAGGTCTACCTCCCCACTAGGATATATACTTTTGTATCAACTTACACCTTGAGATGGAACTGATATCAGAACCATCATATTGGATGGCTCCTGTAGATATTTTCAAGATGAGGGTGTAGTTGGAGGACTTACAGAGTAAGGGCTTCATGAGACCTAGTGTTTCACCCTGGGTGTCCCCATTTTTGTTTTCCAATAAGTATTTGGGAGCTTGAGGTTGTGTGTGGACTAATGGTTCTTTAACTAGGTGACTATGAAGAAAAAGTATCCATAATTGATGATCGATGAACTCTTCGACCAGTTGATAGGGGCACGATGGTTCTCAAAGGTTGACCTTCTATCAGGCTATCACCAATTGCGAGTATGGGATGATGATATACTGAAGATGGAATTTATACTTCATTACATTCACTATGAGTACTTGGTGATTCCCTTTGGCATGACGAATTCCCCATCAGTGTTCATGGGACTTAGGAGCCAGATCTTCCAACCTTACTTAGATTGGTTCATGGTAGTCTTATTTGATGATATCCTTCTATACATGGCATCTAAGGAGGATCATGTGAGACACATAAGGATAGTTATGGATGTAATCTGAGAGAACCATCATTATGGGAAACTCTCAAAGTTCCAGTTCTGGATTCAGGTGGTCTACTTTTTGGGACATGTTATCTCAGCGGATGGATTGGCAGTGGACCCGGCCAAGGTGGAGGCAGTATTAGCATGGGATCCACCTAGGAGTGTGATGGATATGTGAATATTACTTGGTATAGAAATATATTATTATAGATTCAAACCTGATTTATCTAGGATATAATCACCTATAATAGCTTTGAATTGAAAGGGCAAGCCTTTCGTGTGGACAGAGAATTGTCAATTGGATTTTGAGCAGTTGAGGCAGATTTTAACGAGCACTCTAATCTTGAGATTTCCAGAGGAGGTTTTTAAGTACATAGTGTTCTGTGATGCATCAGTAATCAGGCTTGGTTGTGTCCTTATATATATAAAAGTGGTGATTTCCTATTGTTTATGGTAGTTGAGACTGCATGAGAAAAACTACGCAACTCAAGATCTTAAGTTAGTAGGGGTAGTATTTTCATTGAAGATGTGAAAACACTACCTGATGGGTGAGCGGTTTATCATCTACTCCAATCACAAGATTCTCAAGTATATCTTCTTTCAGAAGGTTCTAAAATTGATATAGAGATGATGGCTAGAGTTCTTTTAGGACTATAACTTTGAGATTTTCTATACTCTTGAGAAGGGGAACATGGTGGTAGATTCTCTTAGCTAGATATTTAATTCATAGTTTATGAACAAAGAATTAGATTATTCGGACTCCTTATAGTTATCCTTTGTGGATGGAGATAGATTAGCTTACCTTTAGTCGATGGTTTTCACCCCTCCACTCTTACAGTGAGTCAGGGAGGCAAAACTTGGGGATACCAACTACGAGAATTTGTGTGTTTAGATATCCACAAGGCATGCTTCTTTTAGATATTTGAAAGGTAGAGAGCATGTAGTACTTTTTAGAGGATGCATATTTATGTCAATGGAATTGTAGAAGGAGGTTCTATAGGAGTTTCATACGTCCCCTTTAGCAGTACATCCTAGAGTACTGAAGATGTACCAGGACTTCCAATGTTAGTTTTGGTGTACAAGGATGAAGAAGGAAGTGGCAGAGTTCATTTCTGGATGCCTTATGTGCCAGCTAGTGAAGGTTGAGAACTAGGTTCTAGTGGGTTTAGCTCAACCCCTTAAGGTTCCATAATGGAATTGGTATGGGATATCGATGAACATTGTGATGGTTTTACCACCTACATCCAAGGGACATAATTCCATCTGGGTGATCAATGACCGACTCACCAAGTCTTCCCACTTCCTATCTATCTGGAAGCAAAGTTCGGTAGAGAGCTTGGGATGCCTCTACATTCAGAAGATAGTTAAAATCCATGGAGTAATATTGATGATGGTTTCTAATTTCGATGCTAGTTTCACATCCCAGTTGTGGAAGGTGTTACAGGAGGAATTTGACACTCAGTTACGCTTAAGCACGGAATTTCACCCCTAGATAGATGGTCAGATGGAGTGGACCATTCAGGTCCTAGAGGGAATTCTGTTCGATTGTAGTTGGGAGGATCACCTGCCTTTAGTGGAGTTTTCAGAAAAAATCAGCTATCATTCCACCATTGATATGTCACCATTAGAGGCTTTGTATGGGTGACCCTGTCGGTCACCACTTTGCTGGAATGACCTAGGAGTGTCAGCACTCATGGGATTAGAGTTGGTGTGAGCTACTACCGAGAAGGTGAATATCATCTAGGAGTGGATGAAAACTGCATAGATCTATCAAAAATCTTATGCTAATAAGAGGCTGGGGCCTTTGGAGTTTGAGGAAGGAGACCATGTGTTCCTTCAAGTTTCACCTCGATGGGGATTGTGTAGATTTGGTCAGGGTGGAAAGTTATCTTTGAGGTTTATTGGGCCTTTTCAGATAATATGTAGAGTTGTAAAGGTAGAGTACCTCTTAGCTCTACCCCCATAGTTAATCATGGTACATGATGTATTCCATGTGTCGTAGCTGAGGAGGTACGTGTAAAACCCATCGCACATCATCGACTGGGGCGAATTGGACATTGATGATAGAGCGACTTGTGTAGAGTACCCAGTGGAGATCGAGTATCGATAGGAAAGAATCCTATCTGGGTTAATGATTCCCTTAGTTCATGTCTGATGGTATCATGAGAATCTCCAGGAGAGCACATGGTAGCGAGATGATCAGATTCGTGCATAGTACCTAAATCTTTTTGTATAGCCTTTGTTTTTGGATTTTTGAGAATGTAAAGCCCCAAGGTGAGGAGAATGTAATGTCCCAGATTTATTTGTGTATTATTTTTAAATATTATATGGAATTAATTAGAGATTAGGTGATGAGACGGTGTGCGATTCTGAGGCCCGGTGTACCCAGAATTAATGTTTGAATAATATTAAAATATTAAAAACCACACGCATGCAGTTTTCATAAAAAAATAGAATAACTTCTAAATAGGTGCCCAGATCAGAAATATAAGGGAATGATTGCATTCAAAGAAATGATTTTACCCTAAGTGTGGCATAACATCAGTCAACACGGGTCAGCTGTGAAAAGTAGTTTTCAAATGTTTTAATAAATAAAATAAATTGAAAGATTTATTTTATTTTAATGTTTTGCAATGACGCAGCAACGTTTATTTTTTTTATTTGCCTTTTAAGAAGGGATCTAGGGTTAGGATCATAACCCTATAATTTCCTGGAGACTTTAGAGAGAACCCTAGGGAACTCTCTCGATGGAAAACGATGACAGAGCTTGGATCGAAGATCGATGGATGTTTTTGACAGATTTTTCCAATAGCAGTGATGTGGGAATCGATCCTCTTCAGTGAATGATCCAACCCTAAAGTAGGATGTTGTTATTTGAATTTTTATTTCACTGTTCTTATATTCAACAATGAATGTGGACCAACCAACGAACAGGTTGATCCACGGTTCGATCATTCTTACAGGATGGTATTTAACTATGGGATTTATGGGGTTGGTTTATTGTTTGATTTGTTAATAATTTTTATGAGAATATATTGAGATAGAAATGAAAAACGTTTGAGGTAAGTTCCACAGGTTTATTTCCTTGTGCATATTTCTTCTCCCCCCATATGTTCTATGTGTTCTTCATTCTTCATGGATTATAAATAGATTATTTTTGTGCCTTTATTTCTTATAGAAATGATCTAAAATTAAAGATATGGAATTGGGATGAACTAAAAGAGGTGAGACGGCGATAGAGATGGATGGATCGAAGTGATTCAGGAGATATCATTCTTCGAGCGGTTTTTGTGCGGGTGATCAAAATCGGTTTTCAGAGCCGATTGAAAGCTCGAAACCTACTGATTCGGTTTTCAAGTGGCGATATGACCTTGGATCTCTAGTTTTGAGGCAAATAGAGCATTAGATAAAACATCAGAGGATAGGCTGAGGTGTGTGGATGAATAACAATGTTTCTAGAAATTCACGATCAAAACGGCATGTAACCCGGGGTTTCACGATGTGTGGCCTCCACTAAGTGGCGACTAGGGTTTCGAGAGTTAGTTAAACACCACACAGCATGTGACCCTATCACACGGAATGTAGACGCTTCCCAGAGACTCAGTGTGTATCTTGGGAGATACACATACACAGGGTAGAGTACACTGGTTTCCTATACAGCGTGTACCCCACCACATGGCTTGGCCCAGACCTGTTACATGGGTTACCCCATGTACTGGTACATAGGTAGGAAGACAGGAGTTGAAATTGTGTACCGGCACATAGACAGAGTACATGGGTGGAACCCATATGGAAGTACACGGCATGTGACCCTTCTACACAACGTGCACCCATATTCTACTTGACATGTTCTACACGACACAGGTTGTTGTACACGACCAGTACCCGAGGTCAAGGGACACGGAGTATGACCCTACTACACATTGTGTACCCCTTTATATATGTATTTAATCTCTTTTCCACCATATCTTGGACAAGTTTCATTAGGGTTTGTGCCCTTGATCATTTCCCTGAAGGTTGACTCATATTGTTTACGACTCATATAATTATGATCCCTTCAGTAAGAATTTTTGAATAGAGGTGTTGGAATCCCCTCTGAGAGGACCAAATCAGGATCCTCTATTCATTATTTATTCCCTACGTATATTCCTTGGTATTTACATGACCAACTTCATTGGGTGTTGATCCTCTACTTAGAAGGTTAATCCAGATGGAGTTTTTGGTATCACTCCATGGACCTAGATGCGATCCTCATATGTTGTATCATATCTATATCTTTATATATATCAATGTATCATTATCTCATGAAATTTTCCAAAGAAAATTACTTCTCAGATAGACATCATCAGTGCTATCAAACTTAGGAGTGTGTTCTCTCATATGAGTGCTTCGTGGAATCTTCAGACTGAATCCCTATTGCTGGTATACAGTAGTTGTGACTTACCTCTAGACTATGTGTCTTCATTCGAGTATATATGGATATTCTTGTTATATATGTTCTAGATATATAGTATGTAGATCTTACTGTATCTTTCTTTGTGTATTGATTTTTGGTTTCAGGGTGTCCTACTAAGTATTGTTATACTCACCCCTGAATAGGCTTTGCCCGCACATGTTGTGTCTTGTGCCAACAAGCGACCTTTTAAAGAACCAGGACCAGACAGAGCTTTGTGAGTTCAGGTATTCCAAGGTGTTCCTATGGCTTTGAGAAGTATTCCTAATACATATTTTGTTTACAGGTTGGACTTTTTAGTTTAAAGACTATATTTTTGTGGGCCTATATTCTGGACGAGTTTACTTTACTACACTTTAATTCATGTCGTACTCTATTGGTTAAGATAGTGGTATTCATGCATTTGTTTCTTAGTGATTTTTACATTTTAAAATTTGTGGGCTTGTATATGTGTGTGGGAATATGGGTATATTGGAAATTCCTCCCATTTTAGTGATATGTCTACTCAGTTCTAGTCAACAGCCATTGACTTATTGGAGGCGGGCTTAGGGAGTCACGGCAGGGCCCCACTATGATGGGTCGTGATAAATATAGTGGGTCCCACCCATCACTTAATAAGTACAATGAATTTTTCATATTAATGGGGTTAAACATAAACAACATATACATATTAAATGTAAATAACTTTCCTCAAACAATAAATATAATCACTAACCAATTTGAGTAATATGGTGAATGGTATCAAAGTAGCACATCCACAATCAAACTAATCATAAACCATTTAATCCAATATGGTAGATTATAATAATAAGAAATAAATCTCAATAAATCATAATATTTAATAGAGGTTTTAAAATAGATGAAAATACTCAAATAAAATCATCAAGGAATTCTTGAGAGAAATACCATTTTTACTATTCAAAGAATAGTTTTTTAAAAAAATTCATTTGTATTTTTCATAATTGTTTGAATAAAACTAGAAATTAAAAAATATAGTTTTTCATGACAAAATTAGTGATTTTAGAAAAATAATTTTGTCTTAAAATAGATTATGGATGGTACTTCAAAATGGGTAATAAATCGAGAAGTTTCTTTTAATTGGGCTTGCATATCGGGAAGAATTGAGAAGGGAACCTTGTAAAACATATATTTCCCCACAAAAGAAAGATGAACTTATCTAGATACATGATTTTGGAACATATACATATAATTTAGAATAATTATATAAAAATAATAAAGAATTAAATTGGTTTAAAGAGGGATAAAGTATAACTTGAATAAAAATGAAGGTTCGGGAAGAAACTCTTTCCTTATGTTTGAAAGTATTATGCACTTGTACTTAATTTCCTCGATAATGAAATTAGATTCATTAATAAATTAATCAAGAAACTATTAAACATTTATTTAATTTAGTATAATTTTATTAAGTTCATTTATGGCCTTTTTTATGAGTTATGAGATTCAATTTCATCGTTCGGGAGTGTTCTTTTTCTTGGTTTTCATGATAGGTTTACTTTTACATGTATATGGAAGATCGTGTAAAATAGAAATAATTATTAAGAATTGAAATTATATGTTATTAATGAAAATAAATAATATTTAATGGTCTTATATATTATTATTTTCATATATGAGGATGATTCATTAGATAAAACTTTAATGATAATCGTTTAGATCATTTTGGCAGTTTTTCGATCATCACAAACAGGTTTTTTCTTCTTAATTAATATCATGTACATATACAAGTTCTAGAATACTAAAAAATTATAATATGCATTATAAAATATTTTTTAACCATAATTATGGTTTTATAACCAGCCATGAAGGTGGTAATGTAAAATAAAGTATCATCGTCCACGATGGTGGTAAATCGGAATATCACAAATGATATTTGATTTTTAGAATAAAAGGGCGGAGGAGAAGGGGTTTGATGATGGATCTTCCATTAACATAATAAAATTTCAGTATATATAAGATACTAGATTTATCTTTTATATTTCTACTGAATAGTTAAGGATAGAATAATAATAAAATAAATTAAAAGAAATTGAAAGAGAACGAAAAAGGATTTACCTCTTGAATTCTTCTACTTGAGAACTTCCTTAAAGAACTTTAAAGTGGTCTTTTGGTGAGACCAAAAAGACAAGAACATGGGGTAAAGTCTTGGGAGAGGAAATGGGTAGAATATAAGAAAATTTTGAGGCTTTGGAAGTGTGAGGAGAAGAGGTGGTGAGGGGTGGATCACCGCTAGAGAGATTCTAGTTTGGATCCTTACAAGCACAATGAGATAATCCATAAGGGTCATTCTGGATGATCAACATCATCAACGAAGAAAAATACCAAAGATCCAGGTATTATTTTTCTTTATGAAATTAGTTAAATTAATTATAAATATGATGTTCAAGATCCTATTTAAAGGTTTTGGACCTCTTTCTTATTTATCTAAATCATTTATTATATTCCATGAAGATTGGCGTTCATCATCGTATTGATCCTGGAATAATCATTGATCATGGTAAAAATAAAAGTTGGGTTTTGTCCCAACCACGCTTCCACTAAACCCAGAACCTTCAATCGTCTCCATCCAATGGTGGGTCTATCGCAACGGTTGGGGATTCAATGGAAGTTTTGTGGTTCCCGAGATGTGTGTCCTATCATGGTGATGCTTTAATTGATGTCCATTAACTGTGAATTTCCTTTTGGAAGAGGGGTCTTTGGCTTGCACTACACCAAATGGTTAAACATTATTAATAATAAAAGGACCTTACCAATGAGAATTAATATTTCTTGGGTGAATTTGAAATTGATAATTAAATAGAATTACATTTTTACCTTCATGAAATACCTTTCACAGGATGTTCTTTTCATGGAGTGCCTTAGAATTTTCTTTGTATAGATTATAATTCTCATACGAATCTAGTAAAAAATCATCCAGTCCATTTAACTGCAACAATCTCTCTTCACCAAATTTTTCACAATCAAAATTATAAGTTTTGACAATCCTAAATGACTTATGTTGGATTTCAACTAGTAAATGACATGATTTACTGAAAACTAGGCTAAATAGAGACATCCTAATGGGTGTTTTATAGGTAGTTTGACAAGCTCAAATCGCTTCACCAAGTCTTTCATGCCAGTATTTTCTGGTGGACTTTACAATTCTCTCAAGAACTCTTTTCACTTATCTATTAGAAATTTCAGCCATGCCATTTTTTAGGGGTGATATGTAGTTGAAGTTATATGTAAAACCCTATTCTTTTTCAGATGACATTCTATGGTCTGATTATAGAAATGAGTTCCTAATTCACTTATCAAATCATGTGGTATTCAAAACTGGTGGAAGATGTGGGTTTTTAAGAACTCACTAACATTATGTGAATCCTATCTAGTGGGTTTTTCGTTGACCCACCTAGAAACATAATTCACTGTAAGAAGAATATATGGGAATCCATTAGAATAGGGAAATTGTCTCATGAAATAAAAGCCCAAACATTGAAGATCTCATAATATATTAAGGGATTTTGGGGGATTTCATTTATTTTAGAAATTATGCCAAACTTTTGGCAAGTTGGACATGAGTTATATAACTCATGTGAGTCCTTGAAGAGTGAAGGCCAGAATAATCCTGAGTCAATGACTTTTTGGGAGGTCCTTTGTGGTCCAAAATGTCCACCACCAGGCATTGAGTGACAAAATTCCAAGATGTAGGAAAGTTCATCTTCACCAACACATATCCCAATTAAAATTTGAGGAACAGTTTTCCAAAGTTTATTATCTTCCCAAAAATAGAATTTTGAATCACTTTTCATCTTCACTTTTTGTTATTTTGAAAAAAAAAGGAAAAACACCAAAAACCAAGTAGTTTACAATTGGGGAATACCATGGTAACTTTGGAGTGAGAGGTTATAAACGTTTATTTGGAAATTTAGGATCAATTACTTCAAAATGAGAATAATTAGAAATTATACTCAGGTGATTACCCATGGGGTTTTCTTTTTCAGTTCTATCTTTAATCACAATGTCAAACTCTTTGAGCATTAAGATCCATCTTATTAGCCTTGGTTTGGAACCACTTTTCTTGGATAAGAGATTTATAGCATAATGGTCTGTGAATATGATGATTTTGGCACTTAATAGATAGGGTCATAATTTATCTATGGAAAAACCACTGCTAAAAGTCCCTTTTCGGTGACAGTGTAGTGATATTGAGTTCCATACAATGTTTTCGAGGCATAATATACGACATTAGAAATATTTTCTCTTATTTTACCAAGAATGACCCCAATGGACCCATCAAAAGCATCACACATCAATTAAAAGGGTGAGGATCAATATGGGGGTTGGATTATTGGGGCAGATGTAATAATAACTTTGAGTTTAGTGAAGGCTCTCTTGCAAGCCTCATTAAAATGGAATGTGTCATCATTTTGGAGTAGCTGAGTGAGTGGGAGGGAAATCCTTATTAATTTATGGATGAATCACTGATAGAAACCGGCATGAACAAGGAATGAACAGATGTGTTGAACTGATGTGGGTTTAGGAAGTGATTGGATCACCTCAATTTTGGAAGGATCGACTTGAATACCCTCTTGTGAAATTATGTTCCCTAGAACAATCCAATTAGTAACCATGAAGTTACATTTTTCAAAATTCATCACAAGGTAACATTTGACACATTTTTTAAGGACTACAAAGAATGAATGCAAGTAGGATTCAAATAAATCACCCTAAATGGTGAATTCATCCATGAATACCTTCATGCAATGCTTAATAAATTCTAAAAATATACTCATCATGCACCTCTATAATGTTCCAGGAGAATTGGAAAGGCCAAAAGGAATTATCCTATATGCATATGTTCCAAAGGTGCAATTGAATGTAGTATTTTTTTGGTCTTGATGTGTGATTGGTATTTGGAAGTAGTCGGTGTATCCATCAAGAAAGCAATAATGTGAATTTCCAACTAATCATTATAGAATTTGATCAAGGAATGAAAGAGGGTAGTGTTCTTTTTGTGTTTTAGCATTCAATTTCTGATAATCGATGCACACATTCCATTTTTTCACTTGAGTTGTGGCCACCTCCCCATGTTCATTTGTGACAACAGTTATCCCACCCTTCTTAGGTGCCACATGAATTGGACTAACCCATTCACTCTCAGAAATTGGGTAGATAATACCATATTGAATAATCTTGGTGATATATTCCCTAAATACCTCAAGTATGAGTAGATTGAGTCTTCTTTGTGGTTTTCTGATTGGTTTGGATGATTCCTTAAGATGGATGTGATGCATGAAAAGGGCAGGGTTGATTCATGTTATGTCATCTAGGTTCCAACCTAAGGCCTTTTTATTTTACTCTAACACCTGAACAAGTTTATACTCCCTGGTTGCAATAAGTGTGGTAGAGGCAATGACAAGATGAGAGTTATAATGAAAAAGGAACTCATATTTCAGGTGTGCATGAAGAGGTTTTAGATCAGTATCATCTTTCATTTGTGGGCTATACAACTCAGGAATGGAGGAAGGGACTTCAGTTGGTTTTTATTCACTTTCCTTAATACTTTACAAGGTGGAATAGTAGAGAACAAAGTTGAGATGGGATTCAAGAGAGTTTTAAAGATACTTTAGATTGATGGAGTCTATGAATGAGAGGTCAATATCAACTTCCCCATTTATGACTTGGTTAATCATGGTGAAAATTTCACAAGCTTCACTCTCGTTATAACATGATGAACATGATGTAATGGGGTTCAATTGACTCTCATAAGTATCCTCAGAATCATGGGCTAAGAAGGTATATTGGTCCTTATATGGGTATCTCATGGCTTGAAAAATGTTGAACTTGACCAGTTGGTCACCAAATTCCATGGATAAGATGATCGTATGGACATAAATCTTAGTTATAACTGTCATGAGGAATAGTATTCCTAGAATTAGGGTATATCAAGAAAAGTTTTTCTCACCTTCCATGTCAATGAAAAAGAAATCAGTTGGGAAGATAAGGTCATTAACTCGGACAAGGACATCCTCAACTATTCCATCAGGACTGGATGTGCTTTGATTGGCTAACTGGATGACAGCACTCATTGGGTGTAAGGGACCTAGACCTAGGTTAGAGAAGATGGATTTAGGCATGATATTTATCAATGCTCCTAGGTATATGAGTGCATCATCAAAGTTAGAACTCCCTATTTGGCATGGAACAATAAATGTCCCTAGTTATTTTCACTTCATGGGTATGGACTGCTAGGTTGAAACATTCCCAATAGTCTGAAGTTGTCTCTTATGGGTGCACAAATCCTTAATAAACTTTGAATACTTAGGTATTTTTTTGATGGCATCGAAGAGGTGACTATTGACTATAACACGTCTAAACATGTCGAGTATTTCAATATTGGGTTCAAAGGACTTCCTTGGATTAGATATGACTTGAGGAAATGGAATTGGTTTCCTCAGGGGGTGGAAGTAGGTGAGGGAGTTTCTTTAGGTTCTTTTTTTGGACTTTTTTCTTATTATTTTCAATATTAGCATTCAAAGTTTCATTTCAGAATCCATCATGAGGTATGGAAATTTTTTTCCCGATCGAAGTGCAATTTCACTTACATTGCCCTTGGGGTTAGGCAACGGTTGAGATGGTGGTTGGGAAGAATTGGATGTTTTTTGATGTATAAGGTGGGATGAAATTTGACCAATTTGGGTTTTAATTTTTTTAAGGCTAGAATGGGTGAAGGATGCAAGATCTTCCATAGATATTTCCCATGGATTATTAGAAGAAGAGGCATGTCCCGCATTGGGATTGCCTTGATTTTGGTTTTTGGGAAATCGATTATATTGGGTTGTTAATTGAGAATACTCACTTGGATAGTGGAATCTAGGAGGAGGGGGTGGATGATTTCTCCTTTTAGGTTGAGGTAAAAAAGGATAAGGTTTTTGGAAGTTACCACCACCTTGACCATATTGGAATTGGTTTGTATTTTTTTAGGGAACTGATGGGGATGAGAGATGGTATTACCATACCTCAAGCCAGGGTTATAGGTATAAGATATGGGATTAAAGTGGGGTTGGTTAAAGATTTTAATGAATAGACCTAATTTTTGAGGGTCGTTGTTCTACTGAGCATATGCTATATTAATCTCCATTGGACTATAAGGATCGAATGGTTCATCTTGAAGTTGTGGACATGTGTCTATTGGGTAATCTAGTGAGCTATATATTCCAAAATTCTTGATAGGTCTAGGGAACATAGATTGTGTAGGAAATAAGTTTGGGGTTTTGGCATCCACAACTAGTTGACGCACAAGGCCTGTAAGTTCACTTGTCCACTCGATCATATTTTTGGGCTCTATGGATTGATTCTCTTGGACTTTTTTTACTTGAGCATGTGCTCGAGTATGGAATTGTTGTGTGTTTGCAGCTATGTTGCTTATGAGATCTTGTGCAGCTGTAGGAGTTTTTTAAACAAGAGCACTGCCACTTATGGCATCAATGAGTGTTTTCATCATAGCCAATAACCCCACATATAATTATTGGATCAAGAGTTAGTCATTGATTTGGTGGTGTGGGCAGGTTTCCATAATATTTTTGAACTTATCCTAGTACTCATTGAGTAATTCATTGGGGAATTTAAGGATACCACTTATTTCCTTTCGGATTGAAGTGGTATGAGAAGTAGGAAATAATTTCTCTAAGAAGATTCGCTTCATGTCATTCTATGCGGTTATGGAACCAAGAGGGATGTAGTAGATCCATGACTTGGTGGAGTTATATAGGGATAAAGGGAATGCTAAAAGTTTTATTTGTTCTTCAGAAACCCCTTGAGGCTCCATGGTAGAGCATGCCACTTGGAACTCTTTTAGATGAATATGTGGATCCTCACCAACTCGCCCATGGAAATTATGTCGAAGATGAATCAAACCTTATTTGAGTTCGAAATTGGCCTCAATATTTTGATATTGAATACCAATGGGTTGGTAATCCATATCAGATTCAATGAGTTCTTTAAGGGCCTATTCCCTAGGATTGGTCATATCTAGTTCAATTGGATGGGAAATGAATGGGTCTTGGGTGATTTGATTATCCCTAATGTTACTCCTAATTTGAAAAAGTGTATGCTCGATTTATGTGTCAAAAAATCCAATAGATTGTTTGGGAGGCTACGGGGCTTTAAGATATGTTTGGAAAAGAGGAGGAAGATGGGTTTTTCTTTGTGCTTTTTTCATTTTTATTTTTGTTTAATTTTTTTTTTGTTTTACAAAAATAAAAAAAACAATAGACTAATAGTTACACCATCCCCAGAAACGAAACCATTTGAAGCATGGTCGATTATTGTCTATCAACCATTCAAGGGTTTGGTACTCTGCTAATGCGTATAGCGGCACTTGGGTCAAATCCTTGGTGATGATAATTTTTTTAATAGTCGGTTATTTTTGTTTTGATTATCATTTGATTGGGGGGTTTGTTTGCAGAGATTAGATGAAATGATTGATTAATGAATATTGATTTAACAATTTAATAATGATTAGGGTGATTTAATCAATAGGTATTTAATATTTTTATATCCTTGAGCTTTGTTATATATTTCATTAAATTAACATCCACTTTACAAGATGATTTTTTATCGAAATTCCAAAATTTTTTATCTTTAATCTAAGCCTCAACAAGGATATTGATCTCAATAAATTATTATTGATGTAAGGTTAAATATTTAATTAAACCATGTGAAATTTTGGTTCCAATAATACATGGAATCTACATGTCAAACAAAACATTTCATTAATCCATGACATTTTAATTTCAACACACACAATATTAATTTAAAGAATATTAATTGAGAAAAATCTCTCAATCGCTTAATATCCCCAAATTATGACTCGCATAAATGGGAGATTTAATCATACATTGATATGTTTAGTAATATGGTTTATTATTTTTATGTTTACAAGTTAAAAGAAAATTAAGAGAACATGATAAGAAAAGAGTAGAGTGCTGAACACACACATGAACAGTGAAGAGAATTAAAAACAGACTTTCGATTGAATGAGAAAGAAAGAGAAGAGAGTTATTTTCAATTTTATTTAAAAAAATTTAAGAAAATTAATATTAAAAAATAGATTTTGGATGATAATAAGAGATAATGATAAAGAAACATGCATTAAAATAAAATTACAACACAAACACTTGTAAGATTACAAACGAAGAAGAATGAAAAAGTAAATCAAAAGAAGCTTAGAGGAATGGTATCTCAAGTAAAAACTTGAGTATGGAATATCCTCCCAAGACTTTTGTGGAGACTTGGTCATGAAATAATATCCTAATTTTCTCTAAAATGACAACCCCTTGCAAGTAGAAGAGGTGGATATATTTATAGACCAAGGTGGCAGACTGTTTTCATTCCAAATCTACCCCTCAAGTTGGTTCGAAAATTTGATAATACAGACAATCGAATATGGAGAAATATTATTCTTAAAATTTTTAGATAGATTTTTTGGAAGTACACCCTCAAAATTTTTATTCCATTGAACTTTTTTAGCTAATGTTATGGATGTTTTAATAAACAATGTTCATCTGTCCATTTTTATCAACACTTTTTTGAAGGCCGAAATGTGAATGGGTTTTTGAATAAGAATATTCCCTCAAATACAAACAATTTATTCTAAAACATATTCCACATATATATTTTCTTTCATGCTGAAAAATATCATCTCTATTTGATGTCTATATCAGGAGAAAAGTTAAGTATTGTGTGTTGCTGTTAGATCCTGGACAGAATGGTGGCCCATACTTTCATAGATCAATTGGTCCCCTTATTGGTTTATTTGGGCCTTGAAATTTTATCCATGATTCTATTGGATAATCAAGAATATATTTTGGAGTTTAATCAAATTTGGGCTTCTGTATTGAACCTATAAATTTTATCATTATGGTTGTTCCAGTTTTCTCAACAGATTGTTGGGCCTTCTTGTGTGGTTCATATGACTCTTTCAAATGGTCAAATTGGAAAAATCTCACTTCTGATGATATGTTAGAATTTTAATTAGGAACACTAAAAAAGAATAATCACATAATTTGGATTAATATGTTAAAATATATGATAAAAACATTTAATTGTAGTTTAATTAAATGAACTCGAACAATGATCCTCTTATGTGTTTATGATCAAAATATGAACATTAATTGGACATTAATCATTTTTAAGTGACAATTATATGATGGGAGTAATGTAAAATCATGAATTAATATGTAATATCACATAAAAAATACAAAGACTTAATTTATCATTTTTAAAATATTTATTTACTTATTCCATGATATAAATATACCATATTTTCATTTATAAGATACCTAAATTTTATTTATACTTGAATTGGTGAGTTTACTATTCTATTGATCATTTTAATATTCTTAATGGTCACATTAAAATTCCAATGGTCATATTTAATAGTATATTATAGTTTTAAACATATTGTTTTGTGAATCATAAACTATCGAAAATGCTAAATTTTAAAAGAGACGTACCATAAGATCTTGGGGTGTTATATTCCTCCTCTGCAGGTTGAACACCCAAGTTCTAGTGATGATTTCGAGTGGTTTTATCCACCTTACTTTAATTACATAATGAAAAATGCTTATGATTCTTTTGGAAAAGCCTCATATGAGGAGTGTGAGATTGCACGGGAAAAGAATTCTAATATCATACCTCCAACGGATCAGGAAGGGGAGAGGCCCACTAAGGGTCTTAACAAGGAAGCGACAAAATAGTTTTACTCACAATTTGAAGTCATTTACTCCTCAATGGACCCAAATTTATTTAGATTTAATGTTTATTTATCAGTTCATAAGTTTTAAGAAATTAATATTGAAGAGGGTTTCTGATCCAAGACAGGGATGGATTTTTGGGATCTATCATGAAAATTCAGGATTTGCTCTATTTTGGAGGATTTATCTGAATCACCATCAGATGAAGATTATGAGGACCCACAAAGGGTCAAGACTTGGTGGAGAGGCTGACACTCGATGGGTAAAGGAAGTTTTCCTAAAGATATGGCTTCTAGAGGGACTCATAGGAATTGAGCCTCTTTGCTTGGCTGCTTTCTCTGGTTGGGGCAAGTTATGCTTTGTTTGATTTGTCATCTTTGTATGCTTTATTTTTTTATTAATAAATTTGGGGTCATGGATTAGGTTTCCAAATCCATGGTTGAGCCATCCTTGGTAATTTATTGTTAGTTATTTAGCTATTATTTATTTATTGTATTATTAATTGTTGACAATAATATTAATGAATGATTATATTATTATTTATTATTTCTCATGTTAATTATTATTATGTTACTAGCTTTTAATATTAAAATTATTAAAAATTTATTATATTACTAATTATTAATAATTAATTATCATATTAAATATATAAATAATATTTTTAATAATAATTAAATTAGTATTTATTAATAAATATTTATTATTATTTTTTTGATTGATACTTTTTTAGTTAAACGTTTTTTTTAAATAAAATAAAAATAAAAAAAGAAAACAAATAAAAACATAAAAAAACGCAACAAAAAATAAAAATAAAAAAAGTACTAGCATCAAAACGCAAAAGAAAAGGCTATTGACACCGCCCATAGCATCAATTCTTTTGACATTGAGGCGACCTAGAAACCAAAATAAAACAACCTAAAACCTAAAAAATTAAATAAAAAAAATTAACCTACATAAAAATTTTATTCTAACTTATTGTTTTACATTATATTATTTTATTTTTCAAACATCACTTTTTTGAACCCTACAAATAATTACAGGTCAAACGGGACCCACGGACACCTGGTAGGCTAGTTCGCGCAGGCTGTGGGTTTCGCGGGTTTGATCAAACACGGTCTGAATTTTTGTGGGTCTAAATATTCAAAGCTCTAACCCATATAAATCCACAGGTTAACAAATCAGCCCATGGTCTTGCAAAATTTTTGACAGGTATAGTTTATCACATAGCCAAAACCAATCAAACAAACTTAGATTGTTTTCAAACTTTATGAAAACGATCCATAAATCATTTCTAACATGTTTGAATTCACTGTATGTCAATCCAAGACGTAGTTAACAAATAATATCATTAATATATATATATATTAATTAACAATATTTTTATCACATGTTAATTATATAACATTAAAATTTTAATTTTTTTTTACTTTTACTAAAATCATCATTACTTTTATTGTAGGGACAAAATTTTGTACAGAGGTTAATCTTTCAAGAAATTCAGCTATAAAAGTTATGATTTTTTATATTGGTTGTAATTTTTTGGATTAATTATAAATATCACATCAATGTAAATATTTTTTATGAAAATTTTTAATAGAAATGATAGTGCAATGTTATATTTTTATTTTAATCTAATTTTCAATTTATTGTATTTCTATTTATTTGTATTCTGATTGGGTTTGTTGTTATAGGGGTGTTGCAAGGCTATTGTAGCTTTGCAACAACTGCATGGATTTTATCAGCGCTATCAAAAGCACTGATTATGGTCCCCTAAATCAGCACTAGTAAAATCACTCATAAAGGACCAATTTATTAGCGCTTTTACTAGCGTTGATAAAGGCCCCATCGGTGCTACAAAAAGCACTGGTAAAGGAAGAGTTTTTTTTAACATTTCTTAGGTTATCATCATTTTTTGTGTTGAAAAATCTATCTTCAACCATTGTTAAAAGCATCTTCTATAGTAGTGAGAGAGAATGGAGATTCGAGTCAAGGGGGTTGGGGGTGGGGTGGCTTTTAACAATTTTCTGGAAAAGGTGTTAGCCAAAGCAGTTTGGGTCATTAACACCTTTGCCAAAAAAAATAGGGCAAAGGCATTATGAGCCTTAATGTATTTGCCCGAATAAAAGAAATGCTTATTTTAAATATACATATTTTTATATTTAAATTTTTTATTTTTGTTTTGTTTTGTTTTGTTTATATATATATATATAACAAAAAAATCAGCATAATTCAACTCTTATTTAATATTCAACATTACTATCATTAAAGTAGTCTTGAATTCTAACAGAAACTCTCACCCAAACCTCCCTTTTAAAAGGTGGCTTAGCCTGAAAATCCTTCTGGATTTCCAATGTGGGATTCAAGTCCTCGATTTTATGCACAAAATTAATAATATATAATTAGTAATAATTAGTAATTAATTAATAATCGGTACGTGCGTCGCAGCGCGTCCAATTTGCAAATTTTTATAACCGAATGGCTACTGTAAAAGTGGCGAGCAGGGTCGAACCATAGAGAGCACGAAATCTAGTTCACTAAAAATATTTTTTTGGACAATGTTTAGATGGACAAGGTTTGAGGGCATTCCTATTTTTGAGTTTTCTTTTTTTTTCTTTTTAATTAAACTAAAAGTTGAGAAGAAAAAAGATAAAAAGAAAATTGCAAATGAAAATGATGATGGAATCTAAGTCAACAAAATGTGTCGGGATGCTGGTGTCACAATTAAATTATCACGCAGACATGCAAAATATTCTTTTAGGTGATTAAATATTTATTCTATTTAGTTATCGCCAGTTCCAAAAATATGTGCGTTTTTTTTTAGATTCTCAATTTATAATTCCTAATTTATTTAAAGTCCCATTCTCTGGTGTCATAAATAAATTAGAAAATTTGTTCAAGTCCCAAACTACATGGCAAAATGACACAGCCCGTTTCTCTCAAAGTTGTGTCACCAATTTTCACCTACCATCAGTCAACGCGGTTTACCTTCTCGGACCGCCGCGTCGACTTAAAATTAAAAGGGCCAGTTTTAATTTCCATAATTAATTCAGTGCAAAAATAATTTAAACAGATAAACATTCAATTAAAATAAATTTAATTGACAATTAATCATCAAACAATATGTTGCATGGCATGCACAATAATTTTAATTAATCAACCAACATCCCTACACTAAGAAAATCACCCCGACATCACAATTGGAAATGTAAACACGGTAATAAGATGATAAGTCATGTAAAATAAAACTGTGTTACCAACAAATAGTCGTTTCGGTCTTTACTCTTGCTGCATGAAACTTGTTTTTCAATATCTGACCGCACCTCGGCACTTGATGACATCGCGCGACAGTTGCGCAACCACCGGAATGTAGAATATGAGCGGTGAGTAGTGTGCAGCTGCTAGTCCGTTGGGACGACCGTGGTGGGTGCTCGGACGATCAGCGACCCGTGCGATGAAACGCAACACTTGTCGATCTCCGCAGCATGGAATCTATCTACCACCGCCAACAAAAAGCACCCACCCAGAATGTGGGGTAGTAGCGAACAAGACACACCGGGGCAGCAGCGAACAAGAGGAGGGTGGGGGTGCCTTGGTGCTGCATACAAGGAGGGAGGCGCACCTGCTGGTTGCTGCACCGGATAGGAGAAGCGCCTGGTGATGTCCGATCCACAGGGGGTGGTGCATCGCTACAGCGGAAGGAGAGAAGGGTGGCGGTGCCCACTGATGGAGTCGCGCGGGCCTTCTGCTGGGTGCAGGGGAGATGGTGAGGAGGAGAGCTGGCGGCTGGGGTGTGCTGTTGTAGTAGGGAGGAGGCCGGCAAGGGAGAGAGGGGGCCAGCGGGGTGAAGGGTCGTGGCTGGGTGATAAGGGGAGCAGAGGGGTGAGCGAGGGGTGGCCGGGTGAGGAGAGTTGGGTGGCGGCAGGGTGCTGCTTAAGGGGAGCAGGGGAGTGTCGTGGGGAGATGAAGGGGCGGCGGGTAGCGGGTTGATAGGGAGAGAGAGGTGTGAGGGCCGTCCGGATAGTGGGGGAGGCGGTTTGATAGGTTTTAAAAAAAAGAAAATATGTGGGATTGATAGGGGGAGCGGGTCAAGGGGTAAGGGGGTAAGTTGGATAGAATTCAAAATTTTAAAACTAAAATTTAAATTTAAAAACTAATTATCTAATAGTTTAAATAAAAAGGTAATAATAATAATACTAAGTAGTAAAAATAAAAAGAAGAGTTATATTAACTAATAATAATAATAACTAATATTAAAAAAACTAAAAATAAAAACTAAAAAAATAAAAAATAAAAAAAGTAAATAACTAATGTTAATATAAAATTAACTAAAAATATCTAAAATATTAAAATACTACAAAAAAGAACCTAAAAACTAAAGAAGAGGTTAGCAAATTAATTAAAACTAAGTTAAAAAATGTTAGTAACATCCATGTACATCAAATCCCCCACACTTAAACTTTTGCACTCCTGGGAAAAAAAATCTGAAATAAAACATAAGTGGGCCTGTAGAAAAATCCAAGCATCAAAATTACAAGTTCGAAATTTTCCATTCTCTTTTACCCATAAAATATCATGATTCATTTAAAACTCCAATTTTCAAAAAATATTTTTCTTTCACTTGCATTCTTTTCAAAACAAGTACGTGCACTCATGTATCATGTGACCTACCTTGTCATCACTCTCATCTCTCAAAATATATGATCAAAGTTTTTCTCAATTCTCATACACATGCATGCTTACCATAGGCTTTCCATGAATTTTGCATCTCCACTAGTGGAAATCAAAAGAATTCACTAATCTCAAGGACTTTATATGTGGTTTAAATGTTTCTAAAGCTGTGGGACGATGGGTTTAAAAAAAATTGACATCTTTTTGGTAAAAAGGAGGGTTGAATATTGAAATAAATGCATGATAAGTCAATCCAAATGTCTCCCTCAAACTCTTTCTCCCCCACACTTAAAACATTGCTTGTCCCCAAGCATATGATAAGCCAATGTTTCGATCTTTTTTTTTGTTTTTTTTTAAAAAACACAACTTACTCAAATAATATGGGCAGGAAAACCCCATGGAATAGGTGTCAGACAATAATCCCAAAGAATGGTACACAAGAAGCATAATGCTGTAACATCTCAATGAAGGTAGGTCATATAGAAAACTCTCTAGTTCCTAGAGTAATGGATCATCACTTTAATAGGTATCCCCAAAGTCGAGGGTTACCGCGTAATGACCATTAATGTACTCATTGGTGGAACTGAAAAAGATACTATATTCCTATATCAAAATAATATGAAATGAATGTGGCTACTGTGAAAAAGAACTCATGTGATCAGGATGGGATAATGTCAATCCATGTACATCAAATGACTCACTGCCCCTCGAAGAACCCTCTCCATGAGTAAGTCTCTCCCCCCCCCCACACACACTTAGATTGAAATCATCATGCAAAAATTCAATAAATTGGTAGGGAAGGGTATCGTCTTGGGCTCATCCTAAAAGGATCCTGCATGGCTTCTAAGGGCTATACGATGGAGAAAATGTTTGGGTGGCTCAGTGGGTCAACAGGGCTAAAGTATCAAATAGATGCCTCGATCATTTTAGTGAAACTTTCAAAAATTCCTATCGCTTTGATGGAAAAACATGGCAAGTTCTAAAAGACAAAACATGGTTGAGATTCCCTCAAGAAAAAGAGAAATAAGAGATGATTGTGAAAAGTCTTAGATTCCTCACAGGTGTGGAAATATAATGTTGGAAAGCACAGATGAGAATGAGTGAAAATAAGTGTCTCAAAATTATTCAAGTTTTTTGAAAAACATTTTCGAAGCATGAAATAATATCAGCAATCATCTAAGTCATGAGATCAAGGATCAAAGAAATCCAGAACAAGAATCAGGTGCTCAAACTGCCTAGGGACACAAGTGGTATGTTCCCGACTAGGTTGCGATAAAAATACAGCAGCTCTTATGTGGGTTCATGAATGACATGAGTGTTAGTTTTTTTTCTTTTTTTTTGTTTTTTTTTTTGTTTTTGTTTTTGTTTTTTTTTGTTTTTTTTTTTAGTTTACATGGTGTTTTTGGAAGCATAAAATATGGAAAAAATTAAAACACTTCCCTATGTAAGTGCAGATAGACGTGGAGAGGCTGCCTGTTTCCGATGAAGTTCCAGAAATAATGTACCTATAAAATATACATATGGACAACACATACCCACATCATATCATAAAGATAACACCAAGAATCGTATAAATGGAAGCAGAGATGAAGGAGAGTGACAAGTGCATACAAATATCAGGAGTAGCTAAAAAATTTTCAAACATTCCATGTTTTATTTTCTCAAAAAAACTAGAACAGGTAAAAGAAGAAAGGGGGGGGAAATGAAACCAGAACATGGGTTGCCTCCCAGGAAGCGCTAAGTTTTACATCTTCATCCAGACAGATGGACAATGTTCAATCATCTTGGTCCATCAGCTAAGAATTCCTTTGCCTCTTACGAGAACTAGTGGTTGTGTCATCGATCTCACGGGAACGCTTGGTGGGATTAACCACCTCCAGAGTGTAGTGAGCGTGAAGCTGGTGAGGAAGGAACGGAATCTGTGCTCTTTGTGGTGGTGCTGGATGCTGAGCATGAATCTCTAGTGAAAGTTCCTCAAGCCGGCGCTCGATATCAGCCAGCTCCTGAGTCATCTGTCGTACCAAGTCAGAGGGAGACGGAACAAGCGCATCGATGAACACAGAAGAATCAGAAGAGCTAGAAATTTTTTTTAGCTGCATCCACAAATCAGATAGAGAGATAGATATAGAGTAAGAAAACAAAGATCAAAGAATGAAGAAGCAGTCGGGTTGCCTCCCGATCAGCGCTAAGTTTAACTTCTTCAGCCAGACGGATAACTTCTCATTGCAATTTTAGTTCTTCAATGATGCCTATTTTATCCAAATTGTGGTAAAGTTTAAGGTGTTGACCATTTACTTTGAATGGAGGCATCTTCCCATCATAAATTTCGACAGCACCATGGGGATAAACAATTGTGACGGTGTAAGGACCTGACCACTTCGACTTGAGTTTTCCAGCCATGATTCAAAGTCGTGAGTTGAAGAGGAGAACTTTTTCTCCTGCTGAAAAGTTTCTTTGTTGGATCCTTTTGTCATGTCAGGCTTGAGTTTTCTCTTTTTAAATCAGAGCATTGTCATATGCTTCTCTCCTCATCTCATCTAGTTCATTCATTTGTAGAAAACGCTTCTCTTGGGCATTTTTGAAATCAAAATTCAGTTTCTTCACAGCCCAATATGCTTTATGTTCTAATTCTATAGGTAAGTGGCAAGTTTTTCCAAAGACCAACCTATATGGGGACATTCCAATGGGTGTCTTGTAGGCAGTTCTGTAGGCCCAAAGTGCATCATCAAGTTTGGTGACCCAATCTTTCCAAGATGTATTTACAGTTTTCTCCAAAATACCCTTAATTTCTCAGTTTGAAACCTCAGCTTGGCCATTGGTCTGTGGATGGTATGGGGTGCTCATGTAGTGGTGACATCCATGGAGAGTCATTAGCTTCCGAAACAGTGCATTATTGAAGTGGGTACCATGGTCACTGATGATGAGCCTTGGAATTCCGAACCGGGTAAAAATGTGTTGCTTCAAAAATTTGATGACGACTCGAGCAGTATTTTCTGAGAATGCTTCAGCTTCCACCCATTTTGACACATAGTCCACACAGACAAGGATATAGTATTTCCCAAAAGATTTAGGAAAAGGACCCATGAAGTCAATTCCCCATATGTCAAAAATTCCAATGCCCATGATTGAGTGTTGTGGCATTTCGCGCTTCCAGCTTATACCCCCAGTTCTTTGGCATTTGTCACAATTCATGACGAATTCACGAATATCATGATTCATGGTCGGCCAGTACAAACCACATTGTAACACTTTTCTGATTGTTCGATGAATCCCATTGTGTCCCCCAGCTTCTCCAGTATGGCACAAGTTCAAAATACTATCAACTTCTTCTTCAGGGATGCATCTTCTTATCATTCCATCCACACTGTCTTTGAAAAGTAAAGGATCATCCCAGTAGTAATGCCATTCTTCATTCAAAAATCTTTTCCTCTTTTCCTTTGACAAATCTAGATGTATCACACCTGAAGCTAAGTAATTCACGAAATCAGCATACCAAGGTGTGATTGTCTCAATGGCATAGAGTTGTTCATCAGGAAATGTTTCATTGATTAGTTTAACATTGATTTCACTTGTGTCATGGTCGAGGCGTGATAAATGATCAGCAACGACATTCTCTATTCCCTTTTTGTCCTTGACTTCAATGTCAAATTCTTGAAGTAACAGTATCCATCGAATGAGTCTAGGTTTTTCATCTTTCTTGGTCATCAGATACCGAAGTGCAGAGTGATCTGTATAGACAGTGACTTTTGAGAACAACAGATGGGATCAAAATTTATCAAAGGAAAAGACAACTGCTAATAGCTCTTTTTCAGTTGTTGTGTAATTATGTTGAGCCTCATTCAAAGTGCGGCTAGCATAGTATATTGGCCTAAAGATATTTTCTTTTCTTTGTCATAAGGCAGCACCAACTGCCCAGTCACTGGCATCACACATTAACTCGAATGGCTGCTCCCAATAAGGTGAAATCATTATCGGGGCTTCAACCAAACACTACCTTAATAATTTAAATGCTTCCTGACATTCAGGGCCGAAGTGGAATGTGACATCTTTTCCCAATAGGTTCATAAGGGGTCGGGAAATAATAAAGAAATCCTTAATGAAGCGTCTATAGAATCCAACGTGCCCAAGAAAACCTCGAATGGAACGTACTGAAGAAGGCATGGGTAGCTCAGAGATGGTACTAATCTTTGCAGCATCGACTTCAATTCCTTTCTTTGAAATTTGATGACCTAAAACTATTCCACTTTGTACCATGAAGTGTGACTTTTCCCAATTAAGAACCAGATTATTTTCTTCGCATCTTTCCAAAACCTTATCCAAATGTTCCAGACAGTCATCAAAAGAATCTCCATACACAGAGAAGTCATCTATGAATATTTCCAAGAACTCTTCAATCATGTCATGGAACATTGCCATCATGCATCGTTGAAATGTGGCTGGAGCATTACACATTCCAAAAGGCATTCGCCTATAAGCAAATGTACTATATGGAAAAGTGAATGTGATTTTCTCTTGATCCTCTGGTGTCACTGCTATTTGATTATATCCTGAGTATCCATCCAGAAAACAGTAGTAATCTCGTCCTGCCAATCGTTCAAGGATTTTATCAATAAAGGGTAATGGGAAGTGATCCTTTCTGGTGGCAACATTCAATTTCCGATAGTCGACGCACACTCTCCATCCAGTCACTGTTCTTGTGGTTATCAATTCTCCTTTATCATTCTCAACCACTGTGGTTCCACCCTTTTTAGGTACTACTTGCAATGGTCTAACCCATTGACTATCAGAGATTGGAAATATTAAACCAGCATCAAGAAGTTTAATGACTTCTTTCTTGACTACTTATTTCATGGGAGGTGTCAAGCGTCGTTGTGGTTTCCTGCAAGGTTTTGAATTATCTTCCATATGTATTCTGTGAGTACAGATGGCAGGACTTATACCTTTTAGATCAGCAATCGTCCAACCTATTATTGGTTTCCTTTGTGATAGGAAATTGAGTAATTTGCTCTCTTGTTCACTCGAAAGATTGGCATTGATGATGACTGGTAAGGTGTTTAAATCTCCCAAGTAACTATATCTCAGGTTTGATGGAAGGGGTTTAAGCTCAAGTGTTGGAGGCTTTTCAAGTGATGGAGTGAGTGAAGTGAATTCATGTCTATCTAAAGGCTTGACTATATTCCTAATGAATTCCACTACATCTATTGATTCAGCAAACTCTTCATTTTCTTTTTGCAAATCCACGAGATCCAGTGCATCGCTTGCTAACTCATCCCATTCTTCAATCGTATCTAGGAAATGACAGTCTACTACAGATGGTTTTTCCATAGCCTTTAGGACATCAAATTTTATGTTCTCATCCCCAATTCTAAAAATTAACTTTCCCTCTTGGACATCAACCAGCGCTCTACATGTTGCTAAGAAGGGTCTCCCGAGAATGAGTGGGACGTCCTTGTCTTCTTCCATATCGAGGACAATGAAATCAGTAGGGAAGTAATATTTATCAACCTTCACAAGTACGTCATCTAGAATCCCTCGAGGATGCTTCACTGATCGGTCAACCATTTTCAAGGCGACTCTCGTTGGATTTAATTCGGTGATGCCCAATTCTTCAAGGATTCTAGACGGCATGAGATTGACACTAGCTCTGAGGTCGCACAAAGCTCTTCCGAATTGACATCCTCCAATATTGCAAGGAATAGTGAAACTCCCAGGGTCTCTTAGTTTTGGAGGTATGGATCTGGGTATGACTGCTGAACATTCCTTGTGCATTATGATTGTTCCCACATCATCTAATTTCATTCTTTTTGACAGAAGTTCCTTGATAAATTTGGCATAGTGGGGCATTTGTGTGATGGCTTCCACAAAAGGAATATTTATTTGAGGCTTTTTGAACATCTCCATGAATTTTGAAAATTGAACATCTAACTTCCTTTTCTTCAGTCTTTGTGGAAATGGAGGAGGTGGTATGTGGGCTTTCGCTCTTTCATTGAGTGCCTCATTTTCCTTCTCCTTTCTTTCCTTTTCATTTTTTGCAAGTTTGTTTTGATCTTCCTCCTCTTTGGTTTCAAGTTGGATTGCTTTGTTTGTTGAGTCTCCATTCTCAGTGGAAGGTATAGGCGTCTCATCTATTGGTTGAACATAAGGCCTTTGGTGCTCTGGTAACTGTGTACCACTTCTCAATGTGATGGATTTTGCTTCTTCTCTTGGGTTGACTCTTGTGCTTCCCGGTAGAGTTCCTTGTTTTCGGTTTTGCATTTGTGCGGCTATCTGACCGACTTGATTTTCAATGTTATGCATGGAAGCCTGCAGGTTTTGGGTGTTTGTCTGCAAATTTTGATTTTCCATCTCTTGTAACTCAAACCTTGATTGATTGGACATCATTAGTTTAGCAATAGTTGCTCTCCAATCTTGTTGTCCTTGCATTGTAGGAGGGGACAAGTTTGTTGTTTGCCTTTTCTCCTTATATTGTTGTTGTTGTTGAAATGGGGTTCGGTATTTCTGTTGATATCCTTGCTCTTTCGATTGCATGGCGGGTCTGAAGGAAGATTGAGCAGGAAATCTAGGTGGACCCGTGTTCTGGCTCATTGGTTGAGTAGTTGATGGATCCTTCCAACCTTGATTTTGGTTATTTCCTTGCCAGTTTGTGTTGTAGTTGTTTCCATAATTACCTTTGTTGTAGCTGAAAAAGTTAGCTTCAGACATCTTGGTCTCAGATGTGTTATATGGACACATGGGATAATCATGAGGGCCACCACAGTGTGGACAGTGTTCAGCTTGAACAACATGGACTGGATTAGGCGGGTTTATTGACAAGTTTTCAATCCTCTTGTTGAGAGATTCAAATTGTGCAGCCATGAATGTCTAGGCATCAACGTGATGCACTCCTGCCTTTCTTCTTGAAAAATCTTCTGGCCATTGGAAACTGTGTTCGGCCATGTTTTGAATTAATATGTACAGATCTTCAGGATCCATTTCCATGAACGCATTGCCAGTAGCTGTGTTGATTGCAGACTTACTCTCAGGTTGAAGTCCATAGTAGAAAGATTGCAACTAGTTTGCCAACTTCATCCCATGATGAGGACAACGTCTTAACATGGACTTGAATCTTTCCCAAGCTTCTCCTAATGATTCGTATTCACTTTGACAAAAGGATTCGAGGTCTCTCTTGTTTTTCAAAGATTGAGATGTTGTGTAATATCAATCAATAAATTTCTTTCTCAATACTTCCCATGTGAAAACTGTTTCTGAGTCGAGACTTTCCAACCAGTCCTTTGCTTTCCCTTGCAATGAGAACGGAAACAGTCGCAGGATCAACGCAT
Source organism: Viscum album (assembly GCA_963277665.1). Lineage (NCBI taxonomy): Eukaryota > Viridiplantae > Streptophyta > Magnoliopsida > Santalales > Viscaceae > Viscum > Viscum album. The sequence continues at coordinate 2,136,373,868 of OY728128.1, read as the reverse complement.
CATCCGTCACTCCGTTATATTTAAATGTGTCACAGACTTCAAGAAACCTGTTCACATGCATATAAGGGTCTTCGCTGCTCAATCCATGAAATTTTGCATGTTGTTGGAGCAGGTTGATCGTGGACGGATTCAATTCAAAGTGTGTTTCTTGGATTATGGGTCTTGTTATGCCTGAGCTGACTCTGACTGTGTTGGGTCACAACTCCTGTCTCATAGTAGTTCGAGGCCTTTGATTATCGAGACAGTTTTGGAAAAGTGGGTGGACTTGTCCACTAGGAAGTGTTGGAATGTGAGTTTCAACGCTTTCCTCTGGTGGATGCATTGCGTTTGCGGCTGAGGTACCGATTTGTTCCTTGCCCTTTCTTTGATGTTCAAGTTGTGGATCAAGGGGTGGGTCGTTCTTTGACGGATCAGAGTTACGAGTGTTCACCATTTAGGTGAATAGTGCCTAAAGCGAGGTCTACTAGAATTCTTCTTAATGCTAGACGTGCGTGTGCTCCCCGGCAACGGCGCCAAAAATTTGGTACGTGCGTCGCATCACGTCCAATTTTCAAATTTTTATAACCGACTGGCTACTGTAAAAGTGGCGAGCAGGGTCGAACCACAGAGAGCATAGAATCTAGTTCACTAAAAATATTTTTTTGGACAATGTTTAGGCGGACAAGGTATGAGGGGATTCCTATTTTTGAGTTTTCTTTTTTTTCTTTTTAATTAAACTAAAAGGTGAGAAGACAAAAGATAAAAAAGAAAATTGAAAATGAAAATGATGATGGACTCTAAGTCAACAAAATGTGTCGGGGATGCTGGTGTCACAATTAAATTATCACGCAGACATGCAAAATATTCTTTTAGGTGATTAAATATTTATTCTGTTTAGTTATCGCCAATTCCAAAAATATGTGCGTTTTTTTAGATGCTCAATTTAAAATTCCTAATTTATTTAAAGTATCATTCTCTGGTGTCATAAATAAATTAGAAAATTCGTTCAAGTCCCGAACTACACGGCGAAATGACACAACCCGTTTCTCGCAAAGCTATGTCACCAATTTGCACCTACCATCGGTCAATGCGGTTTACCTTCTCGGACCGCCGCATCGACTTAAAATTAAAAGGGCCAGTTTCAATTTCCGCAATTAATTCAGTGAAAAAATAATTTAAACAGATAAACATTCAATTAAAATAAATTTAATTGACAATTAATCATGAAACAATATGTTGCGTGGCATGCACAATAATTTTAATTAATCAACCAACATCCCGACACTAAGAAAATTACCCCGACATCACAACTGGAAAAGTGAAAATGGTTATAAGATGATAAGTCATGTAAAATAAAACCGTGTTACCAACAAATAGTCGTGTCGGTCTTTACTCTTGCTGCATGCAACTTGTTCTTCAATATTTGACCGCACCTCGGCACTTGATGACGTCGCGCGACAGTTGCACGACCACCGGAACATAGAATATGAGCGGTGAGTAGTGTGCGGCTGCTAGTCCACTGCGGCGACCGTGGTGGGTGCTCGGATGATCAGCGGCTCGTGCGATGAAATGCAACACTCGTCGATCTCCGCGGTATGGAAGCTAACCTACCACCGCCAACAAAATGGCACCCACCCAGAATGTGGGGCAGCAGCGAACAAGACACACCGGGGCAGCAACGAACAAGAGGAGGGTGGTGGTGCCTTGGTGCTGCGTACAAGGAGGGAGGCGTGCCTGCTGGTTGCTGCACCGGATAGGAGAAGCGCCTGGTGATGTGCGATCCACAGGGGGTGGTGCGTCGCTACAGCGGAAGGAGAGGAGGGTGGCGGCGCCCACTGGTGGAGTCGTGCGGGCCTGCTGCTGGGTGCAGGGGAGATGGTGAGGAGGAGAGCTGGCGGCTGGGGTGTGCTGTTGTAGTAGGGAAGAGGCCGGCAAGGGAGAGAGGGGGCCAGTGGGGTGAAGGGTCGCAGCTGGGTGATAAGGGGAGCGAAGGGGGTGAGCGAGGGGTGGCCGGGTGAGGAGAGTTGGGTGGCGGTGGGGTGCTGCGTGAGGGGAGCAGGGGAGTGTCGTGGGGAGATGAAGGGGCAGCGGGTAGCGGGTTGATAGGGAGAGAGAGGTGTGAGGGCCGGCCGGATAGTGGGGGAGGCGGGTAGATAGGTTTTAAAAAAAATATGTGGGATTGATAGGGGGAGCAGGTCAAGGGGTAAGGGGGGGAAGTTAGGTAGAATTCAAAATTTTAAAACTAAAATTTAAATTTAAAAACTAATTATCTAATAGTTTAAATAAAAAGGTAATAATAATAATACTAAGTAGTAAAAATAAAAAAGAAGAGTTATATAAACTAATAATAATAATAACTAATATTAAAAAAAACTAAAAAAAACTAAAAAATTAATATAAAAAAAGTAAATAACTAATGTTAATATAAAATGAACTAAAAATATCTAAAATATTAAAATACTACAAAAAAGAACCTAAAAACTCAAGAAGCGGTTAGCAAATTAATTAAAACTAAGTTAAAAAATGTTAGTAACATCCATGTACATCAATAATAAATATTAATTACCGATAAATAATAATAATACCTAAGTAATAATTAACTATAAACATTTACTACTAAATATTAATAATTAACTAATTAAAATTAATGATGTTTTAAACAATATAAATTAATAACTAATTAATTATTTATAGTTAATAGTTATTAATTAATTAGTAATTAAGCCACATTTAATTACTTATTAATAATAGTAATTCTTAATTAACTAATTAATTAATAATTAATTAATTAATATTAATAATTGTTATTAAACAATTACTAATAAATATTTAAAATTATTATTTAGTTCCAAAATATTAATAATAATGATTAAATTTTTAAATTTTAAATTTTTAATTAATTATTATTATTAAATTAGTATTAATTAATTGATTGATTGTATCTAATTAATATCAATTACTAATAAATATTAATTAATAAAAAATATTAACTGAATTATATGACATGCAGTTTAATAAAATTAATTTCTAATAAATATTAATTACTAGTTAATATTAATTACAAATACATATTATTTAAATGATATGATTTAGTATTTGATAATCTTTATTTCTAATAAATATTAATTACTAATTAATATTAATTACTTATAAGTATTTAAAATTATTATTTAACAACTAATTATTGAAAATAATAATATAATTATTGGCTATTGATTAATTAGTAATTATTCAATTTTTTGTAGCGTGTGTGAGCAGCAGTTGGCAGTTGTACCTAATATTATATAATATTAAGTAACAATTAACTAATTATTTATTTATTAATTAATAATAATTATTAATTATTATTATACAGTTATTAATAAATATTTGAAAATATTATTTAGTTATTAAATATTATTAATAATGATCAAATTATTAAAATACTAATGATTAATTAATTATTATTTAATTATTATTATTTAATTAAATAATTTTTGCTAATTAATATTAATTAGTGATAAATATTTAAATTTATTCTTTAGTTACTAATTAATTATTATTATTATTAAATATTATATATTTATTATTTAGTTATTATTAATATTATATAATATTAATTATATATTATTTAATTAATAATTAATTAAAACCTATTAATATGTAGTAATTAACCACATGTGGATGGAGAGGTTATCTCTCATCAATAGAGAAGTTCTCTCTCTTAAATGCGGGGATTGCTTCTGTGATCAAGTGCTTCCAAGATCAAGGGTTGAAGATGAGATTATTGGACATTTTGAAGTGTTTAAACCGTGTGGTGGTGTGCATGATGAGTTTAACGGTGATCTTGGATTGTTGTCCACAGATCTTATCAAAGGAAAAATCAGGGAAGTTATTGCTTCCCAGGGGTGTAGAACCATACTCTTCTGTTTTTCTAAAGGCTTTAGGATTTTCAGGCGACGGGCCGCATATTTTTCGACGTACAAGCTCTTCGATTGGAGAGGCGTTGTCCAGATGCGATCTATGGTGGTGGCGGCACTGGACTGCAGCGACATCTTCGTCGATGGGAGGAATGTTACAACTTCTCAGGATAGTGATGATCTTGCTTTAACCAGTGGTGGGTAGAGTGTTTCACGTGTTACCGATGGTGGCCTTGCTTTGGTCAGCAAAGCATCCGACATCTGCCCTCAGTTTGCAAGGTTGATCTCAAGATGGTGAGATCGACAGCCCCGCCTGATGGTGCAGCGGTGATGGGTGTGTGGCGGGCATTCTGGCTACATATAGGCTGGCAACTATGGGATCTCGGTGGCATGATTAGGGTTTTGCTCAGACGTGTTCATCAACGAGTGGGAGGTGTTCCCCAGGATGCGGCTGATTACCGTGTGTTGCAGGTGACAGTTGACCTAGGTGCGAGTTGGGATGACCTCAGGTTGGAGTCAGGGACACCATGGAGTGCGTGTTATCGTATCCAATCCCACAAAATAATGGATCTTCTGGTAACGCACTAAGATGATGACAAGTGGTATTTTTTCCAAATGGCAAGATCGGGTAAGGGAACGAAATGAAGGGTATATTGGTCTTGCAGAAAAAAATGTTGTGGGAGATGATCTCCCTCTCTCCAATCAACAGAATTCATTATTTTTAGTTTACAATATTATATTATATATTAAACAAATAATAATAATTGTGATATATTTTAAACTGGAGATATTTGTAAATGAAATTATTTTTGTCCTATATAAAAAAATATTACACACTTCTTAAAATTGACCAAATAATATGCGTTTTTGGTTTTTTTATTATTTGAATAAAGTCAACATATTTTAGTTAATATTTTTAAGTGTGTGCATTTTTTAAAAACATGTTAAATATTAATGAATTAATTATATTTTAAAACAAATCATATTTGCAATTAAAATATTTTTTTTTGTTTAAAAAACTATGTTACATTTTTAAAAAAAGAACTAAAAAATAGATTTTTAATCATTTAGGAGAAAATTAATCGATTTTATTTGATATCATTAAAGTCATTATTTATTTTAAATGCGTAAAAGAATATTGAGTTTATTATATTGTAAATACAATTATTATTATAAATGAAATGAATTTTTTATGTAAAAATTTTTTTTATGACATTTACAAAAGACAATAATTTATCTTTAAAAAATAGTTTTTTTAATTATTTGATTAAAAATAATAAATTTTCTTTAATATTTTTAAAGTCATGTAATTTTTTTAAATGTATTAGAAATATTTGTTTTTTAAGTTCCACTAAAACTTCTTCTTAATAAATTTATAATTGTTATTAGGATAGATATTGAATAAAATATATTACATATATTATATATAATTGCATTTAATATAAATATGTTTATTAAAATTTAATTTTTATTAATATATTCTATAGTTTTATAAATATATACTTTTGTTGTATTATGAAACATCCATTGAAAGTTCATTTGGAAATTCATTTGGAAATTCCATTGGAACGTCCACTAGAACCTCCACTGGAATGTCCACTGGAACCTCCACTGGAACCTCCACTGAAACCTCCACTGGAACCTACACTGGAAAATTCACTAGAACTTCCACTGGAACCTGGAACCTCCACTGAAACATCCATTGGAACCTCCACTAAAACATTCACTAGAACCTCCTCTGAAACATCCACTAGAACCTCCACTGAAACGTTCACTGGAACCTCCACTGAAACGTCCTCTTAATAGATTTATAATTGTTATTAGTAGAGATGTTGAATAAAATATATTACATATACTATATATAATTGAATTTAATATTAATATGTTTATTAAAATTTAATTTTTTTTAATATATTCTATAGTTTTATAAATATATACTTTTTTTGTATTGTGGAACATCCATTGAAACTTCAATTGGAAATTCCACTAGAACCTCCACTGGAACCTCCACTGGAACCTCCACTGGAACCTCCACTGAAACCTCCACTGGAACCTCCATTGGAACCTCCATCGGAACCTCCACTGGAACATCCACTAGAAGTTCCACTGGAACCTGGAACTTCCACTGGAACCACCACTGGAACCTCCACTAGAACCTCCACTGGAACTGGAACCTCCACTGGAACCTCCACTAGAACCTCCACTGGAACCTCTACTGGAACCTCCACTGGGACTTCCTCTTAATAGATTTATAATTGTTATAATTATAGATGTTGAATAAAATATATTACATATATTATATATAATTTCATTTAATATAAATATGTTTATTAAAATTTAATTTTTATTAATATATTCTATAGTTTTATAAATATATACTTTTGTTGTATTGTGGAACATCCATTGAAACTTCAATTGGAATTTCCACTGGAACCTCCACTGGAACCTCCTTTGGAACCTCCACTGGAACATCCACTAGAAGTTCCACTAGAACCCGGAACCTCCACTGGAACCTCCACTGGAACCTCCACTGGAACAACCACTGGAACCTCCACTGGAACCTCCACTAGAACCTCCTCTTAATAGATTTATAATTGCTATTAGTATTGATGTTGAATAAAATATATTACATATATTATATATGATTGCATTTAATATACATATATTTATTAAAATTTAATTTTTATTAATATATTCTATAGTTTTATAAATATATACTTTTGTTGTATTGTGGAACATCCATTGGAACTTCAATTGGAAATTCCATTGGAACCTCCACTGGAACTTTCACCGGAACCTCCACTGGAACATCCACTGGAACCTCCACCGGAATGTCTATTGGAACTTCTACTAGAATGTCTACTGAAACGTCCACTGGAGTTCCACTGGAACCTGGAACCTCCACTGGAACCTCCACTATAACCTCTACTGGAACCTCTTTTGTAACCTCCACTAGAACCTCTACTCGAATTGGAAAATCCACTGGAACTTCCACTAGAACCTTCACTGGAACTTTCACTACAACCTCCACTGGAACTTCCTAAATATGTACATTTTATTTACATTTTTATCCATGTATTATATATGTTTTTAAATGGTAAATTATATTATTTTTATAAAATTTATGTAAAAAATTTAATACATATTATATGTAATTTCATTTAATATAAATAAATCCGTTAAAATTTAATTTACATTTTCGCCTTTTATTTTTTATTATTTTTTTGTTTTTTGTAATGGAAATTCTTCATTGACATTTTTCCCTTTAAATAAAAATGTGATTTTTTCTTGAAATTGGTATTTTTTATTTTTAGTTCCATTATAAAATATATTCTTTTTATGCCTTTAAAAAATTACAGCATAAAAATGGTTTTACGTTTATAAAATAACGAGTTTCTCTTTATTTGGGAAAATTTTATTATTTCCAAACAATATTTTTATTTAACTTTTAAATGTAATAATGTGTTGTTACATTTTTCGAAGTACATATTTTTAATTTCTTTCATAAGAAATATTTTTTAAAACTTGTAAAGATTAATAGTTGTTTACAATATTATTTAAGAAATACAAAATTGATATATTTTTTAAAATAACAATTTATAGAAAATTTATATTTTTCAATATTATAATTTTTTTATAAATTGATGTGTTTTAAATAGTAATTTATATCAACGTTTTTTATATCTAATTTTTGGTTTTGATATGTTTATGTTTTGTATCAACGCTTTTTATGTTTTTTTTATATCAACGTTTTTTATATGTTATTTTTTTTTTGTAATTTATAGAGTTTTTATAGCATTTTATTATTCAGTGTTTTCGTTTTTTGATATGTGTTTTTTTATGTTTTTTATACGTTTTTTTTAATTTTTTAATTTGTTTTTATGATGTATTACAGTTGTATGACAGTAATAACAACAGAGGGTAAAAATGGTTTTTTGTAAAAATTCTGACAGCTGCATTTTTTTATTGTATTTCAATCCAACGACCACTTTTTTTATAAATGTGACACCATCTCGGGTAAACTGGATATTCCAGTTATTCGGGGTATTGGAGACGATGTTAGTCCCACCATGGAGACGTTGCTTTTTGTGTTTTGTCTTTTCTTGTCCAGATATTTACAGGATGGTGTGGTTGTGTTTTGGGCCTTTTATGGGTTAATCTCATAGGACTTTGGGCCGATCTCACACCGGAAGCTACAAGATGATATGTGGTGGTATGGGACGGACACTGACGGGGGGCGACGATCTTGGGTACCACGATTTGTCGATGGTTTGGGACGCTGACAGTGAGCATTTGCCGCTGATGACGTGTAGTCTTCGACACCTCCAGCGATGGGCATCTGGGACGACTTCAATCACGTGAATGATGGTGCTGAAGGGCACGACAACATCCTCAGGCGAACGACTTAGTGTCCATGACGATGACCCCGGATGGTATGTTGTCGGTCTACCTCATCGATGTGGTAGAGTGTGCGAGATTGTCGAGATTTGGTAGGTGTTGGATGGTTTTTTGTTGCATCTGTTAGTACTAATGTTTTGAGTCTTTTGGCCCTTTTGTTGTGGGTCTTCGAGCCTTTCTTTGAGTCTTCGGACATATCTTTTGATTTTGTTTTGGGTGGCGTCTTGTTGACTTTTTTGTTGTGGTGACCTTTGATGGGCCACACACGTTTGTGTTGTACTCTTATTTTGATTAATAATTTTTTAGGACCGAGCACGCTTAATATCTGAACTTTCCTGGTAAAACATATTAATTATTAATAATTCATTAGTAATTAATTATTTGTTTATTAATATTATTAATTAGTAATTAATATTATTAATTAAAAGTGTTTAAAATGTTATTAATATTAATTAGCTAATTATTAATATTTAATAATTAATTATCATTATTATTTATTAATAATTAATATTTATTATTAATTAATTATTAATTATTAATAAAAATATATTATTAATTCTGAGTAGTAAAGGAATGACATGAATCCTACATTAAAAATCCAGAAATCCAGAAGGATTTATAAAACAATCTCCCTTACTAATTATTATTATTATTTTCATTCGGGTAAATATGTTAAAAGTCCGATAACTTTGTCCCAATTTCTGACAAAGGTGTCATGGGACTTCACGATTTGGGTTTTGACGAAAACAATCCACCACTGCGTTCACGACAATCCCAACATCCCTATACCACATATCATCATCTTCTACCTCGCCACACTTTTCCTCCTCGGCTGAATTATTGTGAGTCTGGTCGCAGTAAGGCAGACAGCCCAGCATTTCCCAAAAATGCAGAAACATCCAAAGAATATAGGAAGAGGACCAAAGAATCCATTATGACTGATGTTGAAAAGAATCAATTTTTTTGGTTGATGGAGGAAAACTAGGCTGAAACTTCCCAACTAGATAATTAAAACTAAGGTCAAGGATCTCCAAAAAAGGCATGGAATGAAAGAAACCATGTGGGAGTTTCCAACTAAGCCTATTATGGGGATAGGTTGAGGTGAGAGAGATGGGTGAGGTTTTTCAGAAAAGGAGAGATGCTCTGGGACAGGCCCTTTGAAGGAAGTGAAAGATAGGTGACCTGGCCCTTTGGATCACAGGCTATTCCTTCCCAACGACAACAATCAAGGGTGGATGCCAAGTTAAGAAGAGGGGAGGTGGAAGGATTCAAAGAACGTAAAACATGCAGTAGAGATTGGTTTTCATTCAGGGTGAGCACTTGGGGAGTATAGAGAGCAGTGGAAAAAAAGGCGAGCAAAACAATGGCGCATGGGTGTAGATAGAAAAGCATGACTGCGGGTTCCCGGATGAACCAAGAATGCCAAGTTATATAGGGACGTTCAAAGTTGACAAGAAAGTAGACGGCCAGCCCCGATTTGAATGCAGCGGCATGAGACGGACATGCATTCAGGCAGCGCTTGCAGTCAAATACGAAGGTTCAAGGCTTGCAACGGCTGCATGGGGACCCGTGCCATGAATGCCCCACCCAACTCTCACCAAAGAGACAGGCGCGGTGTGCAAGGATGGAGTGTTATGAATGTATACTCGAGATCTGTTTGTTGGGGTCGGAAGCTTTACCCTCTCATAATCGCTCACAAAAACAGAGAGAAAAAATACATTAAAGAGACACAGAATTTACGTGGTTCGGTCGGATGACCTACGTCCACAGGGAAATCACCTAATTCTTCATATTCAAACGAGAGAACACAAATTACAAATTTTCCCCACACATATTACATACAGGCACACCCTCATCTTGCCCACATATCACATCCCATATTTAAAGCCAAGGAGGAGGAGGTTCAAAAGCAGCTGCAATTTCTCTTCTGGGCGGCACCAAACTCCAGGTGAAGTCTTCAAGCGGTGCCAACCTCATTTACGGGTCATAAATGGCGGCTAGTCATCAAAGGCCGTCACCCACCATTTTGGACAGTGATATTTTTTCGTCAAAACTCAACAATCTCCACCTTGACTAAAAATATCACCATGTCGCTGCTCAAACAAATCATCATGTAACTGAAACAAATTTTCATGTTGTTGCTAAAACAAATCTTTCTGCCTGCTGCTGTCTTCCCGATGCCCGTAGGCATCTCAAATTTGAGTCATATTGATCAAGTCCAAACAATGTTGGAACTTGATCCCTATATCAGGTTTCTTGTTCTTTAAAGGAGGAACAAGATCCCATATCATATTCTGATGCAGTGAATTCACATCTTCCATAACAGACCTCTACTGGTTGATTTCTTTGCTATCCAAAACATCTCGATAGCAATCTGAAACACCACCTTCAACTACAGAAAGAGCAAAGCTAACCGATTTTTCAAACCTGGAAGGTCTTCGTATAATCTTTCGTGTTCTACCAGTGGTGATACTCTTATCTGATGTCACTGCTCCACCTATAACAGTCTCAACATTCAAATAATACAAAGTACCTTTTCGAATACCTTTCATTGCAAGGAGTGCACCAAAAATAATTTTCATGAATCTATCTTCTATAGTTATCCGGTAACCAAGCTTATCCAAAACTCCAAGCGATATGAGGTTCTTCTCCAATTCTGGTACATATCTTGCATCTGTAAGGTGTCAAGTTGTACCATCATGCATCTTCAATTGTATTGTTCCAATACCTCTCGTATGGCAAGAGTGATTTTTGCCCATAAGCACCACACCTTTATCTGATTCGTCGAAGTTTGAAAACCAATCTCGATTCCTGCACATATGGAATGAACAACCTGAATCAAGAATCCAACCTTCTGAATGGTTGACCATCGAGCAGACGAGGATAGTATCTTCAACATCTTCAACATCCTCAGTTCTCTGTACAACATTTGCCTTCGATTTCCCAATTTTGGGACAATCCTTCTTCCAGTGCCCCTTTTCATGACAGTAGGCACACTCATCTTTTGTTGTACGTCTAAAGCTGGACTCGCCTTTTGACGTCGATCGAGATTCATCTCTTCTGAATCTTTTCGATTTCCTGTCAGACGACCTTCCTCTAATTATCATCAATCCCTCCGATGTGGAATCCCAATGGTCATATTTGTCCTTCTGCCTGTACTCATTGTTAACTAAAGCATTTGAATCATCAACAAATTTCACCTCATCTTCACCATACAACAACGTTGTAGTAAGGTGATCATAACTCTCTGGTAGAGAGTTCAACATCAACAGAGCCTTATCTTCATCTCCAATTTTCACCTCCAAACTTTGCAAATCTGCAAGGATTTTATTAAACGAATAAAGATGCTCAATCATAGACATACTTTGCTTGTACTGAAATCTGAACAATTTATTTTTCAGGTACAGCCGATTTTCAATGCTTTTGGCCATATATTTGTTCTCCAAAATACTCCACAAAGTTTTTGCTGAAGTTTCTCGCATCGCATTGTATTTTTTATCTTTAGCCAAACAAAGTCGGATCGTACCGCATGCTTGACGATTGCGTCACTTCCAATCACCATCAGAAATGTTGATGGGCTTTTCTTCCAAGATGATATCTAACTCCTATTGAGTTAGAATATCCAAAACTTCACATTGCCACATGCTGAAATTGTTCGTCCCATCAAACTTCTCCACCTCAAATTTGGTACTGGACACCATACTTCTATATCCGGAAGTATTTGCAGTACTGGCGTGTGTAGTTGGAACATACTCTTAGGGCTCTTGGGGCAGTACCGAACTACTTTCGGTTTCAGGATTCTCCATCACAAAAACAGATCAGAATTTCCAAAAACAGATAGCACCGATGAATCCGAAATAGTCGAAAATGTTGAAATCGACTATTTAATTTTCCAAAAGAGATCCCAAATGAATATCTAAATTTTCTTCCCAACTATTTTTCTCTCAAAAAAAAATGTCACTCAAATTTTTTTTGTAATAAACAAAAATTCTCATCTTTTTTTAAAGTGTGAGCCCTCACCATTTATCTTCCACGCCCTTTATAAGAAAATACCAAAAAAAATCCCTTTTGCCTTTTGACTTCCACATACACAAAAGGGCCAAAAACAAATTAAGGGGAAAATAAAAAAAAAACAACCCACATTTCCACTTATTTCCACGCTCCACCAAATTTGTCTCCTCTAAACACTCAGCCCTCCTTTAGCTTTTGTAGCTCACGATGCCCTCTCCTCCTTTCTAAATTATAAGGCACCTCACCTCATGCGCACCTAGTGCAAAGATCTTCACGGAATGCACAGTGGAGGGAAACCCCTTGCAGAGACGGGAGAGGAGAGATGACGATGTTGCAGAGGCATGGACTGCAGCGGGTTTCGAGTGGCAGCTCCGGATGGGCATGCAACACTTTGTGCGGACAGCGGGTTGCAAAGAAACAAATTCAGTTTTGCAGGCACGCTGCAGACGCTTCGAGTAGGAAGAAAAGCCCGTCAACATTTTAAATACTGTTTCACTTTGTTGGGGTCGAAAGATTCACCCTCTCATAATAGCTCACAAAAACAGAGAAAAAAATAGATTAAAGGGATGCAGAATTTACATGGTTCGGTCGTATGAACTACGTCCCATGGGGAAGTCAGCTAATTCTTCATATTCAAACGAGAGAACACAAATTACAAATTTTCCCCACACATATTACATACGGGCACACCCTCGTCTTGGCCACATATCACATCCCATATTTAAAGCCAAGGAGGAGGTTCAAAAGCAGGTGCAATTTCTCTTCTGAGCGGCGCCAAACTTCAGGAGGTTCAAAAGCAGGTGCAATTTCTCTTCTGAACGGCGCCAAACTCCAGGTGAATTCTTCAAGCGGTGCCAACCTCATTTACGGGTCATAAATGGCGGCTAGTCATCAAATAGGGTCACGCACCATTTTGAACAGTGATTTTTTTCGTCAAAACTAAACACTGTTCATGTTGGAAAATATCAAGCCACGTCCTTGTTATTTTTTGGGGACTATCGTTATTTGTTTATAATAAAATGAACAGCTCTAAACCTTTCCCTCTGCTCGGTCAACGTGGTACTAATTAAACATTGTTCAACGTTGCACGACTACATAAACCAGAGAAACGGGCGTTTTTTGTTTTGTTTTGTTTTTGTTTTTTTTACGGTACAAAATTTTCGATTTGGGTTTTTTGTTTAATTAAATGGGTTTAGAGCTTTGAAAATTAGGGAAATGGGTGAGACTATCTCCAATTAAAATATATATATATATATTTCATTATTATTATTATTTTGTTTAGTTAGTTATATGTATATAACAAAATTATAAACAGTATTTAAAATAATATTTTTTTAATCAGAATTACCATTATGAAATTAATCCAAAAATATAACTAAAAGTAACATCTAGAACTCTCTTTTACAAGAGAAGAGGCCCAGACATCCTTTTATATTGATTTTTCATATATGACTCACCTTCAATTTTACAACATTATAATAATAATAATACATAAATAATTACAAATGATTAAAAGGAAAACTAATTAAAATAAAATATCATTAATATAAATAATAATGGATATTATAAATAATAATAAGTAATAATAAAACTAATATAATTAATTAATATGACAAATATCAATTAATAATATAATGTTTTAATAATATTAACAATTAATAATACAATTAATTTAATTATGGTTTTAAAGGTTGCAATAAATGAAACAACACACCCCTAGCCCAACAAGGACAAATCACACCGCCTCCAAAGATTGACCCACTTCATGGCCAGTTCATCATAATTTTGAAAGCTCAAAGACCAAAGGGACACATACTGCGTCATGCGCTACATTGGTGTGTACCTGGCTCCGCATTGTTTCTTGCATCATTATCTGCGTCATCGCCCATAAATGGATCAAGAATACCCACCAAGGGAGGTTGCTACGGCTTGAACTTTAATCATATACAGAATTACAAAGTAACTTTACCACTTATGCAAGCCCCCAACACCAATAATACAATTAATAATTAATAAAATATTTAAAAATTAATAATTAAAAAAATTAATTAATAAGATAATTAATAATTAATAATTTGAAGCTAATTAACAATTAACGTTTAATAAATTAATATGATAGTGCATAATTATTAATATAAATAATAATAAGTAATTAATAACATAATTAACATTTAATATTTAAGGTTTTAGGGGTTATAAGTAAAGGAAACATAGACACGCACCTGTTGGGCCTGTAGGGCTCAAACCTCAACCCCTCCAAGGATAGGCCCACAACCAAGCTGAACCGTTACAATTTTCAGTGGTCCAAAGACCCAGTGACTATGAAACTCAATAACATATTATTAATAATAATACATATATGATATATAATAATAATTTTACATAATTAATAATATATAATTAATATTAATACATATATAATAATATATAATTAATAATATAATTTTTTTAACAATTAATAACATACAACTAATATTATAATAATCAAGACAATCAATAAATAATGATACATTTAATAATTAATAATAAAAATAATGTTAATTACTATAACTATTAACGATAATTAATTGTATTATTAATTATTGATTGATGATTATATCATTATTTATTATTTATATTATTAAATAATATAATTAGCGATATGATTAATAATATCTATATTAGATATTTGGGGTACAATTGATAATATAAACATTAATTAATATAATTAATAATATAAATAAGAATATTATTAATCGTCTTACTAATTATTAATCATCTTATTAATTATTAAAAATATTATTAAGTTATTATTTATATTATTGCTTATCATTAATCATATTATTTAAAAATGACAAGACTCATGGATTTGGAAACCCAAATTCATGGTCTCGTAAAATTTATCAAGGAAAAACAAACGCACACATACAAGAAAGCATGGGGCTGCAAGTTTAAGGAGTGTGACAAATACACACCACCAAAGTACAACAAACAAATACAAGCCTTTTTTTATGTCTATCCTCTACTCCTAGAACGACCTCAACTTGTCAGGTGTCGACCGCTCCTCCATTGCTAAATAGGGTGTCATGAGGAAGCCTGATGAACATCCTTTGAGGTCTCTTCCTTCTCACTTGGAACTTGAGTCTCCTCTTATACGACAAACCTGCCTCCATCGGAATTTTTATGGGTTTTTATTTATTTAATAAAAGGGATAATGTCCCCATTTTTAAAAAAAGGGGGACCCGAGAAGTGTGAACCCCATTCACGCTTGTCCAATCCAAGAAAGAAACGTGAACCTCGTTCACGCTTTCTAGGCGGGACGGAGGAAGTGTGAACCTCGTTCATGTTTCCTTTGCAAAAATCGTGAAGGAGGCATGAACAGGGTTCACGCCTCTGCCTAGCTGAAAGTTATAAAAGGAGCTCCCCCCAAATCTCATTTCTCTCCTCTGGATTTTGTTGCGAAGCCCCGCAGAAAATCTTTCTCAACATATATTTGAAGCTTTTAAGAAGGTAAAATTTCTATTTAAAATTTTAATTGTTTAATTGTGTTTATTTATTTGGTTTATATGGTTTATTTATTTAATATGTGATGCATGATTGTATGGATGTAGAAATTAGTGTTTATTTGTATGATTTATTTATTTAATATGTATTAATGCATGAATATATGAATGTATAAATTAGTGTCTTTTGTATGATTTAATTTATGAATGAATTATTGTTAGTTGTATGATATAATTCTTATTGAATGTATAGGAAATTTAAATATAATTTATATTTAGGGAAATAATTTTTTTTAAATGTATATATTTTTAATTTAAATGACGAGTTGAATAGATTTATATGTATATAAAATATGTTATTTTTAAAGTAATATAAATATAAATTATAATATTCTACACACTAGCTATATAGTTTATAAAAAATATATCAGTTATATTAAGTATCATATTTAACTTTATTAAAAAATATATAGAAAATTATTTTTGTTAATGGTATAATTTTTTCCCTATATATAATTTTAATTTATATTAAGTGTAAATAATTATTATTTGAAGTAATAAAGTATGAAATATAATTAATTAAATTTTGGAAAACAGAAATATGACAAAAAAATTATATATATATAATTTTATTAAATTGAAAATAACATAAGTTTATATTATTTTAATGGTTTTTATGTAAGTGTAAATTATATTACTTTTATTTACTACTAATAATAATTTTTATCAATAAATTTAAATTATATTAAGTATAAATAATTATTCATTCAAGTAATAAATTATAAAATATAATCACTTATATTTTGGAAAGTAAAAGAATGAAAAAAATTATTATATATACACATGCAATTTCATAAAATTGAAAATAAAAGAAGTGTATAGTATTGTAATGATTGTTATGTAAGTGTAAATTATATCACTTTTAATTAAAATTATTAAATTTTATTATTAAATATATATATATATACACATATACATTGAAAAGTTAAAATTTTGGAAAACAGGTGTAGATATTTAATATATATTACATCTAGTAATAGGTAAAGTTGTATAATATGTATAATATAATAAGTATACTGAAAAACATGTTAAGATTATTGTGTGATTACTGATCTTGAGATGATCGATCAATGCATAATTGAAATTGCGTGTCTTTTTTTGTGTATGTGGTTATATAATTTATAATAAGTGCATTTTCTTTTCTGTATTGATGATCTGCGAGTCATCCCTCACTATGTATGAAAGGACCTGTGTGTCTAACTAAAAAATGTTATGTATTTCATACCCCTAGACCCACTCACTTTCATGTGAGTAACTTTTTAATAAAAAAGAGTTCAACAAGAGGCATTCGAGAATAGGCGTTTGTTTCCTCACGGATTTCAGGGATGACCTCCTGGACGGGAGATTCAAACGTTCCGATCGGTTTCTAGCGGGTTTGTTCGTAGAACCGGAAACATCCAATGATTCCACATCCGTTTGGACCTACTTTCCAAAGGTAGGCGCTCATTAGTTTGTGGACTGATGAGGCTTAGGAATTTTCATTGGTCGAGAGGATGGGAGGTCGGACTCATCACACCTTTTTGAGGGGAATTATTGTCTACTCCGGGACTCTCTTTATAGATTTAAGTTATGTTCGTGAATCCTTATTACATTACCAAGTATAAAACGTGCTTTCCTTTAGTTTTAACAATCAATGATTAAATATGCAAGAAATTTAGAGAATCTTTTATATGTATTTGAGGTTCTTCATCAATAGAGAATCATCTATATCTGTTTAGAGATTCTTGGTCAATGGTATCCTTCAAAACATTTATATAAAAGTCTCTTGGTCATTATGATGACCATGCTGGTTTTAAAGCCACTCAGTGGGGCACTTGAAGTTTATCGTCATTCAGAAGGAAAAGGATTATTTCAAAGTTGGGATCAAACCCAAAAATGGGCTACCTACATATCCTTTGTTTTGGAAAAGGAATCAGAACCCACATAGTTCGAGTAATGGAGTATGATGTTTATGATTGATGGCTCAAAGAAGAATTTCATAATTACTTTTACACTCTAAGCTCACGTGAGTCATGCTCAGTGTGAGAAACAAGAGGTATTGGTAAAAATTTAGACAAATATGCCATGAAAGATGCAATCATAAAAATTTGTTTGGGGCTTATGTATGTATGACTGCCCAGATAGATGAAGGTTTAGGATTTACTTTTAGGGAGAAAATCCAGGAACAGGGTCCATAAAAATATATGTGCTTTATGGAGATTTGAATACTCTAATCTTGGGGCTTACTCCTAAGGAGGATGCCCAAGTTAGGAGGGGACTTATGATTGGGTTTTACTCCTGAAAAGGAAACCCAAGATCAAAGGTAAATTATGACTGGTTAAGAGAAATTTAAGGGGGCTTGGGATTTACTCCTGAAAAGGGATTTACTCCTAAAAAGGAGGCCCAGATTAGGGGACTTGGGGCTTACTCCTGAAAAGGAAGCCCAAGGTTATGACTGAGTCTTATTCCTGAAAAGGAGACCCAGGTTAGGGATTAAGGTTTGGGGCTTACTCCTGAGGAGGATGCCCAAGTTTGGGAACTTTAAGAATTTGGGGCTTACTCCTAAAGAAGGATGCCCAGATTAAAAGATTTATAACTGGGGATTATTCCTGAAAAGGAGACCCAGGTTAAGGATTCTATCATTTTAAAGGATGAGGTTGAATGAACGAACTCTCAATCTTTGGTGACATAAAGATGTATAAATCACTAGGTTTTGAGAGATATTCCACCGAATTCCTTTCATATAAGGAAGTCAAATCAAGAAATCATGCCATAAATGGCTTTGAAGAGTGTCTTTAAGACTGAATCTTGAATAAAAAATATGAAATGACTTAATAGGGGTAAAATGGTCAAGATGTGCACCCAAAAATATAGGGGCGCGCAAGTCTTGAAAGGCGCGCAAGTATTGGTCGCGCAAGTATACTTGCGCGACATGAGGGGTACTTGCGCGATTCTCAAAATATCATTAGAATATTTGAGCGAGACTTTATAAATCCCTTTAGAATCCTCTTGAGGCTCTTCCAAAAAAGGGATGCACAAGTTATATTGAAGGAAATAAATCGGCGCGCAAGTGTTTGATAAGTTTCAACACTTAGGCCTTCCTTCTTCTCTTTAGATCTCCCGTTCTAGGTAAGAAATTACCTTAGAAGTGTTCCGGAAGCTTTGAGAAGAGACTTGGGTGTCGGGAGCTTCAATCCGAGTTTCTGGAAAAAGATCCCTCCCGAATGGGGGGCCCACAGGGTCTATTTATAGGCAAAAGAAGGCCCTGGGCGGTTATCGGGCGGTTACCACTTAGGTCGCGCAAGTCACTTGCACGACCAAGGTAGCCGCGCAAGTACACTTGCGCGCCAGTTAGATAACTTGCACGGTGAGGTAGCTGTTGATCCTTTCTTCCTTCCTTTGTTGATTTTTTATGTTTTCTTCAAAGGATGAATCACTTTGAGCTCGGATATTCCTTTTTCCGATCTTTAGATTCTGTGACGAAAGGAGCGTCAACAAAAGTCCCCCCTCAGAGTTGGATCCGAAAAAAAAAGAGGATTGGACTCTGAGGAAATCGAATTCCTCCAAAGGAAAAGGGAGGCGCGCAAGTCTTCAGTGCACAGAGAGCGGCGCGCAAGTTTGCGTCGCGCAGGCCTTAAGCGCTCTGAATACGGCGCACAGATAGGTCTCCTGGCCTATAAATACACCGCTTTTGGCCGTGGATAACACCTGATCCCGAAGTTCTCGAGCTCTCGCCGCGCAATTCTTTTTTTTCCACTATTTCCTCTCTGCCGCACTACTCTCAAGGTAATAGGGCTTGCGCGGTAATACTTGCGCGACAGAAACTTGCGCGGCACATGTAACACTTGTGCGACATCTCCATACTTGCGCGCCTTAATGCCTTAGCCATTTTTTACGAATTTCTTTCACAAATTTTATGAAAAATAAACCCATTTAAGAGTTTAATTTATTCAACTTCTGTGCAGATTCAATGGCTCTTAGACCTGGATTAATTGATGAACTGGCTAGCAAGCGGATAGATGATATGATGGACATCATCGACCACGATTACTATACTTTCAAGGATAGTACTCTTCCAGATTTGGCTAAGTATCTGAAAAAATATCATCGCAACTTTCCTCAAATCACTTATCTACCTTTGTATGGCTATGGTCATCTACAAGAAGTCATTATTCCAGAAGTAAAGAAATATCTTCCATTTTCGTGGTTTTAGAATTATACCAATTTTGCTTCAGCAAATATCTCAGGTGGAGGATCATTTCTAACTGCTGGAACAGTGGAGAAGGCTTATGTGATGCATCATAGCCCTTGCACACCAGATCTGAAAGATCATACACCTGAGCTTCAACCACATTGTCATCCTTCAATCTTCCGAAATGCTCAGATGGATCAATCCAAAGGCTGGAAGAAAAGTTGGGATTTCCGTCCTGGGGGAGGTGTGAAGCCAACTTGGATGTGGGTATACTGGGTGCGACAGACTTGCGCAGAATTTATCGAGGACCTGAAGAGAGCTGCAATATATGAGGCTGTTTGGGTTGGGCAAACATATGTTTACAGACATGATAACTTCGTGCCACAGATACTCAGCCACTGGAGCCCAGCAACTAATTCTTTCCATTTTACTCATGGAGAAGTAGGTATCAGTTTGTGGGATGTCCACAAGATTTCAGGAGCTCCAATCATGGGCGATATGTATGATGAATTCATTCCTCCCAAGGTGACTTGGAATGATTCAGAGAAGACTCCTGCTTTAGCTCGAGAATTATTTAAAATCTTCCACAGGCTCAAGAGTTCAGAGACCTCATTAACTCATTTTAGAAAAGATATTCATCCGGAAGAATGGATGAATGTGTTTCTTACTGAGAAGAAAAGTATGGAGCCAAAAGAAAAAGGATCCATGAAAAAGAAATCCAAGGATACCAGGCCCAGACGTCCTACCACTTGTCCAAAACCTGAGAAGAGAGGAGCTCCTAGCACATTCTGGCCAACTCTAGAAGCATGAGAGTTTGAAAAGTGGGGATATGAAGTGAATCAAAGAATTCCAAAGAAAACTCATCTGGCGGGTTTCTTGGCAATGTGGCTCAGTGTTTATCTCTTACTGGTCAGGGATTCGAAGGGAGGCGTTAGGCCAGGGACCTTCGTCATTGCGGCAAAGTTGGCTGAGGGAAAAATGGTTGGGTTAGCTACACCCATTTTAGAAAAGATTCACATGAGTTTACTTCATGTATTCCAGGGTAAATCTCCTTTAAGAATAATGAGACCATTCCAGGTTTTGTGGGGATGGATCGTCACTCACTTCAGGACTTACAATGTACAGAATGGATTACAAATTCCTGGAAGCTCTTTCAGACCGTCAGTGCAAGAATTCTATGGAATTGCTCTATTAGATGTTAATGGTTATGACATGAAAGTAAGACTGAGCATGTTTAAGGAATTCAACTTCTTTCCCTATGTAAGTCCGCCATCCGGGCGGTTTGTTGATGATGGGACAGCCCATTTGGATTTGAGGGCATACATGCTATCTTGCAGGGATGGCGTGTTAGTAGCCAGGATTGATGGAGAAATCATATGTGAGGCCTATGCTCCATATAGATTTGCACGCCAATTCAAATGTTTGCAACAGATTGTTGTATCCCCTCCGGTAGATGTCAGGTTAGAGCAACATCCGATGGTTGCTCGACAACTATGGTTGCTGACATCAAGAGAGAAGACTGGGGTGGTTTTTGATCTACCAGTTGAAAAAGCGGCACATAATCTGACTACATTTTATGCCGAACACTGGATACCATCATACCCTAAAGGGATATTGAATCACCCAGTATATCAAGTGGGAAAGAGGAAGAGGACTGTAGAGAAAGAAACCCTTCCTCATGAAGGTGACGCTTCTCCACCTGAAATAGGTTCAACAGAATCCTCTTCTAGAACTGATTCATAGGATTATCACGATGGGGATGATGAGGCACAACCGGCAGCAAAGCGGTTTCGTTCCCGATATAATCCTCCGGCCAGAATTAAAAGACCCACTCCATCAAATCCTGGTGAGTTATTTCATTGTAGAAATTTCAATCACTGCTACTTTATAAAGTAATAAGTCTTACATTCTTATTCTCTATTTGTAGTTGCAGGAGCTGGGAAGAGATTAAAATCAAAAATTGTAGGACCTTCCTCACAGCCTTTATATCTAAGACCAGAGGCTGTTCAGCTATGGCAGAGCTTATACTGTGATACTGAGACCGCCTGGCTGGATTTGTGTGAGGGCCTACAACTTCCTGGAATAGGAAATCTTGTAGCTTCTAAAAACCTTCAATACGGAGATAACCCCAATGAAGTGCGAGCTTACATCAGAGAGCTGGAAATGCTCATATATTCCACTGATGATTCGGTTCCTATCACCAGGCGGGTGAAGGAAATGATTGATCGTGGCGCCACTGAGGGGGCTGGTGGTTCTGGAGATGAGGAATGGCAAGAGTATGTGGCTCCTGAAGATGTAAGTTTTCTTTCCTTATTTTCTTTGCAAATTGATTTCAGTTGAAGATTTGTTACTTAAGGAAGTTATTTTCTTCATCTTGCAGCTTGCAAAGAAAGGAACCGGGGTTCCTTCGCCACAATATAGCCCTGGTGGTACTGCTATCGGGGCTGCTGCTGATTCTCCTCGCGAACCAGGCGAGATATCTCCAGGCCAGCAGGCCATGAATGAGGCACTGGACATAGCCTTCCATTCGCCAATCAAAGTGCCAATAAGGGAGACTACTGATACTCCAAAAAAACAAAAGAAGCCAAGGCAACGAAGGAGTAAATCCATAGCTAAACATTTCATTAGCAGTGGTATGTCCTTTGAACAATCATGAGTTTATACCCATAATCATATGGTTACTCATATTTCTGAGGATTGCAGGGTCTTCTTCAATTTCCCCCTTGAGGGAAGGGACTGACCCTCCTTCAAAGGTCGTGGAGGGTGCTATAGAACAATCACAGACCCAGGCTGACTTGGTTGCTCTTGGAGAAGAGCTACCATCCATTCCCAGTATCCCTCCTACTACTGAAGATGCTGTTCAGGGTCAGGGGTTGCAGGACATAAGTCGGCAAGAAGATGTAGCAAATGCTCCCACTGGTGAGACTAATCAAGATTCTGAAGTATCATTGGATGAAATTATGAATCAAGGAATGACTTTTGAAGAATTTTATGATCATTCTAAGTTGTCATATGATTTAGAAGACCTTGGGCATGAGTGCTACCCTTCGCCCAAATTTTTTTAAAAAAAATATACTTCTAACCATGATGGAAAATAATATGTAGTTTCTTCCGTAGAAGCCGCTGAACTGCCAATGCCCGAAGAGGGTGTGGACACTGATGTCAACCCTATCATTGTAGAAACATTAGCTCAAGTAGAGCTAAATCCAATAAACTCTCCTGAGACCCATCTTGAAAATCCTGTTGAAACCGGGAAAGATGGGGAGAAGTCTTCTCAGGTTGCTGAACCACCCTTGGGTAAGGGATAACAATATTTGTGATTGTACTTTATTCGCAAGAAAATCTATTCTTTTGTTATCCTTTAAAGATGACTAAACCTTTCAATTAATCATGCAGGACCAACAACTGCAATGACTAGATCCGGAGATGAGGCCTCAGCCTCTGCCCCAACGGGAATTGAAAGTGAAGAAGCACAAGTCAGGGGGGAAAGAGCAGGAAAAGGCACTTCCCTAAGCGCGCTAATTCCAGATTACATACCCCCTTCTGACGATGATATTGAATCAGATCCAGAGATGCTTAAAGCATTCAGATTTTCACGACGTAAGGCATGGAACAACATATGGAACATCATATCTGGGGTGCCTTTAAAAGAGATACCATAAAAAATTTCTCGATTGTCATCCCAATTTGTTATACTGGGACTTGGTGGTTTTGGGTATGAAAAGATCCATGCTGCGGTGAAACATATCATTTTCAGGAGGGAGCAAGTGCAGACAAGTCGCGAAGATTTGACCAGAGTGAAATTGTCAGTCAACATAGGCGAATTTGAGGCTGCGATATCCCAAGCTGAAGCTGATTATGCTGCCAAGATGAAGGATCTGAAGCAAAAAATCAAAGAAAAGGTCGTCCAACAGGTGCAACTCCAGCAACAGTTAGATGCTGTTACTGGGGAACTTGATCAGCTTAATAAATCATTGGATGAAACTCATATGAATGCCATGAAAGCCATCGTAGATGCTAAGAAGTCACTTCAGCAAGCTGAAAAGAGTGAAGCTGGTCAAGTGCACGTGCTTCAAGTAACTGCTGATAAGGCTCAGGATGCTATACATCAAATGAAGACTTATGTTGACAATCTTCTGTAATTCTTGAAAAAGAGAAGAGACTCCAGTCTGTGGATGTCTTTCTATCTCTTGTGTATCAATGAAAAACACTTTCTTCTTCAATCATTTGTACCTGCATTATTTCATTACCTGCTTCAAATTTACTTAAGACAATGGGCCTAGTAAGCATAGTTTGATTTTTACTAGGATTATTACAAATAATCCTATAAACTTTGAACTTTTTAATTGCTCAATATTACCTAAATTACACATAAATGTATATTTAGTGAGCTGGAACTTGACTTTTATTCAGAGTTCCTTTGTCTTTTGTGGGCAGTTTAAAGTCATGCATGCCGGACATAAAGGGGCTAATGTTTAAGGTCGAAATAGCTTTGACCAAAATAGATTAAAATTGATTCAATTCCTTGATAATTTATCTGAAAACATATTACCATACTCAAGTATGAGAGAAAAAATGTAAACTATGGCTTAAGAATATTTGAATCTGAGGAATGATATGAAAAAGAGATAAAAGGCATTAGAAGAAGTAGTTTCCAAGAATGAAGTTACTATTATTTAACAAAACCCGTTAGGGGGTTGAAATATGCAGGGCCACCTATGGGCATTGGCTGCATGGTCAAATAAATAGAATCTTTTGGCTGACAAGTCTGTTATGTGGACTGTTTATGCAAGGCCACCTATGGGCACGTGCTGCATAGTCAAGCAAAAGAACTCCCAGAAATTTACTTTCCTAGTGTTAAAAGCCAGTGAAAGTTTATGGAGATTCAAAGTTTCTAAAGTATAGAGTTTGTTGTATGGAAAGGGGTACTTGAATATGGAGAAGATATTTCCGAACAAGAATATCGAAGAACTGGATGAACATCACTCCTACGAAGGTCTGACCCAAACGTAGGGAAGAAGAATAAACCATAGACTTGAATACTTTCAGATCATGAAAAAGGATATGGGACAAATATGTTAAGGATGGCTATTTTTTTTTGCGGATCCCTACATACTGTCGTTTAAGACAAATAAGGACAAAAGAGGCATTATTCCCAAGAATGAAGTTACTATTATTTAACAAAACCCGTTAGGGGGTTGAAATATGCAGGGCCACCTAAGGGCATTGGCTGCATGGTCAAATAAATAGCATCTTTTGGCTGACAAGTCTGTTATGTGGACTGTTTATGCAAGGCTACCTATGGGCACGTGCTGCATAGTCAGGCAAAAGAATTCTCAGAAGTTTAACATTTTTGTGATTAGAAGTCATGAAAAGGGTTATGAAGATCTGAAAATATTTAAGGTTAGGATTATAACACATAAAGATGGGTATTGTACAATGTATATAGAGATACATAGGTCAATGATAACCATAATTATGTTGTGGCTGGGTCCTGAAAACATGGACTTCACTACGTATCTCATAAAAATGAGAATCAAGCCATACGTAGTTCTTGAAATGCAGTTTTAACGTCGTGCAGGACGAAAGTATGAGTGACCTTAGTTTAGGGTCATAGAATTCGGACCATAATAATGAATACACAGTGCGTGTTTTCATGAGGACTTTTCAGCCAAGGGACTGAAAGT
This sequence comes from Viscum album, assembly GCA_963277665.1. Classification (NCBI taxonomy): domain Eukaryota; kingdom Viridiplantae; phylum Streptophyta; class Magnoliopsida; order Santalales; family Viscaceae; genus Viscum; species Viscum album. The sequence goes on along the minus strand of OY728128.1, from coordinate 2,136,348,181 downwards.
GAAATTTGGGGTTAGGCCCAAAAGACTTGGGACTGGATTCGAGGGATACTCGAATGTTCCTACATATCCCATAAGGATGGGAATCAAGTCCACGTAGTTCTAGGACTACCCTTTGTACAAATTTGGTTCGTACATGTGAAGGGTGAAAGGGGACTTTAGTGCAATGATGGTTTAACCTAAGATAAAAAGTTTTGGCATTACCATGTATGCATGTAGTCTTTTGAAAATGAAAACCATGATTGAAAAATCAATGTCAATAATAGTTCTCTCTCAAATGAAGAAATCAAAGAATATTGTAGTTTATTGTCGTACCGGACAAAAGTGTTGCATAGTTTAACGTCATATAACAAGGACAAAAGTGAATCAATGTAAAAAAAAATATTGATTCTAGGGGCGGTTTCACGAATCAACATCATATGAGATGGTGGTGAACCGATGTGAAGAGATTATTTTTTGGGCTTGAACCCTGGGAGGTTGCCTACATACCCATCCTGGAGGGCAAGGATCAAAGTCCGTGTAGTTCAATTAAAGAATGAATTAATGATCAAGTTGTTCTTGGGGACAACGATCTAATTAAAATGTTGTTGGGATTTACACATGGTTAGTGGCCCAAAGGGAGTATTATGGTTGATATTTGCTCTAAGCTCACGTGAGTCATACTCGGTGTGAGAAACAAGAGGTAATAACGACCTTAACGATGCACAGTTTAATGTCATATAGGACATAAAAAAGGGACTATGCAGTTTAAAGTCTTGCAGTTAGGACTATTGGTGCTGCACAGTTTAGTGTCATGTAGCAGGGACAAAATAACAGTTTAATGTCATATAGGACATATCAAGGACTTTCTATACAGTTTAGCGTCATGTAGTTAGGACGATGGGGACAATACAGTTTAATGTCATATTGGACGAAAGGGGGATAGTTTAAGGTCATATTCATGAACCGTGGATGGTGCAGTTTAATGTCATGCTGGACCTTTGATGATTATATAGTTTAACGTCTTTTCGGACGTGAGGGACTTTTATATAGTTTAGCGTCATGTAGTTAGGACGTCACAGTTTAACGTCTTGCTGGACATAAGGGATTTGCAAATAGTTTATGGTCATATACATGGACCAGGGATGATGCAGTTTAAGGTCATGCTAGACAGTTTAGGGAACTTTTTTCACAGTTTAATGTCGTGTGGGACGAAGTTGCAGTTTAAGGTCATACTGGACCATTACTGCATAGTTTAACATCATATATCAAGGACGAACTGGTGCTGTACAGTTTAAAGTCATGTAGCTAGGACTAAGGTGAACCAATATAAGGATATCAGTTCTGGGGACTTTTTACAGTTTATCGTCATGCTGGACGTTAGAAGTGCCACACAGTTTAATGTCATGTTTCTAGGAAACAATATAGTTTAATTTCATCTCGGACAAAATATAGTTTAATGTCATCTCGGACAAATAAGGAACTTCTGTACAGTTTAATGTCATGTAGATAGGACATAATATGAACCAATGTGATTGTTTTTTGGATCTGGGAACAATATTTTGTGTTTATACAAAATACTTCTTCAGAAATCTGGCATTAGTTGGAGTCGTGATGTGTTCTCCATCCATTGAGATTAGAGAATATGCTCCATTGGAGTAGACCTTATGTATTGAATAAGGTCCTTCCCATTTTGGTTCAAGCTTGGGAGGCTTCTTTCCTGGTATCATTGGTGCTCTGAGAACCAATACCAATTCTCCCTGAATGAATGAACGAAGAAGAACTTTTTTGTTAAAATCTCGTGTTATTCGATTCTGATAAATTTCCAAGTGGTGCAAAGTGCACAATATTTTCTCATCTAACTGTTCCAATTCATTCAACCGCTTTTGGGATTGCTCAACTGTAGATAACTGATCACAAATGGCTATTCTGAGTGAGGGCAATTGAACTTCAATTGGAAAGACTGCTTCTGTTCCATATACCAATGAATATGGAGTTGACCGCGTTGCATTGCGAGTGGTAGTCCGATAAGCCCATAAAGCATGAAAGAGTTTATCAGGCCATGACTTCTTATCTTTATCCACCATCTTTTGCAGTATATTTGAAAGAGTCTTGTTGAAGGCCTCTATCTGTCCATTAGCCGCCGCATGATATCGAGATGAATGGTTGGACTTAATGTTGTATTCTTGATACAATTTCTTTACCTCAGAAGAACAGAAGTTGGTGCCGTTGTCCATCAATATGGTATGAGGGACACCAAATCTAGTAATGATGTTAGAATTGATGAAGCTAACAATGAATTTAGAACTGACTTCTTTGAGAGGTACTGCCTCTGCCCATTTGGAAAAGAAATCAGTAGCAGTAAGAATGTACTTAAACTGCTTGGCCGTAGCTGAAGGGTAAGGTCCCACCACATCCATTCCCCATGTGGAAAATGGCCATGAGTATTTAGCTGTATGAAGCAACTCTGGAGATTTATGAATGAAGTTGGCATATACTTGGCATGAATGACACTTCTTTGTGAAATTAACACAATCTTGTATCATTGAAGGCCAAAAGTATCCAAGCCTTCGAATTTGATCAAATAGTCTATGTCCGGACTGGTGGGCACTACAGACTCCTGCATGCACTTCTTTTATGACAGCCATTGTCTCTTCACCATCAATACATCTGAAGAGAACTCCATCAAAACCACGTTTGTAGAGAATTCTCTCGAGGTGGTTTGGGCTATCATAAAGAGTAAAATTGACCACACGTCGCCGAATTTGTTCTTTCTTGGCTCTATCAGGTGGAAGTGTTCCATTTTGAAGGTATTCCCTGATAGGTGACATCCATCCTATAGTATGACCATACGGTTCAGGAATGGGACTAATTTCATTAATTTCCTCTGTTCTGACTTGAACATAAGGTGAAATTACACGACGGTGGGCAATACAGATGGTTGTCTCGTCCCGATTTGGATCTGCTAAAGCTGTGGCTATATTAGCCAGTGCATCAGCTTGAGCATTTTGTGATCTTGGGACATAAGAAAATGTCGGTTCTGAAGGGAATTCCGACATTAACTCTCTGACGTAATCATATAAAGGGATTAATTCTTCTTTTCTGATGGCATAATCCCCATTGACTTGTTTGATTACCAGGTCTGAATCACCTTTCACCTTTAAGTGATTCACTTGTGCTTGAAGCGCTAACTCCAAGCCTGTAATGAGAGATTGGTATTCAGATTCATTATTGGTACCACCTTCCCACAACAAAAATGAATAAGGTAACACTTCCTTATCTGGAGAAATGAGCACAATTCCTAAACCAACTTTGTTGAATTTAGGATTTTCCATTTTCTTCCCTGTTGGACTTCTAGAAGCACCATCAAAATACATTTCCCATGTTTGAGGACTCTCTTGAATAGAGAAAACTTCCTCATCAGGGAGTTCGATATCTGAATACGTGTCCTCCACTGAAGGATGTTCAGCCAGGAAATCAGCCAGAGCTTGGCCCTTAATTTCCTTTTGAGACACATACTGAATGTCGAACTGCTGTAGAATAACCTCCCACCTTTCCAGACGTCCTGTAAGCATTGGACGACTAAGGATGAATTTGAGCGGATTATTACGAGATACCAATTGGACCTCATTATGTTGCAGGTAGTGTCTCAGTTTCTGAACTGCAAAGATTAATGCTAGGCAGCACTTTTCAATACTTGAATACCGGGTTTCTGCTTCAAGCATAGTTCTACTGAGATAGTAGAGACTATTTTCATTCCCAGCATCATTCTTTTGAGCGAGAAAGGCACCCAATGATCGCTCTAAAGCTGTCACATAGAGGATAAGAGGTCTACCCTCAACAGGTGGCATGATTACTGGTGGACTCAAGAGGTATTTCTTGAGAACATCAAATGCTTCTTGACATTCTTCATTCCACTGGTAAGTGACTCCTTTCTTCAATAATTTGGTAAAGGGTAAACTTTTGCCTGGAAAATTGGCGATGAAACACCGAATATAGGCTAAGTGTCCTTGAAGTCCTCTTAATTCTTTCAAATTCTGAGGAGGTGACATACCAAGGATTGATTTGGTCTTCTTAGGATCGACTTCAATACCACGATGGCATACAACAAAGCCGAGGAATTTTCCTGAGGTTACCCCAAAAGCACATTTTAAGGGGTTCATCTTCAAATTATGTTGTCGAAGCTTGTGGAATATGACTTCCAAATCAGCCAAGTGATTAGAACGTTGTTTGGATTTAACCACCAAATCATCTACATAGCATTCAACAAACTTCCCTAAAAGAGATTTGAAGATACGATGCATGGCGCGTTGATATGTTGCACCTGCATTCTTTAAACCAAAGGGCATCACCCGGTAACAAAACACACCTTGAGGAGCTCTGAAGGCTGTATATTCCTTATCTTCTGGGGCCATTCGGATCTGATTATATCCAGAATATCCATCCATGAAAGAAAGTACTTCATATCCAGCCGTCGCATCAATTAAGAGTTCTGTAATCGGAACTGGGAAATCATCTTTAGGACAATACCGATTAAGATCTCTGAAATCGATGCAAACCCTAATTTGTCTGTTCTTCTTCTTTACAGGGACAATATTAGCCAACCACTTGGGATATTGAACTTCTCTAACGAAGTTATCTTTGATCAACTTATCCACTTCAGCTTCAATTTTGGAAGCATAGGTTGGGTGTGTTCTTCTCGCGGCTTGTTTAAAACCTCGATGTTCTTTTGGTAAACCCAAATGATGAGTAGAAACATCAGGATCAAGCCCAGGCATTTCTGTATAATTCCAAGAAAAAATATCTTTATTTTGCTTTAGAAAAGAAATATACATCTCTTGCTCTTCAAGGGTCATGGCTGCACTAATTAAAATGGGGTGTGGATCTTTCTCTGTACCCAGATTTACTTCTCTGAGTTCATCCACAGTGGTAGAGATACCCTCTTCAAATGCTGGAGGAGCATCTCTAAGATCTTCCTATTCCTCTTCATCATGTGTTATTTCTTCCGTTTCTACTTGCAAAGTAGATGAAAAAACGAAATTCTCATGATCATAAGAGATGTCAAAATTTTCACATTTTGAAGAAGAAGCTTCCATTTCCGACCCTATTGATGATAAAGGGTCTTCTTTGGGAAATAAAGAGGAGATGATGGATTGAGAATCGACATCATTATTCACCTCTGGTGTTGCTATAACTTCTTCTGGCCTGATTAGCGAAGTATAGACTTGTTGGATTTCAGCATATGAAATGAAAACATCACCACTTATGCTTTCATCACTGCTTGGTAAGTTACCAATTTCTCCCATGTTGTCTGGCTCGATTGCCGTAATTGACATTATGGATCTTTCCATAAGAGTATTTTGATTTGGGCCTATTTTGTCAATTTGACTGATAGGTAACACATAATCTGTACTCACATGTGAAAATGGATTTATTGGAATTTTTTCCAAACCATATGGAGCATTAACTTTGGTAATTTCCTTCATTGTAGATTTTTCTCTTCCCTTCATGTGATAAAATTCCGCCTCAATGTATTGAGACTCACATGTCTTGAACGGGGCCTTATCACCATACAATGTTCCAACTTGACCATCGAAACAGTATTTGAGACATTGATGGTATGATGACGGAATAGCTGCATGCTGATGTAGCCAGGGTCTTCCAAGCAAGATATTGAAAGCTGAGTCTTGATCAACAATCATGAAATCCGAATTGGAAACAAGATCTCCAAACTGAGTTCTGAGTGTAACTTCTCCCAGTGGTTCTTGTTCATTTTTATCATATCCTTGCAACATCATGGTAGAAGGAGATAAATCAGATTCCGTGAGGCCCAATCGACGAAGTGTACGAATGGGCATGAGGTTGACTCCTGAACCATTGTCAATGAAAGATCTTCGAACATCTATACCATTGAATTTTCCAGATAAGTACAAAGGTTTTATGTGCCCATGCACAACATCATCTTCATCTTTATCAGTAAAAGATATCACTGCATGGCATTCTGCAGGATTATTCTCTATGTGATAGATTTCAGCTGCAGCAATTTCAGCTTCAAACTCCTGAGGACTTGACAAAGCTTCGATGAGTGCTTCCCGAAGATCTTTTGACAGATTCAAAGCATCCAAAATTGATAACTTGGATGGTACTTGGGCCAAGTGTTTCAATATATCATACTTTTGATCTAGAGGTCTGCGTTTCCTAATAGGAATATGCGGTTTAGCAGGTACCTTGGAAGCAGATGCTTTGGAAGCTGATGCATCTTGTATTGAAGTTGGCAACATCCTTGGTTTTGGAAGATTAGACTGATTAGATCCATTTACTTGCTGAGATAAAGAAGATGGAACCTTTAATCGGTCTTCCAAAATAACTGTGCCAAAACTGAGTTGGCCATTGGCAGAAGAACTTGCTTGTTCTTTTTGAGCTCGCTGAAGGGCTCTACCACGAGTTTCTGCTGCATATACAGTGCTAGCAGGGGTAAAATTAGAGTAGTGGCTTTGGAAAGATCCACGTCTTCCCCTATATCCTGAACCTCTAGAACCTCTTCGGATTCCCTTATTTGATATAGGGAATTCAGGCTCATCAAAACTGGAATATGAATCTGTTAATTGAATCATATTAACAGAACCAAAGATTAACTCTTCGTCTGATAAAGACTCTACCTGGTTAGCCTGTTTAGGCTGTGCCGTTTGATGGGGATGTGCCCGTTGCTTTGAAGTAGATGGCATGAAATCTTCCAGAGTCAAAGACAATTTAGTCTTTGCTACATACTCATATTCTCCTGATTCCTCTTTCTTCTTTGAATTGTGCTGCCCTTTTGAGGATTTGTCTTTTGATGGAGGCTTTACTGCAGCTTTTGTAGGAGACACAATTGGATTCTTCAATTGTGTTCGCAAAATGGAATGGGTCCGATTGATTGTCTTTCTGACCATCCAATCATCATATTTTTTCGCAGTTTTGCTTTTGACTTCCTGCCACTCGCCTCCTTCCTCTAGATCTGTAGCGGTAATACACGCTACATGAGCTGAATAACCCTTCAATTTGACTTGTCCCAAGTCGACCATCTTTTGCAGGAGGTCTTTAAAGACAAAACACTCCTGGATGGGATGCCCCAACATTTGATGAAAGGGACAATAATTGGGACGGTCTTCATCTCCTTCCTTGTTTGGCCTCTTGGGCACTGGTAATTGAACTAAATTATTTTCCAGAGCTAAAATGAAGTAACCAGGAACTTGCTCACTTCGGAAAGAGTATGTTTTACTCTTCATATCCTCAAATTGTTTTCGTCGTTGATCTCTTTGATCATTTGGATGAAACGGCCTTTGTTGTTGGCGTTCAGGAGGTGGAGTCCATCGAGAAGATGAAGGTTTTGAAGTAGATATAGGTACAGGTGCATGTTTAAGCATAACTGTAGCAGTTTCTGTTTTACCCATTCTTCTTCCTGGAGCTGATGGAATTATACGAGATTTAACCTTAGCCTGTATAAGGGAATCTTTAATCTGCTGAGCGATTGAAGTAAGGTCTCGAAACCCTCCTGTGTATTTCACAGGGATCAATGGCGTGCGTAATTCGTCACGCAAATTTGCCACACAGATTGGCAACAATTCCTCCTGAGGGAGTGCTAAACTCAAGGAATACGTTAATCCCTTCCAACGAGCAATGAAATCAGAGACTCTTTCATTCTCCCTTTGCTTGCAGTTTGTAAGATCGAAAACTGTCGTTTTTGGCAAAGTTGAGCTAAACTGAAGAAGGAATTTTTGACGAAGATCCTCCCATCCGATGACTGACCGGGATTGCAAGCTTGTATACCAGACAAAAGCTGGTCCTTGAAAGGTTTGCACGAAGCATCCGAGTTTCACTGCTTCTTGCTGCTCTGGAGTTCCCATCATAGGATCACAACAAGACACGTAATGCGTCAAACACTACTGGAAAACGGGGATATACCCACGGTTTTGTACAAAACCCACGGTTTTCGAAAACCGTGGGTATAGGGGTAAAATGGTGACCTATACCCACGGTTTTGCACAAAACCATGGGTATAGATTATTTTTGAAGACCTATACCCACGGTTTTACAAAACCGTGGGTATAGGTGTTTTTTTTGAAGGTGTATACCCACGGTTTTGGCCAAACCGTGGGGGTAGAGTTTTCCAGAAGACCTATACCCACGGTTCCTCAAAACCGTGGGTATTGGGGTTTATTTTTTTCAAGACCTATACCCACGGTTTTCAGAACCGTGGGTATAGATTTCCCGCCATTAGGCGGGGAAAAAAAATATGCGGGACAATGGGAAAAAATTGGTGGGAACATGATTTTTATTAATATAAATACAAATATAAAATTATATGCTTAAATGACAGTAATATTTCGCAGCTGGGTCGGTCCCTTCGTTCGGCGCTTTGAAGCGATTCTTCCTGAAGCCCGGGTTCGATTCCAGCCGGCTTTTAATTTTCATAATAGAACTAATATTAATATACATAGAAAGATGTATAAATATAATACCGAATTAAAAGATAGCTTGATTGGTCGTTTCAGCGGTGCGGTCGGGGATATCTAGTTAAGTGCGGGTTCGATTCCCGCTGGCTTCTTTTTTAAATTAAATAGTCAATGTTAATATATATATATATGATGATATGTTTATAATTAACGTATATGAAATGTAGCTCAGTTGGTTCGATGTAGCGGTGTGTTTAAGGATTTCCCGTCCAGCGCGGGTTCGATCCTCCCAGACAGCATTTTTAAATTATATAATCTATATTAATATATATAAGCTAATATATGTATAAATAACGTATTGAATTGATGGCTCGTGTGGGAAGTGGGTGTTGCGAATTCGCCTGCTGCTGTGCGAGGTCTGGGTTCGATTCCCAGCAGATTCAATTTTTTGAAAATTAAATCCCTACGGTTCTCAAACCGTGGGGTCACTGCATTGCCAGCGTGGCCACCCACTTGCCACGCTGCCACAAACCTATCCCTACGGTTTCTACAAACCGTGGGTATAGGGTGACCCCCCTATCCCGACGCCGTTCCAGCTTGCGGTTCGCAAAACCGTGGGTATAGCCTATACCCACGGTTTTGGGGGCTATACCCACGGTTTTGAACCGTGGGTATAGCCCGTTTTTCCAGTAGTGAAATGTTGTTCAGGGTCGCCTGATCCATTGAAAGTAGGGAAAACAGGGTTTCCAAAACTGGATGGAGGAGAAATTGAATCTACCGATTCAGGGTAAACTTTCTTTTCAGGTTGAACTTGCGCCCGTTTCCCTTCCATAGTTTCTAACCGAGCTGTTAATGACTCAATAGTAGTTATTAACTTTTGAGAAACGTCATGTTGAACATGGTTTTGGGTAGGTGCAATGAATGGAGCTTGGACAGACGTGGTGGTTGGTGCTGCAACTGATGGTAGTGCTTCAAACTGTTGTTGCGTTTGACCTGTAGGATTAGACCTCTGTGGGTGTACTGATAAAGGAGGATATTCTTGATCCATCTCAGTAGTTACAACAAATTCCTTCGGCTGTCGGACTTCAGCATTCTTAAGAAGAAGACTACTCTGAAGTAGTTCTGCATTCAACCTTCTTAATTCCTTCATTTCTTCCTCCTGTTGTGCAAACCTTTGCTCTAATGAGAGCGATTGACCTCCTTCAGAGGAAGGGTGAGAAGTAACCTGATTCTTTCCCTTCCCCTTATTGGATCCTTTTCAGAGAGGGGGAAGTGGGTTACTTGAAGGAATACCCAGATTTTGGGTAAGCCTTTGATTACGTGTGCGCACACCTTCTTCATTTAGGTCTGTGTGCGCAACTTCTTGAGCAGGAACTTCTTCGTCTGATCCCTCTGATTAAGCCTCATCTGGTGAATCAGCAGCAACGACATTGATGACATTAATGGATGCATATTTCATGGAATCCTTTCTATTATCATTTCTGTGATATTGTCTTCTTCCATGTCCATGATGAGACATGGCATTCCGTTGACTTGATCCCTCAGGAACTTCTTGGAGAACCGTCACTTGGAGAGAATCTCCTGATAGCTTGGCTCTTCGTTCCTCTTGAGGCTTATTCCCTAATCGGGAGAATACTGACTTTCTCTGAGGGAGGGATTGAGGATTTGAAAAAGTCCCCAGTCCGGTGGACTGGGGATGTTCCTGCTGCTTCCGCTCAACTCCTCGAATCCCATTTGTTGACTTTGAGGGTTGGGTTAGAGAAGTCCCCAGTCTGACAAGCTGGGGTGTCTCTTGACATGCTATGTCTGAGATCTTCTTAAAATCTCTCTTGATCTTGCGAATCTTAGTTCGGAAATTAGCTAGATGCATTAACCTGTATCCACTTTTATCACTGGGTTCAACAGACCGTTGGATGATTTCCGAAACATCTGTCATTTGATGACGTGTTTGCTCCAGACGAGAGGCTTGTGCAATATTCTCGCCTGCTTGATGTAGGAGCAATTCAACAACTTGTTCTCTATAAAATTGATTTTGAGAGGAACTAGTTGAAGCCTGTTCTTGAGCAAGCTTTTGATTATGAACAAAGCCCATTGACTGTGGCCGGCCATGGGCAATAACATTGCATGAGACCATTTTCGGCGGGCTTTGCTGACTGGAAAGCACTGTGAAATGTAGTGCTCCGTGAACACCCCATCCTATGATATGAACATCAGATGGAGCATTGGCAATTAACTGGCACAATTTTCTTAGTGCGCCAAGGCATGAACGTTGAAGGGTTTTTTGTTGCTTTTCAGCCTTCGGATACCGAGAGACTGATAGAGATGCCAAATAAATCTGGCGTTGTAACCCTTCTATTATCTTAATATGATTTTCATAATCACCGTAAGATAATACTTTCTTCTTCAATTGACAAAGAGTCTTCCATATGTTGAGATGAATATCATGGATTCCATCATCCGTCAACATCTTTGGAATGTCGTACTGGGAGTCAGCCAAAGGACAAAACATGACTGGTACTTCACCTTTTGCCAGTTTTTTCCTCATGTTCAACATTTCCTCTTTATCATTAAATGAAGATTCTTCTACCTGTTTGGACCAGAGTTGGTGTTTCCTTGTTGCTTCATCAGATTCAACAAGATTGGTAGAGATATCACTATTCATGCTGGAAGATGAATGACCCAGGGATGGTTCAGAGAATAACCTGAACCCCAGGCTATCTTCTGATGGAGAAAGAGTTTCACCTGCCGATAGTAAAGCATCAGACATGACTGGTTTTACGTTTGCAAGTGCCTCGAGATAGGAGAGCTTTCTCGTCACTACATTTCCTTCTGAAGAATTTTCGAGACAACGTGAATCACTACTGCAGAGAGGACTTTCGCAGCGAAGTTCATCACCATGAGGAGGACCGTCATGATGGGTTACATCAAAAGATGAAATCTCTTGCTCCTTGGTCTTCTGATCACACAGAGGGTTCCTGTGGCTCTCATCTTAAGAAGAAACTTCAAGATTGACTGAAATTTCATGAAGCAAGCCTTCATGAGGAAGTGTCTGTTGAAGACCTTCAAAATTAATGTTCCTGTTATTGAGAATTGAGGGAGCAGAATCTTGAATTCTGACAGATAAATGTCTGAGGGCTTCAAGAACTCCAGCATCGAGCAAGGCCTTGTTGCAGATTGGCCTTTGATCTCCTGACTGTGCTGGGCGGATCTTTTTCTTAGATGCCTTCTTACTCACTTTAGAAACCACTTGTTGACGAAAGTGGTTACTCTGAGCAGGTGTATGTGCCTGATCAGGAAAGATGGTCAGGTTAGGCTGACGATCTCCACTCAAATCAAGTGTATGTGCCTGACTTGGTTGTCCGTTTGATATGGGGGAGTATTCCCCATAACCCTCTTGGACTGGAACAGATGTGTGTGTCTGTTCCGGAGTGAATCGTTGATGTGTCACTCCACTGCTAGGGATAGATTTATGTGTCTGTCCCTGTGATGATGCTGAACCTATTATGATATCCTGGTAAGCATCCAGAATATGAGCAGAAATTTGCTTCTGCTCTTTCACCATTGACAAAATATGTTTGGTGACTTCAGCCACCGGAATGGGGATATACGTCCATTCCGGGATTAGAGTAGGTGTATGTGCCTGCTCCTGTCCTCCTTTTCCTGTCAGTGAATCCTGACAGTACTCAAGTGTGGAGGCAGAGAGTTGAGTCTGCCTCCTGTTTGTCGTCGGGACTTTCCGACTGACTTCTCCGTGCGCTACCAAGCGAGACTGTTGGTAGGCTTGATTAGTATCAGCAGGTGTATGTGCCTACTAATTACACTTCTCCAAACGCTGTTGACGAGATCCATCATATGTAGTCAGACGAGCCTGCTGACTAACTGGTGATGTATAAGCAGGTGTATGTTCCTGCCTACAGTACTCCGCCGGAATTGCCTGGCGGGATTGGCTTGATGCTGCCAGACGAGTCTGCTGGACAGCGGAATTAAAACGGGCAGGTGTGTGTGCCTGCTTGTTGTTTGCCACCAAGTTAGGTTGGTGGACTTCTTCGGAGATGGCAGGGATGACAACCTGCCCATTTTTCACCGGATTCCATCTCTGGTGGTTCATCTTGCCTGCTCGAGTTCGAGGAACCTGAGCTGAATGCCTGGAGTCGGTACCCTCATCATGTTGAGGGCGCACTACCGCACGATTCTGGTGGCGATTGTTTATGGGAGCCCTTGAGAAGGACTCCTGTCTTTTTGAATTAAGGTCCTGCGGGACCTGCTCATTCACTTCCTCAGAGTAAGGGAGTGAATGGAAATTGCGTTCCGGGGATAACGACCCGAAATGGTTGGAGACGGTAGTCAGCACCACCTGCTTCTTGATCACTGGCCGCCATTGTCCGGACGACCAGGTAGAGTTGTTAACTTGGAGGGCTTGACGAGCGGCCTCCAGAGTTGGGATAGTACCGTTGCGACAGTACTCCTTAACCAGTGCATTAGAAACCCAGCGTTGAAGACGCTGAGTTGGTGATGTCATCCTCAGAGCGGATGACGTTCCAGCAGGAGTAGCAGCATTGGTTTTCACAGCAGAAGACCTCACAATAGAGGTGTTCACAGCAGCAGTATTCACAGGGGTGAATTTAAGGAAAGCCATATGCAGAAGATCTTGAGAAAAAAGGGTGCCTGTTCCATATAACAGACGTAATCAAGATGAATCCGACCGCTACATCTTTTGGATGAGCACATGTCAATGATTTATTTGTTTGGCCCAAGGGGCCTAACAAATAATAAAAACATCACTTTAACTTGGTTAAGGATTCACGTCGGGTTCACCATTTTTGTTTCCTCACGGATTTCGGGGATGACCTCCTGGACGGGAGATTCAAACGTTCCGATCGGTTTCTAGTGGGTTTGTTCGTAGAACCGGAAACATACAATGATTCCACATCCGTTTGGACCTACTTTCCAAAGGTAGGCGCTCATTAGTTTGTGGAATGATGAGGCTTAGGAATTTGCATTGGTCGAGAGGATGGGAGGTCGGACTCATCACACCTTTTTGAGGTGAATTATTATCTACTCCGGGACTCTCTTTATAGATTTAAGTTATGTTCGTGAATCCTTATTACATTACCAAGTATAAAACGTGCTTTCCTTTAGTTTTAACAATCAATTATTAAATATGCAAGAAATTTAGAGAATCTTTTATATGTATTCGAGGTTCTTCATCAATAGAGAATCATCTATATCTGTTTAGAGATTCTTGGTCAATGGTATCCTTCAAAACATTTATATAAAAGTCTCTTGGTCATTATGATGACCAGGCTGGTTTTAAAGCCACTCAGTGGGGTACTTGAAGTTTATCGTCATTCAGAAGGACATGGATTATTTCAAAGTTGGGATCGAACCCAAAAATGGGCTACCTACGTATCCTTTGTTTTGGAAAAGGAATCAGAACCCACGTAGTTCGAGTAATGGAGTATGATGTTTATGATTGATGGCTCAAAGAAGAATGTCATAATTACTTTTACACTCTAAGCTCACGTGAGTCATGCTCGGTGTGAGAAACAAGAGGTATTGGTAAAAATTTAGACAAATATGCCATGAAAGATGCAATCATAAAAATTTGTTTGGGGCTTATGTATGTATGACTGCCCAGATAGATGAAGGTTTAGGATTTACTTTTAGGGAGAAAATCCAGGAACAGGGTCCATAAAGGTATATGTGCTTTATGGAGATTTGAATACTCTAATCTTGGGGCTTACTCCTAAGGAGGATGCCCAAGTTAGGAGGGGACTTATGATTGGGTTTTACTCCTGAAAAGGAAACCCAAGATCAAAGGTAAATTATGACTGGTTAAGAGAAATTTAAGGGGGCTTGGGATTTACTCCTGAAAAGGGATTTACTCCTAAAAAGGAGGCCCAGATTAGGGGACTTGGGGCTTACTCCTGAAAAGGAAGCCCAAGGTTATGACTGAGTCTTATTCCTGAAAAGGAGACCCAGGTTAGGGATTAAGGTTTGGGGCTTACTCCTGAGGAGGATGCCCAAGTTTGGGAACTTTAAGAATTTGGGGCTTACTCCTAAAGAAGGATGCCCAGATTAAAAGATTTATAACTGGGGATTATTCCTGAAAAGGAGACCCAGGTTAAGGATTCTCTCATTTTAAAGGATGAGGTTGAATGAACAAACTCTCAATCTTTGGTGACATAAAGATGTATAAATCACTAGGTTTTGAGAGATATTCCACCGAATTCCTTTCAGATAAGGAATTCAAATCAAGAAATCATGCCATAAATGGCTTTGAAGAGTGTCTTGAAGACTGAATCTTGAATAGGCAAGATGAAATGACTTAATAGGGGTAAAATGGGCAAGATGGGAACCCAAAAAGATTGGGGCGCGCAAGTCTTGAAAGGCGCGCAAGTATTGCGGTGGCGCGCAAGTATTGGTCGCGCAAGTATACTTGCGCGACATGAGGGGTACTTGCGCGATTCTAAAAATATCATTAGAATATTTGAGCGACTCTTTATAAATCCATTTAGAATCCTCTTGAGTCTCTTCCAAAAAAGGGACGCGCAAGTTATATTGAAGGAAATAAATCGGCGCGCAAGTGTTTGATAAGTTTCAACACTTAGGCCTTCTTTCTTCTCTTTAGATCTTCCGTTCTAGGTAAGAAATTACCTTAGAAGTGTTCCGGAAGCTTTGAGAAGAGACTTGGGCGTCGGGAGCTTCAATCCGAGTTTCTGGAAAAAGATCCCTCCCGAATGGGGGGCCCATAGGGTCTATTTATAGGAAAAAGAAGGCCCTGGGCGGTTACCACTTAGGTCGCGCAAGTCACTTGCGCGACCAAGGTAGCCGCGCAAGTACACTTGCGCGCCAGTTAGATAACTTGCACGGTGAGGTAGCTGTTGATCCTTTCTTCCTTCCTTTGTTGATTTTTTATGTTTTCTTCAAAGGATGAATCACTTTGAGCTCGGATATTCCCTTTTTCGATCTTTAGATTCTGTGACGAAAGGAGCGTCAACAGCGTTCCACAAGAGGCATTAACAAGAGGCGTTGTTTGAAAGGAGACTGACGGTTGCTGAAATATTTGATAATAGTTACTCTAGGAGTTCACCCATAGGTTTTGGTTAGTTTATTAGATAATGATAAATTAATCCATATTAAATCTAAATATCAAGTCATGGTTGACGTGGTATAAAAATATATAATGTTTTATTAAAATTTATTTAGTAATAATATCACCGTCAATATACTTCAACAGTGAAAAACCAATCTATAGAAAAAGTCTCAAGATCAAGGCAATTATTCAATCATAACCAATTTAAATAATTTAAAATTTTCATGTAGTATATAATATTTTATTAATTATTTTTTTCAAGGTAATCATATCTATGCAAATATATTGCGATAGTGAGGTAATTTATACCGAGCAGAGTTTTAGTCATAGTTTGTCACCTGCAAGAGTGACAAATCTTCGTGATTCTGTGACATTGGATGAAGTTCACAATAATATTCATAGTCAGTTAAAACTGAGGAATGGTCAATCAATTACTTCAATAACATATCGACATCTTCAATATCTTGAACGTTTATGGCACACCGAGTACCCTCTGGTCGATGGTGAAGATTGGATGGATGCACCTTTGTTATTCAAGCAACAATGTGGTAATGGTCTGAGGGAATTGTATGTGGTGATTTATGATATTGATGTGGTACAACCTTCTACTACAGAACCATGTTTTGTGAGCTCTGTAGAAGTCAGTCTTTCACAACACTCTCATCCATTTCTTCCTCATATGACTCCTGTGATAAAACAAAATTATAAAGAAGATGATTGGAATTTTAATGGAAAATGTAGGGGACATCCCTTTGTGTACTGCTAATATAGTGAATGAAATTTTTTTTGAGGTTGAAGTATCTACTGAGGCATCAAGAGATGATGTGGGTGAGGGTGTTGTGGGGAATGAACCTTCTGAGGTTCCTATGATAGATAGGCATCCATGACAGGGTGATGTGGGGAATGAACCTTCTTAGGTTTCTATGATAGAAATACATTCATGACATCCACCGGTTTTTGGTAATCATCCTTCAGTATTGACTTCCTTAGTTGAAGGAATGTTGTGTGAACAACATTTTCACTGGGATGTCATTACACCAGCCTCTGAATTCCCAGGCATTATAGGGAATAGATATGAATCAACTGATAATGAAATATATGTTTGGAAAGAGTTTTAAAGAAAAATTTCCTTGAAAATGTGTTAGCAGTGAGGGGTCCAGTCCAGGGGGTGTTTCCTTAAAGCACCCCCCCATTCTACACACTTACCTGCATAGGGGTAAAATGGGGAATAAAGATTCTGTTAGTGGGGTGGGGACCAGTAGTTAGTTCAGACAATTTATAAGTGGGAAGGCTGGGCCTACACAGGCAGTTAGAATATTTTTTCCTTCTCATTCTGTCAGAATAGAATTGGCGGGGGCTAGAGGCTTAACTCTCAGAGCACCACGCAACAGCAGTAGGCGATGCTGGAGGTGGTCTCTCCATTGGTAACCTGTTGTATCTCCCCTTTCTCTTTAGATGTAACTTCTAAATAATTGGTAATATCAATCCAAATATCTCTTATAAACTCCTTTTTTGTTTATTCCGGAACACACACACACCAAACCCATAACATATTTGGCGACACCGCTGGGGAACGAATGCAGAATCTCTGGTTTATCCATGGACTGACTGAATAGCCCGAAGTCCTTATTTTTATTGATTTTATGATAACCCCCTTTCAAGGGATTAGGGGGAACCCTTAAAAGGCCTGTAGGCTAGGAATTACATTGCCCGTAGGCTAGGAGACATTACATGACCCGTAGGTCTTAAGGAAATCATACAGACTATGACTGCTTGAAAATGCTCCTCCCCAGCATCTGCATCGTGATTAACTCTCCAACTTTGCATGAATGTTCTGCTAGCATGTCCATGTACTAGGGTGCATAGGCACAAAACTGATGGAAAATTCCATACTCTCTCATTCTTCCTATGTCCGTTTAGCCCTACTCTTGTGAATGTGCCCTGCTCTTTCCTCCTTTGAAGTGGTTCCTTGTAGAATATTTCTGAGAAACTGAAAATCAGGTGGCCCTGAAGGCCTTGAGGTGGCACAAAGGCCATGAGGTGGCCCAAAAGCCTTACTAAACCGAAGGCCTAGGTGGCCCGAAGGCCTTAAGGACTCCAAGCCCAAACCAGTGGCCCAAGGTGAATAGTTCCGGCTGCAACAGTACCGAACAGTACCTGTTACAGTGCCTGCTATAGTGCCTGCTACAGTACTACTACAGTACCGAAATTATGTCTCCGCCTAGTTTTGAACCTGGGTCTCGTGGATGCACTTAGAGATACTTCACCCACTAGGCTAAGGCTCATGTGCTTATCCATGGAGAGTATAAGAATTTTCATTACTTCTATACAACAAATATGGAAAAAATAATAATAGGGTAGGATGAGAGTTTGCAAGTATCTTGACATGAGGCGTAGCAAACGGAGGGGAAGAGTAGGCTATGGAGAAACTAAGAGGGATAGAGTCGCATATCAAGCGCAGTTCAGAAGTTGGAAAACATAGAAGTAGTGCAATTAACAGGATGACCAACAGAGAGTACGTCGAATTCTTGGGATAAATTCCAGCTATGGAGGTAGCTAACCAATTTGTGGAGCTGCATTCCGTGACATGAAAGATAGAATTACCCAATTTTGCTGGTGATGGACCTTTTGGATGGATCACCAAAGATGATACCTACTTCCTCATAAATCGAACTCCCAAAGATATGAGATTACATCACGTACAAATTTCCATGGAAGGCATTGCGCTATATTGGTTCCTGTCATGGAACAATGTAACTCTGAGAGCTTTTTGGAGCTCTTTTAAGCCTAATTTTCTGGAACAATTTGGTAGGAACACCGATGGAGACCCGCTATGATTTTTGAATAATCTTAAGCAGATAAGATCGGTGGATGAATATTTGAGTAATTCGAGTAGATTGCCTTAAGGCTACCCAACTTCTCAGAACCATGTTACATGAGCCTTTTCATGATAGGATTGCATCCTGAAATAGGGAATCAAGTTTCAATGCATGAACTAGTAAAAAAATTCTAGATGATAATCCTAGTAAGTAAATTTGAAAGGGAATTGGTTAGTGAAGGAGTGCTTCAAGGTACACGTGCCCTCCCAATTGCACCTCCTATCTCTTGTAATCCTGAAGTTACAACAAATTTTTCGATACACCAACAAGCCATTGACTGAAACTACCATGATGATGAATTCCGGAAGGCTATAGGAGATGATTGATGGGTAGGGGTGAGAGTAATTAGTTGACAAGAAAAAGAAGAAAAGATGAAAAAGGGACTGTGTTTCTGATGTGGCCAACCATTCAGAACCATGCATAAATGCCCTGATAAACATTTGCGGCTATTAGTCTAGGAGTTTGAGGAACCTGAGGAGCAGTAGGAAACAAGGGATGTGACAAAGGAATATGAGGGGGAAATAGTGACTGAGAAAGAAATTCTGGATGATATGCCAACCGACCAGTAGGGGGAGCTGGTAGAGATACGAAGCATGGGTGGAGTGGGGGCTGATTCGATGATGTTAGTCAGGGAAATAACAGAGGTTCTAGTGCTTATTTTAGTGGACAGCGAAGCTAGCCATAATTTCATCTCTAAAAGGATAGCAAAAATTTCAAATGTGACGGTTATTCTAACTAGACCTTTCAGTATAACACTCAGCAACGGATCTCGGGCTCTTTCACAAGGCTTGTGTAAGCAGGTACAAATAAATCTGGATAATTTTGATGTTATAATAGATGAATATGTTTTCGATACAGGAGGACTGGAAGTAATATCTAGGAATGAAATAGTTGAAAGGCTTGGGAAGTGTGTTGACTGACTGGGGACACAAGATAATGGAATTTATGTGTCAGAGGCAATAAATCAGACTGTAGGGAAAAATAGCTGAAGAGGTGAGCACATGGAGGCAGCCTTACCATGCTTAGACCAAGACTTTTTTTGTTAAAGGGTGGGCTTGGATGACAAAACTCTAGTTTCCAATAGCAGGGATAAGCAAAGTGTAGACTTAACAGATCCAATTAGAGGAGGTTCTGAAAGAATTCCAGAATCTATTCGACCAGCCTCGAGGTTTCCCACCATAAAGGGTGACAGATCATGGTATAAACATTGTGGTTGGGGTAGAACCTATAAGCATTATACTATATAAGCTAGCTCATTATCTTAAGGATGAGGCTGGACACCAAATAAATGATATGTTAACTCAAGGGATAGTGCGACACAGCTGCAACCCATTTTCCAGCCCCATAATCCTTGTTAAAAAAAAGATAGAAGCTGGGGAATGTGTTTTGACTATCAGATGCTAAATAAACCTACCATACCAGATAAATTTCCCATCGCTACCATTGATTAATTGTTGGATGAATTGCAAGGATCAACATATTTTTCCAAATTATATTTAAAATCTGGATTCCACCATATTCGAGTTCGTACAGAGGATGTTAGTAAAACGGACTTCCGAACTCATGAGGGATACTATGATTTTTTTGTCATGCCATTTGGACTAATGAATCCCCTGACTACGTTTCAGTACACCATGAACCAAATGTTTAAAGAGTATTTGAGGAAGATTGTTTTGGTGTTTTTTTATGATATTCTGATTTTTAGTAAAACCTGGACAGACTGCATACAACATTTGAGAGTTTTTTTTTGGGTGCTATAGTGTAATCATCTTCATCTAAACTGAAATAAATGTTTTTTGGTACAAAAAACCGTGGAATAATTGGGCCATATTATTTCTGCTAAGGGTGTGTTGGTGGAACCATCAACGATTGAATGTGTTGTCGGTTGGCCCTGACCACAATTTGTTAAAGGAGTCTGAGGATTCTTGGGTTTAACCGGCTACTATAGAAAATTAATTGAATGATACGGTAATATAGCAAAGCCCCTCACGGAATTGTAAAAACTAGGAATTTTCATGTAATTTGTTTTTAAATATATGGGAATTTTACGAGTCTGCGAAAATTGACGGCGCATAATTCTGAGGCCCGGAGTGCCCGGAATCAATTTTTGAAGTTTTGTTCATGTATGTTCAGTAAACGTACGAGCGAGTTTTTCTAACTTTTGAACCGTTGCTTGGAATTGAAATCTGAGAGCACCGTTGAACTCACAGCGCCAGTATTCGCTTAAGAAGACTTTTACCTCGACGGTAGTTGGTCGAGGGTGAAAGTTAGTTTTTGAGTTTTTCATGGAAATAATAAAATAAATTAAACACTTATTTTATTTTATTTTATCTATTATAACCACCCATGTCGAAGTTGGAGGTGGGGACCACCACACCTTAACCTCTCATCAGAGGTTATGGTGGTGGGGCCCACCCGAACCTAACCTCCCATGAGAGGTTACGGTGTGGGGACCACCCAAGACTAAACCCCCCATTTAATTCAGGAAAACCTCTCAAATCCCTCATAAATGAGGAAGAGTCTCTTGACCTCCTCCACCTTTTTTGTTCCAACGCACATGCCAATAAATGTTCCAACTCCTCTAACATTTAATTAAGCTAACTTAACCATTTTGAAATTTGTGTCAAAAATTAAATAATAGATAACTTAATATATTATTTTGGCTTGGAATTTTCATTTGGTTGGAAAAGGAGGATTGGGGAGAGGAGGAAATTGAGAGAAAGCCTCCCAACGAAGAACGCTCCACCGACGAAGAACGCCGATGAGGAACGTCTTCGACTACGAAGAACAACCTCGACTACTACCTTCTTCCTCGGAACCTCCTTCGACGTAGGACGTGTTTGTCTACAACGAATCAACATCCACCTTCTCGCACCAACGTCGATGAACAACGAACAATGTAGGGATTTTATTTAAGTATGATATTATTCCCTTGATTATTTCCTTCTAAAACAAAGAACGTGGACCAACTAATTATCAAGTTGATCCGCGGATATTTTTCCTTGCGGGTTGGGAATAGAAATTAACGAGGGATTATGGGAATTGAAAATATCATCCGTGCTTGTTCTTGTTTATGTTCTTGGTAAACCTCATGATACCACTCTAATACGGAGAGTACAGGCCAAACATACATGGATCGTCCTCTCCGTAACCCTTGTGTTGATTTACAGTGTTCTTCGAAACAGAGGAAGGTAATAACAGCATTGAAGGTGATGAATGCGACGAAGGCAATGACCGCGCTACCTGCAACCTCCACAACCCGCCCCGCCTCCGCAATGCTCTGATGCTCTGGCCGAACCAGCCTCCGCCGCCCCAGACGGAACCGTGTGCTGCCCGCCGGCTTCCGACCCGTGCTGGTCGCGCCGCCCGCCGGCTGCGCCCCCCGCCGGCCGAACCGGCCTGAGCCATGCCACGCCCCGGCTGCGCCATGCCCCGGCTCCTGGACGCCCACACCTCTCGGCCGAACTGGCCTCACGGTGCCCTGTCGAGCCGCCTTGGCCACGCCAGCCACTAGCCTCCCAAACCCCCGACTCCCGACAGAGCCGACATCCTGCGCCCCTCGGGAACCCCGGCCGAGTCGGCCTCCCACGCCCCTCGCGGTGCCATGGTCAAACCGACCCGCGCCCTCACGTTGCCCTTCAGGCCGAGTCTCTCATGCGGCACCTTCTGGGACGAACTGCCCTTGCGTCGACCCACGGCCAGTCCGCGCCCTCGTGACCGGTCCGCGCCCTCGCGGCCCTCCATGACCCCTCGCGGCCAGTTGGGCTGGGCCCAGCGGGCTGAGTCAAACCTAACGGGCCGGACCGCCCAACGGGCCAGGACAGACCCAACGGGTTAGTCCATGTCGACCTGAACCGGGTCATCCTAGATTGGGTCGGGCCGGGTCGGTCCGACCGGACCCGGGCCCACTATGACCCTTTACCTTCTTTTAGCCATATCTTTGCCACCAGACGTCTGTTTGACGAACTGTCTGCGACGCTGGTAATCTTGGAGTATGTTGATACCTTTGAGTATATCCCACTGGAGTTTGGGGTACAGTTGAGATATAGTCAAGTCGGATCGTGCACAAATCCAACCGGGCCCCCGGGACTAAAAGGCTAATAACTCATAGACCGGGCGTTCGATTGGCGCGTCGTCTGTTGCGTTGAGACCCCTATGACATGACAGACTTGTGGGATACTTCTTGGTGGGACTTAGTGATAGTGTAACATAGAACAGTAGCTTGTGGAGTGGATCCTCCCAGAGACAAGTGAGCATAGTGTGGAGACCTAGTAGCTAGCTGAGACCTGACGACTACTGACCGTTTGACTCGGAGTGATTCTACTAGCCCAGTGGGGAGTGCCTGGTTGTGGTGGTATACCCATGGTGGAGGAGCGCCTGGTTGTGGAGGAAGATCCATGGTACTCGACAGGAGGAGTACCTCTACAGGCTATGAGGGGGAGCGCCTGAGTGTGGCGGCAGACCCACGGTGGGGAGCGCCTATGTGTGACGCAACAGACCCATGGTACTCAATAGGAGGAGTACCTCAGCATTCCAAGGTTAGTGGGAAGCGCGCTTGGTGTCGCAGCAGGACCATTGTACTCGATTGAGTAGGAGTTCTCCAGTAGCCGAGGTTTCGTTAATGTGAATAAAATCTTGGTTGAGCTGAGTCAGTTTTTCTGTGTTTTCCTCATGATTGAGATGGATCACTTGATAACTTAGGTATATGTATGGGTATATACCTAAGTAATGTTATCTGTTGATTTCATTATGGTTTATCCTTGTTGGATTTTGTGAGACCTGGAGGGTCTCGGGGTCCCTACTGAGTATCGTTATACTCACCCATGCACGGGCTATGCCCACACCTCGTTGTGTTGGATGAAGATGATAGACAATGCTGATCGAGGCTGAGAGTATGAGGATTGGACGGTACCCGGAGGTGGACCATACGACGTGTCGGTACATGGAGGAGATGGATAGACGAGGAGTGATGAGGAGGCTATCTGTATCTATCCTTCAGGTAGGAATCCCAGAGGACGACCTAGTAGCTGTCTTTCCTTTCCTCATTCGTATTTATACTTCCAGTTCCTTGTACATTATAGTTGGGCTTTTATTTCCGGCCTCTTTTACTTTTCATCACCCTTTTTTTATATAGTTTACTTAGTGTTTTGTACCCAACTGTGTGCTATGTTGTGTGCATTTACAGGTTATAAAGGAAATGCCTTCCCAGTTTTAGGAAATTATGCCTTTGGTGCTAGTCGCCAGCCCCTAGCCTATGGAAGGTGAGATTGGGGTAGTCATGGCACGAGCCCCGGGGGACAAGTCTAGAAAGGAATTGACAAAAAAAGATAATTTCTGTTGGACTCTAGAAGCTGAGAAAGCCTTTCATCCCCTTAAAAGGATGCCTAGTTACAGCCCCTCTACTTTCTTTTACCGATTTCCAATATCCATTTATCATAGAGTGTGATGCCTTTGGTCTTGGGGTTGGGGCTGTTATCATGCAAGATGGACGGCCAATTGCCTATTTTAGAAAGGATTTAGTGAACACCAACCTCATCAAATAAATTTATGAAAAGGAAGTTATGGAACTTATTTTAGTTTTCCACCATTGGAGACAATATCTGATAGAGAACCATTTTATTGTTTACAACAATCACAAGGATTTCAAGCATATCCTCATTCAAAGTCTTCACACAACAAATCAGCAGGATCTAGTACTGAAGAATATCATTTTTGTTGTCCAGCAGCACCCATTAACACAACCCCAATATACTGTCCGACATGGCTTGCTATTTTTCCAAGACCGGCTTGTTATATCCTCTATGTCCAGCCTCATACTCAAGTTTTTATAGTACTATCATTCTTCACCAGTAGGAGGCCATTCTATATTCCATAAAACTTATAAACGGCTAACTTCAGGATTATTTTGGAAAGGAATGACTAAATCAGTTCAGCAGTTTGTTCGTGAGTGTGATGTTTGCCAATGACATAAAAATCAGGCCATGTCTCCAGCCAGATTACTCCAAACACTGCCAATTCCATCCCAATTTTGGGAAGACATATCAATGGAGTTTTTGTCTGTCTTGCCCAAGTCTCAGGGATATAGCGTAATATTGGTAGTTGTGGACTGTTTCTCTAAATATGCCCATTTTCTACTATTGCGCCATCCCTATATAGCCAAGGATGTTGTTGAAATTTTCATTAAGGAAGTTGTATGATTACATGGAATCCCTAGCTCGATACTTAGTGACTGAGACCCTATTTTTGTTAGTAATTTCTAGAAGGGATTGTTTCTCTTGGAGGGCACCACTCTCAAGATGAGTTCTTCTTACCATACCCAGACAGATGGACAAACGAAAATTGTTAATAAATGCCTTGGAACATACTTGCATTATTTTTCTTCTGAGGGGCCACTAACTTGGCCCCGATGAATACCCTAGGACAAATATTATTACAACACGGTGACTCACTCCTCAACAAAGATGACTACTTTTGAAGTTGTTTATGAGAAGAAACCACCTACAGTTTAGTAGTTTGTTGGGAAGGCTACACTAGTGGACACGGTGTCCACTCTTCTAGTTTAACGAGATTAAATGATCAAGAAGCTCTGGCACAACCTCACCTGATCCCAACAATTGATGGATATACCTACCAACAAGCACCATTGGGATGTCACTTATGATGTTAGAGAACTAATTTATGTCAAACTCTGGCCAAATATCTAGAATTTCGAGGCCCACAAACTTACTCCCAAATTAGAATACTGCTATTATGGACCCTATGAAATTGAAACACCCCTGGAAAACACTGGTTATAAGTTGAATCTTCCTCCATAAACACAGATACATCCGATCTTCCATGTCTCACAACTCAAACGTGTAGTTGATAATTCTCCAGTCCATTCTAAGATTCCAGAAGTATGGGACATTTCTTCATCCACTGGTCCTCAGCCAGTGGTGATCTTAGCTTCTAGAGCAGTGCCTGTGAATTCACGTGGTCATTGGACAATTTAATGGAAAGGCCTACCTACTGAATAATTGACATGGGAGGATGTTGAGCACATCATTTCCCAATTTACAAATTTACATCTTGAGGACAAGGAGCAGATTGTCGAGGGGAAAATTATTAGTAGTGTGGGGTCCAGTCTAGGGGGTGTTTCCCCACAGCACCCATGCCCCCCAATTCTGCACACTTACCGGCATAGGGGTAAAATGGGGAATAAAGATTTTGTTAGTGGGGTAGGGACCAACAGTTTGTTTATCCAGTTTATAAGTGGGAATACTGGGTCTACATGGACAGTTAGAATATTTTTTCCTTCTCATTCTATGAGAACAAAATTGGTGGGAGCCAGAGGCTTGACTCCTAAAACACCTCGTAATAGTAGCAGGCGATGCTGGAGGTGGTCTTTCTATTGGAAACCTGTTGTATCTCCCATTTCTCTTTAGCTGTAACTTCTGGAAAATCGATAATATCAATCCAAATCTCTCTTCTCAACTCCTATTTTTTTTATTCCGGAACACACACACACCAAGCCGATAACAAAATGTGATAAAACAATCCAACATAGAGTGGCATTTCACATTTTTGGTTGGTCGATCGAAGAAGAAAAAATATGTAATGCCCCGACCCCAGAATCCCATAGATGGTGTATTATTTTAATAAATTAGCATGATTAAAAGGAATCAAGTCCCGAATGACTGATCAATTTAGTAGTATTAGAAAATATATTACATACATGAACATTACATTACACTTTCTAACATAAAACACAACATAAATAATCCTTTGAGAATGCCATTATTTCCCTAGCTTAACCCTGCATATCAATCATAATACACTTCTTGTAATCCTGGGAAAATAAAACATAATAAAGGGGTGATCTCAAATTCTTAGTAGGGGTAAATAATTCAGCGGAAGCTATAAACTTTTATGGTAAGATGTATAATAAAAACACCAGCCTTTTAAACATAAAATTGAACATAATATGGAAAAAAATAAATCAAACATTACCACATAAACATGCACATGGATATTATAAAAGTCGAATAATCACATGAAATAACTAATTTCATAATGTGGGAATGCATAATGCCGGACATAAAACCTACTATGTCAAGGTCTTGTGCGAAGACAATTTACAAATATTCTATCAAGGCCTTGTTCCATGACACTAGTTTATCTAATGAGACCTACCGATACATCGAGGGGCTATAGCGGGCCCTGCCTGTAACTTACTAAGTCTAATTCATTCCTCATATGAAAATGTTGAATCATAACATAAAAATTCGTATTAAAAACTAGCATACGAAATGTCAATACTTTAACCATAAACCATGAATGCTATAAAAATAGAACATCCACAGGAAAACATATCATAACTCATTCAATACAATATGAAATATTTTATTATAATAAATCAACCTCAATCGAGAATAATATCCAATAAAGGATGTTGACGTAGTTGAAAATAATCAGTAAAACTCTTTGAGGGAAATATCCATTTTTCATGAAATTATTTAAAAGTCACAAAATTTATAAAAGATGTAATTTAAAAGATATTTTTGAATCAAAGTGTCCCATACAACTTTGAAACTTTTTAAAGGAATTATCATTTTAAAACAATCATGTCCATATAAATAAATCCTTAAATTCATTTTGAAAACATGGACATTAATTAAATAGATTTAGAAAAACAAATATTTAAAACATTTAAAATGATGATATAGTTAAAGTATATCTTCCATAAAACATAAAATATTCATTTTGGAAATATTTCTATGAAACAGGGACATGGATGATAAATATTTCCCAGAAAATACTTAGACATAAAAAATCTCAGATAATAAGGAGTTTGAGGAATTAACCCTTACCTTGTACTTTTCTTTGGTTGAGGGTATGTTTAACCACCAGTATAATGATCATAGTATATTATTAAATTATACTAGAACCATATTCATATACAGGATTCATTTATGACTTTATACTACCCATTTAATAATAATTTCTATGTTAAAGTAACATTTTGAGTAATAATTGCTTTCTTTGTCATACGTGTTTTAACTTGTTATTCTTGATCTTATTACTTATATCAAGATTTAATTACTTCCAGAATATAAAAGATTATTTATATATAATATATATTCAGAATATAAATATGTATAGTATATAGATATATGAAATGGAAAACACTATTTATGGAGATAGTAGACCGTACGTACGCATAAACATTGTTTCCATTTTCATATTATATTGACTGGAAGTAAGTGAATGAGATTAATGTATATATATATATATATTTCCAATAGAATTATTATGTCATATATTACATACTTATTAATGATATATATTTTTATAATCATCATTGATTGGTGAACATGAAAATGAATCTCATCTCGTCGTGGAGACAGTAATCCGTACGTACGCACGAGCGACGATATCATTTCCTTAATGTTAAAATGGTATGGAATTGGATGGTATATTAATTATACAGAAACATTATCATGTTATGTTAATTATTTATATACATAATACTCATCATTATATCCATCCAAATAACATAATGTTGAATAAAAAATGACACAACGACGTGGAGACGGTAAGCCGTACATACGCACGCATGGTGACATTGTTATTAATAAGATAGATAGAATAAGAAATATGGTTGTACCATAGATATAATAATATATTAGCATAGAGAAGGTACAAGATTTATTATTTTAGTATGGAAACAACAAATAAATAGGAATTAGAAGAAGAAAATAACATTGAAAGAGGTGATAAAATAATTACCTCTTCTTCGGGTGTTTCCTTTTGATTTGAACAAAAGGGCTCCTTAGGTAAGATTTATGCTCAATATAAGGCCTATAGGTTGAATAGAGGGTAGTTGAGAGGAGATTTGGGTAGGGGTTGACCAATCCAAATGGCTTTGTAGGTGTTAATTAAAGGGAAAGGCAAGTGCCCTTTTATAAGAGAGGTGAGGGGCACTTTAGGAAAAGATTAAAATATTAATTTATTATAAAATAATTTTTGGATTATAATAGCTCTAAATTGATTTATTTAGAGGATAAGATGAGGATGGGTCGAAAATTTCTCAATAAATAGGTTTTAGACACTTTTAGGTCATAAAAGTAACCTTATATTTTAGATTTAACCCTTTGTAAAAATAAGTTAACTCTTACCATGTCCTCTTGTATTTTTATACTACATAGTTAATATATTTACTATAAAATACCAAGAGAACCTAAAATTGATAATTTATAAAAATTTTATCACTATACAAGTATAGAGACCTGGTTTTTTTCCTTTAAGACTTTGAAATATTTCTACATATGATTTCAGAGCTAGGCGCGAAGACGGTGTGCAATTTCGAGGCCTGGTGTGCCTGGAATAAATTTTATAAAAATGTTGAGTGTTTTTATACTATGCATGTGACGGGGTTGTGTTTTCTCCGAAACGGTAGCTTGTATTGGAAATCCGAGGGCACGACTGCATCCGGAGCATGACGTTTACCCTAGGAGGGGTGTAAAAGTTGCGGGCACGGGTCTGCTGTGAGAGATGTCACCCAGGGAAAAATCGTCATTTTAAAAATGACTAAGCGATTTTTATCACTGGCATTATTTTCAAATAACTTTCGAACAAAGTCTTAGAATGAAAATACGAGACTTCCATTGAGTTCAAAACGAGGCGTTTTTCCTAGGTGCGATATAAAATGGCAGGGTGCGCCAGTTTCAGATTATGCACTAAGAGAATTCTTTTATAAATGGAAGAATAGGAGTTAGAGTTAGAGTTCTCCCTTCTCTCTCCTTTCTCTCTCTCTCTCCCTCTTTTTCTCTCTCCGGTTCTTTAGCGTTCTTTTCCGAATTAAGGATAAACCTCCGCCGGAACCTTGGCGGATCAAGGTGGGATCGCAGCGGATGCGTCACCAACGAGGAACGACCGGATCGCGGTAGTATTTCTGATTAATTTCCACACCTTCGTCAATTTCTAGAATTTCTTTCAATTTCTTCTTTTTAATTCTATAATTCTAGAATTAGAACGATGGCCAAATGAACACGAACATCATCCGAGCCCCTTTCTTAATTGTTGTTCTTGGGCATTCTTCATCCAAATTTTCGAACGCGCCAAATCTTTTCGGATCGCCGATTGGGGGCAAGCGCTGCAAAGGCCTCGTCCTGAGGGTTCTAAATCCTCCTTAGAATTTGGAATCGGGCCACCGGAGCGGTGGTGGCGGCCATCAGAAGCGTTGGATACGGTAAGGGCGGTGGCTAGAGGTTGGGGTGGCACAGTGGGTTGTTGTCGTTGGGAGTCCCCGGCGCGGCCGACGTAGCTCCGGGAGGAGCCGAGCAGTGCGGCCGGGGGTTCGGAACGGGCTGCCGGCGTTGGGGGTCGCCGGAGCGGCCGAGGTAGCTCCAGGAGAAGCCAAGGCGGTGCGACCAAGGCTTAGAAGGTGCCGGCATTGGGTGTCGTTGGTGCGGGTGGCGGAGCAGCAGGCGACTGCGGCTACGGCTGCGGTGCAACAAGTGGTCGGGGTAGCGCGGCGGTGCTGCGGAAGGCGGAGGCACCAGTGTCCAGCCGGCCTGTCGCGGTTGAAGGGGGGAACCCGAGGCGGCGACCTCAGGTGTGCGGAGGAGAAAAAGACCCACCGAAGGCGGGTATCCTTTACTTGACACGGCGAGAAGGGACCAGCCAGGTTGGCTGATCGGTGGAGGCGGTGGCCTCGGGGGAACATGACCCGTGTGCTGCGGGTCCTCCTTGACGCGGCGTGCGAAGGGGGAGACCGACCAGGAGGCCCATTCTGTTCAAATGAACTGGGCCACGTGGCCCAGTGGAGGTGGAGCGGGCCGCGGCCAGAAAAACGCAGTGAGTCAGGCCGGACCCGCGGCTGGGCCGCAGGCCGGCGGTTCGAACCGGGTCGGCCAGGGTGAACCGGCCCGGTTGGCCCCCCTTGCGTTCGGGGATCCGTATCTTCTAAACGGTGCGTCCGTTTGACACACCATCTGCGGCTGTGGGTTCATGTCGGAGAGACGGACCTTTCAAAGTGAGTTTCAGTGTTTTTGAGTTTTGTGCCCAAAGATGGGTGACTCGATGATCTTTAATTTAATAATAATAAATTATTATTAAAGTTTGCAATAGACGTACTCGCGAGCCGAATGTCCGTTTGACGCGCCGTTAGAGGCACTATGGCCATGGAGTTGAGATGGTCCTTCCAAAGTTGGTTTGGAACCCTTGCGGTTTGGTTTCATTGGTCGGAGGCACGAAACGCTTAATGTGAATAATTAATTAATTAATTATTCTTCTATCAGACCTAACTCCTGCTTGGGATGTCTGATTGATGCACCATCAGCGGCAACGTGACCCCAGTACTCTTGTGGAATTTTTGATATGCTTTCCGAAGCGTTTAGGTTGGAGACAAGGTGTGGGCCCCATAGGGCCTAGTTCGCACGTTTTACGGTGAAACACCACTTTTTCACCTGACATCCGTTTATGGTGTTTGAGTACTCTTTTCTGAGTGTTTTTCCAAGGGGATTGCAACGGTGAAATCTGCCCGCATAAATTCGGCCCTGATGCGTGGGACCCACGAGGCGGCTTTTGGACGTATGCTGCGTTTTTGGCGACTTATGATTCATAAGTCCGTTCAGGGAAAATGAATAGCCTACACCGCGTGGTTATCTGAAAGGAATGCAATGGTACGATTTACGTGACGTGTTTTGGGATTGAGGTGTGGGCCCCATAGGACCCCACTTGCATATAACGCGGGGAGTTGCAGCTTCCGTATCCGGAGTCCGTTTTAGGCGCTGTCAGTGGTGTTGTGACCCTGGCATCGAGACGATGTTAACCAGGGTGGTTTCATGTGTTGAAGATAGAGTTGAGGCATAGGCCCCACAGGCCGTCTCTTAAGCTGTGTGCAGCGTACTGCACCTTTTTCTTCTGACGTCCATTTGGGGCGTATGAATAATCTATCTCGGATTTTTTTCGGTGAAGATTACAATGGTGTAATCTTTTTGGGAGAGCAGATCCTCTTTTGAGATCTCATTAAATGTGGAAAGATGAAATGGCATTGGTCGGAGGCTCCTTTGGCGCACTCTGAACATACGCACGATAGTGGTGTTAGTGACACCTAGTGATGGCATGGGCATTGCGGAGTTATCAGACCAGTTCTGGGTTTTCCCTCTAGCGGGGCTGGGTAGTGGGTTACATCTTGACATTAGGGTTTACCCTCCAGTTGGGCTGGAGAGTGGGTTAACCGTTGAATTTTGTGGTTTACCCTCTAGTATGGCTGGGCAGTGGGTTACCCGACGACGTTTTGTGGTTTACCCTCTAGCGGGGCTAGGCAGTGGGTTACCTAATGACCTTTTATGGTTTACCCTCGAGCAGGGCTGGGCAGTGGGTTACCTAATGACCTCTTATGGTTTACCCTCCAACGGGGATGAGCAGTGGGTTACCTGATGACCTCTTGTGGTCTACCCTCTAATAGGGCTGGACAGTGGGTTACCTGACGACCTCTTGTGGTTTACCATTCAGCGGGGTTGGGTAGTGGGTTACCTGACGACCTCTTGGGGTTTACCCTCCAGCTGGGCTGGGCAGTGGGTTACCCGATGTCTTCTTTCAGACTCGGCCCTTCTATGAGGCTAGTCATTGACTTTTCTCCATGATTACCGAAGCGGGACCCTTGATGGTACAGTTTAGCGATGAGGCATCTTTGGCATACAGGACTGTTGGGCATGAGTGATGGATATCCTTTGAACTGTTGGCGAATCTTATTGGGCTGAGCTCAGAGATAGAGATCCCCTTACACACTCATTCGGGTTTCTTGTGGAGTATATATATATATACACCCTACTTTGTTCCCACTCCTTGGGTTAGGTTACTCTCCTTCTAGGAGGGGCGAAGACGTGCGGGGTATGCCCCATTCTTTCCGTGTCTAGCTCCTCTTGAATTGGACGAGTCTACTTACTTCCTTTTATTGGGTTGAGATGCACTCTCTCTTTGTTGTACTCTTACACTATTCTTGTTATGTCTAATTCTCACCATTTTAGTACCTCCTTTGTTTCTCCCTCGAGCTTTCGGGGAATCTTACTTAATATCTTTATACTCACCCCTTCTTGGGATTTTCCCGCACTTGGTGTGCCCTTGCAGACGAAAAATAGGTCGGTCGAGACTACGAAGGAGAGTAGAGGACACAGGAGCTTGGGCTGCGTTCAATGGCCGTAGCAGGACTTTTCGGGTGTGAGACTCACCAGCTGTTTACTTCGTTTATCTGTTTTCAGGTTGTGGCACCTTTCTAGTTGGGTGCGTGTTTTCCCTTTTACTATTCAGTTTACTTGTCATCCTACTTTTCATAACTTTACTTGTATTGGTTAGAATTTGATGCATGTATATTGGTTTTCCTTTTTTAGCAGTATTGTATCTTTCTTTCTTTTCTTTTCACTTTTGGATTGAGTTAGCTGCGTGTGTGGGTATAGTTTCTTAGGAAAAGGCCTCCCCTAATTTTTTGTGCCTTCGGCACTAGTCGCCATCCCCTGGCCTATGGAGGCAGGCTTGGGGTAGTTGTGGTTCGATCCCCGGTATGGGTCGGGTCATGACAAAGTGGTATCAAAGGTGGTTCGTTCCTTGCGGTGTTTTCAGACGTCCCTAAAAAGGAATTGGTTGAGTTTTGGGGCAATAGTATCAACGTGTCTTGAGAGTGGCTCTCAGGCCAGGTATTCCAGTGATGGTGCAACGTCCAACGTATCCATTCACTAGGACCCTGATAACCCGCTTGTCGACTCGGCACACTGAGACACTTGTTACAGGGAATTTGGTTCATGCATCATATAGGATTGAGTCTTTGACTGTCCTTCTTGAGTAAGCTCCCCATCGTTGTTGATATATATATACTCATTTGACTGCGGTACTCCATGATCGGATTCAGGATGTCTTCGCGATGATATCCAGCCAGGATACTAACTTCGGTTCGTGATGATGACTCCGTGAGCAATGAGACCTCATTTCAAAATCCATCATACGATTACCCTTTCTCCAAGAGGGCAGGCAGTAGCACCTCTGCCTGTGGAGTCATAGATAGTAGCGGCAGTGAGGGCCGATGATGAGCACGGGCTGGGCACGCTATGTGAGTTCCAGCATCAGAGACTGCTGAGGTTATATAGTGATCCATACCCTCAAACAGTGAAGGGTTGGCTAGAGTCGGTGGTCCGCCTCTTCCGGCTTGTTCGGACACTGACAATTTAGATGGTGGCTATGAAAACCAACCTTTTTTCCCACCAAGCAGGTTGGCATTAGTAGATCTAGGGTTACTCAGATACATGATGAGTTGGTACTCTTATGGGATGACTTGTAGCAGCTGTTTCGTGAGGAGTACTACCCCTCCTACTTACAATTTATACGGTTTCGGGAGCTGCTGGGGCTTCAGTGGGGAGTGATGGCGGTGGCCGTGTACGTGACTGGGTTTGCAGACCTTACTTAGTGCTCTTTGGATGTGGTCCATGATGATAACTTCTGAGCACAGAAGTTTGAATGAGGTCTCTGGAGAGGATATTTGTGCCATCATAGTGCCCTTGTGCATCCTCACCCATCTTAGGGTGTTAGAGCAGGCACTGGTGACAAAGAAATTTCTGTCAGAGGGATGTCAAATGGTAGGGTCTCGACACCAGAAGTCTCCCCTTGATGAGACTCAGGCACATGGTCGGGGACAACGTAGAGCACAAAGACATCCCAGGGAGGACTAGTGCTATGTTTTTGATGTGCGAGGTCATGTGGCATGAGACTACTCGACCAAATGTGTTGAGTTTCCCAGATAGTTGGTAGATGCACCGCCACAACAGAGACAATGTCGTGATCAGAGAACTCCCAGGTGAGGATAGGGTGGTCCCCAGGGAGGTGGTGTTGGAAAAAGAGCAGAAAGAACTTTGGTTGGCAGATGAAATTTCGAGGTCCTTCCACCACCACTAGGCGACCTATGTCAGGCTCAGGGAGCTGACGGATGGGGTCGTGGGCAGCTGTGTGCTATGGATGTCAACAATCCTGCAGCTCAAGAGATGATAATAGGTACGCTCTGTGTCTTTTCTACTTTTCTCAGTAGAACTTATTAGACACTACGTGAGGTACTCTTTTCGTCTAACTCCTTATTCGAGGGGTTACCAAGGGTGACGCAGGGCGTCAGTGTAACCATGTGTTGGTGTTGTCCGACATAGATTTGAATGCACGGGAAAGAGGGGTTCTTCCCCCACTGAGACACATTTTTGTGATACAATAAAAACCGTGAGGGAGAGTCAGTACCACCCAAAGAGGATAGTATTGAGGTGCGGTGGATGAGTCCCTCTGACATGTGCATTCATGGCAGGGTTGTGCGGTGGAGTGTCCAAGCAGGTTTTGGATTTTCCGGCGGGGCTTTTCTATTTGACCTCTCTTTTCTTGAGGTGCCACTAGTGGGTTTGGTAGAGTGCCTGTTTTTGGGATTAATCTCCTTACGAGAGGGGCAAAGACACATGGGGTATGCCACATGATTTCCGTGTCTAGCCTCTAGCAGTTGGATGAGTTTGCTTGCCTTCCATGTTCGTTGGTACCTTGCGTGCTCAACGTCAATCTTGAAACCGTTATCAAGTACAGGTCGAGGTGATGGAGAACCCATAAACAAAACTACATGTTTCACTATGTGGTGCTGGTGGTGGTCCTTTCACTGAGAATGTGGAGACGCTATCTTATGGGAGAGCGCTTTGTGGTTTTCTCAAACCACCATTTTCTCAAGTGCGTCCTCACCCAGAGAGACTTCAACCTGAGGCGACAGTTCTGGTTGAAATTTCTGTAGGACTATGACTTCGAAGTAGTCTATGTTTTGGAATATGGCAGTGTTGTAGAAGGTTCCCATAGAATGAAGTCTTGGGCTCGACTAGTGCGGGAAATTTTAGAGCAGGAGGGTATGGATTTTCTGCAGCCGATGGTGTTGACTCATCTTCTTTTTGAGCATATAAGAGAGTCTCGGTTGTGATACACCGACTGTGAGAACTTGTGTGACCAGATATCCTTGGGTGTTTCACCAGATGGGTATTCTGAAGGAGGGAATCAAGAGACCATGTTCCAGGAACAAACTGTGATTTCGATCATGACGTGGAAAGTATAGGTTTGGCCGGGGAAGTCCCCCAAGTTTCTTTGGGCCGTTCGGGAATCGTGCAAGCAGTTGAGAGGTTTCCTACCTTCATTCCCTACCCTCCCAATGGTAGGAGTGAGCACATGATGTATTCCACGTGTCACAGATGATGAGGTGCATGCATATTCCTACGCATGTCCTCAATAGTTGCAGACCTTATGGGTACAAACCATCCCTTTGGTTCATGTGTTGTGCCAACATGGTGTTGTGCAAGTTTTCTTGGGAGTGGGAGAGCTAGGTGTGAGCTCTTTATCCCGAGTTGTTTTTCCTATTTTTGTTTTTTGGGGATGAAAAGCTTGAATGAGGGAATGATGTAGAGACCCAGTTTTTGCCTTGTAATACTTTGGAATATTTCTACATATGATTCTAGAGCTAGGCGCAAAGACGATGTGCAATTCTGAGGCCCGATGTTCCCGGAATAAATTTTATAAAAATGTTGAGTGCTTTTATACTATGCATGTGGCGGAGTTGTGTTTTATCCTAAAAGGTAGCTTGGATCAGATATCCAAGGGCACTTTTGCGTCCAAAGCATGACATTTACCCTAGGCGGGGTGTAAAAGTTGCGGGCATGAGCCTGCTATGAGGGATGTCACCCAGGGGAAAAATTGTCATTTTAAAAATGACTTAGTGATTTTTATCACTGGCGTTCTTTTCAAATAAATTTTGAACAAAGTCTCAGAATGGAAATCTGAGACTTCTATTGAGTTCGAAATGGGGCGTTTTTCCTAGGCGCGATATAAAATGGGAGGGTACGCCAGTTTCAGATTACGCGCTAAGCGGATTCTTCTATAAATGGAAGAATAGGAGTTGGAGTTAGGGTTCTCCCTTCTCTCTCCTTTCTCTCTCTCTCTCTCTCCTTTTATCTCTCCTATTCTTCAGCGCTATTCTCCATTCTTCGCCGAATCAAGGAGAAACCTCTGCTAGAACCTTGGCAGATCGAGGTGGGATCGCAGCGAACGCGTCGCCAATGACGAACGGCCGGATCGAGGTAGGATTTCTGATTAATTTCCGCACCTTCGTCAATTTCTAGAATTTCTTTCAATTTCATCATTTTAATTCTATAATTCTAGAATTAGGATGATGGCCAAATGAACAAATCCATCATTCGATCCCCTTCCTTAATTGTCGTTCTTGGGGGTTTATCGTCCAAATTTTTGGACGCACCAAATCTTGTCGGATCGCCGATCGGGGGTAGGCGCTGTGAAGGCCTCGCCATGAGGGTTCCAAATCCTCCTTCAAATTTGGAATTGGGCCACCGGAGCGGTGGTGGTGGCCGTCAGAAGCCCGAATCTGGAAAGGGCAGTGGCCGGAGGTTAGGGCACCGTAGTGGGTTGCTAGCGTTGGAAGACGTCGACGCGGCCAGGGTAGCTCCGAGAGGAGCCGAGCAGTGCAGTCTGGGGTTCGGAATGGGCTGCCGGCATTGGGGGTTTCCGGCATGGCCGGGGTAGCTCTGGGAGGAGATGAGGTGGCGCGACTGGGTCTTAGGAGGTTCCAGTGTTGGGTGTCGCTGATGTAGGTGGCGGAGTAGCAGGCGGCTTCGGCTGCAGCGCAGTAGGGGGTCGGGGTGTAGCGCAGCGGTGCTGTGGAAGGCGGAGGTGCCGACGTCCAGTCGACCTGTCGCGGTCGAAGGGGGGGGACCCGAGGCGGCGACCTCGGGTGTGCGGAAGAGACAAAGAACCGCTGAAGTCGGGTCTCCTTTTCTTGACACGGCGAGAAGGGACAGTCCTAGTTGGCCGGTTGGTGGAGGCGACTGCCTCGGGGGAACAGGACCCACGTGCTGTGGGTCCTTTTTTTATGCGGCGTGCGAAGGGGGAGACCGACTAGGCGGGCCGGTCTGTTCAAACGAACTGGGCCACATGGGCTGGTAGAGATACAACGGGCCGTGGTGAGTCGGGCCGGACCTGCGGCTGGGCCGCGAGCCGGCAGTTCGGACCGGGCCGACCAGGGTGAACAGGCCCGGTTGGTCCCCCTTGCATTCGGGGGGCCGTATCTTCTAAACAGAGAATCCATTTGATGCGCCATCTGTGGTTGCGGGTTCGTGTCGGCGAGAAAAACCTTTCAAAGTGAGTTTTGGGGTTTTTGGGTTCTGCACCCAAAGGCGGGTGACCTGAGGAGCTTTAATTTAATAAGAATAAATTATTATTAAAGTTTACAACAGACTTACTCACAATATGGATGTCCATTTGATGCACCGTTAGAGGCGCTGTGGCCCTGGAGTTGAGATGCTCCTTCCAAAGTTGGTTTGGAACCCTTTCGGTTTGGTTTCGTTGCTCGAAGGCACGAAATGCTTAATGTGAATAATTAATTAATTATTCTTGCATCAGACTTAACTCCTTCTTGGGATGTCTGATTGACGTGCCATTAGCGGAAGCGTGACCCCAGTCCTCATGTGGTCTTTTTGAGATGCTTTCCGAAGCATTCGTGTTGGAGACAAGGTGCGGGCCACACAGGGCCTAGTTCGCACGTTTTACGATGAAACACCACTTTTTCACCTGACATCTGTTTAGGGTATTTGAGTACTCATTTCTAAGTGTTTTATCGAGGGGATTTCAACGACGCAATCTACCTGCCTAAATTCGGGCCCGAGGCGTGGGCCCCACGGGGCGGCTTTTGGACGTATGCTGCATTTTTGACAATTTATGCTTCATAAGTCCATTTAGGGAAAATGAATAGCCTACACCGCGTGGTTATCTGCAAGGAATGCAATGGTAAGATCTGTGTAATGTGTTTCGAGGTCGAGGTGTGGGCCCCACAGAACCCCGCTTACATATAACGCGGGGAGTTGCAGCGTCCACATCCGGAGTCCGTTTTCGGCGCCGTCAGTAGTGTTGTACCCCTAGCATCGAGACGAAGTTGACCAGGGTGGTTTCAGGTGTTGAAACCTAAGTTGAGGTGTGAGCCCCGTGGGCCGTCTCTTAAGCTGTGTGCAGCGTATTGTGCCTTTTTCTTCTAACATCCGTTGGGGGCGTATGAATAGTCTATCTCGCATGTTTTTCCACGAAGATTACAATGGTGTAATCTGTTTGGGAGATAAGAGCCTCTTTCGAGATCTCATTAAATGCGGAAACATGAAAGGACATTGGTCGGAGGTTCCTTTGAAGCACTCCGAACTTAGGCACGGTAGCGGTGTTAGTGGCACCCAGTGATGGCACAGGAAATGTGGAGTTATCAGACCTGTTCCGGGTTTACCCTCCAGCGGGGCTGGGTAGTGGGTAACCTGATGACCTTAGGGTTTACCCTCCATCAAGGCTGGACAGTGGGTTACCCGTTGACTTTTGTAGTTTACCCTCCAGTGGGGATGGGAAGTGGGTTACCTGACGACGTTTTGTGGTTTACCCTCTAGTGGGGCTGGGCAGTGGGTTACCCGACGACCGTTTGTGGTTTACCCTCCATCAGGGATGGGTAGTGGGTTACCTGATGACCTCTTGTGGTTTACCCTCCAGTGGGGTTGGGTAGTGGGTTACCTGATGACCTATTGTGGTTTACCCTCCAGCGGGGCTGGGCAGTGGGTTACCTGACGACCTCTTGTGGTTTACCCTCCAACCACTACTGGGAAGATGGGTTTTACCAATGCTTGTATACCAACGGTTCAATAGAACTGTTGGTATAGGGGTATAAAACAAGTATTTCCCAATGGTTTGAAGAAACCATAGGGAAATCTAAAAAAATTTCTCTCTTTCCCAACAGTTTTTACAAACCGTTGGTAAAGGCCAAGACTTAGGAAGGCTTCACCTTTCCCAACGGTTTTATAAAACCGTTGGGAAAATTTTCCCCTAAAATCCCAGACAACTCGATATCCCAATCCATGCGATTGAACTGCTAAAGTTGAGACCTAAGATCTCTCTCGCTTGAAAAATCATTCCACTAGATCCATATTCAATCACAAAGTTGTTTTGTTCTACACTTCAAATCTGTAAGTAGTACGTTATGTTTAATGTTTTGCATCTAATTTTTTTCTTTTCTATTTTGATTTGGCTTAAACATAAGGTTCGTGCAGTATGGTATACCCAACAATTTCAATTCAATTTGTTATTTTTTTTTCTGTTTTTGTTCTGGTGGGAGGTGCTGGGGGTGTAGGAGGTGGGGGGAGGGGGTGTGATGGTGGGATGTTTAGGTGGGGGGGGGGGGGGGTGTTGGTGGGGTGTTGAGGTGGGGGGTTGTACAGGTGGGGGTGGGGGTGGGTTGTGCAGGTGGGGGTGGGGGGAGGGGTGGGTTGTGCAGGTGGGGGTGCAAGTGGAGGGGGGTTGTTGTGCAAGTGGGTGGGGGGGGGGGAGGGGAGTGTGCAGGTTGGGGGGGTGGGCTGGGCAGGTCAAAGTCTATTGGGGGGGGGGGGGTGAGGTGGGGGTTGTACAGGTGGGGGGTGGGGGTGGGTTGTGAAGGTGGGGGTGGGGGAGGGGGGGATATTCAAGTGGGGGGTGAAAGTGGAGGGGGGTGCTGTGCAAGTAGGTGGGGGGAGGGGAGTGTGCAGGTTGGGGGGGGGGGGTGGACTGGGCAAGTGGGAGTCTGTTGGGGGTGAGGTGGGGGGGTGGGGTGTACAGGTGGTGGTGGGGGGAGGGGGGCTGTGCAGGTGGGGGTGGGGGAGGGGGGAGGGGGTTGTGCAAGTGGGGGGTGGCTGTGAAAGTGGGTGGGGGGGGGGGGAGGGGAGTGTGTAGGTTGGGGGTGGGCTGGGAGGTGGGAGTATGTTGGGGGGTGAGGTGGGAGGTGTACAGGTTGGGGTGGGGGGAGGGGGGTTGTGAAGGTGGGGGGTGCAGGTGGGGGAGGGGGGGTGTGCAGTGGGTGGATGGGAGGGGGCTGTGCAGGTGGGGGTGGGGGAGGGGGGTTGTGCAAGTGGGGGTGTAGGTGGGGGGGGGGGGGGTGCGTTGTGCAGTCGGTGGATGGGAGGGGGGTTGTGCAGGGGGAGTCTGTTGGGGGTGAGGTGGGGAGGGGGGCTATGTAGGCGGGAAGTCATCACTTCCATAGTTCACCAATAAGCACGGGGAATTCATCACTTCTAGATATTTGGATAGTTTTGAGGCCTCTTTGGTTTTGGTTCTTGTCTAGTCATTTTGATGAGTAAGGTATCACATGATCTAAAAGTGACATCAACTATATATGATGAATTCCTTCTCCCACAACACATTTTTCTATAAATAATATATCCTTGGAAGGTTGTGGGAGCCTTTTAGAATCCAATTCCCCAACATTCTCCCAATTGAAAACTTGATACCATTATGTTATCAAGTCACTAATCCTACCAAATTGGATTTTCACTAAAAAATACTATTCTAATCCTTAACACCCCATCTTTTGTTTTTCATAACATGAATGAAAACCCAATTAAATCTCATAGCTCTCAATCACACCCCTGTGGACAGCTCGCTCACCCCCCTGGACACCCCCTACCCCCTGGACAGCCCTGCCACCCTCGTGGACAGTCCACCCACCCCCCTGGACACCTTGTACCCCCTGGACAACCCCGCCACCCTCGTGGAAAGCCTTCCCACCCCCTGGACACCCCCTACTCCCTGGATAGCCCCCCAACCCCGTGGACAGCCCACCCACCCCCTGGACACTCCCCCCCCACCCCCCCGGATACCCCCACCCCCTGGACACCTTGTACCCCTGGAAAGCCCCCCCACCCCCACCCCCGTGGATAGCTCGCCCACCCCCCTGGACACCCCTCCCCACTAGACAGCCCCTCCACCCTCGTGGACAGCCCGCCCACCCCCTGGACACCCCGTACCCCCTAGACAACCCCGCCACCCCCATGGATAGCCCACCCCCGATTACACAGAAGAAAATAACTCTGCATTTCCCCCGATTTCCAGAAGCCCTCGCGCAGGTGAACCCTAACCTGAGGTCTTCCATCTGATTGGATAAAACTCCCCCATCTAGGTTAGAATCCTTCAGCCTCTTCCCAAATATATACATAGAAGCCCTCATTGAGGTAATTAACATGATTGGGGTTGTGGGGTAGGTGGTTCTCCTTTTTTTTAGTGGGGTGATATGGTACTTTCTGTGGACTTTAGTTTGGGTGTTATGAAATGTACTAAATTTTCATAATATTTCCATTTTTTAGAATCAATAACTTATTTAAAAAACTCTCTTTACACATTCTGCATCTTTCATGAAAAGCCTTCACTTTGTAATATCTTGAACAATGTTTTATCAGGTCTATGGTGTCTTCTTGGTATGTGATAAATGAAAAAATTACAAAACAAATCTCACCTCAAATCTAGGCACACATAACTGAATTAATTAGTATATCTTTACATTGTTTTAATAGTTCACTACATCAACTAGAAACTCCTTCCTTTATCGTTTACTTAAATGTGTTTTCTATTAAAGTTCAATCCTATTGAATTGTTTATGACAAAACGACTTATGTAAATTCTTTTTACATAATGGACAGAAGTTGGATGTATGAAACTGATCGAATCTCAAGCGATTTTCAAAACAATTTAGAGAACTTTATAGATTTTTTATTTCACAATGCTTCAGATAGTGGTCGCATGCACTGCCCATGTTCCAATTTTGTTGGTAGACCTTGGTTGATCCATGAAGAAGTCAGCTACCACATAACCAAAAATGGTTTTAAAGAAAAATACTTTGTGTGGTATCACAATGGGGAGAAAATGAAATCTCAAATTAGTGATGATCGAAATGAAAGGACTGGAATGGAGAATTTGTTAGATGATCGGTTTCCGTTTATTCGTCATCATGAAAAAGAAAGGATTTCTACTCAAGAAGACTTCGATATGAGGACAACTGATGCATCTAGTGAAAATGATGATATTGATAGGGTAAAAAAATTTAATGATGCTGCCATGACTCCAGTATATCGACAATGCGATAAAATGAAAAAGCTGGAATTTTTAATCCGATTGTTTCATGGAAAAACTATGTATGGGATTTCTAATACAGCAATCGATTACATTCTTACCCTCTTAAAGAATTTACTTCCAGATGATGTAGATATTCCCTCAAACCACTATACGTCATGGAAGTTAGTTGAGGAACTTAGATTTTCAAGAAACAAAATTCATGCTTGCCTGAAAGATTGCAGTTCATTCTGGGAAGAAACCGCTGAATGAAATGATTGTATAAAATGTGGCACATCCTGCTAGAAGTCAAAATCTGATGGAACACCATCCCGCATTCCACAAAAAGTAATGTGGAACTTTCCATTGATCCCCAGACTCCAGAATATTTTTATGTCTGATGATATATCAATAAAAATGAGATGGCATGATACCGAGAGAAAGAAGACTAACGATGAGTTGGTTCATCCTGCAGATGGATTTTCATGGTAGAGATTTGATTCTCGATATCCTGATTTTGCAGCTGACGTGCGTAATGTGAGGTTGGATCTTTCATGCGATGATTTTAGTCCATTTGGGAAGATTATTACTTCGCATAGCACATGGCCAGTTTTTATACACATTTATAATCTTCCCCCATGGTTGTGTATGAAAAAACCTTTCACTTTCATGAGTATACTCATATCTGGTCCTTCTAATCCCGACATTGATATTGATGTCTACATGCAACCTTTAATAAATGAGTTGAAACTTCTTTGGGATGTGGGTGTGCGCACATACGATGCATGTTCGAAAGACATATTTCAGATGCATGCTACGCATATGTGGACGATCAATGATTTTCCGGCTTATGCAATGATTTCTGGATGGAGCACGAAGGGAAAATTGTCATGTCCAGTTTTTATGAAGAATACATGATCCAGAAGACTGAAACATCGCTGTAGTTTCAGTTTTATGGGACATCGACGATTCTTGCCAAAGGATCATCCATATAGAATGAATCGTCGAAGATTTGATAATACCATAGAGACCGATGATCCACCTCAGTGTATGTCTGGAACTGACGTGCTTAATGAATTGAAAGATTTCAGTTTTTCGTTCGGGAATGGTCAAATGAAATCTGGAAAGAGAAAGAATGTTTCCACTGAAACCTATTACAATTGGAGGAAGAGGAGTTTCTTTTTTGATTTTCCTTATTGGTCAACCAATTTTTTATGTCATTTCTTAGACGTAATGTATATTGAAAAGAATATATGCGAAATGTTGCTTTCGTTTCTTCTAAATGTCAAGGGGAAGACAAAAGATGATTTACGATCTCGACGTGACTTGGTGGATTGGGGCATCAGACCAGAATTACATCCTGTGCGTATCAGTGAAAATAAATGGAAACTTCAATGTGCTTATTATGTGATGAAACCTACAGAAAAACAATTTTTGGAAGTATTAGAGACTATTAGAGTTCCTGATGGCTATTCAAGCAACATATCTAAACGGGTCAACAAAAGAGAGTTGAAGCTAAAATCTTTGAAGACTCATGATTATCACGTTCTACTACATGAGTT
Source organism: Viscum album (assembly GCA_963277665.1). NCBI lineage: Eukaryota > Viridiplantae > Streptophyta > Magnoliopsida > Santalales > Viscaceae > Viscum > Viscum album. The sequence goes on along the minus strand of OY728128.1, from coordinate 2,136,304,314 downwards.
GATTCCAATATAAATCCATCATATTTTGTCCAATAATGTAAGGATGGATGTTATTTGGTTGTGCCATTTTTTAGAGATCTTTGTGCTAATAATTTGTCCAAGTCTTTCTTGCAAAAAATGTTGACAGATGCCCCATTAATTTTGTGTGAGTTGGAGAAAATATTTCTTCCATTTTTCACATGAATGCTATATCTGACTGTCCATATTCCCATTGAAATACTTCTCAGAGGACCTGTTTCTTTTCATTGGATGTATCCAACTGAAAGAAATATATTCACATTAAAGTCTTATGTCCAAAACACAAGTCATCCGGAAGTTTCTATCATGAAAGGTTACTTGGCTCAAGAATGTATGGATTTCTGCTCGATGTATTTTTCTAATCTTACTACAAGATTGAGCAAACTAATGAGAAATGAAAGAAGAATAGTATGAGCAAACTGAACCCAGTTTTCCATCATTTCCTCAAACAGGAGGAATTCTTAGATCATATACATTGAAGACATTAAGCCATGAAGAGCGGGAGATGGCACATCGCACAGTTTTGTTCAAATGTGATTTGTTCGATGACTATATAATGTAACTAAATTTATTATGTATATCTTACATATATATCTGTTAAACTATTCATATTTTTTATCTACAGGGAACATAAAACAATGATAAATAGGAAGCATCGTTCTTTATCTTTGATAAGGAGAGAGACTTTGCATAACAAAGAGTTTTCTGCTTGGTTAAAATTGAAGGTATAAAAAATTAATGTTTAAAATAATTATATCAATATTTAATTAAGTTTAATAGTCATTTATATTGCAGGTATTTATTTTGTATGCTGACTCTATCTCTGAGGAAATAAGAGCTTTGTCTTTTGATCCTAATATCGTGGTTCGTGACTGTAAATAAATTGTTATCAATGGGTACAAATTTATTATCACTGAACGAGAAAAGAACATGAGAACACAACATGATGTTGTTATGGTTACTGCCACAATAGATTGTTATGCCAGTGCATCAGATAGTAGACCGCGATTTGAAAATATGGGTTATTATGGAGTTGTTGAGAAAATAATAATATTGGATTATTACTCTCATGGACGAGTCACAATGATGAAATTCCATTGGTTTGATTCGATGATGAGACATGACACATTTATTGATGATTGTGGATTTTGAGTAATTAATATGACTCACACTCTTGCTACCAAAGAACCATATGTGTTGGCATCAATGGCTAAACAAGTTTTTTATGTCAAAGACCAACTTCGACCTGAATTTTGTGTTATAGTTGAAGTAATTACAAGAAATATTTTTGATGATGGTGATGATGGAATTGACACTGTCCCTAGTGCCATTGGAACCAATCCATTTATTTCTTTTGATGACTCAAATAGATCAATTTTCAGAGTTGACTGTGAACCTTTAGTTGTGGTTGAAAATATATAGAATCATTCATCCATGTTATCAATTCTTTTGGTCTACCTCAAGTTGGGTTGTTAAGGTTGGTAATATTCAAATTGATTTAGTATTGATCACAAATATATTTTAGCTGACTTGATCGTTATGTGAATTTTCAATGTTTATTGGTTGCAGTTTTATTTGAATTACATTTTCTAATTTGGAATTGAACTATATGCAAACATAGTCAAACAATATTTCTAACTTGGTGAACATTACAACTTGTATGATTTATTAAATCCATTCAAGCTCTTCTAAAACAATTGATAGCTGACTTGACCGTTATGTGAATTTTCAATGTTTATTGGTTGCAGTTTTATTTGAATTTCATTTTCTAATTTGGAATTGAACAGTATTCAAACATAGTCAAACAATATTTCTAACTTGGTGAACATTACAACTTGTATGATTTATTAAATCCATTCAAGCTCTTCTAAAACAATTGATAGCTGACTTGACCATTATGTGAATTTTCAATGTTTATTGGTTGCAGTTTTATTTGAATTGCATTTTCTAATTTGGAATTGAACTGTATTCAAACATAGTCAAACAATATTTCTAACTTGGTGAACATTACAACTTTTATGATTTATTAAATCTATTCAAGCTCTTCTAAAACAATTGATAGCTAAATTACCAATGAATCCCCCTATTCCCTCATATATTTAGTTTTTGGGTTACACATTAGTTTTCTTTTTCTAATTAATTACATATTTGTTTTCAAAAGCAAGAAATGAAGCCAATTGAAGAGAGATGAAGGGAAAAAATGATGGAGAACAATCATCGAATGACGGAGTTGGGAATTCCATCATTAGTGCCTATAGTGAGTACTTTATTTCAAATTGATATATTTAAAGAATATATAATGTCATGTGATTAATTTTTTTTGTAAACATCTTTGTAGGATCCACCTATATGTCGACAATTATTTGACGAGGAGCCTAGTACTGGTCCTAGTACTCAGGTCGGTGGTACGAGGAGGGTTCGTACCAGAGGTGGACGAGAAGATGCGCGTACCCGACTAGACCCTGCCCCTCCCACTGACATGTCATCCTTCCCACATTCTGACCCCGGTGTGTCGTTAGGGACACACGGGATATTTAGGCCTCCCATGTTTTCGCTACCTTATGCATCTTCTGGCCCATCATTTTCACATCCCATGATGATTCCCACTCCCCAATCAGCATCCGGTCAGACAGCTGTCCCATCTTCTTTTCCTTCTACTTCTGTCTCTTCGATCTTCTATATTCCATCGTCTTCGACTCCTGTTCTACCACAGGGTGTTCCATTAGTTTCTGTGGATCCAGCAGCGCTCATCGATCATACCGACATAGGTATATTTATAAAACCCTAACAAATTTTTATAGCAATATTTATTTTCATTATAACATGTTTTGATAAAATATTTGTTTTTCTTTCATGACAGATACATCTACTGACAAGAGGTGTGGGTGGGGGCATACATGCATGCGTTTAGTGTGGAACCGCCACAAACAGGTTATGGTGGATTATAATGAAGACAACCAAATGGTTGAGAAAACAGGGCAGCAATGTCGGAGTTTTTTGGCGATGCTTGCCAAATACTCCGAAATCATTCCCGTCAGTCTGCTATCATGGAGACATTTGTCACATGAGGTCAAGGATAGAGCTTGGGCAGAGATATGGGTAAAAAAATCTGTTCTATTTAATGCCATAAATTATTTTTGTATTTATATGGATTAATATTTTGATTTCAGCTTTGATTTAATTTTCCTGATGGTGAGGGTGCACGACCGAAACGTCTAAAGGATTTAGGTGAGATTTGGAGAGCCTACAAACATGAGTTGTATATTGGCTGGGTTTCTAGAGTTGGCACTGAGTTAGAGGCAGTACCAGTGGTGGATGATTGTCCTATAGAGCAGTCTCGTCAGATGATTACTCATTGGACGAGTACCCAGTTTAAGGTATTAATAACATTTGAGGTATTTAAATAATAACTTTCATGTTTTACATTAATAATATCTATTTCATTTTAGAATTTTATTTAGGAATCATCTGGAAAAAATAAAAAGAACATTGATGCAAAAAAATACCTCCACACACTGGGACGCACTACGATGCCTGATCATGAGAGGAAGAAAGTATGACAATTATTTATAAGTTTTCTTTACGACTTACACTTTCTTTTATTTACTAAATTATTTCATATTTTGATAAAGTTTTCATATAACTTTAGTTTTCAATGTCATTATAGAGGCAAATACAAAATATTGAAGGACGTGTGCCTTGAGCAAAACTGTTTTTCTTGAGTAGACGAAAAAATGATGGAAGTGCCGCCAACGAAGCGACTCAGTAGCAGATTGTAAGTTTTAATCTGTTGAATTTATATTTTAATATCTATTTTTTAACTTAATGATATATTTATATTTGTAACAGGATGCTTTAGAGGCCCTCGATGCCCAAGAACCAGACAATTTTGGGCCAACAGATCACTTACATCAGGTGTTGGGTGAGGAGCATTCTGGCAGAGTACACTGCCGACCTAGGATAGCCCTGATGAGGTATTTTACCTCCTCAGGTACGAGATTTAGTGCCACCGAGCTGTAGAAAGTTAAGGCACAGGAAGAACAGGCTGAGAAAAGGGCCACAGAGATGGCAGAATAGTCTGCTAGGGCAAACAATGCATTTATGAAATTTATTGAAGTTCTACATCCTACACTTCCAGCAGAGGCCAGCCCAACTTTTGATGAGTATATGTTGTTGATAAATTCTATATACGGTGCACCAGGTGACAGTTCTAGTGGTGGTCAGGATGATGTACAGCTTGAGGATGATGATGGCAAGGAGTCTGATGCGGAAGAGGAGGGAGAGGAGGAGGGCGAGGCGGGTGGCGAGGGCGAGGAGGAGGGTGAGGATGAGGAGGAGGGAGAGGGTGAGGAGGGCGATGATGATGATGGGGATGGGGATGAGGGTGATGATGATGGTGATGATGGTGATGTTGATGTGGGAAAAGTTGATCCATTACATTTTTGACTGATATTACTGATATTTGATATTTAATATATTCTAGTTTTTGGTTTTATCTAGACTCGTAGTATAGTATTGGAGTTGAGTTATTTTAATATATTATCTGTTTTTATGGATGTTGTTGTCTTTTAGTGGTTGTGTGTTTGGGAACCCCCCCTCCTTCCTGGACCCTGGACAACCCCCCACCCTCCTCCCTGGACCCCGGACAACCCCGCCGGATAGCCCCCCTAACAACCCCCCGGACAGCCCCCCACCCTCTTCCTTGGACCCCGGACAACCCCCCGAACACCCCCCGAACACCCCCCGAATATCCCCCCACCCTCCTCCCTGGACCCTGAACATCCCCACCAGATTTCCCCCCCAGAAATCCCCCCAGATAGCCCCCCAGATAGCCCCCCACCCTTTTCCTTGGACCCCGGACAACCCCCCGAACACCCCCGGACAGCCCCCCGAACAGCCCCCCCAGACAGCCCCCCCACCCTCCTCCCTGGACCCGAGACAACCCCCCAGACAGCCCCCCCACCCTCCAAAATGTTTTATAGCATTATAAACTAAAATATAATCCATTCTAAGAATAATATAAAAATATTTTATATAAATATCCACAAGATTTTAAGTAAATACCATTCCACTAATCGACACATGAGGATTCTCATAAAATAGACAATATTTTAAGTACATATGGAAAACCAACCAAGCGCATTTGGTTTCCATTGAAACTTTAGGAGAAAGATCCATGGGTCATATGTGATGTGTATGAGTCAACCCCGCCTCAATCTGAGGCACGGTGTGACCGGCACCACTCAAAGTGTCTGTCTTTTGTTTCAAAAGGACGTCATTTTAAGTGAAAAATATCAACTGGCATACGGAAAAGTGACCAAACGCATTCGGATTGTGTCGATACTTTAGAAAAATGATCCATGGGTCATATGTAAAGTGTACGAGTCAACCCCGTCTTAATCTGAGGCACGGTGTGGCCAGAATTACTCTAAGTGCCTCTCTTTTGTTTAAAATGGACAACATTTTAAGTACATATGGAAAACAGACCAAACACATTTGGTTTCCATTGAAACTTTAGGATAACGATCCATGGGTCATATGTGATGTGTACGAGTCAACCCCGCCTCAATTCGAGGTGCGGTGTGGCCGGCACCACTCAAAGTGTCTGCCTTTTGTTTCAAAAGGAAGTCATTTTAATTGAAAAACATCAACTGGCATACGGAAAACTGACCAAATGCATTCAGATTGTGTCTATACTTTATCACAACGATCCATGGGTCATATAGGATGTGTATGAGTCAACACCGCCTCAATCCGAGGTGCGGTATGACCGCCACCACTCAAAGTGTCTACCTTTTGTTTCAAAAGGACGTCATTTTAATTGAAAAACATCAACTGGCATACGGAAAACCGACCAAACGCATTCAGATTGTGTCGATACTTTATCACAATGATCCATGGGTCATATTTGATGTGTACGAGTCAAACCCATCTCAATCCGAGGTGTGGTGTGACCTCCACCACTCAAAGTGTCTATCTTTTGTTTCAAAAGGACGTCATTTGAAGTGAAAAACATAAATTGACATACATAACCGACCAAACACATTCGGATTGTGTTGATAATTTATCACAACGATCAATGGGTCATATGTGACGTGTACAAGTCAACCCCACCTTAATCTGAGGCATGGTGTGGCTAGAATCACCTTAAGTGGATCTCTTTTTCTTAAAATGGACAACATTTTAAGTACATACGGAAAACCGACCAAACGCATTTAGTTTCCATTGAAACTTTTGGAGAACGATTCATAGGTCATATATGACGTGTACGAATAAACCTCGCCTCAATATGAGACACGGTGTGGCCACCACCACTCGAAGTGTCTGTCTTCTGTTTCAAAACGACGTCATTTTAATTGAAAAACATCAACTCGCATATGGAAAACTGACCAAACGCATTCGGATTGTATCGATACATTAGAACAACGATCCATGGATCATATGTGACGTGTACAAGTCAACCTACCCTTAATACTAGGTGCGGTGTGGCCTCCACCACTCAAAGTGTCTGCCTTTTGTTTCAAAAGGACGTCATTTTAATTGAAAAACATCAACTGGCATACGGAAAACTGAAAAACGCATTCAGATTGTGTCGATACTTTAGCACAAGGATCCATGGGTCATATGTGACATGTATGAGTCAAACCCGCCTCAATCCTATGTGTGGTGTGGCCACCACCACTCAAAGTGTCTGTTTTTTGTTTCAAAAGGACGTCATTTTAAGTGAAAAATATCAACTGCCATACGAAAAAGCTACCAAACACATTTGGATTATGTAGATACTTTAGCACAATGATCCATGGGTCATATGTGACGTGTATGAGTCAACCAATCCTTAATCCGAGGCACGGTGTGGCCGGAATCACTCTAAGTGGATCTCTTTTGTTTAAAATGGACAACATTTTAAGTACATATGGAAAACCGACCAAACGCATTCGGTTTCCATTGAAACTTTAAGAGAACGATACATGGGTAATATGTTACATGTATGAGTTAGCACCGCCTCAATTTGAGGTGCGATGTGGCCACCACCACTCAATGTGTCTGCCTTTTGTTTCAAAAGGACGTCATTTTAATTGAAAAACATCAACTGGCATACAGAAAACCGACAAATGCATTCGGATTGTGTCGATACTTTAGAAAAATGATCCATAGGTCATATGTGACGTGTACGAGTCAACCCCACCTCAATCCGAGGTGCGGTGTGGCCGCCACTACTCAAAGTGTCTATCTTTTGTTTCAAAAGGACGTCATTTTAAGTGAAAAATATCAACTGGCATACGGAAAAGCGACCAAATGCATTTGGATTGTGTCTATACTTTAGCACAATGATCCATGGGTCATATGTGACATATACGAGTCAACCCTGCCTTAATATGAGGCACGGTGTGACCGGAATCACTCTAAGTGGCTCTCTTTTGTTTAAAATGGACAACATTTTAAGTACATACGGAAAACCGACCAAATACATTTGGTTTCCATTGAAACTTTAGGAGAACGATCCATGGGCCATATGTGATGTGTAAGAGTCAACCCCGCCTCAATCCGAGGTGCAGTGTGGCCGACACCACTCAAAGTGTCTGTCTTTTGTTTTAAAAGGACGTCATTTTAATTAAAAAACATCAACTGGCATACGAAAAACCAACCAAACACATTCGGATTGTGTCAATACTTTAGAACAACGATCCATGGGTCATATGTGACGTGTACGAGTCAAACCCGCCTCAATCCGAGGTGTATTTTGTCCGCCACCACTCAAAGTGTCTGCCTTTTGTTTCAAAAGGACGTCATTTTAATTGAAAAACATCAACTGGCATACGGAAAACCGACCAAAAGCATTCGGATTATGTCGATAATTTAGCACAAAGATACATGGGTCATATGTGACGTGTAAGAGTAAACCCCACCTTAATCGGAGGCACGGTGTTCCCAGAATCACTCTAAGTGGCTATCTTTTGTTTAAAATGGACAACATTTTAAGTACATACGGAAAACTGACCAAACGCATTCAGTTTCCGTTGAAACTTTAGGAGAATGATCCATGAGTCATATGTGACGTGTACGAATTAACCTAGCCTCAATATGAGACATGTTATGGCCAAAACCACTCAAAGTGTCTGCCTTTTGTTTCAAAAAGTCGTCATTTTAATTGAAAAACATCAACTGGCATACGGAAAACCGACCAAACGCATTCGGATTGTGTCAATACTTTAGAACAACGATCCATGGGTCATATGTGACATGTACGAGTCAACCCCGCCTCAATCCGAGGCGCGGTGTATCCGGTAGCACTCTAGGTGTATGTATTTTGTTTAAAATGGACATCATTTCAGGTAAAAATATATGGTATACAAAAAACCGATCAAATTATGAATTGACTTCCGGATTCCACATATAATTGTCATCTAAATTTTAAATTGAATTCTAAATGAATTATGTATGTTTATAATTACGTTATGAATTCTAATTTAATTATGGATGTGTATAGTTCCAGCATTATATGTTAAATGTGTATGAATTTATTCTCTATATGTAAGTGTTAGTTGGTTATTGCAGGTACAATAATTGTATATGTATGTGTTATTTTATTGCAGGTACAATAATTGGATTGAAAATGAGAGGAACCCAGAAAATGAGACCAGGTGGAAAAATTGCACAGGTGCTGGGCAAATTGCAGAGCTGTTGTGCAATTTGCCCCAGCAGAGGCTATGCCAACGGTTTGAAACCGTTGGCATAACATGTATGGCTTTTGTTTTACCAACGGTTCAAAGAACCATTGGTAAAACACTTTTCCCAACAGTTTAGAAACCGTTGGGAAAGAGGATAACTTGGGTTTTTCCCAACGGTTTGGCCAAACTGTTGGGAAAAACTTGGTAATTTTCTACACTCTACCCCAACGGTTGTAAACCGTTGGGAAAAAGCTTTCCCAACGGTTTTCTCGAACCGTTGGGATAGGGTAATTTTTCTCCACCCTATCCCAACAGTTCACTGTAAACCGTTGGGAAAAGCTTTCCCAACGTCTTAATTCCGTACGGTTTGCAGAACCATTGGTATAACATATACCAATGGTTCTGCAGCCTTTCCCAACAATTCTAAACCGTTGGGAAATCTTATATTTCCAGTAGTGAGCGGGGCTAGGCAGTGGGTTACCTGACGACCTCTTGGGGTTTACCCTATATCTGGGTTGGGTAGTGGGTTTCCCGATGAATTCTTTCAGACTTGGCCTTTCTATGAGGCTAGTTAGTGACTTTTCTCCTTGATTACCGGAGAGGGACCCTTGGCGGTATGGTTTAGCGATGAGGCAGCTTTGGCGTGCATGACTGTTGGGCATCTGTGATGGATATCCTTTGAACTGTTGGCGACTCTTCTTGGGCTGAGCTTGGAGATAGAGATCCCCTTACACACTAATTCAGGTTTCTTGTGGAGTATATATATATATAAACCCTACTTTGTTCCCACTCCTTGGGTTCAGTTACTCTCCTTCTAGGAGGGGCGAAGACGCATGGGGTATGCCACATGCTTTACGTGTCTAGCTTCTCTTGGATTGGATGATTCTACTTCCTTCCTTTTGTTGGGTTGAGCTGCACTCTCTCTTTGTTGTAATCTTACACTGTTCTTGTTATATCTACTAATCACCATTTTAGTACCTCCTTTGTTGCTCCCTCAAGACTTCGGGGCATCCTACTGAGTATCTTTATACTCACCCTACTTGGGCTTTGCTCGCACTTAGTGTGCCCTTGCAGACGATAGACAGGTCGATCGAGACTACGAAGGAGCATAGAGGATACATGAGCTTGGGCTACGTTCAGTGGCCGTATCAGGAATTTCTAGGTTTGAGAATCACTAGCTGTTTACTTTGTTTACCTGTTTCCAGGTTGTGGCACCTTTCTAGTTGGGCGTGTGTTTTCCCTTTTACTATTCAGTTTACTTGTCAGCCTACTTTTCAGAACATTACTTGTACTGGTTAGAGGTCGATGAATGTATATTGGTTTCCATTTTGTAGAAGTATTGTATCTTGATTTATTTTCTTTTCACTTTTGCATTGAGTTAGCTGCGTGTGTGGGTACAGTTTCTTAGGCAAAGACCTCCCCTAGTTTGTTGTGCCTTCGGTGCTAGTCGCCAACCTCTGGCCTATGGAGGTGGGATTGGGGCAGTTGCGGCTTGAGACCCAGTTTGGGTCGGGTCGTGACAACAAGTTATTTGGCTAAACTATATATTTTTAGTATTTTTATATCATTTAATAAAATATTATTTGTTTTAAAAACTCATTTATGTCAATTTTGACACTATTTAGTAATTGATTTTTGTTAAAATCATAACAACTTGATTCCTTTGATCCAAAGGAATTAAACCATACCTAATATTTCAATATCATCCTGAAAATTCGTGGTTAACATCAATATTTTAAAATTATATTTATTTTAATTTTTATAATATCATTTATTTTAATCTTTCATTAATAAGGTAATTACTGCATCATCATTATGTCAGAAATATATTTAATTATTTAATGTCTAAAAATTATATATAAAATACCATGATGTGGAAAAAAATTATCTTTTTAATGAATATTTATAGTCAAATTTATTTTATGTATAAGCCTATATTAAAAATTGTTTAGTTATTGAAATTTGAATTTAACACTTTTAACTCTTCTTTAAATAAAATATAATAAATGTTCTAATCTAACCCAAGTGAATAAAAAATGATCATATTTTTGTCCTAAGGTTGATTTTGGTAAAAAAAACTTATCCAATAGAATTAGGGCATGTTTTTGTGTAATTTTATATTATTATAATATTATTTTTACCTTTAATTACCCTATTTACTTTTAACCGTCGTAAATAAAATCCAAAAGTTACTATTCACAAAAAATTATTTTCATCCTATTGAACCAAATTTTACTTACTGATGACAACTGTGTCTATCAGATTTTTGAAATTCAATTCACAGAAGCAATACAATTACGTTTTATTCAAATTTGCAAATTTGCCTAGAAGGTGGGTAAAAGACGTTAAAAAGTTCAATAAAATTTTATATATCTAATCTTATTATAAAATGACTCCAACAAATTACATTGGAAGAATATATGTATTATGTATCTATTTTGACTTTAAGAAAAATTCTAAATAAAAATAATTATTTAAATGAAAAAGTCAGATTTTATATACTATGTAGTATTTTTCACTATTAATCAAAAATTGAATGTTTTCAAAAAAAAATCCAAAAATTCACCCTAACCTAATTTTGATATTCTAAATTCAAAAATGAATTCTATTTAACCAAATTCAATTTTTAGGAGTGTCTAAAATTAATTTTATTATTGTTTACAAAATGATATAAAAAGTAGTTCTTTTAAGAAAATAGTTTTTCTAAATATATAACTATTTTAGAAAAACTTATACATTTCATTATAAATATGTTTTATTTATGTGAAAAAATTATAAATAACATTTAAAATTTATTTTTCACTATTCATAATATAATATTTAACTGATAAATAAATATATTGTTTAAATAATTATAATACTAATGTGTTGTTTCACAGAAACTCAATCTTGCGTATAACACAAGTCAAGTCCGTGTTGCGTGCAATATAATCTATTAAATTATTTTAAAGAGATAATGTACTATGAAATATTGGGGTGTTACATTCTCCCATCCTTCAATAAATTGTGTCCTAGAAATTTGAAATTATTCTTCAAAAATAAATGGTTTAAAATAGAAAATACCTTTGTGGAAAACCCACATCAGAAATAGGGTTAATAAAATTTAGTCTTAATAAGAGGGAAAGGGAAATGAAAAAGTTACCACCAAATTAGGATTTCTAATAGAAGAACATTGGTGGAAATTAGAGACACATAATTGGAGTAAAAATGTAAATATTTATATGGAGTGATTGAGGTTATCAATCACAAACAAATGAACAATAAATGGAAAATTGAGGGCCTTAAAGACATAAATATATGATGATTTAAAGTATCATCAGTTCAACAAAACATAAAGTATTTGGATAACACAATTTTTAGATATTTTTTAAGAAGATGTATTAGTTTACTATCATGATAATAACTCAAGAAAATATACTTGATTTCATTAACTTTCACAATCATAATCTCATCATTTGTTTGTGCTTCGATCTATTTTCAATTCATCCCTTATGCTAGGAAATTAATGTTCAAAAATGATTTTTTATACTTGAAGAACATTTTATAAATCATAAAGTCCACAAGTATTTCGTTAATCTTCTATATGTTTACTGAAATCCAAAAGTTTAGGTCAAAGTATCCAATAAATTATACTTTAACCTCAAACAAAATATCAAGTGCTCAACTTACTCCATTCTAACCTTTAGACTTATCCAAAATACTTTTTTCCAAACTCACAGTCCAAAATTTTATATGGGAGGTAAACATAATAAAGATATCTTTTTTCCACAAAATAACATGTGAATACCTTCATCATGTATTCTCTTAAAACATATTAACACCCTAAATTACCATGAAACCTTATTGAATACATTCATGCTCCCTTATTCCTTATAAAATACAGGATATACTCCTTAAATCCAAAAATGTTGTAAAATCCAACAATGATGGAATAAAAAAAACAACTAATTAGTTCCAAGGTAGTTAAGAATATCCAATATAATTTATCCAAATCAATCATCTCTTATTCCGAAATCACTACCTAAGTATCAGGACCATATTAATGTTTATCTTTCCCTCAAACATGTATTTTATAAAAAGTTTAACTTGTTATTGAGTTACTTTTCTTAGTACCATACAATCTCAAATCCTCAATGAAATAGTATTGCAATACAATCCTTATTTATTTCCATAATTCATATAACCAGTACATCATGGATACAACACTCAAATGAAATATATTTTTTAATATAGAAACAAAAATACATTAATTGTTCAACGTCGACTGTAGTAACAACTTATGCTTGACATTGATCCCTTATATTCTTCTGAGCTATATTTCCTTAATGATTAGGACATTTATTTTCATAATGCCCCATTTCGCTACAGTTGAAACACTGAATATTAGTCTTTTCTTTCTTACCTTTTTATTCTTTTTCCTAATGAAAATTTTCTCCACACTTATAACAAACAAACAATCCTTTCAAACACATCCCAGGGTGATTTGTTTCACAGTTATCACATATGGGAAAATCATTCTTTCTCTTATTCCCTTTATCCATCTTTTTCTCTACCATCATCTTCTTCTTTGGCTTCACTTCAAGGTCATAGGACTCAGATAATTCTTTATTTATCTTATTAACAAATGATATTATTTCCTCATATAATGAGAATACATGGGAGGCTATTTCCCTTTGAAATGTTGGATTAAGACCATGAAAGATAGGATCCTTCTTACTCTTTAAAACATTTGCATTGGTGGGGTAGTCATTCCTTCTACTAGGCACCATTTCTAAACAATGTCATATACTAGATTAGGTTATGAATCATAATTCATGATTCTAAAATAGTTAAATACTTAACATAAATTGAAGAAAATAATGCATATCTAATATCATTATCATAAAAATGGATTCTTTGTGGACATATTTAATCATAACGGTTTGTAATGAAAATTTGAATTATCCTAAACATATCCCTCTGGAGTGTCAAACCAGGTGTGCAGTAAGGCCTGTTGTTGTGTATCGGGTTACCCTGAGTAAAGTCTGAAACACTTTGTTGGAGTTTTCACCCCAAGGTACATCTGTTCCAGAACCACATCCACATGTAGTATCCAAAAAGAGATGTACTTCTTGGAATATCCATGTAATCCCTATTTTACCAAAATTCTACGGGGTTATTCTATACTTATCCTCAAATTCTATCTAAGGGTTATGATCCCTAGTATAAGTTTTCTAAATATATTTCCAAGGTTGTTTCTAAACTTCCTCTGATACTAACTGTAACACCCTGACCCTAGAAGCCCGAAGCTGGTGCATTATTTTAATACATTGGCATGATTAAAAGAAATGAAGTATTAAAGGACCGATCAGTTTAGCAGTCTTGAAAAATAGATTATATACATGAACGTTACATTACACTTTCTAACATAATACACAACATAAATAATCCTTTTAGAACATCATTATTCCCCTAACTTAACCCTGCATATCAATCATAATATGATTCTTGGAATCCTAGGAAAATGAAACATAAGAAAGGGGTGAGCTCAAATACTCAGCAAGGGTAAATAATTCAGCAGAAGCTATAAACTTTTAAGGTAAGATGTATAATAAAAACATTAACCTTTTAAACATAAACTTGAACATAATATGGAAAAAATAAATCAAACATTACCATATAAACATGAACACGGATATTTTACTAGTCGAATAATCACATGTAATAACTAATTTCATAATGAGGGAATGCATAATGTCGGACATAAAACTACTACATCAAGGCCTTGTGCTAAGAAAATTCACAAATATTCTGTCAAGGCCTTGTGCCAAGACACTAGTTTATCTCATGATACCTAATGATGCATTGAGGGCCTATAGCGGGCGCCGACCGTCACTTATTAAGTCCAATGCATTCCTCATATGAAAATGTTGAAACATAACATAAACATTATTATTAAAAACTAGAACACGAAATGTCAATACTTTAACCATAAACCATGAATGATATAAAAATAGCACATACATAGTCAGAAATATCATAACTCATACAATACAATATGGAAGATTATATTATAATAAATCAACCTCAATCTATAATACTATCCAATAAAGGATGTTGACATAGTTAAAAATAATTAGTAAAACTCTTTCAGAGAAATATATCTTTTTCATGAAATCATTTAAAAATCAAAAAATTTATAAAATATGTCATTTAAAAAATATTTTTGAATCAAAGTGTCATATACCACTTTGAAACTTTTGAAAGAAATTAACATTTTAAAACAATCTTGTATATATAAATAAATCCTTAAAATCATTTTGAAAACTTGGACATTAATTAAATAGATCTAGAAAAATAAATCTTTAAAACATTTAAAATAATGATCTAGTTAAAGTGTACCTTCCATAAAACATAAAAGATTAATTTTGAACGCATTTTTATGAAACATGAACATGGATGATAAATATGTCCCAGAAAATACTTACACATAAACAATCTCAGATAATAAGGAGATTGGGGAATTAACCCTTATCTTGTACTTTCCTTTGGTCGAGGGTACATTTAACCTCCTGTATAATGACCATAGTATATTGTTAAATTATACCAGAACCATATTTATATACATGATTCATTTATGACTTTGTACTACCCATTTAATAATAATTTCCATGTTAAAGTAACATTTCTGGTAATAATCGCTTTCTTTATCGTACGTGTTTTAACTTGTTATTATTGATCACATCACGTATATTAAGATTTAATTACTTCCGAAATATAAAACATTATTTATATATAATATATATTCAAAATATAAATATGTATATTAGATAAATATATGAAATGGAATACACCGTTTATGGAGACAGTAGGTCGTACGTACGTATAAACATTGTTTCCGTTTTCATATCATATTGAATAGAAGTAAGTGAATGAGATAAATGTAAACACACACACACACACAAATATATATATCCAGTAGAATTATTATTTCATATATTATATACTTATTAATAATATATATTTTTATAATCATCGTTGAATGGTGAACGTGGAAATTAATCTCATCGCGTCGTGGAGACGGTAAGCCATACGTAAGCACGAGCGACAATATCATTTCCTTAATGATAAAATGATATGGAATTGGATGGTATATTAATTATACAAAAAAATTATCATGTTATTTTCATTATTTATATACATAATACTCATAATTATATCCATCCAAATAACATAATGTTGAATAACAAATTACACCACAGTGTGGAGAGGGTAAGCCATACGTACGCATGCATGATGACATTGTTATTAATAGGATAGATAGAATAAATAATATGGTTGTAACATAGTTATAATAACTTCTTATCATGTAGAAGGTACTGGATTTATTATTTTAGTATGGAAACAACAGAGAAAGAGGAAGTAGAAGAAGAAAAGAACAATGAAATATGTGATAAAACAATTACCTCTTCTTCGGGTGTTTCCTTTTGATTTGAACAAAAAGGCTCCTTAGGTTGAATTTTTTCTCAATGTAAGGCCTATAGGTTGAATTTAGGGTAGTTGGAAGGATATTTGGGTAGAGGTTTGCCTATCCAAAGGGCTTTTAGGCGTGAATTAAAGAGAAAGGGAGGTTCCCTTTTATAAGAGAGGTGAGGGACACTTTAAGAAAATATTGAAATATTAATTTATTATAAAATTATTTTCGGATTATAATAGCTCCAAATAGATTTATTTAGAGGATAAGATGATAATGGGTCGAAATATTCTCGACCAATAGGTTTTATAAACGTTTAGGTCATAAAAGTAACCTTATATTTTAGATTTAACCATTTATAAAATATGTTAACTCTTGCCATATCCCCTTGTATTTTTATACTACATGGTTAATATCTTTACTATAAAATGACAAGAGAACCTAAAATGGATAATTTATAAAAACTTTATCACTATCCAAGTTATTTGGATGAACTATAGATTTTTAGTATTTTTATATCATTTAATAAAATCGTATTTTTTTCAAAACTCATTTATATCAATTTTGACACTATTTAATAATTGTTTTTTTGTTAAAGTCATAACAACTTGATTCCTTAGATATAAAGACATTAAATCATAACTAATATTTCAATGTTATCTATAAATTTTTTGGATGACATAAAAACTTTTAAATTATTTTTATTTTAATTTTTATAATATCATTTGTTTTAATCTTTCATTAATAAGGTAATTACTACATCATCATTGTGTCATAAATAAATTTAATTATTTAATGTCTAAAAATTATAAATAAAATACCATGATGTAGGAAATCTTTTTATATTTATAATGAATATTTATATTCAAATTTATCTTATGTATAACTTTATATTAAAAATAGTTTAGTTATTAAAATTTGAAGTTAACACTTTTAACTCTTATTTAAATAAAATATAATAAATTTCCTAATCTAACCCAAGTGAATAAAAAGGATCATATTTTTGTCATAATGTTTATTTTGGTTGAAAAAAACTTTTCTAATATAATTCAGACATGTTTTGGGGTAATTTTATATTATTATAATATTACTTTTACCTTTAATTACCATATTTAATTTTAGTCGTGGTAAATAAATTTCAACAGTTATTATTCACAAAAAATTATTTTCATCCTATTAAAACACATTTTACTTAATTATGACAACCATGTCTTTAGATTTTTTTAAATTAAATTCATAGAAGTGGTAAAATTACATTTTATGTAAATTTGTAAATGTGTCTAGAATGTGGGTAAAAGACGTTAAAAGTTCAATAAAATTATATATAAATATAATTTTATTATAAAACGACTCCAATGAATTAAATTGTACTAATATATGTATTATGTATCTATTTTTTACTTTAAGAAAAAATTTAATTAAAAATAATTATTTAAATGAAAAAGTCGGTTTTTATGTACTATGCTGTATTTTTCAGTATTCATCAAAAATTGAATATTTTCAAAAAAATTCCAAAAATTCACCCTAACCTAATTTTGATATTTAGAATTCAAAAATGAAGTATATTTTAGCAAATTAAATTTTTAGGAGTGTCTAAAATTAATTTTATTATTGTTCACAAAAGGATATAAAAAGCAGTTCTTTTAAGAAAATAGTTTTTCTAAATATATAACAATTTTAACAAAACTTATACATTTCATTATAAATATTTTTATTTATGTTAAAAAAATATAAATAACATTTAAATTTTATTTTTTACTATTCATATTACAATATTTTATTGATAAATAAATATATCGTTTAAATAATTATAATACTAATGTGTTGTTTCGCAAAAACTTAATCTTGAGTATAACACAAGACAAGTCTGTGTTGCATACAATATAATCTATTAAATTACTTTAAAGAGATAATTTACTATGAAATCTTGGGGTGTTACAAAATATATCATTCGATGTGAAAAATATAGGCCAAAATGCAAATTCTAATTAAGGGCAATATATGATTTTTTTTTGCATGTTGGAAGATGACCAAATTAGAAGGCTCACACACATGTGTACATACAAGCTTGTCGCGAGATCACTATTCACTTGATGCAGAGTTTATATCAACTATTATTATAGAGATTATACAAACCTATCAATACGTTCCTGTGGCTCTTGTTTATAAAAAAATTCAACAGTTGTTTAACTATAAGATATCCTACAACAAATCTTGGAATGGAAAAAATGTAATTGTAAAAGTACGGTGATTTGGGTGAATCTTGTGCAATGTTGTGACAACTTATGGAATTTTTTTCTCTCAACAATCATGTTATTTATCATTTGGACATTTTTGAGTTTGCATCCCCCAACCACCGAGTTGATTGATCAAACATGAAGTTCAATAGGATTTTTTAGACATTCAGGTCATACATCGCTGCTTTTCCCTATTGTAAACAATTCATTCAGGTCAATGAAACTTTCTTTTATGGCAAGTATACATGTGTTCTACTTATTTCTTCCACACATGATGGTAATTGTGCTCCCCTACCACTTGCATTCTCTATTGTTTAAAAAGAGAATTTTGTATCCTGGAGTTGGTTTTTGGAATGTATACGCATTCATGTCACACAAAACTAGTGAGTGTGTTTGATATCTGATCATCATCAAGTGATTAAATAGGCCGTAAATAGTGATGGGGTTTCATGGAGAGAGTTTAATTATTATCATCCATATTGCATTAAACATATTGCAAGTAATGTGCATAAGAATTTCAGAGATGAGACAATAAAGAAGATGATCCTTAAGTTGTGGTGTTTTTATAAACTTTTTTTTGAAAGATAAATTAATATCCTTTTTAATACATTATTATATTATGGTTTCAACATATGAGCCCCAACAAGAAAGGTTTTATTGACGTCTTGAAGATATTTGAAGGGCTAATGAAGATGTATATGAATATATAATGAAAATTTCAAAAGAAAAATGATCATTAGAATATAATGGTGCCATGGGATATGGTCATATGACCACTAATATAGTGAAATACATAAATGGGGTCATCAAGGGTGTGCGCAAACTACCGATCAAAAGGTTAGTGCAAGAGAAATTTTATAGATGTGTGCACTACTTAGTTGAACGGTCCCAAAAGGTCTATCAAAGGATGGAAAATGGAATGCGTTTTACTCAGAATTTCCAAAATTCCATTGATCAGATACTACAAGAGACATCAAGGTGGAGTGTTCTAACCTTTGATCAGGAAAAGAGGAGCTTTCAGGTAAGATAATGGTATGACCGGGCTACATGCACCAATGGTCAAATGTTTGTGGTTATGTTGGATAACAGGTATTATGATTACGACAACTTTCAGACATTGAGATATCCTTGTGCACATGTTGTTGCAACTTGTTCTTTGGTAAACATATCATGGGATCCCTATGTTGACCTGGTATATCATATGAGCACTTTGGTTAACTATTATAGTGCATCTTGAATGTCTGTTGGTGACTTTAAATTTCTTACATTTTTTAAATTATTAGCTTCATATTACCAGGTTTCACCCCCGAGGAAGACCAAAGTCTACTCGAATAAAAAACCAGATTGACTGAATTTGAAAATGGGGAGGCAGACTATGATGAAACATTTATCAAACAGAAGGACATACTCTTAAGAGATTTCCTCAAGTGGCATGATAGATTTCCACTTCCTGTCATCCATGATTGGGCCTGTGTATTTTTTCATGAATGAGTATATTTTTTTTCGTATAAATACGTTTTAGTAATGAATTATTTTATTTCCAACTTTCTCCATTTTTAACCTATTTAAACTTTGGTTTGTTTCCTTTTTGGATTCTATCCAACAAATTTTTTTGATACTATAACTATTAAAAAAATAAATAGATAACGAAAATGAATGTATCATACATCCACATGATCTATGCGGGTTTGTCCTCATTACTGATTTATATATATAAATTAGAATAAATTAAACATCATTGGAGATCAATAAAACAAAAAATTCATATACTAAACCAACAACACCAGTCACATATATTTGTTTACCTATTTTTCATCATAATGCTGAATTATGCATGCTAATGTTCAACCTTATTTTTCTTATTGTAGTTTTTTTTTCAAAGTTTACAATTTTTATTGAATTCAATATAAAAAAATAATGATGATATCATTTTTTTCAGATAGAAGTTCCTCCATTGTTCACATCCCAGGATACTCATGTTTCACGACTCATTTTAGAGGGACGTCCAATGCCTCTTTTTAGTGTACGAATATCTCACCATTTCCATCATTCTGCACCACCTCCCACTATCATCATCTATCTTCGCCGTGCTGTTTTTTATGGCGTAGTGATGTGCGACTTCAACTTTGTTGGACATCATCTTATTTTTACGCTCATAGAGAGATGGAGGCAAGAGTCACATACATTCCATTTTATAGAGGGGGAGATGATTATTACACTGCATAATATGTCCATTATGTTGGGCCTCCCCATCAACAGTGCGGTTGTGATAGGTCAAGTCAGAGAAGATTGGTTTGAGCCTGTTCATATATTACTAGGCATTGAGGTCCATGACGATGGTTGGTACATAGTCAGTAGTAGATTATGCATTCCCTAGTTAGACCATCACTTGAAACATCAAGCAGAGGATGTCAATGAGATCACCATGTTGTGATTTTCACGTGCTTATATTTTGAGGCTGATCAGTGACACGATTTTCATTAATCACTCTACTAAATGTATACATATGATGTATTTACCTTTACTGGAGGATTTAGACCAGGAAGACTGGTGTAGATGGGGGTTTTCTTACCTCGCATATACATACAAGGTACTATGCAGCGCATGTCACATCGATAAGATACAGATCACATGATGTGTTATTCTTCTACAGATGTGGATATGGGATCACATCTCTCGATTAACATCGTATGCTTGTGCGCCATTGCCTGTAGATATTGTAGCAAAATATCTGTGTGGACGATGGTATGTTATTCCTTCTTTCTAATGTCTAACTTAGTTGTATAACTTTCTATTATGAAATATAACTATATCAATGTTATCTATAGGTAGAGTCAGGCACATCGAAATTTAGATACATCCAGACATGATATCCATGCCTATAAACTTATGTTGGACAACCTTCATCTAGATTATGCAAGTGGTTGTTATTTATATTGTTAAATATTTATTATTTACTGTATATATCTTCATTTATTAATTGATTGTTCATTTTTTTCAGATTATATGGATGTCATATACTAATGATATCATTCAGAATCATACACTGTATTGTACGATAATGCTTACTACTGGGTCATGCATGGTTCCTTTGATTCATTTTCATATTGTTGAGTGTCATCAGAATGAAAATATTATGAGGTAGTTTGGATTCCTTCAGCTCGTTCCTGACCCACCTAGTTAGTCACCTTCACTTCATTCCCTGAAGATGTCCAAGAAAATATACTTTGATTGAAGGAGGTATCATACAGGATATATTGATCTATGAGATAGATGACACGAGTCCTAATTACGAGGGGTGAGGACAATACATATGCATTTAGTCGATCAGCTGGATTATGCATCCTCACTACTAGAAATTTAAGCTATAGCCACAGTTTCAAACCATGGCTATAGATTATAGCAATGGTTCAATAAACCGTGGCTAGAATTGGAATGGCTATAGGCCAAGCCCTTTAGCCACAGTTTCAAATCATAGCTATAGGCCTATATCTACGGTAAAAACTGTGGATAAATCTCTATAGCCACGGTCTAAAGCCATGGCTAAATACCTATAGCCACGGTTTGAAGCCATGGCATAAGTTTAAGCCATACAGGGCATTTAGCCACGATATGAACTATGGATACATATTCAATTTTCAGGGAAAACACAAACATGCCCTATAGCCATGGTTAGAAACTGTGGCTATAGATTAAAGTTCAATAAAAAAACACAGCAGGCCTACAGGACTGCCTTTCAACCCTGCTAGTCCCCCTACCTTCCACCCACCCGCTAGACCCCCTGCCACCCCCACCCTACTTGTCCCCCCCTATTTTCCATACGACTCTGCCGCTGCTAGTCCCCCTACATATTTTACCACCAGTTCCATGCCCCATGCCATCCCCCTTGTCTTCCACCCCCTAGACACACACCCCCTGGACACACACCCCCTCCCTTGGACAAACCCCCCCACCTCGGACAGACACCCCTAGACACCCCCTAGACAGACAACCCTGGACACCCCCTAGACAAACCCCCGGACAGACACCCCTGGATAGACACCCCCCCTCCTTGGACAGACACCCCCACTCCCCTGGATAGAACATTTCCCCTCCCTAGACAGACACCCCCTCCCCTAGACAGAACACTCCTCCTCCCTGGACAAACACCACTGGATAGACCCCCCCATGGACACCCCCTCCCCTGGACATACACCCCCCAGACATACACCCATAGACACCCCCTGGACAGACACCCACCTCCCCTAGACATACACCCCTGGACACCCCCTGGACAAAAACCCCCTCCCCTGGACAAACCCCCCCCCCCTCCCTGGACAGACCCCCCCATGGACACCCCCTCCCTTGGACAGACACCCCCCCTAGAGACTCCCCCTCCCTCTTGAACACCCCCTCCACTAGACAGACACCCCCTGGACCCCCCCAGACACTCCCCACTCCCCCTCACCTGGACAGACACCCCCCCTGGAATGCTAATACAGTTGTCCATGCAATTTTAAATCAAAGACAAAAACTAAAACTGAACACATTACAAAGCCCCCCCCCTCCATGGACACTTCCCCCTCCCCTGGACAAGAACCCCACCTAGAATTCTAATACAGTTGTCCATGTAATTTGAAATCATAGAAAAGAACTAAAACATAAAACATTGCAACCCCCCTCCACGACACCCCCTCCCCTAGACACCCCTCCCTCCCCCTGCCACCCCTCCCCTAGATAGACACCCCCCAGAATGCTAATATAGTTGTCCATGAAATTTTAAATCAAAGAAAAAAACTAAAACAAAACACATTGAAAATCCACCCCCTCCCCTAGACAGACACCCCCTGGACCCCCCAGACACTTCCCCTCCCCCCTCCCTCCTGGACACCCCCACCCCTGGACAGACCCCCCTAGAATTCTAATACAGTTGACCATGAAATTTGAAATCAAAGAAAAAAACTAAAATAGAACACATTGCAAAGCCCCCCCTCCTGAACACCCCTCCCTCTAAAAATCCCCCCTCCACCCCGCTGGACACCCCTACCTTTGCAAATCCCTCTCCACCCTCTGGACATCCCCCCTCCCTGGACAAACCCCCATGCCAGCACCCCCTCCCCCTGCCAGCCCCCCTGCTAGCCCCCCCACCCCTTTCCTTCCCCCCTGTAGACCCTCCTGGAAACCCCCTATGTTACTCAATATATAATTTTTAAGGATACAAAATTATTAATGGGTTCACCAATCCCTAAAGTTGATTCCCAGTGATACTCATCCTCTATATGTTTATGGAGAATGAATTCATCTTAGTTTAATCAATTTTTTTCCTGAAACTTTACTTCAAGACCATTACACTAGGATAGTCATGATCCTTGTCTCACATGCCTACTTTTTTAAGTAAATCAGCATGTCACCCCTTGGATAGACGGCCCCTGCCCCCTCCCCCCCACCCCCTCCTAGCACCCCCTCCCCACCTACCATCCCCCCACCCCCGAAAGACCCTCCTGGACACCCCCTATGTTACTCATTATATCGTTTTTAAGGATACAAAATTCTTAACAGGTTCACCAATCCCTGAAGTTGATGCCCAATGATACTCATTCTCCATATGTTGAAGGAGAATGAATTCATCTCAGTTTCATCAATATTTTTTCTGAAACATTACATCAAGACCATTACACTAGGATGATCACGATCCTTGTCTCACATGCCTAATTTTTTTAAGAAAATTAGCATTTCAACCCCCTGGACAGACCCCCCTGCACCCCTCCCCCCCTGAAGACCCTCCCAGATCCCATACACCCCCTCCCCCCTACCAGCACCCCCCACCTGCCAGCCCCCCCCCCTGCAGAGCCTCCTGGACACCCCCTCCCCCCTGCCAGCCCCCCCCCCCCCAACCTGCCAGCCCCCCTATCCCCTGCCAGACCCCCTTGACACCCCCTCCCCCTCGGCCAGTCCCCATGCCAGTCCCTCCTGCAAGCACCCCCCCACCACCTGAACACCCCCCACCTACCAGTCTTCCTACCAGCCCCCTGTAGACCCTCCTGGACACCCCCACATGCCAGTCCCCCACCCCCCATGCAGGGTCTTTTCTATTGGTTGTTTAAATGTGGAAACATGGATTCTAGATCATCCCTTTCCATTTTCTTAGTGGGTATGAAGTCTTTCTACTCATAGTGGTTGACCAGTGTATTGATAACCCTCCACTTCATGATCTCTATAAGGGAAAACAGGTGAGGGAAATG
The DNA here is from genome assembly GCA_963277665.1 of Viscum album. Taxonomy (NCBI): domain Eukaryota; kingdom Viridiplantae; phylum Streptophyta; class Magnoliopsida; order Santalales; family Viscaceae; genus Viscum; species Viscum album. The sequence goes on along the minus strand of OY728128.1, from coordinate 2,136,279,716 downwards.
ACATCCATTTCATCAAAATAGGGGTATGAAATTTTCATGTTTTGGTGATCATGGGTTTTAGTAGAATCATGGGAACTTATTCTACCCCTACACCTATTAGTAATGGTTGGGGAACCTCACCTATCAAATCTATTTCTTGGAATTCCATAAGATAATTTGAATCAAAATTTGAGTATTTTTTTATGATTATGACGACTAATATTTCCTATGTTACTCATTATATTATTTTTTAAGGATACAAAATTCTAAACAGGTTCACCAATCCGTGAAGTTGATTCCCAATAATACTCATCCTCTATATGTTGAAGTAGAATAAATTCATCTTAGTTTCATCAATTTTTTTTCTGAAAGTTTACTTCAAGAGCATTGTGTTAGACTACACTAGGATGGTCATGATCCTTGTCTCACATGCCTAATTTTTTAATGCAATTAGCATGTCACCATAATAGTGATGATGATGGAACCTTTCATTAAAATGGGAGGATTGGAGTTTAAAACATATCTTTATGGTTTTCATTTCCCAGTCCATATTTATTTTATATAATTAACACATGCCCATGAATCTTGTTCTTGATTCCATCTCCATGTGGACATCAGTTAATAATGTCACTTGATTTCTTATCAAGGTGACAACCTAATGATAAAAGTTGACTATAATTTCAATTACATTTTATATTTATAAAATCCCATAAATATCTTTCTCATTTTTGGAAGTGAGGGAATATTAAGCTTGCCACATATAAGTAAAGGATGGATCTTCTTTTATGATCTGGGTAGGAAGGCTATTATATCTTCTTTTTTCAATCCATATAGACATCTTAGGCTCATAATCTAACAAATACTATTCTCATCACCTATATAATCCTAGCTTCATCACCAAAGTCATCATAGGGTAGTCACCTGTGGTATTTTAGGCTCATCACCTAATGAACTCGAGGCTCATCACCTAAGGAATTCCATGCTCATCGTATGAGGAATGATGGGATTATGATGCATTAGGAAAGGTGAATCATCATATTCTTATCACATAATAAATCTTATACTTTTCATATATGAAAAGGTATGGTCCTCTTATGCTCATCACATAATTTTAGTCATGATTTTAGGTATAGTGGGGACTAGTCCTCTTATGATCATTATATAAGTTTGGTCACGATTTAAATTCCAATGGGGACTAATCCTCTTATACTCCTCAAATAAAACAAGTAATGGTTTAATGACTAGTAGCGACTACTATGAGGTTTAGATTACTCTTGGAAGATGGTCATGAATCAGATATATTGCCTCAAAAGTGGTTTATGTGATGGTGATGATATTGGGATGTTCTAAATGAACCTTGAAGAGTTGTACTATGTATCCTGTTTGAATAGGAATCAAAACCCTCATAGTCTGATTTACATAATTTATGTTCATATGATAGGATCATCGATATTTTTTAACATCATGCTATAAAGATTCTTTTGTTGTGAAATAAGTGACAATATGTGATGTATTAGGGCTACACATTAGTGTTTCCAAGTTTGGTTCAACGTGGCATGTGGCTCAGGTGTAGGAAGATTGTGGGGTGTACACCTAGTATGACACCCACTTGGAGGTATGGATCATCGATTGGATAAGGTATATAACACTCAATGAGTACATGGTTTCTTCTTACACCAAAAAGGATGCCAAGAACATTCATGTAAACTGTAAGGGTACATGTGGAGCATGTATGTTGAGTTGTCTTTCCCTTATTTAATACAAAGGAATCAAATGTGGGATATAATAATTCTGGTCAAGCGTATAAAGATTGCATAAATAGTCTAAAATTAGGTAGATATGGGCTCCATGGTATATAAACCCTCATGAAAATTGGTCTCGTAGAGGATGCAATCCCCTAAATCTATAATTTATGAAATAAGCTTGTAATCTATGGATTATTCATCAATATTCATTCTGTTTAGGACCTCTTCGTATGGGAATAAATTAAACTATGAATATATCTTTATATCCTTGATCATTTGTACTTATTTATTTGGAAGATGTTGGATCCCAGAAAAATAAATTAAATATACAATATAAGCCTACATCGAGGAATCATGAAAGGATTTTTGGAATTTTTATGTATTAAAATTCAAGGATACCCATCCCTACAACATCTAGAATAGCTCGAAGATATAGAAGTGTAATTTTTCTTGTATATGTGCTTTAGACACCAATATATATTTGGTCCCCCTTATGGTAGGCTAATCTCACTAGTTTTAATGAAGATGAAAGTTGATTTGAACAAGGGAGAGGAAGTGAGATTCTATAAGATTAATACCCTATCTGTAATTCTTTTGAAGACCATTGGGTACTTCTAGGATACCAACTCAAATTCCATGAAGCTAGTTAGTTGGAAAGAAGTGGCTCAAAATTGAATTATGTATCCTTATAGATTCAGCCTCTATAGTGTGATATGTTCACACCATTCCTTATGAAATATTTCAAGGGGAATATTATGGGTGAGTTCTATAATACTAGAGAAGATATAAGGAAGCTTGGTATTGGAACTGATAGATCTTTAAATTAAGTAGTGGTATTTTATTATGAATTTAATTGGAATTTTAATGAGATCATGAATGTATTTAACTAAGGACGATCAATGTATGGTTTTTAGATTTCTTGTTCTAGTATCTAGAAACTACTAGAATTTTTTAACCTCTTTGAAAAAGGTCTATAAATAAGTTCAAGGGATATATTCATATTCTTTCTTAAAAAAGCTATTGGTTATTAGAAAAGCATTTTTTAAAATAATAAACCAATTATGGAAACAAGTTTTTAAAACAATCAGTCAATTATAGAATTCAAATTAAAGGTTTAGGAAGAGTAAACCAACCTAAACCTCAAGAAGCATTACTTTTGATGATGATAAATAGAATTTTCCTTTTTTCGTCTTTCACGCATATGCAAGCATCATTGGAAAATGGAAGAAACCTTACCTGAATATGATGTGGAACTCACTATCTTTGATGGAGGTGGATAGAACCAAACTCATTATAAGAAACCACCTGTAAGTAAATAACGGGAAAATAAGTGACATATAACGACTTCTTATATATATGTGACCAGTATGTCAATTGTACATGATAACTGATACATGACTCCATAACCAACAATGAACAAAGAATATTCAAATTAATATGTAAGTGTAATAGTTGATTTTTATTAACAAAATTTTTTGTGACAAGTTAATCATGCGTTCATTATTCTATATCTTAAATTAAAAATGTTGTTATAGTAATATAAAACTTTGATATTAATAGCACAAAGTTGATCCAATAACAAAGATAACATAACAGTGACATAAAATATTATATTTGAAAAGGAAAAATCATTATATATTTGTCATACTAGGAATATGGATGTTATGTTTACATTCTTCCTATAGTCCTCATCAGTTAATGTTTTTAATATCATCACAAATAAATCATCAAGTAACACTGTATACATGATGGATTAAGCAAATAATGTTAAAGAAAAGAATGTAAGAAATAAACTGTGTAAATCATATCAATTACCCCTTAAAAATATTTAATATATTCAATAAATTCATTATCAACCTAAAGAAAACTCAAGGAGTAATATGTCAATCTAAAAGTGATATATTGAATGATTATTAGTCAAAATATCTTAATAAGATGTTGGGGATTTGACCTCAGTAAGCTGAATTCAAAAAAGTATATTATGAAAGGTATTGAACTTTATCATACTTGATAGGACATGTTTTTGCTTTATGTTGTCTCAATATGAAATAAGGCTCACATGATAAGCAGGCAGGAAAACCACTAAGGATGTGATTAGGTGTGTGTGTTTATGTTTTGGTTTTTAGTACATGCATAAATTTCCATTTTCATGTAACAAATGTGTAAAAAATAAAAAAATAAAAACTATAATACACCAAAGAGGTGCCTATAGAACAGTTAAATATCAATACATTTACATACCCTCACTATGCAGTATAAGAAGAAATAGAGGAGAACAAAATTTTAAGTGAAATCTATGTTTATCATTCCAACTACATTGATCAATCTAGAACACAGTGAAAGGACATTGATGTGCTTCCCATGAGAGAAGGATATTTGGGACCATAGTCACTGGTGAAGGCAGCATTGTTCAAAGGGTCATCCATGTTCTCATCCATAGAATAATTGCCTTGAAGAAGATCAATATCTTTGATAAGAAAAGAAGACAACAACTTCTTATTGAGATATTGATGCTTTGTAAGGCACCCTGCTATAAAGAACTTGTAGAATTCTATGGGGAATTTTATAGTCTTGATTCTAGACACATAAGCATAGATTTGGATCACATGGATGGTGGGTCATTGGTGGACATCATTATAATAAGGATGCGTATAATAGAACCAATCATTTCATCAATGGCTCAAAATCTTCTGCATGGATTAAGCTACTTGCATGGAGTTAGACATCTTATTTCTTTTAAAACCATAATTTCATTAGGTAATTGAAAAAAACATTCACCCAATTCTAAAAATATCCAATTCTATTGTAAAATAAGAATACATCCAGATCATCTAAAAGATTATTCATTATGCACCACATTGATTAATCCCTCTAAATTAACGATCTCTTATGATACATATAAACAAAGACTCAAATAGGATGAATAACCATTACTAACATGATCACATGGTTTGAGAGACCATAGGCTACCCACAAAATAATTTCTATGAATTTTTGGTATTGAGAATTTGGTCATAGATTGGTTTATCAATTCATATATACTGACCTCAAAAAACTGACCCGATCTCTTTTTTCATCTAAAAACCCATATAGAACCCAATAAAACTAAATATATGAAAATGTGGATCAATATATAATCAACCTAAAATCCAAAAAAATAAGAATTCAAAATTCAAAAACCACTTCCCATGGTAACATAGGCATAATCATAGAGGGTGGTGATAAAGAACCCACTCACGAACACCCTTCTGAATCCCAATAAAATTCTAAATCAATATTAATAAGACAACCAAAATATTATAGGAAAATTAAAAAAATGGGTCTAGGTTCCTATAAAGAAAGGAACCCCTCTACCTCTGATATCATTTGTAATGAACTATATTGGGATTCCATTTGAAATAGCACTTGTCGTGGCTTTCAACCATCCCACATGCCCTTAATGATCCCCACGATATGGAAAATTGTTTTTAAACATCATAGGAACACTGTTGGTACCCGTTTATCCGTAAAAATAGATAAAAAATAGTAGCATAAAACTAATGAAAAATTGACACGAACATTCCATATATTGGACATCCATACCAAATCAAATATGTTAAAATAAACTATAGAGAGGTATATTAAAGTAAAAAAACAATCCCTCTAATAACCCATATTCTACCACCAATGTATATTCAATGAAACAAATCTACATCCATATGCCTTTTTTCTTCCAGTAGTGGATAACACTACCCTATATCTATATAAAGTATTGAAAGTCTAATTGTCTAAATTAAACAATCTAATTGGACACATGTTTTGGATTATCTGAAAATAAAAGAAGGTCCTACCAAAATAAATAATAGGAACCACTATCCAAATGTGATAAAATAACTGGTCACCTCAAACCCCAGATAAACCAATGCTCAAAGAGTGGTCTGAATCATAACTAAGAACCATAAATTTAGATAATATAGAAGTAACCATAAAGAATCCAAATATGTCACAACCAAAAAAGGCTATTTAAATCCCTATTTAAAGTATTTTATAAAATTTTAGGTTGAACATTAGGTATAAAATATGATTTAAAATACTTTAAAAATATAAAAAGGCCAAACAACAACACTAGAATACCTCATGAGGTAATAAGAAACAATGAAAACTAGTTTCAAAATCCCACATGAAATTATTTTCCTAAATGACAATTCAAAATAAAACTTTTACCCAATCCCCCTTCTAAAATAAAGCAAGTTATTTTGAATAAAACAAAATAGTGCTAAGAATGAATTTCAAAAAATCTAAAATTACATTTTAAGGCCATTTTAAAATCACCATGAAACCCACTATCTCAAAATTCTTTCAAAAGAAGGCAAACTCCACTATTTTTATAAAAATCCTTTAAAAATTATACACTAATTTCAAAAAAGGATTAGGCAGAAAATAAATGTTTAAAACATTTCAATCCCTTTATAAAAGTCAAATGATCACTTAAAAAAACACTTATATTGCATCTTTAGTCCAAGAAAAGTCTTTAAAACATAAAATCTAATTAAAACCAATTAAATAATTCCTGTTACATTTAAAAACGAAAGATAGATTTTACAACAGCTAAATATTTTATATAGTGCTACTTGGGAAATTTAAAAGCACTTGGTAAGTGGCCTAAGCTCATCCCAAGTGTGAAATCCATTTAAATACTGAAATAATACTACTACAGGCATAAAAGATAATTTAAAACTCCTAAACAAGGAATTAAAAATTCACAATTTATTTATAACATGAAATTTATGGGGATTATGAAGAATAACTACCTCAAATCAATAGGGGGAGATATAGTGGTATGAAATACATCACCCCCAATAGAGGATTATCGAATCAACCACCAATTTCACCCAAAATTTCTAGAAATGCTAAAAAAATCTGTAAGGAATCATACCTCAAGTGAAATGATGAACTACGGCTTGAAGAGGGGAGCTCGATTGCGAAGAGGGAAGCACCAGCTGACTCACCGAATGGATGAGGAATGCCCGAAGAAGGGTATGGAGGAGGGAAGGAATGCACGAGGGATGGAGGAACCATGAATAAAGAATCCAATGAGGGAAATAAGAACTGCGGAGGAGAAGCATGCGATGATTGGACGAGGGAGAATCAGTCGGGTGATGATTAGCTGATGATAAGGGTTTTGAGAGAGGAAATCCCGAGCGAGAGGGTGGGAGAGGAAAGACCGAGTGCGAGCGTGGGAGAGGAAATCCCAGTCGGGAATAAAATTGGAGATAGATGTAGACACATGGGGAAATTAAACTGTGGTTTTATCATATCTATATCCACATGCCAATTAAACAATGGGTATTAAAGTGTGGCTATAGATTGTTTTTCTAGTAGTTCCTGGTACTATAGGTCCCCAATTAGATTTCTAACACGACATGGATGGGGTTTTCATGAGTTGGTAATAATTATTTCTTCAATTGTGGAAAATATTTTGTTTTCACTAGATGCTCGTATCATTCATCTCATTCACATCTTTGATCCTGTATAGAGAGGTGCATTTGACCAGACATATTTTCACACAGATTTGACGGAGTTGATTTTTTCAGTGAATGAGATTTATCATGAAATTTTCTTTGATCCACCACATGATGATGAGGATGTTGAGCCTAATATAGATGTGACAGGGGGTTAAGACCCTGTTATGGATGCTGATGTTGCACAAGAGGAGGGTGTTCGTCATGATCAACCAGATGCTCCTGCTTTTCCGTCAGAGTCAGAGGAAGATATAAACGTTGAATGGTTTGAGATGAATGATTTATTAGGCCCTGCTTTGCAGACATATGCAACACAACATCTATCTTTTTTCATATGTTGGTGAGAGTTCTAGCCAGTATCCACTATCCTTAGAGGCAGGACAAAGTACAGGCGGTGTGACTGTACATCCACCGCCTGTCACGCAGGAGGATGTGGAGGTGGTTATCGACGATGGTATGCAGGAATAGCGTACGCTAGAGAAGATATGTAGACATACACACCATAGACACATCATATATCTATCTGGTTGTGGTATAGAAGAGCATCCAAACCACAAACATAGATTAAATTGATATTAGATTGATGATACATGTTGTATGCGGGTTACTATTATCATTTAGAGTTTTTCTCTTTTTTTTAAATAAGTGACTCTTATCAAATTATCTATCAAAGTCAATAATTACTATTTAATATTCATATTAATACTTAGTATTATTATCTATATATGTATAATAAATAATATTCATAAATCCATTATTAAATATTAATTATATTAATTATTTTGAATTCAATAAAAATTATTACTATTTAATAATGAATTTCAAATGATTATTTATTATATATAATATGGATTATAATAATACATATTAATATAATAAATAATAATATTACATTAATTATTAAATAGTAATAATATCATTAAATATGATTAAATATCAATTTAATATTCATAAATATTCATAAATATTAATATTTACTTATATTTAATAATATTTATTAATATTTATGAATATTTATTTAATGCATCTATTATTAGTGAATATTTACTAATAATTATTAACATTTATTAATATTTAATAAATAATATTTTATATTCATTAATATTTAATTAATATTTATATTCTTAATAAGAGGGTTTCACCGTCAAACTATTAAAAAAATTATTAAAATTTATGAATATTAATTTAATATTTACTATTATTTAATTGATATTTATTAATATTCATGAATATTTATTAATTTTTACTTAAGTTTATTAATTTTTAATTTATATTTTTAAATATTTATAAATGTTGTAAAATATTTTGTTTATTTTTATTAATATTTGTTAGTATTTTATTTATATTTTTTATTATTTAGTTAATATGTATTAATATTTATTAACATTTATTTATATTTTATAAATATTGATGATTTTTTAATTAATATTTATTTACATTTAATTAGTATTTATAAATTTTGATGATATTTTTTAAATAAAAATTCTGGAGGAAACGTGAACGGGGTTCATGCTTCCTTCATAAATTTGACACAGAAAGCATGGATGAGATTCATGCTTCTCGGGTCCCCTTTTTAAAAATATTGGGAATCCTATCCCTTTTATAAAAAAAAATTAAAAACCCATTAAAAAAATTCCGCCTCCATCAGTGTCTTTGTCAGCAACGATGTCTGGTTTTGATGTAGTGTCCCCAGGTGAGGTCTGCTTGGACAAAGCCTACTCATCCTCTCTAGGGTTACCCAAGCCATAGCCTAAAGCCTTGAGGATTTCCAATTTGTCAGTAGTGATAGGGTCCCTACTGTCTGGAACCTCATGAGCAACCTCTTCCTGCATAGAGACCCTCAACTATTGATAACCATCCTTAGAGCTGGTTATTCCATAGATAGCTACTGACTTCTCTCGGGTCTTATTAACTTCAAGATGATACATGTTCCCTATGGAATTCAGATAGTACAGCATGGAAAAGTTGCATTCTTTTCCACCACTGTAAGCCACATCAACTTTAACCAAACACTGAGAAACATCTTCAGTTGGGTCTTTCTTGTCCTCATTAGTGTGGACAGTCTTCCCACTACTACCAGCCTTTTTTAGGGTAGCACGCTTTACTTCCTTATAACCCAAAGAAGAGGCACATGCATACCAAGATTAGCCTACTTTAAATCCACATTCTATTGATTTCAGGGCACATAGACCGTGTTATGCACCTCATAAGAAATTATAACTGTTATTTTTATAGGATTCCCAAAAGTTCCAGCATGGACAGAAGCAGTTCCAACCTCTCCATCATTAGTAACTAATTTTTCACCTAGGTTCATCTAGCTCACAACCTTTAAGGCCTTGGAATCCATTGAAGCGGGACTGGTCTTATCCACAAATTTCTTCTTACCAGATAGAGTGGACTTGCAAATTTCATTAGTCTGCGGACTAGCACCAGTTGCCACTTTGGGTGAAAACGAGCCCAACTTTCTCAAAGCCTTAGCATCTTTAAATCCCTCTACTGTTTCTTCAGATGGATAGTAAAGGAGCCCATCATGACAAGATATTATTTTCTCATGAAAATCCCAGAGTTCATGTATAAATCATCATGTATATCTTTTAAATCATCCTCATCACCTGGTGACTCCTCATCCATATTTTAGACAGCCTTTTCAACCTGGACTATTCCAGCTTGATCTGCTCTCAAACCATCAAGAGTGATTCCACTACCACCCTACAAACCATCACCCTTAACACCTTACCGGTTCAAAAACCTTCTTGACTTCATCCACCTTAGAGTCAGCTGATACCCTAACCACTGATGTCTTCTTCTAATCTATAATCATTTGTGCATTAGTCTTTCTAGCCTTTAAGGACATTATCTTAAAACCACATATCTCATTCTTCTCTTTCCTTTAAATATTCCTAGGAAAAAAACATCATCTTCTGTGATCCAATCTCTCCCTTCCACAAAGTTGGCTACAACAGAGGCGAAGGAGGGGCCCTCTCCAATATCATAGACAACTAAATTATGATCTTGGTTGTTATTAGTAACAGATGAAACCATGAGCTTCTTGAATTTATATTTTTCAATATGATGACCAGGATTTTTTACAATTGGCACAAGATAAATTCCCCCGACATTCTTCTAAGGAGTGCCTGAGTTTATTGAATTTTGAGAAAAAAGAAGGTAGATTCTCAAACACAATATCACGTTCGATTCTGAATTCATTAGCAATTAATATAACATTTTTAGTCAAAGTAGGGAGAAGATCGACCTCAACTAAAATTCTAGAAAAGTTTCAAAACCTTTTCTTTTCTATTTCCCTATAAAATGTAAGGGTCCTAATGGAAAGACAAAGTGGAAGATTCCCTTACCTATGAAGGCCATGCTCCAGCCACTGAAGCCCAAAATTTGGATATGATTCTTCTGTAAATCATCAAAATTCCAAGATTTTCCATGTTTCTAAGATAGGATAATGATTGAGTGTTCACACTCCTTGATCAAAGCCTTGATAATCGACCGATTCTCCTCCTCCAGGGCCAATGAACAATTTTTAGCGATCCTTTTATAGGGGAAATAGGAATCAACTTTGAAATTAGCAAATAATCATCGATTCACAACATTCTTGTATGTGTATTAGGGTTCTTTATTTAGATCTTTAACAACCGTCAAGTGATCAAGGACCCTTGAATCATGAATCAGAAGTTCTCTAATTGAAGAATCATCAACGAAGAGATCCTTCAGCAGATACCCTATGATGGAGTGCGGTAGCAAGATGGCCCTCGGGCTCTGGCTCTTGGGGGAGATATCCAGTTGGAAGGTGGTGAGCAGGGGTTTGAGCCCTTTTAAAAGGACCTGATCAATCTGGTACATGAATAAGGGGATTTGATATTTCATACAATTGATGAAGTTTAGTACACAAGATTGATCCTAAAGGTGAGTCTGACATCTCAGATGCTGATTCACAGGAAGCCAGACAGATAATTTCCTACGATCTTTTATCAAAAAAGGGAAGAAGTCGCATGAGATGAAATCTATTTCATCTCTTCAACTCCAGAATCCAAGGTCCAGAAAGTCCATGGAGTGTGCAAAAGTCGCTAGCTCTGACAGGTCTCTTCTTCTAGTCACTGCTGAAAGCTAGACCAATCACATTGCTAATTTTTCTTTGGATAAAGCTAGGGTTGGGAAGGCATGCAACATGGATGATCAACAGTCCATACCAACTAATGATTTTGTGTTTACTTCATCAGTTGGAGTGACTTCCTCATCTATTATCTAAGATAAAATAGAAATTTTTTTTACTTTTCTAGATACTAGTCAAACTGTAGTTGCTGTGGCATCTGAACATGATATCACTAGAAAACCCACGAAATCACATGATGATACTACTATTAAGGGCATTCTAAAGGGAAGCATTCGAAACTCTAAGGTAGTAGAGAATCATGGTGGTTCAGTTATGAATACTAGAAATCAAAAGATGCACCAAGATGATCTAGACACCTTGGTCTCAATTGGGAACCAACTAGTGACTCTTTTAGCCCTGACCCAACTGAAAACACATGTGGACATGGTGAATCCTGATGACTCAATTGATATAAATGGTAAAAACTTTTGATGAAATGCTTCAAGATCAAATGTTGCTTCAAGATGATTCTCAGAAGCATGTGCCAATACAGATAGGAGTAAGAACATATTCTGATCCTGCTTCTGTCAAGGACTTGGTTGATCCTACTTATGACACTACCTCAAGGAAGACTACACAGACTCCTCCACTCCCAAACCAAGTGGTTGTATAATCTTATTTATCTGAGAGGAAATATTCTCAGGATTCTCTATCCATGGAGACACCCAATGAGTCTAGTATGATTACAACACAATGTGTGTTGGGCGCCTTCCTAGTGGGCGCACCGCATAATGCCTCATCAATTGGAGCACCACACTGTTTCTCCTTTAATGGGGTTTTTAAATTTTGGATAAGACCGCATGAATTAATTCACGCGGTGACACTCTTTTGACATGAAGACATTATTTGACACGGATTCTTATTTCTATATAAGTAGGAAAGGGAAATACATTTAAACATCCTCGAAAGCAACAACAATGAGAAAAAATACCATTTGGTGATCGCCTTTATTCGACGATCATCTTTTCTTGCTCTCTATCTTTTGATCCACACTTTTATTGTTGAGTATTACTTTTGAGATACCTTCTATTTTGGAAAGTCTCTATCGTGTACCTCTTGATTTTAGTGGATCTCTCTTTATAGACTAGATTCTGTGGTTTTTCCCTTTTTGGGTTTTCCTCATAAAAATTTCCGGTGTCAAATTTATTTTTCTGCACTTATTTTTTTCACTGCGTATCCACTTTTATATGGAGGGAAAGATTTTATTTCTGCTGCGTGTTCACCTTTTTCTATTGTTTGTGCATTCATCGCTTCCCCATCTTTCCCAACATCTGGTATTAGAGGGTTTGGTTTTTTTATTTCATATTTATTATGTAGTTCAATTACAGTTATATGATTTCGCTGAATGGTACCAACTACCATATGTGGCAACTTAAAATGAAAGATTTAATTTTTGTCAAGTGAATGAATCTTCCAATGTTTTGTACCCAGAAGTCAGAGAGGATTTCAGACGAAGAATGTGCGTTTGAGAATGAGATGGGTTGTGGATTTATTTTCCAATGGGTTGAAGACAACGTGATAAACCACATTGTCAACATCTCTCACACCAGAACTTTGTGGGAGAAGCTTGATATGACCTACGCTTCCAAGACGAGAAACAAAAAACTACTTCTTCTCAAAAAAATGATGAACTTGAGGTACAAAAAAGGTAAGTCTATTTCTGATTATTTAAGTAAATATCAAAGATGTTTTTATCAGTTGTCTGGCATGGGTATCAATTTTGAAGATGAGGTTTTATCTCTTTTGCTGCTTAACACTTTACCCAATTCATGGGAGAATTTACATGTTACTCTAGCTGGTTCTTCTCTTAATGGTGTTGTGACATTTAGTTTTGTCAAGTCTTCTATTTTAAATGAATAGGTTAAGAGATGAACTCAGGAGAAATATTCTTCAGATCTTTTAGTCACAGAGAAAAGGGGAGAATCCAGGACCAGGGGCAAAACAGTCAAGGTAAGAGCAGAGGCAGAAGCAAATCCAGACCAAAGTAGAGAGATTTTGAATTTCATAATTGTGGTAATAAGGGGCATGTTAAGAAGTTGTGTTATCAGCTTAAAAGAGATAATATAATGAAAGAGAATCCACAAAATAATAATGTAAATGTATATGATCATGTTGTCACCGCTACAGGGGGTGATCTTGTTATTGTTTATGACTCCATTAACATTTATTCTGATGATTCTTGTTGGGTTGTTGATAGCGGTGACTGTTTTTATGTGACATCGAATAAGGAGTTCATTACATCTTACAAACCATGTAATTTTTGGATTTTTAAGATGGGAAATGACAGTCATGCTGACGTTGTAGGCATCAAGACTATTTGTTTAGAGACCAGTATAGAAAGTAAGCTGATTTTGAAGAATGTTTGACATGCACTCAAGGTTTTTTTGAATATTATTTCTACTAGTGTTCTTGAAGATGAAGGGTTTATAAGCACTTTTGGTGATTTTTAATGGAAGCTTTCCAAGGGCTCTTTGATTGTGTCTTGAGGGAAGAAGCAAATAGGTTTGTACTAGACTAGAGCTTCTATTTCTTGTGATACTGCTTGCATTGTTGAGTGTAGTGTTTCGTCCAAGTTATGGAATAAGAGGCTCATTCACATCAGTGATAAAGGAATTTCTGTTGTTTGGCCAAGATAAATCTTGTTTCAGATTTGAATAGTGTTAAATTGGACACATGTGATCATTACAGGCTGGAAAACAGAGCAGAGTGAGTTTCAGTAGTCATTCTCCACATAGAAAGTTACAGGTACTTGAATTGGTACATTCTAAAATTTGTGGTCCTTTGAAATCTAAGACCTTTAGTGGAAGTCTTTATTTTGTTACATTTATTGATGACTACTCAAAAAAGCTTTGGGATTATGGTTTGAAAGCCAAAAGTCAGGTGCTCAGTGTTTTTAAGAAATTTCATGTTTCTACTGAGAGGGAATCAGGCAAGAAATTGAAATGTATTTGCAATGAAAATGAGGGAGAGTATTGTGTTCCTTTTGATCTGTATTGCAGGATATAAGGTATTCAGAATCATAAGATGCTACCCAAGACACCTCAGCTGAATGGTGTAGCTGAGCAGATGAACATAACTTTGTTGAAAATAGTTCTTTGTTTGCTTTAGGAAGTAAAGTTTCCTAGACATTTTTGGGGTGAGGCTTTACTTACTGCTACTTATATTATCAATTTTTCACCTGCTATTTATTTGAAGACAGACACTCCCAACAAGTTTTGGTATGGCAAAGAGATCAGGTATGATCACTTGCATGTTTTTGGTTGCAAGGCTTTTGTTCATGTGATTAGATATGAGAGATCCAAGATGGATGGTAAGACATGACAGTGTATTTTTATTGGCTATGAACATGATGATTTTGGGTACAGGTTCTATGATATTGTTTTGAAGAAACTTTTCAGAAGTCATGATGTAGTTTTTAAAGAGGATTAGACTATTGCAGACATTGATAAGGGAGAAAAATCTTCTTCTATAACTTATGATGGTTTTGTCAGTCTTGAGCCAGGTTTTGATTCACATTTACCTCATATTTTTGATTCTGATGGTCACGTTGATGTACAGAATGATGCTCAAGGTGAACAGGTTGGATTTTATGTTTCTGATGCACCTTTTATTTCTGATGATCCGGTTCCAGGGGTTATTAATGAACCTGTAGTTCCACTATGGAGGTCATATCAGCATCGCACCGCTTATACTTGATATTCACCTGATGAGTATGTGCTTCGCGCTGAAGGGGGATAACCAAAATTGTTTGTTGAGGCAATAGAGAGTGAACAAAAGGATAGATGGGTTACAACAATGGATGATGAGATGACATCATTGCATGACAACCACACCTTTGAGCTGGTGAAGTTACTGACAGGTAAGAGAGCTTTGAAAAATCAGTGTATTTATCAGATTAAAAATGAATAATCTTATTTTGTTCCATGATACAAGGCAAGGTTAGTTGTCAAAGGCATCCTTCAGAAGAAAGGTATTGATTTTGATGGGATTTTCTCACCTGCTGTCAAAATGTCTTCCATTCGGGTTGTTCTTGGTTTGGCTACTTGTTTGGATTTACAGATTGAGCAGATGGATGTGCAGACAACATTGCCCCATAGAGATTTAGATGAGGCGATTTATATGAATCAAAAAGAGGGTTTTGGTTAAATAGTTAAAAAAAATCATGTCTGTAGGTTGAAGAAGAGTTTTTATGGTTCGAAGCAAGCTCTGAGGCAGTGGTATAAGAAGTTTGAATATGTAATTTCTCATGATGGTTTCAGGAATACATATTCTGGTCATTGTGTTTTTATTCAGAGATTTACTGATGATTATTTTATTATACTATTGCTTTATGTTGATGATATACTCATTGTTGTCCATGATACTTCTAGAATTGACAGATTGAAGAAGGATCTTTGTCAATCTTTTGCGATGAAAGACTTGGGGCTAGCACGAGAGATTCTTGGCATGATGATCTCTCATGATAGGAAGGACAAGAAATTGTGGTTATCTCAAGAGAGATACATTGAGAAGGTTTTTTAGAGATTTTATATGGATAGAGATAAAGTGGTTAGTACTCCTTTTTCTTTACATTTTATGATCAGAATCAGTCAGTCACCTTCTATTGATGCAGAGAGAGAAGAGATGCAACACATACCTTATTCATCTGTCATTGGATATTTGATGTATACAATGGTATGTACTAGACCTGATATAGCTCATGAAGTTGGCGTGGTTAGTCGTTTTCTATCAAATCCAGATATAGAGCATTGGAGAGCAGTGAAATACATTTTTTGGTATCTTTGTGGTACTTATGATCTGAGATTGTGTTTTGGAAAAGGGGAACCTATGATTTGTGGCTTTACAGATTTAGATATGGCAGGAGATATCGATTCGAGGAAGCCAACTTCAGGATATTTGATCACTTTTACAGGGGGAGCTGTATCTTGGCAGTCTAGATTACAGAGATGTGTTGCTTTATCTACCACAGATTCAGAGTTTATTTCATCTATAGAGGCGTGCAAAAAATTGTTGTGGATGAAAAAATTTATTTGAGAGCTCAGTTTAAATCAGGGCAGGTATGTTTTATTTTGTGTTATTCAAAGTTCTATTTGTTTGGGAAAGAATTCTACTTTTCATGGAATGTTGAAACATATCAATGTTTGATATCATTGGATATGCAACATCCTTGATTCAAGACAGTTAGAGCTTGAGAAGATCCACACTGATGACAATGGGCCAGACATGTTGACCAAGAGTTTACCCAGAGGAAAATTTGTGACTTACCGACTGATTGTAGGGTTGGTAATGATTCCCACTTGAGGCGGAGGGGGAGTTTGTTGGGCGCCTTCCTGGTTAGCACACCGCGTAATTCCTCCTCAATTGGAGCACCACACTGTTTCTCCTTTAATGGGGTGTTTTAATGTGGTCCAAGACCGCGTGAATTAATTCACGTGGTGACACTCTTTTGACACGATGAAATTATTTGGTGCGGATTCTTCTTCTTATATAAGGAGGTAGGGGAAAGATATTTCAACATCACCGGTAGTAACAATACTGATAGAAAATCCCATTTGGTGATCACCTTTCTTCAATGATAATCTTTTCATGCTCTCTATCTTTTGATCCAAACTTTTATTCTTGAGTATTAATTTTTAGATCCCTTCCATTTTGGGGAGTCTCTACTGTGTACATCTTGATTTTAGTGGATCTCTCTTTCTGGACTAGGTTCTGTGGTTTTTCCCTTTTTGGGTTTTCCACATAAAAATTTCCAGTGTGAACTTTATTTTTCTGCACTTATTGCACATCCACTTTTATTTGGAGGGAAAGATTTTATTTCTGCTGTGTGTTAACCTTTTTCTATTGTTTGCACATTTGTCACTTTATTGTCTTTCCCAACAATGTGTCCACGTAAATCCTCACACTGGTATTGGAAAAAAGAGTATATTCAGTATTCTTGATGATGTGAATAGATCAAGTTCCATAGAAGCATTTCTGTAGGAATGTGATAAAGCTAATGGAGTCTCTTGGATTAAGGACATACCTTAAGCATTGATACTTTCAAGGATCTCTTACCGTTATATAAGTTGACCATCAAGATTGAGGGACTTGGTAGGATCTAACATCAGTGGATGCTATAGTTAACGTTCCAAGGAGAATCTTTGAACTAAAGAAAGTGTCAGAGGGTTTTGGTCTATCGGGAGAACATGATCCTCAAGTCTCTGAGGGTCCCACCCCACCGGATGACTATATTGGTTCTCAAA
This sequence comes from Viscum album, assembly GCA_963277665.1. Taxonomy (NCBI): domain Eukaryota; kingdom Viridiplantae; phylum Streptophyta; class Magnoliopsida; order Santalales; family Viscaceae; genus Viscum; species Viscum album. Next base: position 2,136,262,087 of record OY728128.1, on the reverse strand, counting down.
TTGATGAGGAAAAAACGATGAAAAAGTCTACATTCTCAGGCTCAATAAAATCCTTATCAAAAAAAAACAAGGAAATATGGCTCTAATAAAATCTTCCAAGTAGGAGGAAAAAGGCCCAGTTTAAAGGAACCTTGAGCCTGACACTATTATGGATGTAGTGCAAGTTTCCTTCCAGTCTTCTGCACACAAACAACAATACATCTTGGATAAAAAGTTTGGGAACTCTATTCAAGAACCTAAACAGTCATCCTCTACAGATTTTGAGGGTGACTCCATACCACCAATGGAGAGTCCAATGACTGGTTCTGTTATCAATTCATACATGGATATAGGCTCGATTAGGATCTCTTCACAGCCTCTAATGGAGGGTATATCAAAGAGGGAATCTTAGAAGATTTCTTCTTCCTTATTTGATGCTCTTTGGGTTGTATCTAAGCTAGATGCTGAGCATGATGCAATTTGAAATGATCTAAAAGGATATATCAACTCTTATCATTCACCAAATTATGTTAGGAAATATCCAATCACTACATATTCTCAAAAGGGGCCTACAAATTTTAATGCTACCCATGAACAGAAATATTTCCCACTTTGTGGGAAACCAGACACTCATGGGCCGCCTGCTACTGCCTCACATGATGATAATGTCCAATCTGTGGGTGATGCAGCAATCTCATCCATGAGAGAATATATAACTAACGCATAGAATCTAGAGAAATCTATTACAAAGGATCATTGATGAATCTTCTTTAGTTAGTCCCAATCAAGGAGCACTTTTGAGGACCACATAGACAAGCAAGATGGAATTTTTATTCATGATTGATTCTATTAAGACACTTGACTTCAGTGCTTTCTTTGATGAGTGTGTTAAGAAGAGTTGGGAGAATCCTTCAACTGATAGTTGGTTTAGGGGCCTAAGAATGATCTCTTTCCAAAGGAGGAATCTTTCAAACAAGAGGCTGATGGATCTTACTCTGCTCACAAAAATATGTCTGGTGACAAGGCTGGGATGGTTGGATCTTCCCATAGACGACATGATCAGAGTGATACAGGAGGGTAATATCATATTGATCTTCCCGTGGGAAGAAGTAAGCAATAATTGGTGGTAATAAATTCATAGCATGCCTCTAATACAAGGGATGTTGCTACTAATTCCAATATGAATCCTGTAATGGTGGATGCACCTATGTGAAACCCTCATGAGTTTCAACTTCGGGAAAATCAATGTTGATGTTCCTATTATCGGCTCTAGGAAAATTAGGGGGATAATGTTCCCAAAACTGAGCACATCAAAGAGAAATATTCCATTACTCCAGGGAAGGATGATTCATCAAACATGGATGAACAGACTTCTCTTTTGAAACCTCCTAAGCAATAGAGGAGAGGTCAAAATCTGAAAAGTCGAGGTGGATCTCGGAACATAGGAAGCAGACAAAAAAAAACTGAAGCTGATTGGATGGATTGAGCTGATTCTATGGTGATTATTGTCATGAACAACTCCCCCCAAAGGTACCCCTCTGAGACTGACAATAAGAGAAGGAAGATAATGATACCCAAAACCTGCCTCCAATAGGTCACGGGTTGACAACAAGCATTGAAGGTATAACATATACACAAATGGGAGGGATTACCCTCTAAGATCGGAGAAGATAGGAGATAAGATATAAACACCCAACAAATCCTACCCAAGATAAAATTAAAAGGTCTCAAATACATGCATATAATATCATCCAATTGAAAAAATTGAAAAAGGGGAACTACAAGTACCAAAATATAAACTCATCAGTGACCACGAAGCCCAAACAACATCTGAACATCCCACGTGCTAGTAATTTTCAGTTTGACCACCAACCAGCTCCTGCAGACCTGAAAAAAAGTTTATATATATGTAGGGTGAACATAACATGTATACTCAGTAGGATCCTCCCATGAGCCTCTCATACAAAAGATAAAGAAATCAAGTTAAAACTCAGTGAACAACAAGTGAAGCTAACTTGTCACCTAAATAAGTATGTTATGTTCGAAACCTCACCATGACTATTTCTCACTTCAGAAAATAGGTCATATAGTATAATAACAAATGAGGGTACCTCACTACCACTTCCCCACTAATTTTTCACTCTTCCCCCAACGTCGCACGTCTTGAGCCATCTCTCTCCAAAAGAAGTCTATATGAAGACACATGGGCTGAAGTATCATACCATGAACCTCATGCATCACATCATCTCATCACATACCATGAACCTTGGACATCACATCATCCCATGTCACATCTACAGATAGTAACCAAGTTGTTTTCGAGAGCCACCGTAGCTCATATGTCATGTATTATACCTAAAGTCATCACAACCCATACATGTCATACCTATAATAATCCATAGAACATGATATCTGTATATACATGTGTGAAATAACCATAAGCCACTACAACCCTCTACACACATGTATGAGAAAGGTAACCACCATTCATACCGGATCATAATACTATCAGGATAAGAGTACGAGGCAAGAGCTGGTAGTCAGTCATATGTTCCTCACTAACATAGATGTTGGGGAAAACACCCTATTACAGTCCACTAGGTGTCAATCACCCTACCAAAATGGGTGGGATATCATATGAAATCACAAAACATACAAGATATAATATAGCTATGACAACCCTGCTTTTTATTACACAATTAAACATAATTTATTATATAAACATCACTTGATACAATATAGAATATCGAGATGTATAGTTTCTTTGGGGCTTAGAATCATTACATAAAAACTTAAAACATGAAATACAACATCTATATTGAAAACTTCCTTTACATGACCACTACATTCCCTCGTAATTAGCATTGCATGGGATAACCTGAGAACATGTATAAGAAAAAGGTGAGCTATAAAGCCCAGTAAGGGAATAATCATGGAATAACATGAGGAATAAAATAAATTTTAGACAATAGGAATATCAATAGAAGACAAGAGAAGCATAAATATAAAGGCATGATAAAGCATCATAATCATAACATGGAAATGTGGCAACAACACTTAACATGGAATTAGGATGAGCCAAGGATCATTGCACATGGATCATGAGTAAACCCTAATTGCACATGAAGAACGAGTAAACCCTCATTGCACTCGAATTGGAATGAGTAAACACCCATTGCGCATGACGTATCATGATACTATACTTTACCCAATGCATTGGAGTGCTATTAGGGCACACCCTTCTTAAACATTTCATTTCATGCATAAGTGTGCCACATGGATCATAAAACATTGAATCATTCAACATAATATTTTATTCTATGATAAATTAATGTGGAATAAATACATTAAAATATTTAGAAAATAATTAAATGTTCATAAAGGTGAATACCCTTGATAGAGAAATGGGCATGGTATTCACTACACAATGACTTTGGCTTGGAAAAGTGCGGTGCAATTTCGGTAGCATAAAGACGTGACATAAGAACTCATAAAAATGGTTGATGAGAGAGAAAGGGGTGTCTCATCATATTTACATGACATGGATATTAAGGGGGTCATGTAGATACATGTCCCAACAAATGTAATGGAATTTATATTTATGATACAAAATAATTTCTTGAATGTAAATGAGAAGAGAGAAATTCCTTTCGTAATTTTGGAATAGTAAAGGGTGTACATGGGTGGAATTTAATGAGAGATAAAGGGGCCTACCATCATTCAAACATAAAAGGGCATACCAATTTAAAGAATATTGGACAAAAATGAGAAAGAAAGAAAACCTTTACTTGGAAGTGTGCTTCCAAAGGCTTGAGAGAGGATTCTTGGGAGCTTGGGGAACCCTGGGAGGATTCTAGAGAGAGGAGGGCAGAGTTTGGATAAAATACAAAGGCTTTGAGTGAGGAGGAAGTGGGAGCTTGGGTGGGTTTATATAGAAAGGTGAGAGAATTATTTATTATTTAGGTTTTGGACACCTCACATTAAACAAATCCCAACCACAAACCAGACCATGGTTTTTGCCCATGGTTTTTATAAAAGGGAATTGGAAAAAAAATATTTTATAAGGCCAAACTCCAAACATCTTAAAATAATGGGGTTGCTTATGTGGAGGTGAGTCACACTCCCAAAGAAAACAATTTAAAAAGACAAAATGTTTAATAAGTCTTGAAGGGTCCACTAAAGCTTTGTAAAATACATCAAACAAACCCGAAATCACATTATTTTAATGGTAAAATATATATTGGCCAAACATAAAGTTTATAGTATTTTATTACCTTACTATTTGTTCATTATGATGTCATAAAACACATTCTATATTTAAATGGTATTTAATTTTTACCCAAAAAATTGACTGTCTCAAAAAATTATGAAAAATTCACCATTGGATAATTTTGATGTACTTATTCCAGAAATAATATTTATTTTATCTAAATAATTTTCTAAATATGTTAATTTTAACTTTTAAAATAAAAACTTACATTTATCGAAAATTCATGGGTTTTGACAAAAATGGATTTCAAACCTTAATAAAAATTACAATTGTATTCATAAAATTATACGATCATTTATATTTAATAAAAATTAATTTAATAATAATAATAATATTTTATTAAAATATTATTTAATTAAAAAATCCATTAATTCATCAAAATAGATTTCATAGTTGAACATTAACTAAAAATACTATTTGTGCTTTAAAAACTATTTACAGGGTAACAATAATAAAATGAAAGTATATTCATTAATATATACAAAAATAACATACATAACCATAATACTAGGGTCTTGTTACATAACCTCTTATAACACCTGCATAAGACCGAAGAGTAAGGTGTGCGATGGTGACAGACTCTTGGGGTGGCTCGGATAACATTGCTCGGGTGGTAATCTCTATCAACTTCCACTTATCTCGTAGGAGGTCCTGCTCGAGCTTAACATATTCAAGCTCGGCTTGGTATAGTTCAAGATAGAATCCCAAAGATGCAACCTCCTTTCCAAGCTTAAACAAATGGGCTTCATATGGGGCACATCTACTGGATGAGGCCATCACTTCCTTTGTCAGAGTAAATTGGATTTGTTAAAGCCCTATATTTATACTAATCATGTGATCACTGTTCAACAAAAATACTAGCAATGGTCACAATTATAAATAGTATTTTAAAATCAAAAAACATAAAACTAAAGAATTTGACATTTTATATAAACATTTTACATAAAAGGACATTTAATTAGATCAAGAGAGATTTCTATTAATGAAAGTTTGGGTCGTTACAATCTTCCCCCCTTAAGAAATTTCACCGTTAAAATTTCCTTTTCACACACTAAAATAGATGTGGGTAACTCTACTTTATCATTTCCTCTGATTCCCACGTTACTTCTTCAAACTTGTGGTTTTCCCACAACACCTTGACAAGGGGAATTGTCTTATTTCATAGAACTTTTTCTCTACGATCTAAGATCTTCACTGGTTGATCCTTATAAGAAAGATCATCCTCTAGTTGTACTACCTTTGAAAGGAGTACATGTGAAGGTTTTTTTATGTACTTCCTTAAGAGGGATACATGAAAGACATCAGGTACATTGACTATGGTAGGTGGAAGTGCTAGTCGATAGGCCACAACCCCGACAAGATCAAGAATCTTGAAGGAGCCGATGTGCCTAGGAATTAACTTCCCTTTCTTTCCAAACCTCATGACCTTCTTTCATGTAGATATGTGTAGAAATACCATGTCTCCAAATTTAAACTCAAGGTCTTGTTGACGGTTATCTGCATAAATCTTATGTCGACTCTGGGATGCCTTGATATGCTGCTGAATGGTTTTCACCTTCTCCACCATTTATTCGACCATTTTTGGTCCAAGCATCTTACGCTCACCGACCACATACCAACACACCGGTGCTTTGTACCTTTTCCCATAAAGGTCTTCATATGGTTCCATTTGGATGCTCGAGTGGAAACTGTTATTATAAGAGAACTCAACCAGAGGAAGATGTTGATCCCATCCTCCTTTAAAGTACATTGAGCATACTCTCAACATTTCCTTAAGTGTTTGGATATTCCACTCTGATTGGCCATCATATTAAGGATGATAGGTCGTACTGAAGTTCAGTTCAGTATTCAGAGCATGTTGAAGACTCTTTCAAAACTTAGCGGTGAATCTTGGATCTTGATCGGACACAATAGATAGTGGTACTTCATGAAGCCTTACCACTTCCCTGATATATATTTGTGAAAATTGATCCAATGAGAAATCCTCCCAAATAGAAATGAATTGTGCATCCTTTGTAAGACGATCCACAACAACCCATATTTCATTGTTTCCTTTGGATGTCTTCGGAAGTCTAGTGAAAAAGTCTATGGTGATGTTCTTCCATTTCCATTCTAGTATGGGCAATGGTTGCATCATCCCCTTAGACTTCTTCCACTCTACCTTCACTTTCTAACACACCAGACACTTTGATTTATATTCAGCGATCTCTTTCTTCATATTATCCCCCCAATAATGCTCTTGGATATCTCAATAAATCTTTGTGTTTCCTGGGTGAATATAGAAATTTGAACTATGTGCATCATCCAAAAGTTCCTTATTTAGCTTTAGACATGATGGAACACATAATCTTTTCCCAAATCTCATAATTACTTTTTCATTAACATTAAACTATGAGGATTTACCTTTTCCGATAGCTTCCACTTTTTCCTAAATTCTTATATCATCCTTGTTAGAATCCTTTAACCTTTCCAAAAGTGATGGTTGAGAAATAATTTGTGAAAGGATTGATGATGTTCCCTTCTTTATGATTCCCATGTCAATATTCCTCAAATATAAGAAGATTGGATCATTTTCAATTCTAATAAATGATAGATTCGCTAGGTCCTTTCTACTTAATGTATCTGCCACCTTGTTCGCTTTCCCAGGGTGGTAATGGATTGAGCAGTCATAGTCTTTGATCAACTCTAACCATCTTTGTTGGCACATGTTCAACTCTTTCTGTGTGAATATATACTTGAGGCTTTTGTGGTTTGTATATATTTCACACTTCTCCCCAAAGATATAATGCCACTAAATTTTCAAAATGAAGATCACTACATCCAACTTGAGGTCATGTGTTGGATAGTTTTATTCATGAACTTTCAATTGCCTTGCAGCATAGGTAATGACTTTGTCATTTTGCATCAACACACATCCCAGGCCCTTCTTCGAAGTATCATTGAATACCACAAAAATTTCTCCACTTGCGGGTAAAGTGAGCATGAGCACAGTGATAAGCCTTCTTTTCAACTCATTGAAGCATTCTTCTCATTCATCACTCCAAGAAAACTTTACTCCCTTCTGAGTTATCTTGGTAAGAGGGTTGTATAATCATGAGAAATTTCTCAAAAATTGTCGATAATATCTAGCTAACCCCAAGATTCTACGGATATCCACTACTAATGTTGGCCTCAACCATCCCTCAATTGCATCTATTTTGGAGGGATCCACAGATATCCCATTGCTTGTGATGATATGACCCAAGATGAGACCTCCTTCAACCAAAACTCACACTTGATGTACTTTTAATAGAGCTTCTCCTTCCACAAGGTCTCTAGAATAGTTATTAGATGGCTCCTCATGTTCATCCTTGGTTTTGTATTATATCATAATATCATATATAAATACTACCACAAATTTGTCGAGGTAATCTCTAAAGACTCTATTCATCAAGTACATGAAGATTACTGGAGCATTAGTGAGTCTGAAAGGCATTAATATGAATTCATAATGCCCGTATCTTGTACAAAAAGTTGTCTTGGGGATATCATCCTTCTTCACCATTACTTGATAATATCCCAATCACAAATCCACCTTAGAGAAGTATTGTTCTCCACACATCTGATCGAACAAGTCATCAATTCATTGGAGAGGATATCTGTTCTTTATCGTGATTTTTTAAGCTCACGATAATCAATGCAGAGGTGCATTGATCCATCCTTCTTCTTGATGAAGTGGACTGGTTCACCCCATGGTGAAGCACTTGGGTGTATAAACCATTTATCCATATTTTCCTGTATTTGTTTCTTCATCTCTTCAAGCTTCACAACATCCTTTCTATATGGAGTCTTCGATATTGGAAACGCCCCAGGTATAAGATCAATTGAGAATTCAACATCTCTTCTAGGAGGAAGACCATGAAATTCCTCAGGAAACACTTCAGAAAATTCCCTCATAATAAGCATGTATTCTAGGATGGTTTCCTCCTTAGACATAATCATCTGATCTAGACACGCATGCTCATAGGGTAGTAATATCCACACTTGAGATAATGATGTTAAAGAAGGTTCATCTTTCTCCTTGCACTTGTAAATAATCGGGGGTCGATTCACTACATGGATAGTGATTTCCCTATCATGGAAATTTATGTTGGATATATATTAGTAAAGCCAATCCATGCCAAGAATTTCATAAAATTCCACTAGAGATAGTGTGATGAGGTTCTCTGGGAAGTTTAATCCACCGATTATGACAGGGGAGGAGTTATATTCATGGGATGAAATGATTTCCCCATTTTCCGTACTCACCGACATCTTCACTTTTATGATTTTTGGTGGTGCTGGGATTGTTCTACTAAACTTTTGAGATATAAAAGAATGTGTAGAACCTGAATCAAAAAGCACGTTCACTATTCTTATATTAATAACTAGTGTACCTATCACTACTTCGTTGTCGGGGTTCACTTCGACAGTAGTGATGGAAAAAGCTCACCATTATTGCCTTGGAGGTTGTTGGTTGCCTCTAAAAACCCTTGGCATAAGGAACTGATTTGCAAGATTCCCTAGTTATTTGCAGTTGTAGCAATAAACCATGTGTTGTGGTTCGAACGGAGTGTTCCTCTCCTCTATCGCAGCCACGAGTATTTCTTTCCAATAGTTAATATCCAGGTTCCCTTATCTTCCACATCTAAATCATTTCCTCATCCCCTTTAGGCAGTTTCTAGGCTGCTTCTTTCCGCACCTTTGGCAAGTGGGGTGCGGGATCTTCTTATCACCATTGGATTTATCCATCGGACCGCCAGCATTGAAGTCCACCTTAATCTTTTTATCCCCATGATACCCCTGAGATTCTCTGATCTCCATTTTGACCGCGCTGTCACATTGGACAATTTCCTCATATCTATCAAAGTCACGGATCACCAGCGCTTTCCGCGAGCTAGGTTTCAGCTGACCAAAGAAGTGGTCAACCTTGAATTCAGGGGTAACAAAAAAGCCAAAGGCGTATCATTAAATCCTTATAATGTTTGCCTCATACGCTCCAAAAAATTCTTCATCTTTTTTCTTTAGTCTAAGGAAGTCCCTTTCCATATTAAGCCGGAGGGTGCACGAAAAATATTTATCAAAAAATATCTTCTGGAAATCCTTCCATTCCAACGCCTCAATCTCCTCCTCAGGCTTAGTATTTTTTATCAATGTCCACCATTGATCAGCTTCACCCTCCATATGGTAAAAAGCCAGGAGAACCTTCTCTTGTTCAGAACATTGAAGGATGGAGAAGATCTTTTCAATGGAGTTGATCCAATGTTCAGTGATTGAGGGATCAGATGATCCATTAAAAGTAGGAGGCATTTATCTCATGAATCTCTCGATAGCGACGTGTTCTTTCATGGGGGGGGGGGGTGAACGTTCCTCTTGACCCATGTTTCTATTCAAAGCTTGAGTTATATGAGAGAGAAGTGTGACAAATTTCATGATTCCCACTCCCATTGGATTGGGCATCTCATTAGTACAATCATCACATTGATCTTCACATCAGTTGTTAGTTAGAGTCCTCCTATTACCATCCATTGGTTGGAATAAAAGGAAAGTTAGGGGTAAAACATAAAGGGTAATACAAGGACAAAACTGATGACTTATAAATAACTTTTATTTCCATAACATATGAATCTATTGTCTTTAGTCTATGTTATCCATGATCTACTTTTTAACATATATTCTTAGGAATTTTTTTGTCCCTTAATAGTGGTTCATACAAAGCTTGTGAATTTATCAAAGAATATCCCCCGAGAGTGTCATAACCAAGAGTGTAGCAAGGCCCATTGTCATGCACTAGTTCTTGTTCATGTCTAGCTCAAAGCGGTGTTTTCGGGTTTTACCCCTAGGATACATCTGTGTTAGAGTCGCCTCTAACTACTCATATCTAGACAGGGATGTATTTTCTTAATATACCACTTACTCAATAATCACCAAAAATTAGGTATGTTTTTATTATACTTAGTTATGTCTCTAAGGATTTACTAGGGCTTTCTAATCCTAATCCCAAAAATAACTAAACCTATCCTCTGAGAGAAACTATGACAACCCTTCTTTTTATTACACAATTAAACATAATTTATTATATAAAATTAACTTGATACAACATAGAATATAGAGAGGTCTAGTGTCTTTAGGGATTATGATCATTACATAACAACTTAAAACATTAAATACAACATATTTATTGAAAACTTCCTTTACATGACAACTACATTCCCTCGTACTTAGCATTGCATGGGATAACATGAGGACATTCATAAGAAAATGGTGAGTTATAAAGCCCAGTAAGGGAATAATAATGGAATAACATGAGGAATAAAATACATGTTAGACAATAAACATATCAATAGAGAACAAAAGAATCATAAACATAAAGGCATGATAAATCATGATAATCATAACATGGAAATGTGGCAACAACACTTAACATGGAATTAGAATGATCCAAGGTTCATTGCACATAAAGCATGAGTAAACCCTCATTGCACATGAAGCATGAGTAAACCCTAGTTGCAATTGAATTATCATGAGTAAAAAACCATTTCACATGACGTATCATGATACTATATATTACCCAATGCATTGGAGCGCTATCAGGGCACACCCTTCTTAAACATTTCATTTCATGCATAAGTGTGCCACATGGATCATAAAACATTGAATCATAAAACATAATATTTTATTACACGATAAAAAAATGTGGAATACATAAATGAAAATCTTTAAACAATAAGTAAATTTTCATAAAGGTGAATACCCTTGATAGAGAAATGGGCATGGTATTCACTACACACTGACTTTGTCTTGGAAAAGTGCGGTGCAATTTCGGCAGCATAACGGCGTGACATACGAACTCATAAAAATTGTTGATGAGAGAGAAATGGGTGTATCATCATATTTACATGACATGGAAAGTAAGGGGTCATATAGATACACGTCCCAACAAATGTAATTAAATTTATTTTAATGATACAAAAGAATTGCTTGAATGTAAATGAGGAGAGAGAAATTTCTTTCAGAAATTTAGCATAGTAATAGGTGTACATGGTAGGAATTTAATGAGAGAGAAAGGGGTATCCCATCATTAAAAAATAAAGAGGGTAGTATGGGGGAGGTGAAAAACCATACCCCAGTATTTATAATTCAAATTAAAAGGGAATAACAATTTAATGAATATTGGACAAAAATGAGAAAGGAAGAAAAACCCTTACATGGAAGTGTGCTTCCAAAGGATTGAGAGAGGATTTTTGGGAGCTTGGGGAACCCTGTTAGGATTATATAAAGAGGAGGTCAGAGGTTGGAAAAACTCCAAAGGCTTTGAGTGAGGAGGAAGTGGGATCTTGGGTGGGTTTATATATGAAAGGTGAGGGAATTCTTTATTATTTAGGTTTGGGACACCTCACATTAAAATAATCCAAACCACAAACCAGCCAATGGATTTTGCACATGTTTTTTGGAAAAGGGAAGTGGAAAAAAATATTTTATAAGTCCAAAGTCCAAAATTCTTAAAATAATCGGTTTGCTTATGTCGAGGTGAGTCACACTCCCAAGGAAAACAATTTAAAAAGTCAAAATGTTTAATAAGTCTTGAAGCGTCCACTAAAGCTTTGTAAAATAAATAAAAAAAACCATAAATCAAATTATTTTAATGGTAAAAAATATATTGGCCGAAAATAAATTTTATAGTATTTTATTACATCACTATTGGGTCATTATGATGTCATAAAACACATTATATATTTAAACGGTATTAAATTTTTACCCAAAAATTTGACTGTCTCAAAAAATTATGAAAAATTCACCATTGGATAATTTTGATGTCCTGATTCTAGAAATAATATTCATTTTATCTAAATAATTTTCTAAATATGTTAATTTTCACTTTTCAAATAAAAATTGACATTCATCGAAAATTCATGGGTTTTGACAAAAATGGATTTCAAACCTTAATGAAAATTATAATTGCATTCAAAAAATTATACGATCATTTATATTTAATAAAAATTAATTTAATAATAATAATATTTTATTAAAATATTATTTAATTCAAAAATCCATTAATTCATCAAAATAGATTTCTTAGTTGAACATTAACTAAAAATACTATTTGTGATTTAAAAACTATTTAAAAGGTAACAATAATAAAATGAAAGTATATTCATTAACATATAAAAAAATAATGTACATAACCATAGTACCAGGGTCTTGTTAAATTACCCCTTATAACACCCGCATAAGACCAAAGAGTAAGGTGTGCGATGGTGACAAACTCTTGGGGTGGCTCGGATAACAGTGCTCAGGTGGTAATCTCTATCAACTTCCACTTCTCTCATAGGTGGTCCCACTCGAGCTTAAAATATTCAAGCTCAGTTTGGGCTTAGTTAAGAGCGAATCCCAAAGACATAATCTCCTTTCCGAGCTCTGACAAATGGGCTTCGTATGGGGCACGTCTACTGGATGAGGCCATCGCTTCCTTTTTCTGAGTAAATTGGATTTGTTAAAGCCCTATATTTATACTAATCATGTGATCACTGTTAAATGGCTATATTAGCAAAAGTAAAAATTCGTAACATAATTTTAAAATCCAAAAACATAAAACCAAAGAATTTTACATTTTATATAAACATTTTACATATAGAGACATTTAATTAGATCAATAGGGATTTCCATTAATGAAAGTTTGGGTCATTACAATAGCTCACAACCACACTATGGGAATTAATCTAGTCTTAGGATCAACTACAAATATCATATATTGGACACTCGACAACCATTGATGAGAGCTAGATATTCTATAAGAAAACTAGAATTCAAGGATCCTCATATAATTAATTCTTTCCATTTAACAATTAACTTTATATTAATTGTTGGAGTCTATGTCCCACATCAGACTTGTGGTCTTATATGATCTTTATTATTGATTATAAAATAACCTCAAGGCCTCCCTTTGTGAGGTTCCTTGGGTATTCAGTTCACCTCCCCTGCCTGCCAGCCCTACTTGTGCGCGTATCATTCTCTCTCCCTACTGGCATCTACCTCCCTATGGGGACCTTCTTGCGCATCTCCCTCCTATCGTCCCCCTCCCTGTGCAAGTGATGACCCTCCGCTACCCTCGCCTGGGCAGCCATCTATCGACTCCTCCTTCCACTTCTCCCTGTGCAACGACCTCCCCTCCTTATGCTCGATGGTCCCCGCATGATCTCTTCCAGTGATCCCCTCCTCATGTGATCTCTCTCAATGACGACGCACCTCTGGAACCCTCCCCACATGATCTCTCCTATTCTCTGCTCCCTTTTTGCATGCGATGAACCCCGTAGACCCCTTCTCTTTGCACGATGACCCCTATGGCCCCCTCCTTAGGTGAAACAAAACTCGTCATCCCCTCCTTTCTCCATCATGCTCCCGGCGCTGCCCCTCCCATTGCGAGCGGTCTCCACCCCATTGCGAGTGACCCCTCGACATCCCCTTTCCTCTGTGCAATCCTCCGTTTCAATTTCCAGTCAAAAGCGACTTGGATTTGGATCTAAATCTCAACCTCCTCCTGCGCAGAATTCATGGACATCACCTCCCTCATGTGGAGGCATCTCCTTCACCTCCCTACTCACCCTCCTCTAGGTGCGCCTCCTCTAGGTACACCTCTTCCGGGTGCTCCCCCTCTAGACTGTAAGAGTTTGTGTCCTAGAACCAACTAGTTTTCCTTTGATTACATGGATATTTAATGTATTATTACATATTGTTCATTATTCTGAATGACTGTGATGTAATGATGTCCTATAGTATTTGTTGCATTAATAAGGTCATGGAAGTTCCCCACTATGATGAGAACCTTGAAATTCTATAAAAATAATTTTAAATATAGTTATGTGGTTGGATGACATATTATGATGGGACACATAGCATGCAGACCGTCAGGTGCGAGTACTCGTAAGCAGATGAGATTTCCTCTCATGAAGTTCGCACTTGGTAATCTTCAATATATGAGATTATGAGAATGGACCCGCTAGTAGGAATTCTGCATGTTTTGGTGTCATCAGATATTTATATCTACGAGTGTGTGTAATGATCCTTAGACTTTAAGATTATCATTAATACATGTCACAACTTACGTACTTTGATTTACTGACGAAAACCATCATACAGACAGTTGGCGGGAAGTAGGATACATTGGGTGTGTCATGAGTGGCATGTTATTAATGGATAAGTCGAGGAAGGATTTGTCCCTTCCACTTATGGAAGTTGATATCTAGACCCTTTGATTGAAATAGAACCATTTCATGAAATTCTAAGGTTATGGTGTAACGATGAGTTTATTTCAGGTAGTCAAATAACAACATATCAAGAATAAAATTTGACGACACTATCATGAAACTTGTTTGATCAGGTATTGTGACAAAGGGATTATATTACACAGTGAGCGTTCATATGTGGATGTCATTGTTGCAACTTTAAATTCTTTCTATTGGGTGCCTTGACCCATTTCTAGACAGTACTCTTCGACTTTAGGGAAACCCGCCTAATGCCAATGAGAAAGAATCCTAGAGGGTCACACACTAAGTATTTTTGGTGGTCTCGGTTAAATTCTATTTGAATTTAATTAATGAAATAAATATTATTCTCAAGACTTTAAAATAATTTTCTTCAAGTTAAAACGATCTTATAAATTAAATTAAATATATTTATTTATTTTATTGAAAATTTAATAAATATTTATTTACTAGTTGGTAAATAAAAATTTTATTTAAGAGAATAAACTATTTATTTATTTATTCGGGTTTTCAATAAATGGAAGTGGAGTTCGAACGGACCAAGGGTGGTCTGGAAGTAAAATAATTATTTGCAGGACAGTAAATAATTATTTAACTAGTTGGAACAAGTTAAAATATTAATAACGCTGTTATTATTTTGTGACACGAAATTTTATTTGTAATTCTGTTTTGCGCAAGATGGAGCACCATAAATAATGACGTGGTATTATTATTATGAGCATGAGTTTTATCTAAATTTAGGAATGTATTTAATTTCTGTTATGAAATTAAATATTGTAACTAAAGTTCCATGCATATAAATAGACAAGTACCCCTATTGTTCCAGACACCTCACGACACCACAAGCTCGGTGAATTGAGAATTGTTGAGCTAAACAATTCCTTTCTCTAATCCTCTTCCCAACCCTCTCAAGAACAAGAGACGTTCTTCAAGGTTGAAGAACAAATGATCAAGAACGACCGACACAAGATACTCGCTTCGCTGCGCTAGCACCTGAAGAATGAGTGGGTCGATCAGAGGCCATCGGAGCACGTGTAGATCACTACTAGAGGGATTCTAGTTTGGATCTTTACAAGGGCAACATGATAATCCTGAAGGGTCATTATGAATGATAAACATCATCAATGAAGAAAATACTGAAGATCTAAGTATTCTTTTATTTATTTTTTTAAAAATGTTGAGGCCAAAGTCTCAATTTATTATTAAAGAAATGACCTCTTTAAGTCTGGGTAGAGGGATACCCATTACATACCCCAAAGGCCTAAGGCCCAGTGTCCTGAATACAAGGTATGAAACCCCAATTTTTGGCTAAAAGGACCCCTCAGTGAACAGTACTACTATAGTACCCGCACTGATACTGTACCGCCCCTACAGTTCCTGCTACAGTGTCGTGCTGCTATAGTCCTACTACAGTACCTTTCTGTAGTAACCTAGAAATTCCTCCCTACCTGAATTTGATCCTGGGTCTTTTGGATGTCAAGCCGGAGCCTATACCACTTAGGTACAGGCTCGTTGGCAGGTATTATTTTCTTTATGAAATTAATTAAATTAATTATAAACATGATGTGAAAGATCCTCTCTAAAGGTTTCAAGACTCTTTCTTCTTTATCTAAATCTTTGATTCTATTTTGTGGAGACTGGCGTTCATCATCATATTGATCCTAAAATGATCATTGATCATGGAAAAAATTAAAGTTGGGTGTCGGCCCAACCGTGCTTCCGCTGTGCCCGGAACCTTCAAGTGGTATCATAGGGGTTACATCCTAGTTTATAATTATTTAAATATTTCGTTTATGATTTATGAATTTAATAATTTTGTTGTTTCCATTATAGCTAATCATTCTACAAATTCGAATCTCAAGATCTGTTCCTCCTCTTTTGTTTCTCATTCACCTTACAGAAACGATCTTTTATTTTAATTTTCATTAAAATAAAATAGTGGATCTCATCTAGATGTGCTAAAGGTTCCTGGCCCTACAACACCAGAACAAACAGTGTGTATTTGGTAGTACACACCATGTATTCAAGGTTCAATGCACCGGGTCTAGTCTGCCAAACCAAGCCATTCCATTGGAGTTTGTATAAGTCTTAATGACTCCGTGTGTTAACCAGGAATAGGTGAAACGTGGTTTCTGGATTACACGTCGTGTGGCCCAATGGACACGACGTGTAGTCCCTTCAGGTTAGGGTTGGACTGTGTACCCCGTACACGACTTTCCCGAATGGAGATCGTGTAACGAGGAACTACATGGCGTGTGTCCCACTGGACATGCCGTGTACTCCAAAGATTTCCAAAGTACACTCACACGTCGTTTCCCCAGGCGTGTACTTTGGATGGATAGTGAACAATAGTACACGCCATGTAGTTGGAGCTACATGTCGTGTACTCATCCATATTACGCAAATTTATTAAAATTTATTATTATATTATACAAAACCTTGAGACGTGTACCATCGTGCAGGTGTAAAGCTAAGGCACATCACATGATAGGTGTTTTATATATATGTGTTTAATTTAACATCTGCGTAATGTTCATTTCTACTCATTAGGTAGTTATGAATAAGAATTTTCCAGGTTTCCTCCAAGGTACAAGTTACGTACAAAGATAATTTTAAATGAATTTATTTGTTTAAAATTATGATGGATGAGAATCTCAAGGAAATTTAGAAAAGGGTTTAAGATAAAAGGATTAATTAATCAAAGATGATAATTAATTGATTCGGGTGTGGATTATCTTAAACTAGAATGATTAAAGAATTTAATTCTAGTTTTATTTATGTGTAAATATCATTGCTTGTATGAATGGTCATGAGCTAGACCAAGACCTTTGTATGTGGATGGTTTCTTTTAATCTATTTATTCGAATTAAATTTGTTGGCCTGCGAGCCTTCTCCACATTAATATGTAGGGACTGTGTGCACAAGGTTTCTTTTATGTAAAACCCCTTTTACCCCTCACCTATATTTAGTTAAAAAAAGGAATATTTAATGGACGGATCTCCCAAGCTAGTGGAGGCAGTTCAAGATGGAGCCAAGATGAAACCAATCCCAGGAGATACATAGGTGGATTGGTGGAAGCTATAAACATGAACCCAAAAGGTTCAAGGTGTTTCTCCCCTAGGTTAAAGTTAGTTTATCAACCACTATATAAAATAACCATTAGAAAAGCTCATGATCATTTCATTTAATTTATTTTATTTCTGTCAGTTGCATGGTTTATCATTATGGATGTGTTTTCATGATCACATAATTAATGAATTAAAAAAGCATACAAGATGGAACTAAAATAAACCAGAATTATGCGTAAATATTATCAATCCATGGTTAATCACTTAATAAAGTTACACTTAATATTAACAAGTGTGTGATAATGATAAAAATTAATTCACGTATAAGAGACAAAAATCCCTAAAATAAAATATTAAGTTAAACCAAGCCTTTCGTTACTTGATTAAGGGAAAAACTCAATAAAACTATGTGTTTGACCAACCCTTGTTGGGAAATTTAATTTTATACAGGAAGCCCTTATGAAAGGTTTCTGGTTGACTTAACCATATTACATCAAGAGGAGTATACCTTGCTAGACTAGGTGTAATATTGGAGGCAAGAGTTGAGGAAATCCAAAGTCATGATTTTAGGATTGGGGAGTCCACTCAACAGATCAAGGAGCTGCAAGCCCGCAGTTGGAAAAGACATGCCTACCTAAATACCTTCTAATATCTTGACCAACTCTTTTTGGGGTTATACAAAGGGGAATATGGATCCATGACATTATAATGTCATGGAAACTGGACATTCTGAGTTCAATGGTGAGGGCCCTTGGGACTTGATAAAATAGTGGGAGACTTATTATTTCTCATGAAATGTAATCAAGAAAGTATTAATGATCTGCCCTTTTAATTTTAGAATAAAAATGAAAAACTCGTTAACCACACTATCCATGTGATCAATTCTGGATAAAGACAACATCCTCACCGATAGTAACTTTTAGGAATGGTTTAGATGCCTTTGGGTTATCCTACTCCATGAATGGAAGTCTTGCGTAATGGAGTCAGCATTACCTGATCTGCCTACCAAAGAGGTGAGTGATGATGATTTCCTAGTCTACGAGAAACATATGAAAGACATAGTCAACATTCAATGTTTCATGTTATCATCAATGTATAGTGATTTCATGAATTTTCATGAAAACATGGATGCTTATAGCATGATCGAGCACCTCTGTGGTCTTTATGAAGAGAGAGAAAGATAGAAAAAGTTTGAGATCACTAAGGCACTCTTTCAGAGTAATCTTGAAAATGGTGCCCCAACTAGGCCTCATTTAGTAAAGCTCATTGGCTACATTTAGGGCCTGGAGGTTCTAGGGTTTAAAATCCCTGAATAACTGGGCACTGATCTCTTTCTCGCATCACTCCCTCAGAGTTTCTCTAAATTTGTTGTCAATTTCAATATGAACAACATTGAGAAGTCTCTATTTGATCTTCTTATATTCATTCACCAAGTGGAAAAAGATATGAAGCGCAAAAAGCCTTATGTCCTTATGGTGAATAAGAGCAAGGGGAAGGTGAAGAGCATTAATCCCAAAGATTCTTCATGGCCTTCTAAGAAAAGGAAGATCAAAGGGTAGGTAAGGGAATATAAGGCTGTTTGTTTCACATGTTTCAAGAAGGGCCACTGGAAGAAGAACTGCACCCAGCCTAAGAAGCAAGGGGAAGCTTCAGGTGCATTTGTTATCAAATTCTATCTATCAGTTTTTACAAATTGAGTATTAAATATAGCTTGTAGTGCTCACATATGTATCCAAATATAGGAACCAAGTAGATTTAGGAAGATTGATCGAGGAGAGGTAGATCTACGAGCAGCCAATGGATCCAGACTCACTGTTGTAGCTATCGGGGAATACCACCTTACGTTGCCAACTAGGATGATCTTGGTGTTAAAGGGTTGTTTTTATGTGCCTTCTGTAACCAAAAACATAATTTCTATATCTAGACTAGATATAGATGTATTTTTTTTTCAAGTTTGGAAATGAATGTTGCTTCTTTTATAAAGATAGCATTTGTTTTGGTAGGGAACATTTATACAATGGTCTTTATATTTTTGATTACACAAACCAAGTAATGGAAATAAATGAGAAAGATACTTCACATGACTCATACCACACCCATATTTGGTATAACTGGCTAGGTCATGTAAATGAGAAACACTTGACAAAGTTACATTAAGATGGATATTTAGATTCTTTTGAACTAAAAACACTTGGAATATGTCATGCATGTTTACAAGACAAAATGACCAAATCCCCATTTTTTGGGAATGGTTAAAGGGCTAAATAGCTTCTTGAATGGGTTCATACCAATGTGTGTAGACCATTTCCAATTGAAGAATGGGGTGGGTACTCATACTTCATAAATTTACTGATGATTTTAGTAGATATGGATATGTCTACTTAATGAGGTATAAGTCGTATTCCTTTGAAAAGTTCAAGGAATACAAGAATGAAGTTGAGAACCAACTTGGTAAGAAGATTAAGAAAATACACTCAGACCGAGGTGGGAAATATCTTAATCAGGACTTCATTAATTACTTACGATATTTTGAGATCCTATCCCAACTCACTCCTCCTTACACACCTCAATGGAATGGTATAAGCGAATGGAGGAACCACACCTTGATGGACATGGTGAGATCAATGATGATTCATGCAAGTCTTCCATTATCCTTTTAGGGGTATGCGTTACAAACAGTGGAACACATACTAAACCAATTGCCAACTAAATCAATAAATGGTATTCCATACAAGTTATGGAGTGGAAGAAAAGTCATGTTATCGAATTTACATGTGTGGGGTACTGAAGCTTTTGTTAAGGCCTCTTCAGGTAACAAACTCACACCCCGAGGCACAAAGTGTACCTTTATAGGATACCCCAAAAAAAACAATGAGATATTACCTATACAACCCCTCAGACAAAAAGTTTATAATGGAAAGAAATGCCATATTCCTTGAGAGTGATCACATCTCCAAAAGAGATAGTGAGAGCGAGATAGACTTCAATGAAGTTGAGGCTCAAGGTACCCAAGAGTTGATACGGGAACAGATTCCACAAATCCCCATGGAAGAAGAATCTATTATAGAGACACAAGTACTGTATAGGAGTACAAGAGAGGTTAGAGAACCAGAATGGTACAGTTTTCTAGTTATAGAGGATGGTGACTCATTATTAGTTGATAATAATGATCCTCTAACCTATAAGGAAGAAGTAAGTGGCACAGACATTGCCAAGTGTAAAGAGGCCATGAATTCTAAAATGGATTCCATATACCAAAACCAAGTCTAGATTTTGGTATATCCTATAGTTGATTTAAATTCTATTGGTTGAAAATGGGTATTCAAGAAGAAACTTGACATGTAAGGAAAAGTCAGCAACTATAAGGAATGACTGGTTGAAAAAGGGTTCAAACAGCGTCAAGGCATTGGCTACAATGAGACCTTTTCACCAGTTTCAATACTAAAATCCATCAAAATTCTATTGGACATTATCGCTTACCATGACTATGAGATTTGGAAAATATATGTCAAAACAACATTCCTTAATGGAAACCTTCAGGAAGATGTCTACATGACACAACCTCAAGGGTTTATGATTCCAAAGGATGCCAATAAGGTATGCAAGTTACAGAAATCCATTTATGGATTAAAGAAAGCATACAGGTCATGGAACATTCGTTTTGATAGATCCATAACAAAATTTGGTTTTATCAAGAATGAATGTGATCCTCGTGTCGACAAACGGTTTAGTGGGAGTGCATTCATTTTCCTAATAGTATATATTGATGACATATTACTTATTAGAAATGAGATACCAGTCTTAAAGTGTATTAAGGCATGGTTGAATCAATGATTCTTCATGAAGGACTTGGGTGAGGCAACATATATTCTTGGGATCAAGATTCATTGTGACAGATCCAAGAGATTATTGGGAATAAGTCAAAGTACATACATTGATAAGATACCGAAGAGATTTAGTATAGAACAATCCAAGAGGGGATTGTTGACAACATCACATGACATTCATATTTCCAAGAAAATGTGTCCTCAAACACATGAGGAAAGAAATATAATGACAAGGACTCCATACGCATCAACGATTGAGTCAATCAAGTATTCCATGATATGTACTAGGTTGGATGTCGCCTACACATTGAGTTAGGTAAGAAGATATCAAGATAACCCAAGGGAATTCCATTGAATAGCATTCAAGACTATCCTAAAGTATCAGAGGTATACTAAGGATATGTTCCTAGTTTATGGAGGAGATGAGGAACTAATCATTAGAGGATATGCAGATGCTAGTTTCCAGACTGATCAAGATGACATAAAGTCATAAACCGGATACATATTCACTTTGAATGGAGTTTCAGTGAGCTAGAAGTGCTCAAAGTAGAGTGTGGTTGAAGATTATACAATAGCGTACAAGTATATCACAGCTTATGAGGCAACTAAAGAAGCAGTTTGGATGCGAAGCTTCTTCCAGGAGCTAGATGTGATACCTAACAGTAATGATCATATCACACTGTACTATGATAATATTGCAGCGGTGTCTCTCGCAAAAGAGACAAGGTTACATCAGCGGATGAAGAACATAAGTTATAAGTATTATCTCTTGAGGGATTTTTCTCAAAGAGGTGAAGTTTCAGTGAGCTGTATTTCCACAGAAGACAACGTGGAGGACCACTTGACTAAAGCCTTAACTCAGCAGAAACATGATCACCATGTGAGGTCTAGTGGACTGAAAGTCGTAAGAACTTGGCTCTAGTCCAAATGGGAATTTGTAAGAGTTTGTGTCCAAACTAGTTTTACTTTGATTACATTTATATTTAATGAATTATTACATATTGTTCATTGTTATGCATGACTATGATGTAATAATGTCTTAGAGTATTTTTTTCATTGATAAGGTAATGAAAGTTCACCGGTATGATAAAAACCTTGAAATTATATAAAAATATTCTTAAATATAGTTATGTAGTTGGATGACATACTATGATGGGACACATAGCATATAGACCATGAGGTGTGATTACTCATAAGCATATGATACTTCCTTTCATGAAGTTCACACTTGGTAATCTCCAAGATAGAAGATTATGATAACAGACCCGCTAGTAGGAATTTCGCATGTTTTGGTGTCATCAGATATTTCTATCTTCGAGTATGTGTAATGATTCTTAGACTTTAATATTATCATTAATACGTTTCATGACTTACACACTTTTATTTATTGACGAAAACTGTCACGCAGACAGTTGGCGGGTGCGTCACGAGTGGCATGTTATTAATGGATAAATCAAGGAAGGATTTGTCCCTTCTATTTATGGATGTTGATATCTCAGCCCTTTGATTGAAATATAACCATTTCACAAAATTCTATGGTCATGGTGTAACGAAAAGTTTATTTTAGGTAGTCAAAGAACGACATATCAAGTATAAAAGCTGATGACACTATCATGAAACTTGCTTGATGAGATATTGCGACAAAGGGATTATATTACATAGTGAGAGTTCATATGTGGATGTCATTATTGTGACTTTATGTTCTTTCTCTTGGGTTCCTTGACCCATTGATAGATAGTACTCTTAGACTTTAGGCAATCCCACCTAATGCCAACAAGAAAGAATCCTAGAGGGTCACACAATAAGTGTTTTTGGTATTCTCGGTTAAATTCTATTTGAATTTAATTAATGAAATAAATATTATTCTCAAGAACATGGAATAATTTTATTCAATTTAAAATGATCACTTAAATTAAATAAAATATATTTATTAATTTAATTAAACATTTAATAAATATTTATTTACTAGTTTGTAAAAAAAATATTTATTTAAGAGAATAATTTATTTATTTATTTATTTCGGTGTTCAATAAATGGAAGTGGAGTTTGAGCGGACTAAGGATGGCCTGGTAGTAAAATAATTATTTTCAACACAGTAAATAATTATTTAACTAGTTGGCACAAGTTAAAATAATAATGACGCTGCTATTATTTTGTGATGCGAAATTTTATTTATAATTCCATTTTGCGAAATTTGGCACACCATAAATAATGACATAGTATTATTGTTATGATCATGGGTTTTCTCTAAGTTCATGAATGTATTTATTTTCTATTATGAAATTAAATATTGTAACTGAAGTTCTATGCATATAAAGAGACAAGTACGTCTATTTTTCCAGACACCACACAACACCGCAAGGTTAGTGAATTGAGAATTGTTGAGCTAAACAATTTCTCTATCAAATACTCTTACCACCCCTCTCAATAACGAGAGACATTATTCAAGGATGAAGAAAAAGAGATCAAGAATGACTGACACAAGACACTCACTTCACCGCGCTAGCACCCGGAGAACGAGTGGTGTCGATCGGAGGCCATCAGAGCATGTTTGGATCACCAATAGAGGGATTCTAGTTTGGATCCTCGCAAGTGCAACGAGATAATCCAGAAGGGACATTTCGAATGATCAACATCATCAATGAAGAAAATACCAAAGATCCAAGTATTCTTTTCTTTATGAAATTAATTAAATTAATTATAAACATGATGTGCAAGATCCTCTGTAAATGTTTCGAGCCTCTTCCTTCTTTATCTAAATCTTTGATTCTATTCCGTGGAGGCTAGAATTAATCATCGTATTGATCCTAGAATGATCACTGATCATTTTAAAAATTAAAGTTGGGTGTCGGCCCAACTGTGCTTCCGCTACACCCAGATTATACATAGACAACCCCCTTCCCGTTGCACCTTCCTCTTCGACGCCGCACTTCTCTCCTATGCGTGCTGGCTCCCGCAACACCGCCAAATCCTGCAACAACTCCCTCACCCCATCATCGTCCCCCCCTTTGGTGTCATCCGCTCTCACTGGCTGGCACCTCATGCGGAATCCCAGCCTCCTAATGACCGGACCCTCCAGTGTAACTTTCCCAACACCTCATCAATTGGCCTGTCTGTGCGGCTTTCCCGACACCCCGATGATCGGAACACCCTTTGGGAATTACCGACATCCCATCCACCAGCCCTGCCTTACAACTTTCTCAACGCCCCATCGACTTGCCCTACCTGTGCGGCTTTCCCGGTGCCCCGTTGACTGGCTCCGCCTATGCGGCTTTCCCAGCACCCCATCGATCGGCTCCGCTTGTGCAGATTTCCTGACACCCCATTGAATGGCTTTGAATGTATGGATATCTTGTCGACCCATCGACCGGCCCCACCTGTGCGGCTTTCTTGGTTCCCCGTTGATCAACCCCGCCTGTGTGGTTCCTTTGTTGCGCCTCGACAACTTGTCGCACCACTGATGTAATCCATCTATTTTAGCGATAACTTCTATCCATCATTTTCATCTTGATGGGGAGCTATGATCACGAATGATTTATTGTTTTCTTCATTTTGTTTTGTAATCAAACTAGATATGTCCAACTTTAGGGGGAGTGTTTGCAGTGTTTCTTGTTTGCTTCATTGTTCTTTGCTTTGGTTTGTTTTATTTATATATCTAAGCTAGGTAGACCTAGCTTGAGGGGGAGTGTTGGAGTTGGTGTCTCACATTATACTTGTGGTCTTATATGATCTTTATTATTGATTATAAAATAACCTCAATACCTCCCTTAGAGAGATACCTTTGGTATTCGGTTCACCTTCCCTAGCTGCCAGCCCTGCCTGTGTTTGCGTTATTCTCCATCCCGTTAGCCCTCTGCGACGACCCTCTGCACCCTGGCCAGGTCTCCCCCCGCTTGATGCAAATCGCTGGTAGCGGTCTACTCCTCTATTATAATTTTACATTTTTTAATTCATTATCCATTAATTAACATTTTTTCATTCACATTTCATTAATCCTCAAGTGAAGTAAATTCCCTCCATGCATAATCTAACCAATTCCATGGTTCCATAAGATTATCAACATCCTCATTCCATTCAAGCACCAACCTCATGGGTTAAAATATTTATTAATCATCATTATTACATAATTCTAGGTACTAAACATCTTAATATTCCATAAAATAGAGCGTAACCAAAACAAACGAGATACCTCAAATAGTGGGGAAAAGAATGTAGAAATAAACAACCCAGTCATCCAACCCTTGAGATGATTTATTAACAAAGAAGCATCTCAACTCTCAATACAACAATGATAAATCCCAACTTTAACCCGTTCCATTAGTCTCAGTGTCATCCCTGACACCATCATACATATCACCATGTATCTCACCGTCAGAGGTGTCAACTTCTGACACAAACCCAGGCCTCCCTACCCATATCTCGTCAACCATCAAATATCCCAAAATCACATCATATTGCGTATCAAGTATCACTTACCGAGAAAATACAGAAGGCAGAAAACAAAAAATAGAATCACTAGGGCATCTAGGCCCTAAAAATAAGGCATCCATGCTTTCCATACAAATGGGCTTTCTCGGCATAAAACATATATCTTTATCAAACAATCGGTTCTTTAACAAATTAAATTAACTTATTAATTTATCATAGATTACAACCACAAGAAACCCAAGGCATCATATATTAAAAGTGATAAATTATTTAAACATGCTCTAAAGCATAACTTCATGTTTTGTTAAATATTAAGAAAGAACCATTTTATTAATATGCCTCTTTATTATTATCAACAAAAATCATTTAGAGATTCATGTTCCTTATCTAATTATATTATCATATGGATGAACAATTCCAATTAAACATGCATTAATCATCACTTTGATTTCCATTAAAACATAATAAAACAGTTTATTTAAACACGCCTCTTTATTTCTTTTGGAAACAACGTTACCGACTTTATGTTCTTAACTATTTCCATAAAATTAACATGCTATAACCAAGCATAACTAGCATGATAAAAAAAATCATAAGCATAGATAGTACACTATCCAATAAATCAAGAGGCAAACCGTTATCATGGTGGAAATAAATTTGATCACTACAACCAAAAACCATTTCTTTCTTTATTCTGGTTTAATCTTCATTAAGGTTAATTCCACCATCATCCAAAGAGATAAAGCATGAATACTTTATGATTTCACCTAAAATAATAGAAGAAAAGAATCCCCTACCCTAAGGAATTCAATGTTTTTGGATGAAAATGGAACAACAATGTGTATCTCTGATCTTCTCTCCCATAATAAAATTACAACCCCACATGAACGCCGCAACACAAACACACCAAAAAAACATCAAATAACTCCATGAGAATAAAGGAGATCAATTGCTATAGTACAAAAAGATATAACGGGAGGAAACAAGACAAATCAGAGAAGAAACCATAGGGGAGAGGTAAAACTCATCTCAGATCACCATAAATTGAACACAAGAAGCCGGGGATCAATCTCTATCGAAAAGGATTCAAAACACCCTGAAGAAGCACCTATAGCCACCTGTGTCAGGAGAGAATTAGAGGTTTTGAGAAAATTTGAGGGTTTAAGAGGATTTATAAGCATTATGATAGATAGACATCCATGGAATGAATGGGTCAATCATGTCATGAATGTTCTGAGTTTAATTCAAGGTGAAAAACATGTTGCCCGGATCAAAAAAACATAGGATTAATTCATGTCATGAAACAAATGTTCACGTCATGAGTTTTCAAAAAGAGATTCACCAAATATAACCCCTCATCCCTTCACACCTTGAACTAATGGTACACGTCATGAATCACACCCCATGGACTTCTCCTTATCAGGTTGTGAATTCCTATTTGGGCCACAAACCGAACTATTGCATCATGAACTACAATTCGCATCGTGAACTTCTCATGCTTATAGATTCCATCTCCCAAACCCCACTGATCCTACTATAGGCTTCCTAAAAGAACCACGAACCTCAGATACACACAAAGGAATTAGTCTAGAAGGATTTGAGCCCTTAAATTGATGGGTTATGCTTTTTTTAAATAGTGTGGTGGCATGTTGTTTTTTTCTTGTTTTTGTTCTTGTGGTGGAATTGGGCCACTTGTATGTGCTTGAACCCCCATGGACGATATGGGTGTTTTGCTTACTAAATTTTGGGGTTATGTGTCTGGGTCTCCAAATGCATGAATCGTTCCATTTCTAAATAATAATAATTAATAATTATATTATTCAGCATCCATGTAGGAGTGGGCCACAGAACATGAGTAATAGGTAAGTTAGGGTTACTCATGCTTCTATGAAAGTTGCAGAGTATTATCAATCCAGCTTGATGGTGAATTTTATCTGTTGTTTTTGGGGCTCTGTATGCGACTTCATTTGTCAGTGAAACCCCTTATAACACCACTATTTATTTTTCATAATAAAAGAATAACATTCTTGTTTTTATGAGTTCATAGTTCCGAACGTTTCAGATTATTAATATTATTAATTATATAAATAATTATATAATTATAATATTAATTTTTATTTTAAAAAATACTTAATTATATTAATTATATTGTTACTTTTTATTACGAGAAAGATCGGGGGCAAGCCCCTTTATTAAAAAAAGAAAAAAGACAAGCCCCTTTTGAAGAGGGAAGGGGAAACTCACTAAATATCGAAGGTCCATAAGCACATAGCCTTAAACTTCAATGGCCAAAGATCCCAGTGGAACAAAAACCATTACAAAACTCATGGCACAGAGGCCCAAAAATTCCAAAAGGTGCGAAGAACCAAGCACAAAAGGCACAACACAGTCCCAAGACCTAGCAGAGAGGAATCCACCCCATCTGAATACTGTCACATCACCGCTGATGGCCACCACGACCCGCCATCACTGCTAGTGAGATCGCCACCGACTGCACCGCAACGATGAACATCACCGCCTCACCGTGTCATCACTACCTTCCCGTCAAACCATTTGATGCTCAACTAACCTATTTCCCTGATTTTAAAATATATAAACCCATTTAATTAAAAAAAGTAAATAAAAATTGTTTATCTAATAAAATAAAAATTCAAGGATATATATATACATGCATGTGTATATGTATATGTATATGTATGTATTAAAATTTAAATTTAATAAATATTACACATATATTTGTATACATATATATATATATTAATGGTTAAATTTAAAGTATTATTATATAATCTGTATTAATTTATGAAATTATATTAAATTAAAATTTCAACCGAAAATATATTTAAATATATACATATTCAATGAATTCGAGTTCGTGTCTCGCCGAGTTTATCCCTGTACTGCTTGTTGCATGATTTTATTTATATTCTAACCCCTTCCTGGAATAAACTGAGGCTTCAGCCTCAAATTTTAAAAAAATATGACCTTAATTTTTAAAAGAATTAATTAAATTTGAAATTTAGAATATATGTTTCAAAAATTAAATTTCAAAATTTATTGCATATACATAATATAATTAATAATATATAAGTATTTGTATATATATATATATATTAATATAGTTAATAATAATTTTAAATATAATTATAAATATAACATAAAAGTTTTGTGAGTAATGATATTTTTTAGATATAAATAATAATAATTTTATAATAATAATAATAATATTCATTTACATATATAATTATATGTTTTTATAATATAGTCAATAATTAATAGAATTTTTTAAAATAAAATTGATAATATATATATATATATATAATTAAAAATATTTTTGAAAAGTTAATTATATTGAAATAAAAGTAATAATATTTTTAAATATAATTATATGTATATATATACATTTATATAATTATTGATATTTTTTAAAAGAAATAATAATTTTTTACATATATACAGATTATTATATATATAATTAGTAATTTTTTTAAAATATAATTAATGACATAAATATAATTTATTAATGATATATATTTTTTAATGTAGTTAATACTTTTAATAATTTTAATAATATTATATATAATTAAAAATATATAGTAAATTTAATCAAATTTAAATAATATACATATATATATATATTATTAATTTTAAATATAATTTTATATATAAATATACATTTTTTAATTAACAGTATTTTCTAAACTATAAATACTAATAATTTTTATATAATTAATAAAAAAAATTCTTGTATATGTAATTGATAATTTTTTAAAATATAATTATGAATGTAAGCACAAACAATAATTAATAATATTTTTTAAATATAATTATCAGAAATTATAATATATATATATATATATAATTAGTAATATACTATAAATTTATATATAATTAATAATGTTGGAGTCCTCATGTGTTAATCATGTTTTAATGTTCACAAATCCTATACATTCTGTAAAACTTGTTAATCCTGTGTAATCTGTCTCAAATCATGTATACAGATGATTAGTTTCTTTATGACTTAAATAATTATTTTAAACTATTTTTAGTTTGTGTTATAATGGATTTCCTTGATAAATGATGTCTAATCCAATCTATGAATATCACTATCTAAGTCTGTGTACAAATGTTTGGCTAAGTCTGAGAAACCGTGAGTCTGCCACCTGTTATGTTTTTCTGGCAAAGGACCCAGACACCGTGACCACCCAGAAACCATGACCTAGACACTGTGACCACCCAGACACCGTGACCCAAATACCATGACGAGACACCATGACCATCCAGACACAGTGACCATCCAGACACTGAGACCATCCAGACACTGTGACCAGACACCGTGACCATCCTGACACCATGACCAGACACTGTGATCAAACACCGCATATGTGATACCAATTCTTGATCTCTATACAATTATTTCATCATGATTGTCTCATCACTCAAATGAAAAGAAGGAGACACTGTTTCAAGGAGACACCGTTTTATGGAGACACCATTTCCAGACCGACTGTGACACTGTTTCTTAATCTATTTTTCATCTTTCAATTTAATCTCTAACGGGAATATTTGAAGCTTTTAAATGCAATGACATAATTAATGTTTCTTTGTAGACATGTCACCTGATAGTACGAGGTACAAGGTGCATAATACATGCATCCTGTTGATTCCAACACATGCACTCCAAGAATAAAAATAATAGCGTGGCTAGAAACAAAAATACATGAAAGAGAAATGAGGAGCACGACATGGAAGAAGCACAAGTATTCTTTAGAAAAATAAACACATGTAACTCAATACATCTGAAGAACACACTAAGAATTATTGAGTCTAAAAAGCTAAGATACCATTGATCAGAGTCAAGAAAATCATAGCAATACAGACTCTACAAAGAACACGAGCCAGATCTATCTGACTTGCGATACTCTTTTTTCCACAAAAGGACTCGATTCCTACATCTACTTCATCCTAGAAGTCCAGAGCTACATAGACTAAAACTCAAATCACTTCTAACCTTATCTCATTTTTTTTCTGTGTAGTGTATTGTTTTTAGATATTGACCAGTGTGTGTGTGTCTATATAAAAACAAACATTGTCTTCTGCATTAAACTGAGGGATACAAGATATATTTCCTCTCACATATTTTTACACTTGTTTATTCCCACAGATAAGTGTGGAAGAGGCCCCTGTTGGGCCTGATAGTTCATACCCATGAAGAAATATGGAAGAGGTCATGTGACCTAGACAGTCCTGTGTACTGTTGTTTACCTCGATCCAGGGTGTGGATCATGTTTATTAATATAAACTACTTGGTGGAAAGTGATCACCAAGTGGAGTGGATTAGATCTCAACTTGAGACCGAAACACTTGTTTTACATCCACTATTTTTTTTAAACTAGTTTTCTCTGTTTTACTGTATAATTCAGAAATCTCTAACTTTACTTTGATAGTTAATCTTGGAAAGAAATTATAATTGTTTTGCCTTATTAGAATATCATTAAAAGTAATATTAATAACTGATATTAAGATTACTGGGAATTAATCAATCTTATGAGAAGTTATTTAAATATTCAAACTTTCATAACTGTATTACTTTGATTAAATGGGATGTATTTATTTTTACTGGGGAACCTTTTTAGAATACTTTTCAAACAGATTTTTTAATAGATACTCAATTAACCCCCTCTTGAGTACTCTACTCCGACTAACAAATAATATTATTAAAATATAATTTTCAATATTAATCTATAATTAATATTTAAAAATGTATATTAGAAACAACATGAACCATGGATTTTGAAACTCAAACCCATGGTCAAAGAAACTTTATTAAGAAAACACACACACAAGAATACATGGGGTTGAAAGTACAATAAATGTGGCATAAATAACACCACAAAAATACAATAGACAAATACATTCCATGACAAAAAAGTGTCAGCCACACCTGCAAAAAACATAAACATCCTTGAGTTTTCCCCCAAGCATGTCAACCACTGAAAATAAGAAATAATATTTCTTATGTCTACTTCCCCTATTCTAAGAACCACCATGACTAGTCGGGTTTCAACCTCTTCACCATTTCTTAGGTGGATACCACAAAGTTGTTTGTTCATCCATGTCCGAAGACTCTTCCTTCATTCTCTACCGGTGATGCCAACTTTAGGTGAGGACCTGATATTCCCCAAAAAATAGCATGGTGTGTCTCTTTACTGCCTTTTTTTCCTCCATCCACACCTTACTTTGATGCAATATCCCCAAGTGAGGCTTCCTTAATATCCCCAGCCATCATGTCTTCTTGACAAATGTCTCTAGAAAGGGGCACTTCCTCATGAGCCATCAAATCTCTATTATCTTGATTGGATGCCTGAGGGTTATGAGTCCTATAAATCGTAGCATTATTTGAGACCTGGATTTGAATACCATCAGGCCCCCACAAAATCTTGGATTCATCTTGAAATTTAACAGACTCTATGATTGGGGCCTCCTTTACTGCCCCCTTCTTGAAAGATGATGCACCTTCCTTATTATCCTTAAAAGCTACATCAGCCTTGTTCTCAGCCCTATGAAGACTTTCAACATACAAGACATCAAAATATGGTGTATTAAGTGTGTCAAGCATGGAGAAAAAATTCACTGTATTCCTAGATATAGTCAAGTTATGCTTAGAACATAGAATAGGTTCCCTAATAGTCATAACCACAAAGTTAGAATTGACTCTAATATAATTAGCAGTCTGTTTATGAACAACCAGTTTTTCCTCAGCATGCCCTTACTCCAAATATAGAGAAGTGCCTTCCCTACTATCATCCTTCCTCACAACGGGGTCATCCCCTTCTACAAGACCTGCTTTAATCACTACTCCCTTATCGTCAGTCTGATCAGTATAAGTCAGAGCTTTCCTTACCTACTTTCTATAATCTTTTTTTACTCTAACTACCCCTGAGTTCATGCCATCCATAGGCTATTACAGGGATGAAAGGACAAGGAAATGTGGCCTCATTAATTGTGTCCTCTTTATTCTGTATGGAAAGAAAATTTAAATATTTTATAAGCTTAGAAGAAATTTTTGTATTATGGGAACTAGAATTATAGATCCCCTCATGGACCTTTACTTTAGGCCCAACCCTCTCAACATCCACTGGTGTAGATCTGTCAAAAGTTGGAAGGACAAGATTCATCAACAACATTGACTTTCATTGTGTCTATCTTTCCAAAATCATTTCAATTATAGGAAATATATTTTGATTTCAGAGAGGAAGCAACAAATTAATTTCCTTTGACCTTCGTGAATTTAAAATGAGCTTCACCTACTAAATTCCTCTTTCCCTTACTATCACCAGAATTCAAAATGTTATCTTCATGCATATCAACTAGATCCATCTCAGCTGCACTTTTTGAGGACCCCATTCATCAACTGTCTTAGGGACAACATTACTTGCAACAAGTGGTTTGGTTGCATCAGGAATAACCATGGAAACATCCCTCCCCTTGGTCTCAATAGAGGTCCCAACATCTATCTATAAATCCTAAAGATTCTCAGGGCCAGTACTTCCTTAGACTCTATTTCTAGTAAGGGGAACACCCAAATCTTGCTTAGACTTATTATCAAGATCATTCCTTGAAGGGAAACTCCCATCCATGATTCCATTTTTAGATACATTACCTTGCTTTCTATTCTAGGGGTATCCAAGAGCACCATCCCATCTTTAGTTATTCCCCTTAATAAAAGCCTCTAGATTGTCTAGATTAACTGATATATATCCTGGGTCTGAAACCCCATAAGTTAAAGATTCCCAAATAATGTATAGACAACTACCATTCCTAGCAGCACCTTCAAGCTAAACCTCCCAATATTGGAGATCTTTAACATGGAGAGCCTTAATATGCTCCAAATAATCATGAATTGGAAACTTTAATTTATGTGAATCAATCCAATTCCCTATATTTTTTAGTTAGGAAAAAACAAATTTCTAAGAAATTCACTAATAGCATGCCCAAATCACGCATATTTATTGCTTAAAACTGGTAATTTTTCAAACTCAATGGAGAGTACAATCTGATTATCAGTATCAACCAATATAATAGTCTCTATAATAGTATTATAGATATCAATCTCAACTAAAACTGAAGAAAATATTCCATACCTAGATTTCCTTATCTCCATGTCAATCTTAATCGGCACCCTGATTGTTAAGGCAACATCCCAATGCATCTGGGGATTCCAGAAGAGCCATCTCAGTGCACCAACTTTAATCCAGGAATGAGTGACCAAGTTCTTGGACAAATATGGATTGAAATACAGATCCCAATCCTGAAATATCATGAACTCTAGATTAAGAGAGACAAATACTACACCCCAATCCCTCAATTTAGGCTCACCTGATGGAAAAAACAATGTGATAAAAATCCTTTCCAAGTGATTCCATTCTCCATCCCCCAAATCCACAAAAATGATTCAATCGTAGTTGGAGATCATTAATCTTCCAAGAGAAGTCCATCTGAGATATTAACCTTGTAATAATTGAGAATTTACATTCTTTAAGGCACTCTGTGTTAATCATTGTATTCTCTTTGATGAATTCCAAGGATCCGTTCATCGTGATTCGATTTTTCAGAGGGTTAGAAACACTGATGTTGAAAAATATATCATTACCGAACCTTTCTAGGAAAGGGAAGAAAGGTGCTTGCCCTATGGGATCCTAGCCTCATGTTTCTCATACAGAGGGTGGAAATCCTTGACCAATCTGGCTGAAACCTTCAAAGAATTATATATCTTAACAACCTTGATCAAATAATCTTCCTTGTTAATGATCTTTCTAGCACCAATGAAAACCTCTCTCGGATAAAAATAATAATAAGAGTTGAAATACATTGATTCAAAACCCAAGTCACCATCCATTATAGAAAGAAGTAATCTAAACCATCGCTATCCCACCAACTAATTAATAATAAATAAATAAATAAATCATTGTGAAATTGATCGAATGCCGATTAAAACTGCAAAAAATTTCAAAAACATAAATGTAAAACTGATCGTAGGCGAAGCACATTATTGAGAAAGCGAGCGTCAAATTTGTGTATGATGATGACAACAACAAATAAAAATACAAATACAATGAAAATAAAAAAGGTAAATAACACAATGTAGATCCCCACACAAACCATCACCTTTCATTAATCATTCCCATGTATTTATAGTGTATAAAGAATGCCAAAAGTTGGGATATGAAAGGTTGGAAACATGAAGGGGTTTATTGGGAATGTGAGTTATTATAATTATGACATTCATATTTAATATTTCATAACACTCCATCTTGAATGTCATAATTTCATAGAATCTTATATAATCTTCACTTAAAAAAAATCTATGGGAAAAATAGGTGAAGCCAAAGTAATTGAATTTCATGTCATGCTGCCTCATAAAAAACCTTACCAGGAAAACCTAGTGGGAAAAAACCGATGAAGGAAAAAAGAGTGTACCAGTCCCAAATCCTCTAGATTATATCATTTAATTATGTCTCTAGGACATCAATTAAAATCATTATTTAATTATGTCTTCGAGACATGGTAAGAATACCAAAGTTAGTAATTAATGGTCTCATTGAAAATTATAACTCATGGGGAAGGCTAACAATTACAATTAATTATAGATATCCATAATAGTTTATAAAATTTCCTTGGATATCTATAATGATGTATTATTATCTCATTAAAAACCTCATCAAGGAAAAACCATTCATAGGGAAACACTTTATTAGGGAAAAATAGTACAATAACATCAAGACCCTAGAGTATTTCCTTGGTAAAAACCTTATCAAGAAACCCCAGTGGTAAAAACTTGACTAAGGGAAAAAAATTACAACAGTTACATCTCTCATTCATAATGATCATAATTTAACTCATAGAATGTCCATGATAAATTCATAACCAAAACATTCAATTTTAAATTTTTGAATAATAATAACTTATACCCTTTAGATTTCAATGGATAGGGAAGAACATTACCTAGCATTATAATAGGATTTATAGTTATCTGCAAAGTACATATACACATGTACATTTATATCCACCAGAGATTAATAAAATGTGAATTTATATTTAATCCTTATGGGATAAGAATGTTCTTCATCAACCCCTTATGTATGAAATATATCACTCTTGGAAACAAGAGATTTAATTATTCATTAAGGGTAAAACCATTCCAAAATTCAATATTTCATCTTCAAGATGATTAATTCAAAATACAAGGACATTCCATGTAATTTCATGATCAAATAATTCATCAATTTTAGAAAAATCTATAAGAGTTTAGATGTTTTTCAAAACACCTTAATAATATGATGAATACAATGATTCATACAAACCATCGGATGATAAATTCAATTTAAATTCTTCCTTAAATTAATATGGATACATCTTATTTAGTTCACCCCATAATTTATCATATTGGGTGAAACTTTCATAAATTTTTAATATGATGAACACATTTTGAACCCTTCCGGGATTCATATATAAATATCCAAATATATCATGAAGAATATTTCTTATAATATGATCATTGATATTCAATAGTCTTGATAGTTTGGATAATCAATCTAGAACTTTATATGTTAAACATTTCATAAGTTCCTTTAATAATTTTGGCCAATTATTATGATGTCGATATCTATCAAAATCCATTGTCATCAATGAGTTTTAAAAGAATTCATAGAAAATATATCATCAACAAAATTTGATTGAGATCACATAATTTTTATGGTACCAGTGTCACTTTAGGGACAATATCTAAAAAGATATAATGTTGTCAATATATTCATTTTCCTCTTCAAGGGGAAATATATTTATTGCTTTCTAATCATGATGAAAAATGATTTTATACAATAAGTTCAAACACACTTTGGGTGTGTATAATTAGACTATTGATTTTCAACACTTTACATTCATGTATGTGTTGGGAGCATCATGTCAATGGTTCTGCAGGACCATATAATATATGATACTCAATATTTCTTTTAATAAACATACATAGCCTAAAATGTATACTCACTAGAAGAAAATAACACATGTGATCATTTAGTGGATGCATATTTCATATAGATGGATCACATGGTAGGTGGGAACACCCATATATAATTCTTCATAAGTATATGGGATATTTATTTCCATAATAGATGATAATGATATAAATAATTTACCTCAAAAATGGGTACCTTAGGGTAAATTATTATACATGGGGAATTCATAATGACTTAATTATAATGAATTAATTTATAATTTTGTAGACATGCATCCATTAAATAAATTCATCATTCTCCCCCTGATGGATGTCTATTAAGATATCAATAAATTGATGCTCGTGTATACTTAAATCAATATCTTTCATTATAATTGATCCTGGATAGACTAAACCATCATGTCATATATTTAATGTGTTGGGATTGGTAAACTTTTGTTTTACCATTAATGATTTGATTGTACATAACAAATTCTTTATGATCACTTTTATGAATGCTTGTTACATATTGAGGTACGTCTTTTATCCAGTGTCTCCATATGATATTCATTTTCAAGAATATCATTCATATATCTCATTGAGACTTCATATATAACAAAACATTAAGAATTTGTACTACCATGTACACATATATTTTATCTTCTAGAGTCGTTAATTAATTTCCTCTACCGGTAAATATACTTATATGAGCATATACTAATGCATATATGTGTTATTTTGAAGCATTTAATTAAAATAATATTTGTAAATATTTTTCTTTAAGATCTATGCATATAAGATCTCCAGGATCTTTCATTGTGTAAACTCATATTTTTCATTATAATTTCCACTTGTTGTGGTTGATTAATTCATAATATAATCATAACGGGTTAGGCCCATCACCAAGTAGATTATTGCATAATTTAGAACTTCTGGCCAAAATATTTTGGAACTTTAGGCCCAAATATTATTTTACAATACATCTACTCGGGATAGGAGCCCCCACGTCTTTTGAATCTGGTGAATGTGGTAGTGATAACTAATATGGAAGAATCTTCTGGATTCACAACACATACCTTATCACCATCCAAAATTATAATTCAGAAACAAAATTCACTTTATCAAATGAAAGAAAAATAATTTGATCAAACCTCATAAACTATCAAATATTCAAAATATAACAAATCATATCAAAAAAATCATGAATAATTTTATTCGCTTCAAGGAATGAGATATAGTAATTAATACTACATTCACATCAAGGAATTCATTCATTCATCAGATTTCATATTCCATGAATGATAATTTATTATTTATCAATAATTATCATCTTTCATAAAATATAAATTTTATTAATTATGATGATCATTGATTTTAACTACTTCAGGTGGTAAAATAATTTTCATAATATATATCAGATTATCAAAACTATGTAATTCAATTATTTCATTTATGAATTATACGAACAAAAAAAATCCACTTTAGGGGATAAATGAATTACATGAGATGATATTGATAATCCCTAATAATATGATAAATAATAATGTTTCCCTTGATATTGTTTCTGCAAGAACAATAAATGATAAATGAAGATATTCTTTAATATAATGTCAAATGACATTATTTTCATATCATCCTTCAGAGATGCATTATTTTATAAATATTCATAAAATTTTTTGTGCTCTATAAATATTTATTGTCATCAAACCAATTATGGTGGTTATATTATTATTATTTGTTATAAACAAATACAGCATAATGATCATTCACAAAACATCATATTCACCTCAAACTTGATTTATAATAAAATCATGTATATTCGTATTCACTTCAGAGAATGGAATAATTCATTTTAAATAAATATTCTCATTCTCTATAGTGAATGGAATAAAATTATTTTTTCAAGTTTTATAGTGTCTTCAAGACCATAACATGAATACTAAATTCAAGCAATTTCATCAATTTCATCCACTACAGGGGATAGATATATATAAAATATATTTATGCATGTTCTTTATGAACATTAAGTTTCTCTCAAGAATTTTATGATAAGTAAAATGAAATATATATATAAAATATATTTACGTGTGTTTGTTATGAACATTTAATTTCTCTCAATAATTTTATGAGAAATAAAATTAAA
Organism: Viscum album; assembly: GCA_963277665.1. NCBI lineage: Eukaryota > Viridiplantae > Streptophyta > Magnoliopsida > Santalales > Viscaceae > Viscum > Viscum album. Next base: position 2,136,223,099 of record OY728128.1, on the reverse strand, counting down.
ATGAAAAGAAATAAAACAATAAGATATTTAAAAATATTCAAATTAAATATTATCTCCATCATGAGCCTTTATAAAACATAATCAAACTTTACACCTTCAGGGTGAATAAGAAATAAGAGATGAAATTTCATGGTTTATGGAATGATCAACGAACTTTGGATCAACGTACGACAGGTACACGATGATCAACAAACTTTGGCTTGACATATGATAGGTATATGATGTTCATCAAATTTCAGCTCGATGTACTACGAGTACATGATGTTCATCAAACTTTGGCTCGACGTATGATAGGTATATGATGTTCATCATTCAATGGCTCAACGTACGATGGGTACATGATGTTCATCATTAAACCACTTCTGTTGATGTACTTGTTTTATTCATTTGATGAATGATGTTTGTATCGACATTGACCACATCAGTTATCAATCAAACACATTCTCTTCTAGGAATGGGGTGAAATTTGTCAACTATGAGTCGTTATAGCTCTTTAAGAGCTCATTATTTTTACTGCAACAAAATATTACGAAAAGCATATATTATTTTCAGATTTATCAAGAGGGGGAAAAATAAATACAACAATATCTTGCATATAAAATAAGACTCAACTTTTGATGTAGCTCCTCGAATGAGTGAAGTTGGTGTGCATGTGAAAGAGTATTTCAAAATAATAATGTTTATAAAAACAGGTGACATACCTTTTTACCATGAGGTTTTTCTTATGCCGATGATGGGGATGAAGGCAATGTCATAATGATGCACAATTTAGAGAAGATGATCATCCTGATAACATGTTGTGAAATCGATCAAACACTAATTAAAACCAAAAAGAATTTCGAAAATAGAAATTTAAGACCGATCGTAGGCGAAACACATCATTGAGAAAGCGAGCATTGAATTTGCGTATGACGATGACGACGAAAAATAAAAAAAATACAATAGAAATACAAAAGTTAAAGAAGAAAATGTAGATCCCCACATAAACCAACACCTTTCATTAATCATTCCTCTGTATTTATAGTGTAAAAAGAATACCAAAAGTTGTCATATGAAAGGTTGGGCACATGAAGGGGTTTATTGGGAATGAGAGTTATCATAATTATGACATTCGTATATAATATTTCATAACACACACATATATATGTATGTATAAATATATATATTTTATTCATTTATATATAAATATATTTTACTATACATTTTTATATTTATATATAAGTAAATAATTTTGGTATATAAAAATATATCATTGATAATATATATTTGTAAATAAATAATGGGCTAAAATACCCGTTGAACTCGCCAATTTGAATGATGATCCAACTATTCCCCAACTTATAGTGACCAACTTCAAAAATCATAGGCCTACCAAGGATACTATGTATGTATATAAAGTTTAACTTTTATTAGTTCTAAAAAGGTTACCATTGAAAAAATATTTTCTTTATTTTTTCTAAAGAATTCTAATAACCGAAACATTTATCATCACTTTTATAAAAATGATAAATGACTTCCCATTTGTATTTTAAAATTATTGTTAATGTCATTCATTCTTCTTCACTAAGCTCGGTGCCGACACAAATCCCTGCCAAAATTTCTCAAAATATTTTGTACAAGTCAACTTCTAAACCTATAGTGTAGTCTTTTTATACACACACACACAAATATTTAATTTGTTGATATATTTGTTTTTATGTTCACAAATATGTTTTTATACCTATGAAATTACACACACACACACATATGCTCTCTGCCCAAAGGACTTGACTATTTATTATATATATATATCTACATATGTATAAAAAAATATATATTTGAACATATATTATCAGAAAAAAGTATTTGTATTATGTAAACACATGAACATTAAATATGACAACCCTACTTTTTATTACACAATTAAACATAATTTATTACATAAACTTCACTTGATAAAACATAGAAGACCGAGAGGCCTAGTGTATTTGGGGCTTATGATCATTACATAACAACTTAAAACATGAAATACAATATCTTTATTGAAAACTTCCTTTACATGACCACTACATTTCCCCGTACTTAGCATTGCATGGGATAACCTGAGGACATGCATCAGAAAAGGGTGAGCTATAAAGCCCAATAAGGGAATAATCATGGAATAACATGAGGAATACAATACATGTTAGAAAATAGTCATATCAATAGAGAACAATAGAAGCATAAACATAAAGGAATGACAAATCATGATAATCATAACATGGAAATGTGGAAACAACACTTAACATGGAATTAACATAATCCAAGGATCATTGCACATGGAGCATGAGTAAACCCTCATTGCATATGAATCCCAAGTAAACCCTATCATGATACTATAATTTACCCAATTCATTGGAGCGCTATCAGTGCACACCCTTCTTAAACATTTCATTTCATGCATAAGTGTGCCACATGGATCATAAAACATTGAATCATTCAATATAATATTTTATTCCACGATAAACAAATGTGGAATACATACATGAAACTATTTAAACAATAAGTAAATGTGAATAAATGTGAATACGCTTGATAGAGAAATGGGCATGGTATTCACTATATAATGACTTTGGCTTGGAAACGTGCGGTGCAATTTCGGCAGCATAATAACATAACATAAGAACTCATAAAAATGGTTGATGAGAGAGAAAAGAGAATATCATCATATTTACATGACATGGAAAGTAAGGGGGTCATATATATACATTTACCAAAAAATTTAATGGAATTTAGATTCATGATACAAAAGAATTTCTTGAATATAAATGAGGAGAGAGAAATTCCTTTCGGAATTTCAGCATAGTAACGGGTGTACATGGGGGGAATTTAATGAGAGAGAAATAGGTCTCACATCATTAAAACATAAAGAGGAAATTACATGGGAGGTTAAAAACCATAACCCAACATTTATAATTGAAATTAAAATACCATAACAACTTAAAGAATATTGGACAAAAATGAGAAAGGAAGAAAAACTATTATTTGGAAGTGTTCTTCCAAAGGCTTATTGGGAGCTTGGGGCAACTTGTGAGGATTATAGAGAGAGGAGGGAAGAGGTTTGACGAACTCAAAATTCTTTAAGTGAGGAGGAAGTGGGAGCTTGGGGGGGTTTATATAGGAAAGGTGAGAGAATTATTTATTATTTAGGTTTGGGACACCTCACATTAAACTAATCCAAACCACAAACCAACCCATGGTTTTTGCCATTGGTTTTTGGAAAAGGGAAGTGAAAAAATATATTTTATAAGGACAAAGTCATAAATTCTTAAAATAATGGTGTTGATTATGTGTAGGTGAGTCAGACTCCCATGGAAAACAATTTAAAAAGACAAAATGCTTAATAAGTCTTGAAGAGTCCACTAAAGCTTTGTAAATTAAAATCAAACAAACCCAAAATCACATTATTTTAATGGTAAAACATATATTGGACGAAAATAAAGTTTATATTATTTTATTACATCACCATTGGGTCACTATGATGTCATAAAACTCATTATATATTTAAACGATATTTAATTTTTACACCAAAAATTTGACTGTCTCAGAAAATTATGAAAAATTCACCGTTGAATAATTTCAATGTCTTGATTCCAGAAATAATATTCATTTTATATAAATAATTTTATAAATATTTTAATTTTCACTTTTGAAATAAAAACCTACATTTATCGAAATTCATGGGTTTTGACAAAAAATGGCTTTCATACCTTAATAAAAATTACAATTGCATTCATAAAATTATACGATCATTTATATTTAATAAAAATTAATTTAATTATAATAATAATATTTTATTAAAATTTTATTTAATTCAAAAATCCATTAATTCATCAAAATAGATTTCTTATTTGAACATTAACTAAAAATACTATTTGTGCTTTAAAATTATTTACAAGGTAACAATAATAAAATGAAAGTATATTCATTATTATATACAAAAATAATATACATTACCATAATACTAGGGTCTTGTTACATAACCCCTTATAACACCCACATAAGACCAAAGAGTAAGGTGTGTGATGGTGACATACTCTTGGGGTGGCTCGGATAACATTTCTCGGGTGGTAATCTCTATCAACTTCACCTTCTCTCATAGGTGGTCCCGCTCGATCTTAACATATTCAAGATTGGAAAGGGCTTGGTCAAGAGAGAAGCCCAAAGATGAAACCTCTTTTCCAATCTATAACAAATGGGCTTTTTATGAGGCATGTCTATTGTATGAGGCCATTGCTTCCTTTGTCTGAGTAAATTGGATTTGTTAAAGCCTTATATTTATACTAATCATGTGATCACTATTCAATGACTATATTATCAACGGTCACAATTATTAATAGTATTTTAAAATCCAAAAACATAAAACCAAAGAAGTTGAAATTTTATATAAACATTTTATATAAAGAGACGTTTAATTATATCAAGAGGGATTTTCATTAATGAATGTTTGGGTCGTTACAATCTTTCCACCTTAATAAATTTCACCCTCAAAATTTCCTTTTCCCACACTAAAACAGATGTGGGTAACTCTAATTCATCATTTCCTCTGATTCCCATGTCACATCTTCAAACTTGTGTTTTTTCTACCACACCTTGATGAGGGGCATTGTATAATTTTGTAGAACTTTTTTTCTACGATCTAAGATCTTCACAAGTTTCTCCTCATAAGAAAGATCATACTCTAACTATACCACTTCTGAAAAGAGTATATGTTAAGGGTCTGGTATGTACTTCCTTAAGAGGGATACATGAAAGACATCATGTACTTTGACCATGGTAGGTGTAAGTGCTAGTCGATAAGCCACAACCCCGACACGATCAAGAATATCGATGGGGCCGATGTAGCTTGGACTTAACTTCCCTTTCTTTCCAAACCTCATGAACTTATTCCACAAAGATATGCGTAGAAATACCATGCATCCAACTTGAAACTCAAGGTCTCATTGACGGTTATCTGCATAACTCTTCTTTCAACTCTAGGATGCCTTGATATGCTGCTAAATAGTTTTCACCTTCTCCACCATTTCTTCGACCATTTCTAGTCTAAGAAGCTTATTCTCACTGACCTCATCCCAACACGCCAGTGTTCTGCACCTTTTCCCATAAAGGTCTTCATATGGTTCCATTTGGATTCTCAAGTGGAAACTGTTATTATAAGAGAACTCAACCAGAGGAAGATATTGATCCCATCATACTTTAAAGTCCATTGAGCACACTCTCAATACGTTCTCAAGTGTTTTGATAGTATGATTGAATTGGCCATCAGTTTGAGGATGATAGGTCGTACTGAAGTTCAGTTCAGTATTCAGAGCATGTTGAATACTCTTACAAAACTTAGAGGTGAATCTTGGATCTCGATCAGACACAATATATAGTGGTACTCCATGACTCCTTACCACTTCCCTGATATATATTCATGCCAGTTGATCCAATGATAAATCCTCCTGAATAGAAATGAAGTGTGTAGCCTTTGTAAGACGATCCACAACAACCCAGATTGCATTGTTGCCTTTGGATGTCTTTGAGAGTCTGGTGCCAAAGTCCATGGTGATGTTCTCCCATTTCCATTATGGTATGGGAAATGGTTGCATCATCCCCTTAGACTTCTGCCTCTCTTCCTTCACTTTCTGACACACCAAGCACTTTTATGTATATTCAGTGATCTCCTTCTTCATATTATCCCACCAATAATGCTCTCAGAGATCTCGATACATCTTTTTGTTTCCTGGGTGAATAGATAAATTTGAACTATGTGCATCATCCAAAAGTTCCTTCTTCAGCTCCAGACTAGATGGAACACATAGTATTTTCCCAAATCTCACAATTCCTTCTTCATTAACATTAAACTCCGAGGATTTCCCTTTTTCGATGGCTTCCACTTTTTTTCTTAATTCCCACATCATCCTTTTGAGAATCCTTTAACCTTTCCAAAAGTGATGGTTGAGCAGTCATTTGTGAAAGTATTGATGATGTTCCCTTATTTATGATTCACATGTCCATCTTCATCAAATTTAAAAAGATTGGATCCTTTTCAATTCTCATCAATGATAGAATCACTAGGTCCTTTCTACTTAGGGAATTCACCACCTTCTTCACTTTCCCAGGGTGGTAATGGACTGAGTAGTCATAGTTGTTGATCATATCTAACCATATTTGTTGGTGCATGTTCAACTATTTCTGTGTGAATATATACTTGAAGCTTTTGTGGTTCATATATATTTCACACTTCTACCCAAAGAGATAATTCCGCCAAATTTTCAAAGTGAAGATCACTACAGCCAACTCGAGGTCATGTGTTGGATAGTTCTATTCATGAACTTTCAATTTCCTTGAAGCATAAGCAATGAATTTGTCATTTTTCATCAACACACATCCTAGGCCCTTCTTCGAAGCATCACTGAATACCCAAAAAAGTTCTCCACTTATGGGTAAAGTGAGCACGGGCGCAGTGATAATCCTCCTTTTAAACTCCTTGAATATTTCTTCACATTTATCACTCCAAGAAAACTTTACTCTCTTTTGAGTAAGATTTTTAAGGGGGTTCGACAATCATGAGAAATTTCTCACAAATAGTCGATAATATCCAGCTAACCCCAAGAATCTACGGATATCCGTTACCGATGTTGGCATCATCCATCCCTAAATTGCATCTGTTTTGGAGGGATCCACAGATATCCCATTGATTGTGATGATATGGCCCAAGAATGAGACCTCCTTCAACCATAACTCACACTTGTTGTACTTTTCATTGATCTTATCCTTCCACAAGGTCTCAAGTATAGTTCTTAGATGCTCCTCATGATCCTCCTTGGTTTTGGAGTATATCAGAATATCATCTATAAAGACTACCACAAATTTGTTGAGGTAATATCTAAAGACTATATTCATCAAGTCCACGAAGATTTTTGGAGCATTAGTGAGTCTGAAAGGCATTACTATGAATTCATAGTTCCCGTATCTTGTACTAAAAGAAGTCTTGGGGATATCTTCCTTCTTCACCCTTACTTGATAATATCCTGACCGTAAATCCACCTTATAGAATTATTGTGCTCTATGAAACTGATCGAAAAGGTTATCAATTTGTGGGAGAGGATACTTTTTCTTTATCATGATTTTGTTAAGCTCATGATAATCGATGCAAAGGCGCATTGACCCATCTTTCTTCTTGACAAAGAGGACTGGTGCACCCCATAGTGAAGAACTTGGGCATATAAACCCTTTATCCAGATTCTCCTGTAGTTGTTTCTTCAGCTCCACAAGCTCCACAAAAGCCATTCTATACGAAGTCTTGGATATTGGAAACTCCCTAGGTATAATATCAATTGAGAATTAAACATCTCTTCTAGGAGGTAGACCAGACAATTTCTCTAGAAACACTTCAGCAAATTCCCTCACAATAGGTATGTCTTATAGGATGGTTACCTCCTTAAACTCAATCATTTGTGCCAGATACGCATGATCATAGGGAAGTAATATCTACGCTTGAGATGATGTATCTAAATAAGGTTCATCTTCCTCCATACACTTGTAAATAATCGGGGGTCGATTCTCCACATGGAGAGTGATTTCCCTCTCATGGCAATTTATGTTGGCTCTATATAAGGAAAGCCAATCCATGCCAAGAATTGCATAAAATTAAACTAGAGGGAGTATGAAGAGGTTCCCTGAGAAGTTTAATCCATAGATTATGAAAGTGGAGGATTTATATTCATGGGATGCAATGATTGCCCCATTTTCCATACTCACAGACATCTTCACTTCCATGATTTGTGGTGGTGTTGGGATTTTTCTACTAAACTTTCAAGATATAAAATAATGCATAGAACATGAACCAAAAAGTATGTTATCTATTCTTGAATGAATAACTAGAATACATTTCACCACTTCATTTTCATGGTTTACTTCAGCAGTAGTGATAGAAAAATATCTCCCTTGCTGCCTTGGAGCTTGTTGGTTTCCTCAAAAAACCCTTGGCTTAGGGAACTGATTTGCAATATGCCTCAGTTCTTTGCCGTTGTAGAAATGAACCACACATTGAGGTTCGAACGGAGCGTTCCTCTCCTCGATCACAGCGACGAGTCTTTGTTGCTGACAGTTAATATCCAGGTTCCCTTCTCTTCCACACCTAAAGAATTTCCCCGTCCCCTTCAGGAAATTTATAGGGTGCTTTTTTCCACACCTTTGGAAAGTGGGGTGCTGGATCTTCTTAGAACCGTTGGATTTATCCATTGGACCGCCATCATTGAATTCCAAATTATATTTCTTATACCCATGATACCCTTGAGATTCTCCAATCTCCATTTCGACCTTGAGGGCACATCAGAAAATTTCCTCATAGCTGTCGAAGTCACGAATCACCAGCTCTTTCCACAGGATAGATTTCATCCCACCAAATAAGCGGTTAACCTTGCATTTAGGGGTAACGACAAAGCTGGAGGTGTATCGTGCAAGCCTTGTGAAGTTTTCCTTGTACGTTCCGATAGATTCATCGTCTTTTTTCTTGAGGGAAAGGAAGTCCATTTTTATATTAAGTTGGAGGGTGCTCAGAAAATATTTATCAAAAAACATCTTCCAGAAATCCTTCCATTCCAACACCTTGATCTCCTCCTCAGGATTCATATTTTTGATCAACGTACACCATTGATCAGCTTCACCCTCCATATGATAAGAAGCTAGAAGAACCTTCTCTTGTTCATAACATTGAAGAATGGAGAATATCTTTTCAATGGAGTTGATCCATTTTTCAGCGATTGAGGTATCAGATGATCCATTAAAAGTAGGAGGCCTTTGTCTCATGAAGCTCTCTATAGAGACTTTTTTTCTTAAGGGGGGTTGAATGTTCCTCTTAACCCATGTTTCTATTCCAATATTTAGTTATCTGAGAGAGAAGCATGGAAAAGTTCGTGATTCCCGCTCCCATTGGACTGGGCATCTCATTAGTACAATCATCGCATTGATCTTCACATCAGTTGCTAGCCTGAGTCCTCCTATCATCGGCCATTGGCTGAAATAAAAAGAAAGTTAGGGGTAACACATAAAGGTAAATCCAAAGACAAAACTGATGATTTATAAATAACTTTTATTTCATTAACATATGAATCTATTGTCTTCAGTCTATGTTATCCATGATCTACTTTCTAACATATATTCTTAGGGCATTTTTTCCCTTAATAATGGTTCATAATAAGCTTTTGAATTTACCAAATAATATCCCCCGGGAGTGTCATAACCAAGAGTGCAGTAAGACCCAATGTCGTGCACCAGTTCCCGTTTGAGTCTAGCTCAAAGCGGTGTTTTCGGGTTTTACCCCTAGGATACATTTGTGCTAGAGCCGCCTCTACCTGCTCATATCCAGAAAGGGATGTATTTTCTTAATAAACCACTTACTCAATACTCACAAAAATTAGGGATGTTTTTATTATACTTAGTCTTGTATCTAAATATTTACTAGGGTTTTCTAATCCTAATCTCAAAAATAACTAAACCCATCCTCTAATACCAACTATGACAACCCTGCTTTTTTATTACATAGTTAAACATAATTTATTACATAAAATTCACTTGATACAACATAGAAGATCTATAGGTATAGTGTTTTTGGGGCTTATGATCATTACATAACAACTTAAAACATGAAATACAACATCTTTATTGAAAACTTCCTTTACATGACCACTACATTTCCTCATACTTAGCATTGCATGGGATAACCTGAGGACATGCATAAGAAAAGGGTGAGCTATAAAGCCCAGTAAGGGAATAATCATGGAATAACATTAGGAATAAAATACATGTTATAAAATAGGCATATAAATAGAGAACAATAGAAGCATAAACATAAAGGCATGATAAATCATGATAATCATTACCTAGAAATGTGGCAACAACACTTAACATGGAATTAGCATGAGGCAAGTCTCATTGCACATAGAGCATGAGTAAACCCTCATTGCACATGAAGCATGAGTAAAACCTAGTTTCACTTCAATTAGAATGAGTAAACACCTATTTCACATGACGTATCATGATACTATACTTTACCCAATGCATTGGAGCTCTATTAGGGTGCACCCTTCTTAAACATTTCATTTCATGCATAAGTGTTCCACATGGATCATAAAGCATTGAATCATTCAACATAATATATTATTCCATGATAAAAGAATGTGGAATAAATACATGAAAATCTTTAAACAATAAGTAAATGTGCATAACGGTGAATACCCTTGATAGAGAAATGGGCATGATATTCACTACACAATGACTTTGGCTTGGAAAAGCGCAGTGCAATTTCGGCAGCATAACGTCATGACATAAGAACTCATAAAAATAGTTGATAAGAGATAAAGAGGTGTCTCATCATATTTAAATTACATGGAAAGTAAGGGGGTCATATAGATACATGTCCCAACAAATTTATTGGAATTTAGATTCATGATACAAAAGAATTTCTTGAATGTAAATGAGGAGGGAGAAATTCCTTTCGGAATTTCGGCATAGTAACAGGTGTACATGGGTGCAATTTAATGAGAGAGAAAGAGGTATCACATCATTCAAACATAAATATGGAAGTATGAGGGAGGTGAGAAACCATACCCAAACATTTATAATTGAAATTAAAAGGTAATACCAACTTAAAGAATATTGGACAAAAATGAGAAAGGAAGAAAAACCCTTACTTGGAAGTGTGCTTCCAAAGGCTTGATAGATGCTTGAGATAGGCTTCTTGGGAGCTTGGGGCACCTTGGGAGGATTCTAGAGAGAGGAGGGAAGAGGTTGGACTAACTATAAAGGATTTTAGTGAGGAGGAAGTGGTATCTTTGGTTGGTTTATATAGGAAAGGTGAGGGAATTCTTTATTATTTAGGTTTGGGACACCTCCCATTAAACTAATCCAAACCACAAACCATCCCATGGTTTTTGACCATGTTTTTTAGAAAAGGGAAGTGGAAAACAGTATTTTATAAGGCCAAATTCCTAAATTCTTAAAATAATGGGGTTGCTTATGTGGAGGTGAGTCACACTCCCAAGGAAAACATTTTAAAAATACAAAATGTTTTATATGTCTTGAAGGGTCCACTAAATCTTTGTAAAAAAATAAAAAAAACCCAAAATCACATTATTTTAATGGTAAAACATATATTGGCAGAAAATAAAGTTTATAGTATTTTATTACAACTCTATTGGGTCATTATGATGTCATAAAACACGTTATATATTTAAACGGTATTTAATTTTTACCCCAAAAATTTGATTGTCTCAGAAAATTATGAAAAATTCACCATTGGATAATTTTGACATCCTGATTCCATAAATAATATTCATTTTATCTAAATAATTTTATAAATATGTTAATTTTCACTTTTAAAATAAAAATCGGCAGTTATTGAAAATTCATGGGTTTTGAAAAAAATGGCATTCAAACCTTAATGAAAATTACAATTGCATTCACAAAATTATATGATCATTTATATTTAATAAAAATTAATTTAATAATAATAATAATAATAATATTTTGTTAAAATATTATTTAATTCAAAAATCCATTAATTCATCAAAATAGATTTCTTAGTTTAACATTAACTAAAAATACTATTTGTGCTTTAAAAACTATTTAAAAGGTAACAATAATAAAATGAAAGTATATTCATTATTATATAAAAAAATAATGTACATAACCATAGTACTAGGGTCTTGTGACATAACCCCTTATAACACCCGCATAAGACCAAAGAGTAAGGTGTATGATGGTGACAGACTCTTGGGGTGGATCGGATAACATTACCAGGGTGGTAATCACTATCAACTTCTACTTATCTCGTAGGCAGTCCCACTCAAGCTTAATATATTCAATCTTGTCTTGGGCTTAGTCAAGAGCGAAGCCCAAAGATACAACCTCCTTTCCGAGCTCTGAAAAATGGGCTTCTTATGGGGCACGCCTACTAGATGAGGCCATCACTTCCTTTGTCTGAGTAAATTTTTTTTAAGCCCTATATTTATAATAATCATGTGATCATAGTTCAACGACCATATTAGAAATGGTCACAATTATTAACAGTATTTTAAAATCCAAAAACATAAAACCAAAGAAGTAGACATTTTATATAAAAATTTTACATAAAGAGATATTTAATTATATCAAGAGGTATTTCCATTAATAAAAGTTTGGTTCATTACATTAAATATATAAATATTGTGTCAAAATATACTTTATATATATATTTTACACATTATTTATTTTATACATTGTTTAATTTATAAATACTGCTTTATATGTACTGTTTATATTAAGTTTTTTTATTTGTACTTTATATGCATACATTATATTTATACAGTATATATTTTATATTCATTATTTTTTATACTTTATATATGTATATATTATATTTTATAAGTATATTATTTAAATTAATACTTTATAATATTTACATATGTAAAAAAGATACTTTATATGAATTCCTTTTGTGCATGTATCTATTTTTAATGAAAAATGAATATGGTTAAACCAAATAGGGCGAACATGAAAAGAAAATGGATGGATGTTAGCCATATGAAAAAGTAGCATGAAGACAGGGTCTCATCATGTTTTCAATAGATCATGGAAATGAAGCTTCTTGAATAATTTTCTATTTTACATTGTTGTTATGCAAGATAAATTTTTCGAGATGAGTTAGAAGAACAATTGATTAGTTATGGAATAAACCAAAATTATAAATGAGTTGATGCTTCCCTAGTAGGTCAAGTCATGGAAGATAGTGCAACACTCAAAGAAGAGAGGCCGATACACCGAAAACTTGGTATCTCAAGGGAGTGGCAGGAGTTGACCTCTTGTGTTTCTTGTCTGTGGAATTTCTAACATTGTTTTTTCTCACTTTCTTCTCTTTGTTGTGCTTTAAATTTTTATTTAATAATTTTGGAGGTTGTGGGTTGGATTTCCAACTCATACTCGGACCTTTTTGAGAAAAATTATAAATGATTCAAAAAACAAGGAAGAGATGGATATAACTTGTGAATTGAAAAAAAGTAGATTTTATTGATCATCTAATATCAATACAAGTGTATATGATAACATATATCTTATGCATGAAATGGCAGTGGTGGTTGAACATGAACTTTGATATTATCCAAATCTATTTGAGAAGTTAATGAACTATGAAAAGATGCCACTACTATAGCGACCCTTGCTTAACATACATTAACAGTGCATCATTTTTGTGGAATAATTAATACATTACACAAACAGACGCCAAGTTTAGTGCCTTTGGAAACATGAGAACATAAATACTGGTATATAAGTGAGGTTAATTATCTCCCACTAGGTTATCAATGACTAGTAATACATAATAAATATCTTCATAACCTAAGGAAAGGAAACATAATAAAGGGTGAGCTCATATGTTCAATAAAGACAAACAAGGGAGATACGTAAGCATAATCATGAACATAAGGGTATGAGAACATGAGCATAATATTAGAAGATCATACCATGCATATCAAAGATCATATACATTATCAATGACATAAATATTGGCAGTTCATAAGCCATGAATCATGAGGGAATCAAGATCATAATCCAAGAAAGAATAACATAAGGATAAGACATGAACTTTTGGTAGACACATAAACATGTAGTATCATTCACTATAAGTCAAGAATCATCACCAAAACTTATCATGGCACTTCATGGGGACTACACCTACTGGGTAGGACACAACACTATCCCCAGTCATAGTTCTTTCCTTATAGTGGATTATGTCTCCCCTTCTTCTCATAGCGGACAAATCTCATCGACTTATTTCATATCAATATCTCATTAGATATAAATCTTTACCCAATGTATTGAAGGGAGATATAGCTCCCACCCATCACATAATAAAATCATACATACGTGTACCACAAGATCATAAACAATCATTATGTCATAACCCATGAAATGAAATGGGTATCAAAAAAATTTCATCATATCAACCCATGGAAAAGATATAGTTTCTATAATAATTTTTTCAAAGCATAACCCATGAAAATAAGTGGGTTTCAAAAGAATAAAATTCTTGTAAGAGAAACATGTGTCATATACATCATTCCATCAAAACATAAACCATTCAGAGAAAGAATATGAATGGCACCCTTGGATCATATCCCTAGAAAGGCATGAGAAACACCAACACATGTCATCTTATATGAAAAATAATTTTGAAATATATTTTGAAAACATTTCTTGAGGAAAATATCATTTATTCATTTAAAAATGCATTTTTAAAACATAAAACCTTTTTGAAAACCTTTTTATTTAAAAATAGATTTTAAAACCATAAAAAAATTAAAATCTTTTTTCCTTGAAAATTAGCTTAAAATATTATTTAATAAAAAAAACTGAAAATATTTTTTTGAAAACATGGTTTCTGAATAAAACATATTTTTGACCAAAGAGAGAAATAAGGTCATATTTTCTTAAAAACATTTCCTTAATTATCTTAAGTACCAAATAGTGGAAAAATGGTACCAATACATGAATATATCATGAATTTCCATATGAGAAGAAAAATGCTGATATTTCTTGAGTTATGGATCATAATATTTCATTAATGGAAGCATAATTATAAACAATCCTGATAAATGATGATATTGTAACAATAAACTCTTACCACTTTGGTAACTTTAAATAACAATAACCATGAGAAAATAACATTAAATGAATCTTATAATATCATGAAAAGAAAAATATTAATGATATAACATGTCAAATGGACAATATATACACCTCGTAAAAGAATATAGGTTCATAACCAAACATGTGTCTCAAAGAAGACAAATTGAGACAAAATTACCTTACTGGTTTGGTAACTTTTGAACAATAAACCCCATGAAAGAGGGATCATCAAATAAATATATAAATACATATAAATTTAAGTATAATAATCATATAATACATTCATATATAGTATATAAACCACACAAAAAATAAATGAGTGGTGAATAAAACATAAGTCTCAGAGAAATACAAGTGAGATTAGAAATCCCATTACATTATGTATTGATTCTATTCGTACTCATTAAAACCTCCTATATAATAAATATAAGTTTATTATAAATCTATTACAAAACCATATTCAATTATATCATACCATAGATGATTTAATTACAACCTTTTATTACCTGTTTATTAAAAATTCTATGTTAAAGTTACACTTCGGGTAATAATCGCTTTGTTTTTCGCATGTGTTTTGATCTGTTATATTTTTTGTACTATTACTTATATCAAGATTTAATTATCTCTAGAATGATACACATGTAATAAATATCATATATATTCAGTATATATGTATTTATAATAATCTATAAAACATATGAATAGAAAATAAAATACACCATTCATAGAGACGACAGACCGTACGTACGCATGAACTATGTTTCCATTTTCTTATCATATTGAAAGAAATTAAGTAATTGATATATATATATATATAGATATATAAAATAGAACTACATTATAATTATTAGGTCATATATATCATATATGTTTACTAAACTCATCCTTAATACATTTCATGTAAAGTGTGAATGAATCACATCGCTTTGTGGAGGTGGTTATCCAGACGTCCACAGACGAAGTTATCGTATTTACAAAAAATGGAAAGCATGAAAGCATGTTTTATATAATAATTATATAAGAATAAATATATAATAAATATAATATTATTAATATAAAAATATAAATTACATCATTATTCTTATCCTTGAAAGATGGTAATGGAAGAACAAATGACATCAGTTCGTGAGGTAGTGGTTCGCCAAACAAACAAAGAATGATTACTTATCTAATTTTATGGAAGTGTGTGAGATTTTAGGTCATAAACCTAGTATAAAAACATATCATTATATTTAGGATACCATGTTTATTATATAATCATGTAATAAGAAGATTTGATGGGGTAGAGAAAAAGATAAAACAAAAGTGCTTGTTGAAGGGTGTTGCCTCTTCTTTGGGTAACTCCTATTGGTTTTTACCAAAGGCCTTCCTTGGTTAGATTTTTTCCCAAAGGGAGGATTTTAGGATTAAGTAAGGGATGTTTGGAGGATATTTTGGTAGGGGTTGTCCAATCCAAAATTCTTGATCGGTGTGAAGAATTGAGGGGGTGAGTTCCCTTTTTATAATGGAGGAGTGGAATTATTATAAATATAAAAAGGTAAACACTATTGATAGGTCTCTATTACATAATGTGCCTCTAATAATTGTCCATTTTCTAGAAAAGGGATAATATGATATAAATATCACTACTATAAAACCACTCCATACTCAAGGTTTTAAACTGTGGATATATCCCCTAAAACCATGGGTATAGGCCATATCCACTGCTTTTAGAACCATGGCTGGTGGAGGAGTGGGTATAGAACTATACCCATAGTTTCTATAAAAACCATGGGTATAGGCCCTAGTTATTCTATCTTACCAAAAATTTAACCATAACCATGGGTATAGCTTATCCCAATAGAGAACTGATGCCCACGATTCTCCAAACCATGGGTATAGGTAGATGCCCCCATTTAGCAACAGCAACAACAACACCTCTTCCACCATCTCCTAGACATATAAATCAAATAAAACAATTAGTAAAAATTTAATTAAGTACAAATATTATATATTTATTATTCAACCAACTACTTTTTATAATTTTCAAACCATTTACAATACTAAAACATACATATACATCCATGCAGCTAATAAATTAAAGTCATTAAAAAACTTCCATAAGTTTTTTTACTGCTAAGTCAAAAATAGAGGTGATAAATATCTCCCCCATAACCAAAATAATCATACTCATAACCATCAGAAAAATAATCATCACCACCAGCAACATCCTCATCACCAACAACATTATCTGGAGAAACAACAACACCATCATCAATGACATAATCAACATCACCATCGCCACCACTATCAACTCAACCACCACTAGGACCCTCATTATCATCACTCAGGGAATCATTTAAAGAGTGTATTGATTCCATATATGAATCAATAGTAGTAGTATACTCTGATGGAAGTGATTGACTTATAACTAACATAGATTTCAAGAAGTGTTCAGTGATCATCTTACTTATTTCACTCTATTTTTTAATTCTGTCGTGCTCCTGTAAAGATATTTTTTTCCCTCAGCTACTTTTCCATGATTTCTTTAAAGATCAGGGGTTTGAGAGTTTTAAGAGGATCCTAATGAGTACCAATTCCTATAGGTGATGATGTTGTTCCCTGGTCAACATCAGACTCTCCCTTGGTGCTCCTCACCTAATACTTGACTCAAATGATCTTTTGGACTGAATTTTTCATCTTCTTTATCATCGAGGGGATCCAGGAAAGATCATTGAAAATATAAAAAAGACATTTAATTATTAATTTCATATAAACCTTTGAAATATAAATAAAATTAATTACAATCTTTTATTGTGTTTGTGCATTTACCTCACTTCCATCTTTTCTATGACTACTCAAGAAAAATAATTTTTCTTGAGGAAAATGACCTTAGATGCACAATACCACTTGCTGCAAATGACATTGATTAGTATACACATATTCATAATATAAACATTTTATAATTTTTAATAATAATAAAATGTAATAACTTTTAAATTAATGAATAATTCCTAAATTTAAACGTGTGATAAACATTGATGAAAAATTCATAAATAAAAGCCAATCATAAACATTGTATAATTTTGGTTACTCATTATGAACATTTCATAAATATCATCTATTATTTAGTTCTAAAAATGGAAATAAAATCCAAGTGAACACTACCAACATTCATTGGAAATGAATATTACCATAGTAGAAAAATAAGAAAGAGGCTTTATAAATCACATGAGGCATGAAAGTTTATTGGAAGAGGAATTGCAATGATTTGAATAAGAAGAAGAAATAATAATATAATACATATAATATGTTCATAATTTCATGTAATTATTAAAATTAACATATTTAATATCAAATAAAATATGTTACTCATAGAGTTGAATATGAATATAGGAACCAATGATGTAGTGAAAAGTTCTGATAATTAATGTTAACACTTTAATTAAATAAAGGAAGGTGTCTCTCGATTCATCTAATATATGGAAACTATATCAAATTTATAAGGGGATTGTTTCAGGTTAAAATATCATTATATATCATGTTTTAACAAAACAACTATCTTATTGTTTAGTTCTTGATGAAAATATACATTGTATCATGTTTAAAATTAACATTTTTTTGGTATATAATAATTATTTAATAGTATAATATGACATAAGTCATAGATTTACAATATCAAAAATTATTGATGAATAACTAAATAAGACATGAAAATAAACATTGGTAACTAAGTAACAATATAAATCTAGATATTATTTTTATTCATATTAATGTACCTAACACTTCTCATGATCGGGCATTGTAGTGCACCCCAAGGTGTGTAGATATGTAAATGAATCTTTGTTCTTTTTTTCCCAACTCTCTATAAAAACAAAAATTCAATACATGTAATAAGACTTAAATTTTATATAAAAACTTTTAAAAACTGGTAATACCTTAAACTCATCAATCTTCCAATATGAGATCATTTTTTAATATTGTGTTTTTGGATAGTTAGGGAATATGGGTACACCCTCTAAATTAGAAACAACTCTACTCCTCCAACCAACATATAACTCATGCTTGTATAATTTCCATAACTCCCCAATATCCATCAACCTTGCAACCTTAGCAGCTTCACCATCAGGAAAGTTAAACTGACATTATAATGAATATGTTAATTCATATAAATACAAAAATAATATAAATATAAATTTATAAAATCTTCTTACCCATATATGCGCTCATGATTTTTCCTTGATGTCCTTACCGAGATGTCTCCATGAGATTGGTTCCACCAGAATGATATTGTGGTACTTAGCTAAAGTGGTTATGAAACTTCTGTACTACCTATAATTTTTACCTCTCATCTAATTTTATTCATTGTAATCCACCATTATCTGTGTTTGGTGATTCTAGGATTTCCGCATATGGGTACACCCACATCGCCTACTAGAAGATCCCACTGAATAAGATAAAAGTGGAAAAAGAATAAATAAGTCTGTGTATAATAGAACAAAAATAAAGTGATATAATTTGAAACAATTATAATAATAAAACCTTATGTAGGCTACTCAACAACTTCTGATGGATCTGTGAGTTGTCCTGGATCAATAGCCTCTGAAGGATGTGTATGTTCCAATGCATACTCTGGGTGATCTGCATGCTCTTGAGTGGGAGATGAAGGAACAAAATCATCAAATCTTGGATGGATAGAAGGAAATTTAGGTGACGTAGACATGATAGGATATGGGTATTAGGGTTGGGGATACATCAAATTATATGTAAATGGTAAATGTGGCACCATCCCTACAAGCGGTGTAGACATTGTATGGTAAGAAGAGACTAACTGAGATGATGATGGAGGCATGGGTAGGAACATCCCTACAGGTGATGTAGATATGGTATGGAAAGAAGAGTCTAAATGCGATGATGGTGGAAGAATGGGTAGGAACATCCCTGTAGGCGGTGTGAACATTTTATGGGAAGAATATGTAAAATGTGATGTTGATGGAGGCATGCATGGGAATATCCCTAAGATGGGTGCTCCGTCTAGGTCTAGATGCATGATTAGTCACTGAAAGTGTCTAAAATTAATTGTTAATATCTTTATATTAATTATTCCAAAGTCCATAAACATTGTTTTTAGTGCATTACATAAATAGAACTTCATTTCTCATCAAAAATTCAATTCATGTTTAAGATGAAAATTTGGGCCCAATCATTCATTTGTTTTTGGACAACATTATATTCATTTTCTAAATTTGTAATTTTGGGATATGATTGATCACTTTGTTTGAAACATTTTATCTTTTAGGTTCGATGGATGAATCCC
Organism: Viscum album; assembly: GCA_963277665.1. NCBI lineage: Eukaryota > Viridiplantae > Streptophyta > Magnoliopsida > Santalales > Viscaceae > Viscum > Viscum album. The sequence goes on along the minus strand of OY728128.1, from coordinate 2,136,203,136 downwards.
AAAGGAAGATGGATAATTTTGTGCCTGAAGGCAGAAACTTGCTGGAAAAAGCATAATGAGCCTAAGGCCCATCAAACAAATGGATCTGAAGTTGAGATTTAAATGGTGGACCCGACATTAATGAACATAAATACGTCCCACCATTTCAACTATAACATCCAAATGGCGGAGCGAAATTTCCTGAAAGTTTTACAGCTCATAGAGGACAGATGGACGAAGATATTTTTCTTCTACAACCCCTCCGGATTCGGCCTTCTTCAATTGTGAATTCACACGTCAATATGGTGGATGAATCTGGATAGTTTTCCTGGTCAAATTCGAAACATCAATTTCCTTTTAATTATTCACCATCCATTTGACTCTATTAATTATTGGGGGATGTACCTAAGGCTCATAATATGCCTATATAAGGAGCTAGTGGTGAAGGGAATAGAGGTGGATATTTTTCATATCATCTTTTGTTGCTTGTTTCATTGTAAGGTTATGCTTCCAAATTTCCTTTGTAATGTTTTCCATTTCCATGTAAGTTTCTTTTTTATATCTTTATGTTCTTAATAAACTTCTTTCTCATATATATTTTACATTTCATTTATTAAAACATTATTATCACAAATCACGGTGATATCTCTGTGTTTTTGTGAATTAGTTCACAGATAGGTGTGAATTTCATTCACACACACGGAGGAGTGCTCGTTATTTCCGCGGTTTTAATTTCTTTAATCCAATTCTTGTTAGCTATATTCCGCCCACCATTGAGAGTATATCATCAATGGAGGGATAACCCTTTAATGGGTTGATCTTAGGAGGATGCAAAGGCTGGATTGAATGTTATTTTATGAATGAATTGTAGTTAATTAGATAATTAATTTAAGACATCCATTCTTCAGTTATTTCTACTCTTCATCTTTACTGTGTTTGAACAAACTAAATTCAATTACTAAATGACCACATACCTTGGAGATATCATGAATTTGGTTCTCTAAGTGTATAGAGGATTATTAATTGTGTTTAGTAAGTACCAAACCAGAAAATGATGAATGTAGTGTTATTTTTGAATAATGGATTTATCAAGAATTAATAAAACCAAAATTGTATAAAGAAGTAAAATTCATTCAATCCACCCCGAGCATAATCCTAAGATCAACCCATTTTCTTTGAATTTAATTTACGTAGGTTTCTTAGTGTTGTTTAAACCTTCCAAAATCAAACCCAAAGTTGGCTACTTCATAGCCCATCCTTCACCAAATCATAGCGTCTCAAGGTTACTTCTTCGGTCCCTGTGGATTCGACCCCTACATGTACTACATCGACCGCTTTTACCAGTAGGGTAAATTTGGGCGCAACCAAATTTTGGCGCCGTTGCCAGGGACCCAAGTAAGTACCTTAGACACTCATCTTCTTTTCTCACCCCAATTTCACTATTCTCACCCTAATTTCTCTTCTCTATTCCCCTTTCTGTTTCTGCGTGTCCAAGATTCCCAAAAACAACTTTCAATCAACTCCAATGGATTATCTTCAACAATACCCATTAATATACCAAGACTATAATCAACTGGAAAATCAATATTTTGAATCACCTCACATAGAAAATTTCATTGACCAAACCATGATTGAATACACCACACCAGATGAGATGTACAATCAATGAGATGTTGATTGTTTAAAGGATCAATTTCCATACCTCTCAAGGATGATTAAAGAGATCAAACATAATGAAGTTCATGATGTACAAACATATATCAATCCTAATTCTGAAAAATTCTTGAACATTTGTGTGAAAAAATGGATAAAATGAATTCAGATGTTTCATCTTTAAGAGTAGAACTACAAAGCATTGAAATGGTTGTGGAACCCATTCCCACTCAGGTTGTCTCTCCCTCATCACTAATACAATAATATTGTCTCTCACAAACCTCAAATGAATTTATTGAAGAACCAACCATTGGATTTGGGATAGTTGAAGATAATAAAGGAATTGTTGATGGGTTCTTAAATCAAGAGGAAACTGATTTTTTGTATTCACAAGACGGAAACTTTACATTGTGGATGGAGAGTCCTGAATATTTATCCATTGATGATTTTTCAATAACACAAATCATTGAAAAATTGGGAGAAATACCAAACATTGAGCCCATACCCACACCTCAAATTCAACTAGACACTTTTGGGGATGAATCATATTTTAAAACGGAACCAATTATTTCTAATTTTTTTGGAGAAGAAACTGACTTTCATTCAAATTTACAATCTTTATTAGGAAATTACAATCGACCATAACTCAAAATCATTATCCTTCCTTCCCCAGACAAGATTTCCATCATAGGTGATAAAAAATACCTTGCAGTTTTAGTTCATTCATCTAAAGAAGCCAATAATTTTGGAATGGTCATTGATGTCTTAGGAAAGAATATAAGTTCAACTCGATCAACCATTTCATATATTCCTTGGATTTTACCAATCATTGTAGAAAATAGGATTTTACATGAAACAAATTTCAAAAAAATAATCAATATCAATCTTATTGAAGTGGGAAAATATGGGTTAATTAAAATGTCGAAAGTTGGAATTGGATAAGTTGGTGGGTACAAGTCGAGCTAACGATGTTAAACAAAAGCGTTGCATAGGAGGCAACCCATGGTTTTCATGTTTCCAATATTTTTGGAATCATATTTATTTTTTAAATAGGATTAATAAATAATTTTGATATTTTAAAAATATAAAAAATAAAAAATAGCCTATTGACCTGTTCTTATTTTATGAGTAAGGATGGGTATGAAAGGGGAGCACCGTATTCATCTGTGTCACGCGGTGTGATCCCTGAGTAATACCTTACCTAGAAAATATAAAGAAGACAATGTATCATCATTTTATTTTATTTATGTTTTTTGTAGGTTAAAAAAATTAGACTCTTGACATGTTCTTCTTTTATGAGTATGGATGGGTATGAAAGGGGAGCACTGTATTCATCTGTGTCACACGGTGTGATCCCTGAGTAATACCTTACCCAAAAAATATAAAGAAGACAATGTATCATCAGTTTATTTTATTTATGTTTTTGTAGGTTAAAAAAAATTAGACTCTTGACCTGTTCTTCTTTTATGAGTATAGATGGGTATGAAAGGGGAGAACCGTATTCATCTGTGTCACGCGGTGTGATCCTTGATTAATACCTTACCCAGAAATTTAAAATAAGACAATGTATCATTAGTTTGATTTAAAAAAAACATGAAAACCCATAAAAATGATGATACTTGGAATTAAATCCTTGTGTTGTTTGTTTTGTCTGATTGTTCCTTCTTTTTATGGTTCAGGAACTATTTTGGGTGATACATGTTCAATCAAGGAGGTGCCTACATCCCCCAAGTGATCAAAGGAGTAATCTGGAGAATCATGAACTTCAACTTTAAAAACCAGGTGAATTTGTTCCATGTTTATCATTCTCAATTTCATCTTTGAACTCCTCTCATACCCCCTTCTAAATTTTCTTTTCATTAAACACTGGGGACAATGTTATTCTAAGTTGGGGGGAGATAAAAAATGATTTTTTTTGTGAATAAAAACATGCATGAAAAGAAAAATTCCATTAAAAATAAACATGATAACACACATTGCAAACTATAAAATTGGATATCAAATAAATTTTGTATGCCTTTATTCTGAATTTAATGCAAGTTTAAGTTCATGAGCATAGTTTTTGGAAAGTGTGGTTGTCTGATGTGATTTTTCAATGTTTACATTTTCATCCTCTTAATAAAAATTCCACAATGAAAGTCTATTGGATCATGGGTGTAAATTTGCGTTCTTGGGTCCCTTTCATTATAGCATAGGGTTCTGGGGTCACTTTTAGTTTAATTTGAGTATCCATAAAAACAAAAGACAAAAAAATGACCACATAGAGCAATGTTTTGTCCAAATGCGTGGCGTCCGGAACTTGGGGATCATGACTCCATAGTTGTCTTGCCTAGAGTTAGGCTTTATATCTCTATTGTAGAGCATGAAATTGACAATATGTGTGGCGTCCGGCACTTGGGGATCGTGACTCCATAGTTGTCTTGACCAGAGTTAGTCTTTTCATATCTATTGTGAATAAAAAAATCATCAAAAAATAAAATAAAATAAAAAAATGGATACTCATATTAAGGTTTAATGTGATTCCCACCTAGCGCTTCCATTTTTTCCCCTTTAACAATAAAATGGGCCCCATATCTTTTGTGATGCACAACACTTTATCATGCTTAATTGAAATTGGATGAAATGTGATGATAAATTTGAACAAAGTAATGGGCTTAGGATTAGGATATGCTTATGGACCTAGATTGTTTTAAATGATTTTGATGGGTTCCATAATTTTTTTGGTATGAGGTCTTTGGGTGAGCAATGTGTATTTAAATGTTTTTGGAAAAGGGGATTTGAATTTCATATTTGTAATATATTTTGCTCGGTACTAGCAAACCTCAAGTTGGGGGTGTGATTAGTTACTGAAAGTGTGTAATATTAATTGTTAATATCTTTATATTAATTGTTCCAAAGTCCATAAACATTTTTTTAGTGCATTACATAAATATAACTTCATTTCTCATAAAAAATGCAATTCATGTTTAAAATGCAAATTTGGGCCCAATCCTTCATTTGTTTGTGGACAACATTATATTCATTTTCTGAATTTGAAATTTTGGGATATGATTGATCACTTTGTTTGGAACATTTTATCTTTTAGGTCTGATGGATGAATCCCAAAGGAAGATGGATAATTTTGCGCCTGAAGGCAGAAACTTGTTGGAAAAAGCATAATGAGCCTAAGGCCCATCAAACAAATGGATCTAAAGTTGAGATTTAAATGGTGGACCCGACATTAATTCACAGAAATCCGTTCCACCATTTCGACTATAACATCCAAACGGATGAGCGAAATTTCCTGAAATTTTTACATCTCATAGAGGAAAGATGGACTAAGATATTTCTCTTCTACAACCCCTCCAGATTCGGCCTTCTTCAATTGTGAATTCACACGTCAATATGGTGGATGAATCTGGACAGTGTTCTGGGTCAAATTTGAAACATCAATTTCCTTTTGATTATTCACCCTCCATTTGACTCTATTAATTGTTGGGGTATGTACCTAAGGCTCCTAATATTCCTATATAAGGAGCTAGTGGTGAAGGGAATAGAGGTGGATATTTTTCATATCATATTTTGTTGCTTGTTTCATTGTAAGGTTATGCTTCCAAATTTCCTTTGTAATGTTTTCCATTTCCATGTAAGTTTCTTTTTTGTATCTTTATGTTCTTAATAAAATTATTTCTCTTATATAGTTTCCATTTCATTTATTAAAACTTTATTATCACAAATCACGGTGATATCTCTGTGTTTTTGTGAATTAGTTCACACATAGGTGTGAATTTCATTCACACACATGGTGGAGTGCTCGTTATTTCCGTAGTTTTAATTTCTTCAATCCAATTCCTGTTAGCCATATTCCGACCACCATTGAGAGTATATCATCAATGGAGGGCTAACCCTTTAATGGGTTGATCTTATGAGGATGAGAAGGCTGGATTGAATGTTATTTTATGAACGAATTGTTGTTAATTGGATAATTAATTTAAGACATCCATTCTTCAGTTATTTCTACTCTTCATCTTTACTGTGTTTGAACAAACTAAATTCAATTACTAAATGACCACATACCTTAGAGAGATCATGAATTTGGTTCTCTAAGTGTATAGAGGATTAGTAATTATGTTTAGTAAGTACCAAACCATAAAATGATGAATGTAGTGTTATTTTTGAAGAATGGATTTATCAAGAATTAATAAAACCAAAATTTTATAAAGAAGTAAAATTCATTCAATCCACCCCGAGCATAATCCTATGATCAGCCCATTTTATTTGAATTGAATTCATGTAGGTTTCTTAGTGTTCTTTAAACCATCCAAAATCAAACCCAAAGTTGGCAACTTCATAGCCCATCCTTCACCAAATCATAGCGTCTCAAGGTTACTTCTTCAGTCCCTGTGGATTCAACCCCTACATGTACTACATCGACCACTTTTACCAGTAGGGTAAATTTGGGCGCAACCAATGCATCCCCGATTGGACCCATGTTGGTAAGATGAGGAGGAGTCAAATCTGGAGCAACTGAATATCCCTAATTTTTTTGATAAAGAAAATGAAAAATATATTATATGTAATGTATAAGAAAAAATATTAAAATTATTATACCCACTAAGGGAAGTAGAGAAGCCAACCCATGATCATGCATCTGTTGATCAACATCAAATAATCACTTCCTTCGAAATTTTGAAGTATTTTTCATAATATACATAAGAATAAAATATAAATTTCTTAGAAAAAGTTTTTAAAAAACATTCATACAACTTATAAGTCAAAGAAGTTATAAAAAATGACATGACATGTTTTAGTAACAATAATTTAAAACCAAATTATACATTTTTTTAAAACATGTTTTAAACCTAGTTTTCTAAATGGAAATAAATCTAATTAAATGAATTGAAACCAAACAATAATAAAACATATATATCATTCCAAACTGAAACTAAATTAAAGTAATTATAGTAATACCAACTTGAGAAAATCATATCAAGATAAACTAAATGAACTGTGAACATATATGGTTGATTCTATATATTATCCACCAATACTTTAAGTTCAACATCAACCCTCACAATGGGACAAATTGAGTCATCAGATGAAATATTTTGGTCAATACTAATGTGGGTGTTAATGGTGTCAATTTCTTCTCTGGAATCATGAAAAGTATGTCTAGGTATTACTTCCTTAATGACACTGTAATCAAGTCTCAGATGATATTTCACATAAAACACTTGTTTTTCCATTGATGAAACAATCAATGGTTTGTTGGTATGTAAATAACTCCAAATCCATAATCATAAATAATTATACCCTATCATGTCATTGAATCAAACTATTTGCATTTCATCATAGTGACTCGACCTTGAGAGTAGTAATCCAATAACAATATTTTCTCAACAAGTCCATAATAATACACATCTTCATATTAGGACCAACTATCTGATGAACTGGTATAACAATATGTTGTAGTAGTTAACATAATTTCATCATTTTGTGTTCTAATTTTCACCACTTGATCATTTGTAACAAATTTATACCCACTTATTATTAAATATTTGCATTCACGAACCAAATCATTGGGACCAAAATCCAACGCTCTTAATTCTTGAGAAATAGATTCAGCAGGTAAACTCAATTCTTGATATATATATGAATAATATAATTAAATTTATATCAATATTTTAAGTTGATTAAATTAATGGTCATTCCTTTTATTTTAATCAAGTAGGAAACTCTTGGCTATGCAAATCCTCCCTCATTCTCAAAGGTAATGATTAATGAACTCTACTTATAATTTGTTTATGTTCCCTACATAAAATGAAAATAAAAGTATAAGGTATATGTGCAATGACATAGTATGATATAACATATAAATATCCAAATTAATTACTTGATGCAGTCATTGAAAAAAACACAATTAAACAAGATTGTGTGGTGTGCCATATCCCACTCTTTAAGGCTTAATGTAGCCAATGTATATGACCCAAAAATTAATTCTGTTTGAGGAAGAGATATAAATGAGGGATCAATTTCCCCATACCCCTCATCTTTATTTTTCATTGTTCGGTTATGTCTTGTGCCCACATAATACAAATACATTGAATAAAAATCCATACATTCTTGAGCCAGATAACCTTGCACAATTGAAACTTCATGACAATTATGGTTTTAGACATAATATTTCATTGTGCACATAATTATTTCAGTAGGATACATTCATAAAAAAGTAATGGGTATCCCAATAAATGTTTCAATTGGAAGATGAACTGTTAAATGTATCATGTAGGTGAAAAATGATGGAGGAATTTTTTTTCCAACTCACACAAAATTAATTGCACCTCTTACTGCTTTTTTATAAATAATGACTTGGATAACCTTTTAGAAAAAAGGTCTATAAAAAATAGCACAAGATAATCACCACCACACTTAAATTATTGTATAAAAAAATTCCAAATTTCTATTTAAATTAATTCATGAAGAAATATGTGATAATATTGTGTTTTTAGGGATTTTAGTTTCAAATCCCTTATGTTGACTCATTTAGATATGTTGTTGGAATAGCCATCAAGAACCTTGATATTCTCCAGTACTTCTAGAAATTGATTTTCCTCTAATGGTGTCTTCACATAAGAAGTATATGGAACTTTCCATTTTTTTCCACCAATACAAACAGGATGTAGTTCTGGTCTAATTCCCCAATCCATTAAGCCCCGATGAGATCAGAAACCATCTTTGGTCTTCCCCATGATATTTAGAATAATCTAAAACAACTTTTCATATATATTTTTCTCAATATGCGTTATGTATTAAAAATAATGCAACAAATTGGTAGACCAATATGGAAACTCAAAAAAGATACTTCTCTTTTTACAATTGTAAGTGGTTTCAATGTCAAAATTCTTCCTCTTTTTAGATTTCATCTGACCTTTCCCTAAAGAAAAACTGAAATATTTCAATTCATTAAGCACATTAGTTCCTAACATACATTGAGGTGGTTGTTTAGTGTCAATAATATTATAAAAACTCTAGTGATTCTTCTTGTATTGATGACCCATTGGCAAGAATCGTCGATGCCCTGTGAAACTGAAACTACAATGATATTTAGGTCTTCTCGGTCATGTATTCTTTATAAATATAGGACATGATAGTTTTACCTTTGTGATCCAAAGATACATCATTTCATAACTATGGAAATAATTTATAGTCCATAGAAGGGAAACACACATCTGAAATATATTTTTTGAAGAAGCATCGAATGTACACACACCCATATCTGAAAGCCACTTCAACTAACTTATTAAAGGTTTCAAGTAGACATATTTATCATTTTCAAGATTAGAAGGTTCAGATATTAATATACTCAATAAAGTAAAATGTTTTTTCATACACATCCATTAAGGAAGATTATAAACATGAATAAAAATTGGCCACGTGTTGTGAGCAGTAAGTATATAACCAATCAGATTAAAACCATCATAGGATAGACCCAACCTGAAATTAAAAACATAAACTACAAAATTAGGATGTTATACATCAAATAACCTCCATTATAATCTATCTATAGGATGAATCAACTCATCATTACCTTTAATTATCTCAACATCATGTCATCGCATATTGGTTAAGATTTCTATAGACATGAATAGATTTTGAAGCCCAGGAAATAATGGAAGGAACCATATGACTTTCTATGGCACATGATATGGTGTTCCATATACATTTTCCTTTCATCAATATTCACCAAATTCTTTACTGTCATTAATGTCAGCTGTTTCCTCCCAAAATAAACTACAATATTTCAGAAAAACATAAAATTTGTTAGTATAAAATCCAATCTACTTAATTAACTTCCATGACTTATAATGATTTGAGGGAATATCTAAACAATCAGGAATAAAGTCCTTAAAAAAGTTAATAATATAATCAATGGAGGTATTATAAATTCCATACATAGTTTTCCATGATATAACAGCATAAAAAATTCTGACAAGGTCATTTTAGTACATTCCTGATATAGCGGAGTTCTGGCATCATCCATTACATTTTTCACTCTCTCAACATCATCATCTTTAATATTTTCCTCATGTGTATTGATATCATTTCCTTATTACACGGTCATACTATCTCTCTTTTGATGATGTACAAATAAAAACCGATCAAATATCAAATTCTCCATACCACTTCTTTCTTTCCATTTATAAAAAATAAAAGATTGTCTGGTCTCTCCATAGTGATAATAAACATAATAGTTTGTTTCAAATCCAACTTTATTTATATGGTAGATAACGTATTTATAGATTATACATGGTTTTACAACATAATTATCGCATGGAAATTGTATACAACCTCCATCTGAAGCATTATTAAATGAAAAATATAAAAAAATCTCCAAATTCTTTTGAAACTCATTTGAAATCTAATTGGTATGATACATCCACCTTTTATCCATTATATTATAGGGTAAAAAATTTATGTTCCAATCAACAATGTAAACCATAATTAAAAAATTCATTACAACTAATTTTAATATGAAAGCCATCAAAGCATATTGGTATCTTTAAAAACAAAAAATAAGATAAATTACAAATATTATAAGTGATGACTACAAATAAAAAACCAAGGAGGGTATCCATGACATTTAATAATTTAGTATCATGGTGGATAAATTGAATAACTTTGAGATAATAAAATCCATATTATACCATTATAATCACTTATGTTTTAATAAACCAACCCTATTTATCTATCCCTATACTCGATCTAGTCTACCACAAGGATGAAATTTTATTCCTGATCAATATGGGATAACAACAAGTTCCAAGTAAATCAACTTACACAATTGAAATTATTTCACTTAAATAAATATAAATCTAAAAAAATAATTCCATCAGGGAACCTAGGATGAAAACTTCATATATTTTTCATTAATATAGATGAAATAAAGGTTTTTGAAATATAGAACATTCAAACATAGAATAATAACATAAATAAATATTTAATGTATTATAAAACATAAAGACATAAAATATAAATATTATCAATATCTTTTAAATATATAAAAATATCATATAAAACATCCAAAACAATAAGAAAGGGGAATTTGAAGACTAAGAGGCTAAAAACCTAAAAATGTAAAAAACTCTAAAGTAGAATAGAAAAAAACTACATCTATCTATATTTACATGGAAAGTATGCATATCCCATCTATAATCTCATCCAATCATGAAAAATACTTCAAAAATCAATTATCTCATGGAATATATTTTTCATTACATTCATGAAATGAGACAAAGTTTATATACACATAAATTGTGTATAAAGGTTGTCAGAATTTATTCCATTTAGGATTCCACCAAATTATCTATTCAAAACCTTTAGGAAAAAAAGATGACATTTTATATTGAAATTTATATAAAAAAGTGACCATTTAATTATTTGAAATAAAATTAACAAAATAAAATCACATATAAATCATATTTACTAAAAATTCACATTCACATAAATACATTTATAAATAAAATAGTTTTATTACACAATTTAATCCCAAACATCATCAGATATTAACCGCGGTCCTAATGAAAGTATTTCTATGATCCTTTTAGTCAATGCATAATTTAATGTATCCCTATAACCAAATAATTATCCTAAATTAGAGGTGAAGTAACTATCAAGTGTATAATCTAAACTAGTGAGGGTATCTTAAAAGGAATTATCCAAATCATAATCTTAAACTAGTCTATCCAAGCATGAGTGTAATTAAAACTATGGAAAATCATGGTAATGTGTAACCTAACCTAGAAAGCATACTAATTTATAGAACCCCCTTGAGTATATAAGTCTCTTCCATGATGTTTCCTAAATATATTCATCAATAAATACAACAAAAACATTTAAAAACCACTCATGTCGTCTCTAATAACCCTTCAATTAAATAGACCATTTTCATATTTAAATCTAATACTAGTTAGTCTATATAACACTATTTTGTAGCATGATAAATCATATCATAAAAGGGGAAACAATATAAAGGAAGTGAATTATGAAATTAAAACTCTCTTGAAACAGAAAAAATAGCCTCATAAAATTGGAAAACATTTTTTAAACATTTGAATTAATTTTTTATAATTATTATTAAATCATTATATAAATAAAATATTAATTATTTCATGATAACCCAATATTAACATTTCATAAATCACATAGTATATGGAATTTACTTAAAATAGAATTTATAATAACCCATATCTCTTGCATGTATTTTTATATTATTTTTAAGATAAATGTAGATAAATACACCAAAAAAAATATATTTCTACTATATTTACGAAATTAGAAACATAATACATCACTTTTTGGGGTTTAGTGGGAACCCAAAAAACAATAAAGGTGAAAAAAAATCCAAAATAGCAAAAGCAACATACCTATACTCAAACAGCCACACACACTACCACTCCAAGGAGCAGCACTAAACACAACATTTATAATGCTAAAAAAATAGGGAAACCAACAAAAGTCACGAAACAAAAAAGACCATCAAAACACATCCAGAAAAATTTAAAATAGTTGAAATGGTTTACTTCTTGGCATGAATGAAAACTTATAAATCCTAGAATGTAAAAACATCAACCAAAAACACTAAATCTATATTTAACCGGTATAAAAAAATATTGTCTTAGATCGATCATATGATAACATAGATAAAAATGAAAAAAACACTAAGAAAAAGAGAAGAAATATTTATAACTCACTTATGTTATGATAAACAATATTTGAATAAAAAAAATTATTGAAATAGAGAATATCTACAGAGGATATGGGAGGACGCTTCTCACTCGAGTGGTTGCTCGCTCAGGTGAGAGAGAAATTAGGGTAGGGGAGGGTGGGGGGGATGCTGAAGATCACTCGAGGATGAGAGGGGTAGACGTCAAAGATCACCTAAGGAGGGGATTGGGGGATTCCAAATGAGAGATAAGTCTTAGAATGAGGAGGGTGGAGGATTCTGAGTGAGGCTGCCCATCTAAAGACTTATACCCACAGTTTTTAAAAAACCATTGGTATAGATCAACCTATACTAATGATTTTTAAAAAATTTAGATATAGATACATTGTTATAGAGTAGTTTTATAGTAGTGTATGGTTTGAAAATGGATTTTATACAATTTTAGGGCCATTTTTACACCTTATGTTTAAAGATTAACCACCTAGTAATCTTGTTTTTACCTTAATCACTGTAATTAATTTTAATTACTTTCACTAATATTTTTTGAAAAAAACTAAGTTGATATTATTATAAATTATAAATTATTATTATTCAAAATATTGAATCCATTTTATTAAAAAATTATAAACACATAAGTGATTTAAATTAATTTAAAATTAACCCCAAAAACATGTCGTGAAAGCAGGTTTTTAAAGCAAAAGTGTTCAAAATATTGAAATATTTTTATATCCAATTTCAATCTAAAATTAGTTCTACTAACCTAAATTGGATTAATTGATGTAAAATTGATCTAATTACACTTTAAAACCAAAATAATATATAATTTAACTATATAAATAAATTATACAAAAACAATTCAATTAAAATTCAGTATTTTTCACTATTCATAAAAAATGAATTTTTTTAGAAAAATACTAAAAAAATAACCCTAAGATAATTTTGACTTAATGAATTCCAAAATTAATTTTATTTTATCAAATTCAATTTCTAAAAGTTTTTAAATTAATTTTATTATTTTTCACAGAAGGACATAAAAAGTAGTTCTTTTAAGAAAATAGTATTTTCAAACATATAATGACTTTACCAAAAAGTATATATTTTATTGTCAATATGTTTTATTTATATAAAACCAATGTAAATTATATTTAAAAATTAGTTATTACTATTCATATTACTATGTTTTTTACTATGTTATAACTATCTCATTTAAAGAATTTTAATAATGAAATGTTGTTTCGTAAAAACTTAGTGTTGCGTGTAATGCAAGATAAGACGGTGCTATGTGTAGCTTAAGATTAACTTGTTGTAGCATATAACACAATCTTAACTTGGTGTATCGTATACTTCAATCCATAAAAGAAGTTTAATTTTTTTCGACAAAAGTACATAAAAACTTAGGGTGTTGCATTTAACCCCCCTTAAAATGAATTTCACCCAAGAAATTCATCATTATGATACAAACGAATGAGGATACTTATGACTCATCATATCCTTAAGTTTCCATGTATCTTCCTATAATTGGTGATTTATCCACAAAAATTTTACTAGGTGAGTGTTCGTTTTTTATTTAACTTTCTCCATACAATCCATAATTTCAACTGGTTGTTCCGCATAAGAAAGATATTTCTCCAGCTGTATGACCTGTGAGTTTAGTACATGTGAAGGGTCTAATATGTGCTTACTCAGGAGAGATTCATGGAACACATCATGTACTATAGAGAGGTTTGGTGGAAGTTCTAAGTGATATATTACCATCCTGACATGATCAAGAATCTCAAAGGGGCCGATATACCTAGGGCTTAGTTTCCCTTTCTTCCTGAATCTCATAACCTTATTACATGGATAAATTTGTAGAAACACTATCTCATTGACTTCAAAATATATATCATGCCATAATTTATCAACATAACTTTTCTGTCGACTTTGAGCTACCTTGATATGATACTGAGTGGTTCTAACCTTCTTTACCATTTCTTCAGCAATATCAGGTCCCAATAGCGTTCTTTATCTAACTTAATTCAAGCACATTGGAGCTCTACATTTATTTACATATAGGGATTCACAAGGATCCATATGAATTCTTGATTGAAATATATTATTATAAGAAAAATAAACTAGATTAAGTTGTTGATCCTAACCACCTTTTAAATATAACGAACAAGATCTCCACAAATCTTCTAGGGTTTGAATTGTTATTTTATACTAATAATCCATATGAGGAGGATAAGAAGTGCTAAAACTCAATTCTATATCAATATCTTACTAAAGACTTCACCAAAACATTGAGGTAAACCTCAGATCCAGATAAGATACAATAGAATGTGGTACTCCATGCAACCTTACCACTTACTTAATGTATATCCTGGTAAGCTGATCTAGAGAGAAGTACTCTCTTATAGCTATGAAGTGTGATGACTTGGTAAGGTGATTAACTACCACCCATATAGAATTATTCCCTTTATATGTTTTGGGGAGTCCAGAAAAATCTATACTGATGTTCTCTCATTTCAATTATGGTATGGGTAATGGATGTAGCATCCCCTTAGACTTTTATCTTTTAGCCTTAACTTGTTGGCATACCAAGAACTGAGATACAAACTCTACAATATTCCTCTTTATGCCATCCCACTAGATGCATTACTTCAAATCTCTATACATCTTCGTACTTACAGGATGAATATAGAATTAAGAACTATGATATTCCTCTAACAACTCCTTCAAATATGGTATGTAAGGAACACATACATGGTTCTTAAACCTTATCATTCCATCATGATCAAGGTTAAACTCAGGAAAATTTCAAACCTTATTTTTTGATTTATATCTTCTTACTATAAATCTTTAATATTCACTTTGATATATGGTTGAAAATTAAATTAATCATGATAAGATTTCCCCCTTCCTTTAGGATTTCTAGATTCATCCTTTGAAAATCCAGAAATATTAGATATTTTATGATCCTCATCATGGATAAGCTATCATGATCCTTTCAACTCAAAGTATTGGCTACCTTGTTTTCTTTCCCAGGGTGGTAATGTATTGAACAATAATAATACTTTATCAACTCTAACAATCTTATCTAGCACATGTTCAACTCCTTATGTGTGAATATATATTTCAAACTTTTATGATTGTTATATATATCACACTTTTCTTCATAAAAACAATTCCTCCCTATCTTTAATAAAAAATTATCGTAGCTAACTCCAAATCATGTGTTGTGTAATTTTTCTTGTAGATCTTCAACCGTCACAAGACATAAGTGATAACCACATTATTCTATATAATAATACACCATAATACCTTCTTAGATGAATCACTATAGATTAATAACCCTTCTCCACTACAAGTTAATGTAAGCATTGGTGTACTGACCAACATTCTCTTTAGTTCCTTGAAAATTTCCTCACATTCATCCATATAGAGGAACTTGGAACCCTTTCAAGATAACTTGGTTAGAGGATTAGATAATCATGAGATATTATCTGCAACAATCGATAATATCCAACTAAACAAAGAAAGCTATGAATCTCAGGCACCAAGGTTGGTTTAGGCTTGCAGTAAATAGACTTTGTCTTTAATAAATCCACTGTTATACCATATCTTGAGACTATGTGATCAAAAAATAAAACCATTTTCATTCAAAATTCAAAATTTATATATTTTACATACAATTTTTCATTCCTTGGGGTCTTTAGTACAATTCTCAAGTGGTATTCATGCTCTTCATTTCACTTTGAGTAAATAATAATATCATCTATAAATGCTACTATTAACTAATCAAGGTAATATATAAAGACTATATTCATAAAATCTACTAAGATAGTATAGGAATTAGTAAGACCAAAAAGAATCAATATATATTCATAGTTTCCATACCTTGTACAAAATGTCATCTTGGGTATATCCTCCTTCTTGACCCTCAATTGATGATATATAAGTTAAAGGTCAATCTTGGAAAATTATTGAGCTCCACATAGTTGATCAAACAAGTCATCAATATGAGGAAGAAGATACTTGTTCTTGATCGTGATATTGTTCAACTTCTGATAATCAATGTAGAGTCACATTGATCCATCTTATTTTTTCGCAAAAAGAACAGGTGCATCCTAATGTGACACACTTGGTTGAATGAATCCCTTATTAAGGTTTTCTTAGAGTTTTTTATTCAATTTCTACAACTCAATTAGGGCCATTTTATAGGGAGTCTTTGAAATTGGTGTGACACTAGGTATGCGTTTTATTGAGAACATGATTTCATGTTTTGGTGGAAGGCTAAGAAAATATTCTAGAAATACATCTATATCAAGTTTATCCCCAACCATTTGAGATAAACACACATTCTGATTGGGAATTAAGACCCATACACTGGATGTAATATCTATAGGAAGTTCATACTTATCGTCACATTGATAGAAGATCATAGGTTAGCTTAAAATATCAAATATAACTTCCATTACTTAACAATTGGTGTGGGATTTATGTAGAGAAATCCAATACATACCTAAGATGACATCAAATTCAACCAAAGGAAGAATAACAAGATTTAAAGGAATCGCATTCCCAAAAACATCCATCTGATAGAAATCATAGATTTGAGATGAATTAATCATACCATTAGGGTATTTCACTACTAATTATACATCTAATCATTTGGGTGGAATCTTAATACCCATATAAAATTATTTATATATGAAAGAGTGGGTAAATACATAATCAAATAAGATATTAGCATTTCTAGATTGGATGGTAAGTGTATCTTTATTCATGTATTTATCACAACCCTCATAAAAAATAGTGATCACATGAGATTTCCCCTTGTTCCTCAGCTTAAGAGTTTGTTGATGCCGATTATCACCACTAACCCTTAGGTTTGGGATCTGGTTAGTATAATTCCCATTCTCCTTACACTTGAAGCACTGAATTGTGGGAGGTCACTGCAAAAAACTGGGTGATTATAAGGGGTTTATTTTTCATTTATAGGGGTTTATAAGTCCCTATAAAGACATTAGTGGTGGTTACCTATAACCGCCACTAATGTGCCCGCCTACTCTGATTAGAGGCAATTTTCAGTAAGTGATGATAAAATAAACTTGAATTTAGCAGTGGTTAGATTAGTGGGGGTTATAAAATCCTCTAATTTCACCCTAAATTCACTGTAAACACTAGATTTTAGGGAGTTATAACTACCTATAACTATTGATGTTTCAATTAGAGGCTGTTATAATGACCTCTAATGGAATCTCAAATTCCAATTTTACGGGCGGTTTCATAACCGCATCTAAACGAGCCCTATATTTTTATATAAGTCCCTGCCAAGACACCTGCATACACCCCTACTAACACCCATGAAAACCTCCCATGACACCCTAACAACCCCCATAAACACCCACACATTTTTCCATGACACCAGTGGGATGCCCCACAGACACCCACACACACCCCCTGACAATCCTTACAACCCCCAGACACGCCCCCTGACAATCCTTACAACCCCCAGACACAAGCCTCCTGACAACCATGGATGGACCCCATAACACCCTAACAACCCCCATGGACACCCACACATTCCCCCATGACATGCCCCATGGGAACCCATGCACACCCCCTAACAATCCTTACAACCCCCCAGACACACTTCCCTCACAACCATGGACGCCCTGACGACACCCCTAACAACCCCCATGGACACCCACACACACCCCCATGAAACCAGCAGGGTCCCCATGGACAACCCAGACACCCTCATGACTCACCAAACACCCCCAAATGACACACCCACAGACCCCCAAGTGGGCCCCTAGACTCCCCCAGGCCGGATAGTTTGTCTGCAGGCCCAGGGTGGAAGCGCTTCTCACCTACTGTAAAGGGAACAAATTTAAAAAATGTCGCGCCTACTGAGAATCGAATAGGGAACTGGATAGAAGGATTAGAGTGCCTGAACCACGAAGCCTGATTGGATTATGGGTTATATATAAAATAAATTCTATTTATTTAGATATAGTAAAATTTTAGAATATATATATATATGTCCATAGAAAATTAAATAATATAATATATTTGTATTTGTGTATAATATATATATATATGTATTATATATGTATATATAATATATATAAATAATTATATTTATATATATAAATAAATATTTATACATATATTTATAAATACATTTATATTTGTGTGTGTGTGAGTATGTATATTTATGTATTTATATAATATTTATAGATATAGTACAATTATAATATATATATATATATACTTATTTTTATATACTTATATTTATTTCTTTGTGTGTAATAATAATATTATTAATTATTAATTATTATTGTTATTTTTACACCTATTTTTTAAACTATACAAATCATATGTTAGTTTTATAAATACTGTAAATTTATATGTTTTATGATTTACATTATACGTATATTATATTAAATACATTTATATTATATATTTATGTATATAATTATATACATTTATATTATATCATGTACACACACACATATGTACA
Organism: Viscum album; assembly: GCA_963277665.1. Lineage (NCBI taxonomy): Eukaryota > Viridiplantae > Streptophyta > Magnoliopsida > Santalales > Viscaceae > Viscum > Viscum album. The sequence continues at coordinate 2,136,184,291 of OY728128.1, read as the reverse complement.
CACACGTGAAATTAAATACCTTTATATAATTGGAAATATGTCATATAATGAAATGATATATATATTTACTAAATTAATTTATAATTAATATGGTATACTAGAATATATATAAAATAATTATATAATTAATATATAGAAATTTATATATAATAAAATATTTTATAATATAATATATATAATATAAACATATAATATATATTTATATATATTTAATTGTGTTTATATTAAATATATTTGTATACATAATTTAATATAAATGTATTTATACATAAATAAATAATAAAAATGTATTTAATATAATATATGTATAATATAAATCATAATATAAATGTATAGTATTTATAAAACCATATAAAAAATTTATATATTTGAATAAATATATTTATAATTACATTTACATTATGTATATCAATATTTATATTTTTATGCATTTTCATTTATATGTATAATTATTTATTTAAAGTATTTTTATAATGTCTTTATATATTTATATAGGTTTTTAATGCATTTAAATACATTTATATAATGTTTTTATGTAATTTATATATATATACACACACACACACACACACATATATATATATTAATAATATAATTTTAATTAATATGATATTTATTTAAATAAATAAATAAAAATTTGGAGGGGGTTAAAAACCCCTCTAATCAAATGGATTAGCGATAGTTCATGAACCCCCTCTATTTTTTTAATGAGAGTGTTTTATAAACCCTATATAACATCATAATTTAGAGGGGGTTAACAAACCCTATAATATATAAAATTAAAAGGGGTCTAAAACCCCTTCCAATGTCATAAATTATATGGGGTTCAAAACCCCCTCAAATTTCATAAATTATAGTAGTTTGAAAACCCTATCTAATATCATAAATTAGAGGGGGTTTAAAACCCTCTCTAATATATTAAATTAGAAGGGGTTCAAAACCCCCTCTAATGTCATAAATTAAAAGGGGTTCAAAACCCCCTCTAATGTCATAAATTATTAAGGGTTCAAAACCCTCTCTAATGTGATAAATTAGAAGGGGTTCAAAACCCCCTCTAATGTCATATATTAGAGGGGTTTCGAAACCCCCTCTAATTTATTAAATTATAAGGGGTTCAAACCCCCTCTAATTTCTTAAATTAGAAGGGGTTCAAAACCCCCTATAAAATCATATATTAGATGGGGTTTTAAACCCCCTCTAATTTATCAAATTAGAATGGGTTCAAACCCCATCTAATTTCTTAAATTAGAATGGGTTCAAACCCCCTCTAATTTAAGTGATTAGAAATGGTTCATGAACCCCCTCTAATATCATAAATTAGAGAGGGTTGTGAACCACCACTATTTCCATTTTAAAAAATCCATTATATATATATAGCCTCTAATATCCAAAAAATTATTATATATATATATAACATCTCTAAAATCCAACCGAACATATAGCGCCACTAATAATTAAATTTTCAACAGTTTTGAGATAAACACCTCTAAAATCAAACCAAATATTAAAAAAAATAATGCTAAAAATTTTATAAGAGGTTGTGAACCCCCTATAAATTTTATTATTATAAGGGTTTGTGCATAACCCCCTATAAAATGAATTTAGAAGGGGTTTTTCATAACCCATTCTAAAAATTCACTATTAATCTGCTATTTTTTTTATAGTTGGTGAATTATGTCCAGTTTTCCCTCTATTCGCATCATTAGCCAACTTATTCCCATCATTTTAGTAATAAATTGCCTGATGACCTTACCTTACACACTTAAAACATTTATTAGACCCCATAATACAATTTCCTCCATGCTTGTTTCCACACTTAGAGCATAAAGGAAATCTCATATTCTTCTCTCCATGGTTTTTAGATTTTCCTTTAAACTTAATCTTCCTTTTCTTTTCAAAACCATGATATTGATATATAACACTAACATCCATTTAAGTACTTATTTCACAATGCACAATCTCTTCCTAGCTACTAAAGTCTCTTATGGATAACGTACTTTTGAGACTTGGATTTAAGCCAATGAAAAATCGGTCAGCCTTACATTCAGGTTAGATGATAATTACATAAGTTTACCACATAAGTCTCGTAAAATTATCCTTATAGGCACTTATAGATTCATCATCCTTTTGCTTTAACTCTAGGAACTCATTTTCCATCTTCGTATGAAATACATGAGGAAAGTACTTATTGAAGAATAAGTTCTTGAACTCATCTCAATCCATGGATTCAATTTCATCTTGATTTCTTATATTCTCGATTAGAGTCCACCATTGGTCTACTTCACCTTCTAAATGATAAATTCACAGAATGAATTTTTCATGTTCTAAACAGTTAAGGATGAAAAATATCATTTCATTGGAACCAATCCATTATTCATCCACAAGTGGATTATAATACCCGCTAAAAAAGGTGGGAATTTCTTCATGAAGGACTCAATAGAATTTTGTTCTCTCCTTTGATAATTTTTTAGTTCAACATGATTCATATCTTGAGAAATTTATGTGATCATAATAATGATATTTTTTATTCTAGCTCTCACAGAATTCGGTTTTTCAGGAGGGTAATCATTGCATTGTCCATTGCAATCACCATTAATGTGGTTACTTCAGGTTCCATCCACTGACTAAAACAAAAAATCATAGAGTAAGAAACACTACAACAAAAATTTGTTTTAGCGGTGGTTTATTAGCAGCGGTTCTGGTAACCGCCGCTAAACGTTTTTTGAAAATGGTTTCAGGGCGGTTTATTATAAACTACTGCGAAACATTTTTTTTAACACTACCCCCCCACCCGACCCCGCTGTCCCCACTTCCACCTCAACCCCCCCCCCCCCCCCCCCCCCGTTACCCCGACGAACCCGGGACGCTGGTGACCCCTCGACCCTGGCCCCCCGCGACACCGAAGACCCCGCGACTCCGGCGACCCCACGACCCTGTGACCCCGGCGACCCCAACCCCCCACGATCCCGGCGACCCCGTGACCTAAGGTGGTATTGAAGATTTTTCTCCTACAATTTATGTATTATATGCATATGTGGTTGTTCCAATTTAATTCTTTACTATGTTTTGTGTTCCTGAGTAAGAAAAGTGAGATTAGGACATAGATTTATGTATGAAACCCTCTAAGGACTTTGTTGGGTCCATTGATGTTTGAGATCATACCTAGGTGTACCCTTGGGTTATGAAAACCCCTTAATATTGGTGAAATATTTTTTAAAATGTTGCAATAATATAATTATGAATGTGAATGGGTAGAGAATTGTATGTTGGTATGTAGTCAAGGTTAATGAGATATTTGAAATATAGAATTGGTATTTTTTTGAAATGGCTAGTTGGATTCTGAAATGGATTAAAATAATCATTTTTCATTTTGATTTTGTTATGGTTTTCCATAAAGGACGACAATGTTTTGAAAGTGGGTATTGTTTTGAAATGGAGGTGTTGACCTCAATGTTATAGGGAAAAAGGGGTTGTCTTAATAGATTTCAAATGGTGATTAGAAATGAGGGTGTGGTTCCCCTTTTTGAAAATGATTTAAAGTCCCCTTTTATGGTTGTAAATAGAAATGAAATTCTGGGGACATGTTGAGTTTTTAAAAGAGGAAGACTCATTTTTTGAAGGGTGGATTCAAGATTATTTCAATTTAGTATCTTGAATTGTGTTTTATTCAATGATTTTATTTTAAAGATATGTTGAGAACATAGTCATTTAAATGATATACGAGTTAGTGAGATAGAACCCCTGACAATTAGGTTGGCATGTTAAGTTGTTTTATTAAATGAAATAAGTGATAAATATGTTTTGTTGATGACATAACATAAGAGGCATTCGATATAATGTGATTTTATTAAATTTGTTAAGCTATGAAATTGATATATGTGATAAATGATTTGTGATTGTAAATGGAATATATGTTAATGGGTTATTCATTATAAATGGGATATAAATAGTCAGTTATGGGAATGATCATTTAAGTAGATTTATATAATATATTATTTCATTCTTGTATGGTAACCTAGAGAAATAATTTGGAAAGATGTTGGTGTTTCAATCCACTATGATAGGAAGAGTTACATTTCATGTTTCATTAGTAGCAATCAAATTTTTTAACACTAACTAGTCCTTGATTTTTCCAACCACAATTAGTATATCTTTAATTCTAACTATATTTAGAACTAAATCCCAAGTGAATTCATGAAGATCTCTATATAGAGATTTGAACACTACTTAATAATCTTGGTGGACTATACCAGCTTTAAATCCCACCATGTAGTTCATAAAAAAGATTAAATCAATGAAATACATCTATATGATCTGAATAAACTAGATAAATTATACTGTAATAATATTCATATAGAGTTCTATCCATTTTAATCCTCCTCACTACCACTATCTATGAGGTGTGTCAACACTGATGGTATGAGGAATAGTTTCCACATGTTTATTAACAATAGAAGAATGATGGATGTATCCAATACAAAAATATCATATATGATATCGATAATTTCCATATTTAGAAAAATGGTACCCCAAACCATATAGGAATTATGTTTCTTATTCATGATATCCTTCACTTATGTATAAAATTACTTCTCAAATGTCACAAGATAGTTATTGCTTCACTAATAAGGCCCATCCTAATAAAATTAATTGTTCCTAGATGCCTCTTAGTTTTCCTAAGTCTTTTGTTAAGAACTAGTCTAATAGGACTATTCCATCTGAGCATACAAAACTAGAGGTAGAGTTGATCTTGTTGCACCAACTGGTCATAGAATTTTATGAAAATATTTTTTAAGATCCCCATTCATGGAACAATGGTGTAAATTATATAGTGGTTATATTAATTAATTATTCATGTGTAAATTCAAGATGCACTGTACAAAACTTGGTCAATTGATGTGATATGGATTATAAGAAACTCATCCCATTGATTGATTTTATCTTACATTACTATCATAGGACTAACTCTACATATTGTGTTTAAATCCCATGTTGATGATCCTAGTTTCACATAGTTGAACAATGGTGTCTCCTACACTAATATTCTATCCAAAGTCTCTTCCTCCAACCAACTCCTTATTATCAATTTCTAGGTGGCATGTAATATAGAACATTAAAAATATTGATAGATCCTTAGTTTGGATACCTTAAAAAATGATCTATTCATTCAGTCATTTTCTAGGTGTTTCCTCTCATGAACAATGAAAAAAGTGAGTGAATTTTGAAGTATATTTAATCTCTTATACACATACATGTTCAAATTTAACAAATTATTCTACATTTATTACCCCAATGGTTTTGAAGAATAATTATTTTACATTACAAGTATACAAATCCTTTCCAAGTGAGGTATTGAAACAACATATCCAAAACAACTATGTCTAATCATTCTAGCATCGGGTACTCAAGAATATTCATTCCAACTTTGAATCTTATCTCATCTGGTTTCCCATCAATGTTAAAAAAAACTAGACCTCTTATACGAAAACACATCTGCTTTATTGGGTCTAAAATCCCATTAAAATTTCAGTGGATTCTATTTTAGAAGTTCTATTAAATTATTTACCTAAATGAATTTCCACATTTATAGGTCCCTTAACAACTTCCACAAAATCATGTTCTACACTCTGAATAATATCCTAATTTACTTGTTTTCCTAGAGCATCTACATTCTTAGTTTCTCTATCTTTTGGTTATAGTGGCTTTATAGTGGGATAAAATAGGGAGGCTTCTATAGTATTGTTAGCTTCCTACTTACAAAATCAAGTAAATAGTATTTAGATCCCAACATCACTATAAAAAACTAAGCTGTGATAAAATGTGTTTGGTGCCAATTTTTTTCTATCATCATGGGGATAGAATAGAATATTGATAAAGTAGAGTTTCTTCTCCAACTCTTTTATGGCTTGGGCACAATTTTTCACCATGATGAGTTGTGTTTCTATTTACTTATATAGTTTTATTTCATTCAAGTTGTACCGATATAGATGATGTTTAAGGTTTCTCTTTACAATTGGTGCACATTGTTTAAGTTTATGATGTGTAGACCATAAGCTGGGGTAGCCTACATGAAGAGATGTTTCAAGTTAACATGATATGAATGGGTGAAATATGGTATCCTGAATATGGATGATCTCATAATTAATTATAACTCAATAAAACTAATCATAATGACCACATAAGAGGTTAATATGGTGTTAGATAGTAGAATAAGTAGGATCTCACCTAGGTGTTCTAGAATATGTCTCTGTAAAATAATAGTAGTATTCTCATTTTAATTTAATAATTCCCTGATAGTCATTAAATAATTTTTATAAAAAAAGGAAAACAGTTCAAATTTCCCAATAATTCCAAAAAATGAAGGTGTAGATAAGGTCTTGGAACATGGGTCATTTAGTTTATGGTCATGAAGCCCATACCATTTGCTTTGTGATTTAGAGTCACACAATCAGGACCAATTAAGGTTTACATCCTACTATTTCTATGCTTCTTCATCAAGATTGGAAACATTATTTTTTTCCTCATGAACTATGATTCCAACCAAGTTATGCTTATGTTACTTTTTGTTATCTAATATTATATTTTGATGCTATAAAAGATTTTAAAAGTCAAGGGTTGAAAATTTGGAGATTTGGGAGAAACATGATAGGAATACTATTTAGAATAACTTTTAGTATTGACCATGTGGTAATTGAGTAATATGGTATTATTATCACACTGTTTCTCTTTACCGAAGAAACTTCGCTTATCCCAAACACTAGAGGGTTCATATCTAACTCAGGGGCTCATTTATATTATATTATGTTTCTGTAATCTTACATTATCATATATATGAATCTCTTTCTCTATTTAGTAGTAACTATGTGTTTTAATTTTTTTTATTATTGTGTAGGCACATTGTGATATACATGGATAAAAGTTGGATCACATTATCGAGGAATACACCTAGTACGTTAAGGGTTTGAATGAGTTTTTAGATTTTGAAATTTCTAATTGATCCGTTGAAGGGAGAATAATATGTCCATGTCCTAAATGTAAATTTAGAACATGGTTGAAGAGAGATGATGTTTATGAACATTTAATACTGAAGCAATTCCCTGGTCAATATTTGTGTTAGGTTTGGCATGGAGAATCTAACGTTACAAAAAGATTGAGTACTAATGTTAATCCACAGAATGAGATCCCAAGTTCATCGACAATGGAAAATGAAATGCAAAACCTCATAAATGATGCATTCGGCACTGCAAGACACCACTATCAGCATCAAAACATATCGAAACAACCAGAAGAGGGTGCTACAAATTGCAATGTGACAAGTGATGTTTTTGAGACTATAACACAAGCAGATCAAGACTGTAACGTATCATTGGATCCTCCTCTTGATTCTGTGGAGCCAAATGTAAGAGAGAACCTCACTAAGAAAAATGTGTTTCATGATTTAGTTGACGATGGAAATCAAGAGTTATATAGTGTGTGTTTGAAATATTCAAAGCTTTCATTTCTACTAAAGTTATACCATATCAAATGTCTATGTGGAATTACAAATAAGGAAATGTCCATGATATTGGAATTGATTCGTGATGAATTTCTTGAAGCAAAAATCCCAAAATCTTTTTATGATATGAAAAAAGTTTTTAACAAGCTTGGTCTGAATTATACAAAAATACATGTGTGTCCCAATGATTGTATGCTTAATTGGGGAGAGTATTCAAGTAGACATAATTGCAAGAAAATTTCTTCCTCTAGATGGCAGTCAAAGGGTGATGTTGGAAGTTTGAATGAACATAATTTCATAGAGAAGAAGAAAAAGAACACACCTGCAAAGGTTTTGTGTTACATTCCCTTGAAGCCTTGATTTCAAAGATTATTCATGTCATCAAAAACCGCCGAACACATGAAGTGGAATTATGTAGATAAAAACAATGATGGGTTAATGAGACATCCATGAGATTCCCAATCATGGAATAAATTTTATTCATTACATCTAGATTTCTCATCTGATCCTAGGAATGTTCGATTGGGATTGGCTGCCAATAGATTCAACCCATTTGGGACTTTGAGTACCAGTTATAACATTTGTCCAACTGTTTTGATCCCTTATAATATTACTATGTGGATGTGTATGAAACAAACATCTTTTATCATTTCTATGATTATTCCTAGAAAAAAAATTCCTTGAAATGATATTGATGTATACTTGCAGCCTTTGATTAACGAATTGCAGGAGTTATGGAGAAATGATGTTAATACATTTGATGCTTCTTCTAAAACAATGTTCAAGATGCGTGCTACTATAATGTAGACCATTAGTGACTTCCCTGGGCTTGGGAATTTATCTGGTTGGAACACTTACATGGTTTTTGCTTGTCCCGTTTGTAACTTTGATTTTGATCTCAAACGGCTAACTCACAGTAGAAAATGGTGCTTCTTGTGCCATCAAATATTTCTCGATGCATCTCATAGATTTTTTCCGAATAGTTCAAAATTTAATGGTTCCATTGATCTTATACCACCTCCAAATTTGTTAACTGGTTATGAAATATTGACATAGCTTGAAAATTTTGAAACAAAATTTGGGAAGGTTCATCATTTGAATGATAGCAGAAAATGGGTCTGAAGTGCATCATCAAGTGAAATCAGAACACAACAATGGAAGAAGAAAAGTATATTTTTCAAACTCCCATATTGGGAATTTAATTTGTTGCAGCACAATGTTGAAGTGATGCATATTGAGAATAATGTCTGTGATAATTTGATTTTAACTTTACTTAATGAGCATGGAAAGTCGAAGGATCATCTCAATGCTTGCAAAGACTTACAAGTAATGAAAATAAAACGTGATCTCTGGCCATATGAGAATGAAAAGTATGCTCCGACCATTTTTTCAATGAAAAATAGGGATAAAGATACATTACTTCGAATTTTAAAGAATGTGAAGGTATCTGATAGGTATTTGAGTAACATCTTGAGGTGTGTTGACTTGAAGAATTGTAAGTTATATGGATTGAAAAGTCATGATTCACATATTTTGTTACAACAGTTACTACCATTGATATTACGTACATTATTACCTGAAAAAGTTACTGCTGTTGTTTCTACACATTTTTCAAGCAATTATGTGAGAAAGCTCTACATCCATTTTAGCTTGACAACCTCCAGGAGAGGTTTTTATTGACCCTTTGTGCAATGAAGATGATCTTTCCTCTATCATTTTTTACTGTCATGATGCATTTAACTGTGCATTTAGTTGAAGAAGCTAAATTAGGAGGTCCCGTTCATTATTGATGGATGTATCCAATTGAGAGGTATTTTATTTATATGTTTTTCATTTAAGTAAATTTTTTTTGACATTTAAATAAACTCATAATATAATTATTTTATTTCACATATATCTTGGGCATTTGAAAGCATACGTGAGAAATAAAGCTCAACCAGAAGGCTCTATTGCTGAAGGCTATTTGGCTGAGGAGTGTCTTACTTTTTGTTCCAGATATTTGGATGATATTGAGACAATATTTAATCAAGTTGGATGTGTTGATGACACATCAACTCAATCTCAAATGCATCAAAAATCAAAAATATTTCCTGATATTGGTCGATCAGTTGGGAGGACCTCAAATGTGATACTGACAGAATTGGAATTATTACAGGCACATAGATATGTGCTGCTAAATAGTGAAATTGCAGATCCATTTATTGAAGAGTTGAGGATACAAAAAAAGAGACGAATGAGAGGCCGAACACGAAATGAGAAAGATATAATGAAATCTATGAATAAAGAGCTTGTAGAATGGTTTGCACAACGTGTAAGTTCATAAATATCGCAATAAATATGAATATTAGTTTGACACATTCATTTTGTAAATCTATTAAATTATATTTCTTTTTTTCAGATAATGAATACTAATACTCGAGCATAATTTTTAGAAGATTTGATGTTTCGTTCTAGAGGTCCTATAAAACAAGTTAGAAAGTTCGACGCTTATAATGTGAATGACTTTAGATTTAGTACAGTCGATCGAGAAGTGGGTTTGAAAACACAGAATAATAGAATATTTACATTTAATTAAGTGGGATACTATGGAAAGCTGTATGATATTATTGAATTAAAGTACCACAGACATTTTTCTATTGTTTTATTCAAATGCAAATGGGTCGATATTATCATAGGTGTTAAAATAGATTCCTTGCAATTTACTTCTGTGAACTTCTCTCACTTGATGGATGTTGATGATCGTGAACTGCATGATCCATATATCTTAGCATCACAAGAAAAAATGTTATATTATGTGAATGATGTTATGGATGAAGGGTGGAGTGTATTTGTTCACTTAATACAAAGAGATTTTTATGATATGGGTGATGAAGTGGAAGATTTGACCTCTGAAATTGAATTTAATCAATAACAGGATACAGAATTATTTGTCTATCATGATATTGAAAATATTACTCTAGCAAGGATGAATGAAGTGGATGAAGAAATGGAGCAGGAAACTAACATGATTGAAGGGGAAAATGATTGTATGTACAATTATTTATTCATTCAGCAACCACTTGTTTCATTTCTGCAGTCATTCATTATCATTGTTATATATATTTTTTCTGTTAATACTGGGCATCTATAATCATTTTTAATTTTTTTTTCTGCATAATTTTTTTGAAATATATATCCTGAACTAAATTTTATTTGATTAAATGACAGTAATTCCAAGTAAAAATTGGTACACCATTTCATTTAGTTCTGCGACAGATGACGATCCATCTGGTTCCCTCTCCACTATATCTGAGGCACCAGCTGCCTACACCCCTGCACCATCTCTCTATGCACCATCTCTCACACCATCTGTGGGTGTCCCATTTGAGGATGAGTCGTCGAATCCCCCTTCAGAAGCCTCAGTAGTGGGGCGGCGACATGCCCCTTCCAGTTCATCACAGACATACTGGAGTGTCACTGTCATAGGTACAAATTTTAATTAAATAAATTTATTGCATTTTGTTTATACTAATTGTTTTCTCATTGAAGATGAAAAAAATGAAACCGTGAAGAAAAACTTAAAAAGTTCAGATGTTTGGAATATGAATGGCGAGAAGGTAGTCATGCCATTTTATTCTTATGTGGTCCCTATAGATGATGCCGGGAGGTTACTTGGCCAGATTCTAGGCCAGCTGGCAGCAGAGCCCATTTCCCTTCCTATTTCTTATGATGATTGGAGACATATGCCTCCAAGCTAGAAAAATAAAGTTTTTTATTCCCAAATAAAGGTAATTTTATTACATTATGGTTTAATTGAATGTCATGTTACTAATATGTTCAAAATTAATTTCTGTATACAGATGTTCTTCTACATTACAGTTGCTGATGTGATAGCATGGAAGTGGATGTTGAAAAATCTTGGTAAGAAATAGAAAAATTTCAAATGGAGATTGTTGTGTGATTTCAATGATACTTTTTTGACCGTGCAACAAATGTAAGAGAAGCTACCCAGTGGGGTACTGAAACAACAGTGGAAAGTTTTTGTTGACAGACATCATGATGAGAAGCAGATGGTATTGAAATATATATTATTATATTATCCTCATTTTACATTTATACATGTATATGAAGAGGAGATGAAATTTAATACATTACTATTAAATTTCATTTTATTTATTTCAGGATCTCTCAAGAAAGAATGCATAAAACCGAGCTAAGCAAGTCATCCCTCACACTGCGGGCTCAAAAATATTTTCTAGAAGCCGAATGACATTGATAATCTTTTAATTATTTTAAATATTTATAAGAAAATATTATCTATTTAATATATTGAATTGTTGATTTATCTTTTCTTAATGAAGTCACAGAGTTTAGGGCACGAAGCATCCTGGACTGAACTGTGGTTGGATGTTCACAAAAAATCATATGGAAGTTTTGTTAATGAGCCTTCCAAAGAAGTTAGGGTATGAAGTAAATTTTTTATCATAATTACTTATTATAAGTTTTTACTATGTTAATATATATTGATATTTGATTTATAGGTAAAAATTAAAGAACTATGGGATGCCAATATTGGGAAGTCCTACTCAGTCTCCCAGGATGACCCAGTTGCTAAAGTCCTTAGGAAGGAACATCCTGGTAGAGTGTGTGGGATGGGTTTTAGACTTGTAGCATCTGAGGTCTTTGGCATTCCACTAGGTATTCTAACTGCATATAATCCTGGTTATAATGAGTGCATACTCGAAGATGCTCAGAGGGATATTGCTTCTCTATGAACCACAGTTCAAGATCAGGGGGCTCAGATATCCTCTTTGTAGCAAGCGATGACTACTATACATCAGCAGATGAGAAGATATGCCCCTGGTGGTAGTGCATCGACTGGTGGTCATCAGGTAAATCACAAAAAATCAAAATCATTTAGTTTGAAAACTTTCATTTGTTTTAAGTTTTAATATAAATATGCAACAATATTTAATTCTCAATATAATGTTCTTACAGGTGACATCAGAAAGTGGAGATGGAGGTGGAGAGGGTGACGATGCATCATCAGACCGTGAATAGAGTTGTATTGTTGATGTGTTGAACAAATATGGGAACATTTGGTTTGTATATGTACCATGTGTGGCACATAGTTTCCACCACACATTTTCATGTCCTAACATTTTATTGATTTCTCATGTTTCCTTTTATGCATCTTATTGATTTCTGATGTTTCCTTTTATGTCTTGATTTCTCGATTGTGGTATACATCATATCAGTTAGGCCTGTGTTTGAATTGGTAGTCGAGATTTTGGATGACTAGGAGTTAAACCCATTGTTGATGTGTTGAATAAATTCTCGATGCTTAATATTATAATATGTAATTATTCAATATCATCATCCAAGAGGGTAAACCCTTCTGGCGTTGGTATCCTATGACACCGTGAATCATAAAAACATGTGGATTGATAACTATTTATTAGGAACTATTTTCTATGAAACCAATAGAAAATGATTTTCATTTTCCATAACACAAACATAACCCTGTTTTCTATTTGAGCCTAATATGATTCATGTTATATAAATCCTGATTTCCTAAAATTATTCATGAATATATAAAAAAATACATGTCGTTCCATGAATAAAACCGTAGAAAACAATAATATCTCACAACTAGCGTATCACCCAAGGTGAAATAACATCCAACTATAACATCAAACAACAAGAACAACAATCACACACCGAGAACTTGGGTTTTCCCCCATATATGGGTTAGATGATCCCACAAAAACACATTACCAAGGTTCCACTAAACTAGTTCCCCAAACCAATGTGCCACATGACCATAGGAATGCCTCCTCATATAAAAGAGGCTTCCTACTAGTATTGAGGGTCTAATGAGGTATGTGGGGATAATATACCATCTTTACCAATGTAAAACAATAGTATAAATCAATTTAAATGATAACCAAGTATGTTATAAGAATAATCATGCATGATGTATTCAATTCCAAAAATTGGGTAAATCCCCGCAACTAATATAGTAAACATGCCGGTTCATATAAGTGTCCTGTGTTAATGAAAAAACAAAATAAAAAAACCCATAAAAATATTAAAATGGGTCTTGATGTCCATCAAGTTCCCTCATACATGCTCCATACTATGTCCCAAACTAACCATCTATCAAAAGGATTTTTCCTTTATACTTCCCTACAACCGTGAGATTTACTCAGGTATCAATGGCATCCTAAAAAGGGTGTGAATATAGGTTAATAGGACACCACCAATAGTGTCTAAACAAATAAATATTATAATAAAAATAATACATTGTGTCTGGTTTGTCTTGTTTGATTTGTTTTTCAGGGCAGTGGTGCAGTGGAAGTAGCAAATTGTTTTCTGTTCATCTTCAATAGCATTGTAGGATTCCTTGGATACACTCCTTGGATCTAGAATTTATAAGTAGGTTCTATGGTTAAATCCCAAAAGGCCCAGTCACTGCTTATCCTCGTTTTAACTTAGATGAACTCCTTGGACTCAGTAGGTGCCTCATTGTGGAATTACTTAGACTATTATACTTGGATTACACACTTACCCTATTCCATTCAACAGTTATTACTAAATTGGTGGCACTTGAGGTCAACATCGCCTTGGTTATTACCTTGGGACTTCACTATTAAACATCATTATAGGTTTCCTTATTATAACTTTCATACTTAACTATTCATAAAATGTGATATTTTATAAATTGGAAACAATAAAATAATCAATTTATTACATGTTCATACAATATTTATGGTCTGAAATTGGTACTAGGGTAATTAGGTACATTGTTCTACTTTAATTAATATATTCATTCCACAATACTGTTACATTTCAATTACATTGGCTAGATGTTATAGACACTCTTGGTTGTGGACCACTGAGATTTATCTCACACCCTATCCAGGCGTCGTTTAGTACAAAGACTATATTACATGGTTGAAGGTGTTGACAACGGAAAGCATACAACTTCAAAAACATGATTGATTTCTATTTAGTAGAGAGCTTGAGAGAATAGGACTGAGTTGGAACTTAGTACGCATGGGATAGTCTTTTGATTTCATTTATACTTTAATGAAACATGTTAGGACTACTATATTGTATCCATGTTTTCCAATTTTCAAGTGACATTACAAATTATCATCAGTTTTTGAATGTTATTAAAGTTATTTTAGTTATTGGTACTATTGTCTCTATTTTTATATAGTGCCTTCTCTTTACTTATATTTATTCCACTATTTAACTATGTTTACTTTTACACACTGCGCTACACTTTAATAATGAAGGCATAATCTCCCCAAGAACACACCATAGTCCCTTGTTTATAATTGTAAGCCTCTAGAGTTTAGATAATTGGGCTTGATGCTTCATGGACCACCAAGATCGGGGTACCCATTAGGTGGCACCTGGGTCTTGGATGTCACAATCACGAAGGCTCTCCAAGGCATGTCAGTTCCTTTGGATTCAGTGATTTGGATGCATAGATGCATACATGACAATACATCGGAGTGGGAAGTATATGTGAATGCATTGGGGCTAAGACACTTCTCTGATGATGTTCTACTAAAATATGATGGGATACTAGTGGAGTAATTTTCATAAGGAGGGGAGGTTGTAACATCCTAGATTTTTTTTCCAAAGGTACACATAATTGATTATTGGTTCTGATTCCTTCAAAATGACTCATATGTGATGCCTAAATGGTTCAAGGAGGTCTCAAGTGCATCTAGGACTAGTTTATATCCTATATACATAATATGGGAAGGAAATACTGGGCTACACTATCTAAGGAAACCATTATTCCCATCCTATATAGTTTCCCTGAACCGTGAGGCTGTATACAGTGGACTAGAGGTGGCCACATGGTTTGTCTGAAAACGTGCGACCCCAGGAGATCACCCATGTAACCAACTATAGGTCTTGGAAAGTGGAATTTAGAATGTTATACACATAGTTAGATAAAAAATTCACTTAATTGGGAGGGTTCAACCCTTATATAAGTGACTACTGCATAGTTATTGGCCAATTTGGACAACCGTGCAACCAAACCGTGTGTATTTGTGTTTGAGGACGAAATTCCTAAACAACCCATCTTAAATGATTTTAAACAATTTTTCTTCCTACTTATTTATAAAATAGTTTTCTCCTCTCCACTTCATGCATGAAAATTATCCTCTTTTATCCATAGGTTTTGAGAAATCTTCCTCCACTAGGGTCAGAATCCTTCATCATCAGAAGCAATGAAAAGCCCTTAGTAATCACTTCCTTCCACTCTAATATATTTCAAGGTTCCTATATCAAATACTGTGAAATTTAGGTGAGAATATATTCACATTATTTTTGAGTATTTTGGTAAATCATTAAATTTTCATTCTTTCTAGGTCCAATCAAGACTCGATAATGGATGAATGGAGTGATACAACATCGAGGTAGGTGGTTTAGGGCATGTACATTTGTTTCATCCCAATTTAAATAACTTGTCATTATTATGCTGGCCGACCCCTTTTGGAGATGTTAAAATTGGTTTAATAAATTAACTTAAAATGTTTTTTGTGACCATTGTGACATTACCATATGATAAAAACCATTAATTATTCACCTTGACATTTAGGAACCACCTTGATTTGTTTTGCAGGGCAGTGGTGTAGTGGAAGCATCAATTTTTTTTTTCTGGTCATATTTTAGCGACGCTTTTAACTGTCACGAATAGTCTACAGGTAAAACTATTGTGGCGGTTAAGACCACTGCTAAACATAAAATACTTATGTTTAGCGGTGATTTTAACCGCCGATACAGATCCGCATCCCCCGCCTACATACTGCGTAGGTTCTCTCCACTTTATCGGAGGTTTTTATGAAACCAGGATTTTATTTTATTAGCGGTGGTTATAACCGCCACTAATAAAATAAAATCCTGATTTCTTAAAAACCGCCGCTAAACACAAAAAAAAACTGCCGCTACATGGCGGTTTTCTTGTAGTGAAATAATTATCATAGTAAGGAACCTCATAATCATGAAAAAAATTACTTATACGATGTATTAATTATGACACCTTCTTTAATCTATGACACCTTAGGTTTATCCTATGTTATTCATAGTCACCATCTTTTTAAATCCTTCATGATGGTTTAAAAAGAGTTTGTGAATTCCCAAAGCATATCCCCTGGGAGTGTCAATCCAGGTGTGCAACAAGACCCATTATCATCCACCAGTTCCTGACCGAGTCTAGATTAATATGGTGTTTTAGAGGTTGTTACCCCTATGTACATATGTTCCAGAGCCACAACAAATTCTAGTATCTAGATAGAGATGTATTACTAATAAACAACTCGCTATATCATTTATCAAAATTCCAAGAAATTTTTATATACTTTTCCTCATCCTTATATTTTTCCTTAGACATGTTCTTAGGGTTCAGACTAAGGTATTCTCATCCTAGTTTCCAAAGATTAACTAAAATTTTGTTCTGATGCCAACTATATCGACCCTAATTTAATATACGTTAACATTAGATCATTTTTATAGAATACTTAATACATTAAATAAACAGATTCCAAAATAACGTATTCATTTAGTGCCTTTGGAAACATGGGAATATAAACATTGGTACATAAGTGAGCTATATTATCCCCCACTAGGTTCTCCAAGACTAGAACCCTTCTTAGACACATCATAGATAATGCATATCTTCATAACATAGGGAAATTAAATATAAGAAAGGGTGAGGTCATATGCTCAATAAGGGTAAAAAAGGGAGATACGTAAGCATAATCATGAACATAAGGGTATAAGAACATGAGAATAACATTATAAAATCATACCCTACATATCAAAGATCATATACATGAGTCATGGAATAAATATTGGGAGTTCATAAGACAAGAATCATGAGGTAATAAAGAGAATAATCCATTAAAACAAAAAAATAGGGATAAGACATGGAATTACAGTAAACACATAAACATGTAATATTATTCCTGATAAGTCAAGGCTTATTAAAAAAACTTATCAGGGCACTTCATGGGGACTATACCTACTAGGTGGGACACACCACCATACATAGTTGTAGTCTTTATAATTGATCGAGTTTTACCTTTTTCCAATAGTGAATCGGGTTTAACCTTATTCCAATAGTGGATCAATTTCATCTACTTATTTCCCATCATTATCTCATGAGATATAAATCTTTACCCAATGCATTGGATGGAGAAATAGGTCCCACCCATCATATAATAAAATCACACATACCTATGCCACAATATCATAAAAAATAATTATATCATAACCCATGAAATAAAATGGGTTTCATAAACATTTCATAATATAATAAACTATAGAAAATATATAGGTTCCATAATAATTTCATCAAAGCATAACCCATTAAAAGATGTGGGTTTCAAAATCATATAACCTGTGGAATAGAAACAGGTGTCATAAACATCATTCCATCAAAACATAAACCATTTAGAGAAAGAATATGAATGATACCCTTGGATAATATCCCTATAAATTCATGAGTAACACCAACATATGTCATATTATATGGAAAATAATTTTAAAATATCTTTTTTAAAACATTTCTTGAAGAAAATATCATTTATTCTTTGAAAAACATTTTTTTCAAAATATATAAATCCTTTTTGAAAACCTTTTTGTTTGAAAATAGATTTCAAAAAAATAAAAAAATTCAAATAACGTTCCTTAAAAATTATCTTAAAATATTATTTAAGAAAAAAAAATTTAAAACATTTTTTGAGAACATGGTTTTTGAATAAAATAAATTTCAGACCGAAGAGAGAAATTAGGTCAGATTTTCTTAAAAAAATTTCCTTAATTATATTAAGTACCAAATAGTAGAAAAATGGTACCAATACATAAATATATAATTAATAACCATAGGATAAGAAAAATCGTGAGATTTATTGAGATATCAATCATAATATTTCATCAATGGAAGAATAATCGTAAAAAAACATGATAAACAATGAGATTATAGTAATAAACTCTTACAACTTTCGTAACTTTAAATAATAATCACCATGAGAGAATAACATTACATGAAGATTATAATATCATGAAAATAATAAGATTCATGATATAACATATCAAATTTATAGTACATACACCTCATAAAAAAATATAATTGCATAGAAAAACATGTGTCTTAAAGAAGGAAAATTGAGACAAAATTACCTTACTGATATGGTAACTTTTGATCCGCAAGCCCCATGAAAGAGTGATCATAAAATAGATATTTATATACCTATAAATTTATGTATAATAATAATATAATAAATTTCTGGACATTATATACACCATATAATAGGAATGACTGGTGAATATAGAATAAGCCTTGCAGAAATAAAAGTGAGACTAGAAATCCCTTTGCCTTATGTGTTGAATATCTTCATACTTGTTAAAACCTCATGTATAATAAATATAAATTTATTATAAATATATTAAATAACCATATTAAATTATATAAAACCATATATTATTTACTTATGACCTTCTATTACCTATTTATTAACAATTCCCTGTTAAAGTTATGTTTCAGGTAATAATCGATTTATTTTTTGTATGTGTTTTGATCTGCTATATTTTTGGTTCTCATAATTATGTCATGATTTTATAATCTCAATAATTATAAACCTAAAATAAATATCATATATCGTTATTATATATTTATTTATAATAATCTATAAAAGATAGAAATAGAAAATGAAATGTACTGTTCATGGAGACAGAAGTTCGTACATACGCATGAGTGTTGTTTCTATTTTCTTATCATATTGAAAGAAAGTAAGTAAATGAAATATATGTATATATATAATAAAATTATATTAGAATTATTATATCATATATATCATATAAATTCACTAAAACCATCCTTAATACATTCCATGTAATGTGTGAATGAATCACATCGCTTTGAGGAGGCGGTAGTCCACATGTCCACAAATGAAGTTATTGTATTTAAAAAAATGGAAAACATGAAGGTATTTTTTATATAATAATTATATAATTATAAATACATTATAAATATCATATATATAATATAAAAATATAAATTCCATCATTATACCCAACCTTGAAAGGTGGCAATGGATGAAAAAACGACATCGGTTTGCGAGACAATAGTCTGATGTACACACGAACGATGATTGTGTATCCCATTTGGTGGAAGTGTGTATGATTGTAGGTAATAAACTCATAATAAAAATATATCAATAAATTTAGGATACTGAGGTTATTATATAAACATGTAATAATAATATTTTAGGGGTGTATAAAGATATTAAACAAAAGTGCTTGTTGAAGGGTGTTACCTCTTCTTTGGGTAACTCCTTTTGGTTTTCACCAAATGGATTCCTTTGTTGGATTTATGACCAAAGAAAGGATTCTTGGATTAAAGGATGAAAGTTATGAGGATATTTTTTTAGTATTTTTCTAATTTAAAGGGCTTTACAAGTGTGAATAAGTGAGGGGAGTGAGTGCCCTTTTTATAGTGGAGGAGTGATATTCTTGTAAATATAAAAAGGTAAACACTATTGAGAGGTCTACTTTACATAATGTGACTTATAAAATTTTATATTTTATATAAAATGGATTATATAGTAGTAATATGGCCATAAAATGTATTTTGGAAAAGTGTAGGTCCATTTTTACACTTTAAGTTTAAAGATTAACCACTAAGTAATCTTGTTTTTAACTTAATCGTTGTAATTAATTTTAATTACTTTAACTAATATTTTTGGTCAAAAACTAAGTTAAACTTATTAAAAATTATAAATTATGATGCTTAAAAATATGGGATCCATTTTTCCAAATTTTAAACACATAAGTGGTGGAAATTAATTTAAAATTATTCCCACAGACGTGTCACGAAAGCGGGTTTTTAAAGCGAAAAATTTCAAAAGATTGAATGGTTTTTATATCAAATTTCAATGTGAAATTGGTTAAAATAAAATATATTGAATTAATTGATGTAATATTGATATAATTACACTTTAAAACGAAATTAAAATATAATTTAACTATATAAATAAATTATACGAAAAGGCAGTATTAAATTAAAATTCAGTATTTTTCACTATTCTTCCAAAATAAAGTCTTTCAAAAAAATATCAAAAATTAACCCTAAGATAATATTAAAATTATGATTTAAAAAATAAAGTTTATTTTATCAAATTAAATTTCTTAAAGTGTCTAAATGTAACTTTATTATTGTTTATAAGAGAATATAAAAAAAGAAATTCTTTTAAGAAAATAATATTTTCAAACATATAAAGATTTTACCAAAAATTATATGTTTTATTATCAATATATTTTATTTATATAAAACCATTATAAATAATATTTAAAAAAATTACTATTCACATTACTAATTTTTATGGCTATGATATAACTATCTCTTTTAAATAATTATAATAATAAAATGTTGTTTCATAGAAACTCAGTGTTGTGTGTAATTCAAGACAAGTCAGTGATACATGTAGTGAAAACTTAACATAGTATAGTATCTAACACAATACTAACTTGATGTATCTTATAAATTAATTCATCAAATAAATTTAATTTATTTAAAAAAATTATATAAAAACTTAGGGTGTTACAACTATATATGCTAGTTATACTAAATATATAACATTATCACCCATCCTAAAACTATATAATTTTAAAGTTAGAAATAGATGCAATGATACCAGATTTACATAACTAATTTATATATTTAAGGAAGTTTGTTTTAACCATAGGTCATAAGTATTGGATTTATTTTCATTTGGATGTTATAAGTTTGTAAGATTGGAAGTTATAGGCTCAAAAGATAGAATCCTTGATACTATTTGGAAGTTACTAAATATTTGGAGTGTTTATAATGTTATCTTGAAAGGTGAACAATTGGAATCTTGTATTTTTGAGGTTTAGAGGTTATAGGCTCATATTCAAGTATTTAGGAAGATAGAAGTGGTCTAAAGCTTAATAATATTTGGTGTGTAAGATATTTATAAGAGATAAATTAGAAGATTTTTGGATATTTCTCTATATACCGAATGTCATTGAATGATGTGTAGTATTTTTGAGTAGATGGGTAAGATATTTTACAAGGAATTAAAAGAATGTGGAAAAGGGGAAAAATATATTCCTCCCTTTGATACGTAAGTTTTTGTGATGCAAATGTAAGGTTCTTTTCAAAACCATCCCATGATGTGTAATTTTTTTCAAAGTAAACATAAGTGTTTTCAAAACCTTTTTGTGATTCATAGGTTTTTGTAGAGAAAATATAATTTTTCTCTTTAACCTTCCTATATTGTGTAAGTTTTTATAGAGATAAATAGATTTATTAAAGGCATGAAGAATAGTCCTTGTATTTTTATGATATGTTTAGATAAGAGTAAGGTTTTTGATAAAATCATAATGTTTTTTACTTTACCATTTTGAAGAGAAGCTTCAGCCATCCCGTAAAAGAATCTATAGTGGATATGAAACAGGGAGAATATTTATTCCATCCCATGGTTCATGATATTTTACATTAAAAATATCCATATGAAAAATGGAGTGGCCCATCATGGGTGTTGTTGAAGCTATGTTGAATTATAATGTTATTTATCAATCATAAAATATGTTTTATATTTATCATAATCTAAAAATAATATCCCCACCATGAAGAGGCTTAGGATAAATTCAGTGGTATTTCCATTTTGAAGGTTCCCACACCATGGAGTATTTTCATAGATAATCATGTCAACATAAAGGGTTGAAACACATCGTGGTTCTGTTTCCTAAGAATAACATGCATCACTATTTTCTAAAATATGAATAACTCACCCCTTGAAATCTATATGAATTAGAATATTTATCAATCAGTAGCATATTACAATGAAAAATATGATGGATAACTCATATTTTTAAAGTCATTACATTATCATATTCAAATCATTTTATTTTTTAAGAAGAAAATGCAAGAGTTAAATGAGAAAACTTTACTCATATTTTAAGAAGAATATCCCAACATTGTTTTTGAGAATTCTCCATATTAAAAATATAGAAAATATATCATGAAAGTTTTCATTGATAAAAAAGGTATAATATGAAGGAGAGAGGGGATTGAACCTAATAATATCTATGAAAAAGGGGGAAAATGAATATTGGTGTGGATTCATTGAGGATTAAAAATCAAAGAAGGAATTGAAACATAATGATAAAACCCATGCCAATTTGGAATTTTTCTATTGTGAAGAAACATTATAAGTTATATATGTGTTTCCATTAATTCTTGTTTTTATTACCTAAAAGTTTTGTGTGGAGAGATAATATGATGGAGTGATCCTAGGATATACAATGTTTCCTACCTATTTTTTTAACACATATAGTGGATAGTGTAACATCCTGGTACATCAATACATTGTTGGTATATACTCCTTTTATTATCCCTTTGTAGTGAACCAAGTAAAAAACTAATATTCCTGTATTTGATTTTGGAATTTAGAGTGTGTGTGTTTGTTTGCATATTGACATGTTTACATTGTTTTTTTCTCACATGAGAATAATATCCAATGAAAGAAAAGAAAAATATAAGACTCTACCCCTATTAGGATGTTTTGATCATGTGTTTGAAGTAAGTGATACCAGAGCCATAGGTTACAAGCACTCTATCTATCATTATTATGAATAAAATAGTGAATGCAAAAGGAGTACCCCTATTTGTTGGATGTAATTAAAATATTTGAAAAAACATAATGAAATCACATCTACAGTCTCTTGGGAACTAAGTTTTCTCTGCTGTTGTACATGGGATATATTTATATTATGTTTTAGAATTATTTATAACTGACACAGATATAATTCTTATTGATATTGATTCCAAATCTCAGAATTCATTTTCTATAACTTTTTCAAACCAAATTTATATTAATCCAATGTGATGATCGTGTGCCAAAGACATGTGGTATAAATTATCCAATATATATTAAGGTGATATCATGGTAAAGTTAGTAAATATCCAAGTCCTTCACAACCAGTTTAATGATCCTAAAAATTCACTATAATGAAAATATTTATGAATTATTTAACAAAATCATTGATGATATAGGATTCATTTGGGTACTTGGTGAATAAATAAAGGATGTTGAGATTGTGAAGAAGATCCTAAAAATATTTCCACTTCTTTATAGTCTAAAATTATTAACTCTTGAATAAATAAACTTGACATAAATATCTATGGATGATCCACAAAACTGATTAATGAAGCAATGATTTAAATAGACTTTTACAGATGGGAACATGGACTATTAATTTACTAAATACTAAATGATCCAATCCATCCAGTATCATTCAAATCAAAGCTAACATTTAATTTCCATAAATATGTAGTATATGAAACATCAATGCATTAAGTCATGAATGTATTGTAATTGAATCATTAATGTATTAATGTATTTAAATGATATATTAAAATTATATTTATTTAATCAATTAATTAATAAAAATTCATAAATTAAATTTTAAATTTTCCCACTTAGATTGCATTACTAAATTAATAGATATATCAAAAATTTCAAACAAGTGTATCAATAAAAATAAAGCACATAATATTCCAAAATATAACACATTAACACTATGTATATAATATAAAATATGGATACTAATCATATATTTGAATAGGTTCATGTAAAAAATATTGGATAAAGATTTATATAATTATTTAAACCAAATATTTAATTCAAACAATGGTCTAATAATCCAAAATTTCCTTAAGAGATATATTTTTTGAAAATAACATAATTAAAAAATATATTTTAAATAAAAAACTCATTAAAATATTTTCAAACCCTAAAAAACCCAATACATAAAAAATCATAATAAAACCATATGGATAACATGAATTTGAAAAAAAAATACAATAGTTAATCCTTTTATATAGTGAGATATACTAACATATTAAGTAACATCTATAATGTCATATAAAATGTAAAGGTGTTCCTACTCCCTTCTTGTAATGTAAATTCAGATAATGTATCTTTTAGAAATTCCTTCACTTATAAGGTGCTTATTTTGATGAAATTTTGGGAGACCAATTTCATCCACACCAAAGTTTAAGTCAGTATATAATTCAATGACTTACTCCCCAATATATCACTCTATAATATAACTCTCTGGATTACTTCTATTTCTAACATTCCCTTTCAAAATATTCACATACCATTAAATATGGTACATCCATCTCTAATGTATAATACCACATAGTTAGATCTCTCTAACCAAGAGAACAATCATGTTAACTATTATATCAAAGATGATAATGGGAAGAACATCTTCAATTCAAATAATATGACATAAATTTCCTTTTCCATATCTAGAAACTTCAAAATGTCTATAAGTTTACTTCATGTAGTTTTGAAAAATAAGTAAATCCTGGTTAATGTGTGTCATATATTTTTAGGTAGAATGAAACATAAATCCATAGGAATTAAATATTGCATCCAAACATAATAGTAATTTTCTAAGTACTTTAATATCAAATTAGTCATCAATATACTATTCTTAATATTTTATAAATACCACTTTTAAATCCTTAATCCATTAATAATATTAAAAATTGGAAATCACTCTTGCCTGGAAAGGGTGTAAGCAGCTGAAGGAAGAAAAGTTTGTCATTCACCTTTCTCTGGCATCAAATCTTTCCTTATCCCCATATAAATCATGTACAAACTAGTCTTAATTACATTTTTCTAGGTTCATTTAATAACATTCCTATGACACTATTGATTGGTGTGCACTAAAATGTACATGCATAAGATGTATGTACATTAAAAAGTATGCATGTGATGCATGTAGTATTTGTATATAAAGTATGAAATACATTAGATATGAATAGGATATATAAATCATGCATATGATGCATTAATATTATATTCATATGATACATATAATATATTTATATAGTATAGATTCATATAATGCATGTACACTAAAAATATATGTAGAAAAACATTGCAATGAAAATTGTGCATCACATTTCTCCATACGTGGTTTCATTTGGGAAAGGATTTTCATGATGATTGTGGAATGTTTTAATACACATTAATGAGTCACATATCATGAGTATTGTTTGATAACACCCAAGCATTATAGATGCATTCTTCATTTATGAAGAATTTTTTGTTATCATCGATTAAAGGAGAACATGTTCTACTCATTTCTAAGATGGTGCTAACACCCCTTGAGAGTTTTGGGTATCCTCTGATATAGATCAGGATAAAACAACTTGTGTATCACCCTTATAGGTAGAATTATTTCCTCATCTACTTCATGATCATCATCAAATCTATTCTCTCAATATTAAGATGATGGAAGTCTCTATATTGGACTTTCATACATCCTCTATTTTTACGTCCATTTTAGCACTTTAGTTTCTTAAAAATATATCAGCTTGTTTTTGGGTTTGTTTCCACTACTAAATATCTTGAGATGATCTTACAAAACCCATTATTTGTATCATAACCAGGATTATTAAGGATTCATCATGTTAAATCTTCTTTTTTTAAAGAAAATTGAAAAATTATAAAAAAAATGATCCATTGTGGGATACCTTTACATTGAATAACTACATAAAGGTAACCACATTTTACCTTTACAAAGAAGGTATATATAAAGGTAATCCTAGCTTACCTTTTCATAAAGGGTCTATGTAAATGTAACAATAGTTTACCTTTACAAATAAGGCCTATTTAAAGTTAATTAAAGGTTCACCTTCACAAAAATGATTCCATATAAGGGTAAATGCATTTTACCCTTACACAAACAATGCTATGTAAAGTTCATCACCCTATACCTTTATATAGAAAGAGAATATGTAAAGGTAACACCCATATTACCCTTATTCAATGGAGTTTACATAAAGGTAACTTATGTGTACATTTATGCAATAAACCTACACAAAGGTAAAGTGAAAAAATTAAGAGAATTTATATTTTGTTATGCTTTGTTATTCTTTATAAAAGGTTTTTAAATAACAATAAATGGTATTTTGTGAATATTTCAATTTATAAAGTGTTTATAAATTAATTAATTATAAATAGTTTAAAATTAATTCTATAAATTTTTATAAAACATGTATTAATAAAATATTCCAAATATTAAATGTTAATATTTAAAATACCTTTTCTTAAATTATATAGAATGCATTGTGATCTAGAAATAAAATTTTAATGTAGAAATCATAATGGTAATTTATAAAGAGCTTATAAATTACAAAATAAGTCCAAATAATAAAATTGATTTAAATTATGATTTTTCATATTAATTTGAAATGTTCAAATTGAAAGGATGGCCTTATTTAAAGATATTATTTATAAAACATCAATTTTTTTATGATTAATATGATTAAATGTTTATGTAATATAATTTGTATGATATATAAATTATGTAAAAGGGTTTTCATAATAGAAAATGAATTATAAATTAATTCATAAAATTTCATATATATTAAAAGGACATATAATGTATAATATAAAAGAGTTCAAATTAAAATTAGATATAAAAGTGTTCATATCTAAATTTATGGAATAACCATAATGTTTAGATTAAATATCAAATAATAAGATTTTATTTATGAAATGGTTCATAATTTACACTCATGTTTAAATTTATGAAAATGTTCATTTATTTTTAAGTAAATTCATTCTTTATTCATGTTTGTAAAATTGTTTATATTGTGAATATTGTGAGTTCTTTTTTTATGTGATAAATTATTTCTAGGAGATAGAGCCTTGCATAAAATTTAGTTTTCATCTACCTTAACATTGGTTTATACTTGAATGTTTTATCTTGAATTTAGTAATTGGACATATTTTTTGAATATTAGGTTTTGAAATTACAATTAATTGAATTATAGCTTGAGTAAAGTCTCATTGGGGAGAAGGAATTTGAGTTAGAATACCTACCAGCCTGAAGACTTATACCTTATCTCAAAAAAATTGAGTTGGGTTGGCTATTTTTTACTTTAGGATTAGTCATCTAAAGATTATCAATCTCATATAACTCTATGCCTTTACAATAATAGTTCATGTACCTTATTCATATAATTAATTTAATTATGTATGAGTATAATTGGATTCTATTTTTGGGTAAGTAACACAAACTTGTGAGTTGGGTAAAAGTTGCCAATTAATATTATGTTATCACATTGATTTGGTGGATCGAATAGGGATTCTGAAAATAAATCATTAAAATGATGCATAGAAAATAGAAATAAAACGTGGAAATTTACATAATATAAAATAGTTATTAATTTAATAGACAGTTAATATATATTAATTTAGTGAATCTTTTAAAATAAAATAAAACCCCTAAAATACTATGTGCGAGACTCATTCCAAAGCAACAATTTTCAAGACCTTAATCATCCAATTGGTTAGGTTCTTATAAAGAAGGGTGAATTTGGATTATCTTGTGTAAATAAAGAAAGTAATGGGTGACACTAGACTATACTTGGTTAGGTTCTTATAAATTAGAGTGCCTAAGGACTATCCTTTGTTAGATTTTTCTTAGCATTTTTTGTGACACTTTTCTAGGAAACCTATAGGAAGGATACTAGAGGAATTATGGTGAGTTTATCCATATGATGGATTTGGATAAAGATTTATCCACTAAACTATTAAAGAATAAAATATGTTTTGATTTTGATGTTTCTATACATCAATAACCAAGTGGTGTGATGAACACTAAAGTGAAATCATTAATCAATGAAATATGTATCTTGACTCTCTAAAAGTATATAATGTATGGGGCCATCAATTTTATTGGTATAACTATCATTAAAATTCATTGATGAAATCATATAGAACATTATTCTAACACACATATATTTTTTTCTTGTATATCATGTATTTTTTTAATTTAAATAATATCAAGATCATTAATAGGTATGACCTATAAAACAGTTAAAAATTTGTATCTATAGGGTTGAAAAGTGTTCTCAATGAGAAGAATTCATATCTCTAAATGTGAATGTTATATATGTAAATTCACCAACTTTGACTCATGGATATTAGATATTGGGTGTTCATCACACATTTGTGTTAAAAAACATATATTTAAAGATATAAGGGAATTGAAAAAGGGTGAAATAGACCTTTTTCTAAAAAATGTAAAAGGATTTGTTGTAATAGATATCATTACATATGATTTGGTTTTACCAAGTGAATTAATCCTAGGAGTGGAAAAATGTTATCATGTTCATTCCATAAACATAAATTTGATTTCAGTATCTTATTTAGACAAGAAAGAATTTTCATTTATAATGAAGAGAAAGAGTTGTTATTTATATAAGAATGAAATTTTTTATGGAATTAACAATATAATGAATAGTTTCTACATTTTAGAAATTTATAATCCCATAAATAATATTCATAATAAAAAGTTTATAGTTTATTCTAATCCCATATTCCTTTGGAACCATCACCTCAAACATATAAATGAGATATGTTTTCAAATACTCCATATATATGGATTGTTGGACTCATTTGACTATGAATCATTTGATACATGTGAATATTTTTTTTGTAAAAAATGATAAATACACCTTTTTTGATAAAAGGTGAAAGGGATAATATAATATTAGATCTCATACATATTAATGTATGTGGACTAATGATTACACAACCAATTGGTAGTTATAGGTACTTCATTACCTTTAATAATGACTTTAGTAAGTATGAATATGTGTTTATAATGAAACAAAAATATGAACCATTTGAAAAAATCAATGAGTTTTAGAATAAAGTATAGAATCAACTTATCAAGATTATTAAGAATCTCTATTCAGATTGGGGTGGTGAATACTTATGCCATGAATTCATAAATCATATAAGAAATGGTGGAATTTTTTTACAACTCACTCCTCCTGGGACACTATTAATAAATTGTTTTTATGAGAGGAGTATTCCAAACTTATTAGACATGGATCGATTGATGATGATTTTTTGTGACCTTCCTATTTCCTTTTGGGATTTTCTCTAGAAACTACTATACTATTACTTAACCACATTCCATCTAAACTAGTCATAAAGAAACCATATGAGATATGGATTGGGAAATTCCCAAAAATGTATTTTATGAGTATTTGGGTTTTTGAAGAACTCATATGATGATTGTAATCTACCAAGATTAGTCCCAAATTAGATAAGTTCTTATTTTTGGGTTATCATAAAGAAAAAATGGGATATTATTTCTATAACCCCACTGAGTCCAAAGTGCTTGTATCATGATATAATAATTTTCTTGAGGAGTAATTTATCAATTAAGGATTTAGTGGGAGGAAATTTGAACTTAGGGTAGTTTAAGAACAACAAACAGGAAGTTTTCTTGATATGGAGGTCAATTTAGTTCTACAAAGAGTTGTGTAAGATGGACCAAATCAAGTTATAAAATACCCTAGAATGAACATGAGAGACATGGATTTATCATGTATAATGATGATGAAGTAACATTAATATATGATGAAACTACTTCCTACCACTAATCTATTGAGAGTTTAGATTCTGATAAATACTTAAAATCCATGGAATCTAAGATGGAATCCATGTACACTAGTCAAATTTGGAACTTGGTTGATGCATCTGAATTGGTAAGAAATGTAGGTTGAAAGTGGGTTTCTGATAAGAAAACTAACATAGATGTTAAAGATTCTAGTTATAAATCACTCATGGTGGCTGATTATAAAGAAATTCAAGTTATTTTTTATGAAGAACCCATTTCACATGTATAAATGACAATGTTCATTTAGATTTTAATAGACATAATAAATCATTTTTATTAATAGATATATCAAATGGATATCTAAAATTCTTTCCGTAACATGAATTTAGTCAAGTATGTGTATATGATACATCCAGAAGGCTATGAAGTTCTGAATGAGTCTTCTAAGGTGTTTAAGTTATAAAGGTCCATTTATCAACTGAAATAAGCTTCTTAGAGTTGGAATATCTATTTTGATGGTGAAATAAAGAGTTTGGATTCATTAAAATGTTGGATGATTCTTGTTTTTATAAGTGTATTAATGAGAGCATAGTGTAATTTTTTATTTTTTATGTGTATGAGATACTTATTTTCAAAAATGATATTCTGAATCTCCACTTCATGAAGATATGTCTAGAAGAATGATTCTCAAGGAAAGACATAAATGAAGCAGCCAACATACATGGTATGAGTATGTATAGAGATAGATCTATGAGGTTTCATAAACTTATCTATGAAACATATTTTGGTAAATTTCTAAAGTGGTTTGCTATGGGGAACTCCATGAAAGGGTCTTTAACATTATTACATAGCAAAAATATTATAAAGATTTAGAATCCTTTTAAATAGCTAAACATAATGGATAGAATTCCATATGCATCCGCTATAGGATCTATCATATATTCCATATTATATACTCAACCTCACGTCTCCTATATTCTTAGAATTACAATTATATTCCAATCCAATACCAATGAGAGTCATTGGATTGTTGTAAAGAACTTTCTTAAGTACATGAGACATAATAAGGATATGTTTTTTCTCTTTTTAGAAGAGGACGAGCTTTGTGTAAAAGGTTACATAGATACTTGCTTCAAATATGAAAATGATAATTTTAAATATCAATATAGATTAATGTTTTGTATGAATGGTGGAGAAATCAATTGGAAGAGTTCCAAATAAGCCACCATACTAGACTCAACAACCGAGACAAAGTATATTGTTGCATTATATACAGAAAAATAAGTTGTTTGGATCATGAAGTTCATATCTGAACTTCATGTGGTCTATAACATTCAAGGATAAATCAAGCTCTACTATGACAATAATATATCTATCACTTGGTATAAGGAACCCTGGTCTCACCAAATGACCAAAAAATCCTTCGTAAATACCATCTCATATAGGAGATTGTTGAGAAGGTTGTTATAAAGATTATTTGGGTGGATACTGATGAAAATGTAGCTGATCCGTTGATGAAGTAATTATAGAAAAAACAACATGAGGGTCATGTTAGGTTTCTTGGTATTCCATACTTAAGAGATTGATGTAATGACTATAAAATGCATCATGGTTTTATAATAAAGAAAATAATCCCAAAGTATCCTCTAAAAGTATAAAACATTGAGTAATACTGAATCGATGATCATCATAAAGTATTATAGGTTTTGATTGTAAGAACTTGGGTCTTCTTTTCAGGTATGCTTTTCTCTTTTCTGGTGTTTTTGAGAAAAAGAGGAGTTTATGGGAATTTTTTAAGTAAATGACTTATACTTATATGTACACGTCGTGTACTCTTTTGTCATGCATAGCCATGTGCTCATCGTGTAACAGCCGAGCACATAGTCATGTGTGGTTACCTAGAGACCGCCTAATGCATGGGCTAGTAAGGGAAAGTACACGCCATGTACTTCTAAAGTATATATCGTGTACTTTCTTTTTATTTCATTAAATGGACCGGGGTCACATATAATTGGCATAAGTATCTTCTTCATTTCCTTCTTTGACCTAGAGCATTTGTACGACGCTAATATTCTCCTGAGCCCCTGATCGAGCATATGTTCTCAGATTCGACCTCTGTTGGTTGCGTTGGAATCGCATCCGTTAGCTCTTACTTATTCTAGAGATTAGTTTTTTATTTCCTCCTCTTTCAAGAGTTATCTTCAGTTAAATATTTTAGATTTTTTTGTATATATATGGTGTTCTAAGGTGAATCAAGGCTTGAGATTCATGTATAGTGATCTCACAACACCAAGGTAGGTGGTTTGTTCCTTTCTGTAGTTAGTCATTGAATTTTATGTGCAAAAGTGACCAATACCGACAAACGGGGTATTGCGTGTTTATGGATTTAACCCTGTTATTTCATTCTATGATTTATATTCTTGAGTAGAGGTCAATTTAATGTGAATAGGGTTAACTTCTATGATATGGATGTGTTGCCCATGCTTGTATTGTTTATGACTGTTTGGTCTTTCTTAGCCTGTTAGGCTGCTTGCTTTCCATTCTTAGTACTGATAGGATGGAGTAATTTTATTTATCTAACATGCTATAATGTTTTATACTATTTAGCCAAGTAGTTACTGAGGTATAATTTCATTTCCATTTATCTCTGTTCTCAATTGACTTACATAGGGTCGTGAGAACCTGGTGTAGTAGACCATAGGGAGAATGGACGTCAAGGTCTTCTACAAAGTGTATGTTTTGCGGTTACGTTGCGTGACCATAGGGGGAATGGATGTAAGTGCCTCCTAAGGGTGTTTGTAGTTCCACGATGTGGGCCATAGAGGGAATTGGACGTTGAGTGCTTCCCCAGAGCACCTTTTAGTTACCGATACAAGACTATAGGGGGAATTGACTGTGAGTGATTCCTTAGAGAGTCTTTGATAAAGTTGAACCAAAGGGGTTAGACTGTGTGTAATTCCCATAGGGTTGCTTGTGTTTGTTTTGGTTGAACCAGAGGGGTTAGGCTATGAGTACTTCCCATAGGGTTACCTGCTTTTGATTAACTTCTTCCTTGATATATGAAAATGAAGGCATTTGAAACTGTATGATTGTTTACTTTTGAGTACTTCCTTGTTTACTACTTCATTTTGATTATATCCTACCATATATATTTCAATGACTGCTAGGCAGAAATCTTTGGATGGTTTCCTACTGGGATTTAGTCTCACACCCTATTTGGGTCATGATTTTGGGTCCAAACAGATTATATTGTTGTAGGTATAGATAAGGGAAATAACCCTTCTACTTCAGGTACTTGATTGCTACGGAGCTGGGGAGCATGGGACCAAGCTGAGGCTTGCGATACTATGGATCATTTTATCTATTTTCTATTTTACTTTTGTTTATTATTGTATTCCAGCATTATGACTTGTTTGGATTATTTTCTAGGCATATGTATCGTGCATCATATATATTTGTGTGCTCCAGTTGTTTATTACTTCAATTTTTTACCTATTGCATGTTTTACTGCTTCTGCTATTGCTACCTATTTTTTACTTCCTCTATGTTACTCTTCCAATGAGAGAATAGTTTCCCCACTATCACACCCAAGGCCCTCACTGCTAGTCGGAATCCTCTGGCATTCAGGGAAATTCACTTGAGGTTATGTGACCAACCGGGTACGGGTCACCTTTGGGCAGATTCCAGAACCGGGACGTTACAAAGTGGTATCAAAGGATTCTTTTCTTTTTGACTTACCATTAGTAGACTATAGCCAGGGATAAGAAGGAATAAGTTCTTGGTAATAAGTTGTGGCCAGGAGTAGCTAACCCATGTACAGGTAAAACACAATCTTCCTTGTTTATTTCAATTTCTTTTTGGTTTTGCAATTTTATAGTTGATTTGATTTCACCATTGGGCGATTCACATGTTTTGTGCTATTATTGTTGATGTTATTGAGGTTATATTTCTGTTTCAACCAATGATATGAGGGTATGCCATCTCATGCATCATATAGGAACTTGTTAGATATCACATGTCATTCATTCTTGCCATGCCATTTAGGGTGAATTAGTGATTGCATGTTGTTGTGATAGGTGTTGTGCTTGGTATGCATGATGTTGTGATAGATAATTTGATAATAATACCTGATGTTTGATAGGGTATTAAATTGTGAAAGGTTTTGTTTGAATGAATTCCTAACTTCGGTTCTTGAGGTGTTATGGGCTCCCATGGATTGGAATTTGGTTGATCATTACCTTTTTTTCCTTGTATATGACATGTATAAGATTCCAAGTTTTGATTCATAGGGAATATGAGCCCTCATGGATCAGAATTTGGAACTTTAACGTTTGTTTTAGTGTTTTTATGGGTTCTAGAGTAGTTTCTGAGGCTTACTATTTGGAAAAACCTAGAATACACGGTGTGTAATGTTGGACACACATTCCATGTGTTCTTATGTTCGGGAAGAAACTATTTTTCTTAAGTACACTCCATGTACTGTATGTACACATCATGTATTATCTAATCGTGTTATTGAATGTGTGAGTAGAAACATGGGGTTTGGAAATCTTGGTAGAACACACCATGTGCTGGATGTACACGCCGTGTGTTGTGGACCATGTGTCCACCCATGTGACTAATGACACAAATGGATAAATATTAGATTATACATGTTGTGTCAAGTTTTAACACGTCGTGTAGTGTAACCCGGGTATCTGAACATGTATCGAACAACACGGATCAGTGAAATCCTTCAAGTACATGTCATGTCCATCTAGAACAAGCTATGTAAAGTGAGTTGTGTAACTGACTATGTGACTAACAACACGAGATGGTGAAGTTTGTCTAGTACACACCATGTCTGGAATTAACACATAGTGTAGTCTTGTTATAGGAGAACCGTGTGGCTTAGCCATGTAAAAGAACTTGGGAAGGGGAAGAGGATTCAATTACACACTATGTATTAGGACAACACGCCATTTGTATGGGTTGTTACACAACCAATTTTGGAAGATGTACACGCCCATGTGAAGGCTTAAGGGAACACATCATGTAGGCATTATACCCACATTGTATCCATGTTTTAAAAAACTTGAATGCTTTATTTCTCTTGTACCCTTCTTACAATTATTGTTTTCAGTCCTTGGTAATCTTAATCTAAGGTGGGCACTTGACCTTGTAGAGTCATGCCACCGAGATGTCCTCCGGTTGTCCGCCAGTTATAGGGAAGTGATCAGACACTAGATATGGATGATGAGGGACTACGAGTAGATCCTCTAGTTTTTCTAGTCTTGGCACCAGCCGTCATTCCTGAAACAGGTACTGATGCACAGTTCTGAGAGGGATTTATGAGGTTTATGCAGACCTTCTGAGGAGTACTGCATCCTACCCCTCCATGGAATAATTGGCACAGGTTTTCCAGTAGTAAAATCCTCCCACCTTCATAGGGGAAGGAGGACCTCAGGCTACAGAATCATAGTTAGAATCCATGCTTTCTATCTTCGAGCATCTGGAGACACCTCCAGAGAGGAGGGTGAAGCTTGATAATTATATGATTTAGGACTTTACCAAGAGATGGTGGTATGTGATCTCATAGGCGGGACACTAGGAGGTAATGGCTTGGGATGAGTTCCAACATTCCTTTTATGACTACTTCTACCTAGAGAATTTGAGGGCCGATCGATCCCAAGAGTTCATGATTCTGGAGCAGGGTACTCTTTCTGTTATGGAGTATTCTTCTCGCTTCACAGAGCTGCAACACTTCACGCATATTCTAGGATGTGATGAGTTATTTATGGCAAGGAAGTTTGAGGATGGTCTCAGGCACGACATCCGATCTCAGGTGAACATTTTAAGGTTTAATTCTATCACTTCTATAGTTAACCAAGCACTAATCATGGAGAAAAGCCTAAGGGATTCTGAAGTGGTGAGCCTAGGTGGCTCGACATCCGGAGTTGGTATCCCTCCTATTGACAGAAGGAAGCACCGTAGGGAGTCTATTCATGGGGATCCAAGGAGGTATGACACTTTTTCTAGTATCTAGGTGGTGTGCTACCAATGTGGGAAGAGAAGGAATATGCGACCACATTGACTGAGAGACCTAGTGGAGTGCCGATCATGTGGCAATATGGTCCATCTTCAGTATTTAGGTCCATTTTTATCACTGGTAGCTAGCAACATGGGTTCTTCTATGACTCCTCATTCAAGAGCAGCAACACCAGTTTCTTACTAGTCTAGGAATTGGAGTTCTTCCAGCCATTTAGGCCATGGTGGAAGTCATGGTTGTGGTAGCTAGTCGCCAGTATTTCAATGACAATAGGGTGGATCGACTCAGAGTAGTCAGGTAGGGTCACAAGGATGCGGTTCAAGTCAGACTTTTGTGATGGAGCAGACCCAGTAGGAGTAGGATCCCGAACCCTCTACAGTTCGAGGTATGATTCTAGTTGCCTCAGTTTTAGCTTCTACTCTTTTTGATATAATGGCTTCCCATAAATTTTTATCTATTGTTGTTGTGGAGAGCCTTGGGCTCTGTATCTTTTCTTATGTTGATATCTTGATGATGGACACACCGTTGGGGATAAGAATGGATAGTGTATGACAGTATAAGGAGTGACCTCTAGAGGTTGGTGGGTGTCACTTCTTATGGGACCTTTATTTCCTAGAGATGACATGCTATGAATTCATTCTTGGAATGGACTGGTTTGTTCCCTTCCAGGTAGTTATCGATTGCGATCATCGTAGGGTGAGTTTCACATCACTGGAGGGCAGATTTTTTCTTTATAAGGGAGAATGGGATGTCCATGCGAGAAGAACGGTACCCTATCATAATGGGTTGGGAGGAGTTATATCCCAGATTACTAGTCTATATCTAGATTACTAGGGAACTTCACAGATGGACTTTCCTCCAATGGTGGATCGTTTCAGGGATGTCTTTCTAGAGGAATTTTCAGGTTTGCCTCTGGAGCAAGAAGTGGAATTTTCTATTGAGCTTATTCCAGGAGTGGCACTGGTGTCCATTCCTCATTATAGGATGGATACACTAGAGTTATAGGATCTCAAGAAGTATTTGGAGGAGTTGTAAGAAAAGGGATTCAACCAACCCAGTACTTCTCCTTGGGGTTCGCCTGTCCTGTTTTCAAAGAAGGGGGATGGTACCCTCAGACTTTGTATGGATTATTGGAAGTTGAACCAGTTGACGGTCAAGAACCGATATCCCTTACCAAGGATTGATGATCTCTTTGATCAACTTCACAGATCCCAGGTGTTCTCGAATATTTAATTGAGATCCGGTTATCATCAGTTTCACGTTAGACCATTAGATGTACCTCTTACAGCCTTCCAGAGTAGATATGGTCTATAAGAGTATGCAGTTATGTCGTTCAGTCTCATGAATGCACCTGTAGTTTTCATGGCACTGATGAACCGAGTGTTACATCTGTACTTGGATTCTTTCATGGTAGTCTTTTTGTATGATATCTTGGTGTACTCTCACACTCTACACGACCATTCCACACATCTTGAGATCATTTTGAGTACACTGAGAGAGCATCAATTATATGCTAAGCTCTCGAAATTCCACTTTTGGATGGACCAAATTGACTTCTTGGGTCATGTTATCTCAGAGTCAGGAGTATCAGTAGACCCAAATAAAGTGAGAGAAGTAGTTTCCTGGGAGCATCCAAAGAATGTCTTTGAGGTAGGAAGATTTCAAGGGCTGGCTGGTTACTATAGAAATTTTATACACGACTTTTCACACTTAGTAGCGCCACTGACGGAACGGACTAAGAAGGGTGAGAAGTACGCGTGGTCAGATTCTTGAGATTCAGCCTTTTAAGAGCTGAAAGGGAGGTTGAGTTAAGCGCTGATTCTAGTTTTTTCAGAGCCGGGCAAGATAAATACTGTGTACTATGATGCATCAAGTATAGGGCTAGTATTTGTGCTTATGCAGGGAGAAGGGGTCAATGAGTATGGGTCTCGGCAGTTGAGGACACATGAGAAGAACTACCCAATGCATGATCTTGAGATGGCTATAGTTTTTCATGCTTTACGCTGTTGGAGACACTACTTGTTGGGAGAGCATTTTGTGGTTTTCACTAACTGAAAAAGTCTCAAGTATATCTTCACTCAGAGTGACCATAATTTGATACAACAAAGGTGGGTTGAGTACATTCGGTCCATTGACTTTGAGATTGCCTACACGGCTGAGAAAGGCAACGTTGTGGATGATGTGTTGGGCATGAGGACTCAGATACATG
Organism: Viscum album; assembly: GCA_963277665.1. Taxonomy (NCBI): domain Eukaryota; kingdom Viridiplantae; phylum Streptophyta; class Magnoliopsida; order Santalales; family Viscaceae; genus Viscum; species Viscum album. The sequence continues at coordinate 2,136,146,080 of OY728128.1, read as the reverse complement.
AAGTTTAGGAAACCAGCAGTGAGTGACAACTTATGGATCTATTCTCTGAGAATCATTTAGAGGAGCATGAAATTCAGTGGCAGACATTTCTTTCTTATGTGGTTGTTACCTTTACTCTACTTGATCAAGTGAGAACAAGGAATCTATATGTTTATAAAGGCCTAGTCCTACGGGAGAGTGTTTCAGGAGAGGACCCTATTCCTGGATAGTCAGTAGGCGAGGATGAGATCTTGCATTTTCATGGACGTGTGTGGGTTCCAGCAGACATATGTGAGGAGCTGATGTGATACTTTAATTACTTAGTTTGGGAAGTTCATCCTGGTGTTATGAAGATGTATCATGATATACACCGTCAATATTGGTGGCCAGGTATGAAAAGAGATGTTGCTGGGTTTTTTATGAGATGTTCCACCTGTTAGCAGGTGAAGGAGGAGCATCAACGACCAGCATGGCTTTTGCAGTAGTTACCCATTCTCAAGTGGAAATGTAATGATGTCGCAATGGACTTCGTGATGGGTTTACCGAGGTCTCCTTGAGGGAATGATGCAGTTTGGGTTGTCTTTGACAGACTCACTATGGTTGCTCACTTATTATCGATTAAGAAGACCTTCAGTGTTGATGAGTTGGATAGGTTGTACATCTGAGAGATTGTACATCTACATGGGGTTCCACACTCCATTGTTTCATACAGGGATTCATGTTTTACTTCTCGGGTCTGGCAGGGACTTCATAGGGCTTTGGGTATACAGGTACTTCTGAGTACAACTTACCATAGCCAGATATATGGCCAGTTCGAGCATACGATTAAAGTGCTTGAGGACATGATTTGAACATGTATCCTAGATTTTGGATGTTCTTGGGAGAATCATATACCACTTGTAGAGTTTACCCACAATAATAGTTTTCAAGAAACTATTCAGATGGAACCTTATGAGGCTTTGTACGGTAGGCCATGCCGATCACCCTTAGGCTGGATGGAAGTAAGAGAGGTAGTTATGCTGGGACCTCGACTTGTCCTGGAGACCACAGAGCAGATAGAATTTATTTAGAAGAGGATGGCTACAACACAGTCACAATAGCAGTCTTATGTTGATTGACAGAGACAACCTCTAGAGTTTGAGGTCGGAGATCAGGTTTTCCTACATGTCACACCGAGGTGGGGACACAAGAGGATTAGGAGGCAGGGTAAGCTTTCACCGAGGTACATCAGAAGATTTGAGGTGTTGGGGAGATTCGGTCCAGTTGCCTATTGGTTGTAGTTACCTTAGACGTATTGGGCTATACATGATGTTTTCCACATTTCTCAGCTTCGACATTACTTATCAGACCCATATCATGTCTTTCAACCCGAGGAGGTTGAGTTAGAGGAGGACACCTCATTTGAGGAGCATCTTATCTGGATTGTTGATCGAAGTACGAAAGTTCTCCATGGACAGTTTGTTCCTCTGGTATGAGTGCTATGGAATCACAGGCAAGTACAGGATGAGACCTAGGAGAGAGAGGCCGATGTATGATCACAGTGGCTGGAGAATTTTGAGGATTCTTCTTCTACACCGCTTTGCTAGGGAAATTAGAGGACAAATTTCTTTAAGGGGGGATTTTTTTAAGAACACTGGTCTTCTTTTCAGGTATGTTATTCTCTCTTCTGGTGTTTTTGAGAAAAAGAGGAGTTTATGGAAATTTTTGATGTACATGTCGTGTACTTATATGTACACATCGTGTACTCTTTTTCCACACGTATCCGTGTTGTGGATGTGTAATGGCCAATAACATAGCTATGTGTGGTGACCTGGAGACCGCCTAATGCAGGGGACAATAAGGGCAAGTACACGCTATGTACTTCAAAAGTACACACTGTGTACTTTCTTTTTATTTCATTAAATAGACTGGGGTCACGTCTAATTGGCAGAAGTATCTTCTTCTTTTCCTTCTTCGACTGAGAGCATCTATACGAAGTTGATATTTTCTCGAGCCCCCAATTGAGAATTTGTTCTTCAATTCGACCTCTGTCGGTTGCGTTGGAATCGCATCGTTAAGCTCCTCCTTCTTTTAGAGCTTCGTTTCTTGTTTCCTTCTCTTTCAAGAGTTATCTTCGGTTAAACATTTTAAATTTTTTTGTAGATCTATGGTGTTCTATGGTGAATAAATACTTGAGATTCATGTATATAGATATCAAAATGCTGAGGTAGGTGGTTTGTGCCTTTTTTTAGTTAGTTTTTGAATATTATGTGAAAAAGTTCCCAATACCCACGAACGAGGTACTTTGTGTTTACAGATTTAACCCTGTTATTGCATTTTATGATTAATATGCTTGAGTATATTTCAATTGAATGTGAATAGGGTTAACTGCTATGCTATGGATGTGTTTCCCATGCTTGTATTGTTTATGACCATTTAGTCTATCTTAGCCTATTAGTTTGCATGATTTCCATTCCTAGTACTGATATGATGGAATAATTTTATTTATCTGACATGCTATTATGATATAGACTATTTAGACAAGTAGTTATTGAGGTATAATTTGGATGCTATTTATCACTGTGCTCTACTGGCTTACATAGGGCTGTGAGAACCTGATGTAGTAGACCATAGGGAGAATGGACATTGAGGGCTTCTCCAGAGTGTCTATTTTGCTGTTACGTTGCAAGAACATAGGGGGAATGGATGTAAGTGCTTCTTCAGACTGTTTTTAATTCCTCGATGTAGGCCACATGGGGAATTGGATGTTGAGTCCTTCCCCAGAGCGCCTTTTATTTACCGATATAATACTATAGGGGGAATTGATGGTGAGTTCTTCCTCAGAGAGTCTGTGCTAAAGCTGAACCAAAGGGGTTAGACTGTGTGTACTTCCTAGAGGGTTGCTTGTGTTTATTTTGGTTGAACCAAAGGGTTCATGCTGTGAGTACTTCCTAGAGGGTTACCTACTTTTGATTAGCTATTTACTTGATATATTAAAATGAATGAATTTGAAACTGTAGGATTGGTTACTTTTGAGTACTTCCTTGTTTACTGCTTCATTTTGATTATAGCTTGCCATATATATTTCACTAACTGTTAGGCACATATCTTTGGGTTGTTTCCTACTAGGATTTAGTCTCACACCCTGTTTGAGTCATGATTTTGGGCCCAAACAGATTATATTACTACAGGTATAGATAAGGGAAGGTTCCCTTCTACTTCAGGTACTTGATTGCTGTGGAGCTGGGGAGCATGGGAATAAGCTGAGGCTTGCAATGCTGTGGAGAATTTTATCTATTTTCTGTTGTACTTTCATTTAGTATTGTATTCATGCATTGTTACTTGTTTATCTTCTTTCCTAGACATATGTATCATGCATCATATATATATATATGTGCTCCAGTTGTTTATTAATTCTTTTGTTTACATATTACATGTTTTACTGCTTCCGTTATTGCTACATTTTTTTACTTCCGTTGTGTTACTCTGACAATGAGGGAATAGTTTCCCCACTATCACACCCAAGGCCCTCGCTGCTAGTCAGAAGCCTCTAGAATTTGGGGAAATGCGCTTGATACCATGTAACCAACCAGGTACGGGGCACCTCTGGGCGGCTTCTGGAACTGGGACATTACAGTGACGATATGTGAGGGTTACCTTCAATAGATTTTTATACTCATTAAAAATGGTTTTATATGATAAATGAATAATAGATTCATAAGGTAATAAGTTGAGACTTATTACATGTAATGACTCACTAAAGTATATCTCATGTAAATCCATATGTTCATCAATATACTCAGGAGTGTATGCTTACTGTTAATCTTTCTTACCCAAGGATTGAGAGATTACAACATAAGAACCTTGATACTTTGATGCCCAACTAACATAAGTCAAAATACGAACTTAACTAATCATGGGGTGGTTGGGTATGTTGTTGATTATATCATCGGTTGGACTGTGACCAAGACGTGAATTTTCCACTTATATGAAAAGTTAAGACATTTGGACCTTGATTGAATTCACTACTACAAAACAAACCTTTAACAAAGTTGACCTTTATAAGTGCTAGAAAAAAGTGATCACAAGTTTCCCTTTATTAGCGCTTTTTTATATCACTGATAAATGTACCAAATAAAATGAAATAATTAAAAAAATAAAAATTACAAATCAGTAAATTAAAAAAAGTACTAAATTTTTTATTAATTAATTAATTATTGATAAAAATGACTAAACTTAATATACATATATAAAAATTATAAATACTAATAAATATTATATATTAAATATATATATTTTTAAAATTAATAAAATGAAAAAATTAAACAAATAAAAGATAAAAAATGAGAAAATTAATAAAAACATAAAACATTTTATTAATAAAATAATTATTGATAAAAATGAATAAATTCAATATACATACATATATATATATATATTATACATATTAATAAATAGTATATATTAAATATATATATATATAATGAGAAAATAGTAAAAATTAAACAAAAAAATTAAAATAAATAAATTATAATAATTAAAAAAAACAAAAAAAAACAAATAGATTGTAATAAGTAAACAAAAGATAAAAATGAATTTTTTTAATATATTTATATATATTAATTATAAATAGTAATAAATAATATATATTAAATATAAATATATAAAATGAATAAAATGTAATAATTAAAAACATATTAATATGTTATTTATTTTTAATGGTTTTTATGTATATTTATTCATTAATACATTTAATATAGAAATATATTCATATATATTTCTATATATATGTCTAAATGTATTTAATATTTCTTAAAATATGATTTATATAATACAAAATATTTATGCTTTACATTAAATAAGTAATATATTTAGTGAATAATGTTTTATAATTAAAAATTAATATTAATTAAAAATACCTACTAATTACATCGAGTATTAAATATAATTGAATTGAATTTAATATTTTAATTAAACATATATAAAACGTATGTTACATTGATTTCACATACATATATGTAATTAATTCATTTTTATATACAATGTGTACACATAAATATTTTCATAATTAATGAAATCTTACATAGAAACACACACACACACACCTAATATTTATGTAATTTATTAAAAAAATTATTCATTTTAGTATTTCATTATAACACTATACATTTAATATATTATGTCTTTAATATGTAAATTTTATTTATTTATTTTTAATATTATTATAGTTAGGTATTAATTCATTTTTAATATTTTTAACATTTTATTTTCTTATTTTTTGGGGAATTTAATCATTTTCTATTATTTATTTATATTTATTTATTTACTATGTTTTAATATTTTTAATATGTATTCATCTTTATTTCAATATATATCCATATTTTTTTAATAATTTATATTTAATTAATAAAACTTGTCCATTTTTCAATATTTTTAATGTGTACTCATTTTTAATTATTCAAGTTCACTCATTTTTAACACACATGCATTTAATATTATATATTCATTAATAATTTTAAAAATATATTTATAGATATTTATAAATAAATATATTTATAAATGTATATTTACTATATTTATAAATTTATGTATTTATAATTATTAATAAATAAATATTTATTTTTTTTAAAAGTATATATATATTTATAAATAAATAATTATATATATTTAAATAATTATAAATTTATAATAAATTTATTTAAATAATGAATATATTTTCTATATTTATATTTATATTTATATAAATTTATTATATATATATAAATATAATTATCTAAATATATATAATGATATAAATATCTAAATATCTAAATATTATTTCTTTTAAAATGTATTTATACAATTATAAATAATTAATTATATATTTAAATAATAATAAAATTATAATAAATATATTTAAACAATGAATATATTTACTATATTTATATTTATATTAATATATATTTATTAAATATATATATATAATTATATAAATATATATAATGATATAAATATATTTATAATTACAAAATTATAATAAATGTATTTAAATAATGAATATATTTATTATATTTATATTTATATATAATTATTAAATATATATATAATTATATAAATATAAATATATTTTTTCATTTATATCCATAATTTTAAATCTTTTATGAGAACTAAAGTTTTAGTGGTGATAAATATAGATTTTATCAGCACCTTTTTAGTGCTGATAAAGACACCTTTTATCAGCGCTTATTAATTTAGCATTGATAAAAGATATCTCTATCAGTGCTTTTTTAGAAGCACTGATAAAAGTGTGCTTGATCTATTTAAAGAACCATAACCTATCACAAACCATTCATGACATCTAAAGCTTTCTGTGGATTCCACTTGCTGCTGGCACTCCTCTTCATCAAATCCAAGCTCGAATCAAGGTTTGAACAAATCCAACGGTCAAATCCAAGGCTCGAATTAATCAAGGCTCGAATAAATCCAAGGATTGAATGAATCCGAGCTTTGGAAATATCTATACTTTCTCTCAGACGATTTAATGCTTCAATCCAAGGTATATTATTTTCTCCTCCTCACTCATTGATTGCTTTTATGACAATATCTTTTTTTTTGCATTTTTTTGTTCATTATCTCTTTCTATTCATTATCCATTTCTTCTTTCCGTTTTATAATGAATTTATAATTGGGGGTTTCTATGATTTTGGGTTTTTATTAACCCTTTAATTTATTTTCTTCCTTCCTTGTAGCATATTAAGACTCCCACAAACCGATTTCATCCATTCTGGTAGGTGGCTCTATTCAATTTCCTTTAAACATGAAACCATGAATGCTTGCATATTTTAAATCCATGTTTTTATCTGAATTAAATTCTATTATAATTATCCATGATGGGTTCATGGATTTATAAGTGTTTTTCTTAAGTTTTCATTAACATCAAAGGATTTTTTCTTAAGTTTAAATGTTTTGAACTTCCCTCCATAGAAATAACACAAACCAAGTGTTTGTTAAAATTCAACCCATGGTTTTAGCCCAATTTATCTATTAATTTGTTCACTAATATCACTTAATATATATTTTATAAATAGATCTGCAGGTTTCATACATGATTTTACATAAATAATTATTATGGTTCCATTTTATAACAATTGTCTCATATATCATGTCTAAAAGTAATATGTTTAGAATTTACATTATACATGCATCTATAATCTTTTGACATTGTTGCTTCAATACCATAATTAATGGAAATAATAGGTATTATAATATTATATAACTTAAATTCAATTAATAAGTTTATGATTAATTTTTTTATGTTCTTTAAGTTGTTAAAGTATTAAAGTATAACACTATTGTCAAATGTAAAATGCTTGTTTATTTATTTCCCACCCTAGAAATGACATAATCTCTAAGATTAAATATCCATCCAAATTGGTATTTATAGTATCCCATAACATCATTTTAACTTAAATTAGAGAATAATTAATTTAGTCAGGTAATCGTTATAAAATAAACTCAATTTTTTTAGCCTTATTTAACCGTAAAAGATTCTAGCTATACATTTCCAATGATCCATGCTAGAATTAATAGAACATCAATGCATTTTACAAAACACAAATGTGATATTGGGTTTATTATATTATATAACATACAATAAAGAAAAAATTTCCCTAAAATGTTCATGTTGTGATACGACTATGTCTGTATTAATAAAAAATTTAACACTAGAGTCAAATGAAGTATTTTCATCTCTGAAACCAATAAGATCAAATGTATTAAAAATATTCACAATATAACGGGACTAACATAAATAATAACCCCCAATATTTATTCTTACTTTAATAATTTGTGTAGAATATATTATTCTAATTTTATTCATTTTAAATACTTATTATAGTCACCAATAAAAGTAATTAAGTATTTTTTTTACCTCCACCAGTTAGTATATTTAGTTAAAAAATATTAGAATGAAATAATTACAACATTCATAAATTCTTCCAACACTATGATTTTTTTTACTTTTTTATATTCTATTCATGCTTAATATTTATTTAATTATCCTTTTAAATTATTTAAATGTAATTTCTTCATTACTTTATTTGAATTAAAATTGGCATGTTAAAAATGGTCATGTCATATATCATAACATATCTCTGTTAATACCCCTTGGATCACAAAAAGGAATGTGTATACCCCCCCAATCTAACCTTCAATAGGCCATGAGTTGATAACTAGTGTTAATGGTGTAATTATCATAAATGGGTGGCATTACCCCTTTTAGAGAACACAATTGAGTGCAACTATCATCCTCATCAGTTTCATCTACCGAACAGTTATTGTTTCATTTTTTTTCTTGAGACTCACCCCTCATCTCATCTATCTTTCTTGAATTACTCTGAGAATTAGACATCCAAAATGATCATCGGTACTCAGTATGGGATGAATACTACCCAAATTAGTTGAATAAACATAGGTACATATCCACAGGAGATGGTGGATAAGTCTCAATAAATAAAATTCAATAATAACTTTTCGAGAGATGAAACTAAGGAGGATAAAATTTGTTTATAACATTAAACTTTGGATGAATTTATAGGATAAAACCTACCATAGTGGAGTAGTTTTTTTTTAAATTCAATTACCCATTTCCTTTAAGTCATACTGAACTTATTTGAAATAATTAAATGTTGGGTTCCCTTTATTAGAATTATCTATAACTTTCACATTTCATAATGAATATATTATGTGTATTTATTTATTTATTCTAAAAAATGAATATTTTATGAACCTAATAGGATGGATATTGATTAAAAATGGATGCATGCTAATTTTTTGAAAAAAGAGTATGAATATAGAGTTAAAGAGTTCATCAAGTTTGTAAGAGATCATGGATATGACCCTTCTCAAATCCTTTATCTATGTTTATATTGTTATTCAAGAAAAATTATTATGAAATACTTAGAAGAACATTTGATTTTTTATGGAATTGACCAGAGCTATAAATGTTGGACTAAACCTGGGAAAAAACTGAACATGCCCATCGATTGGGATGATACTACGATTTATGGATCATTTGATATGAATACCTGTTTAAATAATGATGGTGATCACATGTAAGAAATGAAAATGGAAATTGAATATGCCCTTCATGATTATAAAAAAATTTTGAGAAGTTAAATAGATATTATAAGACACAATTATATACCAGTTTTACTAAATACACAAAATTTTCAGCTGTATTGAAGTTATAGAATTTGAAAGCTGGCAGCGGATGGAGTGACACCAGCTTTACAAAACTACTTGATCTCATAAATGATATGTTACCAGAAGAAAATGAACTTCCATTTCAAACATATAATTCTAAAAAAATGCTATGTTTAGTGGGAATGATATCTAAAAAAACACACGTTTTTCAAAATTATTTCATATTGTTTTGCAAGGACCATGAATCACTCATAAAATGAACTAAGTGTGGCACAAATCAATACAAGAAAAATGAATCAAGTCCTTCGAAATATGTATGGTACTTTCCTATCATTCAATGATTTATAATACTCTATGGATGTTAGGAAACCATGAAACAATTTACATGGAATTTAGATACAATAATTAAATATGGAACCTATGTCATCTAGTATATTATCCTTAGTGGAATAAGATTGATTACGAGTATCCTAAATTTGGAAATGAGCTGAGAAACTTTCAACTTACACTATCTACAAATGGAATAAATACTTTTGGTTATATAGTAGTAATCATAGTACATGGTGCATCAAATTGGTAAATTATAAATTTCTTCTATAGTTATGCATAAAGAGAAAATACATACTATTGTTTCTACTTATATATGGACCAAAGAAACCAGTAATGATATTGATTTCTATTTTCATCCATTGATTTAAGATATAAAATTGATATGGGATACAAGTGTTATAATGTATAATTCTTATAGAAGTGAAGAATTCATATTGAGAGATATGTTGTATGTGATGATAAATGAATTTCCTACTTATGGTTGGGGTGTCCCATTTGTGAAGAATACACACACTCAGTTCGATAGAAACATTCTTCAAATATTTTGTTTTTAGGACATAGGAAATTTTTACCTCAAAGACAAAAATACTAATCCTATACGACATCATTAGATGGGAATACCAAATATGGAACAAAACTATCTCCATTAATGGGTGATAAAATGTTTAATAAATTAAAATATATTGAAACTATTTTCAGTAAACCATTTTTGAAAAACATTAAGAAATTATGTTAGAAGAAGAGATCAATTTTATTTGAATTACTGCATTGGAATTTTTTGTACATCATACATTTTCTTGATGTCATGAATGTAGAAAAAAATTCATTTGATAGTGTTGTTGGCACATTGCTAAATGTACCTGATAAAATAAAAGATGGTATAAAGGCAAGGTTGGACATGATTGACATGAGGATAAGGGAAGATTTGGCACTGGTGAAGGGTCAAGGGTGGAATTTTCTTCCTCCAGCAACTTACACTCTATCCAGAAAGGAAAAATTGGAATTTTTCATTTTATTTAATAGTGTAAAAAATATAGAGGGGTATTAATTAAATATAAATAATGTTGTATCAATGAATAATTTTATGTTACAGTGACTAAAATCACACAAATTTTATATTTTGATGCATGTTTCTTTCTGTTTCATTCTGTCTAAAAATGTATGGGATACTTTAACTAGAATATACTTCATTTTCAAAGCTATATGAAGTAAATTTATATGACTAACAAAGTTTCCAATCATGAATAAAGATTTTGTAGTCATATTATGTGAATTAGAGATATTATTGCCACCATCATTCTTTGATATAATGGCCCACTTGATGGTTTACTTGGTTTGAGAGGTTCAACTATATGTTCCTATCTATTATAGGTGGATATATCCCGATGGATGATATTTGAATATTTTGGAAGGGCATGTCAAGAATTAAATTCATACATAAGGTTGTATTGTATAATGATATATTATTGAAGAAGCTGTTGAATTCTATATCAATTACCTATCAGATGTTGACAACATTGATCTCCCAAAGTCTCATCATAATGGAAGCCTTATGGGTGAAGGTATTTCTGGAAGATATTTTGTTTCAATTACCATCACAGATCAGGAGTAATCACACCTTTACATTTTACATAATAGAGAAGATTTTGATCCATACATTGAATCCCACAAATAAATTCTTTGAGATTTGAATACATCAAGGGCTGGAGGATGGATACAAAATACACATAATCAATAGTTTATAGGATGGTTTTGAGATCAAATTTATAAGGATTTATCTGAAAATACAAATTCAATTGTATAATAAATTTGATGGCTATCCAGGAGACCAAATTTAAATGTTATGTCTTACACTAGTTTTTTAATCAATGGTGGTACATTCTATAAAAAATAACATGATGACTGCATTACTATAAAAAATAGTGTAGTTAAGCTTTTGGTGTAAATGATTCACATATCTGGTTGCAAGTATAGAAGTCCAATTTATGAAAATATGTTATATTTTGGCATTATCAAACAGATTTTCAAGTTGGATTATACAGCATTTCAAGTGCCAATTTTCCATTGCAAATGGGTTGATAATAGGAGTGTAGTGAAAGTTGATTAAATGGGATTCATGAAGGAGAATTTCAGTATATAAGGGGGAAAAGATGATCCATTAAAAATGGAATCACAAGCAGTGAAAGTATTTTATATTTCAAATCTAGAAAATAATAATTGGTCAATTGTCCTTCCAGGGATTAAAACAACTATAGGGTCGGATAAAAATTAAATCAAGGATGCCCCTTTTTATTGGTATGTCACAATCATTTTATATCGTTCCCAATGTAGACAATGTCTTGTATATTAGAGGGGGAAACAAAGAGGGGGTCTGGATTCTCGATAGAGGAGGTAAATCAATAAAACCTTTAAAAAAATAAATAGAGTTTAATGAGAAGGTAATTTTTTTTAATATTATATGTTTTTTCTCATAATATTATCTATTATCTACTACATTAACATAACATAAATTAAATGTTTGAATAATCATGAAAATAATGTTTTTTGTGCATAATGATGCTACCAATCTCATGGAAGAACAAACTATAATGAAGGAAACCCTTTGGGAAGATATAAAGGTAATGTTATGATATACTTATTTTGCTGAAAAATTATATAATAAAATGTTAATTTAATTTTCATTATTCCTTGTAGATTTCATTTAATTTAGAATACTTCTTTCCATATTTCATCCCTTTATGCACCAAAACTTCCACAGACTTCTCCTCCCTCAAAACCTTTTCACCCCTATAGTGTTAGAATTTATCACTTTCCTTCAATTTTCCTTCCACTTTCTTTATAGAAAGAGAAGTGGTGTTGCCGCTGCTCACTCACAGAGGAAATCTCATTGTTTTCACAATAAAATCTTTGTCCATAGAAGTAATGTGTTTTTTTTCATATTTATGTTCAATTCATTTCTTATTAGTATTACTCACATAAGAATTATTTTCTTATACTAGTGGATTATTTTGTTCAAGATGGGGTGGTTTGTTTAAATATGATCATGCTCATGAGTTATTTTACTTTGAGGCTACAACTGAGATAATGACAATAAGAAAATGATCCAATAATTTATACAACCATTATGAAAAGGTAAATTCCTAATATTTATTTGATTAATTTTATCATCAATTTATATACTATCTTTAAGTTAATTTCCTTTTCATTTTTATCTAATAATTATTTTATTTTTTCATAGATATTTTGGTAAGTCATATGTTTATTTCAACTATCTTTAAAATAGATAACATGTTCATTTTTTATGGAAGAAGAAACCCCATACTGCTTGAAATGTGTAGCGTTTTAGGGAGAATGGAGTTTATCTTCCATAAAAGTGGAACATGTTCTCACTTTTCTGGATATTTTTAGATAGTTGAAAGTAAAAAAAAAATTCATACCTAATCAACCATACCTTAATATGATACATAGTGTTACTGATATGAATCAGACTATATTATTTTAGTTTATAATTTATATTTTAATTCAAAACACACATCCCATACTCAAAAACGAGAAAACACCTTAAGATTGTTTTGATACTTTAATAAAACAATAAATATTTCATTCGTAACATGTAAGAATCAGTATCACCTCAACCTGATTCATGGTGTTCCCGGTATGACTCCAAAAATGTATTTTTATTTAAAATTAAAATTAATTTTAGTAAAAAAATAAGTGACATATTGAAAACCAAGAAAACATTCTTGGATTGTCTTGATAATTTAGGAAAATGATTCATAAGTCATTTATTACATGTAGGAATTGGTATCACATCAAACCAACACACGATGTGACCATTATGACTCAAAGTGCATGTTTTAATTTTAAAATGATATTTTAGTAAAAAAGATAAGTAACGTACTCAAAATTGAGAAAACAAATTTGAATTGTTTTGATACTTTAGGAAAATGATTCATAAGTCATTTGAGATGTGTAGAAATCATCCAAACCTCAATCTGATGCACGGTGTGACCAATATGACTCTAAGTGTGTTTTTTAATTTAAAATTTACATTAATATTAGTAAAAAATAAAATTGACCTGTAATGAATCAAATTTTTTATATATTATTTTTTGATATTATATGGATTATTTTTGAGACTAGGATCTAAGACAAAGTGTGATTATAAGGCCCTTTGTGCCCAGAACAAATGTTTGAAATATATTAAACATATTAACTAGCACATGAACATAACTGACCTGAACATTGTAATTTTTATTGTTTAAGGAGACATACAACAAAGAGAAATACATCAGAGAGGTCGAAAGTAGTGAAGGCCCAAAGCATCATTAATAAAAAAATTAATGCCTCCATGAGGAAAGGATCCTAAAATAAGGAAGAGGGAAACATTTTGGCTTGGGGAAGCCTGGGATGCTAAGAAGTTCGTAGATTTATTTCCCTCATGCCATGTGTGGGAGATCCCCATATGGGCATCCATGATCTATTTGAACTTACAGATATGATAAGCTATGCTCAAAGGGATACTTCCACTTCCTGATAAAGCTTTATAGAGAATCAAAGAATCATTCTCCAATATCCTCATAGCTATATTCCTTTTCTCACATACCTTTAGTACTATGACCATCGCCTTAACCTCAATATGAAGGGTATCTACTCTTCTATAAAATGTATAAAAGGCCACCACAACGAACCCCCTATGGCCTTTTATAACATCTCTGCCTCTCACCTCCCCCCCCTAGAGGGCTCCGTATGGGTTGAGTTTGAACCTGCCACATAGGGGGTACCAGCGTACATAATGAACTTGTCCCATCCTCCCCTCCTGAGTGACCATGCCTGAGAGAAGAGGTTTTACAAATGGGGCTCCATGGAAATATGTACATAAACTGACTAAGTCAAGAAATATATTCTTTATTTTGAAGTTGATTCTTACTCGAGTGTCGGAGCAATTCGTGTGACGTGCATCATTCCTCACTTTCCAAATAGTCCAGAAACCCACCATGAGGATTATTACCCTACCTTTACTCTCTGGACCATGATCACCTACATCATAAAAGCACTAGTTCAAGGCATCCTCCAGCCTCTCACATAGAATTTTCCACCTTGATAACTGTCTGTGCGCCTACCAGTTCCACCGATCCCAATCGTTGTTGAAGAAGAGATGCTCTACTATTTCTTGTTGGGGATTTATGAAGAACCATCATCTGGATGCCAAGTTAACACCCATGCATTGAATGTTGTCATTAGTGGGAACTCTCTATAGAAAAAAGATAACCGTGGGGGAATTTCCTTGAACCAAAAAATTTCCCCCCACAAGTCGCCAGAGTCGGGGATCCTCCTCATGCTGCCATAGGCCTTGAGAGAAAACTCACCTAATGTAGATCGCATGAATATGAGTCAGTCAGGACCCTCATTTGTAACAATATTCTTGAAGGTAGTGCATTTATTATCATTGAGAATGGTGTGGATAAAACTAGGGTGCCCACTAGCTTCTTTGAAGGATATATTCGGTACTAGATAGCCAGGTTTTATCCTAAGCATGACATAATCTTTGTTGGCGCGAGTTGTTTGGGAAAAAGTTATCGTGAGCATGAAATTAATAAAATAGATTGATTAAAGAATTTATTTTATTTTATTCTACACAATGGTCTAATTTCTCCTTTAAGTATACTACTATGAATTTTGTATCATGGTTCAATGATAAACCCTGGATACCTAGAGTCCATTGGAGGAGAGTGTTATTGGAGAACGATGATCAATCAAGATCAGATCGTGGATCATTGCACCAAAAAAGTTCAAGGATATCATCAACGATGGAAAAAAAGAACTGTTCTTCATCAATGATCAATTCAAACTCCAGGTAGGATGTTTTAATTTGTGATTTCCACCTCATTTCTTAATCTTGGATGAACACAAATCAATTCTATGAACATAATTGATATGTGCATTGTTACTATAATTAAATTTATGTAAATTTTTAATTATTCATTTTGATTTATTCCTCTTCATTCATATCATTCTACGAAAATAGATTGAAGCCAAATGAACACCGGCTGAGGTTCATTCCTCACTTTTCACATCATTTGGATTTCTTCCCCCATTCTTCGCACGTTCATCACATACGTTTTCTTTGGGCCTGTAGTTCAACGAATACACTATATTTGATTATTTCATGAAAATTGTTCAAAAAAATAGATAAATATCATAGGTTTGGTTCATGATTGATGATGTAGTCGAGGTGAGATATTGGAAGTGGATGATCAAGAGAATAACAGATGGATATATGGTTCCCATTCTTCTTGGTTTTGATGTGTGGTGATAGTTTTTTCTTAGCGAATCATTTTCTAAGTAGATTCAAACCCATAATCCCATGATCTGATGACTAGAGGCTTGTATGAACCCAAATACATAGGTTTTTTCTAGGTAAGCGACTCTAGTGAAGTACAATATGGAATAGAAGAGATCTCATTGGATCTTGAAATTTCCATGAAACATGATGTGTATTTCAGGTTACACGCTATGTGCCCCCCCTTACTGTGGTGCTAGGTTTCTAACTAGATTTGAATATCACACATCATGTGACTCAGTCACATGGCATGTGACCCCTCTATGATGGCTCAACATGTACTTTGGGAAGTACATAGACACAGGAAAAAGTACACAGCCAGTGGCACACTGTGTACTTGGAAACAAACACAACTAGGTGTACACAGCCTAGTACACAGACATGACCACTGTACACGGGTATGACTAGGTGACACAGAAAGGATTTAATGTGTCTCTACACATCATGTACTTATTCTACACGTCGTGTATATGTATACTTACATGCCGTGTGAGGATTTCCCACATAGGAAAGCATAGGGATTGCTGGACACACCGTGTACCCCCTTCAAGAGTGTGTTTAACTCTTCATTTCCTTATTTTGGACCAATATAGGTTGGGAAGGTTCTCTTGGTCCATTACCTCAAGGGTACAGTCTGAAATTACATCCAAATCATAAGGTTTTGATCCCTTCTAGAGGTTGAGTCTCAGATAGAGTTGTGGTGTCCCTCTATGACACTGGAGTGCAATCCTCTATAGTATTTGTTCCCTAGGTGGGGTTTGTGGAATTAGAATAACCGCCATGAGCAAAGAATTGATCCTCTATATAGTAGGTCTTATTAGTAGGGTTGGTGGTATCATTGACATGTGATCCCCTACATAGTGGGTTGATCTATATTAGGTTTGTGGTGTCCCTTGGTGCTTCTAAGTGTGACCCCTATCTATGTATCAAGGTCTTCTCAGATCATTGATATTTCATGGGTACGTACCAATGATCTAAACCTATTCATTGATCATCTCTAATGATAGCATGTATCATGGATTATATTCTCCTGTAACGAGCATTTCTTTGAGTAGAATCTTCTAGCTGATAGTTGGTTATGAATTCCTAGTGGGGTGGTGTCTTTCATAAGTATATATGGGTGTTTATATTATACATTGAATGTTATATCTTGTACTAAGTTGAATATACTTAGTGATTTGTGTTTAGTTTTTTCGGGGTGTCCTACTGGGTATTATTATACTCACCCATGCATGGGAATTTCCTACATGTGTCATGTGTTATGCAGATGAAGACCCTTTTAATGGTGTCCTAGGAGGACAGAGAGTGGGTGGAGCATAGCCAGAGCTTTTCAATCCAAGGTGTTTTTCGGTAGCTTGTATTTGACTTTAGTCCTCACTCTTGGAGTAGGTTGGACTCTTTACAGTTTTTTATTGGGCTTATATTTGATCCCTTTTTCTACTTGTAATATTTTACTATCACACTCTTTTGTGGGATATTAGATGTATTCATGAATTATTTCAGCTACTAATCTTATACTAAATCATTGTTTGGTCTTGGATATGTCTTCATGGGTACATGTACTTTATGATAATGCCTCTTATCTATGGTATATTCCTACTCAGTGCTGGTCGCTAGCCCCTATCCTATTGGAGGCAAGCTTGGGGTAGTCACAGGTTGGACCTTGAAGGGTCAGGTCATGATAGAGTGGTGTCAAAGCATTTGGTTCTACCTTAGCAATGGATTTAGTGAGATTAGTTTTGGGGAAATAGTGTTTAGTGTTTCGAGTTTGGATTATAGGCCAGGGACTTTAGTGTTGGTGCGACGACCAACATATCCATACACTAGGACTCTGATCACTTTCCATTCAAATTAGAACATGTAAACATTGGTTATGGGGAAAGTTTTTAGTACAAGCATCATATAGGAATTTTTGTGTTTTCCATGTCCTTATTGGGTCATCTCCCCATATATGGTCTTTTAACCATGGTTCATCTTGTTTTATTTCAAGACTCCACCATGTAGATAGCTAGTTAGGATTCCACTTCATGATCATAAGAATGATCCACCTAGTGATGAGGAATTGGTATAAGGGAATGTACCGAAGATATCAACTATAGGTTTATTAATATCTATACTACCACCCATTTAGAAACAACTAGCATTGATAGTACCAACTGAGGATGCACACGAGTTGAGTTCATTGCATGAGTTTTAGAGGCAGAAAACTCCAAGGTTTCAGGGTGATCTAGACCCCTAGGTGGCTGAGGACTAGAGAGAGGCAGTCACTCACGTTTTCCTCCTTGTGAGGATGCCTGTAGATTAGATGGTGGTTCCCATTAAGATTCTACTTTAGGGATCTATTGGGTGATGGTGAATCTTAGGGTCTCAGTCACACGATGAGACAAATCTCTCCAGGTCACACTTTGAGATTCTATTTAGGGAGGAGTTTTATCCATCCATGTTGTGATCAATATTCATACATGAGCTTCTGCATTTGCAAAAGGGAATTTTGACTGTGGTAGAGTAATCAGCAAGGTTTACTGATCTCTCATGTTACTCCTTGGATATACTGTGAGATTAGTTCTTTAGAGCTCAGACCTTTGATAAGGGATTACACTGATACATTAGGGAGTTAGTGGTATCCCTTTTTATTCCCACTTATTTTTGGGTTCTTGAGTGAGCCTTAGTAGTAGAGAGATTTTTAGCAGAGCAGACACTGAAAGTGGGGGCTAGTAGTGGGAAACCAGTTGTTGAGACCTCGACAACAAGAAGCTGACAATAGTCATAGGGATCAAAGCATGTTATATTCTTCAGAAGACAATCCTAGGACATAGTTGTAGCAGTATAGGGCTCTCAGGGTGGCTCCAATCATCCAAGAGAGAGGTGGTGTTTCTCCTATGATGGTCAAAGACATATGGATTTGGATTGTTTGACCCATCGTACAGCTGATCATGAGACAGTTGAAGGACCACTGAGGTAGAGATAGAGGCATGATCAGGGTGGTCAGTAAGGCATTAGACATGTAAGATGGTTCGATAGGGTAGTATGTGATGGTTGGAGGTTTTAACTATTACCATCACCACCCCCAAGTGGTCTACTCTAGGCTCAAGGAGCTGGTGGTTAGGGATGAGTCCATTTGTAGGCTATTGAGGCCTATGACCCCAAGGATCTAGGGATAATACAAGGTTTGATCTATGTGTTTTATAATTTATCTACATTATTGATAGACATAGGTGTGAATCATTTGTTTCTTTAAACTTTTCTAGTTCGAAACATAGTGATTCTATTTGAGCCATTGGCTCAACCCTTTCGGTTGGAGACTTCGACGGACGGTGACTCAATGATTGCGAACTTGTGATGATAGTGTGATCTGACACTTGGAGGAGAGAGTTTCTTACGATATATCTTTGTAGTAACAATTAGGCCTTATTAAGTCATCTTAGGTATGGATTGGATATCCAAATTTCATGACTTGATTAACTTTTTTAGGTGGAGGATGCAGCGTGTTTACCATGATGGAATGAGGTCTTCCTTTGTGGGTGAAAATAAAACCTTGGAAGAGTAGGATGATCTTATGCATAGTAGAGTGCATCAAATTACTAATTAGTTTGAAACATAAATCATGGAGTAATGTATGCTTTGGACTATCAGTTTCATATGATGGTGGTGGAGTACGAGGATGTCTTTCCTGAGGATGTACCAGGTTTACCTCCCCATTGATATCTAGACTTATGCCTTGACTTTAATCTTAGGATAATATTGAAATCTACACCAGCATATCAGATGAATCCCATAGATATTTCAGAGATGATTTTGCAGTTGGAGGACTTATAGGAGAAGGGATTTGTGAGACCTAGTGTTTCCCCCTGGGTATCCCTAGTGTTTTTTACCAAGAAGGCATATGGAAGATTTAGTTTATGTGTGTATTAGTAACATTTGAATCAGGTGACCATGGAGAATAGGTATCCACTACTGAGGATCAATGAACTCTTTGATCAGTTTACAGGGGTGCAATGGTTCTCAAAGATTGACCTTAGATCAGGCTATCACCAGCTACAAGTATGAGATGAGGATATATCGAAGATGACATTCAGATGTTTCTACATTCACTAGGAGTAGTTAGTGATGTCATTCGGCATGATGAACACCCTAGTAGTGTTTTTGGAACTCATGAACTAAGTGTTTCATCCTTTATTAAACCAGTTCATGGTGGTCTTCATCGATGACATCCTAGTGTATTTGGTGTCTGAGGAAGACTATGAAAGACACTTTAGGATTGTCCTAGGTACACCATGAGAGAATTGGATTTATGGTAAGCTCTTTAATTATCAGTTTTGTATTTGAGAGGTCCACTTTTTGGGACACATCATCTCAGAGGCTGGAATAGCAGTGGATATAGTGAAGGTTGAGGAATTGATTTCTTGGGATCCCACCAAGAGTGTTACCGAGGTATAGAGTTTCCTTAGTTTGTAAGGGTACTATTGGAGGTTTTTACCCAATTTCTCTAGAGTGGAAGAACCCTTGACAGCTTTAACCCAGAAGGGGAATCCTTTTGTGTGAACAAAAAGGTGATAGTAGTTATTTTAGGAGCTGAGACATAGGTTGACGAGTGCTCCCATTTGGATATTTCTAGAGGAGGGTTTTGATTATGTAGTGTTCTGGGATGCATCAGGGACCATACATGGTTGTGTTCTGATGCAGAGATAGGTGGTTATTGAATATGGTTCATGTCAGTTGAGACCATAAGATAAGAACTACACAACCCATGATCTTGAGTTAGTAGTAGTAGTATCCACACTAAAGATGTGGAAAAACTACCTAATGAGAAAGTGGTTTATCATTTACTCTGACCACAAAAATCTCAAGTATATATTCTCATAGAAGATCTTAACTTGATACATGGGTGATTTCTAAAGTTCCTCCAGGACTATGACTTTGAGATTTTTTATAATCATGGGAAGGGAAACATAGTGACAAACGCTCTTACCAGGATATATTGTTCTTAGTTTTTGGATGAGGCTTAAGAACAGTTAGCCTCGTTGTAGTTATCCTTTTTGGACAAGGATGGCACTTCATATCTTTAGTCTATGGTTGTTACACCACTTCTTTTATATCATTTTAGTGATGCTTAGTGTGGAAACACCGAATATGAGACCTTACCTACTCATATGTCTACTATACATACTCCTAATGGATATTATTAAGGTTGGGAGAACACAAACCTTTTTAGAGGATAGATGATGGTACCCTGGACATAGTGGGAGGAGGTGTTGTGGGAGTTTCATACATCCCCTTTGGCGGTACATCCATGTGTTAAAATGATGTACTAGGACCTCTGAAATTAGTCTTTATGTCTAAGAATAGAGAAGGGAGTTATAGAGTTTGTCTCTTGATGTATCACTAGTCAGCAGGTGAAGGCAGAGCACCAGGTTCCAACAGGTTTAGCTCAACCCCTTAAGGTGCCATAGTGGAAGTGGGATGAGATTTACATGGAATTCGTGATGGGATTATGATGTTAGTCCAGGGGAAATGATTCCATCTGGGTGATCATAGAATACCTCACCAATTCAGTCCACTTCCTAGCTATTTGATAGAATAGCTTAGTAGAGAGCTTGGGACGCCTTTAGATAAAGGAGATAGTCCGACTCCATGGAGTTCTATTGACGATCATCTCTGACTGTGATGCTCACTTCACATCTTAATTATGGAGAGGATTACAGGAGGCCTTTGGGATTTAGTTATGCTTGAGCATGATGTTTCAACCCCATATTGATGGCCAAATGGAGTGGACCATTCAGGTATTGTAGGACATGCTTCAAGATTGCATGTTGGACTTTTTCCGTAGTTGGGAGGATCACCTACCCTTGGAAACGTTTGCATAAAAAAACTATCATTACATCATTATTATGGAACCATTCGAGGCCTTGTATGGGTGATCAGTAGGCCACCAATTTTTTAGACTGGTCCAGGTGAGTCAAAACTCATGGGCCCAAAGTTGGTGAGAGCTATTATTGAGAAGGTACAGATCATCCTGGAGTGGATGAGTGTAGGTTTCGGGTGTAGCAGAAGTGCGAGAGAGATGGTTCCCAACTTTAATTTTTATCATATTCAATAAACAATCCAGGATCTATGCGAGGATGAACACTGTCATCCACATAATTGAAGCAAAGTAATATCACAAAGGAATAGACTCCAAGAACCAAGAGAGAGGATCAACATATTTTTTTATAATTAATTTAATTAAATAAGAATTACCTCCAAGGTGATTATTTCATAATTGATGTGTTCAGCCATAGATCTGTAGGTGTACCATCATTGCATTGTAGGGATTAAGGGTATATATCCTCTAGTGGTGATCCAAACATGTTCCATGTATCTCCAAACATTGTTGGAAGATTCTCTGGGTGATAGCACTAAATATCATTGTGCTTGTGATGTCCACCTTCGATCTCCTTGAGAACCGATTCCGAATCATTCTCCTTGATCTATGGAAGAGGATCTCTCTCATTCTTGATAGAATTCTGGGAGAGTAATGAACTCTCTAGGATTGGTATATTTTCTCCAATTCATTGTGCACAATAAAATAGGCATCACATAGATTTCCATTGGATAATTAAGAGAATAATATAACCGGACATTTATTTCCCTAGGGTAACAATAAATAATCTGCATAGTTTCCTTTATTTATTTAATTAATCCTAGTGAAACCCCCATGTTAAATAATAACAGAAATATTATTATTTCCTGACACATTCTTAACTTGTGAGTTATAATTAAATATTATTTAATCAAATAAAATCCAATATTATTATTTCTCACTAGACCATTAAACTCAGTCCGCCAATCCTCCTCAATATTTATTAATTATTCCAATCATAATATATTCTCTCAAATAACTAGTGATGGAATAAATGTGATCAAGAATACATGACTAATTATTTAACCATGAACATGAAAAATATTTATTCAACTTGTTAAATAATAAATTATTTAACTGAGATATTGGATACACTTAGTGTGTGACCCTCTAGGCCCCTTTATCAGTGGCATTAGGTGAACCTGCCTAAATATCAAGGTTAGCATCTAGAAACACGCCAAGGCATCCATAGAGAAAGAAGTTTATGTTGCAATGACATGTCACCTCATATAAACATTTACTGTATAATATAATCCCTTTATCACAATATCTCTAATCGAGTAGGTTTCATGTCAGTGTCATCAACCAATATTCTCGATATCTCTTTCTTTGACATTCTAGAAATAGAACTTTCCTATTTATTACCATGGCCATGGATTTATTTAGGCTATATTATTTCTATCAAAGGGACTGAGATATTATATTCTATTAAAGAACATAAGGGATAAATCATTTCTCACATTATTCATTAATGTAATATTACTTGTGATACACCCAACATATCCTACCTAACCATGACCTCTGTCATCACGGTTTTCATCAATACATCTAAGTGTGTGATTCATAATAACCATTAATAATAGTATTAAAGTTTAAGGTTCAATACACACATTCTCATATAGTAAAATACAATGAAAATTATAAATATGGATTTAATACTGTTAGGTCTCGTTCTCATAATATCCCACTTGATATCACCATGGTAGTACACCATGAGAAGGTGCCTCATAGTCATATGAGTCTCCACCCATGATAGCCTGTATCATTTGTGTACCTAAAATGATATCATCTGGATATAGAACTTATATTCAAGAACAGTTTCATGACACTTATAGGTTCTCATCACAGTAGGAATCTGCTATGACCTTTTAGTGCAATAGTTACGCTTAGAATATTATCACATACAATGTTACATAGAATAGAAATGATGATATGATAATGAACTTATTAATATTAAAAACCATGAATATAAGTTATCATAAAGTACAAAAGAAGTTGGTTCTAGGTTACCAACTCTAACATACTCCCACTTGCACTAGAGCCAACGGATAAAGACCTTTATTCTTCTATCTCTCACATGATACTCATGCTTCTGCTGAGAAAGGCCTCTATTCAAGGGGTCTACCACGTTATCTTACATGGATACTCTATTCACTATAACTTCAACCCTTTGATAAAAATCCCTAAAGAGGTGATACTTCCAGAGTATGTTCTTTTTCTGTTGACGTGACCTTGTCTCTTTTTCAAGAGCCACCGCTGTAGTATTATCACAATACAATGTGATAGGTTCTTTAATGCTAGGTACCATATCAAGCTCTTGGAAAAAGTTCCAAACCCATATATAATACTTAGCTACATTAGAAGACACTATGTACTTGAACTCCACTATAGAATTAGCTACAACTGGCGACTTTGAATTCTTCCAGCTCACAGCTCCTCTATTAAGACAGAAAACATGTATTGATTGCTACTTTAGATCATTCTGATATATTTGAAAACCAATATCAACATAACCACTAATGACAAGACACTCATCTCCTCCATGCACCAAAAATATATCATTAGTTCTTCTTAGATACTTAAGGATAGTCTTAACAATAGTTCAATATTGTTCTATTGGATCTTATTGATATCTACCTACCATGATCAATTAATAGGAAACATCAAGTCTAGTACATAACATGACATACATGATTTATTCTATCACCTAAGCGTATGATATCTTACTCATTATATCTTTCTTATGTTGTGTCTGGGGACACATTTTCTTAGAAAGATATAAACCATGTGACATTGGAACCAATCCCCTCTTGGATTGTTCCATATTAAATATCTTTAGTATCTGGTCAATATATGTATTTTTGGATTAGTCCAAGAAAACTCTTGGATCTATCACAAATGATCATGATCCCTAAAATGTAGGCTACTTCACCTAAGTCCTTCATGGAG
The DNA here is from genome assembly GCA_963277665.1 of Viscum album. Classification (NCBI taxonomy): domain Eukaryota; kingdom Viridiplantae; phylum Streptophyta; class Magnoliopsida; order Santalales; family Viscaceae; genus Viscum; species Viscum album. Next base: position 2,136,121,418 of record OY728128.1, on the reverse strand, counting down.
AAGAATTTGTTCAACTAGTCCTTAACAGATTGTAAGACTAGTATGTCATTTCCAATAAGTAATATTTCATGAACATATAATACTAAGATAAGGACCACATTCCCACTAAACCTTTTGTAAACATGTGTCTCACATTCTTTTCAATGAAACCAAATTCTTTTATGGATTCATCAAATTGAATGTTCTATGACGTAGATGCTTGCTTCAATCCATAAATGGATCTCTGCAACTTTCAAATACTTTTGGCATCACCTGGTGTCACAAACCCTTCTGGTTGTGTCATATATAAATATTCCTGAAGGTTCCTATTAAGGAATGAAACTTTGAAATCCATCTTCCAAATCTCATAGTCATGGTAAGATACTATGGAAAATATGATTATGATGGATTTAAACATCTCAACTGGAGAAAATGTTTCATCATATTCAATTCCTTAATGTTGTTTAAACTATTTAGCCACTAGCCTTGATTTATAGGTACTTACATTACCTTTCATGTCCAGTTTCCTCTTAAATACCCATTTACACCCAATGGGATTTACATCAACTGTCACATTAACTAAAACCCAAACTTGGTTCTGATACATGGAATCTATCTCAAATTTCATAGCTTCTATTCATCTTGTAGCTTCTGAGCTCTCTACTGCCTACTTGTAGAATAGAGGTTCATCATTTTATAACAATATTGAGTCACCATCCTCGGTGACTATAAATCCATATCTCTCTGGTTCCCTTACCTCTCTTGATCTCCTACATAGTACTTGTGTTTCAGGAACTACTTCTTCCTCAGGGACATGTGGAACTTGTTCCTATACCAACTCCTCTGTATCTTGAGCATCAACTTCATCAAAGTCAATCTTTCCCCCATAATCTATTTTGAGGATGTTATCCCTATCAAGAAAGAAAACATTTCTGGAAACAATCACTTTCTTTTATGAAGGTTTGTATAGGTAACATCCCTTAATTTCCTTGGGTTACCCTATAACGATACACTTTATTCCTCGGGGTGCTAGTTTGTTCTCTGAGAAATCCTTAACAAATGCCTCGCATCCCCATACACATGTATGTGATAAAATGGGTTTATTTAAACTCCATATCTTGAAAGGAATTCCATTTTCTTCTTTAGTTTGTACTCATTTTAATGTGTATGCCACATTTTGTAATGCATATCCCCAAAAGGATAGAATATTAGTATGGATCATCATTAAACCTACCATGTCCAACAAGGTATGGTTCCTCCTTTTACTAACACCATTCCACTATGGTGTATAAGGTCGAGTGAGTTGAGATAGAATCCCAAACTCTCGTAAAAACTTGATGAACTCTTGGTTAAGATATTCCCCACCTTGATCTGATCCAAGATTATTTATCTTATTATCAAGATGATTCTATACTTTATTCTTGAATTTCATGAATTTCCTAAAAGACTCTAACTTATACATAATCAAGTAAATATAGCCATATCTACTCAATTTATAAGTAAAAGTTATGAAGTAGGATTATCCAACTCTAGAATCTACTAGAAATGGTCCAAACTCATCAGTGTGTACCAATCCTTGAATCTTTGTGTCCCTTTCACCCTATCCACAAAATGGTGGTTTGTTCATTTACCTTATAAACAAGTGTGGCATCTATCAAGTGGTTTTAGTTTATAATAGTCTAAATATCCATCTTGAGAGAACTTTGTCAAGCGTTTCTTGTTTACGTGACCAAGATGGTGATGCCACAACTAGGTGTTATATGAGTCATTTGAAAATGATTCATTATCAATTTCCAACACTCGGTTTCTGTAATTTAATACATACAGACCATTATTTAAATGTTCCATACCATAAAATATGTTCTCCTTATAAAAGAAACAACTTTTATTTCCGAACTTGAAAATAAACCAACTTGTATCTAAACTTGATACATAAATTATGTTTTTGGTAATAGTAAGTACATAAAAAAATAACATAAAACCAAAATCATTACCATTGGAAATGAAAGGTGTTAGTCACCAATGGTAATATAAACCAACCTTGCACCATTGTCAGCTCATAGATCCACCTCTCCTCTGTAAATTTTCTAAAATCTACTTGGTCCCTGCATTTGAATACATATTTGAGAACCAAAAGGTGTATATAATACCCAATGTGTAAAAATGGAAATATTACACTCGATAATGAATGAAAATTTGGATTCCCCTTGCCTATGGGTGAAGTTTCTATTCTAGTGGCTTGACTTTCCAAGTGCAAAACATACTACCTCCTTTTCCTTACCCTTCCTTTAGAACTTCTTCTTCTTGGTCAGACGATTCTTGGGGGCTTTAGACTGTTTATAATCATTAAACACCTTTTACTTGTCCTTTTTATTTCTCTTCACCATAAGGACTACAGGTTTTTCATGCCCCATATCCTTATCCACTTAGAGAATCAAGGTTAGAAATTCTGATAGACTATTATCATTATTACTTATATTATAATTCATAATAAAACTATATATGGTCTTGGGAAGTGATCAAAGTATGATATCTATATGAAAATAATCAAGGAATTTAATTCCTAAGATATCCAGATACTCAATTTAGCTGATAATCTTGACTACATGAGGCCCAATTGGTGTAGAATCTCCAAGCTTAGTCATGAAAAAAGTATTGGGGATCTTATACCTCTCTTGTTTCTCCTTCTCTTGATAGAGATCCTAAAGGTGAGATATAATGTTATATGCATCCATTTTCTCATATCGCTTTAAGATATCATTGGACATAGATGATATCATGAATCACTAAACATCCATAACATTATTCAGATGTTTCTCGAATAGAGAGAGCTCTTCATCACTCACCTCATTTCTAGGCGTAACTGGTAAATGTTCTTCGAGCACATACAGTTTCCTTTCATGGCGAAGGTTGAACCATAGGTGCCTTTTCCACTCCTATAAATTAGTTCCAGTCAGAAGGTTTTTCTTATCGAGTATGGATCACAATGATATGTTTGATGTCATTTTTGTTGTTGTTTTTTAAAATAAGATGAGCAGAATTTTAGTACTTTATCTTGATAAATTTAGAAAAATAAATAAATATTTATTTATTAGTCTCCCACTATTTTATCAAAAACCAATATCCCTCACCATTGGCTTTGAAATATCCTATTTCTTAGAAATTCAAGTGGCAAGGATCTATATTCCCCTTATCATCACCCCAACTTTGGTTGGTCAAGCAACTTGAATGGTTTTAGGTTGGCATTCCAAATGCCAACTACATTAACTCATTGTTCCTTGATATTTTGAGTGGACTCCCCAATCCTAAAATCATTAATTTAGATTTCCTCAACATTTGCCTCTCAGTTACACAAAGTCCTTTGGTAGTTAACCCTTGATGTCAACCAAGTTAAGTCAACCCAAAACCAAAAATTAGAATTCTCTGATAATTGAAAGTATCCCAACTTTGGATAGTCAAGAACTTTGAACTACGATTTGATTCTAACTGAAGTAATGTAAGGCTACACCTACTAAATATTTTATTGAGGGATTTTATCCTTTATGTGAAAATTTCCAATTATTATATTTTCCACATGCTTATTAATATTAAGTAGTATTACTTAAGTGATTAACCATGTCTTTAGATAATATTTACGCATAAGATGGTTTATTTTAGTTCCATATTTTCATGCTTGTTAATTCATTAATTATGTGATCGCGACAAATCATCCATAATGAAATAACCATAAAACTGACAGAATTAAAATAAAGTGTATGATCCTGAGCTTTTTCTAATGGTTAGTTTTTCTAGAGGTTGATAAACTAAATGATGACCTAGGGTGGAAACACCTTTAACTAATTAGGTTTATGTTTTATCTTTCCACTTTTCCACCTTTGTATCTCCTTGGATTGGTTTTACCTCATCTCCTAACTTAAACAACCTCCACTAGCTTGAGAGCTCCATCCATTACATATACTTTTACTCACACACAGGTGAGGGGTAAAAAGAGGTTTACATAAAAGAAACCATGGGTGCACAAGACCTACATATTAATGAGGAGATAAGGCACACATACCAATAATTTAATTTAATAATAAATTAAAATGAAACTGATCACATGCAAAGATCTGGTCTATCTCATGATCATCCACATGCATGCAATGAATTACGCATTTAATAAAACTAGTATTAAATTCTATAATCATTCTTATTTAAGATAAATAGTTCTTGAATTGATTAATTATTATCTTTAATTAATCAATCCTTTTATCTTAAACCTTTTCTGAATTTCCTAAATATTCTTATCCATTATAATTTTATATAAATTAATAAATTCATTTAAAATTAATTGTGTACATATCTTGTACCTTGGAGGTAACTCGATGAATACCCATCCAAAACTACCCAACATGTATTATACTTGTAGAAACTTTATTCTTTGTGACATATAACATGGACATAGAATAATAACTATAATAAAACTCATACATGATGTGCAGATCTGTAATATTACACAGATGTTAATAAAAACATATATATATATATATATTAAAACCTATCACATGGCGTGTCTTATATTTACGACCACATGAAAGTACATGTATGAAGGGTTACATAATATAATAAATTTTCAATATATGTAACTGGTAAAAGTACACGGTGTGTAGATCCGATTTACACGATGTGTACATTTTTCACCATGTATCCGAAGTACATGCCTTGGGACTTGGAATTTGAAGCGTACTTCATAAATATTGGAGTACATAGTGTGCCCAATGGCCCACACTCCATGTTGACTCTGTGTTACACGGTCACCGGTCGGGTAGGCCATTTATGGAATACATGGCCTGACCCTGACCCAAAAGAGACTACACGCCATGTCTAGTGGGACACACAATGTGTAGTCTAGTTAAATGTGCACCAGTCTATCCTGGTTAACATGAAATGTAAGAATTAACTACACAACATTTCATTAATTCACACAAGTTTAGTAATTACTGAACTATTCCTGATGTATTGAACACAACTACATGGCATGTAATTCCAATTACATGACGTGTACTGATGTGTTACCTGGATAGATTCCTTGGATCCTCTGGATGAGATAATTAATATAATTTTAATCATAAAATTAATCATTTATATTAGATCTGCAAGAAATGATAGAGGAAGAAACAAATATTCTCATTCAGATTAAAAAATGAATGATTAAACTTGAATTGAAAAACCGAATTATAAATGTGAAAATCACCAATGATTATTAAATAATTATAAATAATAATATTCCATCTCTAATACCACTTATAGGTTTCGGGTGCGTTATAATCATAGGAGGGTCGATGCCCAACTTTAATTTTTTCCATATTCAATGAATAATCTAGGATCTATGCGACGATGAATGCTATGATCCACAAAATTGATGCAAATAAATATGACAAATGAATAGAAACTTGGAAACAAGAGAGAGGATCAACATATATTTTTTATAATTAATTTAATTAACTAATAATTACCTTCAAGGTGATTCTTTCTTTGTTGATGTGTTTAGCCACAGACCTACAGGTTTATCGTTGTTGCACTGTAGAGATCAAGGGTAGATCTCCTATAAAGGTGATCCAAACATGTTCCATGTATCTTGGAACATCGCTGAAAGAGTCTTCGGGTTCTAGCATGGAATATCCTTGCGCTTGCAATGTCCTCCTTTGATTTCCTTGAGAACCGCTTCCAAAGCGCTATCTATGATCTGATGGAGGAGGATCTCTATTATTTTTGAGAGAGTTATTGGATAGGGATGAACTCTCTAGGCTTGAGAGATTTTCTCCAATTTTTTTTTGCACAATATAATATGTGTCATATAGATTTCCCTTGGATAATTAAGATAATAATATAACCAGGCATTTATTTCACTAGGGTAATAATAAATAATCTGCACAGGTGCCTTTATTTATTTCATTAATCATAGAGAAACCCCCATGTAAAATAATAACATCAATATTATTATTTCCTAACATGCACTTAACTTGTGAGTTATAATTAAATATTATTTAATAAAATAATATACAATATTATTTAATAAAATAATATACAATATTATTTAATCAAATAATATAAAATATCATTATTTCTCATTAGACCATTAAACTTGGTCTGCCAATCCTCCTCAATATTTTTTAATTATTACGCTCACAATATATTTTCTCAAATAACTAGTGTTGGAATAAATGAAATCAGGCATAAATGAATAATTATTAAACCATGATTAGGAATAATATGTATTCAACTTGTTGAATAATAAATTATTTAACTAAGATACTAGATACACTTAGTGTGTGACCCTCTAGGCCCCTTTCTCAATGGCATTTGGCGAACCTGCCTAAAGTCCAAGGTTAGCATCTAAAAACACGCCAAGGAATCCATAGAGAAATAAGTTAATGCTACAAAAAAATGTCACCTCATACATACATTTACCATGTAATATAAACCATTTATAACAATATCTTTAATCAAATAGGTTGCATGTTAGTTCCATCAACCTATATGCTCGATATCTCTTTCTTCGACTTTCTGGAAATAGAAATTTCTTATTAATCACTATGGCCATGGATTTATTTAGGCTATATCATTTCCATCGATGGTCTTGAGATATTATCTTCTGTTAAGGAAAATAATGGATAAATACTTTCTCATATTATTCATTAATTCAATATTACTCGTGATGCACCCAACATATCCTACCTCACCGTGAACATCTGTCATCACTATTTTCATCAATACATCTAATTGCGTGACTCATAATATCCATTAATAATAATATTAAAGTCTAAGGATCAATACACATGTTTGTATATAGGAACATCTAATGACACTTATAAATGCGTATTTTCTACTGTCGGGTCTCATTCTCATAATATCCTACTAGATATCACCAAGGGCGTACACCATGCGAATATGCCTCAAAGTCCTATGAGTCTCCACCCTTGATATCCAATATCATTTATGTCCCTTAAATGTTATCATATGGCTATAGAACATACATTAAATAATAGTGTCATGTCACTTATGGGTTCTCATCATAGTAGGGATCCATTATGGCCTTTTTGTGTGGTAGTTACACTTAGGACATTATCACATAAAATGTTACGCAGAAGAAAAATCATGATGTGATAAGAAACATATTAATATTCAAAATCATGAATATAAGTTATCATAAAGTAAAACAAAAGTTGATTCTAGGGCACCAACTCCAATAGTGAGGACTATAGAGAGCCATAAAAAGTCTTATTTAGACTAAATACGGAGACCTATAGAGTTCAAGGAGGGAGACCATGTGTTCCTAAGAGTTTCACCATAAAGCAGATTGAAGATATTTGTCCATGGTGGAAAGTTATTTATGAGATTCATTGGTCCCTTACATATACTACATAGAGTTGGTGAGGTGGTGTATCTATTAACTTTACCGCTTAAGTTGGACTGGGTACATGACATATTTCACACGTCACATTTGAGGATGTATGTGCATGACCCGTCACACGTTATCGACTAGATAGAGATGGACATCAGGGATGGATCTACCATTGAAAATTACTTAGTGGATATTGAGGATCAATGGGAGAGGATCCATTATAGGTAATTTATTCAAATTATTCATATTTGGTGGTAGCATGAGAATCTTTAAGAGATCACCTGAGAGAAGGATATCTAGATGTGATCCTAGTATCCTCATTTTTTTATTAGGGTTTTTCTATTTTTAGGATGAAAATCCATAAGGGGAGATGTAATGACTCGTATTTTCTATATATTATTTTTAAATATTATATGGATTATTTTCAAGTCCAGGCCCTGAGACAGTATTTGATTCTGAGGCTTGATGTTCATAGATTAAATTTTTGAAATATATTAAATATATTAAATAGCACGTACAATCAATTTTCTTAAAAATTGTAATAAATCCTAAAATGGGTCCTAGATCTGAAATTTGAGGGAACATTTGAGTTCAGAATACATGTTTTACCCTAGGCGTGATGTGATATTTGTTGGTGCGGACCATTTGTGAAACATTTATCACAGGTGTGAAATTAATCAAATAAATTGATTAAAGAATTTATTTTATTTTATTCATTTCAAAGAAATTATTTCTCCTTTAATTATAAAACTATGGATTTTGTCTTAGGGTTGGATGCTAAACCCTAGAGACATAGAGATCGTTGGAGGAGAGTGTTCTTGGAGAACGTTGATGGATTGGGATGAGATCATCAATCATTGCACCAACCGAGTTCATGGATCTCATCAATTACGACAACACAAAACTATGCTTCATCAATGATTGATCCAAACTCATGGTATTATGTTTTTATTTGTTATTTCCATCATGTTTATTAATCTCAGATGAACATGGATCAATTCCATGAACAAAATTGATACGCGCTTCGTCGGTAGAATTAAATTGATGGAATTGTTTAATTATTTATTTTTATTTATTCCTATTAATTCATCTATTTATATGAAAATGGATTGAGTCCAAATGGAAAATAGTTTAGGTTTATTCCTCATATTTTGTGGCTTTTATATTTCTTCCCCCGTTCTTATCACGTTCATTGCAGGCATTTTCTTTTGGCCCGTGGTTTGAAGAATACCCAGTATTTGATCATTGTACGACCATTATTTAGTGAAAAATATTAATAACATGGGTTCGATTCATGATTTATGGTGTGTTTGAGGTTTTATGACAATGGTGGATAATTGGGAGTAGAAAAGACAGATTTGCAGTTCTCATTTATCCCGTTTTTGATGCGTAGTGACATTTTTTGCTCAATAAATTGTTTTTAAAGTATATTTGAACCCAGAATACTAATATAAACTGACTAGAGGCTTGAAAAAACTCATATACATAGGTTTTGGAAAGGATTAAATCTTTGGTGAAGTTTAGGACAACATAAAAGAGATCTCGAAAGATCTGGAAATTATTGAGCAACACAACATGTATTTAAGGTAACACATCATGTGGCCCCCCTAGATTTGGTTCTAGGGTTCCATCTGGAGTTAAATATCACATTCTTTGTGACTCATTCAAACACCATGTGACCTATATATGATGGCTTGATGTGTACTTTGTGAAGTACGCCAACATGGGAAAAGTACATGGCCAGTGGCACGCTGTGTACTTGGACATGGACACAGCCAGGTGTACATGGGTTGGTCATGGACATGGCCACCATACACAGACACAACCAATAAACACAAACAATATTTCATGTTTCTCTACACTCCATGTAATTATTCTACATGCCGTGTATATAGAGACTTTTATCATGTTTGAGGCTTTACCACACTGGCAGGCATGAGGATAGATGGAAATGCCATGTACCCCATCCAAGAGTGTTTGTAGATATTTGTTTACTTAATTTTTACTAGTCTAGGTTGATTTTTTCCCTTGGTCCATTCACTTGAGGTTATAGTGCATCATTACATCCACATCATAGGGTTGTGATCCTATCTATAGGTCGAGTCTTAGATAGAGTTGTGGTGTCCCTCCGTGAGACTAGAGTGCAATCCTTTATTGTCTTTGTTACCTAGGTGGGGTTTGTGGAATCATAATGAACACCCTAAGTAGGGATTTTATCATCTATCTAGTAGGTTGTATCAATAGGGTTGGTGGTATCATTGACATATGATCCCATACAAAGAAGGCTGATCTAAATTGGGTTCATGGTATCCCCCAACGGTTCTGGGCATGACCCCTTGTATGTGTATCAGGGTATTCTCATACAAGTGACCATTCTTGGGTAGGTACCAATGATCTATACCTATTTTTTGAGAATATCCAATGATATCATGGCTCATGGAGTTAATTATCCTAGAACAAACATTACTTTGAGCAGAATCCTGTGGATGGAAGTTCGTTATGATTTCCTGGTGGTGTGGTGGATTTCCTAAGTATATCTAGGTGTTTCTATTATAAATTAATTGTTATATATTATATTGATCTGACTATTCTTGGTGATTTATGTTTATTTTTTTGTTTTTCCTACTGGGTATCATTATACTCACCCCTGCATGGGATTTTCCCACATGTGTTGTGTCTTATGCAGATGATGAACCTTTTGATGATGTATTGGGAGGATAGGGAGTGGGTAAAGCATAGTTGGAGCCTTTCCAAATGAGGTGATCATTGTGAGATTACATTTGACTTTATTTCTTTCCCTTTGAGAAGGTTGGACTCTTTATAGTTTTTTATTGGGATTTTATTTGGACCCTTTTTTTATTTGATTATTTTACGGTCATACTATGTTGTGGGATCTTAGATGTATACATGAATTATTTCATTTTTTTATATTTCAGAATTATGTGGGCTTGAATATGTGTTCATGGATATATTTAATTTAGTATAATACCTTCCATATATGGGATATGCCTACTCGGCACTGGTCTCCAGCCCTTGTCATATTGGAGATGGGCTTGGGGTAGTCACGGGTCAGACCTCAGCAGGTCAGGTTGTGACATAAACTAATAAAAATTGAGAAAATGAATTCATATTATTTTTATAAATTATTAAAATGATCCATAATTCATATATGATGTTTAGGAATTAGCCTCACCTAAATCTAACACACGATGTGCCCGGTATGACTCAAAGTGTATGTTATCAGAGTTTACAATCGACATTTTAGTTCAAAAAATGTCACTCATTTAAAACTAATCAAACAAACTTGGAATGTCTTTATAATTTAGTAAAATGATTCATAATTCATTTTTACATGTAGGAATTAGTCTCACGTCAAAATGACACATGATGTGACTGGTATGACTCAAAGTGCATGTTTCTAGTTTAAAATGACTTTTTAGTAAAAAAGACAAGTGACATACTCAGAATTAAGAAAACACATTCATATTTTTTTGATACTTTATAAAAATTATCCATAATTCATTTATGATGTTTAAGAATTAGAATCAACTCAATTCAATGCACAGTGTGACCTATATGACTCAAAGTGCATCTTTTTATTTAAAATTGACATTAATTTTAGTAAAAAAGAAAAATAACATACTCAAAACTAAGAAAACACAATCAGATTATGTTGATAAATTAGGAAAATTTTCCTTGTGTGATTTTTGACATGTAGGAATCAAATTCACCTCAATACAATACAATATGTTCCTGGTATGACTCAAAGTGTCCGTTATCAATTTAAAATTGACATTTTAGTTCAAAAAGTGTCACTCATTGAAAATCGATCAAACTCACTCATAATATATTAATAATTTATAACAATGATTCATAATTAATTTTTTACATATAATAATTAATCTCACATCAAAACGATACACGATATGACCGGTATAACTCAAAGCGCATGTTTCCAGTTTAAAATGACATTTTAGTAAAAAAGATAAGTGACATACTCAAAATAAATAAAATTAATTCATATTGTTTTTATACTTTATTAAAATGATCCATATGTCATTTTATATGTGTAGGAATCATCCGTACCTCAATCCGAAGCACGGTGTGACTGGTATGACTCCAAGTGTGACTTTTTATTTTAAATTGACTATTTTTTGTAAAAAAGGAAACTGAACTACTCAAAACCAAGAAAACACTTTAATATTATTTTCATAATATATTAAAATTATCCATAATTCATTTTTTTTTGTTTAGGAATCATACGCACCTCAATCTGATACATGATGTGACTGGTATGACTAAAAGTATCTGTTATCAGTTTAAAATTTATATTTTAGTTTAAAAAGTATCACTCATTGAAAACTAAGAAAATGAGCTCAGAATATATTGATAATTTAGGAAAAATATTCATAATTTATTTTTTATGTATAATAATTATTCTCACATAAAATTGACACATGATAGGATTAGTATAACTCAAAGTTCATGTTTCCATTTTAAAATGGCATTTTAGTAAAAAACGTGACATACTCAAAATCAAAAAAATTATTTCAGATTGTTTTAATAATTTTTTAAAACAATATATAATCCATTTTGGACATGTATAAATCATACACACCTCAATCCAACACATGGTGCGATCGTTGTGACTTTAAGTGTATCTTTTTATTTAAAATTGACATTAATTTTTGTAAGAAAGAAAAACTAACATACTCAAAACCAAGAAAACATATTCATACTGTTTTTATACTTTATAAAAATGATCCATAAGTTTGTTTTGACATGTAAGAATCATCCTCACCTCAATCTGATACACGATGTGCCTGGTATGACTCAAAGTGTCCGTTATCAGTTTAAAATTAACATGTTAGTTCAAAAAGTGGCACTCACTTAAAATAGATCAAACATGTTTAGATTGTATTGATAATTTATTAAAACAATTATCAAGTAATTTTTAATTTTTAAGAATCATTTTCATATCAAAATGATACACAATTTAACTAGTATGACTCAAAATGTGTGTTTATTATTTAAAATGACATTTTGGTAAAAAGTCAAGTGACGTACTCAAAATGGATAAAATGCATTTTGATTTTTTTAGTACTTTAGAAAAAATATCCATAAATATTTTGGGACTTGTAAAAAACATATGATCCTCCATAAGATGTATGGTGTGACTAGTATGACTCCAAGTTCATTTTTTCAATATATAATTGTCATTTTAGTTTAAAACAAGCATCACATCGTCAAAACTGATAAAATGAGCCTAGATTGTTTTCTCATCATTCTATCTGATATTAATTAGTTAATTTCATTATCATTTTTATCTTATACTTATTTATTTAATTTTCACTTAGATAACACTTTAAGACAAACAAGAAATGGTGTGACGTGCAAGAATCAACCATAACTCAATTCAATACACAGTGTTCCTAGTATGACTCAAAGTTTAGTTTAAAATTAACACTTTGTATTTAATTTATTTATTTATATTATTAATAATATAAGAATTTTTTTCTTATATAGATGCATTATTTTTCTCGAGCAAGGGTAGTTTGTTCAACAGTGGCATGAGTCGGGGTCCTGGGAAAAAGAAAATGTAACATTGATGTTTTTGAATGTATGTAATAATTTTTACTTACTCATGTAATTGAATAAAATAATGTTTAAAATATCTATCATATAGTGTTTTTTATTGTATTTGTGTTGTAGATTTTATTTCATTTAAATTATTTATTTTTAATTGATTTTTCTTCTTTATGGTTCTATTTCTAGTGTTGTAGTGTGCTATTACAACACACAACAATGGTGTTGTAGTGTGTTGTTACAACACACTACAATATGGCACTTTATTATCACTTCTAAAAGCACTGATAAAGAGATACTTTATGAGTGATTTTACAAGTGTTGACAAAATCCCCCTTTATCATTACTTCAAAAAGCACTAATAAAGGACCCCTTTATTAACGATAAATAAAAGCAGTGATAAATGGTATCCTTTACCAGTGCTTCTAAAAGTGAAAATAAATGAGTCATTTCTCAGAACTTTTTTAGCACTAATAAAGGACCCATTTATCAGGGATTTTCTAGCACTAAAAAAAGACTATGTCTTTTAATCATGCTCTAATAGTCTGTAGTTTTGTATCACCTATAAAGGCCAATTTTAACACTGTTAAATGCATATTTTATAGTAGTGATTAGACTGAGGAAATTAATGAACATGTTTATCTGATTCACATATGATGTGTTCATATACTTAGATAATTTACATGAAATTTACTCATACATTAAGTCTATGAAATTTAACATGTTGATCTATTTGGTGACTCTATTTTAGAGAATCAAGACAATATGATATGTTAGGTACTAGATAGACATGTTCTATGTTTAGTGGTCACTCAATGTCATTGAAAAATAGATTATATAGGTATACATATGATTTATATAATACATCATGTATTGGAATTTTTTGTATAGATATATGAGTATTGTAACACCCCCAATCTTCCACGGTACTCTTCTTCTTGAATAATACAATAGCTTGCATTGTATGCAACTTCGAGTTCTAGCACACCACGACCAATCAAACTAGCCATTTAAAAAGAAGTTATGAATAGTAATACCCAATTTTTGAAATTTTATAAATTTTATTTTTCATAATGGACTTAATTTTTGGATTCGTAATATCAAAATTAGCTTAGGGTGAGATTTTGCACTTTTATGATAACTTTCATATTTTGATGAATAGTGAAAAATACACAATTTTAATTAAAAACAACCTTTTTAATAGAAATAATTTATAGTGTTAAATTATACATTTGAGTAGTTTTAAAGTATAATTGTATTATATTTTTATCATTTAATTTAATTTAGGTCATTGGATATAATTTCACATTTAAATTGTACATAAACACATGTCAATCTTTTGACAGTTTTTACTTCTTAAAAACACGCTTTTTGGTTTTGACAACAGGAATTAATTTTAAATTAATTTCTGAAAATTTTGTATTTTTAATTTAATAAAATAGATTCCATATTTATAATCATAAGGCCTAAATTTTTTAAATAGGTAACTTTTATTTTTAGACATTATGAATAGTAACTTCAGTAAATATATTATTTACCTTGGTTAAAGGGTAAATCCAGTAAATAAGGGTAAAAAATAATATTATAATAAAATTAAATTACCCTAACACGTGTCCTAACCATATTGGCTAATACATATCCGACTATGGGCATCCTTGGGTTTATTTTTATACCCCATGGAGCCACTTGTAAGTGAAAATGACACTTTATAAAAATTAATTTAAAGATAAGAAAAATGTAACATAAACATATATCTTTTAGTAAAAAAAATTATATGGGGGTATATAATTGATCTATTCAAATTTAAATATTCATTAGAAATATAAAAATATTTCCTACATCATGATATTTTATTTATCATTTTTAGACATAAAATAAATATATTTATTTATGACACAGTAATGATACAGTATTTTCCTTATTAATGAAAGAATCAAATAAATGATATTATAAATATTAAAATAAATATAATTTGAAAGTTTTGATGCCATAAACAAATTTTATAGGTGAATATGAAATTTTAAGATTGATTCAATGTATTTTTTTCTAAGTAATCAAGTTATGACTTTCACAAAAACCAAATATTAAATAGTGTCTAAATTGACATAAATGGGTTTTTAAAACAAATACTATATTATTAAATGATATAATTTTCCTAAAAATCTAATATTTAGACAAAGGACTTATATAAGGTTATATATGTCATTAATTAACCACTTGAGGTTATCTTGGCATTTTATATTAATTTTATTAATCATATAATTTAAAAATGCAAGGAGACATGGTAAATGTTAAACTATTTAACCAAGAGTTAAATTTAAAAGATAAGGTTAATATGGTGACCTAAACTTGTATAAAACCTATTGGTTGAGAGTATTTATACCCATAACTACCTTAGTCTCGAAATAAATTCATTTGGAGATATTATAAACCGAAATTTATTTTAGAATAAATTAATATTTCAATCTTTTCCTAAAGTTCTCCTCACCTCTCTTATAAAAAGGTAATTCCCCTTCTATTAATTTCAAAACTACAAAGCCATTTGGATCAGCCAAAACATGCTCAAATATCCTCTCGAATACCCTCACTTCATCCTAGAGGCCTTAATTTGATCATAAATCCAACCTAAGGATCTATTTTGTTCAAATTAAAAGGAAGAACCCAAAGAAGAGGTAATTATTTCATCACCTCTTTAAAGTTCTATTCTTCTTCCAATTACTCTTTCTTTGTTGATTACATACCAAAATAATAACTCCAGTACCTTATACATACTATTATGTTATTAGAAATATGGTACAACCTTATTCATTATCTTATCCATCCTATGAATGACAAAGTCACCATACGTGCGTATGTACGACTTACTATCTCGACGTCGTGGTGTAGTTTGTTATTCAACACTCTATTATTTGGATGGGTATAATAATGAGCATAAGTGAGGTAAATAATAAATATAAAATTTTAATTATTCTGTATATATGATATACCATCCAACTACATATGATTACACCATCAATAGAATGATATAGTCACTCGTGCGTATGTACGGCTTACCGTCTCCATGAAGTGATGAGATTTCATTCCCCAACATAACCATTCAAGAATAATATTAATTTTATGATTAAAAATAAAGTTTAATAACTTAATATAATTCTTTATTTGAATCAAATACATCCTATCCATAACAAACATAACTTACGTAACAAAACATATAAAGGAAAATGAATCAGTTGACACCTAAAACAATGATACTGGAGAAATATTATTAACAAAGAGATATTTAAAGATCATATATGATATCATATTTATTTATGTGGTTCTTTTATAATTTAATGACAATGATTTAACCATTATACATGAGGTTAATATACCCTCAACTAAGAAAAGGTACAAGGTAAGGGGTTATCATCTCAATTTTTATTCCCGTGAGATTCATACTATATTCGCCACTATTTCATTTTTAGTGGTGTATGTACTACCCATGATTGTATTCATTGTGTAATATACTTTAATTTATTGGTATTTACATCTTCATTGTATGTATCTAGTACTTACAATGCTACTAAACTAATTGGTCATTCAATAATTGATCTCTCATGATCATGCCAATGTTATATAATAATGCACCGACTCTAGGTAACTGGGGTGAGGGAATTACAGTTGGTATTAGAGGAAGTTTAGTAAAATCCTTGGAAAATAGATTTAGAAAAGCTATGATTATAGAAAATTAAACTAATATAAACTTTGAGTATTAGTATATAATAACTTCTTATGATTTTGGTGATGTAGATATATTTTGAATTTTCCAAGAAATACATCCCTATCTAGATACGAGCAGGTAGAGGCGGCTCTGGCACAGATGTATCTAGGGGTAAAACTCAAAAACACCTCTTTGAGTTAGACTCTAATGGGAATTGGTGCATGAAAACGGGCCTTGCTACACTATTGGTTATGAAATTCCTGGGGGATATGCTTAGGATAATTCACATTTTCGTTACAAACCTATTTCTAAGATTTTAATATAAGACGAGAATAAATAACCTTGGTTAATCCTAAGGTGTTTTAGATTGAAAATAAAGTGTCATTATATTATCTAAATGATTTTATGACTATTTTTAATCACACTATGATTTTTGGTTTTAGTCAATGGATGGATTCCAATGAATTCACAGTAACATCAAACATGATGTACAAGGTGGGCATGGTGGTGGAAATGAGCAATGAAATTGAATGTTGATAGGCATAAAATATATCGTGTTCATGCCAAATAAATTTTCAAAAAATATGATCAACATCATATACATTAACCAACTCTCTAACTCAAAAAAGAAGATAAAGACGGAGAATGATAAGAGATTCATCAGTGGAGACCTTGGAGAAAAGAAAGCTCATTCTCCATCATGTAGGAAATGAGGAAGGAGACACCGAAGAAAGTGTCTCAATTGAAAAAAGAAATGATTTATGTGTGGGAAAAAAGGAAATAATGTAAATAATTGTCTAGGAAAAATGAAGAGTACATAGAAGAAAATAAAAATGATCCTAATAATCCATTTACTGTCATTTACCATAAATGTAGGGGACCTGAGCATTACCCTAGTCAATGCCATATTCCATAGGATAATCACTAGGTCAAGGAAGAACCTATTTGGAAATAAATGTATGGAAAAATGTTTAAAAGTATTAATGCTCTTTGTTTGTGGGATTACTTTGGAAAATGTTTATCTTTTATGTGTAACGCTATAATTTATTATGTAAAAATTCTATTTGAGGAAAAATTATATTTTTATTTGTGGATATATTTATAAAGAACCATTTGGGTTTATATCATCCATGAATTTTAGGCAATTACAGGTTATTACTTTTAGGGATGAAAATGCGAGGATTGAGATAAAATTTGTGGTTAAAATATGATATGGTTATTTTTGATGAATTTATCTAATTTTTGGGAATATTGTTAAATTATATAGTTTTTGAAAAAGGACAACATTCATATCATGTGACAACCTATCACGTCGGACAAAGCTACAATAATCAAACCCACAACCAAAGTGCGACTGAGATTTATCACCTTCCATTATACTGCATGAAGTCCCTGGTTAGTATGACTAATTATTTTTAGTTAAATGATTTTATGGATCAATAATATGTTGATTTTGGGAATTTATGATTTATCAAATGTATATCCTTAGTATAGGAAAATTATTTGGTGATTAAGTGAAAAAGGTTATTTTAGAAGACGTTTACTCTTTTGGGAACACTATATGCCTAAGGAAAATAAAATACTATGGTATTTAATTTTTGGAGTAATGGTTGAAATTTTATTTAGGAATAATATATGTTTTATTGGGAACTTATAACGATTTGGGTTATTTGTAGAAATGATTAACCTATCATAGATAATATGTGATTAGGTTGATTACTTTTTAGTATGAGACTTTAAGAGTAGTCGATTTGGAGATAAATGTTAAGATTTACTATGGAAGTCTATGTGATTAAATTATTTTCAGTTTTGGGTTTCAATATTAGTTTGGATTATATTGAATTATATTAAGGAAAATTGTTTATTGAATGGTCTTTTTTGAACTTTGGGTATTGTTTGTTCAATTTTGGAGATTAAGAGTAGTATTTATTTTTATAAAAGATTATCCTTTTTGGGGATTATCTGATCCTGTACTAACCATTTTGGTTTTGGTTAATTTATAAAGATATGTTCAATATATATTTCATATTTTGTGGATTATGTGATTCTCTAGGAGTTGATTCTAGCACTTTAGGTGTGACCAAGCCATCTTGAATACTCATCGTTTAGAGAAAAGATGAGTTCTTGGTAGAAAATTATTAAAGGATGAAACTCTACTTAAAAAGTAGGTATATTTCCTTATTTTCTTATTCAATATCATAAATAAAATCTCCAAATTTATGAAAGGGAACCTGAAACAAAAAAAAATATAGTCCGTTTACTTTTCCTACTAGGGAATCAAAGACCATTTAACCCATCACAAGTTCATGGTTTTCTTGTTGTTAACTTTCTACTAATCATGTTTTCTATCACTCTCCATCAGAACTTGACACTTATTTTCTCTTCCATATCCATTTTTTCCTACATGTAATCCTATTATGGGTTATCTTAGGTGGCCTTTGTACTTATATTTATTTCTTTTAAAGTGATAGTTTATTTGTTTCTTTTTCTGATGTGGTATTTCAACAAAGATGTTTTGAAATATCAAACCCCTAGATTTTGTTTACATGTTTAAAATTTGAGGAATAAATTATTTGAATGAGGGGAGAATGTAACACCCCAAGCTTTCATGGTACGCTTATCCTTGAATAATACAATAGCTTGCATTGTACACAACATTGACTTCTAGCACACCACGACCAATCAAGCTAGTCATTTAAAAAGTAGTTATGAATAATAATACCCAATTTTTGAAATTTTATAAATTTTATTGTTCATAATGGACTTAATTTTTGGATTTGGAATATCAAAATTAAATTAGGGTAATTTTTTGGCACATTTCTAACAAATCTCATATTTTGATGAATAGTGAAAAATACTAAATTTTAATTAAAAACAAATTTTTAATAAAAATAATTTATAGTGTTAAGTTATAAACTTGAGTGGTTTTATAGCATCATTAGATTATATTTTTTTTTAATTTAATGTAATTTAGTTCATTGTATGTAATTTTACTTTTAAATTTTACATAAACACATGTCAATCTTTTGATAGTTTTTACTTCTTAAAAACCCGCTTTTTGGTTTTGACAAGAGAAATTAATTTTACAATAATTTATGAAAATTCTATGTTTTGTATTTGGGAAAATGGATTCCATATTTGGAATCAAAAGGTTCAAATTTTTTAAATAGGTAACTTTTATTTCTAGACATTATGAATAGTAATTTCAGTAAATATTTTATTTACCATGGTTAAAGGGTAAATCTGGTAAATAAGGGAAAAATAATATTATAATAATCTGAAATTACCATAAAACCTATCCTAACTCTATTAGATGATACATTTCCAACCATGGTCATCCTGGGGTTGATATTAAGACCCCATGGAGCCACTTTTAAGTGAAAATGACAATTTATAAAAATTAATTTAATGTTAAGAAAAATGTAACATAAACATATATATTTTAGTAAAATAATTTTTATATGAGTTTATATAATTGATCTATAAGACTATAAATATTAATTATATATAATTTTTTTTCCTAAATCATGATATTTTATTTATAATTTTTAGACATAAAATAAATATATTCATTTATGACACAGTAATAATGAAATATTTTTCTTATTAATGAAAGAATTAAATAAATGATATTATAAATATTAAAATAAATAGAATTTGAAATCTTTTGTAAGAACTTGGTTTTTGATGAGAAAGACTTTGGAATATTCTTGATAATATTCCAGAGTAGCTCCTTCAGGCGGCGTGCGATTCCGAGCCCCAGAGTGGCTGGAATTAAATTTTCAGTGCGTTCACACTAGAAACGCTAAATAAATGGGATAACTCCTAAATGGAGTTCTGGATCAGAGATCCGAGTGTACGGATGGGTTCGGAATGGGGTGTTTACCATAAGAACGACATAAAACTTGTCGGTGCGGGGCATTTGGACCCCTCACCCGCTTCTGGAACGTTAAACAGATTAATTAATTAATTAATTAATTCGTTTAATGTTGAGACACAGGTAACTCTTAAACGGTGGCTCGGATTGGAAAACTGAGGGCACCGTTGAGTTCGGAGCATGTCATTTACCCTAGGAGGGTTGTAAGTTTTGCGGGCGCGGGCCGTCTGTGAAAAATGGCCCCAGGGGCGTTTTCATTATTTGGCGGCCTCGGGCGCTAAGTTTAATAACTTTTGAACGGGGTCTCGGATTGAAATTCATAGACCGCCATTGCGCTCGGAGTGTGGTTTTTATCCTAGGGGAGTCTTAATCCCAACCCCGCCGAAATCTCGGGTTCAGGGCTATCGGGCGGCGTTTAAGTATTTTCTACTTAAACGCATCCCCTCCCCACTTCTTCTTCTTCTTCCTCAAACACTACCCTCTCCTCCAGCTCTAGCGAGGTATCTCCAGTGAGGCAAACTTCGGCGAGGCACATCGGTTCCGACGGTCCGCACACGAAGCGTCGGGCTACGCCCTTCGAGGTAGGCGGTGTTCGTTTGCGTTTTAAATTCCAAAACCCTCTTTGAATCATAAATTTAGTTTCTAATTTCTGCCCGATCTTCGATCCAAGCCCATAGTTGTGTAGTGTATGTTCTAAGGTTACCGATGCTCTTCTCGGATCGAAAATCCGAGTCCCGGGGTGCCCGGGACAATCCTGGGAAGTTCCGGCCGGAATTCTGGCTTTCCGACGGTTTCTGGCGGCGGACGGTGGCTCCGGGACGGCGGCGCGGCAGCGGGCGCGGCGGAAGGACGACCGGCTATCCGGATGGCTGGGAGGCACCTCCACGGTGTGGGGCGGCTCGGCTCGCCGGCTGAGGGAGCCGGTTGCGGGAGCCGGCGAGAGGAGATGGCGGGGTCGCAGGCGCGCGACCCCACGGCTGGACAGAGACCCGCGCGACGCAGGTCTCCATGTGGAAAGCTGACCGGACGTGTCAGCCAGTCGGTGGAAGAGGCGCCCGCACAGCGCGCGGGCGAGGCGGCCTCGCGGGAGGCGGCTGGGCCGCAGTCCCAGCGGGCCGGCTGTGGGCGGACCGGCCGGTCCGCCCCAGGGGGGGGGGGGGGGGTTCCCCCCCCCCCCCCTTCTAACTTCCGACGTCCGTAGCTTTCGCTACGGACGTCCGTTTTGCGCGCCGTCTGCGGCGGCGCGGGCCTGGCAAAGAGTTGGATCTTTTGGGATGGTTTCGGTAATTTTTAATTCCCAAAACGAGGGACGTGGAGGCTCGACGCGTCTTTAAGTGGTTTGTCGTTTTCCGAGGGAACTTGTCTTGGACGGTGCAGACGCGTCCGGCGTCCGATTTAAACGCCATCAGTGGAGTTGGGACCCTGGAACCAAGGTGGAGCTATCCAGGGAGGTTCCAGGCATTGAGGTCGAAGTTGAGGCATGGGACCCAGGGCCCGTCTTTTGAGCTGCGTGCAGCTTTTAATGGCTCTTTCCTCGGATGTCCATACGGGGCATGCGAGCAGTCGATGTTGGGTGTTTTTCTGAGGGAATCTGGTTAGCGCCGTCTGGCCACTATAATTTGCACGATGGTGCGGGGCCCACGAGGGCCGTTTGGGCGTCGACGGTGATTTCCCATCTTAATCATCGGGTGACCATTTTGGACAATTGGATAGTCCACCTTCTGTGCTTTTGCGAGAGGATCGCAACGATGTGATCCGTTCGTTGAGTTTCGGGACCGAGTTGCGGGTCCCACGTGGCACCGCTCGTGTGCGGTGCGCCGGAATGCATCTCTTTCTCTGAATATCTCTTGTACTCATGTGAGTAGTGCTTTTGGCATGTTTTCCTGAGGGGTTTGCAATGGTTCAACGCGCCCGACTGTTTTCGGGGCCGAGGCTCGGGATCACGGGACATCGTTCGGGCATGAGGCGGTGCTGGTGACTTTTTCATCGGATATCCATTTGAGGCGATTAAGTAGTCGATCTTGTGTGTTTTTCCGCGAGGATTACAACGGTGTGATACGTTTGGCTGTGCGGAGCCTATTGTGCGATCTTATTAACAGCGGAAGCATGGAAGGTGCTTTAGTGGTAGTTCGCCCTACCTTGTTTGTAGCAGACCCTTGGCATGTGATCGCGCACACTCCCGTGTGAGTGAAGTAATGCTGGAATAGATGTGGTTGTTCGTTCCCCAGTCGTTGAGGCGGCAAGTTGGAAATGTTAAGTCACGCCTTCGCGTTGACATTGGGTGTTGTGTGCACGATAGCCCTTGGGCTGGAAATGTGGTATACTCTGGGAGTATATGGGAGTGCTTGGAGGTACGTGTGGTTGCTTGTACCTGAAGATGTTTGTGCGCTCAGTTGGGGTTGACTTGGGGCCACACGTCGTGTGGGCCCCATTTGCGTTCCGTGTTCTGCTTTACGTACTCTGACCTCTCGCGACATAGAGGGTCCCTCTGTGTGTTTGTTTGACCAACAAGGTGGAGTTTTTCCCCTGGCTCGGCGCATGTTTGTTGACCAGAAGGGTTGAGTGGTCTCCCCCTAGTTTCGTTATTGATGGATTGGCCGGTAGCGGTGCTAGTGACACCCAGTGATGGAGCAGGTGCTGAACTTATTTTGGGTGAGTTGTTCTGGATTTGGGTGGTTGTGCGATACCCACTCCGTGTTTGGTTGGCCAGTGTTGTACCCTAAAGTGGATATGGCCAGAACAGTTCTGAGTTTTACCCTCCAGCGGGGATGGGCAGTGGGTTACTCATCGGCTTCTAGGGTCTACCCTCTAGTGGAGACTCGGCAGTGGGTCACCCGACGCTCTTAGGGTCTACCCTCCAACAGAGACTGCGCAGTGGGTCACCTGACGCACTTAGGGTCTACCCTCCAACAGAGACTGGGCAGTGCGTCACCCGATGACCTCTTAGGGTCTACCCTCCAGGAGGGCTAGGCAGTGGGTCGCCCGTCGTCTAGTTCCAGGTCTACCCTCCAGCACGGCTGGGTAGTGGGTCGTCTGTCGACATATTCCAGGTCTACCCTCCAGCGGGGCTGGGAAGTGGGTCGTCTGATGATGTATTAAGGTCTACCCTCCAGGGGGGCTTGGCAGTTGGTCACCAGATGATGTGTTATGGTTTACCCTCCAGTAGGGCTGGGCAGTGGGTCACCCAGTATCTTAATATGGTTTACCCTCCAGGGGGCTGGGCAGTGGGTCGCTTGATGATGTGTTGGGGTTTACCCTCCAGTGGGGCTGGGCAGTGGGTCACCTGATATCTGGTTATGAATTACCTTCCATCAGAGCTGGGCAGTGGGACACCGGTTGGCATTCCAGACTCAGTCCTTCCGACTAGGCTAGTCTGTGGCTTTCCTCCGTGATTACTGGACCGGGACCCTTGGTTGTACGGGTCGGTGATGGAACAGCTTGACTTTGAGGATACCTCTCGACTGCGGGGCAGTGACGAGTTGTGGTTTGACGTTCCCCCAGAACTCTCAAGTATGAGGGTCACTTTCCCCACCGAGAGACGTTCTTGCGACATGATCTAAAACCGTGTGGGCGAGTCAGTGCTGCCCAAAGTGGATAGTGTTGAGGTGTGGTGTTTGAGCCCTTGGCTTGCGGTTCGGGGCAGACGTGCGGGATGCTGGGCATCGATGGAGTTTCTTCTGGGACTGTTGGAAACTCACTTTTCTTGGGCTGAGCTACGGTACGAAGATCCCCTTACGACGTTGTTTGGGTTTCTTGTTTGAGAATATGGACATGTATATACCTTGTTCCCGGTACCCACTTCTTGGGTTTGGTTACTCTCCTTCCAGGTGAGGCGAAGATGCGCTGGGTATGCCACGTGCTTTCTGTGTCTAGCTTCTCGTGGTTGGACGAGTCTACTCTCCTGCTATAGGTGGAGAATACTCGACGGGAAGTTCATCTTCTCACCATTTCCAACTCCTTGTTCCTGGACGAGTCTACTTCCTTCCTCTTGTTGGGTTGAGATGGACTCTTTACTGCACCCTCGGTTGGACTCCTTTACTTTTCCTATTCGCTCTACTGCTCACCCTTCGGTACCTCCTTTGTTTCTCCCTCGAGCCTTCGGGGTATCCTACTGAGTATTTTTATACTCACCCTTTCTTTGGCTTTATCCACACTTTGTGTGCCCTTGCAGACGACGGACAGGTTGGTCATGAATTCAGTAGAGCGTAGGAGCTCGGGAGCTTGGATCGCGTGGGGTGGTCGTGGCCGGGTTCCAGGCGGGAGACCCGTCAGCTGTTTCTTTTTGTTTACCTGTTTCCGGATTGTTGGACTTTTGGTTGGGTGCGTGTTTTACCCCTTTTCTTTTCAGTTTGTACTTTGTACTGTTAGAGGTCGATGCACACCGTGGTTTATATATAGAAGTTTCCCTTTACTTTGCTTTCCTTTTCTTTTACTCTGCACTTTTGCATTGAGTGTGTTGCATGTGTGTGTACAGGTACTTAGGCAAAGGCCTCCCCGAGTTATTGTGCCATTGGTACTGGTCTCCAGCCCCTGGCCTATAGAGGCGGGCCTGGGGTAGTTGCGGCTCGATCCCAGGTAGGGTCGGTTCGTGACAAAGTGGTATCAGAGGTGGTTTGTTTCTTGGGACGTTGTGTGGATGTCCCTAAAAGTGGAATTGGTTGGGATTTAGTGAAAAAGTGTTAACGTGTCTCGATAGTGGCTCTCAGGCCAGGGAGTCCAGTGATGATGCGGTGGCCGATGTATCCATTCACCAGGACCTTGATAACCCGCTTGTCGAATCGGCATGCTGAGACACTTTTTGTAGGGAAATTTGGTTTGTGCATCACATTGCATCGAGTCTTTGACTATCCTTCTTGAGTCAGCTCCCCATCATTGTTATTGGTATATACATTATGCTCATCTGACCGTGGAACTCCTTGATAATATTCAGGATGTCTCCGTGAAGACAGCCAGCCAGGATACCAGCTTTGGGTGCGTGATGACGACCCTGTGAGCTACGAGGCTACAGTCTAGGACCCATCATGTGAGCCCCTTTCTCTGGGTGGGCTGGTAGCATCACCCCCCACTTGTTGAGCAGCAGACAGTTTCAGCAGAGCAACCTGAGCTTGAATGCAGGTTGAGCGCGCTCTGTGAGTTCCAGCGGCAGAGACCGCTGAGGTTCAGTGGTTATCCAGACCCTCAGGCAGCAGAGGTTTGGCTCAAGGAAGTGGTTTGCCTTTTCAGTCTTGTTCAGACGCCGACAGATCAGAGAGTGGCTTTGGCAGCCACCCTTTTTCGTAGAGCAGCTCGGCGTTGGTGGAGTCTGGTGACTCAGTTTCTTGACGAGTCGTCGCTTTCGTGGGACGACTTCTAGTTGTTGTTTCGAGAGGTGTTTTTCCCCTCCTCCTTGCACTCCATTCGGATTCAGGAGCTCCGACAGTTTTAGCAGGGAGGGATGATGGTGGCCGAGTACGTGACTAGTTTTGCAAACCGTGCACGCTTTTACCCGGACTTGGTCCGTGACGACAACCTCCAAGCGTGGAAGTTTGAGCAAGGTCTCCTCCGAGAGATTTGTGCTGTCATAAGTACCCTTGGGAATTTCCACATATTTCGGGGTGCTAGAGCATGCACTGGTGACAGAGGGCTTCCTGTCATGTTTTTCGGTTGGTAATGGCAGTGGGCACGGCGGAGCTGGGATGTCTGTCGTAGCTAGCAGGCGTCGGAGGACAGGACCTCGATGCAGGTGGCCTTCTCACTACCGGTTTTGGAGACGTGGTCGTATACCACTGTGGCGAAAAGGCGCAGGGCCTTAGCCGAGGATGGCCTTCCGTGAGTGGATCTTGGGCCGTGGTCGTACACCACAGTGGTGCCGGAGGTCACCAGGGCAGCCCAGAGAGCGCTGGTGCTATACTTGTGACGGGCAAGGTCACTTGGCACGAAACTGCCCGACCCGAGTTGCGGAGAGCTTCGGGCAGGCAGCAGGTGCACCACCACGACAGGGGCAGTGCCATGATTGGAGTAGTACCTAGATGGGTGGTGCTAGCGGAGGAGAAGGAGGAGTGGGTAGTGGGGGACGACGTTACGAGGTCATCCCATCACCACTAGGTGGTCCACGTTAGGCTCAGGGAGCTGACAGTTGGGACCGCGAACAACCGTGAGCTTTGGATGTCTATGATCCTGCAGAGCATGGGATGGTGAGAGGTACCCCTTGCGACTCTTCTACTTCTTGCAGTAGAATTGTTAGGCTCTGCGTGTGAAAGGGGTTTCTCTCTTCTCCTTGTTTGAGGTGTTACCAGGGTGACGCAGGGCGTCGGGTGTAACCATGTGTTAGTAAGGAAAAAGGGTGTGAGACCTTTCCTTTAGTCGATAGTGTTGACTCCTTCGCCTTTTGAGCGTGTAAGAGAGCATCGACTGTGGAATCTTGCATTACCAGATATCCTTGGGTGTTACACCATATGGATATTCTGAAGGAGGGAATCACTGGGTCTTGTTCCAGGTGCGGACGGTGATTCCAGTCGCGGTGTGCGACATGGAGGTTCGGTCGGGGAGGTGAGCTACCCCGGAGAGCCTTCGGGTCGTTTGAGACCATGCAAAGGGATGGTGAGGTACCCTACCACCTTGCCCTAACCCCAACGTCTGGAGTGGGTGCACGACATCGGCAAGGGCCTACCTCGCATGAACAGATCAATCCTTTGGTCTGTGTGCGATGATGCAGAGTTGTGCATGGGTTCTTCTGGGTATGGGAATGCCAGGTGTGAGCTTAGTACCCTGTGTTACTCCCTAGTTTTTCTTTTTAGGGATGAAAATCTTGAAGGAGGGAATTATGTAAGAACCCGGTTTTTGATGATAAAGACTTTAGAATATTCCTGATAATATTCCAGAGCATCTCCTTCAGACGGCATGCGATTCTAAGCCCCGGAGTGGCCAGAATTAAATTTTCACTGCGTCCACACTGGAAACGCTAAATAAATGGGATAACTCCTAAACGGAGTTCAGGATCAGAGATCCGAGTGTACAGATGGGTTCGGAATGGGGTGTTTACCCTAGGAACGACATAAAACTTGTCGGCGCAGGGAATTTGGACCCGTCATCTGCTTCTGGAACGTTAAACGGGTTAATTAATAAATTAATTAATTCTTTTAATGTTGAGACACAGGTATCTCTTAAACGGTTGCTCGGATTGGAAATATGAGGGCACCATTGAGTTCGGAGTGTCCCGTTTACCCTAGGAGGGGTGTAAGTTTTGCGGGAGCGGGCCGTCTGTGAAAAATGGCCCTAGGGGCGTTTTCATAATTTAGAGGCCTCGGGTGCTAAGTTTAATAAATTTTGAATGGGGTATTGTATTAAAATTCCAAGACCGCCGTTGCGCTCGGAGCGTGGTTTTTAGCCTAGGGGAGTCTTAATCCCAACCCCACCGAAATCTCGGGTTCGGGGCTATCGGGCGGCGTTTAAGTATTTTCTACTTAAACGCATCCCCTCCCTTATTCTTATTCTTATTCCTCAAAACCTACCCTCTCCTCAAGCTCCGGCGAGGTAGCTCTAGCGAGGCGAACTCTGGTGAGGCGCATCGGTTCCGACGGTCCGCACACGAAGCGTCGGGCTATGCCCTTCGAGGTAGGCGGTGTTCGTTTGTGTTTTAAATTCTGAACCCCTCTTTGAATCCTGAATTTAGTGACTAATTGCTTCCCGATCTTCTATGCAAGCCCATAGTTGTGTAGTGTATGTTTTAAGGTTTCTGACGCTCTTCTCCGATCGAAAATCCGAGTCCCGGGGTGCCTGGGACAATCCCGGGAAGTTCCGACCGGAATTCTGGCTTTCCGGCGGTTTCTGGCGGCGGACGGTGGTTCCGGGACGGCGGCGCGGTAGCGGGTGCGGCAGAAGGCTGGCCGGCCATTCGGCCGGCTGGACGGCACCTCCACGGTTCGGGGCGGCTCGGCTTGCTGGCTGAGGGCGCCGGCTGTGGGATCCGGCTAGAGGAGACGGCGGGGTCGCATGCGCGCGACCCCGTGGCTGGACAGAGACCCGCGCGACGCGGGTCTCCGTGTGGAAAGCCGACCGGCCGTGTCGGCCGGTCGGTGGAAGAGGCGCCCACCCGGCGCCCGGGCGAGGCGGCCTCGCGGGAGGCGGTTGGGCCGCAGTCCCAGCGGGCCGGCTGTGGGCGGACCGGCCGGTCCGGCCCAAGGGGGGTTCCCCCCCCCCCCTTCTAACTTCCGATGTCCGTAGCTTTCGCTACGGATGTCCATTTTGTGCGCCGTCTTCGGCGGTACGGGACTGGAACAGAGGTGGATCTTTTGGGATGGTTTTGGGAATTTTTAATTCCCGAAACGAGGGGCCTCAAAGGCGCGACGCGTCTTTAAGTGGTTTGTCGTTTTCTGGGGGAACGTTTCTTGGACGGCGCGGACGCGCCCGACGTCCGATTTAAACGCCGTCAGTGGCGTTGGGACCTTGGCACCGAGGTGGAGCTTTCCAGGGTGGTTCCAGGCATTGAGGCCGAAGTTGAGGCGTTGGCCCCATGGTCCGTCGTTTGAGCTGCGTGCATCTTTTAGCAGCTTTTTCCTCGGACGTCCGTACGGGGCGTACGAGCAGTCAATGTTGGGTGTTTTTCTGAGGGCATCATATTGGCGCAGTCTGATCGCTGTAATTCCGCACGATGGTGCGGGGGCCACGAGGGTCGTTTGGGCATCGACGGTGATTTTCCATCTTAATCATCGAGCGACCGTTTTGGACAAGTGGATAGTCCACCTTGTGTGCTTTTGCAAGAGGATCGCAACGGTGTGATCCGTTCGTTGAGTTTTGGGACCGGGTTGCGGGTCCCACATGGCACCGCTCGTGTGCGATGCGCCGGAATGCATATCTTTCTGCGAATATCTATTGCACTCATGTGAGTAGTGCTTTTTGCGTGTTTTCCCTAGGGGTTTTCAATGGTGCAATGCGCCCGACTGTTTTCGGGGCCGAGGATCGGGATCACGGGATGTCGTTCGGGCGTGAGGCGGTGTTGGTGACTTTTTCATCAGATATCCATTTGAGGCGATTAAGTAGTCGATCTCGCATTTTTTTCCACGAGGATTACAATGGTGTGATCCTTTTGGCTGTGCGGAGCCTCTTGCACGATCTTATTAACAGCGGAAGCATGGAAGGTTCTCTAGTGGTTGTTCACCCTACCTTGTTTGTAGCGGACCCTTGGCGTGTGATCGCACGCACTCCCATGTGAGTGATGTAATTCTGGAATAGATTTGGTTGTTCATTCCCCAGTTGTTGAGGCGGAAAGTTAGAAATGTTACATCATGCCTTCGCGTGGATGTTGGGTGCCGTGTGCACGATATCCCTTGGGCTAGAAACGTGGTATACTCTGGGAGTATACGGGAGTGCTTGGAGGTACGTGTGGTTTCTTGTACCTGAGGATGTTTGTGCGCTCAATTGGGGTTGACTTGGGGCCACACGTCATGTGGTCCCCATTTGCGTGTCGTGTTCTGCTTTACATACTTTGACCTCTCACGACGTAGAGGGTCCCTCTGTGTGTTTGTTTGACCAGCAGGGTGGAGTTTTTCCCCTGGCTCGGTGCTCGTTTGTTGACCAGCAGGGTTGATTGGTCTCCCCCTAGTTTCATTCTCGATGGATTGGCCGGTAGAGGTGCTAGTGACACCCAGTGATGGACCATGTGCGGAACTTATTTTGGGTGAGATTTTCTGGAGTTGGGTGGTTGCGCGATACCCACTCCGTGTTTGGTTGGCCAGTGTTGTACCCTAAAGTGGATATGGCCCAGAGCAGTTCTGAGTTTTACCCTCCAGCGGGGCTGGACAGTGGGTTACTCATCAGCTTCTAGGGTCTACCCTCCAGCGGAGACTGGGCAGTGGGTCACCTGACGCTCTTAGGGTCTACCCTCCAGTAGAGACTGGGCAGTGGGTCAACCGACACACTTAGGGTCTACCCTCCAGCAGAGACTGGGAAGCGGGTCACCCGACGACCTCTTAGGGTCTACCCTCTAGGAGGGATGGGCAGTGGGTCGCCCGTCATCTAGTTCTAGGTCTACCCTCCAGCACGGCTGGGCAGTGGGTCGCCTGTCGACATATTCCAGGTCTACCCTCCAGCGGGGCTGGGCAGTGGGTCGCCTGATGATGTATTAAGGTCTACCCTTCAGCGGGGTAGGGCAGTGGGTCTCCAGATGATGTGTTATGGTTTACCCTCCAACGAGGCTGGGAAGTGGGTCACCCAGTATCTTAATATGGTTTACCCTCCAGCGGGGTTGGGCAGTGGGTCTCTTGATGATGTGTTGGGGTTTACCCTCCAGCGGGGCTGGGCAGTGGGTCACCCAATATCTGGTTATGAATTACCCTCCAGCAGGGCTGGGCAGTGGGACACCGGTTGGCATTCCAGACTCAGTCCTTCTGACTAGGCTAGTCTGTGGCTTTCCTCCATGATTACTGGAGCGGGACCCTTGGTTGTACGGGTCGGTGATGGAACAACTTGAATTTGAGGAGACCTCTTGACTGTGGGGCAGTGACGAGTTGTGGTTTGACGTTCCCCAGAACTCTCAAGTAAGAGGGGCACTTTCCCCACCGAGACACGTTCTTACGACGTGATCTAAAACCGTGCAGGCGAGTCAGTACTGTCCAAAGCAGATAGTGTCGAGGTGTGGTGTTTGATCCCTTGGCTTGCGGTTCGGGGCAGACGTGCGGGATGCTGGGCATCGATGGAGTTTCTTCTGGGACTGTTGGCGACTCACTTTTCTTGGGCTGAGCTACGGGACGGAGATCCCCTTACGACATTGTTCGGGCTTCTTTTTTGAGCATATGGACATGTATATACCTTGTTCCCAGTACCCACTTCTTGGGTTTGGTTACTCTCCTTCTAGGTGAGGCGAAGACGCACGAGGTATGCCACGTGCTTTTCGTGTCTAGCTTATCGTGGTTGGACGAGTCTACTCTCCTGCTATAGGTGGCAAAGAATCGAAGGGAAGTTCATCTTCTCACCGTTTCCAGCTCCTTGTGCCTGGACGAGTCTACTTCCTTCCTCTTATTGGGTTGAGCTGGACTCTTTACTGCACCCTCGGTTGGACTCCTTTACTTTTCCTGTTCGCTCTACTGCTCACCCTTCGGTACCTCCTTTATTGCTCCCTCGAGCCTTCGGGGTATCCTACTGAGTATTTTTATACTCACCCCTGGTTGGGCTTTTCCCACACTTGGTGTGCCCTTGCAGATGACGGACAGGTTGGTCATGACTTCAGTGGAGCGTAGGAGCTCGGGAGCTTGGACCGCGTGCGGTGGTCGTGGCCGGGTTCCAGGCGGGAGACCCGTCAGATGTTTCATTTTGTTTACTTGTTGTCAGGTTGTGGCACTTTTTGGTTGGGCACGTGTTTTTCCCCTTTTCTTTTTAGTTTGTACTTTGTACTGTTAGAGGTCGATGCACACTGTTGTTTATATATAGTTGTTTCCCTTTACTTTGCTTGCATTTTCTTTTACTCTACACTTTTTCATTGAGTGTGTTGCATGTGTGTGTACAGGTACTTAGGCAAAGGCCTCCCCAAGTTATTGTGCCTTCGGTGTAGGTTTCCATCCCCTAGCCTATGGAGGCGTTCTTGGGTTAGTTGCGGATCAAGCCTGGGTAGGGTCAGGTCGTGAAAAAGTGGTATCAAAGGTGGTTTGTTCCTTGGGATATTGTGTGGACATCCCTAAAAGAGTAATTGGTTGGGATTTAGGGAAAAAGTGTTAACGTGTCTCGAGAGTGGCTCTCAGGCCAGGGAGTCCAGTGATGGTGCGGCGACCGACGTATCCATTCACCAGGACCTTGATAACCCGCTTGTCGACTTGGCATGCTGAGACACTTGTTGCAGGGAAATTTGGTTTGTGCATCACATAGCATCGAGTCTTTGACTGTCCTTCTTGAGTCAGCTCCCCATCATTTTTATTGGTATATACATTATGCTCATCTGACCGCGGCACTCCTTGATAATATTCAGGATGTCTCCGCGAAGGTAGCCAGCCAGGATACCAGCTTTGGGTGCGTGATGAAGACCCTGTGAGCTACGAGGCCACAGTCCATGACCCATCATATGAGCTCCTTTCTCCGGGTGGGCCAGTAGCAGCACCCCCCACTTGTTGAGCAGCAGACAGTTTCAGCAGAGCAGGTTGAGCTTTAGCGCAGGTTGAGCGCGCTCCATGAGTTCCAGCGGCAGAGACCGCTGAGGTTCAGTGGTGATCCGGACCCTCAGGCATCATAGGTTTGGCTTGAGGCAGTGGTTCACCTTTTCAGGCTTATGCAGACACTGACAGATCAGAGAGTGGCTTTGGCAGCCACCCTTTTTCGAAGAGCAGCTCGGCGTTGGTGGAGTCTGGTGAATCAGTTTCTTGACGAGTCGTCGCTTTCGTGGGATGACTTCTAGTTGTTTTGAGAGGGGTTTTACCCTTCCTTCTTGCACTCCGTTCGGATTCAGGAGCTCCTGCAGTTTCAGTAGGGAGGGATGACGGTGGCCGAGTATGCGGCTAGTTCTGCAGACTGTGCACGCTTTTACCCAGAATTGGTCCGTGACAACAACCTCCGAGCGCGTAAGTTTGAGCAGGGTCTCCGCTGAGAGATTCGTTCTTTCATAAGTACCCTTGGGAATTTCCACATATGTCGGGGTGCTAGAGCATGCGCTGGTGACAGAGGTATTCCTGTCATGTTTTGCGGTTGGTAGTGGCAGTGGGCACGACAGAGCCGGGAAGTCTGTCGTAGCTAGTAGGCGCCGGAGGACAGGACCTCGATGCAGGTGGCCTTCCCACTGCCAGTTTTGGAGATGTGGACATATACCACTGTGGTGAAAAGGCATAGGGCCTTAGCCAAGGAAGCCCTTCCGTGAGTGGATCCTAGGCCGTGGTCGTACACCAAAGTCGCGCCGGAGGGCACCAGGGCAGCCCAGAGAGCACCGGTGCTATGCTTGTGACAAGCGAGGTCACTTGGAACGAGACTGCACGACCCGAGTTGCGGAGAGCTTCGGGCAGGCAGCAGGTGCACCACCACGATAGGGGCTACGCCGTGATTGGAGTAGTATCCAGATGGGTGGTGCTAGCGGAGGAGCGGGAGGAGTGCGTAGTGGGGGATGACATTACGAGGTCATCCCATCACCACTAGGTGGTCCACGTTAGGCTCCGAGAGCTGACAGTTGGGACTGGAGACAGCCGTGAGCTTTGGATGTCTACGATCCTGCAGAGCATGGGATGGTGAGAGGTACCCCTTGCAAATCTTCTACTTCTTGGAGTAGAATTGTTAGGCTATGCGTGTGAAAGGCGTTTATCTCTACTCCTTGTTTGAGGTGTTACGAGGGTGACGTAGGGCGTCGGGTGTAACCCTGTGTTGGTAAGGAAAAAGGGCGTGAGACCTTTCCTTTAGTCGACAGCCTTCTCCTTTTGAGCGTGTAAGAGAGCATCGAATATGGAATCTTGTGTTACCAGATATCCTTGGGTGTTACACCATATGGATATTCTAAAGGAGGGAATCACCGGGTCTTGTTCCAGGTGCGAGCGGTGATTCCAGTCACGGCGTGTGATGTGGAGGTTCGGTCGGGGAGGTGAGCTACCCCTGAGAGCCTTCGGGTCATTTGAGACCGTGCAAAGGGATGGAAAGGTACCCTACCACCTTGCCCTAACCCCAAAGTCTGGAGTGGGTTCATGACATCGGCAAGGGCTGACCTCGCGTGAACAGATCAATCCTTTGGTCTGTGTGCGGTGACGTAGAGCTGTGTGTGGGTTCTTCTGGGTATGGGAAAGCTAGGTGTGAGCTTAGTACCCTGTGTTGCTCCCTAGTTTTGATTTTCAGGGACAAAAATCTTGAAAGAGGGAATGATGTAAGAACCCGATTTTTGATGATAAAGACTTTGTAATATTCTTGATAATATTCCAGAGTAGCTCTTTCAGACGGCGTGCGATTCCGATCCCCGGAGTGGCCGAAATTAAATTTTCAGTGCGTTCACACTAGAAACGCTAAATAAATGGGAAAACTCCTAAACGGAGTTCCGGATCAGATATCTGAGTGTACGAGTGGGTCTGGAATGGAGTGTTCACCCTAGTAACGGCATAAAACTTGTCGGCACGGGGCGTTTGGACCCCTCGCCCGCTTCTAGAACGTTAAACAGATTAATTAATTAATTAATTAATTAATTTTTTTAATGTTGAGACATAGTTATCTCTTAAACGGTGGCTCAGATTGGAAAACTAAGGGCACCGTTGAGTTCGGAGCATGCCGTTTACCCTAGGAGGGATGTAAGTTTTGCGGGCGCGGGCCGTCTGTGAAAAATGGACCCAGGGGCGTTTTCGTAATTTGGTGGCCTCGGGCGCTAAGTTTAATAACTTTTTAATGAAGTCTTAGATTGAAATTCTGAGACCTCCGTTGCACTCAGATCATGGTTTTTAGCCTAGGGGAGTCTTAATCCCAACCCCGCCAAAATATCGGGTTCGGGGCTATCGGGTGACGTTTAAGTATTTTCTACTTAAACGCATCCCCCCCTCTTCTCCTTCTTCTTCCTCAAACATTACCCTCTCCTCCAGATCCAGCTAGGTAGCTCCAGTGAGGCGAACTCCGGTGAAGTGCATCAGTTCCGACGGTCCGCACACGAAGCGTCGGGCTACGCCCTTCGAGGTAGCCGGTGTTCGTTTACGTTTTAAATTCTGAACCCCTATTTGAATCCTAAATTTAGTGTCTAATTGCTACCCGATCTTTGGTCCAAGAACATAGTTGTGTACTGTATGTTCTAAGGTTTCCGACGCTCTTCTCAGATCGAAAATCCGAGTCTCGGGGTGCTCGGGACAATCCCGGGAAGTTCCGGCCGGAATTCTAGCTTTCCGACAGTTTCTGGCGGCGGACGGTGGTTCCGGGACGGCGGCGCGGCAGCGGGCGTGGCGGAAGGCCGGCCGGCCATCCGCTGGCTGGGCGGCACCTCCACGGTGTGGGGTGGCTCAGCTCACCGGCTGAGGGCGCCGGCTGCGGGGGCCGGCGATAGGGGACGGCGGGGTCGCAGGCGCGCGACCCCGCGGCTGGACAGAGACCCGCGCGACGCGGGTCTCCGTGTGGAAAGCCGACCGGCCGTGTCGGCCGGTCGGCGGAAGAGGCACCCGCGCGGCGCCCGGGAAAGGCGGCCTCGTGGGAGGCGGCTGGGCCGCGGTCCCAGTGGGCCGGCTGTGGGCGGACCGGCCGGTCCGGGCCGGTCCGGCCCAAGGGGGGGTTCCCCCCCCCCCCTTCTAACTTCCGACGTCCGTAGTGAAAGCTACGGACGTCCGTTTTGCATGCCGTCTTAGGCGGTACGGGCCTGGTATAGAGGCGGATCTTTTGGGATGGTTTTGGAAATTTTTAATTCCCGAAACGAGGGGCCTCAGAGGCGTGACGCGTCTTTAAGTGGTTTGTCGTCTTCCGGGGGAACTTTTCTTGGACGGCGCGAATGCGTCCGACGTCCGATTTAAACGCCGTCAGTGGCGTTGGGACCTTGGAACCGAGTCGGAGAATTCTAGGGCAGTTCCAGGTGTTGAGGCCGAAGTTGAGGCATGGGCCCCATGGCCCGTCGTTTGATCTGCGTGCAACTTTTAGCGGCTTTTTCCTCAGACGTCCGTACGGGGCGTGTGAGCAGTCGATGTTGGGTGTTTTTCTGAGGGCATCGCGTTGGCGCAGTCTGCCCGCTGTAATTCCGCACGATGGTGCGGGGGCCACGACAGTCGTTTGGGCATCGATGGTGATTTTCCATCTTAATCACCGGGCGACCGTTTTGGACAAGTGGATAGTCCACCTTGTGTGCTTTTGCGAGAGGATCGCAACGGTGTGATCCGTTCGTTGAGTTTCAGGACCGAGTTGCGGGTCCCACGTGGCACCGCTCATGTGCGATGTGCTGGAATGCATCTCTTTCTTTGAATATCTATTTCACTCATGTGAGTATTGCTTTTGGCGTTTTTTCCTGAGGGGTTTGCAATGGTGCAACGCGCACGACTGTTTTCGGTGCCGAGGCTCGAGATCACGGGACGTCGTTCGGGCGTGAGGCGGTGTTGGTGACTTTTTCGTCGGATATCCGTTTGAGGTGAGTAAGTAGTTGATCTAGCGTGTTTTTTCACGAGGATTACAACGTTTTGATCCATTTGGATGTGTAGAGCTTGTTGCGCGATCTTATTAACAGCAGAAGCATGGAAGGTGCTCTAGTGGTGGTTCGCCCTACCTTGTTTGTAGAGGACCCTTTGCGTGTGATTGCGTGCACTCCCATGTGAGTGATGTAATTCTGGAATAGATGTGGTTGTTCATTCCCCAGTCGTTGAGGTGGCAAGTTGGAAATGTTACGTCATGCCTTCGCGTTGACGTTGGGTGCCGTGTGCACAATAGCCCTTGGGCTGGAAACGTGGTATACTTTGGGAGTATACAGGAGCACTTGGAGGTACGTGTGGTTGCTTGTACCTGAGGATGTTTGTGCACTCAGTTGGGGTTGACTTGGGTCCACACGTCATGTGGGCCCCATTTGCGTGCCATGTTCTGCTTTACGTACTCTGACCTATCGCGACGTAGAGGGTCCCTCTGTGTGTTTGTTTGACCAGTAGGGTGGAGTTTTTTCCCTGGCTTGGTGCTCGTTTGTTGACCAGCAGGGTTGAGTGGTCTCCCCCTGGTTTCGTTCTCGATGGATTGGATGGTAGCGGTGCTAGTGACACCCAGTGATGGAGCAAGTGCTGAACTTATTTTGGGTGAGTTGTTCTGGAGTTGGGTAGTTGCGCGATACCCACTCCGTGTTTGGTTGGCCAGTGTTGTACCCTAAAGTGGATATGGCCAGAGTAGTTCTGAGTTTTACCCTCCAGCGGGGCTGGGCAGTGGGTTACTCATCGGCTTCTAGGGTCTACCCTCTAGTGGAGACTGGGCAGTGGGTCACCCGATGATCTTAGGGTCTACCCTCCAGCAAAGACTGGGCAGTGGGTCACCCGACGCACTTAGGGTCTACCATCCAGCAGAGAATGGGCAGTGGGTCACCCGACGACCTCTTAGGGTCTACCCTCCAGGAGGGCTGGGCAGTGGATCGTCCATCGTCTATTTCCTGGTCTACCCTCCAGCACGGCTGGGCAGTGGGTCGTCTGTCGACATATTCCAAGTCTACTCTTCAGCGGCGCTGGGCAGTGGGTCTCCTGATGATGTATTAAGGTCTACCCTCCAACAGGGCTGGGAAGTGGGTCGCCGGATGATGTGTTATGGGTTACCCTCCAGCAGGGTTGGGAGGTGGGTCACCCAGTATCCTAATATGGTTTACCCTCCAGTGGGGCTGGGCAGTGGGTCGCTTGATGATGTGTTGGGGATTTCCCTCCAGTGGGGCTGGGCAGTGGGTCACCCGATATCTGGTTATGAATTACCCTCCAGCAGGGTTGGGCAGTGGGACACTGGTTGGAATTCCAGACTCATCCCTTCCGACTAGGCTATTCTATGGATTTCCTCCGTGATTACCGGAGTAGGACCCTTGGTTGTACGGGTCAGTGATGGAACAACTTGACTTTGAGGAGACCTCTCGACTACGGGGCAGTGACAAGTTGTGGTCTGACGTTCCCCCCGAACTCTCAAGTATAAGGGGCACTTTCCCCACCAAGACGCGTTCTTGCGATGCGATCTAAAACCATGCGGGCGAGTCAGTGCCGCCCAAAGTGGATAGTGTCGAGGTTTGGTGTTTGAGCCCTTGGCTTGCGGTTCGGGGAAGACGTGCGGGATGCTGGGCATCGATTGAGTTTCTTCTGGGACTGTTGGCGAATCACTTTTCTTGGGCTGAGCTACGGGACGGATATCCCCTTACGACGCTGTTCAGGCTTCTTTTTTGAGCATATGGACATGTATATACCTTGTTCCTGGTACCCACTTCTTGGGGTTGGTTACTCTCCTTCGAGGTGAGGCGAAGACGTGTGGGGTATGACACGTGCTTTCTGTGTCTAGATTCTCGTGGTTGGACGAGTCTACTCTACTGCTATAGGTGGCGAAGACTCGACGGGAAGTTCATCTTCTCACCATTTCCAGCTCCTTGTACCTGGATGAGTCTACTTCCTTCCTCTTGTTGGGTGGAGCTGGACTCTTTACTGCACCCTCGATTGGACTCCTTTACTTTTCCTGTTCGCTCTACTGTTCACCCTTCGGTACCTCCTTTGTTGCTCCCTCGAGCCTTCGGGGTATCCTACTGAGTATTTTTATACTCACCCCTTCTTGGGCTTTGCCCGCACTTGGTGTGCCCTTGCAGACGACGGACAGGTTGGTCGTGACTTTAGTGGAGCGTAGGAGCTCGGGAGCTTGGACCGCATGCGGTGGTCGTGGTCAGGTTCCAGGCGGGAGACCCGTCAGCTGTTTCTTTTTATTTACCTGTTGCCAGGTTGTGGCACTTTTTGGTTGGGCGCGTGTTTTGCCCCTTTTCTTTTCAGTTTGTACTTTGTACTGTTAGAGGTCGATGCACACTGTCGTTTATATATAGCAGTTTCCCTTTACTTAGCTTGACTTTTCTTTTACTCTGCACTTTTCCATTGAGTGTGTTGCATGTGTGTGTACAGGTACTTAGGCAAAGACCTCCCCGAGTTATTGTGCTTTCGGTGCTGGTCGCCAACCCCTGGCCTATGGAGGCGGGCCTGGGGTAGTTGCGACTCGAGCCCGGGTAGGGTCGGGTCGTGACATCTTTGATGCCATAAACTAATTTTATAGGTGAATATGAAATTTTAGGGTTTATGAAATTTATTTTTTCTAAGTAATCATGTTTTTATGACTTTTACAAAAACCAAATATTAAACAGTTTCAAAATTGACATAAATGAGTTTTTATAACAAATAATATATTATTAAATAATATAATATTACTAAAAATATATTATTT
Organism: Viscum album; assembly: GCA_963277665.1. Lineage (NCBI taxonomy): Eukaryota > Viridiplantae > Streptophyta > Magnoliopsida > Santalales > Viscaceae > Viscum > Viscum album. The sequence goes on along the minus strand of OY728128.1, from coordinate 2,136,082,091 downwards.
ATCAAAAGGACTTATATAAAGTTATATATGTCATTAATGAACCACTTGAGGTTCTATTTTAATTTTATAGTAAGTTTATTAACCATATAATATAAAATTACAAGGAGACACGGTAAATGTTAAACTATTTAACGAAGAGTTAAATATAAAAAATAAGGTTAATATGGTGACCTAAACTTGTCTAAAACCTATTTTTTGAGAGTATTTAGATCCATAACCCCCTTAGGATCTAAATAAATTCATTTGGAGCTATTATAAACCGAAATTTATTTTAGAATAAATTAATAATTCAAGCTTTTCTTAAAGTGCCCCTCGCCTATCTTATAAAGGGGTACTTTCCCTTCTCTTAATTTCACACCTCCAAAGCCATTTAGATCGGCCAAAACCTGCTAAAATATCCTCCCAAATACCCTCACTTAAACCTAGAGTCCTTAATTTGATCATAAATTCAACCTAAGGATCCCTTTTGTTCAAATAAAAAGGAAGAACCCGAAGAAAATGTAATTATTTCATCACCTCTTTCAAGTTATTTTCTTCTTCAACTTCCTCTTTATTTGTTGTTTCCATACCAAAATAATAAATCCAGTACCTTCTACATACTATGATGTTATTATAAATATAGTACAACTATATTCATTATCTTATCCATCCTATGAATGACAAAGTCACCATACGTGCGTACGTACGGCTTACCGTATCCACGTCATGGTGTAGTTTGTTATTCAACACTTCATTATTTGGATGGGTATAATAATGAGTTTAAGCGATGTAAATAATAAATATAAAATTTTAATGATTATTTATATATGATACACCATCCAACTACATATGATTTGACAATCAATAGAATGATACTGTCGCTCGTGCGTACGTACGGCTTACCGTCTCCACAAAGCGATGAGACTTCATTCCCCAACATAAATATTCAAGAATAATATTCATTTGATGATTAAAAATAATGTTTAATAACTTAATATCATTCTTTATATGAATCAAATACATCCTATCCATTACAATCATGACTTATGTAACAAAACATATAAAGGAAAATGAATCAATTAACACCCAAAACAATGATACTACTAAAATATTATTAACAATGTGATATTAGAGGATAGTATATGATATCATATTTATGTATGTGGTTATTCTATAATTTAATAAAATTGATTTAACCATTATAAAAGAGGTTATTTTACCCGCTACTAAGGAAAATTACAAGGTAAGGTTTTTCATCTCACTTTTTATTCCCGTGAGATTCATGCTATATTCGCTGCTATTTCCTTTTGTGTGGTGTATGTACTACCCATGATTGTATTCATTGTGTATTATACTTTAATTTATGGGTATTTACATATTCTTTTTATGTATATATTACTTTCAAGTCTACTAAACTAATCAGTATTTCGGGACTTGATTTCGTGTGATCATGCCAATGTTTTGTAATAATGCACCATCTCTGGGTAACTGGGGTCAGGGCGTTACAAGTATGTTTAAAAGAGATTACACCGGACACCATATTAGCTTGATAAACACTTATTATTTGATAATTTCTGTTATTTTAATACATTTATGAAATATTGATTTAATTTTCGTTTTCACCACTACTAAGGATTATAGGGTCACACCAGGAGTCCCTTGGATAAGGATAAAGTTTTGAATAATAAGTTTATTAAAAAATAAGTGTTCTTAATAGAACCGAATCCAAAAGAGTTTGGATGAATTCATAATGAGTTTTGATGTTTGGAACTTTGAGATTTTATTGTAAGTTGGAGATTTATGGATGTGCGTTAAAATGTAACTAAATAAGATTCATGTTCACTAAAACACATGCATATGAATAATGCATTATATATATATACAATATATGATATTGTGTATATAAATATTATATATAAATCATGCATATGATGTGTGAAGATTACTTTCATATTCATGTAATACATGTATAAAGTATGCATGCATGTGATACATGTACACCCAAAATATATATAGAAAACATAGCTTGATGCAAAATTTTCTTCACATTTCTCCCCATATGATTTAATCTTAATTAAAGGATTTTCATGATGTTCATTTAATATTTTAATACAAATTAAAAAGGAATATATCATGGGTATTATTAAAAAAACCCAAGTATTATAGATGTAATCTTTATTAATAAAGAAATGTTAGATATCACTTATAAAAGGACAATATATTCTTCTTGTTTCTATGAGTGACTTTAATGTGATAATTGGATATTCTTAGAGATCATTAGTCTCATGAAAATATTTTTATAAACCCCCTTTTATCAAAGCCTCGTTCATTTGTTTCGAGATGGCGCTAACATCCCTTTGTGGGTTTCAAGTATTTTATGATAGAGATCATGATCCAACTACTAGTGTATCACCCATAGAGGCAGGAGGATTTTTTGCGCATCTTTTTTGTCATCATCAAATATATTCCATTGACATGAAGGTTATGGAAGTCATTGCACTAGATTTTTAGGTATCGCTTATTTTTACATTTATTTTTTCACATTGGTTTCTTAAATATAGATTATCCTTTTTTGGGTTTGTTTCTACAACTAAAGATCATGATATGATTATAAAAAACCCATAAAATATCACATAAATTTTGTCTATGTTCATGAAATCAAGAAAATTATTTACATTCAAACAATTCCAACATAACAATACAAAAAAACCAATGTCGTTTTCCAACATTTCTTTGTAATGTCTTTCAAAAAGGGTTTAATAAAAATATTTATAATAATATATTCTTTCTCAATCTATTCATCACCAATTACTAGAGAATGTGTTATGTATTCATCTAAATTTCCATAAAATGATGTTGTATAAGATTAGTATTTATGTCATTAGGGAAAAATTTTATGTTGTTTGAGAAACAATATCTTTAAGGAATGTTTCAATCTAACTGAGTGTAAACCTTCTTCATAGATGGGAGAACCTAACATTTATTTAATGTTATATCTTGAAAAAAATCCATATGAAAGAAATTCATTTATCATCCTAAACAATATGGATCACAATGTGAGATCTTCATTTCTATGAGCATCATATAATATAACACTTGAATCATGAATTAATTTCATGTATTTAATCAATGGATGAAAACAAATATATATATATATCAATACAAGTTTGTATTTGTCCTGATGTGAGTAGAGAAAACACAATGTACTTATGATTTATGCATAACCATAGTGGATAGTTATAATTTACCACATAATAGACCATGTACTATGAGTTATAATTTTTACACCAAATGGATTCATTCTATTTAGTGATAGTGGAAGACAAAGGATTATCAACTCTTTTCCAAATTCTAAATACTCTTGATCAATTTTCATCTTATAAGGAGAGTCTGATGGGTTACAAAGTTTCTTATATTAAATTATTTTATCTTCATGCCAGGTAAATTACATTACAGTCTACTAACTTATATATAGAAATAAAATCTTAGAATTATTATAGAGTAACATACAACTTTTAAAGGATACACCTTTTGGTATCAAGACACACCACTCTTATATAATTTTTTAAATGATTAATGTTCCTTGTGAACGAATATATAGTCATTTGTGCTAGTATGTATTTTTTTGAAGATCATATCCATTCAACATAACATTCATTTAGCATCATATGATCAAAAAGGAAGATCATTATATTTTAGCAACATGTCATTAAATAGAGAAAGTAGTTCTATAAAGATGATGTCACTCCATTCATTGAAGAAATTCAAATTATATAGCTTTAGTATGACTAAAAATGTTATATTTTCAGTACAACCATCATACAATGACATCTTTGCAAATCTCTTTAACTTCTAAAATTTCTATAGGAAATCATTAAGGTCATCTTTAATAGTTATTTTCAAGTCATTAATATGATATCTATCATCATTTATAGTTTTACACATACCATATGATCCATGAACCATAGTGTTATCTTAGCGACTAGCTATAATAACTTCTTCCCCATGTTTATCCCAATATTTATAACATAGATCGATTCTATGATAGATCAAGTATTCTTCTAACAATTCTAGATAAATTTATCTTGAATGATAATAATGTAAACAGAAAAATATGATTTGTGAAACATAATTTCCACTCTTTTGAAAACATGATAGAATCATTAACCTCGTCCTCATACTCTTCTATAAATGACTAGAATCCATAGATTTTTTTATTGATATTCATCCAATTTGGTTGAAAAATATTCAAATTTAAAAATAAATTAATGAATACACAGATGGTATGCATATAGTGTATCATTTTTTACATGCATAAATTTTATAAATTCTAACTTATAAAAGTATAATTATAAATTATAATACATACATATTTAAAGTATATAAAATAATAGATTCAAATATTTCATTTTATGTTATATTTCTAAATATATAGAGTGAATATCTATTAAATGTATTTTTTATTAAATTGAAATCATTTTAAAATAAAAGAAACATTTTCAAAGTATATTTTATTGATTCTAAAATAAATTATTATAATTACAATCACATTATATATAAAAAATTCTTACAATAAAAATGTGTTTTATTATTCAATTTAGATAAATTTCATATGATAGATGATAATATATTTCATATAAAAAAAATTTTTGTGATGAAAAATGTATATTTTGAAATTCAAAATTCAAAATATTTATAAGTAAATAAAACAAATTTTAAATATGTGATGTACCAATTTAATCTCATTTCACAATATAAAAAAATTGTTTAACAAAGAAAATGTTTTGTGATTCAAAACATTAATTTCAAACACAAAACACATAACATATATATATATATATATACATAAATATATAAAAAAATTATATACTTAGATATCAATATATATATATATATATAAATAGATTAAACACAAACAAATATGTGTGTGTGTGTAAAAAAATATATAGATTTATATGAATAGGTATTTACCGACATATATAAACACACACACACACACATATAAATTGATATAAAATCCAAAAAAACAGATATATAAATTAAGAACAATCTTAGGACACACACACACACATATTTTAGAGATATACATGAAGTACAATCCAAAAATCACCAAAATCACATCATGATCTAAGGATATATCATTAAAATATAAGTTTTAAATTGCATACCTTTTATTCCAAAAGTATAATAATAATAAAATGATCAGATGAGGGTGAATACAATCATAGCGTCCACAAGAACATGAATAATAGGGTCTCTTGGTGGTGTAGATACGGTTTTTTTAAAAAGACAATAAGGGGTTTATCAGTGCTTACTGAAAGTTGACGATAAAAGAGTTTTTAATCAGTGATAAAATTATAATTTCAAATAATTTAATATTTTTGAAGAGTGAATATGGGTGTGGATATCAGGTGAACAAGTGATCATGGTGAACACTAAATTACTTTGTTTGAGATGAACTTACCGCGTAACCTCGATTTAAAATTACTATATGGAGGTGTGCTTTCTAGTTTGCCTAATCTAGTTGGATCTTTAGTTAGAGAGAATGAGGATCCCTCATCCCCTACCCAAAAAACCTATTTAAACCAATATTAGGACAATAAAAATTTCTCTATGTTAAGAGATAGAGCTCCAGATCAGATCATTAAATAAGGTAAGGCAACCCACTTAATTGAGAATCATAACGCTGTCTCCAATATGCTTAATATCTATAAATTTTATATTGTTTTATATATTGTCATGTTTTGGGGAGTAAAACAATTAGGGTTAGGGATTTACTCATATGTATCTTGAACACATGTGGATTTAAGGAATTTAAATTCATTCTAATGGGTTGTAGATACTATAACATGGTATTACCCTATATTAGATTTAATAGTTGGGCATGGAGCTTCAAAACAATCTATTTTAAGATAATAACTTTATTCATTCAAGAATTAAATGAAAAATTTAACCCATTTTATTTTAAAAACACTCATATGCAAGTTTGGGATATAGTGTTTGGTCTTAAATGGATATTATGGAATCTGATAAATTTTTATGATATAGCCATAATAGTGGGAACTCCTATTAAATTGGAAAAAGATATTGAGAATTACATATTTCGGCATTATCCCATGTTTTTTATTGAATTTAACCTAAATTATAGTGTGATTAAGTAGGTGGTTCTTTCTACGAATGAGGATAATCTTAAGATTAAAATTGTATATGAGCATTAACCTTTTTTTTCTCATATTGTTTGGATATTGGGAATTCTCATTAAAAGTGTCTTAAGGATAGTATTTGTGGTAAATTCTCTCTCAAGAGACATGTAAATACCCCAAATCTAGTACCCTAGAGTTGTTTATTAATTTACTACACTGTAAATGAATATAAAGAATCATATCTAAAGGACCAAATAGTTTAGCGGTATTTTTAAACTAGATATATACTTGAATATCACATTTCATTTGAAAGCATAAAATAAAAAACATAGTGAAAGTAAATATTATGCATCCTTGAACTCATTAAAATATTCATTCTTTATATCATAGGGAATAGAAATAAAAAAATAATGATTTAATATGCTCAGTACGGGTTACATATAGTGGAATCTATCATGATTAAATAAGCAAAAATCAATATGGTATAGTGAATAACTGAAAACACATTTCATTTAATCAATAACTTGAGCATGAAGAATAATTGATGATCACATAATTACATATAAATAATCACATGATATTAATGATTATCCATGGATATCATAACTAGTCAGATAATCACATAGACATCAATAACTAATCTCATAATAATTGAATGAATAACTTCACACATCATAAACATATCGTCAAGGAATTATGCCAAGACACCTTACATAAATGGGTAAGTACTTTGACAAATTCCCAAAATATTTTATCTCATGAGACGTACCAATTCATTGAGGGTATATAGTAGTACCCACCCATCACTTACTATGTCCAATACATTCATCATATGAAAGGGGAGAATAACAATTCAATTCATAATCAACATAAACATTCATATTGAAAATCTAGCTTACAAATTGTTAATATTTACAAAGTAAAACTATTTATAAACCATCTAGATAAATAATAAGGATATTATAATTATAACATATCGCCAGTGGAGTATAATAAAATTAAAGGGTTATTATAATTTATGAATATAAATACAATAAAAAGGTCATTAAAAATTTCTTGAGGAAAATGACATTTTCATTTTAAAATCCATGTTAAAAAATAAAAATTTCTAGAATATTAAGAAAAAAATAATTTGAAAATATTCATGGAAATTTGTAAACTAATCTTCAAATTAATTATTGTTTATGATAATGTGAAAATTTTGTTCATTACAATTACATTAAAATAAAGATTCCATTCACATTTTCAATAAAAAATCAAAAAGTTCCATGTTTGGAAAATGATAAGAAGATTTAATTTTGTAAAAAGTAAAACATGGGTAAAAATTTATTTAATAAATAATTATATAATATTAAAAATAAGTTTTAAAACCATTTAAGGAAAATATGGATAAGTAAGGAAAAAATTCCCAACCAAGTAGAAAAACCATTTGGTTTTTCTAAAAAAAATAATTTCAATATCTTGAGTACTTAAAGACATGAAAATAAAAGGAAAACAAAAAATTTATAGAAATAACCATAAGAGAAGAAAATATATTAGGTTTATTGTATAAAAATAAAATAATTCCTCTATTGGAGACTCTAATATAAATAATCTTGAATAATGATGAGATTGTGAAATAAACCCTTACCAATTTGGTAACTTTTAAATCATAAACCCCCTGAAAGAATAAATTCAACTGAAAAATTAAATACCATGAGTATAAATATATTCATGATATAAAATATGAAAGGATCAGTATATACACATCATAAAAATAAATAGGCACATAATACAAAATATTTCTCAATGGAGTGAAAATTGAGACTAAATCTCTTACAAAGATCATACTGTTGAAGTGAGAATTAATCAACGAATTGATTGTGTGTATAAAATGTAAATCCATATAAAACAAGTGTAAATAAAATAAAATATAATCAAAATTCATTACACACATAATCTTATAATATCACAGACAATGAATAAGTAATATAACCCAATGAAAAGAAATTGAATTATGAACCCCCTTACCACTTGGTGACTTTCAAGTCAAATCCTATTGGATAAAATAATTTGAATTGAAAATTTAAATAACATGGAGTGTGAATTATTCATGATATAACATGTAAAAGGGTATTATATACACCATACAAAATAAATTGGTGCATAACATTAAAATATGTCACAATAAAAGGAAATTGAGATAGAATCCCTTACCTCAGGCCCGAATCTACACGTACATTCTTTATATTCCCATATAATAAACTTATATTAATTATCTAATTGATTAATAAATTTTTTAATATTTATTATTCTTTTTATTTTATTTAACACCATATTATATTTAATTATGTAATCAATTATGTTCATATCATACGTTTTGATGATATTCAGTTCATATGCCCAAAATGACTTCAGTAGTTTGACTATGGTAAAATAGGTCATTATTCCATCATATACAGAATAATAATAATTAAATAATTATAATTTTAATACATAAATTATACTTTTTATACTAACCGTAAAATATGGTTTTGAAAAATGAACTACATTATAATCATGGAGACAGTAATTTGTATGTATGCATGAGTAACGTTTCCATTTTTCAACGATCATGATTGAAAGAATATAAGTATTAGTTATCTTTCAAGATTTATCATTATAAATATAATATAATATTATTTATTTAAATACACTTATATATAGTAGTCATGTGTTGTGGTTATAAAAAATTAATCACATCACTTCATGGAGGTGATGATTCACACGTACGCATGAATGACATTATCATTTTTAAATAAATGGAAAGGTAAGAAATTATATGATATATTATATTTTAAGAAAGATAAATATTTAATTAATATCATTTATATATATATATATATATTAAATACATCATTAAATTTATCTTTGGATGGTGGGTATGAAAAATGAATTACATCGGTTCGTGAGGCAGTAGTCTGTCGTACACATGAACGATGGTTTCATTTCCCATTTGATGGGAGAGAAGATAGTTATAGGATATGATATTAACATAAAAACATATAATTATATGGGATATAATGATTTTATTATATAAATATTTTTTAATAATATTTTAAGGTGGTTGAAGAATAAATAAAACAAAAACGCTCTGTTAAGGATGTTACCTCTTCTTTGGAAAACCTCTTTAGGTTTACACAAAAATCATTCCTAGGAGGGTTTTATAATAAAAAAAGGACTCTAAGACATGGTAATATAAGTATTTAATGTATTTTGGAAGTTTTTGAATAAATCAAAATTCCTTTTAAGTGTGTAGAAAAGATGAGAGGAGGTTCCCTTTTATAAGAGAGGGGAAGGACACTCTTGAAATTTCTTAAAGTTTTAAATTAATATAAATTAATGTTCATATTCAAAGGGATAAAAAATGATAATATTAAAATATTTAATGATTATTAATTTAAATAATATCATACAATAAAAATTGGATAAGTTTGGGTCATGTTTTCACCCTTACTTTTTTTTATTTTAATCCATGTTAACCCTTTTTGACAATAAACATGGTAACAATGTTTCTACTCTTTAGGGGTCAATATATTTACTATAAAAGAAAAATTGTTCAATAAATAGACCATGATTGATATTTTAAACCATATACCTATAAATTGGATGAATAAAGTTCTATTAGTAATTTTAAATCATTTAATAAAATATTATTTATTATAAAACATTATTTATTATAAAATAATATTAATAGCATATTTAAACTATTCATTTAATTTGACATTGAAAACAACATGAAAAAATAAATAAATTAGAATATATTCCATTAAAAACACTCTAAAATTCTATATTTATCTAAAAAATTCATATAACACTATAATTATTTCAAATTATATTACTTTTAATATTTTTAATATTGTTTATTTTATTTTTTTTATTAATTGAATAAATATTATGTCAGCATTGTATAAGAATTTAAGGTAACTATATAATTTATACAAATTATAAATAAATTAATATCATGAAAATAATTCCATTATTATCAAATTAATCATTAATATTCATTAAAAACTTTCATTTTACCTATGTGAACACATAATTGATATTTAAAAGAAAGAGGGTGACATTGTTTTCTTTTTCTTTACTTAAAATATTATATATGACATATTCATGGTAAAGTGTGTAATAAAAAATTAAATATGTATAATAAGGTTATAAGGGTAAAAATAAATTCATACAATAATAATTAAGATGAAAAATGGTGGTGGTGTCACTTAGTTTTTACCTAGGTTAACCAGATTTACCCTTTTACTATAGTGACAAATTTTTACTATTTTTTCTATTCATTATTACTAAAAATTATGTTGGACTTATTAAATTATAAATATTATAATGATTAAAAATATGGAATCCATTTTACAAAATTCAATCCCTATAAATGGTATAAATTGATTTTATAATAATCCTGTAAAGCGTGATGAAAATCATTTTTTAGGAAAATGCATTTTTCAAGCAATATATGATGTTATATTAACTCTATGATTATAAATAATCATTATTTAATTTAAAATTTATATATATATATACATATATTCTATACATTTAATTTAAATATTTCTTTATTATGGGTTATTCTAGTTAATTAAAATGGATAAACTTTATGCACTTAAAAATAGTTTTCAGAAAACTGTGTTTTAAGCATAAAAATAAACTTATACCAAAATCATAAATTTTTTTTATTCAAATAAAATTAATTATATTATTTTAATTGAAAATTTTCATATGTCACTTCAAGTCCAAATTCAAAATTTAATTGTAAATTTAAATATCTTATTTAATAAAAATAAATCATTGTTTTATAAAAATCGATATTTTTCTCTATTCATAGAAAACCAATCCTTTTATAAAAATATGAAAATATCACCCTAAGATAATTTTTATATGATGATTTCAAAAATTATATCATTTTTATCAGATAAAATTTCTAAAATTTCTAGAAATCAGTTATAATATTTTTTTCATGAAATGAAATAAAATCCATTTTTGAAGAAAACACATTTTTTAAGAACAAATCATCCTTACTAAAAATTAAGTGATTATTTACTAAGTATTCATCAATAAATTTATATTGAGAAGTAATTTTAAATATATTTCAAAAATAAATTAATCCAATTCTTACCTTCCAATTTAAGAACTAGGTTATAAGAGTCACATTTAAATAATAATATTTGATGGTTTATTTAGGCTCGGGGTTGCATATCATATTTGCTATAGAACACAATGTTCTTATTTTAAAAATATTGGGGTGTTGTATTCTACCCACCTTCAATAAATTTAATCCTATCAATTTGAACTTGTGCTCTAAAATTAAGGGTTTGACATTTGAAAATTCTTTTATTGAAAACCCACACCGTAAAAGGGTAAATAAAAATTCCTCTTGAAAAGATGGAAAATGAAATATGAAGGTCATCGCATAGCTAGGTTCCTATAGGAGAACATTAGTGGGAAGTAAAAATATGGACATAGAGGACAGACTATTATCCAAGGACTACTAGAGAGTGATAGAGAATATGGTTAGGAGAAAGTTAATGAAAAAAGATCCATAAATCAATGACGAGTGACAAGACCATTAATTCATTGGAAATAAAGGAAAATGTACAATATTTTTATTTCAAGATAATTTTTCCTAAAGTTGATGGATTATTTTACTATCAAGATAAAGAAATATAGAAAATATAAGTACATGATATCTTTATTTCATAATCATAATTTCATCCTTTGGTTTTTCTTCAATCAATTTTTAATTCATTTATTACTCTAAGAAATGAATATTCAAGATTAATTTTTTTATGCCCGATGAAATAAAATAAAATTTTAATGGATCATATAATCCACAGAAAATATCGATATATTCCTTTTATAATTAATAAAACAAAAATTATTCATATAATATAATATAATACCTGAAATGAATAAACCATCATATAAATAAATATTACATTAATCACCAAAATTAAATATTAAAACCAAAGGTTTTATATAAGTAATTCCATAAATAAATAACCTTATATCCCAATTAACCTCAATAACCTCAACATTAAAGAATATTTTAACCAAAAATGTTATCTCATACCCTTTTTATTACACCTGCAAATAAGTGATAACATTCTTCCCAAATAATCCTTTATGTTAAAATTAATGGTTGTTTGTGTGTGTGTGTGTCTATATATCTATCAACCCAATAAAATGTCTCCCAAAATATCATTAATCACATAAAAATCAAAAAAATTAATAAGTCTTAATCCTATTACATGTTTCCCAAAATAAACATTATATTTATTTTTCAAACCATTTGAGTAAAAAATATTATATCAACCAATACATCACATAGACTAGTGGTAGGCGTTGCACCCTTTTCACTCTTAGGTTGTGGGTTTAAGCCCTGTGGCCTTGCCCAATGTAGTCTATTGTCACCTAAAATAAGGGTTGTCCTTTTTCCAAAACTATTTTAATATAAATCCTATAACATTACCAAATATATGATTAACATCCTAAAAACTAACATTAATCATAAAATCACTTTTTAATCACTAAGGTTTTCTATACAACTTTTTTCCCTACGAAATCAGATAATCTTAATTGACTATTATTACATTAACATAAATGATTACATTAAACCTAAAGGTTATCAATACCTTTAAACTTATGTCCACAAAATGTAAAGTCATTTTTACTCAAATAAATTTTTCACTAAACCCCATATTAATCCCCAGGGTTATATTACCATAAATGTCTCCCAAAATACTCTAAATAATCATAGACTTCCATCAATTAAAACTTCAAAAGAGGTATCTATGCCTATAAAATTATGTTCAACCTTAGAATTATCAACCCATGAAACTTTAGGTTTATCCATATCACTATGGAATATCATAGGTTTACATAGGTTATATTATATTATTCATCATAATGGTTTATAAAGAAAATTTGAATTTACTCAAGAATATTCCCTGAGAATGTAAAACTAGGTATATAGTAAGGGAACATTCACTGTGCACTCAAATGATGGGCAAGATAAACTTGACCAAATTTTTTCAATATTATTACCCCAAGATGTATTTATGACAAAACCACATCTAATTGTAGTATCTAAATAGGGGTGTATCACTAAGAAACCCACATAATATCTATCTTATCAAAACTTTAGGATGTTATCCAATATACTGAATTATCATCAATGTCATTCATAGGGTAACGTTTTCTAATATATGTTTTTGTAAATCTAGTTCCCAAGGTTTTTACTAAACTTCATTTGATACCCACTATAAAGTCCCTAACTCCAATAGCCTAGAGATGGTGGTTACTTTATTACATTATCACTAGATACAATGAATTCTATCGTGAATGATATAATAGTTTAGTAGTTTTGGTAAACTAGATATATACTTGAATCTCACATTACATTTGAAAACATAAAATAAAAACACAGTGAAGGTTAATATTCTGTATCCTCGAACTCATTCAAAGGTTCCTTATTCATGTCATGCGGAAAGGAATAAAAAAAAGGGTGAGATTATATGATAATTAATGTTTACGTATAACACAATATATCATAAATAAATAAGTCATAATCAATATAGTATAGTGAATTATTGAAAAAACATGACATTTAATCAATGACTTGATCATAGAGAATAATAATATGGCAGAAATAATTGATTATAAAATAATTCCATATAAATAATCACATAATAATAAATATTATACATGTATATAATATCTATAAAAATAATCACATAGAAATCAATAACTAATCTCATAATTATATTATGTACAATTTCAAACATCATAAACATACCGTCAAGGCCTCAGGGGAAGACAACTTACATAAAAGGGTAAGGCCTCAGCCAAATAACCAAACTAGTTTGTCTCATGAGACCTATCGATGCATCGAGGGGCCATAATGGCCCCTTATAATCACTTATTAAGTCCAATATATTTATCATATAAAAGGAGATAAAAAGAATTCAATAAATAATCAATATAAACATTTGTATTAATAAACTAGCATATGAAATGCCAATATTTCCCGAGTTAAACTGATTATAAACCATCCAGATAAAGAATAAGGATAGACTCTTTTCCACACATACCCAATGGATTATAAGAAAAATAAAGGGTTACTTTCATTTATGAATAGAAATACTATAAATTATCATTAAAAACATTCTTAAAGAAAATACTCTTTTCATTTTGAAATCCAATTTTTTAAAAAAAATTCAATAATATTAGGAAAATAATTTTCTTTGAAATGAATCGTGAAAACTTGTAAAAGAATCTTCAAATAAATGAACATTAATTATATTAGGAAAATTCTGTTTATCCTATGTACTTTAAAACAAATATTCCATTCACATTTTCAGTAAAAAATAAAAAAATACCATATTCAAAAAATGACAAGAAGATTCCACTTTTTAAAAATTAAAACAAGGGTAAAAATGTATTTAATAAATTATTTTATAATATTAAAAATATTATTTAAAATATTTTAAGGAAAAAATGGATATGGAAGAAAAATATTCTCAACTGAGTGGAAAAACAAGCCAGTTTTTCTTAAAATATGATTTTGGTATCTTGAGTACTTGAAGAGTGTAAAATGAAAGACAAACTTATAATTTATAGAAATAACCATATGAGAATAAAATATATTGGGTTTAAGATAGAAATATCATCCAATTCACCAGTGGATACTTTAATATAAATAACCCTAAATAATGATGAGATTGTGAAATAAACCCTTACCAATTTGGTAACTTTTGAATAATAACCCCCATGGAAGAAATAACTTCAAATAAAACATTAAATACCATGAAATATATTCATGATATAATATATCAAAGGGGTAGTATATAAACCAAATAAAAATTAATAGGTTTATAATACCAAATATGTCTCAATGGAGTGGAAATTGAGATGAAATATCTTACAAAGATCACACCATTGAAGTGAGAATTAATAGATGAATTTATTATATGTATCAAATTTAAATTCACATAAAAAATTGTAAATTAAATATAAAATAATCAAAATTCATTACATATATCATCTTATAATATCAAATATAATGAAGAGGTAATATAACTCAATAAAAAGAAATTTAATTATGAAACCCTAACCACTTGGAAACTATCAAGTCAAATCCCCTTGGATGGAATGACATGTATTAGAAATTAAAATAACATTAATTATTAAGGATTAATGATATAACATGTAAAAGGGAAATATATACACCATGTAAAAGAAATCGATGTATAACATTAAAATATGCATGAATGAAAGGGAATTGAGACAAAATCCATTAACTTAGGTCTAATCATCACATATGTTCTTTATCTTCTTGAATAATAAAATTATATTAATTATTTAATTTCTTATGAACATTTTTCATTTTTATTATTTATTTTATTTTATTTAATACCATATTATATTTAATTGTGTAATAAATTATGTTCACATTGGACGTTTTGATAATATTCAGTTCATATGTCCTAAATGAATTTGGTAGTTTAACTATGGTAAAAAAATCATTGTTACATAATATATAGAATTATAATAATTAAATAAATATCATTTTTATAAATAAATTATTCTTTTTAAACTAACTATAAAATATGGTTATGAAAAATGAACTACTTTACAATCATGGAGACGGTAAGTCATACATACATATGAGTAACATTTTCGTTTTTCAACGATCCTAATGGAAAGAAAAAAGTATCATTTATCTTTAAATAATTATAATTATGACATAAATATCATATTATTTTTTTAAATACACTTATATATAGAAATCATGTGATGTGGTTATGAAAAATGAATCACATCGCTTCATGGAGGTGGTAATCCACACGTGCGCACGAACAACATTATCATTTTTAAATGAATAAAAAGGTAAGAAATTAAATGATATATTATCTTTAAATAATGATAAATAATTCATTAATATCATATATATATATATATTAAATACATCAAGAAAATTATTTGTGAGTGGTGGTGATGGAAAATGAATTACATCGATTGGTGAGGCGGTAGTCCGCTATACACATGAACAACAGTTTTTTTTCCCATTTAACAGAAGAGGAGATGAATATAGGATATTAAATTTAAATAAAAAACGCATTATATGGTATATATTGATGTTATTATATCATCATGGTTGAATATTATTTAAATGTGGTGTAAGAAGAAATAAAACTAAAACACTTGATTAAGGACAATACCTCTTCTTCAGACAACCTTTGTAGGTTTACACCAAAATCCTTATAGAGAGAGTTTTATAATAAAACCAAGGCCTATAGTATGTGTTAAATTAATTCATTATGGGATTTGGTAAGGTCTTGGATGAACTAAAAGGCCTTTTAAGTTTATATAAAATAGGAGATGTTGTCCCTTTTATAAGAGAGGGGAGGGCAGCCATGGAAATTCGTAAAGTATTAAATTAATATAAATCTCATATTAAAATGGATCCAAAATTATAATAATAGAGTCTAAGATGAGGATTATTCTAAATAATATCAAATAATAAAAATTAGACAAGTTTAGATGATGTTTTCACCCTTATATTTTTGTTTTAACCCATGTTAACCCTTTTTGATATATTTACTATAAAAGGAAAATTGGTAAATAAATGGACCATAATTGATTTTTAAACCATATCCCAAACACTTTTCATAATATATTATTTTTAGGAATTTTAAATAATTTAATAAAATATTATTTGTTATAAAATAAAACTAATGTCAATTTTGGAACTATTCACTTAATTTGACATTAAAAATAACCTGAAAAAACAAACGAATTTGAATATATTACATTAAAAACTCTATGAAATTTTATATTTATATTCAAAATTTATGTAACACAATAATTATTTTAAATTATATTACTTTTAAGTTTTTCAAAATCTTTTATTTTATTTTTCTATTAATTGAATAAATATTGTGTTAGCAATGCATAAGAATTCAAGTTAATAAGATAATTTATAAAAATTATAAATAAATTAATATAAGGAAAAAATTATTTATTCTCAAAATAATTATTAATATTCATTCAAAATATTATTTTTCCCATATGTGAACATATAAGAGATATTTAAAAGCAAGAGAGTGACGTTTTTGACTTTTTCTTTAATTAAAATATCATATAGGTCATTTTCATAGACAAATGTACAATAAAAAATTAAATACCTGGGATAAGGTGATAATGGTATAAATAAATTCATCCAATAATAATTAAGATGATATATTGTGGCCTAATCACTTTGTTTTAACTTAGGTTAACTTGATTTATCCTTTTACCGTGGTGAATTTTGTTTTTTCTTGTTTTTACTATTGACTATAATTTAATTTGGAATTATTAAATAATATAAATTATTATAATTAAAAATATGGAATTAATTTTACTAAATTAAATCCCTATAAGTGGCTGAAATTCTTTTTATTATAATCCCACAAGGCGTGATAAAAATCAGTTTTTTAGGAAAATGAATTTTCAAGCAATATGTGATCTTATATTAACTCTATGACTAGAAATAATCATCATATAAATTTATATTAATATAAATAAATATATAATTTATATATTTCATTTAAATATTTCTTTAATATGGGTTATTTTAATTAATTAAAATTGATTAACATTATGCACTTCAAAACATTTTTCGAAAAACTGTGATTTAAGCATAAAAATAAACTTACACAGAAATCATGAAAGTTGATAATTAAAATGAAATTAATTATATTATTATAAATACAATGGGTAATATGTAACTTTAAGACAAAATTTAAAATATAATTGGATTTTTAAATTTCCTGATTTAATGAAAAGAAATAACAGTTTCATAAAATTCTATATTTTTCACTATTCACTGAAAAATCAGTCTTTTCATAAAAATCCAAAAATATAACCCTAAGATAATTTTGATATGTTGATTTAGAAAATTATATCTTTTTTATAAAATAAAATTTATAAAATTTCTAGAAATTAATTATTAAATTTTATCATGAAAACAACAAAATCCATTTTTGAAGAAAATGAATTTTTGAAGAATAAATTGACTTTACTAAAAATTGAGTAATTATTTACTAATAATTTATCAATAAAATTATATTGAGTATTAATTAAATATATATTTCAAAAATTATTCTATATTATTTATATCATATAATTTAACATTTATGTCTTAACAGTCATTTAAATAATAATATTTCATGGTTCATTTAGGATCAGTGTTGTGTTTTGTATAAACTATCAATCATAGTGTTCTTATTTTAAAAATATAGATTTATTATAGGACACTAATATGAGACCTATCATAATAATAAATTTAAGGATGTTGATGATAAAGGTGGTGGTTCTACTTCCAATGCATAGGGGGTTGCCTCTACAACCTTAAATCCACTCTAATAGATGATTTACACTAGGAGATTGATGTTACTAATAATGAACTTGTTAATAATAATTAAATTGATGTCATTTCAACTAGGGATGAAGCATGTAAATGGAAAGGAGTATTCATACAACAAGCCAGTGCTAGGAATGGTCTTATTGGAAACTCTCCCAAACTAAAGGAGATGGAGAAATGCTTTGTCAAGGAAATACAGTTGAGTCTGGAGGGATGTGAGTTAGGAAAAATGAAAGTTTAAAATGGGTCCTATAAGAAAGTTCTTACTAAATCCAATGAGGATGGATATTATAGAAAAACTCTCTATCTGGGGTTATTTGATAGACCAAGACCTTTAAATATGTACTTGTTAATGGAAATGTGATTATGGAAAATGGTGAGGGTTTCCAAAAGTTTTTGACTAGGAAATCCAGTTCACCCACATCCGATGATATTTCTTTAAACCCTTAAAAACCCTTAGTTGTTCTGATTCATCCTGACAATCCAACATCACTTGTTAAGAATCCTGTATAGATTGAAGTTTCTATTTCTGTAACTTATGCGATCTAATTGGGCATTGATTGGTTTGTAATACACGAGTAGGACAAAATACACATGAGAAATAGTTCTTAGTAGAGAGGGAAAATAGGGATGGTTGGGACTCTTTAAGACTAATACAATGTTGGAGGTCTTATCATATGAGAGTGGGCTTTAGAGGGCTACCCTGGACAACAGACTGAGGTAGTTGTTGTAGAGGGATGTAATAAAAAACCACTCCCACCTTATTTATTTGACTCTATGAAAGTCATTTAAGTAATTTATGGAAAACCCAAATGGGAATAATGTGATGATTCTAGGGTTAAAAATTTCATCCTTAAACCATCAGAGGAGCATGAACATGAGAGGTTTCCTCTAGGCCTCAATGAGGACCTTGCTGATTGTTTTGACAATAAAACTGATTTTATTTAAAAAAAATGATCTTGGACTCTCAAGATTTAAATACTACTTTAAATTATTAGATTTCATATCTTCTAATATTGATGAAAATATCAGTTCTAACTCGAAGTCATCCAATCTATATTTATCATGGAAATATAGTTTCTTATGAATAATGATAGACAATTCTGATACGTCATGTGATGATGATCCCAAACCTCAGTCGAATGATAATACATGGATAAGAGTTTGTTATCAGTGTGGAAATGGTAAGACTAGGAACAAGAGTGCTAAAGGAAAAAACAAGAAATAAAATTGTGTCTTGGAACTCTCACACAGTGTATCCTCTATTGTTTTTTTTCAGGTGATGGCAGTGTTGTTATATCTGACCCCCCTCTTCTTCCACTTTTCCTATGTTTTATTTTCTTTTAATAAATGTTCTACAGAATTTAGGATTTATCCCTATCCATTCTAAATACTTTAGTAGTGATACATTTAGTGTTGATAAAGATTGATCTTTATCAGTACAAATTTTAGAATTGATAATTCCTGATTTAATATTATGGAGATTCAAAAATTCGGAGTTATTCTTACGTTGCTTCAATTTAATCTTAAATATAGATCTTTATGAGTTCTAACTTAAGAATTGATATAGATATATTTATCATTACAATATTTAGCAATGATAAAGATCTCTAAATAATATTAAACCCAAGTTGTGTGAAAATAAATTCGAGTTTCTAAAGCTGTGTAAGATTAAATTTTGAATTTCTAGTGCAAAATTTAGCACTGATATTGGTAATTATATCTTACTATATATTATTAATTATTTGAAAAATATTATTAATTATTATTAAACTTACTATCATCTATATTTAAAATAATAATAAATTAATATTAATTTAAGAAAATATAAATAAATTACAAATATAATAATAAAGTATTTTTTTAATAACATGAAAAACATAAATGTATAAATGATTTTCAAAATATATTATTAATTATAAAAGTGTAATATTAAAATTAAGAAATTGAATAATTATATTTATATATATTTAAAATTGGTAATATATAGATATATTGTTATAAATTATTTATATATAATTATATATTATATTGATCGGATATAAAAAATATAAATAATTATTAACTATATTTAAAAAATATTATTTTTAATAAAGAATATTATTATTAATATAAATGAATTGTCTTTTTTAAAATATATCCTTAGTTATACAAATGTATATTTATATTCAAAAATAATTATTTTTATACATACAAAAAGATAAATCCCAAAGATAAAAAAATAAAAGATTAATTAAAATATGTATATATTATTATTTATATGAAAAAATTAGTAGTTAATAATTATATTTCATTATGACTAATTTTATTTAAGAAATATTTTAAATTATATAAATGTTTAAATATTTTTCTACTATCTATAAATGTATAAATAAATATAAAAATATTAAAAATCACATTTAAATATAAAATATTTATAATAAATTACTAATTACATAAATATAATATATATTAGATGCTGAGAGGTACAATTAAATTCAAACACACACACACACCTCACACACACAGGCCAGAAAGGCGGGTCTTAGCCCCCCAAGAGATAACTCACCCATCCAGATCTATTTATTTATATATTAAAGGACCACATACCCTATATTATAAGGCCTAATGGACCATTAGCATTATTCCTACCATTTCCCCTTCATTCTAGCCTTCTCTATTGATCTCCATCAACTACGTCCCCACTGTCGGATGGGGCATCTTCAACTACTGACACACCATCGCCAATCCTTCATGATCTGCTTGCAAGCAACAACCACCAAGCCATCATCCACCACCATCGTCCACTGACATCGCTTGGTTGCACCACCACAGCCTGCTACACCTATCCCCTTGATGTCATCGAAGCTAGTCCCCAACACATCCTCCAAACTGTATCGTCGTACCTACATTTTTCCCCTGAACAGTGTCGCACTGCCCATTACACCAAAATAATTACATAAATATATATAATATTATATATATATATATTAATAATAATTGTATTTATATTTTTATAATATTCAAAAACTTGTATTAATTGTAGTTGGGGGCTCACCTGAGTGTAAAGTCACCCAATAATTCTGCATCGGATCAGAGCTCAAATCCTGGAAACCCCTTTGAGGGGGGATTTATCAGGCCATTTATGGAAAAATATCAGGGGCCCCCACCATGTACATGAAAAGGATTAGACACTAGGGAGAATAACAAGACCCAATAGATGATGTGGTATGACATGAAGATAGCACAACACGACAACATGCAGGCGTCGCCAGGTGAGAAACTTTAAAGAGAGATGGGTGCATTGATGTCTCTCAACTATCCCTTCACACACCTGGATATCTGATGTGGGATGGAAGGGTGACCTCCACCATGATAATCATCACAGTGGAGCCAATCAGATATTTTGGTGTGACTTGACAGGTGGTGCAGTGAAGCGCTACATAGGCATCATTGGGTGGACGGATTGAATGGGAGATGAGTGTGATGGAACCTATCAACCAACCCTCCTCCCACACAAAATTTTAATGTGGGGTGGAGGGGTGCCCTACCTTCTTGGAAAGGTGTGGAAAAACCTTCATATGGGTTATATGGTGGTATTATTGTTGATCGAGGGGGAAGCCACTACCAGAGATCGGTGCAAGAGAAGCACCGACCTTTATCAGTGCTAAGAAAAACACGCTGATAAAAGTGAGGCCTTTATCAACACAATTATTAGCACTGATAAAAGATTTTAATAAAAAATATTATTAATTTATATAAAATTACAATATTTATATTCAAAAATAATGTTTATTTATACACATTAAATAAAAAATGCATGTTTATAATTAATATATATTTTATAATAATTCATATATATATATATAATGTTTAAAAAAAGTATTTATAAGATTATAAATATAATTTTAAATCACTATAAGATTATAATAAATTTTATTAAATAATATATATATTTATTATATTTATAATTATATATTTATAATTATATATTTATAATTATATATATTTTTTTTTAAATATCTATAATTATAATTATAATTATATATATATGTGTGTGTTTCCAATGAATTTGGTCAATAAATATATTGATGTGTGAGTATAATTGATGTGCATATGTTATATATTCATAATGAATTAATATTCATTTATACATTACACTCTTATTATTATTATTCATGTTGTCCATTTGTGATGAATTGTTTTTTTATTATCTATATACTTTACTAGGTATATGATTCATTCATATTATACCCATGAATCTATTCTCATAACAAATTCGGTCCATCCAGAATCCAAGACTCCTGACTATTTATTCAAATAAAAAGAAAAGTAACATTCAAGAAAGAGAGTGATGAGTTAAAAAAAGGACAACCCTCGCCTAAAAAGAAGAGCTACATATCAAAAGGATCAATGTCATCACCATGACCATATCCAGATTCTGTACCATCATCAGCCGACTCCCACTAAAACTATGAATTCTTATGATTAAGAAATGTGGTATACATCTCCTCGAGCCTTTGCTACTCTGATGTAATTTGATCCCTAGTGGACCTCCCTTATGATTAATCATGCCCATGCCCTCTACCACAACCTTTGGGATGCCTCCCCTACTACCATATTTTTGAAAGATAAGCACCATCTAGGTTATCCTCCAATGATCTTGGATCCAGAGGAGCTCTACTACCCTCTAAAATAGGATTCTGATCCTATGATAGAACATCAAAAGGAACATTTTCCCCATCTAATATTTTCTGAGTAGGAACCTTCTGGAATCCATGAGCATCCACAATAACTTTCTTTTGAGTCTTCACGTGAGAAGAAACATCCAACTTCTTTTTTCCTTTGTGGTGACTTGAGAAAATCTCATGCTCAACCATGAACTGTTGATCAACCACCCTTTGAATTTAATCCTCCACTTGCTCCAATTCTTGATATTGTCATTTTAAACCACCATCTTTTTCAAAATTTTCCTCATCTTTAAAGATATAATCCTAAGATTTCTCATTACTCTTCTTGCCTAGTGTCCCAACAGAGGATTCTATAACAGGATCATCTTCTGCTGGCCCACTAGGTCAAATGTTTGTGCCAATGTCAAGAGAATCCTGACCACCAGCACAAAGAGAAGTAGGAGAACCACAACCTGCCTCCATGGTTTTCCAATCCATCTACTGGGTGGAAGCCACAACCCCACTGAAGGTTTTGGGCATAGTGGAAGCATGGTTGGGACGGTACCCAACTTTAATTTTTACCATGATCAATGATTATTCTGGGATCAATACAATGATGAACACCAGTCTCCATGTAATATAATCAAATATTTAGACAAAGAAGGAAGAGTCCCAAAACCTTTAGAGAGGATCTTGCACATCATGTTTATAATTAATTTAATTAATTTCATAATGAAAAGAATACCTCGATCTTCAGTATTTTATTTATTGATGATGTTGATCATTCAGAATGACCCTTCTGGATTATCTCATTTCACTTGCGAGGATCCAAACTGGAATCCCTATGGTGGTGATCCATATGTCACTAAGGGAAAAACGATTATTGCGACGGGGTATTTACGACGGGTCTTATTCACGTCGCAACAACTCTGATGAAAAGGGTTTTTGCGATGGGAATATATTCCCGTAGCAAATGGTCAGTTATTTGCGACGGAAATACATGGCCCGTCGCAATTAAAATGGCGTGGTTTGCACGCCAAAACGCAGGAAGAATATTTGCGATGGGTAGAAGGCTACCCGTCGCAAGTACCCGGCGGTGGTAAATATTGTTTGCGATGGGGAAATTTCCCCGTCGCAAACAAGTATTCACCCGATATTATTTGCAACGGGCACCGTCGCCAATACTAGCCGCTGTAAATCCTATTTGCGACGATCACCTACAACCCGTCGCAAATACCCTGAGGTAGTAAATACGGTTTTGCGACGGGACTATGTACCTGTCGCAACAGATAATCCAACAGGAGGTATTTGTGACGGGACCAGTCGCAAATACCGGCGGCGGTAAATATGCATTTGTGACGGGGATATCCTCCCGTCGCAAATACCGGCGGCGGTAAATAGTAATTTGTGACGGGGATATCTGCCCATCGCAACAACCCTTTTACCCACTACCCATAATTAATGCAGGCGAAGGTATTTTTGACGGGCCCGGTTGCGAATACCGGCGGCGTTAAATAGAAAATTGCAACGGGGATAGTCGCCCGTCGCTAATGGTGGCTATTTGCGACGAGCCCGTTGCAAAAGGCCTTTTACCCGCCGCCTCTATTTAGTGCAGGTGAAGGCATTTGTGACAGTATCCCGTCGCAATACCTAGTATTTACGACGGTAACCCGTCGCAAATGAGACCGTCGCAAATAATCTAACCTATATATACACCCCATCCGTTTTTTCCATAACATTCAGATCTCCATTTTTCTTTCTCTCTCATTTTCATATCTGAGTAGATTTTTTTTTGTTTTAATTTTTTCTTTCGAGAAGAGGAAGGAAGGAGTTAGAAGGTGCAGATTATTAAAGTTATTTATATTTTTTTAATTGTTAAATTATTTTTAATTGTTAATTTTATTTTTAATTGTTAATTTTATTTTTTTAATAGAATGTTTAGCTATATAGTATAATTATTTTATGTGCTTGTACCAAATAATCCTTGTCTGGATACGAACAAGTAGAGGCGGCTCTGGCACAGATGTACCTAGGAGTGAAAACTCTGACAAGGTATTTTGAGCTTGACTCGAGGTAACCTGGTACACGACAACGGTCCTTGCTGCACTCTTGGTTCGACACTCCCGGGGGATGTTTTGGTAATAATTAGAAATAAATATATAATTATCAAATAATTAAGAAATAATTAGATTTAATTAAAATAATTATCAAATAATTAGGAAATAATTATATTTAGTTGATTAGAAAAGATTAGAAATAACTAGAAAACAATTAAAATAATTAGGAAACAATTAAAATAATTAGGAAACAATTAAAATAATTAGGAAACAATTAATAAGAAATAATTAGATTTAATTAAAATAATTATCAAATAATTAGGAAATAATTTGATTTAATTGATTAGAAATAATTAGGAAATAATTAAAATAATTAGGAAACAATTAGATTTAATTAGGAAACAATTAGATTTAATTAGGAAATATTTAGTATAATTAGGAAACAATTAGTATAATTAGGAAACAATTAGTATAATTAGGAAACAATTAATATAATTAGGAAACAATTAGTATAATTAGGAAACAATTAGTATAATTAGGAAAAAATTAGTATAATTAGAAAATAATTATTATAATTAGGAAACAATTTGTATAATTAGGAAACAATTAGTATAATTAGAAAACAATTAGTATAATTAGGAAATGTGATTGACCGCTCATCTACCTCAATTTTCTTTTCATTTGTGTGTTGAGGCTTGACAGGAAACTTCTGCCTCCACATGTAATATCTGCTTTTACTGTCAAAATTATCAACCTCCTCACCAATATAGAGGTGATGTGGTTTATAATTTTGACAGTAAAAGCACATATTACATGTGGAGGCAGAAGTTTTCTGTCAACCTCAACAGGCAAATGAAAAGAAAATTGAGGTAGATGATCAGTCAATTACGTTTGTTTGTCTATTCATTGATTGATTAACCACCCGACCTATATGCATATCTTCTCATTTCTAATTATTAACATAAATAATAACATAAATAATAACATAAATTGTAACATAAATAGCAACATAAATAGCTACATAAATAGTAACATAAATAGTAACATAAATAGTAACATAATATAAAATATTATATTACTCTGATATTAATGGTTAAATAATACTTATAATATAATTATTTTATTATTATATGTTTAATATTTATAAAAAAATATTAATATTATTAAAATTATAAAAAATTTATAAAATATTACAATTCTCAATATTTTCAACAAGTTTTGCTTTATTCTTAACAGTTCAAATCTTAAAGGGTAACCAATTTTTAGGTCATTCCCAATAAAAAGTTTTCATCAACCGTGTCCAATGTAAACTCTATAATTGTTCTTTCTTGGTTGATCACCTCGCAGGTAGCATTGTAATAGGACAACCCATGTAATGTCTTTCTCATTACTTGTGTCGTCCTATTGCAACACTACTTGCGAGATAATCAACCAATTTAGAACAATTATAGAGTTTAAATTGGTCAAGGTTGACCCAAACTTTTTATTGGGCATGACCTGAAAATTGACGACCCTTTAAGATTTGAACATGTTAAGAATATAGAAAAATATGTTAGAAATATTGAGATTTGTAATAATTAGTAATAATTACTAATAAAATTAATCAAAAATCAAATAAATTCAAGTACATGGTTATAAATTGGCACAATTTCCAGCGGATTGACGACCACCTTTTGTTCAACGTCTCATATCTTTGCTACTTTCTCCCACTAAAATCAGTATGAAAAATGTGCTCTAACGTATGTCAGAGCAAGTTTTTCATACTAATTTCATTCGGGAGAAAGTTAAAAAGAGATGAGCCATCAGACAAATTAGAATAATTATTAATATAATCTTCACAACGATGATTACAAAATTTAATTTCATTATTCAAGCATATTTCATTTTTCCAAGTATTTCTAAGTATTTCTAAATTAATAATAATTAGTGGGGATGATTACAAACTAAATGTGTCGCCTATAATTATTGGTAATTACTAATAAATAACTGTAATTATGTATCTTCTTTTTTAGGATATTGTTTCTTATATCAAATTATTTAACAATAGTAATGATTTTAAATTTTGTAGAAACATATATATGAATATTGAACAAGGAAATCGACATCAATCATTATTAGATGATCGTGATTGGATAAATCAGCGCAGAAATCCAAACGGTTCTAGTTTAAATCCTGTATATGTTGATGGTGTTGAAGCTTTCTTATCATTTGCATCATCAAACCTGAAATTTGTTTCAGAAAGGATAATTAAGTGTCCTTGTAAAAAATGTGCTCTGAGAACGTTTGAGACATTTGACATCATTGGGAAACATCTCTTCCATTATGGTTTTCAATCAGATTATATTTTTTTGGTATCAACACGGTGAATGTAGTTCCAGAGAAGATACAAATAATTTGATTTCGGATCCATCACGGTTTTAGAATTTAGTACATGATGTTGGAGGGTCATCCGTTCAACAAACAGAAATTGAGGATGATGTTGATTTATCTCCCGAGTTGGCACCATCTGAATTTGCTGAGTTGTTCAGGTCTGCTGAGGATGCATTATATCCTGGTTGAAAGATAAGAAAATTAGAAGTAGTTGAAAAATTTATGGCTATTAAATCTGATAATGGAATGTCAAATAATTGTTTTGATCAGATATTTTCTTTGGTTAAAGCACTGTTACTTGAAGGAAATGTGATGCCTGTAAATTATTATGAGAGCAAAATACTCGTTTGTAATATGGGCCCTAGTTATCAAAAGATCCATGCATGTTCAAACGATTGAATCTTATATTCTGGTTAAAATGATTCATTGGATAGTTGTCCCACATATGGACAATCGAGGTATAAATAAGCTCAATCAGGGAAGTCTGGATTGATTCCTGTAAAACAGTTGAGATATTTCCCACTTACACCCAGGTTGCAGCGTTTATTTATGTCTCAGAACATAGCGACAATGATTTCATGGCACAAAACCAATATTTCAAATGGTAAAAGCTTGGTTCATCCATCTGATGGCAATTCATGGAAAAATTTTGATCAAGTGCATTCGTCTTTTGCTTTAGAATCCCGGAACGTGCGATTGGGTCTTTCTACTGATGGTTTTTGTCCATTTGGATCTTTTGGTAGTCAGTATTCCTGTTGGCCTGTCTTTATAACTCTGTACAATTTGCCTCCATGGATGTTGATGAAAGAGCCTTATATATTTTTGACATTATTAATCCCAGGACATCCGAAAAAGAATATTGATGTTTATTTGAAACCATTGATTGATGAGTTAAATTTATTGTGGAGTCATGGTGTTGGTACATATGATGCTGCTGCAAAATAGAATTTTTTAATGAAAGTTGCTTTGATGTGGATAATTAGTGACTTCCCAGCATATGGAATGTTATCTGGCTGGAGTACACATGGTCCAAAATCACGTCCTTACTGTATGGGAGACAAAAAAGCATTTATGCTCGTGAATGGAAAAAACCTTTCTATTTTGATTGTCATCGCAGATTTCTTCCAATCGATCATCCTTTTCAGAGGAATAAATCTCATTTCAGAAAAGGCTAAATTGAAAGAGATGAACCTCCAAAAATGATCTCAGGTACAAAGTTACAATTAGTTTTATTTTCATTACCTTCCATCACTTTTGGACCGACAATAAACCAACAGAAAATTCATGGTTTTGGGAAAGAACACAATTGGAAAAAACAGAGAATTTTTTGGAATCTGCCATATTGTTCTGATTTGTTGGTCCGACACATGTTGGATTTCATTCATATTGAGAAGAACTATTTTGATAATTTATTTCATACAGTTTTGGATACACCGGGTAAAACCAAAGATAATATAAAGGCACAATTAGATCTTGCCCAAATTTGCAGGCGACCAGAACTTGAATTGTTTGAAAATTTCAGTTCACAAAGATTAATGAAGCCAAAAGCAGCTTATACACTGACCAAAGAGAGTCGCTTATTATTTTTTCAGTGGATTGCAGATTTGAGACTTCCAGATGGCTATGCTTCCAACTTGGGAAGATGTGTTAAAAATGGTCATTTTACTGGATTAAAAAATCATGACTGTCATGTTATAATGGAAAGGCTTATGCCTATTGGATTAAGAGGTTTGTTGAATTCTATGATTTGGTATTTGATAACAGATATATCATATATTTTTCGAGACATGTGTGCAGTGACAACAGACTACGATACACTAAGCAAACTGGAAGACTTTGTTGTAATTATATGCAAATTGGAAAAAATATTTCCGTCAGCTTTCTTTGACTCGATGGAACATTTGATATTACATTTTCCACATGAAGCAAAATGTGGAGGTCCGGTTTAGTTTCGATGGATGTACCCATTTGAGAGATGGATGCAGAAATTGAAGAAAAAAGTCCGTAACAAAGCATCAGTTGAAGGCTCAATTGCTGAAGCTTATTTGAAAGAAGAAATTGCTTTATTCTACTCTCATTATTTTGAATCTGAATATCCCTCAAAATTTAGCCGCATGGGCCAGAACGAGGGGAATTTTGATGATGATATGAACAATCAATTATCTGTTTTCAATCAGCCCGAACTTGGCTTTAGTAGAGTTCATGATAGATGGCTTTCACATGATGAACAACATAGAGCTCATATATATGTTCTACTCAACTGTGAAGAAATGTCACCAATTGTACAATGAGTGCTCTTATCCCTTATTCTATAGATTCTGTTATAGTAAATTAATCATATTGTATTTGTAGGTTATATGATGATCATATCAAGAAACAATTTCCACAAATTACAGCAGCTAGCTTAGAAGAACGTCGGAAAAAAAAATTTCCTACTGGTTTCAAAAACTGGTAACATACATTCTTTTTTGGTTTTACATATAAAATCAATTTATTACTTTTAATAGTGATAAATGTTTTACAAATTTTCAGGTATCTGTACATACTGAAAAGATTGATAGTCGATTGCGTATTTTGAGTATCCCACCATCCAAAATGGTTAAATCTTATAATGCATATGTGGTGAATGGTTATCACTTTCATACATGTGCATATGGGGAATCAAAGAAAACAATTAATAGTGGTGTTTGTTTGAAGGGATCACATCATAGAGATATTGAAGTTAACTTTTACGGCATGCTTGAAGAAATTATTGAACTGTGTTATTTGGGACAGAATTATGTAACAATGTTTAAATGTCAATGGATGGATACTGAGAGAGGCCTGCGTATTCATCCGACTCATGGAATTGTTGATATTAAATAGAAAAGTCTTCTTGCAGTAAATGAAACATTTTTATTGGCTCATCAGGCACATCAAATTTATTATGCAAAATATTATGCTACTGCAAAAGAGTTGGATGATTGGTGGAGTATAATAAAAGTTAAATCTCGCGAAAATCAGTTTACTCAAACTGAATGTGGTTCCACTGAAGTGCAAGGAAATGAAAATTTTCAGGACACTCCTCAAAACACATATTTTTCACAAAAATACATGAATATTGAGGATGACACCCCACAGTTAAGGGTCGATGGTGACGATGTTGTCAATGATGTTACAACTGAATTTGAAATGACAAGAGATGATGACAGTGGAACTAATATGGAAATTGATGATGTTGATGAGGAAAATGAAGAAATTGACATTGAAAACTATGAAGATGGTGATGAAGATGAACATTGACATATTAAAATGCTGGTTTGAATCATAACAAATATATATCTATACATAATAGTTATTTTCAACTGTTTGCTAATAACAATCATTTCTTGTTTCAGATGGACTCGGAAACGTTTCGTCAGTTGCTGGAGGATGATATACCTATGGATGATAAGGTTCTTGAGTCATCTTACCCTCAAGCTGTTGGCACTACAGGGATCACTTGAAGGGGGCGTGGTCTTGCCAGACTGATGATTCCAGATCCTATCCCGGAGCGACGTCCACCTCTTGGATTCGATGCGCACACGCAGTGGTATGGTAACCTGTGTATTTTACTTGTCTTTAATTATAATTTATTAATATTCTAATTGTTTGATTATTTGTTCTTTTTCCATAGTTTTATGCATATAGCTATTGGACAGGGGAGCGCTATCTTGCGCAATTATTTTTCTCAGCCCTGGCTCACATGGGATCAGATTCCCGCTGATGTGCAGGCCGCCATGTTTGATCCTTGGCTGGTACATAATTAAATATTATTTATTTTGAAATTTAATTCATTAATAACTTTATATTAGGGTTTATGGTATCCCATCGACGAGAGCATGCGTGCCACTATCCACGCGGCATGGGTGGTGTCTATGCGTGACCGTTTCCGTCAGTTTTTGCATAATTTGAGAAAGACGGCTGTGAAGAAAGCTGGAGTGACAGAATTTGATGAGTCCTGTAGAGCCCACCTACCAGAGTACATTTCATCTCACGTTTGGGATGAATTATGTACACACTGGTTGGGTGGTGGGTTTTAGAGGAGATCTGAATTGGGTCGACAAAATCGGGGGAGACAAGAGGTGACGCATCGAGCCGGTAGTCGTACATTCAGTGCGCATAGAGAGCGTCTCTTTAGTACTTTTTTTTAAATATTTTATACAACTTTAAATATAAATAGTTTATTTTATATTCATATAGGAAGTCGATCAGCCCGGTATTTCAGCGTACGACATCTATCGGAATATGTACACTGACCCGACTACTGGAGAGATTAGAGGTGACCGCCAGCGTCAGATTGTGGTCAGTATTATTTTCTTTTCAGTTTACAAATTAAATGCATATAATATTTTCATTATTTTAATTTATAATTGAAACTTAAGGAGTCATATGAGGTCGTGACCTCTCAGACACAGGCTGAGAGTCAAGACGAGACGGGTGATCAGACTAGTGCCCACCATTTTGATGAGACGACATGGATGCAGGCGACCCAATATGGCTTCGAAAAGGGCCGAGTAGTTGGTATCGGCTCTCATTTGACTCCTGCAGCTTATTATGGTACTGTTGCGATGTCGGCGTCCAGCTCGAGAGGAGCTCGTGGAGAGACATCATCTTCTGGCTCACAGTATCAGGAGCAACTGCGTGCTCAGAGTCAGCTTATAGAGGATTTGCGTCAGGGGTAGGAGAAGATGCGTCAGCAGCACGATGAGGAGATGCGTCGATGGCAGGAGCAGATGCGTCAATAGCAAGATGAGGAGAGACATCGATATGAGGAGCAACATCAGGAGTATATGGAGTATATGTGTCGTCTGACTCATAGTTTAGGGATGGAGTTTCCTCCACCACCTCCTCCAAGTCCTCCAGGTCCTCCAGATTATCCACCCCCCCAGTGATTTTTTTAGATGTAATAAACATTTGAGTTCATAGTTTATTGTCATATTAACTATTTACAATTCCTCTTTCATATTGGTACGAATATTATGTGATTTTTTTTTTTATTTTTTTTAATATATTATTACTTATTAGTATTATTTTTAATGTATGCTTATTTTAGTAATATTACTTTTAATATTTTATATTTATTGTTAATATTGAGAAGTTTATAATTTTATAATTTTATTAATATTAATAATATTAATATTATTTTTTCATAAATATGTATGTTTATTTTAATAATAATATTATTATATTAATTTTTTATATTAACAATATTAGTACTATTATTATTTTTTTTGATATTAATATTTCATAATATATAATATAATATTATTTATATTCATATTATTATTATTTTTTGATATTAATATTTTATAATTATAGTATATATATATTTTATTATTAATATTATAATAATATAATTTATTTATATTATTAATATTAATATTAATATTAATATTATATAGATAGTTTAATAATAATTATATTATATTAATTTTTTATATTATTAATATTAGTATTATTATATTATATTATATTATTTATATTCATATTATTATTATTTTATATTAATATTTCATAATTATATTTTATATATTTTTTTATTTATATTATAATAATATAATTTTTTTATATTATTAATATTATTATTATTTTTATATAATATTATATGATTTGTATTAATTATTTTATTTTATTTTTATTTTTTTTAATATTTGCGACGGGTACATTTGCGACGGGACTTCCCATCGTAAATGTTTTTTATAGTACCATTTGCGATGGGACGAATACCCATCGGGAAAACCTTTCTGCGACGGTCACAAATACTTTCGTTGCAAGTATTTTTTTAAATTTTGCATTTGCGACGGGATTCTTACCCGTCGCAAATAATATATCTATGACGGCCCATCGCAAATACCTTTGTTATATATAAATGAAAACTTATTTGCGATGGGGGACAAATACTGTTGCAAATAATATTTTTGCGACGGGACCGCTGCAAAAAAACCTATTTGTGACGCCGTTTTCGGCAACGGGTGATTTGCGACGGAGCCCCGTCGCAAAATACCTTTTGCGACGGGATCCCGTCGCAAATAGCCCTTCGCAAATATTCAGTTTTCCTGTAGTGTGTGCTCCAATGGCCTCCGATCGACACCACTCATTCTCCTGGTGCTAGCGCGGTGAAGCGAGTGTCTTGTGTCGGCCATTATTGATCACTTGTTCTTTAGTCTTGAAGATTGTCTCTCGTTCTTGAGAGGGGTGGGAAGAGGATTCGAGAGAGAAATTGTTTATCTCAACAATTCTCAATTCACCAAGCATGTGATTTGTTTTCTATGGAACAATAGAAGTACTTTTCTATTTATTTGTATGAAACTTTAGTTACAATATTTAATTGCATAACAGAAATTAAATACATTCATGAACTTATAGAAAACCCATGATCATAATAATAATATTGCGTCATTATTTATGGTGCGCCAACTTCCAAAAAACAGAATTATGAATAAAATTTCATGTTAAAAAATAATAGCAGTGTCATTATTATTTTAACATGTGCCAACTAATAATTATTTACCATCTTGGAAATAATTATTTTACTACCGGACCAACCTTGGTCCACTCGAACTCCACTTCCATTTATTGAACACCTGAATAATTAAATAAATAATTTATTCTCTTAAATAAATATTTTATTTACAAACTAGTAAATAAATATTTATTAAATGTTGAATAAAATAAATAAATATATTTTATTTAATTTACGAGATCATCTTAACTTGAATAAAATTATTCCATGGTCTTGAGAATAATATTTATTTCATTAAATAAATTCACATATAATTTAACTGAGACCACCAAAAACACTTAGTGTGTGACCCTCTAGGGTTATTTCTCATTTGAATTAGGTGGGCTTGACTAAAGTCTAAGAGTACTATCTAGAAATGGGTCAAGGAACCCAAGAGAAAGAACATAAAGTCACAACAACGACATCCACATACGAACGCTCACTATGTAATATAATCTCTTTGTCTTAATATCTCATCAAGTAGGTTTCATGATAGTGTAATCAACCTTTATACTTGATACATCATTCTTTGAATACCTAAAATAATCTCATCATTACACCATGGACAGGAAATTTTTCGTGATGGTTCTATTTCAATCAAAGGTCCAAGATATCAACTTCCATAAATAGAAGGGAAAAATCATTCATAGACTTATCCATTAATATCATGTCACTCGTGACACACCCAACGTACCCTACTTCCCGCCAACTGTTTGCATGATGATTTTCATCAATAAATCAAAGTACGTGAGTCATGTCATGTATTAATAATAATCTTAAATTCTAAGGATCATTACACATGCTCACAGAAAGAAATATCTGATGACACCAAAACATGCAGAATTCCTACTAGTATGTCTGTTCTCATAAACTTTTGTCTTGGAGATTAACAAGTGAGAACTTCATGGGAGGAAGTCTCATTTTATTATGAGTACTCGTACCTGAAGTTCTTAATGCTATTTGTCCCTTCATAGTATGTCATCTAACTATAGAAATATATTTAAGAATATTGTTATATCATTTCAAGGTTCTCATCATAGTGGGGAACTGCCATGACCTTATCAATACAAAAAATACTATAGGACATTATTACATCATAGTCATGAATATATATGAAAAATATGTAATAAGATGTTTAATATTTAAATAAATTAAATATCCATGTAATCAAAGTTCAACCAGTTATTTCTAAGACACCAATTCTTACAAACTCCCACTTGGACTAGAGCCAACTGCCTACAACTTTTAGTCCGCTAGACCTCACATGGTGATCATGTTTCTGGTGAGTCAAGGCTTTAGTCAAGGGGTCCACCATGTTGTCTTCCATGGAAATACTACTCATTGTAACTTCACCTCTCTAAGAAAAATCCCTGAAGAGATTATACTTATGAAGTATGTGCTTCGTCTGCTGATGTGACTTGGATCTTTTGCGAGATCCACCACTGTAGTATTATCACAGTATAGTGTGATGGGATATTTACTACTAGGTATCACATCCAGCTCTTAGACAAATATTTGCATCCAAAATACTTCTTTAGCTGCCTCTGAAGCTATGATATACTCGGAATCTACTGTAGAATTTGTGACCACACTCTACTTTGAGCTCTTCTAGCACATTGCACCACCATTCAAAATGAATATGTATCCCGTTTGTGACTTCATGTCATCTTGATCAGTCTCGAAACTAGCATCTGCATATCCTCTGATAACTAGTTCCTCATATCTTCTATAAACCAAGAACATATCTTTATTACACCTCATATACTTTAGGATAGTCTTGACTACCATCCAATGGTGGTCACCTGGGTCAACTTGATATCTTCCTACTGCACTTAAGGCATAGGCGACATCCAGCCTAGTACATAGCATGTCATACATGACTAAACCAATCACTAATGTGTATGGAGTCCTTTCAATTATCATTATTTCCTCATGTGTCTAAGGACACATTTTCTTGGAAATATGAATTCCATGTGATACTGGAAACAATACCCTCTTGGATTGTTCCATACTGAATCACTTCAGTATCTTATCAATGTATGAAATTTGACTTAGGCACAACAATCTCTTGGATCTATCACGATGAATCTTGATCCCAATAATATATGCTACCTCACCCAAGTTCTTCATGGAGAAGCATTGATTCAACCATGCCATAACAAACTGTAATACTGGTATCTCATTTCCAATAAGTAATATGCCATCAACATATACTATTAGAAAAATGATTGCACTCCCACTAAACCTTTTGTAGACACAAGGCTCACATTCATTATTGAGAAAACCAAATTCTTTTATGGATTCAAAAAAATGAATGTTCCATTACATGGATGCTTGATTTAATCCATAAATGGATTTTTGCAACTTTTATACCTTATTGGCATCCTTTGGTGTCACAAACCCTTCATGTTGTGTCGTGTAGACAACTTCCTGAAGGTTCCCATTAAGGAAGGTTGTCTTGATATCCATTTTCCAAATCTCATAGTCATGGTAAGCTACATGGAAAGTAGAATTCTGATGGATTTTAGAATTGAAACTGATGAAAAGGTTTCATCTTAGTCAATTCCTTGACGCTATTTAAACCCTTTTGCAACCAGTCATGCCTTATAGGTACTAACTTGTCCTTCCTTGTCCAGTTTTTTCTTAAATACCCATTTTCAACCAACAAGCTTTACATCAGCTAGAGGATCTACCAAAATCCATACTTGGTTTTGATACATGGAATCAACTTCAAAATCCATGGCTTCTTGCCACTTGGAAAATTATGTGCCACTTACTGCTTCCTTGTAGGTTAGAGGATCATTATTATCAACTAATAATGTGTCACCATCCTTAGTAACTATAAAACTGTATTGTTCCAGTTCTTTAACCTCTCTTGTACTCTTACACAGTACTTGTGTCTGTGGAATATATTCTTCTTCCACAGGGCTGTGTGAAATCTTTTATTGTACCAACTCTTGTGTACCTTGAGCCTCGTATTCATCAAAGTCTATCTCACTCCCACTGTCTCTTTTGAATATGTGCTCCCTATCAAGGAATATGGCATGTCTTTCCACTATAACCTTTTTTTCTGAGGGATTTTATAGGTAATATCCCTTTTTTTCCTTGGGGTATCCTATAAAGGTACACTTTGTGCCTTGGGGTAATATTTTTTACCTGAAGAGGCCTTAACAAACACTTCACTACCCCACACATGTAAATTTGATAACATGGATTTTCTTACACTCCAGAACTCGTATGGAATACCATTTATCGATTTAGTTGGTACTTGGTTCAGTATTTTTTCTGCTGTTTGTAATGAATATCCCCAAAAGGATAATGGAAGACTCGCATGACTCATCATTGATCTCACCATGTCCAACAGAGTGTCGTTCCTCTTTTCACTCACACCATTCCACTGGGGTGTGTTTGGAGGAGTGAGTTGGGATTGGATCTCAAACTCCCGTAAGTAATCAATGAAGTCTTGATTAATATATTCTCTAACTCAGTCTGAGTAGAGTTTCTTAATCTTCTTACCAATATGGTTCTCAACTTCATTTTTTTATTCTTTGAAATTATCAAAAGAATCTTACTTATACCTCAATAAGTAGATATATCCATATCTACTAAAATCATCAGTAAATGTTATAAAGTATGATTACCCTCCCATTGCTTCAACGGGAAATTGTCCACACACATCGGTATGAACCAATTCAAGAAGTTTTTTATCCCTTTCACCTTTCCCTCTAAATAGGGATTCAGTCATTTTTCCTTGTAAACATGCATGACATACGCCAAGTGGTTTTAGTTCGAAAGAATATAAATATTCATCTTGATGTAACTTTGTCAAGCATTTATTTTTTACATGACATATCTGATAATGCCAAAGTTGGGAGTGGTATAAGTCATGTGAAGTATCTTTGTTATCGATTGACATTATTTTTTTTGTGTAATCCAACACGTAAACATTGTTGTATAAATGGGCCCTACCAAAATAAATTCTATCTTTGTATAAGAAGCAACATTCATTTCCAAAGTTGAAACAATATATATATGTATAAAATATGGATACAGAAATAAATTTTTTAGTAACAAAAGGCACATAATAACAACCCTTTAACACCAAGATCATCTTAGTTTTCAACGTGATTTGGTAGTCCCCAACAACTACAAAATCAATTTTGGCTCTGTTGGCTGCTCGTAGATCTACCTCCCCTCAGTAAATCTATCTGAATCTACTTGGTTCCTATATTTGGATACATGTGTGAGAAACATAATCTGTATCTAATATACAGTTTTTAGAAACAGGTAGATTGAATTCGATAACAAACACACATGAATCTTTCCCTTTATTCTTAGGCTAGGTGCAGTTCTTATTCAAGTGGCCCTTCTTACCACATGAAAAACAAACAACCTCTTATTCCTTTTCCTCCCCTTTGATCTTCCTTTTCTTGGAAGGTAGTGAAGAAGATTTGGGCTTAAATCTCTTCTCCTTCCCTTTCCTTTTATTCACCATAAGTACGCAAGGCTTTTCACACTTCATATCTTTGTCCACTTGGAGAATGAGGATAAGAAGATCAAATAGAGACTTCTCAATGTTGTTCATATTGAAATTAACAAAAAGGTTATAGAATCTCTGAGTGAGTGTTGCGAGAATGAGATCGGTGCCCAGTTCTTCGAGGATTTTAAACCCTAGATCCTCCAGGATCTCAATGTAGCCAATGATATTGACTACATGAGGCCCAGCTGAGGCACCTTCTCCAAGCTTACTCTAAAAGAGAGCCTTAGATATCTCAAACCTTTCATGTCTTACTCTCTCTTAGTAAAGACCACAGAGGTTCTTGAGCTTTCTATAAGCATCCATGTTTTCATGAAACTTCATGAGTTCACTAGACATTGATGGTAGCATCATACATTGAATGTAGACCATGTCATTCATATGTTTATCATAGACCGGGAAATACTCATCACTCGCCTCTTTGGCAGGAAGATTAGGTAATGCTTACTCCAACATGTAAGACTTCCATTCATGGTGTAGGATAACCCAAAGGTGTCTAAACTATTCCTGGAAGTTACTGCCAGTGAGGATGTTATCTTTATCCAAAATTGATCGCAAGGATAGTGTGGTTTATGAGCTTGTCATTTTTATTCTACAATTAAAAGATAATATCATTAGTACTTTCTTGATTACATTTTATGAGAAATAATAAATTTTTATCAAGTCTCCCACTATTTTATCAAGTCCCAATCGCCCTCACCATTGAACTCAGAATGTCTGGTTTTTATGATATTATTGTGTCAAGGATCTATATTACCCTTCACATAACCCCCAAAAGGATTGGTCAAGATATTAGAAGGTATTTTGGTAGGTAGGTCTTTGCCAACTGCGGGCTTGCCGTTCCTTGATCTGTTTAGTGGACTCCCCAATCCTAAAATCATAACTTTTGGATTTCCTCAACTCTTGCCTCCAATATTACACCAAGTCTAACAAGGGATACTCCTCTTGATGTAATATGGGTAATTTCACCCAAAACCTTTCAAAAGGTCTTCCTGTATAAAAGTAAGTGTCCTAACAAGGGTTGGTCGAACACATAGTTTTATTGAGTTTTTCCCTTAATCAAGTAATAGAAGGCTTGGTATGACTTAATATTT
Source organism: Viscum album (assembly GCA_963277665.1). Taxonomy (NCBI): domain Eukaryota; kingdom Viridiplantae; phylum Streptophyta; class Magnoliopsida; order Santalales; family Viscaceae; genus Viscum; species Viscum album. Next base: position 2,136,042,312 of record OY728128.1, on the reverse strand, counting down.
TATTTTTAGGGATTTTTATCTCTTATGCTTGAATTGAATATTATGATTATCATATTATTATTAATAGTAAGTGGAACTTACTTAATTGATTAAACGTGTCTTGATAATATTTACACATAAGTCTATTTTATTTTAGTTCTATCTTGCATGCTTGTTTAATTCATTGATTATGTGATCGTGAAAACACATCCATAATGATAAACCATGCAACTAAAAAAATAAAATAAATAGAATGATCATGATATTTTCTAATGGTTACTTTATCTAGAGTATGATAAACTAACCCCGAATTAGGGGAGAAACATCTTGCACCTTTTGGGTTCGTGTTTACAGATTTCCACCTTTCCACCTCTATATCTCCTAGGATTGGTTTCGTCTTGGATCCATCTTGAACTTCCTCCACTAGATTGGGAGTTTCATCCATTACATATTCATTTTTTATTCACATGTAGGTGAGGGGTAAAAAGGGGTTTTACATAAAAGAAACCTTGGGCACGTAGGCCCTACATATTAATGATGAGAAGGTTCGCAGGCAAACAAATTTAATTTAAATAAATAAATTAAAATAAACCATCCACATATAAAGGTCTTGGTCTATCTCATGATCATTCATACATGCAACGATATTTACGCATAAATAAAACTATAATTTAATTATTTAATCATTATTGTTTAAGATAAATCATGCTTGAATCAATTAATTATCATCTTTAATTAATCAATCCTTTTATCTTAAACCATTTTCTGAATTTCATTGAGATTCTCATCCATCATAATTTTAAACAAATAAATTTATTTAAAATTATCTTTGTACGTAACTTGTACCTTAGAGGCAACCCGATGAATTCATATTTATAAATACCCAATGAGTAGAAATGAAAATTACACAGAGGTTAAATAAAACAAATGTATATATAACACATATCTTGTGTCATGACTCAGCTTTACGCATGTATGATGGTACACGTCTCAAGGGTTTGTATAATATAATAATATAATAAATTTTAATAAATCTACATAATTTGGATGAGCACACAGTGTGTAGTTCCAACTACATGGCGTGAACTATTTTTCACCATCCATATAAAGTATACGCCCAGGAAACGGTGTTTGAGTGTACTTTGGAAATCTTTGTAGTACACGACATGTCCAATAGGCCACACATTGTGCAGTTCCTCGTTACACAGTCTCCAGCTAGGCAAGCTTTGTATGGGGTACACAGTCCAACCATATCCCAAAGGGACTACATGTCATGTCCAGTGGGCCACACGACATGTAATCCGGAAACCACATGCCACCTATTCCTGGTCAACATAAAGAGTCATTAAGACTTAGACAAACTCCAATGACACGACTTAGTTTGGAGGACCAGACCCGGTGCATTGAACATTGGCTACACGACGTGTACTGCCAAATACACATCGTGTGTTATTATTTTGTACATCCAGGAACCTTTGGAACCTTTGGATGAGATCCTCTATTTTATTTTAATCAAAATTAAAAGAAAAGATCGTTTCTGTAAGGTGAAAGATAAATGAAAGAGGAGGAAAAAATATTGAGATTCAAATTTGCAGAACAATTAACTTGAATTGAAGCAACTAAATTATTAAATGCGTAAATCATCAATGATATATTTAAATAATTATAAATTATGATGTAATTGTGCTGATACCACTTGAAGGTTTCAAGCGCAGGGAAAGTGTGGTTGGGATGGTACCCAACATTAATTTTTACCATGATCAATGATTATTCTTGGATCAATATGATGATGAACGCCAGTCTCTACAGAATATAATCAAATATTTAGATAAAAAAGGAAGAGAGCTGAAAAATTTATAGAGGATCTTGCACATCATGTTTATAATTAATTTAATTAATTTCATAAAGAAAATAATACCTGGATCTTTGGTATTTTCTTCATTGATGATGTTGATCTTTCAGAATGACCATTCTGAATTATCTCATTTCACTTGAGAGGATCCAAACTAGAATCCCTATAGCGATGATCCACACGTGCTCTGATGGCCTCCAATCGACACCACTCATTCTCTAAGTGCTAGCGCGGTGAAGCGAGTGTCTTATGTCAGTAATTCTTGATCGCTTTCTCTTCGGTCTTAAAGAATGTCTCTCGTTTTTGAGAGGGGAGGGAAGAGTATTCGAGAGAGAAATTGTTTATCTCAAAAATTCTCAATTCATCAAGCGTTCGGTGTGTTTTCTATGGTACAATAGACGTACCTGACTATTTATATGCATGGGCCTTCAATTACAATATTTAATTTCATAACAGTAATTAAATACATTCACGAACTTAGAGAAAACCCATGCTCATAATAATAATACTGCATCATTATTTATGGTGCGCCAACTTCCACAAAACGGAATTATGAATAACATTCCGCGTCACAAAATAATAACAGCGTCATTATTATTTTAACTTATGAAAAATAATAATTATTTACCATCTTTCAAATAATTATTTAATTATCGAACCGGTCTTGGTCTACTCAAACTCCACTTTCATTTATTGAACACTCTAATAAATAAATAAATAATTTATTATCTTAAATGAATATTTTATTTACCGAATAATAAATAAATATTTATTAAATGTTCAATAAAATAAATAAATATATTCAATTTAATTTATGAGAACATATTAATTGAATAAAATTATTCCACGGTCTTGAGAATAATATTTATTTCATTAATGAAATTCAAATAAAATTTAACTGAAACCACCAAAAACATTTAGTGTGTGACCCTTTAGGATTCTTTCTCATTGGCATTAGGTGGGATTTACTAAAGTCCAAGAGTACTATTTAGAAATAGGTCAAGGAACCCAAGATAAAGCACATAAAGTCATAACAATGGCATCCACATACGAACACTCACTGTGTAATAAAATCTCTTTGTCTCAGTATCTCATCAAGTAGGTTTCATGATAGTGTCATCAACCTTTATAATTGATATTTTGTTCTTCGAATACCTGAAATAAACTCATCGTTACACCATGTCCATTGAATTTTGTGTGATGGTTCTATTTTAATCAAAGGGATGAGATATCAACTTCCATAAATGGAAAGGGCAAATCCTTCCTCAAATTATCCATTAATATCATGTCACTCTTGATGTACCCAACATACCCTACTTCCCTCCGACTGTCTGTGTGATGGTTTTCATAAATAAATCAAAGTGTGCGATTCGTGACACATATTAATTATAATCTTAAAGTCTAAGGATCATTACACATGCTCGTAGATAGAAATATTGGATGACACCAAAACATGCGGAATTTCTACTAGCGGGTCTGTTCTTATAATCTCTTATCTTAGAGATTACCAAGTGAGAACTTCATGAGAGGAAGTCTCATCTGCTTACGAGTACTCACACTTGATGGTTTGCATTCTATGTGTCCCTTCATAGTATGTTATCCAACCGTAGAACTATATTTAAGAATATTGTTATAGCATTTCAAGGTTCTTATCATAGTAGGGAACTACCATGACCTTATCAATGCAACAAATACTCTAGGACATTATTACATCATAGTCATGCAGAACAATGAACAACATGTAATAAGATGTTTAATATTTAAATACATTAAATATCCATGTAATCAATGTACAACCAGTTGGTTCTAGGACACCAAATCTTACACCCACTTTCTCCAGCTTATCTAGTCGTCTTTTTCTTTTCAAAACATGATCTTTCTTCATGTCCTCTAGCGGAGCAATGAGAACACAACAAATGGATTCTACAATTTGAAGCCTCCTGACCAATCCTCTTGTAAGAATAATAGAAATGGGGCATATTCTCATACTCAATACGCAAACAGAATTCATCCTCATCTGTTGAAAGATAAACTCTATCAGTAGGTTTAGAGTATAATTCAACTTCCACCATGAAACAAGAAAAATGAACATACCTTTCCAATTCAGTTTCTTTGTCCATCTTTATAGGAATTCCAATCATTGAGGCAATTTCATATAAGATTCTAGTATTCTATAAAATCTAGTTGAATCCATGGACCTTGACCCACAATGAAACACTAGAACTGCTAACTTCTAACAGGTTGAGACACTTGTCCAATTCACAGAAATGAACAACACCTGATTTGAGTGAAATTGAACCCATGCCCCATGCTATCATATTAAGATCATTCGAAGGGAACAACATGTTAAATAACTCACATCCTAAAGAGACCCACTTCCAATCTATAGAAACCTAGATGCATGAAATATGGTCGGCCAATTCATCAATTTTCAAAGGCTTGGAACCTTTGGAAAAAATCAATCACACGATTAAGGAAAACTTACCGATTTCCGATCACTCAGAGATAACATCCATATTTAATTTAACACAAGTAGTGCTACCCTTTTGTTATAAACCTATAGTAGTAGAACCCTTGAAAATCATGAAAGAACGATAAACATTCACTGCCTTCGAAGCATCATACTTTGTCCCCTGTGAATCAGGATTCGCAACAGTAGAATGAACATTCGACACACCGAGAGGTTTCCTAGAATCATCACAATAAACAAAATCCTTTTTCAATAACAGTAGATCTGACCTAGGGTCCTCACGACCCCACGCCCTAACCATCTAGGCATCCCGATTCGACTCAGCAGGGATCGATTTGGATGCCTTTGTCCCCCGCAAATCAGAATTCGCAATAGCCGACACACTAGGGAAATTCGATTTCTTGGAATCATCAAAGGCAACAGAACCTTTTTCAATGCCAGCAGAACTGACCTAGCGTCTTCCTGATCTCACACCCTAACATTCTGAGGATCCCGATCCGATGCAGTAGGGACCCTAAAAGCATCACTGTCATATGAGGACGACGAATTTGCAAGCCGCAGATCTGACCTATAATCAAGATCCTACACCCCCTCCATCCAGATGAACATCTTCAGTCCAGTCTTGCTCTCTAGGCACTAGCACCGAACCCAAGCAGTGAGGAATATGCATACCAAAACCCTAGCGTGGAACGCCATGGATGCAGAGCTCCCACACCTCCCAAATCGCCATCTTGATCTATTCTAAAAAATACATATAAAATCACAATAAATATATTTAAATAATAATTATATTTATTATATTTATAATTATATATTTTAATTATATATAAATAATTTTTAAATATATATATTTATAATTATAATTATAACTAAATACATATATATTTAAATAATTATAAAATTACAATAGATACATCTATTATAATTTTATAAATATATATATATATATATATATATATATATTTATAATTATATACAAATTTTTATAAATATATTTTCTTATAGTTATAATTATAAATAGTATATATAATTATAATTATAAAATTATAATAAATATATTTATTATACTTATAAATGTATAAATATATATAATTAAATAAATATATCTATAATTATATAAAAATATTTATAATTATAATTCTAAATAAATATAGATATATTTAAATAATTATAAAATTATAATAAATATATTAATTATATATATTTAAAAAATTATAAATATAATAAATATATTAGTTATAATTTTATAATTATTTTAATACATACATATATATATATATTTATAATTATAACTATAAATAAATATATATTTATTATAGTTTTTCAATTACAAATAAATATATATTTATTTATAGTAATAATTATAAAAAAATATACATTTATTTAAATAATTATAAAATTATAAAAAACATATTTATTATTCTTATAATTTTATAAATATATATAATTAGATAAATATATTTATAAATAAATACAAATATTTATAATTATAATTATAAATAAATACAAATATATTTATGTATTATAAAATTATAAAAAATATATTAATTATATAGCAGTTGTGGGCTTGCCCGAGTGGTAAAGGATTTCCATAATCCTACATCAATCCCAAGTTTAAATCTTGGTGGGAGTGAATTTCCACTGGCAAGTGGTGACACATGCATGACGCAAACATGACTCAAACAAGCGGTGATACAAGCATGAGATAGGCAAACAGTGAAATAGGCATGATGCAGACATGACGCTGCATTGGGCCTTCGGGTAAGTTCATGGGCCTTTAGGCCATGTAATGAGCTTCAAGCCCACTATGTTTTCGAGCCATGTAAATAAGGTTTGATGGGTGGGATATCCCTTGGGGGGTTATGGTCGGCCTTTCCAGCTTGTGTATGTGTTGTGTGTGTTTAATGTAATTGTACCTCCATGCACCTAATATATAAATATTAATTATATATATTAATAAAATTATAAATATAATAAATATATTTGTTATAATTTTATAATTATTGAAATATAAATATATATATATATATAATTGTCACTATAAATAAATATATATTTATTATATTTTTTTAATTATAAATAAATATTTATTTATTTATACTAATAATTGTAAATAAATAAACATATATATATATATAATTAAATAATTAAATAATTATAATAAATATATTTATTATAATTATAATGTTAAAAATATATATAATCAAATAAATATATTTATAAATATATAAAAATATTTATAAATAAACACAAATATTTATAATTAAAATTCTAAATAAATATAGATATATTTAAATAATTATAAAATTATAATAAATATATTAATTATATATATTTATAAAATTATAAGTATAATAAATATAGTTCTTATAATATTATAATTATTAATATATATATATATATAATTATAACTATAAATATATATATATTTATTATAATTTTTTAACTTATATATTTATATAAATATATATTTATTATATATTTATTATATATTTATTATATTTGTGGGTGGGCTATCCCTTGTGGGGCTATGACCTGTCTTTCTAGCTTATGTGTGTGGTGTGTGTATGTTTAATGCAATTGTACCACCATGCACCTAATATATAATTATTAATTATATATATTAATAAAATTATAAATATAATAAATATATTTTTTGTAATTTTATAATTATTTATATATATATATATACAATTATAATTATAAATAAATATTTATTTACGCTAATTTTTTAATTATAAATAAATATTTATTTATTTATACTTATAATTGTAAATAAATAAATATATAATTATAAAATTATAAAATTATAAAAAATATATTTATTATAATTACAATGTTAAAAATATAAATAATTAAATAAATGTATTTATAAATATACAAAAATATTTATAAATAAGTACAAATATTTATAATTATAATTCTAAATAAATATAGATATATTTAAATAATTATAGAATTATAGTAAATATATTAATTATATATATTTATAAATTTATAAGTATAATAAATATTATTTGTATAGTTTTATAATTATTTAAATAAATAAATAATTATTTATTTATTTATAATTATAACTATAAATTAATATATATTTATTTTAATTTTTTAAATTATATATTTATATAAATATATATTTATTATATATTTATTATATTTATAATCATATAAATATAAATAATTAATATATGAATTATGTATATTTATAAAATTATAAATATAAGAAATGCAGTTATTATAATTTTATAATTATTTAAATAAATATATATAAATTTATATTCATAAATATAAATAAATATATATTTATAATTATATAAAATAAATATATTGATTATATATAATTATAAATATAATAAATATATTTATTTTAATTCTATAATTATAAATAAATAAATATTTGTTTATAATATTTATAATTTCATAAATATATATAATTATACAAATATATTTATTATATATAAAAATATAAATAAATATATAGTAATTTATAGTTATAATTATAAAAAATTATATATAATTATTATATATATAATTTTATAAATATATATAATAATATAAATAAATTATTAACATTATAGATTTATTAGCACCTTTTTATCACTAATAAATATACGCCTTTATTAGTGTTAAAAAGTACTGATAAAAGCATGTTTCATCTGCGATTTCTATTTTAGCGCTGATAAAACATACCTTTATCAACGTTTTTTAACTAGCACTGATAAAATCTTTATCTGATTTTATAAATGAAGCTTGACGGTCAGTTTCTTCTCTTGCATGCATCAAGCTCTTGTAGAAGCCAACCTCTGCCATCGTCGACCCCTCCTCTACTGCTTCTGATCCCTCTATCATCGACCCGTTCTTTGCCCGGACCCCTCCTCTCCCACCGTCGACCCCTCCTCTACCACCATGAATCCCTCCTCCATCACAAACCCCACCTCCGACATGAACCCCACCTCCGTTGTGAACCCCTCCTTCACTGGGAACCCACCTCTACCACTGAACCCCTCCTCCACCGCCGAACCCCTCCTCTGCCGCTGCAAACCCCTCCTATGCCGCTGAACCCTTCCTTTTTCATCGCCACCCCCGCCACTTCCGACCACTCTAATGCCATCGAACCCTACCACCATTGCTGAAACCCTCCAAGCTAACATATCCTCCCTTTCCTGTGGATTTTGAAACTAGTGTGAGTTTCTTAAGAAACCGTTTAAAATAATTAAAGAGTGGTTTGGTTTTTAAATGACCCTTCAATGGGGATGATTCTTGATTTCAAAGTGATTTTTGTGTTTGAAATGGTTTTATGGGAGGTTTTAATTTCTAAATTTTCTTTTTAAAGTAAATTTTAAAGAAATATATTTTTAAATTCTAGTTTTATAATTTGGTATCCCAAGCTATATTTCTAAGGATAATTTTTCACTTCAAAAAAGGAATTTAAATTGATGTTTGTCAAACCCTCAAAATTGGGCTCCTTGTTTGATATGTCTATTTCGACCTTTTCCCTTAGAGTGATACAATTGATTATTAATATGAAATGCTTGATGCTTATTCATGGTTGTGAATATGGCCTCTTTCTTATAATGGTGTTAGAGTTGAGATGTGATTTACTACTTATATTATATTTATTCATGTGATGTTCATTGGTTTGTTGTTTCTCACTTCCACTTGTTTGGTTGCATGGGAACCCTAGGAATTAATAAATGGGTTGATATATATAATACACTAGTTTTCTCACACAGTATCTAGTTTTCCCTAGTTGTATGGTTTACTTAGTCTATAGGAGTTTCCCTAATGAGTCATGTGTGGGTAAGTTAGGTGTATTTTCTATTTTTTTACGATTTTACTTAGGTCTACTATTAGCCTCATTGTAGTGTGAGTAAAAAATGGAGGAATAATTGAATTCCCTCTATGATATTTATACATTGCAGACAATAGAATTGGAACTGGGAAAGATGGATCTATATAATAATTATATTTATCATCTAAAGGAGAAATTATATGATAGGAAATAGTTCAAGGTGTCTCTAGTTGTAAATGTATTTCAATAGTTAGAAGGATTAGATTTTAGTTAGATTTTATCTCCTCTTGTAAAGCATATAATAATTTAGATGGCTCTTAGCTTGGTTTCCATTGAAGGTTTATTTCTAGAACAAATGGATGTTATGATTATATTCCTTAATGGAGATTTAGAGGAAGTGGTCTACATAGATCAACTAGAAGGTTGCATGCTAAATAGAATAAAAGGTTTGGTTCTAGTCTCAAATGGAGTTTTGTGGGATTAAATAGGAACCAATATAGTGTAACTAGAATTTCAATGATTTCATGGTTGAATTAATGTTCATCCAGTGTAATGTAAATAATTGATACTATATGAAGGTGTATTATTATGAGATTGTTTTTCATTTTACTTCTTTATGTGAATGAATTTCTCTTAGTTGGACTGATGAAGGGAAAGGCTCGAAGATATAAATATTAATTTATCTAGAAGATCCCAAATGAAGGACCTTGGTTCTAGAAATTAAATATTGGGGATAAATATTGAAAGAGACTTAAATTCTATAACTTTTTTTCCTAACTTAGTTTGAGTATATCCATAAGGTGTTGAAAATATTCAGAATGAGTGAGTTAAAACCTCAGAAAACTCTCTTAGCTGGACTTTTAAAACATTTAGAGTAGCCACCTAAAATAGATGATGAGTTCAAGTTAATAGAAAAGGTTCTATATGTATTATTTATATCATGTATGATGTACATCATGGTGTGTATATGACCTGATATCATTTATGAGGTTGTTTTAGTTAAAAGATTAATGGCGAATCTAGGGAAGGATCACTAGAAGGTTGTTAATTAGTTTTTTATATCTCAATGATTTAGTGAATCTATAACTCTATTTCAAAATGGATGATTCATTAAAGGGGTTTTTGGATTTGAAATTTAGATGATATAAAGACTCAATGTAGATCACTACTGAACGAGAGGAATCATTGGTAATCACTGACTTGATTTTTTAAAAATTATTCTTATGTTAATTAGATTTCAAACCAATATTTTGGGTGATTTGAAAGTGTTACAAATGTTGGAAAATGTTATTTTATTTTTAAATTGGTGAGTTAACCCTTCAGATCTATATTTAAAACCATTTTTTTATCCTTGGTTAATTTTTATATCAATGTTTTGTGTATTTATTTTGTTAAATATTAATATTAATGAATCAAATAGGATGTATATGAATAAAGAATGGATGAATGTCAATTTTATGACAAAAGAGTATGAATATGGAGTGAAAGAGTTCCTCAGGTTTTCAAAATATCATGCATACGACCGTTCTCATATCCTTTTTCCATGTTTATGTTGTTGTTATTCAAGACTAATTAGTCAAGAAGAGTTGGAAGAAGACTTGATCTGTCATAGAATAGATTGAAGTTATAAATTTTGGAATAAACATGGGTAAAAGTTAATATAGCTAGTAGCTGGGATAACACTGCATTTTATAGATCATCTAATATTATTACATGTGTGGACAATGAAGAAGACTTCATCGAGGATGTGATTAAAAATGTGAATGATGATGAAGATTTTATTGAGAAAATGATAAGGACAGTTGAATGTGAACTTTGTGATTGCCCAAAATTATTTGAGAAGTTAAAGAGTTGTGTAAAGACGCCATTGTATATTGTTGGCACTAAATATATATCATTGTTAGTCGTACTGAAGCTGTATAATTTGAAAGCAGAGAATAGATAGAGTGATTCCAGTTTTATGAAACTACTTGCTCTCTTGAATGACATTATCCTAGAAGATAATGAGCTCTCGAACCAAACATATGACGCTAAATTAATTCTACACTCTATGGGTATGATCTCTGAAATAATACATGACTTCCTAAATGATTGTATATTTTTTCTTAAGGACCAGAAATCACTTACAGAATGCCCAAAGTTTGGTGATTATCGATAGAAGAAAGATGAAGCTGGTCCTATGAAAGTTTTATGGTACTTTCCAATCATTCCAAGGTTTAGGAACCTATATGGAAGTGAGAAGACTATAGGTCAATTGACATGGCACACAGATACAATAATTAAATATGGAAAACTACATCACCCAATAGACTCTCTTCAGTGGATGAGAATTGATCATGAGTATCCTGAATTTGGAAATGAGCCAAGAAACCTTCATCTTGTGTTATTTACATATGGATTGAATCCTTTTGGTTTTCATAGAAGTACTCATAATACATGTCCATTTATTTTGGTAAATTATAACTTACCATTGTGGTTATGCATGAAAGGAAAATACATCATGTTATTTATTCTTATATCAGGACCAAAACAACCAGGTAATGATATTGATGCTCATTTGGCTCCATTGATTGAGGATTTCAAATTATTGTGGGATTCAGGTGTTATGTTGTATGATGCTTATTGAAATGAAGATTTCACATTGAGAACCATTTTGTATGGGACAATAAATTAATTTCCTACTTATAGAAATTTTTCAAGATATAGCATTAAATTAACTCCAGGGTTCCCTGTTTGAGAACAAGGTACATAGTTAATTACGTTGAAATATTCATCAAAAAACATGTTTCTAGTACATCACAGATTTATTCCCCAATGGAATAAGTACCAATATTGAATGAAATCATTCAATGGATGTTTAGAAGACTGTAAAATATTGTCTCTACTAATAAGTGATAACCTGTTTGATAAAGTAAAATATGCGAACACTACTTTTGGTAAACCATTTTTGAAAAACCTTACAAAAACTAGTTTGAAAAAAAGATCATTTTTTTGAATTAACATACTTGAATTGTCTGTACGTCAAAATTTTCTTGATGTTATACATGTTGAAAAAAATGTATGTGATAGTTTCAACGACACATTTCTAAATGCACCCAAAAAAACAAATGATGAAATTAAGGATAGGTTGGACATGGTTGACATGGGAATACAAGAAGAGTTGGCACCAGTGAAGGGTGAAAACAATTCTTCCTCCAGATGCTTACACTCTTTCCAAGAAAGAGATATATTAGTTTTGAAACTTCTTGAATGATGTAAAGGTTCCAAAGGGGTATTCATTTAATATCAAAAACATCATGTCAATGACCGATTTAAAGTTAAATGGTATGAGATCACATGACTACCATGTTTTGATGCAAGATCTAATTCCTATAGTTTTACATTGTATTTTTTCCAAGAATGTCCATCATACATTAACCAATCTCTAGTTCTTTTTCAAAGCTATATGCAGTAAAGTTATAAACTCGATGAAATTTTTTATTATGGAAAGATAAATTTTTTTCATATTATGTGAACTAGAAATGTTATTCCCACTGACAGTATTTGATATGATAGCTCATTTGATGGTCCTATTAGTGAGAGAGATTCAACTATGTGGTCCTGTACACTATATATGGATGCACCCCATTGAACGATATATGAAGATTTTGAAAGGGTGTGTCAAAAGTTGAATTCATCTAGAGGGTTGTATTGTGGAGAGATATATTATTGAGGAATCCATTTAATTATATACGAAATACGTGTTTAGTGTGGAAAACATTGGTCTGCCAAAATCTCATCATACTAGGTAGCTTGTGGGTGAAGGAATTTCTAAAAGAGATGTTGTCACAGTCGATATTATAGATCGAAAGTAGGACCACCTTTACATTTTGCATAATAGTTTGGAGGTTGACCCATATTTTGAAACCCACAAAAAAAAATTAGGCACTTGAATCCATCAAGGGATGAAATATGGATATCAAATACACATAATCAATAGTTTATAGGATGGTTTTGAGACCATATTTTTAAAGAGTTAGATGAAAATCCATATTCAATTTCAGAATGACTTCGATGGATATCTAGAGAACCAAGTGTGTATGTATCATCTTACAATGGTTATGTAATTAATGGTTATACATTTTATACAAATGAACGTGATGAAGACAGTACCATGTAAAATAGTGGAGTTGCACTTGTGGCTCAAGCGATGCATGTTTCTGATATTAAGGATAGGAATACAATTTACATGAATATGTCATACTTTGGCATCATCAAACAAATATGAGAGTTAAATTATACAACATTACAAGTGTTGGTTTTTTAATACAAGTTTGTTGATAATAGGAGTGTTGTTAAAATGTATGAATTGGGATTCAATAAAGTTTATTTATATAAGGAAGGGTAAAAAGATAAACCATTTTTAATGGAATCACAGGCAGTATAAGTATTTTATGTTCTAGATCCTGGAAACTGAAAGTGGTCAATTATAATGTTATCAACCAAAACCACTAAAGAGTATGATAAAAATTCAACTGAGGATGACCCTTTCACTCGGATGTCACAATCATTTCACAGCGGTACCAATATAGACAACATTTTTTATGTCATAGGAGACCATAATGAAGGAATTTAGATAGTCGATAGAGGGGTCAAATCCCTTTAGCCTTTAAAAAATCGAGAGTTTGATAATCGTGTTATATTTTTTTGTAATATACATCATGTTACCTCATGTTATTATCTGTTCGCTGCTACATTTATGTACTATAAATTAAAAGTTAAACCACTTCTATAGATAATGACTTCTGTACGTGTTGGTGCTCCCAATACCGAGGAACAAGAGGTTTCTCAACCTATTTCTACTTGTAGTGTAGAGGAAAAACAAACTTATATACATGTTGGTGCTCCCAATCTAGATCAATAATATGTTTCTCAACCTACTGCTGCTCACAGTGCAGAGAAACAATGACCTTCTGCATGTGATAGTGCTCTCAATCCTAAGGAAAAATGGGTTTCTCAACCTGTTGTTGCTCCTAATGCATAGTTACAATGACCATTTTCACATTTTTATGCTACTTCTCTAGATGAACATGTTGATGATGTTGAATATGAGGAAATGGTAGGCGATAAAGGACTAGTAACGTAGAAAAAATAGGAGCATCGTAGTTTGACGGTGTTAGAAAAAATCATTAAGGCAAAAGTCAAAGGCATTGAATAAGATGTGGGATGGAATGAACAAGGCCAACATGTTAACCCCAAAAATTCCATGTTCCGTAGTTACATTGGAATCATGACTCAAAAATACATTCTGGTTGATATAGATTCGTGGAACCAAGTTGTGTTTAGGATTAAGACACTGATGTGGGAAAAGATTATGATAAAATTATGATATTATTTCTTTATTTTACTAAAAAATAGAATAATGAAACATTTAATTACTCTTTATAATCCCTTGAAGAGTTCGTTTATAGTAGATGAAACCCATAAGAAATATCTATTAATGCTTGTTGGAAATATTCACAGAGGATTTCACACAATTCTAATGAGACATCATCTTAAAGATGCAGAAGGGAAAATAAACCCATACCCATCACTTATTTACACAAACCTGATAACCCAAGAAGCATGGGATGCATTTCTTGGATATTGTACATATGTGTACTTTTAGGTATATTGTGGCTTGTAATATGTTGTTTGATGATACATGTATCGATCACTTTGATTGGAATTTTTTTATTTATTAAACAATAACTAAGTGCTGAAACTAAGGAACGAGTAGAAAAACCAATGTACCCCTATTGTAAAGTAAGGTTGGGACATGCTTCACTTTCAAAAAAAAGGTACGTATTTTAAATCTACCGTAATACTTGTATGTGACATGAAACAACAATATAATTATATTCATCTATTTATCTACAGATTAATGACTCTAAATCTAAAGCCACTTTCATCCCACACTATGTGATATTGAAGGAGGTATGTGTAAATAAATATGGGATACTAATAAATGAAATCACACAAAAAATTTGTGAAACATGTGTAAGTATGAAATAATTTTTTTTTGTTTTAAACCACTATTACATAACAATGGTTACTTATTTTCCTATATTTTATATCCAACATAGTCACGGGAATCAGCAACACTTGTACCAGAAGAACACGTAATATTGGTGGCCTTAAATCATCTAGAACATTATGGTCGCATCAGAGGTGTAGGTTTTGGGGTGACACCCCGAACATATTTTGGGAAAAAACAAGAGGAGGATCAAGGTGAATAAATGAAACATATAACATAAATAATATCTAAACTTGAAGAAAAAATCCAATAGCATAGAGATATGCTAGAAAATTTTATTGGGGAGGGGGGGGGGAAGAGAAGAAACAACTCAAGAAAAACCATTTCCTAATGACTCCCACCCCTACTAGCTTTAAGGTGAGACATTCCCATCAAAGAGCTATCTTGGATGAGGAAATCAATGTTCTAATAATTGTTTCTATGAAATGTGAATCAGATAGACACAAATACCTTTCTTGTAATGGTATTCTATAGGGTGATAATGATTGTGATTTATATCTATCAACACCCACCCATCACCTTGTATCGAGAGCTACAATGTTCAATATCCAAAATGACATGCTACACAATAGACCACTTACAATAGATCATGTGATAGTATCTATTAACATAGCCCATGATCCAAGAAATGAGTTACATGTTCTAATTGATGGGGAAGATATTCATAAGTTCAAATAATTTGTTCTAACATTCATCGCATGTCCGCCACATCTTGTAAAAAAACACGTCGACAATGAGGTATTCATTTCCAATTTATTTTTCAAGTTAAACCTTTAACAATTAATAAAAAAGGTATAAACCTATGAATGTTATTATAGATGGGAAAAGGTAAGGTGATGAAATGAAATAATATCTCAAAACCATCTAAAAGATCAACCAACCGATCAAAAATATCTATGGAAAGAACCTTTACCCCACCCATTCTATATCTGTATTTACTATCATTGAAGGTTCATGTGTATACAAAGTTAAAAAATAGTCATACTCATATAGTTGATTTTGAAGAAAATATATATGGAGAGTAATTTCAAGACTTCATTGGTGTTGAGAATTTAAGTGAAATCCTTGACTATTATTGGATAGGAGGATCAATTGTAAATGTATACATGAGGTATGTTTTCATGATTTGATTTTCCAAAAGCTGATATAGTATGTTAATTATTACCAAATACATTTTATATTTTTGTAATGGGTTTATATCAAAAATAATTGAATGGATTTCCCTAATATTTTTTTGGATTCATTAGCCCTCACACCACCTCTACAGAACAACCAAAAATATATTCCAACAAAGAGGATAAAATAGTGGCAGGCCTACTCAAATCATTTGAAGAAAACTTATAGATTACAGACTCTTATTAATACCAATGATACATGGGTAACACTATAAAATTTAGTCATATCAAATATATTTTCATTTCTTTCATTACTTATTTCTTTTTGTGTTTTTAGGTTGTATTGGATGCTCATTAGGGTCAATTTGGATACTCCAAAGATTTATTTATTGGATTGAAAGCATGGATACCCAAAAAACCAACTACACATGATGTCGTTTGTCAATTTGTAATACACTAAATCTAAAATTTTATAACTAAACATCAAGTTATATAATTTATATAATCTTTTAATGATGATTCTGTTATGATAGTGTGGTGCATCAATATCATCTAAAACATGGAATGAGGCTAGGGTCTAAGGAAGAGAAACATGAAAATTAATACAAATGGAAAAGTATCAATGTATATATAATAATATTTCACTATAAAAACACATTTCAAAAAAATTTCTTATTTTTCTCAATGTTTATGTAGTGTTTGAGAGAAACAAATGGAAAATATTATGGTTATTATATTGCTAAATTTATAAGAGAGATCATATTCCATGAACAAACTAACACCCCTAAAGAGGTATTTTTGAAGATAATTACTATTAAATTTAAAATATTTATTAATCCTTTGTGTATTTATATTTTTCATTACTACTATGACTGTAGAAAAGACTCATATTCACAAGATGATTTATATTTTCTTAGAAAAAATGCGTATCATACTTGATGGAAGAATGTACACAAATAACATGAAGATGTGACTTCCATAGAAGCAGTGAATTGTTTCATATTTATGTTTAATTTACTTATTTTTAGTATTACTCACGTAAGAATTGTTTTCTTATATAGTTGGATTCCTTTGTTAAATTTGGGGTTGGTTTGTTCGAAACTGATTGTGCTCATGAGATATTGGACTTCGAGGCCTCAACTAAGATAATGAAAATAATAAAATGGGTCAAGAATTTATAAAGGCGAATTCCTACTACTTATGTAATTAATTAATTTTTTCATCATTTTATCTACTATTTTTAATTTAACGTCATTATCATTTGTATCCAATACTTGTTTAGTTTTTTATAGATCTTTTGAGAAATCATATTTTCCTTTAAACTATCTACAACAATCTAGAAAAGAGAGAACAAGTTTATTTTCGGTGGAAGAAGAAACCCCAAGTTGTGTGAAATGTGAAGTGAATCATAAGGATGAATCTACCAAGGGATTTCTTAGTAGTTAAATGAAAATTATAACTTCCCAAAAGATTTTTCATGAACAATTTCTTAAACAGTGTAATACTCAACCACAACTCAATTATCCACACCTCAATATGATACATAATGTGCTTGGTATGACTCAAAATGTATGTTTCTAGTTTATAATATTATTTGATTCTTTAAGATTCATGTATTCTTAACTACCATACTTTAATCCATGACTCATGATTATGATCTATGATAAGTTGGGTGTGAATTTATAATGTTAATATCACCTTATAACATCTTTATGCTCATTTTATCCTTATATTATCATTGATATCTCCCTTTTTTACACTTATTAAGTATCTATGATCACCCTTTATTATATTTCATATCCTTAGGTTATGAAGAATGGTTTTAGAAATGATATGTATAAGAAGGTTTCTAAATAATAACTTAATGAGAAACTTTTATGAACTAGTTCTTTATGTTTCCATGTTTCCAAAATCATTGGACCTAAACTATTCTTGCACGGATCATTATGTTATGTAAGGAATATTAATATACTAAGATGTGATATCTATGTATGAAATTTCTAGTTCAATATAGTTGGTATGAGAGAAACTGACCTACTCAAAAGTGAGAAATTCCATTTATCTATTTTTATACTTTAGGGAAATGATCCATAAGTCATTTGAGATGTGTAGAAATCAAACCCACTTCAATATGATGCATTATGTGGCTGATATGACACATAGTGTCTCTTTTTATTTAAAATTGACTTTATTTCTAGTAAAAAGAACAAGTGACATACTGAAAATTGAGAAAATAAATTCAAATTGTTTTGATAATTTAGTAAAATGATTCATAATTCATTGTTGATGTGTAAGAATTAACCACACCTCAATCCGACACACAGTTTCGATGATATGACTTTAAGTGTGTATTTTTATATTAAAATGACATTAAATTTAGAAAAAAGAAATAATGAGATATTAAAAACTGAGAAAAATCATTCATGTCATTTTGATAATTTAAGAAAATAATCCATAAGTAATTTTTGACATGTATGAATCAACCACACCTCAATCCGATGCACGGTGTGATCAGTATGACTAAAAGTGTCCATTATTTTACATTTCATCTCATAAAATTTCACTCATTAAAAACCAATAAAACGTGCTATGATTGTCTTCATAATTTAGTATAGCGATTCATAAGTCATTTTTTACATGCATGAAGTAGTCTCATATCAAACCAATGCATGATGAGACTAGATTACTCAAAATGCATATTTCCGGTTTGAAATTCCATTTTAGTAAAAAAAACAAAAATGGCATATTGAAAACCAATAAAACACATTGAGATTGTTTTGATACTTTAGTAAAACAATATATAAGTCATTCGTGACGTGTATAAATCATACAGACATCAATATGATGCATGATGTGGCTGGTATAACTCAAAGTGTCTCTATTTATTTAAAATTGACATTAATTTTAGTAAAAAGAACAAGTGACATACTGAAAACTAAGAAAACACATTCATATTGTTTTGATAATTTAGTAAAATGATCCATGAGTCCTTTTTTATGTGTAGGAATGATCCCAACTTCAATACGACGTATGGTGTGACCGATATAACTCCAAATTTTTCTTTTTATTTAAAATTAACAATAATTTAAGTAAAAAGAACAAGTGACATACTAAAAACTGATCAAACACATTTTTATTACTTTGATACATTAGTAAAACAATCCATCATTCATTTTTGATGTGTAGGAATCAACCACACCTCAATATGACGCACTGTGTGACCAGTATGACTAAAAGTGTCCATTATTAGTTTAAAATTTATATTTCAGCTCAAAATGTATCACTCATTGAAAACTAAGAAAATGCACTTTGATTGTCTTCATAATTTTGGAAGGTGATTCATAAGTTATTTTTTATGTGTATGAAGTAGTCTTATTCCAAACTGAGTCACGATGTGATTATATGACTCCAAATGCATGTTTCAAGTTTATAATGACATTTTAGTAAAAAAACACAACCTCCATACTGAAAACAAATAAAACAAATTAGGATTATTTTGATACTTTAGTAAAATGATCTATAAGTCATTTTTAACATGTAAGAATAAAACACACCTCAATATGATGCATGGTGTGGCCGGTATAACTCAAAGTGTCTCTTTTTATTTAAAATTGACATTAATTTTAGTAAAAAGAAGAAGTGACATACTAAAAACTAATAAAACTCATTCATATTATTTTGATAATTTATGAAAATGATCCATGAGTCATTTATGACATGTATAAATCAACCCCACATAAATACGATGCACGAACTGACTGTTATAATTGTAAATATGTATTTTTTTAAAATTGACATTAATTTAAGTAAAAGGAACAAGTGGCATACTAAAAAATGAGCAAATGAATTTGGATTGTTTTGATACTTTTTTAAAATGATCCATTAGTTATTTGTGACATGTTGAAATCAAACACACCTTAATCTGACACATGTAATGACTGGTATGACTAAAATTTTCCATTATCAGTTTAAAATTAGTATTTCATCCCAAAACATGTCACTCATTGAAAACCAAACAAACATGCTCTGATTGTCTTCATAATTTAGAAAAGTTATTCATAAGTCATTTTTGATATGTATGAAGTAGTTTCATTTTAAACCTATAGGCGATGCGACCGGTATGACTCAAAATGCATGTTTTCAATTTGAAATGACATTTTAGTAAAAAACTAACATAATAAAAACCAAACAAATGCATTTGGATTGTTTTATTACTTTAGTAAAATAATATATAATTATTTTTTGATATGTATGAATCATTTGCACCTCAATCCAATACACAATGTGACTGTTATAAATCCAAATGTTTCATTATTTAAATTTGATATCAATTTTAGCCAAAGAACAAGGGACAAACTCAAAACTGATCTAACACATTCGTATTGTTTTGATATTTTAGAAAAACAATCCATAACTCATTTGTGACATGTAGGGATCAACCCCACCTCAATACGATGCACAGTGTGATAGGTAAAACTCCAAATGTGTATTTTTTATTAAAAATGGCATTTTATTAATGTATTCTTTCATATTAATGTTTAATTTATTTTTTATAGTATTACTAACATAATATTTATTTTCTTATATAGGAGGAATATTTTTCTTGAGTTGTGATGATTTTTTCAGAAATTGATTCCATGGGTGTACATTTTTTAGAGGGGATCACGAGTGTCAAAAGATGAAACATTAATGTTTTTAAATGTTTGTTAGATAATTGTAAATGTAATTATATAAAACATTGTTTGAAATATATATAGTAGTTTTTTTGTATATACCAGGGGTCGATATTTTTGTATTCATGATTTCAATTAAATGTATATAGAATTGTTTGTTGGGTGTGTTGTATATACCTGCATGTTTTTTCTTGATGTGCTTTTATATTAACAGCACATTACAGCCAGCTTGGACCTTGTTGATTGGTTGAACAATCAAACTGAGTTTATTTTTGAAAAAATTGATCATGAATCCTTTAGCTTTAATTACTACCTTAAAGTAATATATTTCATATCTTTCAATATTGATAACAATATTAGTTCTAACCCGAAGTTAGAAAATCATGATTTATCATGGAAATATAGCATCTTATGCATTCTGACAGACAATTCTGATACGTCATGTGATGATGATCCTGAACCTTATCCAAACACTAAGATATGGAGAAGAGGATGTTATCTATATGGTAAAGGTAAGACTAGGAACATGAGTGCTAGAGGAAAAAACAATAAATGACATTGTGTATTGGAACTCTCACTGAGTATTTCCTCTGTTGTTTTGTTTTTTAGGTGAGGGTAGTGTTGTTATATCTGACCCCCCTCTTCTTCCACTTTTCTTATGTTTTATTTTCTTTTAAGAAATAGTCTAGAGAATTTAGGATCTATCCCCAAGAATTATAAATATTTTATTAGCACTACATTTAGTGTTGATAAAGATTGATCGTTATCGATGCAAAATTTATAATTAATAATTCCTGGTTTAATCTTATAGAGCTTCAAAAATTCGGAGTTATTCTTATGTAGATTCATTTTAATCTTAAATAGATATATTTATGAGTTTTAACTTTAGCATTGATATAAATAGATTTATCAGTACTAAAATTAACAATGATAAAGATCTTTACATAAGATTTAACCTAAGTTGTATGAGAATTACTCTGAATTTCTGAAGCTACATAAGATCAAATTGTGAATTTCTAGTGCTAAATTTATCACTAATATTGGAAATTATATCTTATTATATGTTATTAATTAATATTTAAATTATTATCAACTATATTTAAAATAATACTAAATTAATATTATTTTAAGAAAACATAAATAAATTTCAAATATAATAATAAAATATATATTTTTCAATAACATGAAAAATATAAAGGTATAAATGCTTTTCAAAATATATTATTAATTATAAAATTTAAATATTAAAAGTAATAAATTTAATAATTATATTTATATAGATTTTAAATTTCTAATATATAGATATATCATTATTATAAATTATTTATATAGATGTATATATTATATTGATCAGAAATAAAAAATATAAATAATTATTAACTATATTTAAAAAATTATTAATTTTAATAAATAATATCATTATTAATATAAATGAATTGTATTTTTCAAAAAATATCCTTAGTTATATAAATGAATATTTATATTCAAAATAATTATATGTATATATAAAAAAAGATAAATCCCAAAGATAAACAATAAAATATTAATTAAAATATGTATATATTATTATATATATGAAAAAAGTAGTAGTTAATAATTATATTTCATTATGACTAATTTTATTTAAGAAATAGTTTAAATTATATTAATGTGTAAATATTTTTTTACTATCTATAAATGTATAAATAAATTTAAAACTATTAAAAATCACATTTAAATAATAAATATTTATAATAAATTAATAATGAGATAAATATAATATATATTAGATGCTCAGGGGTACAATTACATTCAAACACACACACACACCTCACACATAAAAGCCAGAAAGGTGGGTCTTAACCCCCCAAGGGATAACCTACCCATCCAGCCCTATTTATTTATATATTAAAGGTCTGCATAACATATATTTCAAGGCCCAATGGCCTATTATCATTATTTCTACCCTGGCCCCTTTGTTCTATCCCTCCTCTGTTGAACCCCATCTACTGCACCCCTATCATCGGAGGGGGCATCTTCAACCGCTGACACGCCACCACCAATCCTTTGTGGTCCACCTACATGCAACCACCACCAAGCCATAATACACCACCATTGAATACCGAAATATCTTGGTCACACTACTAGAGCCTGCTACACCTAGCCTCCCAATGTTGTCAAAGCCAGTCCCTAAAAAACCTTTAAGTTGCGTCATCGTACCTACATTCGTCCCCACACCAATGTCGCGCTACCTACTGCACCAAAATAATTTTATAAATATATATAATATTATATATACAATATTATATATATACATATAATATTAATAATAATTTTATTCATATTTTTATAATATTCAAAAAGTTGTATTAATTGTAGTTGGGGGCTCACCTGAGTGGTAAAGTCACCCAATAATTCTTCATCAAATCAGAGTTCAAATCCTGGAAACCCCTCTAGGGGGGCTTATCAGGTCATTTATGGAAAAAAAATATTAGGGGCCCACACCATGGGAATTCATAGGAGTAGACACTAGGGATTATAGTAAGACCCAGTAGATGGCATGGTATGACATGCAGATGGCACAACATGACAACATGTCGGCGTCACCGGGTGAGAAACTTGAAAGAAAGATGGGTGCATTGATGTCTCTCAACTAGCCCTTCACACACTTAGACATATGATATGGTATTTAAGGGTGAACTCTGACATTATAATCAACACAGTGGATCCAATCAGATATTGTGGTGTGACTTGACATGTGGTGCAGTGAGGTACCACCCAAGCATCACTAGGTGGATATATTGAATGAGAGATGAGTGTGTTGGAACCTATCAACCAACTCTCCTCACACAAAAAATCTTAATGTCGGATGGAGGGGTTCTCTGCCTTCTTAAAAGGGGTGGAACAACCTTTAGATGGGTGATATGGTGCTATTATTGCTGACTAAGGGGGAAGCATAAAGAAATACTGGAGACTTGGCATGATGCGGACTGCTCTCTTGGGTCACAATCATCTGGGCCTTCCAACCATGTAATGGCCTTGATGCCACTACGCCTTGAGGTAATTTATACGTAATAAAATAGGTATAATGGATTCTTGTCATTCCTTGTGGGGAGGGATGATCCTACTGAGGTGTTTGAGTATGTGTGTTGTTTGTGGTTTATAATCACCTCTACATAGTTTTTTTAAAAACTTTTATTAAATATATAAATGAATAAATATTTTACATTATAAAAATGCATGCTTATATTTAAAAATATTATTAACAATATTTCAATTTATAGAGGATTATTTTGAATATATTACTAATTAATATTAACTTTACTAGCAACTATATTTAATATAATACTATTTTTTATTTTAAGGAAATATATTTAAATTAAATATGTAATAATATACTATTTTTAGTAGAAACATGAAAAATAGAAATGTATAAATGTTTTCATAATAAATTATTAATTATAAAACTATAAAACTAAAAGTAAGAATTTTAATAATTAGATTTAAATAGATTTAAAATTTTGATAAATATAAATACATTTTTTTTCTAATTTTAGATGTATAAATTGTATTTATTTTATATAAAATATAATTAATTATTAATGTCACGACTGGAGAATGGATTGGGGATCTTTGCAGGATAAAGAATGAAGGATCGCCGGTAATATTAGGAAGAAAACTTGGTTCCTTGTGATGGGGGCTTTGATGAACTATTTTAACTACCCTCTACCATCTTTGTCTCTCTTT
Organism: Viscum album; assembly: GCA_963277665.1. Lineage (NCBI taxonomy): Eukaryota > Viridiplantae > Streptophyta > Magnoliopsida > Santalales > Viscaceae > Viscum > Viscum album. Next base: position 2,136,017,650 of record OY728128.1, on the reverse strand, counting down.
TATTTTTGATTCAATAAAAAGGGGCCTCGACCCCCACCATTTAAAAGAATATATAATTAAATATTAATTGCATTTAAAAATAACTATTTAAAATTAAAAATATTATTATTTATATAAATGAATAATTTTTTTCAAAGTATATGATTAATTAGATAATTTTATATTTATATTGATAAATAATTATATTAATACAAAAATATTCAAAATATACCTGACTAATTAGTCAAATATAAATAATAATTAATACTGTTAGTTTTATAATTTTTGTTTTTAGCATGTATCTTATGGTTACAAATTAAAATATTTTTTTAGTTTGTTGATGACATATGTTTTATTTACACATTGCATATTTATTTTGTTTATTCATACATTTAATTTAGTTTAATTATGGGGGTATTACATTATAGATATTTTTTGGAGTATTCTAGTTTAAAGATAAAATGTATAAGTCTTGAATATTCTATAAGACTTCAGAATCTATGTATATATCTTTAGGATCAGCATTAGACTTCATTTTTTGAAGTGTATAACTTTTTTCCCCACAAGAATATATCTTCAAGAATTTGTAGCATAATTATTTATGCCCCGATACATATGAATTTGGTTAGACACATATGGATTCTATAGTTTGTGCATAGGAATTTATGTACCTATTCCAGAAATTTGTGTGCATGACATTGTTGAAGCCATTGGGGTGACTATTATACAACACCAACTGTCTAATTGGTTGCAACTATTTATTACATGATCTTTTTATCCAAACACATGCCCTTAGAGTTAATTTATTTTTATTATCTCCTAAGGTCTACATTCATTGGTAGAGGATCTCAGAGATAAGGTTTGGGGATTCCTAAGTGAGAGAAATCAAGATAGAGGAGTCATGCTAGATAGGGGACAAATTGTTCATGGCTCTGTCGTTGGCATCACCCAAGTTTAATTCCAATAAGCTTATTCTGATGGAGAACATATGGATTGCGAGCTATGAGGATTCCTAAAGAGGATACAACATGATTTTAAGGGTTTTGACAGGTCAGACTAAGCCCTAGTAAGGGGGTTTCAGTCTGGTATTATTGTCTCTTGTTGATTGTCTCCCATTTTCATTACATGCTACCTGTTTCATTATTCATGGATGCATGGTTGTCATTGGTTTGTTCCTATAGTTATCATCAGTTTTTATTGCATTTTATTTATTGTTTTTTCTGTTGCATCCTACCATTTGTTATTTTCATAATTAAAGTTTGTGGGGGTGTTTTTCTTTCCATAGAGTGGGACTAAAGTGTCTTAAACCATATAAAATATATGTGTTCTTTTACTTGTCCTCACCTTCCATTTGGTTATTTCTTATTTCTATTTCTATTGTGCAGCTTTTTTTATTACTTCTTATTTCTCAAATCACATTAATAAACTCTATCCCACTTTTTGTTTTTATTAGGTGTGAAATGTTCTTTTTTGGACCTATTACACCCTAAAATTTACTATCAGAGTAGGTTTATTAGGTAGATAGATATCATTGATTAAGGTTGAGATTAAGAATTTAAATGGTGAGAATGATTTTAATTTGTGTAGAGTGAAGATGAGAGATCTACATTTCTAGAATGGGCTTTGAGATTCTTTTTTTGGCCCTAAAAAACCAATTATTACCATTTTGTAGGATAGTCAGTTACCACCTTTATTAAATTTGATCCTATTTTTCTTGAGAATCCTTAGTGTATGACACTTTTGAATTTAGAAGATAAGGTTATATGAGAAATTCCTTATAAAACCAAAGCTTTAACACCATTATATGAATAAACCATTCTAGGTCTTTTGTATAATAAAATGGGACTTTATAATTTTAAAATGATTCATGGAACTTCTATACGGGTTTACCTAGATGAATTTAACAAAGTCATGTTTGATTTAGCTAATATAAATATAAATATAATAAAGAAATACCAAGACAATATTTTGTTTACCTCCCTTGATGAGTCCTTTAATTATTCGAAAGATTCCATGGTATATGGAAGAGATTCAATTACTCTATAAGAAGTTAGCACAACTATGTTGTCAAGGAATCTCCAGGCCCATGGTTTGAAGGAGGAGGCTGGTTTTTTTGAATTCTAGTTGATGAGAAAAGGGGTATTCCAAAAAATAGTAGCAATGAGAAAAATAATGGCTCTATATTTATGAATTTTAGGTGCTATCAGTCTCAAAATACCATCCACATTAAGAGATTACACCATGAGAATAATTCTGAGGATAATATGGCCTAGAAAAATGTGGTATACCCTAGTTATGATAATGCATAGGTTCTCTAATTTTTTTAGCAGTAGTTAGAGTAGAGTTTAGTGTATCTCAAAGTTTTCCTTATTCTATGATCTAAGTATTGGATTTATATGTGATTTATAGGGGCCCCTAGTTGGAATGAAGGGTTTGATTTGAGTTGTTTTCTAATCCATTTGAGATCAGGTGGAGACTTGTCTCGTGTCATCCGGTTGTGATTGATTATTATGTGTTTTATACTACTATAATACATTTATTTGAGATTTTATATATCTATTATTTTTTTCTGGTTTTTTTCTACCAAGTAAATGTCTACTTCTTTCTAATTAATGGTTTTTTTGTAGGTCCTAGTGATGTGTTTATTTGGAACGATGTCACTATTAGGTGGAAAATCACACAAGACACACTACTTCAGGTGGTGATAGGTATATAGGTCTGTAAAACACTTTTTAAATGTTATTCCTTCGAATTTTTATTATTTTATAATCATGTTTTAGTAGTAGATATCAGTAGATATATGGGTACGGAAAGGCATGTGCCACTATGGTGCATACTTATGAGGTGACACGACTATAGATTTGTCCATATTTAATGATAAAAATGGTCATTGAAAACACTAAAAAGTGTTAACAATATAAGAACCATAAAAATATTATGACCTTTATCGGTGCTTTTTTAGTGTTGATAAATCCCATACCAACTATTACAAACTTGCAGGCCAGTAACGACCCTAGTAGAAAAATAAAAAATTAACAAAGATAGAAAAAACAATTTAAATATTACAATTAAACACAATTACAATACAAATTTTACATTGCACCATCATTCAAACCCAAAATTTATATTAAACAATTTCATACAAAATATCTAGATTGATGTCATACTTATAATTAATCAAAAAAATTATATCCCAAAACAAAAACAAAACACTTATAGAAGACTTTTTCCAATGATCCATCGAAGTCTCTACGAAAGCATTTCCCTATAATAAAATCAATGTTTATTTTATTAACATTACATAAAAAAATAAAAACAATTTTTAATTTTTAATTTTGTGTAATCTATATTTTATAAATTATATTGTTAATTACCGAATATATTAATGATATTATCATTTATAATATTAATTATATTATTAATGAGTATATTTTGAATTAAATTATTAGTTATTTATTATACTATTAATTAATAATTATATTATGAATTAATAATTACATAGTTATTTAATAGTCTATATAAACTTTATTGTAAATGTTAAATATATTAATGATATTATCCATTATTAATTATATTAAATACTTAAATATTTGTCAATAATTATATCATTAATTACTAATAATTTAATTACATTATTCATTATTAATTATATTATTAATCGTATTAATATTTATTAATTAGTTATTTTTTATTATTAGTTATTGATATAATTATTTACATTAATTATATTATTAGTTATTATAGTTTGCACACCAGATGTGAACATGATTTACATTTTCTATTGCAGGTCTTTCTTCATGCTTCTTAGGACTCATTTTTTCAAATATAGATCTTTAAACTATTTTTTAAAAATAAACCAAGCTTGTTTTCCTGGTTTTGACAATGTGATGTGCCTTTTAATATAAAAGGACACCTTTATATTGAAAATATGTATTTTGAGTCACACTGGACAAATCATGTGTCAGACTGACATGCAGTTAATTCCTACATACCAAAAAATGAATTATGTATCATTTTCGTAAATATTCAAGACAATCAGATCTCATTTTCTTGGGTTTGGATATGTGAATCATGTTTTAGAATAAAATGACACTTTTATATTGAAAATACAGAGTTTGGGTCATAACACCCACATATCATTTTTCAGATTGATATGTGGTATATTTCTATATGTCACGAATTGATTATGGATCATTTTCCTAAAGAATCAAGACAATACTAACTCATTTTATTTGTTTTGAAGTTCCTAAATCAGTGTGGTATCACTGATAGGGGGAGGGGTGAATTAGTGATCTCTTTAAAATTTTTAAAAATTTATTATTTTCGATTAAAGCTCTAAAACTGGTTAAATCCTCAATCTACTTTTCTTGTGTCTCTCAGCCTTACCTTGAATGATGTTGTAGATATAAAGGCACTGAAGATAAGTATTTACAAGGTTCGGTTCAAAGACCTACTCCTTTTTGTGTTGGTTATTCTCCCAAAAACATATTCTTCACTATAATCGGATGACCAATTACAATGGTTGATACAAAGTCCCATTGTTTCTCTCCTGAGTCCCGTAGGAGGGTCTTTATACTGCATCCCATAGTGTTACCAGAGTCTACTGGCCTACTCCAAAGTCCCACTAAATACTTCTTCTCCTCCCTGAATCACATAGGGTTCTTCTAGTTCTTGAGTCACACGAGTAGCTGTAACATCCCAGGTAAATAAAGAATAAAGAATTTTCATATTTATTAATATTTACGAATTAAAGATTAATTTTATTTTAAAGGGGTTGCTATGTTCGATAGCGTACCCGATACGCAACGATGAGTTTCTTTGAAACTTACGTAGCACACTAGTAATAAAATAATATTATTTCAAATGTTAGTTAACAAGTAGCCGTTGTACTGGCGGGAATGGATAGAAATAACTAAAATATGATTAGATATGTTTTTAAATGTTTTTACACTTACCCAATAAAAGATAAAGGCTTAAAATACGGAAAGAGTTCAATTTTAGGGCATATATACTCTAATTTTCACTAAAGGTTCACTTATCACCTTTTAATGGTGAACCATCATTAAATATAGTTTTGATCACTCTTATACTTTTTTTTGGACCAAATATAACTCTTCTTTAGAATTGGGACATCAAAATTTACTTTGTGTAAATTTTTGGTACCTTTCTGATAAAGTTCATTTTTTTATGAATAGTGTAAAATGTTGTATTTTAATTACCTCTTTTTAATCTAAATTATTTATATGATTAGATTATTATTTTAATTGGTTTTAAAGTGAAATTAGAAAATATTTTTACCAGTTAATCCAATGGTGGTCATTGGGATCAATTTCACTTTGAAATTGGACTTAAACTGGTGTCAATCTTTTGATACTTATTGTTTCACAAAAACACGCTATTTGTCATGACAGCGGGAATTAATTATTAAATTAATTAATGTGACTTATATGTATTGAATTTTTTAAAGTAGACTTCATTTTTGAATTCGGAATATCAAATATAGCTTAGGGTGAATTTTTGGTAATTTTCTGAAAAACTCCAATTTTTGATGAATAGTGAAACCACTAAGTGGTAATCAAGCAAACTGATTTTTCAGTTAAATGAAAGTTTACCACTAATGTGTATTGAATTTTGAAAATCCGACATACATGGTTGTCATTAAGAAGTAAAATGTGGTTCAATGAGATTAAAATAATTTTTTGGTGAATAGTAACTTTTTTCATTAATCGCGATTAGTGGTAATTAGTGTAGTTTAAGGTATAAATAATTCTTTAATAATATGAAATGACCTAGAAACATGTCCCAACCTTATTGGTTGTGTCATGGCCGACCAAGACAAGCCATGAGTCAACTTGGGGACCCCATGGAGACACTTTGGTTGGGAAATGACATAAATAACATTTTATTTAATGTAAAAGTAAAATTGACACAAACATGATATGTTTTACTAAAACAATTTTTAAGTGGTGTTATACAAGTCCAAATTTTGATTATAAATAGTCATTTGAAAGATAAAAAGATTTCCTACATCATAGTATTTTTTTTATAATTTTTAGACATTAAATAAATTAAATTATGTATGACATAATAATGATGCAGCGATGACATCATTATTTGACAATTTAAATAAAATGGAAAGATAATGAAAAATCTAAAACCTACACATGTCCAAAACCAATTGGATGAGTGGATTTCGAACCCTTATAACCTTGTCCACGAATTATTGCAATTTGGGACCTTTTAAAACCGAAACACATTTTCAAATAAAGTAATATTTCTTTACTTTCCAAAAGTGCGCCTCCTCTCCTCTTATAAAAGGCCCCCACCTCTACCCCATTTCACACACTCCTCAAGCCTTTGGCTCGGCCAACCCCTGCCCAATTACACTCTCCACATCCCTCTCCTCATCCTAGAGGATTCCCTTTTGGAAGAATCCTTTCAAAGGAATCCTTTAGGCTCAAATCAAAAGGAGTTACACTTTTTAAGGTAATTCATTCTCTCATGTTCATTTGTTTTATTTTGCTTCTCCAACCCCCTAAAATTTTTTTATTTACTTCTTTTGTAACAACACCAGTATATTAAATATACTAGGATGTTGTTATATGATTTATTTGAGCTAAACTCTCACACAACTACATCAAATGGTTAAAGAACATACGGTTTCCGTGGATGGCGAAATTCTGCCTCCCGGAATGATGATTGTTCAATACTCATTTAACACCTTCAAGGGTGGCCATTATGATGTCACTATTTTTATATATGATATATAATATGTTTATGTTTTCTTTAAGCTTCTGTATTTTTCATTTTTGGCATACCTTTATGGTTTCCATTATGGGTAAACACGATATCTTCATTTAAGGAAGTGCCGACTACTGCCCCCTAAAAGTGATGTGATTCGTTAATTCCATATGTGGGATGTGTAAAGGATGGATTTAAAGTTATTATATATGATTTTATACTGGAATTATAATATACCTCTATATCATTATTATTTCTTTCCATTAAAGTATGAGATAGAAATGAAAGTAGCGTTCATGCGTACGTACGACTTACCGTCTCCATGAACGGTGCATTTCATTTATTATCCCCAAATGTAATGTACTATTAAAATTACATGTATATAATGTATATATATAATTAATGATATATCTAAATGATGAATATAATTCTGTAATTAAAATATACATACCTCTCATTTAGTTTTAATTCCACTAATATGACAAAGAAATGAAAGTAGCGTTCATGCGTACGTATGGCTTACCGTCTCCATGAACGGTGCATTTCATTTCTTAACTCTAAATGATTATGTAATATTATAAATACATGTATATGCTGGATATATATGATACATTTTATATCCAAATCGGGAATTTCATTCTGGATATAAAGAACTTTTGACCACATGAACAACATGTAATTGTAAGAAGTCAACTTTCGACTTAAGAACCAAATATTGAGAAAACAAACATTATTAACTTAAATGGTTAAATAATGTTTATAACATGGAAATAAGTGATATAAAAGTAATAATGGACTTTAAAATGGTTCTTAATCAAGTATAAATTAACTCAAGTTTATTATTCAGGACGTTAAAGAACGATTGAGTCAAGTCGGACCTGAGGTAAGGGACTTTGTCTCAATCTCCTTTCATTGAGGCATATTTCGTTTTATACACAACTTTCTTTTATACAGTGTATAAACTCCTTTGATTTTTACTTTTATACAAAAGGAATCTTTTTCTACGAAGCGTTTTACTAAACGACAAAAAGAAATGTTTTTTTTAACGTACGCGGTGACAACGACCTTTTCCGCCGCCGCGAGTATTATTTGATCTTTGGCTTTCTCAACAAGCCGTAATGTTTTTAGAATGAAATAAATACCATATACTCTTTTATGTATTTTGGTATTGAGAATGGTTTTGAAAAAGGATTCTATTATGTCAATATATTTATGATATATTGTGATTGAAATGTGGAAATGTTATCATTCCTTTATATTGGTTTTATGTTTTATGATTTTATACTGGTACTTGGACATTTTAACGGGTGGTTACGTTATAAACCATATGACGGGTGGTGCCGTGAATACCAGGACGGGTGGTTACGTTATAACCTCTAATGCATTGGGTATGGAAGTCGACCGTATGGATATTCCATTAAGTATGTATGGAAATTGGCCGTAGGGCTATTCCATTAAGTGATATGTGTGGAAGTCAACCGTATGGTTATTCCACTTAAGTATGTTTATGTCCCAAGTTACCTTTATATATGTTATGTGTTCTTTTTATGGGTTTTATGGTAATCCTTTGGTTACAAAAAGGTAAGTAATGATACTTTATTCAGTGAAGAGTTTTTTTTTACTACTTCATGAAGGTGAAGGTATTACTTTGATAGAGTATATATGTTTTACTTGATGTTTGAAAAACTAACAGTTTTCATTCTTTCTGTATCCCTTACTGAGCTTTTTATGCTCACCCCAAGTTTTTCGAAATGTTTTTCACAGGACTTAAAGTGGAATAAGGTCAAGGATGGGATCAAGGGAATTTCATGCTATCTAAAACATGGAATCTAGACATCTTTCTTTTTAAGAGTTTTTATTTTATGGAGACTTAGTAGAAGTGTCTACTTTGTAATCTTTTAAGATGTAATAGTTATGTTCTAATTCTCTAAAACTCTAAACCTGAAAAGATCCTCAATGTGAATTATTAATTTAATTCATTATTAAGTAAGGTTTAAGTCCGGGGCGTTATAGTTGGTATCAAAGGTCGGTTTAGACAACTTTAGGAGTTAGAAAAGTGTTAAATTATAATATGATTGAAATGATATAGCATTTATGGATTACCATGTTGCTTCGCCTAAGATATTTCTGTGTTCAGAATGGTTTTCCGCAGAGGAAACAAAGAAGCTATGTTGGGACAACATCAGGAGGAAGATAACCTTCCAAATCAGCAACCTGAGATGGTCAGAATCGGAACAGAACAGTTTGTTGCAGTGATGGCACAGTTGACTCAGGCTATAAATGGTGGTGGTATCCATGCATGAGATCAGCCAGATCAACCGCAGAGGAACATGTCAGTGGTGGAACATTTCATGAGGCAACATCCCCCATCATTCAGAGGATCATCTGACCATGTTCAAGCTGAAGGGTGGATTAAAGCACTGGAGAAGATTTTTGATGTCATGGGGTGTTCAGAACATCAAAAGGTTAGTCTTGCTGTTTACCGTTTTGAAGGTGAAGCTGATCAGTGGTGGTCGATGGTGAAAAATATAAGGGATAGTGATGAGATTGAGGATCTTCACTGGGACGAATTCAAAGGTATGTTTCTTGAGAAATATTTTCCTAAGGTGGTTCGTCTTAGGATGGAAAAACAGTTCCTAGAATTGAGGCAGGAGGATGATTCAGTGGCTTCTTATGAAGAAAAGTTCACTCGATTGGGAAGGTATGCTCCAAACTTCATACGAGATCTTGATAGTAAAATAAACCGTTTTTACTCAGGGTTAAAGCCAATGTATCGAAGGGCTTTAGCTTCTCGTGAGTTCAAAAGTTACGAAAAACTTGTTCGATGTGCTAAGAAGGTGGAAATGGAGTTTGCCAATGATCAGGTGTTCTATGACAAACAACAAAATAAGAGGTCTAGTTGGTAGGAAAAGGGGAAGAATTCATCAAAGAAGCAAGGAGGTAAGAAAACCAAATATCCATCCTATAAGAAGTGTGGTAAAATGCATCCTAGAGAATGTTTATCCAAGTCTGGTAAGTGCTTTTGGTGTGGTAAGTCTGGTCATATTGCTCGTAACTGTAAGGAAGATGATCTAGCAGGAAATGAAAAGCCAACGGTAAGATGTTTTAAGTGTAATGAAATGGGTCATTATGCAAACGAGTGTCCGACGAAGAACTCAACTGGGGGAATGCAGTCAGACTACAAGCAGAAAGGGGTGGTGAAATCCTTTGCAACAACTTCAGCAGATGTTGGGCCATCGAATGAAGTGGTATCAGCTCCAGGGAGCTTAGTATTTTTCGAAGATTGACTTGAGGTCGGGGTACCATCAGTTGAAAGTAAAATAAGCAGACGTTCTGAAGACTGCATTCCGTACTAGATATGGCCATTATGAATTTTTAGTTATTCCCTTTGGGTTAACCAATGCACCTGCTGTATTCATGGACCTTATGAATAAAATTTTCCATGAGTTCTTGGATAAGTTTGTGTTTGTTTGGGAAGAGGTTATGTGTCCCTTGTGATTCACAGTTGAAGAATTAGTTTTTATTTGAGGCTCATAGTTCCCCGTTTTCAGTTCATCCTGGCAGTACTAAGATGTATAGAGATCTGCGGGAGTATTACTGGTGGGATGGAATGAAAAGAGACATTGCTGATTTTACTGTGAAGTGTTTGACATGTCAACAGGTTAAAGCAGAGCGGCTGTTACCGAAAGGATGCTTCAGCCTTTACCAGTGCCAGAGTGGAAATGGGAAAACATATCCATGGACTTTGTTGTGGGATTACCGAGGACATCTCGAGGTAATATGCAATCTGGGTTATTGTTGATCGCTTGACCAAATCTGCTCATTTCCTTTATATACGAGATAATTTCTCTCTAGATCAACTTTCCCGTTTGTATCTTAAAGAGATAGTCAGGTTACATCGAGTTCCTCTCTCCATTGTATCGGATCGTGATCCCAAGTTTACTTCTAACTTTTGGAAAAGGCCTTCAGAAGTTGTTGGGTACTGAATTAAATTTTAGTACATCTTTTCATCCTCAATCAGATGGGCAGTCAGAACGAACAATTCAGACATTGGAGGATATGCTACGAGCTTGTTCGATGGATTATCAGGGAAGTTGGGACCAACAAATTTCTTTGGTTGAGTTTTCTTATAATAACAGTTTTCATTCTAGTATAAAAATGGCACCATTTGAGGCATTATATGGGAAGCGGTGTCGAACTCCAGCATTTTGGAATGAAGTGGGTGAAAGGAAGCTGATGGGACCAGAATTGGTAGAAGAGATGGCAGGAAAAGTTCAGTTGATTCAGAAAACACATGAGAATAGCTCAGAGCAAGCAGAAGAGTTATGTGGATAACCGGAGGAAGGATCTATCTTTTGAGGTAGGTGATCATGATTTTCTCAAGGTTTCTCCTTGGAAAAGTGTGATGAGATTTGGTAAGAAAGTAAAGTTGAGTCCATGGTTGGTTGGACCATATGAAATTCTGGAAAGAGTTGGATCAGTTGCATACCAAGTGGCTTTACCTCCGAGTTTATCTCAGGTACACAATGTTTTTCACATTTCGATGTTGAGAAAGTATATGCCAGATCCATCTCATGTTTTGAGCCCAGAGGTAGTTCAGCTGGAAGAGAACCTATCTTATGAGGAACAACCGGTCCAGATTCTTGACCACAGGGAGCAAGTGTTACGGAATAAGGTGATTCATCAGGTAAAGGTTTTGTGGAAAACCCATGTGATTTAAGAGGCAACGTGGAAATCTGAAAATGCTATGAGGGATAAATACCCCCACTTATATTGATAAGTGAATAAAATTGCGAGGAAGCAATTCCCAAAAGGGGGGAAGGATGTAACATCCCAGGTAAATAAAGAATAAAGAATTTTCATATTTATTAATATTTACGAATTAAATATTAATTTTATTTTAAAGGGGTTGCTATGTTCGATAGCGTACCCGATACGCAACGATGAGTTTCTTTGAAACTTACGTAGCACACTAGTAATAAAATAATATTATTTTAAATGTTAGTTAACAAGTAGCCGTTGTACTGGCGGGAATGGATAGAAATAACTAAAATATGATTATATATGTTTTTAAATGTTTTTACACTTACCCAATAAAAGATAAAGGCTTAAAATATGGAAAGAGTTCAATTTTAGGGCATATATACTCTAATTTTCACTAAAGGTTCACTTATCACCTTTTAATGGTGAACTGTCATTAAATATAGTTTTGATCACTCTTATACTTTATTTTGGACCAAATATAACTTTTCTTTAGAATCGGGACATCAAAATTTACTTTGTGTAAATTTTTGGTACCTTTCTGATAAAGTTCATTTTTTTATAAATAGTGTAAAATGTTGTATTTTAATTACCTATTTTTAATCTAAATTATTTATATGATTAGATTATTATTTTAATTGGTTTTAAAGTGAAATTAGAAAATATTTTTACCAGTTAATCCAATGGTGGTCATTGGGATCAATTTCACTTTGAAATTGGACTTAAACTGGTGTCAATCTTTTGATACTTATTGTTTCACAAAAACACGCTATTTGTCATGACAGCGGGAATTAATTATTAAATTAATTAATGTGACTTATATGTATTGAATTTTTTAAAGTAGACTTCATTTTTGAATTCGGAATATCAAATATATCTTAGGGTGAATTTTTGGCAATTTTCTGAAAAACTCCAATTTTTGATGAATAGTGAAACCACTAAGTGGTAATCAAGCAAACTGATTTTTCAGTTAAATGAAAGTTTACCACTAATGTGTATTGAATTTTGAAAATCTGGCATACATGGTTGTCATTAAGAAGTAAAATGTGGTTCAATGAGATTAAAATAATTTTTTGGTGAATAGTAACTTTTTTTCATTAATCGCGATTAGTGGTAATTAGTGTAGTTTAAGGTATAAATAATGCTTTAATAATATGAAATGACCTAGACACATGTCCCAACCTTATTGGTTGTGTCATGGCCGACCAAGAAAAGCCATGAGTCAACTTGGGGACCCCATGGAGACACTTGGGTTGGGAAATGACATAAATAACATTTTATTTAATGTAAAAGTAAAATTGACACAAACATGATATGTTTTACTAAAACAATTTTTAAGTGGGGTTATACAAGTCCAAATTTTGATTATAAATAATCATTGGAAATATAAAACGATTTCCTACATCATAGTATTTTTTTTATAATTTTTAGACATTAAATAAATTAAATTATGTATGACATAATAATGATGCAGCGATGACATCATTATTTGACAATTTAAATAAAATGGAAAGATAATGAAAAATCTAAAACCTACACATGTCCAAAACCAATTGGATGAGTGGATTTCGAACCCTTATCACCTTATCCACGATTTATTTCAATGTGGGACCTTTTAAAACCGAAACACATTTTCAAATAAAGTAATATTTCTTTACTTTCCAAAAGTGCCCCTCCTCTCCTCTTATAAAAGGCCCCCACCTCTACCCCATTTCACACACTCCTCAAGCATTTGGATCGGCCAACCCCTGCCCAATTACTCTCTCCACATCCCTCTACTCATCCTAGAGGATTCAATTTGGGCATAATCCTTTCAAAGGAAGCCTTTAGGCTCAAATCAAAAGGAGTTACACTTTTTAAGGTAATTCATTCTCTCATGTTCATTTGTTTTATTTTGCTTCTCCAACCCCCTAAACTCTTTTTATTTACTTCTTTTGTAACAACACCAGTATCTTAAATATACTAGGATGTTGTTATATGATTTATTTGAGATACACTCTCACACAACTACATCAAATGGTTAAAGAACATACGGTTTCCGTGGATGGAGAAATTCTGCCTCCCGGAACGATGATTGTTCAATACTCATTTAACACCTTCAAGGGTGGCCATTATGATGTAAATATTTTTATTTATGATATATAATATGTTTATGTTTTCTTTAAGCTTATGTATTTTTCATTTTTGGCATACCTTTATGGTTTCCATTTTGGGTAAACACGATATCTTCATTTAAGGAAGTGCGGACTACCGCCCCGTAAAAGTGATGTGATTCGTTAATGCCATATGTGGGACGTGTAAAGGATGGATTTAAAGTTATTATATATGATGTTATACTGGAATTATAATATACCTATATATCATTATTATTTCTTTCCATTAAAGTATGAGATAGAAATGAAAGTAGCGTTCATGCGTACGTACGACTTACCGTCTCCATGAACGGTGCATTTCATTTCTTATCCTCAAATGTAATGTACTATTAAAATTACATGTATATAATGTATTTATATAATTAATGATATATCTAAATGATGAATATAATTCTGGAATTAAAATATACATACCTCTCATTTAGTTTTAATTCCACTAATATGACAAAGAAATGAAAGTAGCGTTCATGCGTACGTACGGCTTACCGTCTCCATGAACGGTGCATTTCATTTCTTACCTCTAAATGATTATGTAATATTATAAATACATGTATATGCTGGATATATATGATACATTTTATATCCAAATCGGGAATTTCATTCTGGATATAACGAACTTTTGACCACATGAACAACATGTAATTGTAAGAAGTCAACTTTCGACTTAAGAACCAAATATTGAGAAAACAAACATTATTAACTTAAATGGTTACATAATGTTTATAACATGGAAATAAGTGATATAAAAGGAATAATGAACTTTAAAATGGTTCTTAATCAAGTATAAATTAACTCATGTTTATTATTCAGGACGTTAAAGAACGATCGAGTCAAGTCGGACCTGAGGTAAGGGACTTTGTCTCAATCTCCTTTCATTGAGGCATATTTCGTTTTATACACAACTTTCTTTTATACGGTGTATAAAATCCTTTGACTTTTACTTTTATACAAAAGGAATCTTTTTCTACGAAGCGTTTTACTAAACGACAAAAAGGAATGTTTTTTTAACGTACGCGGTGACAACGACATTTTCCGCCGCCGCAAGTATTATTTGATCTTTGGCTTTCTCAACAAGCCGTAATGTTTTTAGAATAAAATAAATACCATATACTCTTTTATGTATTTTGGTATTGAGAATGGTTTTGAAAAAGGATTCTATTATGTCAATATATTTATGATATATTGTGATTGAAATGTGGAAATGTTATCATTCCTTTATATTGGTTTTATGTTTTATGATTTTATACTGGTACTTGGACATTTTAATGGGTGGTTACTTTATAAACCATATGACGGGTGGTGCCGTGAATACCAGGACGGGTGGTTACGTTATATCCTCCAATGCATTGGGTATGGAAGTCGGCCGTATGGCTATTCCATTAAGTATGTATGGAAATTGGCCGTATGGCTATTCCATTAAGTGATATGTGTGGAAGTCAACCGTATGGTTATTCCACTTAAGTATGTTTATGTCCCAAGTTACCTTTATATATGTTATGTGTTCTTTTTATGGGTTTTATGGTAATCCTTTGGTTACAAAAAGGTATGTAATGATACTTTATTCAGTGAAGAGTTTTTTTTACTACTTCATGAAGGTGAAGGTATTACTTTGATAGAGTATATATGTTTTACTTGATGTTTGAAAAACTAACATTTTTCATTCTTTCTGTATCCCTTACTGAGCTTTTTATGCTCACCCCAAGTTTTTCGAAATGTTTTTCACAGGACTTAAAGTGGAATAAGGTCAAGGATGGGATCAAGGGAATTTCATGCTATCTAAAACATGGAATCTAGACATCTTTCTTTTTAAGAGTTTTTATTTTATGGAGACTTAGTAGAAGTGTCTACTTTGTAATCTTTTAAGATGTAATAGTTATGTTCTAATTCTCTAAAACTCTAAACCTGAAAAGATCCTCAATGTGAATTATTAATTTAATTCATTATTAAGTAAGGTTTAAGGCCGGGGCCTTATAGTAGCTTTCTTCTTTGTTCACTTGATTCACTGTAGATTGTTCTTATGCTCTTCCAAAAAATGTCTTTTTTAATCACACTTGCCCATGTATCTCTTAAAAAATATTCAACATCCTTTGGTAAGGTTTGTTGTCCTTTCTCAGTAATTCTGATCACCTTTCTGATCATTCCTCAGTTCAACAATGCTCAGGAAATTCTTCCTTCATCTAATGAAGACCCAGACTCACTTAGATGTGTGTAAATGGTGCATGCAACTTATTCAACAATATTGATAGTAAATAATGATATTACACTATGTTAGTTATGTTTGTCTTGAATACTCAATCACTATAAACTCAGTTATAAGATCTTCTTTAACAATGTTAAGATTCAGTCTTAATAAACATTCACTTCATGCATGGATTTCATGGCATCCAATACCTCTTATTTTGGGTATCTCAATTCTTTTCACACGTGCGAGAGATTATGCATGTTTTCATTCATATGTAATATATTTCTTGTCAACCCAAGCACACACTATTCTCTTGTATTAATATTTTTGGTTCAATGTGTGTGGTTCATGAAATTACACATGCATTTTCCACTCAATTTATTCTTTCTCCATATACACACATATGATTCCTTCTTCTTTGGTTCTTTGCACACACACACACACACACACTTGTTACTTTTAATTTGGGTTCAATGTGTATTAATCATGTACATGCACTTCCTTATTTACGTGTGTATGGGCATGCATGGATGCATGTATATTTTAGATAGAATTGTATACAGCCTAAATGCCCTTCCTTTTCTTCTTCTTACACCCACTATTTAGATAGAGCTTCTTATGCATAAATACAAGGATGGATCATGTAGGTGGATTCCCTTCTACCTATTTGAACACAAACCTGAATGGTTAGAAGGTTTTCTTGGGTTTTTCTTCTTCACGCACATGGTACATGTGGATCTCCTTCACAGAACCAGGTGTGGTTCTTCGTTTCTGTCTTCGCATAGTACAATAAGGGTGAAATTGCACTAGTTGCATATCAGCGAGATATTCTTCATGAAAACACAATGAGGGTTCATGAGAACCTATCGTGTGCTCATGGTTTTCTTCACACCGAGGGTGAATATTCTTTCCTTCTTCACAAGGATGATTCAAGAGTGCATTTCACTTGTTAAACGCCTTCAGATTCTCTTCTCCTTTTCATAGCAGAGCTGTGTGGAACCTCTCTATGTACGTTTCTTTGTTTATCTGAAAACAAGAGCTTATATCAATATTTTCAACACCAATATTGGTTGAGGGACTCTTCCTTTTATAGGTGTGGATCAATGCGTTGCTCCATGTTCAAATCTCATAGGATATTCCATGAATTTAAAATCCTTGAAATCATAAGATATTCAGTTTTCTTAAAATATTAAAACCTTTTGTTTTTAATATCTTCAAACTTGTTCAAAGATATATGAAAATCATGGTTTTTTTTTTCAATGTTGTCTCCTCATTTTATGTAAAAACCTCACATGAATGTGTTTATGAACACATACAAATCACCTCAGCGAATGCCCAAGCTCCATGATGTGGCCTCCCAACTTCGTTTGCTTCGGCCATGTGAGTTATTCATTTAATTCGCATGCATGGAAATAAAATTTCATGAATGAGTATTGGGACATCTAGATGACACTCATGCGCTTAATTCGATTGACAATGGTGGTTAGAGATCGATCAAGGGAGATTGGCTTCATCTCTGATTGAACAGTGGCGTCGGGTGGCCAGAGGTTGAAGACAACACGATTGATTCACCTTGACCATTGGATCAGCTAGGAAAGACCTGGATTAGTTTGTGGGATGCAGGATATAGCATGTTACTTTGATCTCACATGAGATCATATGGACGACCATAATTGCGTTTGTGTTTTTAAAAATTCATCCCACATTGAAATAGAGACACGACTTTGGTGCGGTTTAAATATCAAGATGTCATTGCCTCATTTCAATTAATTATCTTATCCTTCTACCGGTACCACCCCATACCAGATTATGCGGCTGCACTCTTCACCCACCCCATACTCCCTTCTCCTGCAGGCCTTCAGATCTCACTATGCACAGACTTCGGCTTGTGCACTCCTGCAGGCTTATACATGGCCTACACACATGAATGCCTCTTGGGGGCATACTCAATTGGCCTCCCTTGGGTGCAGTTGACCCAGTGTCCCACATGATCCTGAGGTTGAGGCTGGACAGTATCTTTCTTGGTTGGCCCTATATTTTTGAGTAATCCACATACGCGCTTTTTTTAACATAGGTTCAATACAAAATGTAAGTGTATAGCCACCGTCAAATCATGCATGGATGCCTTCGTTAATTCCAAACCCATGCATGGTTTCTCTTTTCCTATCCTTATTTTCTTTTACTTAAATCTTCTCATCTCCATGCATTATGAATTCCATTATGCATGCTTTTTTCATCTTCAGACATATGCATCTTATCCTTGCATGGCCATTCCTTTAAGTCCTCATTTCTCTTTGGAATTGTAATTCCAAAGACCTTTACTCATCTTCCTTTGTCTAACCATTGATGGTACTACTCTTCACTCCCTCATGCATTGAAATATAATGCATGGAAACATTTTAGTCAACAATGTGTTATCCTTAACACATGTATTGGTCTTTGAAGATCAGTACAAACAATCATCTGATTTGGTTCCTCATTCTTCCTCGATAATCAAAGTGGGATTTTCACTGAGTCAATAGAAATACTTTGACCATCACCACTTCAATTATCATCACCACTTTAATCATCACCTATCCATACACATATTGACAACTTATTGATAAAAAATGAAACACTATGCTCAATAGGTTTTGGCTATGTGAATCACGTTTTAGACTAAAATGACACGTTTTTATTAAAAAACAAGCACTTTGAGTAATTTCAGCCACGTTGTGTGTTAGGATGATGTGAAATCAATTCCTATACATAAAAAATGATTTATAGATCATTTCCCTAAATTATTAAGTCAATACAAGCTCATTTTCTCATTTTTGGAAATCTAAATTGTGTTTTAGACTAAAATAACACTATTATATTAAAAACATGCACTTTGAGTCATACCAGCCACATCATGTGTCAGATTGATGTGTGGTCAATTGCTACATGTCAAAAATTAATTATGGATCATTTTCATAAATTATTAAGATAAATAAATATCATTTTATTATTTTTGTCTATGAAAATATCATTTTCGACTAAAGTGATACTTTTGTATTAAAAATAATCAATTTGAGTCATACCGACCACATCGCGTGTTGTATTGATATACGATTGATTCCTATATGTCAAAAATGAATTATAGATCTTTTTTCAAATTGTATGAAGAAAATATGATCTCTTTTTCTTTGTTTTGACTATGTAAATTATGTTTTAGACTAAAATGACGCTTATATTGAAAACATTCCCTTTGAGTCATACTAGCCACATCGTGTGTCATATTTGAACATAATAAATTCTTACATGTCACATATGAATTATCAATCATTAACCTAATGTATCAAAATAATATGATATTTTTTTATTTGGTTTGGCTATGTGAATCACATTTTAGAATAAAATGACACTTTTAAATGTGAAAAAAGCACTTTGAGTCATATCGATCACATTGTGTGTCGAATTGACACGTGGTCAATTCCTACATGTCAAAAAATAATTATGGATCATTAACCTAAACTATCAAGAAAAACTAAGATCATTTTCTTAGTTTGGATATGTGACACGCATTTTAGAGTTAAATGATATTTTTTTTAATGTGATAACACCCACTTTGAGTCATACAAGAAACATCGTGTGTTAGATTAACACGAGGTCAATTTATACATGAAAAAATGAATTATGCATCATTTTCATAAATTATCATGACAATCTGAGATTTCTTTTTGGTTTTGGCTATGTGAGGTGTGTTTTAGAGTAAAATGAAATCTTTTTAATGTGAAAGCACACACTTTAAGTCATACCGACGACATAATATGTCATATTGATGTTCAGTTAATTCCCACACATCAAAAAATAAATTATGGATAATTTTCCTAAAGTATTGAGATAATCCAAGATTTATATTTCAATTTTTACTAGGGGAATCACATTTTAGACTAAAATAACACTTTTATATTGAAAACATGCACATTGAGTCATATCGGCCACATCATGTGTTGGATTGATGTGAGGTCAATTAATACAAGTCAAAAATAAATTATGGATTATTTTACTAATGTATCAAGATGATCTAAGTGTATTTTCTTGTTTTTTGGCTATGTGAATCACGTTTTAGACTAAAATGATATCTTTATATTGAAAACAAACACTTTGAGATATACCAATCACACCATCTTTTGAATTGACATGAAGTAAATCCATACACATAAAAAATAAAATATGGATCATTTTCCTAAAGTATCAAGAAAATATAATCTTTTTTTCTTAGTTTTGACTATGGGAATAAAATTTTCGAATAAAATGATACTTTTATTGAAAAAACACACTTTAATTAATATCAGATACATTGTGTGTTAGATTTACATGTGGTTGATTCATACACATCACAAATGAATTATAGATCATTTTCCTAAAGTATCAAGAAAATCTAAGCTCGTTTTCTTAGTTTTGGATATGTGATGTGTTTTTTAGAATAAAATGACTCTTTTTAATGTGAAAACACACAAGTTGAGACATATCAGCCACATCATGCATCAGATTGACATGAGGTCGATTCTAAAACATAAGAAATAAATTATGAATTGTTTTACTTTAGTATTAAGACAATACAATATTTTGTTTCTTGGTTTTGGCTATATGATTCATGTTTTAGACTAAAATGACACTTTTATATTGAAAATATACACTTTGAGTCATATCGGACAAGTCATGTGTTAGATTAGTGTGCATTCATTTTCTACACACACAAAATTAATTATATACAGTATTAAGAAAATATGAGATTTTTTTCTTGATTTTAGGTATGTAAATTGTGTTTTAGACTAAAATGTCACTTTTATATTAAAAACAATCTCTTTGAGACATACCAACCATGTCATGTGTCCGATTGATGTGTAGTGAATTCTTATATATCAAAAATGAAT
This sequence comes from Viscum album, assembly GCA_963277665.1. Classification (NCBI taxonomy): domain Eukaryota; kingdom Viridiplantae; phylum Streptophyta; class Magnoliopsida; order Santalales; family Viscaceae; genus Viscum; species Viscum album. The sequence goes on along the minus strand of OY728128.1, from coordinate 2,135,996,933 downwards.
TATGGATCATTTTTTGAATTTATCAAGACAATATGATCTCATTTTCTTGGTTTTGGATATATTAATCATGTTGAGTTATATCAACCACATTTTATGTGTAATTGTTGTGTGGTTAATTCATACATGTCACAAATGAATTATGGATTGTTTTTATAAAGTATCAAGAAAATATGATCTTTTTTGCTTGGTTTTGGCTATGTGAATAATGTTTTAGACCAAAATGAATTTATTTATTATGAACATGAACATGGATTCCTACTGGTCACATCATGTATTAGATTTATGTATGGATAACTCATCATGATCACTATGAAATAATAAAATATAAACATAATAGGTAATCAACTCAACTTGATGTTGGAAAACATTATACCTCCATGTACTCTTCCCAATCATCTCTTAACAAATACACTTCTTCTTTTGAGTACGTAGACTATCAACAGTCCCAGTAGTATTGAGAAAATATAGAAAAAAATATTAAAAGATATTTTAAATGAAATTATAATTACCTTCAGAAATAACTATTTTGGGATTCTAGTTTGTAGATAGAATACGATGTATTTAATAAATTTATAAACATAAAATGCATAATAATTCTTGTTATTTTGTTTCAGATAATGTAGAAACATTGATGAAAATAAGTTAAGTGCTTTGAAATATTATTTGATAGTTAAATCTTACAACATATACCTTAATATGTCTCTATTTATAGAAATCCATAGGCTTCTTGTGTTCAATCGCCAACCTCATTCCATGATTTAGATGATATTTATAGATCAAACTATCATAAATAATCTCATTATAACATAAACTAAAACACATAATTTTATTTTTTTCTATAAAATGTTGATTGTATTGCATTACAAATTCATAATAGGCATCATTTGTGGTCGAATTATTAAAAATCCCTGATTTGGATCGAAATACTAAGACTTAAGGGTATCCAAATTAAGTGCGATGAGAATATAGTGCCTCCTAAAAAAACAAATAATTAATGAAAAAAAGAAATATATATTTTATATGATTAGATTGTAGAGTTTTACCCCTGCATTGTAGACATCAAGAAGAGTCTATCATCTATTATTTTCATTTTAAACATCATGAATAGTTCATCATTTTTTATACTTATTTCATTTCCAAAATAACAAATGGTATATAAATGATAGTAGGATTAATGAGTCTAAATTGTTTTTATATGGTTTTCCTTTATATAGTAGTAATATATACAACTATAGAAAACATGAATAGTTATTAATAATAATGAACATAATATATCATTTTTTGGAAAAAAATATGAAAATTTGTTGCATGCATACATTCACAACCGAGACTCACAACCATTCAAACTTGACAATTTCATTTATACTCTAAAGACCAATCATATATATAATGGTATCTGCAAATATTTCTTCATATTCAATGTAGTAAACATTTCTATCTTTGAATGTTGTATCTAAATTTACTTGTAATGTTAATATATACGATAGTGGATCTAGTGGGGTGAATATACTCTTATAAGTTCCTTTGATTTTATTGTAGATACACTATATTTTTTTATCCAAATTTCTGTTTCTCCTTAATTTTTTCCTTTTGTAATACTATAATTCATTTTAGACCATTTTTCATCAACTATTAAAGGTTTTTAATTTGAAAAAAAATAAAGGATATAACTCATTATCACCATGTATCTTTATAAGATTAAACGACCATGATAGAAAATTTATAATAACATTTTCTTCCATTTTTCTAACTAGATCATCAAAATGAACATGAAACTCAGTGTACAGATCACAAGATACTTCAATCCCCAATCTCAAATAATATTTTGGGACTTGTTTATCATGTAGCATTTATCCTTTTATATTTTAAACCTTATCCCTGAAAATAAGAACATGGTTGGGTTCTAATAGATATAAATCCCATATAATTTCACCATAAAAAAATTAGTAATATAAAGTTATTGATAGTTTGTTTGATTCACATTTAGCAGAAAGTGTTATGAAAAAATTGATTAACCCAGGTAAGGAAGGCAGTTGAGGGGAATGGATAGCCTCAAATATGGTGGGGTGTGGCTCTCCATTTACTAATCATTATTCTACTATTGGTTCCCTTTGACACTTCACATATGCTGGTCTGCCAAATCAGACCAAACAATAATATCTTTTAAAGAATATATATTTTCTTGGATATCTTTCATTATATCATATTTATCTACTTTTTACTTTGTATACTCAAAATGTTCTTGGGTGACACTTAAAAACCTATACCTATAATGTGACCATATTGTTATGGTCACTTCAAATCCACTGAAAGTAGTTTTTATTCAGGTACAAACGATGATGATTCTTATTTATAAGATGTTTAAAAATATATAGACATAAATAAATTTTTTTATGTAATACTGTTATAAAGAATAATAAATTTATATTATTTATTACTTGGAAATAATTCTCATACTTTTTTTGTGTTTTCAATTAATATTTATCCTTTTTAATTTACACAATCCACCTTCTATTACAGATGATGTGGGAAGGAAGTGGTTTTAGATTCTGATTCATCAATCTATATATAAAAAAATAATATATTCTGATTTATATCATGTAAAATTTTACTGTAGATTTAAAATACATACCATTTTATTTTCAAGCGAAGTATACCCCATACTTTCTTTATGTTAGGCCTACATTGGAAATGATGCAAACTGATTATTTTTTTAACTCCTTTTTTATTTAATAAATTAACAATTTTGAATCAAAGTGGATAAGATAAATAATTTAAAATAAAATATTACTAATTACAATACACCTGAAATGATTTTTCATAATAGTGACTAATAAAGTATTACCATGTTTCTTAGTTTATAATGTATACATACATAGTTAGTGAGAGGGAGTTTACTTTCCCCTCAATATCTCTGAGATAACACTATATTAGAGTGTCTAAAATGATCTATGAGATTTTATAGAAACCATTAATACAAATTTCTTAGGGTGGTCATTGAAAATAAACAAACTCTGTAAGGGTGAATAAAAATTAAATCAATGTTTCAATATATAATTTTTTAGAAATATAGAGAAATTATATCATAAAATTACCCTAATATCTTCTGAAATGTTTATCCTCAATGCAGGTATGACATTGTTCCACATATCTATATCAATCAGCACATGAATTTGTGATGTGACCCCAATGTAATAAATGAAAATTACCCTTTTGGGTAAAAAGTTCAGTCGTATTGATTCCATCCAACCAAAAAAATTATACCTTTTTTTATTTAGTTAACATTGTGATGTTACACTACTCTTATTTTTTTCATCCACATGTTGTTGATCCCCTAAAAATTCATCAGTTTCAGCATCAATTGTTTATTATTCCTTGGGATTAGTAAGATCAGTGTGTGGAGAATTCATTATCTACATGAGTAGTTATACATTTAATTTAGATTATGTAAATACAATACATAACACAAAATATTATGAGAAAAAACATAGTATATTAAAAAACACTTTAACTAGTTCAATGAATTCTCTTTGTTTTCTTTAAAGGTTGAAGTGATTTGTCTCATCCAACATGTATCAAAATCCCCTCCATGTGGTCCCCTATAACACACATGACACTATCTACATTGGGACCACCATGAAATGAGTGTGATATGCCAATGAAAGGGTTATCTTCAATTAAATTTTCAACTAACCCTTCCATTATTTTAATCACCAATAGAATAGTTGAACAATTTCTATTTGTAGGTTATGGGACATAAAATACTTACACTTCTTGTGATTCCATTATGAATGATTTGTCTTTATACCCTTCTACGCTAAAATTCACTTTCATGAAGCCCAATTCATCAACTTTAATTGAAATCTAGTTGTCAAACCATTTGAAATAGAAAATAGACACTTGAAATATTTTATAATCCAAATCATTTTTTGATTTTGATGTATGAAATATTCACATAAATTTGATTTCTATCTTTGGAACCAAATTCAAACATCTCATCCATCAGAATATTAACTCAACTATTTTTCATCATATTACATCCATCTTGTTCCTTCATATAGAAAGTATAACGATTAATTATATAACCATTATAAGATAATAGATTTACACTTTGTCCTCTAGCTAGCCATTGAAGTCATTTGACAATTGAATTCAGATTTATAGATAACTTCTTATAAATATGATCTTGAAACCATCCTATAAACTACTGATTATGTGTATTTGATATCCATATTTTATCCCTTGATGGATTAACATGTATAAGAATTAATATATGGGCTTCAACGTATGGATTAAGCTTTGCATTATTATATAAAACATAAAGCTGATATTTCTCCCACTATGTAATATTTATTATATCAACATATCTTCCAGAAATTCAAGCACCCACAAGGCATCTGCTATGATGAGATTTTTAGATAACAATGCTATAAAAATATGATAGGTAATAAATAAAAAATCAACCACTTCTTTAACAATACATTGCTCTATAATATAACATTCTGGCTAACATTTATTATTGACACACCCTTTCAAAATATTCATATACCATTTAATGGGGTACATTCATCAATAATGTGTAGGACCACATAGTTGAACCTCTATAACCAAGTGAATTATTAGGCAGACCATTATATCAAAGAATAGAAGTGATAATAACATCTCCACTTCACATAATATGACTGTAATTTCCTTATTCATGGCTCAAAACTTCATTGGGTCTATAACATTATCGTATATGACTTTGAAAAAGAAGCAATGTCTGATTAAATGTATGTTGAATTTTTTTAGGAAGAATGAAATTTAAATCTACAAGCACTAAATCTTGTATCAAAACATGATATTCATGTGATTTAGACCCTTTAACATAAAATTAGTCATTAAAATGAAATTATTGATATTTGATGAATACCCCTTTGGAACTTTTACCCTAGTAAGGAAGTTGAAAAATATAAAATTTTCTTTTCTGGATAGAGTGTAAGTTACCAAAGGAATAAAAGTTAATTTTTTACCCTTCATTGGTTCTAACTCTTCCCTTATCTACATGTCAATCATGTACAAACTAGCCACAATTCCATCTTTTGTTTTGTTTGATGCATTTAGTAATGTGCCAATAACATTATCACATGCATATTTTCCTACGTTCCTGGCATCAAAAAAATGTATGAAGTATAAAAAATTATAGTATGATAATTTAAAGAAAACTAATCACTTTTTTCCAACCTAATTTCATAAGTTTTTTTTAAAAAAGGTTTACCAAAAATAGTGTTTATATCATTTACTTTCTCAAAATGTTGATCACCCATTACTGGAGATAGATTTGTACCTTATTCTCTATTTCCATCGAATGATGTCATCTAGGATTGGTATTTATATCATCGAGGTAAAAAAATTTGATCTCCTAAAAACAAAGTCTTTGAGGAATGATTCAACCTATCTGATTTTGTATGTTCTTCACAAATGGGACACCTCAATATTCCTTTAATGATATATCCTGAAAAATCTCAATAGGTAGGAAAGTAATTTATCATTTCATATCACATGGATCTCAATGTGAACTCGTCACTTCTACGAGCATCATACAATGTAACACATATATCCCACACTAATTTAGATCTTCAGTCAATGGATCCAAATAGACGTCAATATCGTTACCAGGTTATTTTAGTCAATATATAAGTAGAGACAACATAATGTATATGTTCTTAATGAATAACCATGGTGGAATGTTATAATTTACTAACATAACTGGCCATGTACTTTGAGTACTAAATTGTACTCCAAAATTATTCATTCCATCTATTGATAATGCAAGAAGAAGGTTTATCAGCTCATTTCAAAATTTAGGATACCCATAATCAATTTTCTTCCACTGAGGAGAGTCCGATGAGTGATGTAGTTTATCATCCTCAATTTTTGTATATATGTTTCATATCAATTTTCTACTGGTTTCATGACATCCATATAGTCTTATAAACTTTGGAATGCAAGGAAAGTTCCATACAAATTTCAAAGGGCTTGATTCATCTTTCTTATATCAAGCCATACCAAACATGGGGAATTTTCTGAGTGATTTATTGTCCTTATGAAACAATATACAATCATTTGGTCATGAATGTATTTTTTAAAATATTATAGAAATTGAATGTAGAATTTTTTTAGCATCATGTGTTCGACAAGGAAGCTCATTTTCTTCTGTTAGCATATTTTTCAGGAGACCGTGTAGTTTTGTAAAACTGGTGCCACTCTATCTGCTGTTAGCTTTAAAATTATATAACTTCAATACAAATAACAATGTTGTATATTTAGTATGATCAGTATACAATGGCCTCTTTGTGCAAGTCTTTAAATTTTCAAACAACTTTGGACAATCATGAAGGTCATCTTCAATCATCATTCATATCACTTTTATACAATCTCCATCATCATTTACACTAGTATTCATATTAAATGATTCATAAATCATTGTATCATCCCAGTTAGTATTCACATTCAGTTTTTATCTATGTTTATTCCAACATTTATAGCTTCAATCCATTCTGTGGAAAATCAAATGTTCATCCAACTCTTTTGGATGAATTCTTCTTAAATAACAACAATGTAAACATGGGCAAAGGATTTGAGAAGGGGGAATATGCATGCTGTATTGAAAACTTGATGAACTTTTTTACTTCATCCTTATAATACTTTTCATACAATTAACACCCATCCATTTTCAATTCATATCCATCCTATTGGGTTTTATAATATTCTTTTTGTACAAACATGTGGTGTTCATATAATGTATATATACATTGATATGTAAACAAAGTATTAGAATTTGAGTGTAAATATATAATTTTGTATATGTGTCTCTCTCAAAATATTTGTGTGTAAATATATAAATCCTATGTTTTATAATACATTGCATGATATTATTTTTTGATTTCAGTCTCAGTTAAATAATTTTGTTAAAGAAGTTATAAAATATTCAAAATCAAAGGAGAAATTTATTGATAAATCTAATAAATTTGATTATTTTCATAAAAAAAAGTTATAATCACATTAGACACTAAAGGAAATGATGAAAGAAAACGTGGAAATGAAAATTAAGGACATAAAGTTAATGTTTTATTGAGAAAAGGTGATAAACCATTGTTACATAATTTTTTTTACTGAAAATTATAACAAAAATAGTGCATGGAAAGAAATTTAAATACTAAAAAAACATATATGAAAAATAGTTTCATATCAATATAATAAATAATGTTTTTGATGATGTAGTTTAATTACATGCATTTTAATTAATCTACCCTTAATAAATTTATTTCATCTTTGAAACATGGTTTTTTTATAACAATCGATAAAGTATGAAAGAATGCATTTATTAGCACATTTAGTAAGCATTGATAAAAGTCATCCTTTGTGAGAGTTGGTTTTAGTGCTGATAAATGTGAGCATTGAATATGACCGAATTTGTAGTGGCGTGATCAAGTTGGGATGATCATTATAGAGCTTAAGGTTTTCTGTTATGAAAAGGTGTCTGAACCAGATGATAGTTTATGCTGGCATATTTTTGCAAGAATATAACCTATGCATTTTACATTTTATTTTTTAAGGTGGACATTTTTTATTTTTGTCATTTTTTTTCCATATATAATAATAATATAAAAATATATTACCTAAATAATATATAAGGGAAAAAAATTTCCCGATATAAGACTATGGTCGGGTGGTTAGTGATCAATGGAAGATGCATTCCCAATAAGCGCCTTCTTTGAAATTTTGTTTTGGAAGGCGCTTTCCCAATAAGCGCCTTTCCAAAAAGTTTTATTTGGAAGATGATTTTTTGAAAAACACATTGTTCTTAAACATTTCGAAGAAGGCACTTCCTAGAAAAGCGCCTTCTTTGAAATTAATTTAGAGGAGTCGCTTTGATTGGTAGCGCCTTTTTGCGAAATTCTGGAAGAAGGTGATCTACAATAAAGTGACTTCTATTTCTCCTTTAAAGACCGCTTGACATGGATCTCAGCCATTCCAATCCACCTTCCTCTATGTCATGCTCCCCTTTCCAATCACCCAGTTCTTCCCGTCGTTATCCCCTTTAGAGAAATACTCCTCTCCCCTCTCACTTTGAAATCGAAGTTCCGGTTCAGAATACTCAAGACCCCACTTCCCGATGAAGCGTAGATCTAGATTTTCAAAACTATTTTACACAACCTATTAACATGGATGGTCTTTCTTTCCATTCGGCATACGCGAACCGAGATCCTGTTCCCAGTGAAGCATAGATTTGTCTTTTTGAAACCCTTTTACACAACCCACGAAGTTGGCGACACCATGCTACAAAGGTTACTTGTGGGAAAATCATCGTCTTCTACCACAGCTCTTGGCACAAAAGTGACCCCATCACGAACCCCCTCGACTTTCCATTCATAATACCCCATTTTGCGAATCTCCATTTGTGCAGTTCCCCAATATCCTTTCGTGAAGATTGATGTTCCACAATAGGTATATTTTAAATTTAAATTAATTTTTGATTTATTTTATTGAAATAACATTTATTACATTTTATATTATTTAGTTGGGATTATATAATATTTCCTTGAAATGTGTTTTTTCTTTTTTGTTTGTATTTATGAAATTTGACATATTAAATTTTTAGGGTTCAATGATTTTTATTGTTTTATGGTTTGATTTGTAATTTCATTATAGTATTTTTTTTTCATAAGAATTATTGTATTTTATTGGCTATATACATATATAATTTTATTTATAAAATACATTACTAAATTAATTAGTGAATTTGTAATTAATATATTTATTAAATTGTATAATATATATACTAATTTAATAGTGTAATTAATAGATATTTTATTGATTGAAAATTAATTTTTTATTAAAATAAACCCCTTTTTAAGTGATCAAGGAACCCAACAAGACTTGAAAAACTTAGAACAAAAAAAAAAACACCTCAATTCACAACAAAGAAAAGCCCCTCCCAACATCAAAAACGTTAATACCAGCTTCCACCTTTCCATCGTAGTTCGTCAAGTTGTCCCATGCAGAAAATTGCACGGACCGGTACGGATGTCCAAAGTCATACCCTCTCAAAACATCTAAATACAAATCTCCAATGTCAGGAGGGAACTCCATGCTCTGAACCCCATCTCCTCCATGCTCTGAACCCCATCTGGACCAGCCCCTTGAGGAAGAACAGGTTGCAAAAACCTTGATCGCGAACTACATAGGCCACGAGCAGAATCCTAGCACCACAACATCCATTCAATGCAAATCAAACAATCCAAACCAAAGGGAAAATTCACCAACACAACATGATCATCAACCAAAGAAGTCATCACCTTGACTGCATTCCGGTTGAGGAAACATCACAGCCCAGCGCCAACGCCAGGACCAGCATGTCACTTCCAAGAACCGAATCACCAGGCACCTTTAGAACGAGGCCGGACCAAGAAAACCCGCTTCCAACCCCACCACCGCTGGAGCAGCTCCTGCGACTCCACTGAAGCTCACGACCCACCAAAACAGAAACCCTAGCCGGCGAACCAGATGTCGCAAGGCCGTCACGGGCGAGTCGACGCCACCCAGGGCTAGAAGACCCACCAAGGAGGCCCGACGCCATCACCAAAGAAGGGGCCTGGGGATATCTGGATAGAAAACACCACTCGGGACTGGGATCTGCAAAGACTCGCACCAGGGGACACCAACGCCGGGGGAATGAAGCCAGGAAGCCAAAGGGGGCCAGAACAGGGGAGGCGTGGGGGAGAAACAACGGGGAAAAAGGGCCATCTGCGGGAATGCTGAAAGAGAAGATCGAGAAGAGATGGAGGGGGCAGACAACGCCGAAGGCCGACGATGAGCTCCCCCTCTAAGCCGCCGCACCTGAGAAACCCTAGCGGCAAGAGAGGGAAGAAGAGAAGCCGCTCCCAGGTGACAAGATTCCAATTCTATATTTGTTTCTGCATTGTATATAATATATTATGTTTTAGTTAATTAATAATTTTTTTTAATTAATATATTATTAGAAAAGTTTTAGAAAGGAGTTTGAGGTTAATCAAACTCGTGACACATCATATCAGGTGTGCCATTTTCATAGGACGAGAAGTTGTGTTAAAGTTGAAGAGGTTCAGGATGGTTGGGCGATGACAATTTTTCTTGATAACCGCACTTGTGAATGTGGTTACTTCCAAGCATACAAGATGCCTTGCTCAGGTGTACTTGCAACATGTGCTCATGTTCACATCTCATGGGAGATTTATGTTGATCCATTGTATCAAATCGATGTGTTTTAGAATTTCTATAATGCAGAGTGAAGCCCAATGGGAGATTTATCAATATTAAATGCCCCTCTACATCTTCCAATTGTTGTTCCAAATCCATCATGGCTGCATAGAAAAGGTTATCTAAAATCTACATGTATAAGAAACGAAATGGATTGGCCCCAGGAGAAAGGGATGCATCAATAATGTGGAATGTGTAAGGAAGATGAACATAATCACAGACAATGTCTCAGAATGATAACATGGAGTGTTCATCATCATGCCCTACTTGATTTTTTTACTATGGGTTGATTATTGAAATTGTTTTACTTTCCATGTATAAAGGTTTATTAGATGAAGAATTCCCATTATCTTAATTTTTGTTCTACTAAACATACATGTTATTTAATAGATTTATATGTTTATCATTTCTTTTTCCATTTACATAGATGACATCCACACAGCTACATCCAGGCCCTGAGGATCCATCTCTTCTTACCGCATAGAGTGAGCACATATCACAATATTTATGGGATAATGGTGAAGATCAGATACGGAAAGTCCACATGGATCATCACATTCACTAATAGAGCCCACTTGAGTCTATCATACCTTATTTATGTTAGTACAGGTTTTATGGGTTGAGCATGTGTGGGTATATACCCATTGATAGTTTACTCATTTCTACTTTGGTTGAGCGATGGAGACTAGAGACGCATGCATTTCATATGCCTTAGGGGGAGATAAATATTACATTACAAGATGTGTTTATATTATTGGGTCTTCCTATGGATAGAGGTGTTGTTACAGGTATGATGATATATATATATATATGGGATTACATTTACACATATTTAGACTTACCATTACCAGACACGTCAGGGACCCTTAGAGGAGGTAGGTTATGGATGTCTTGGTTGGAGAGTCATTTTGGCCCTATTGATCCAGATGTGTATGTGGTGAAATTGCATAGATATGCACGAGCGTACATTCTATAATTGATTGGAGGTACTTTATTTCTAGATCACTCTGGTTCATATATTCATATGATGCACCTATCTCTACTTGGAGATTTTGAGTGTGTTGGGCGGTATAGTTGGGGTTCGACATGTCTAGCATATCTGTATAGAGACCTGTGTTGGACATATCGCACTGAGGCAAAAGAGGTAGGTGGTGGTTGTTTTTTATTACAAGCGTGGTCATGGATACAATTCCCTACACTTACACCTCAGTTTGTCTCTGATTTACCACTTGATGCATTGTGTATGGGCCCATTTTCTCGTAGGTAATTTAAAATTTTAATACACACTTTTCTTCCAATCTTTTATGCTAATTATATAATTTCTAAAATTTTATTACTTTCAATTCATAGGTGGATCCACTCGAAGACATACATATATATCCAAGTGCATTCCATTTCATACTATCATATTCTGTTTGATCATTTTTTTCATTGACGAGGTATGCACGAATCACTATTGATAAAATTATGTGCTCTATGTTTAATGAATGATCAAATTTATTTATTTGTGTAGATTAGTTGGACTCCATATATAGGCAAGCTTCTGGGAAATCTTCTAGATTATTCTACAATGGGGTTGCATCATTCTACTGTCTTGGTGCCACTGATCCATTTTCATATTGTTGAGAGATAGTTCATATATGGACAACCTATTCCAAGGCCACCGACATAACTTGTAGAGGTGCATGATATTCGACTTATAGGAAAACAATATAAAGATTGGAATATTATACACAAGCCATACATATCCATGTTGGATTCACGTGAGCAGTATTATGTCACTGAATATTTTGGAGGACGTCTTCATCATGGTCCCCACACTGAGTACATGCTCTACTATATGCGAGTGACCAAATGATTTATCACTCAGCTTGGAGGGTCATATTATACATTGGTAATTTAATTTTATCACACTTATTGATTCTTTATTATTAATTTGTTAATCTGTTATTTAATGTTTTTTTCAGGGTGATGGGATCGATCGAGTGTGTGATATAATTACACCCAAGAAATAAGATGTATTTACTATTGACGAGTTGAGTTTTATTCTTGAGTCAATGATAGGCACGTTGCATAGTGATGATAGAATCTCTCTGTAGTCAGAGCATGCTCCTCACCATCATTTCATTCCACCTCAATCCATGCTCGATCTATCAGACATTGACGAGAACTGACCTTCACATTGATGTCATTTATGTCGATCCACTTCTCAAATGACTACAGATACCACTACACAACCACTGACTAGACCTTCATCATACATGGAAGCATATGAGACATTCCCTATACACTCTTCTTCAGAGTGGGGTGCCTCTACACACCCACCAACTGGACCTTCCTCATCACGCATGGCATCATTCGAGACATTCCCCACACACCCTTCTTCAGGGTGGGGCATCAATTACCCCACCAAGTTTGATATTGAGACCCTTATACCATCTTCAGCTCCTATAGCGCCACATTCCTCATATTGGGCCATCGATTGGGAGCTTCCACTCAGTGATTTTCCCTACCCACATCCATCTGCCTTCCAATTAACTGTACAATACTCGATTGGATGGGAGATCATCTCTAGTTATACTGCTAGACCCACTGCTGAAGAAATCGCACCTGGACATGTTACCGAGGACGTCGCACCTGAACCTGTAGCTGAGCACACTTTCCAGATGGACTAATCGATATGGTTATACTATCAGAGAGCCGAGGTGTGGTACTAGAGGTCAGCTACATACACAGAGGCATGGATGATGTATTACTTTCACATTTCATTGGCTTTAAAATTTTAATTATGTATAATAATATATATTATTTAATAATCATTAATGTTATTTATTATTTAAAAAAGGATTATTCTAACTTCCAAATTTCAGTGACTTCAAAATTTTAATTATGTATAATAATATATACTATTTAATAATCATCGGTACTATTTATTATTTAAAATAGGAATCTACTAACTGTCTTTTACGATCATCTTGGAAAAACAATATCTCAGTTTGATGCATTGTCAGTTCATAAAATTCAAAAATCAATATATGGTTGTTTTTGTGTGATCTCACAACAATCTGAACTCATTTGACCAGCTCACCCTCTTTGGAACACATTTTTAAAGACCAACATTTTCTAAGAACTGCTTATTTAGTCTGTTCGAGCACATCACATGCTGGATTGATGCGCCATCTTCTACCACACATAAAAAACAAGTCTAAGAAAACTTTCATAAGATTTCACATCAATTGGATATCGTTTTCATTTGTTTTAATAGTAAAACATATGTTTTATCATTTTAAATTACTAAAACTGTGTTTTCGGTCATCTCGGGAAAACAACACCTCAGTTTGATGCATCGTCGGTTCCTAAAATTCAAAAACCAATCTATGGTTGTTGTCTTGTGATCTCACAACAATTCGAGCTCATTTGGCGGCTCTCCCTCTATGGCCCATATTTTTAAAGACTGTTATTTTCTAAGAACTTATTTAGTCTATTTGAGCATATCACATGTCAGATTGACACACCGTTTTCTATCACATGTCAAAAATAAGTCTAAGACAAATTTCATAAGATTTCACATCAATTGGATACCATTTTTCGTGGTTTTAACAGTTAAACACATATTTTAGCATTTTAAATTACTGAAATTGCGTTTTCAATCGTCTTGGGAAAACAACACCTCTGTTTGATGCGTCGTTGATTATTAAAATTCAAAAATCAATCTATTTTTGTTTTTGTGTGATCTCACTTCAATCCGGGCTCATTTGGAAGGATCTCCCTCTCTAGCGCATGTTTTTAAAGACAAACATTTTCTAAGAACCACTTATTTAGTCCGATCAAGCATATCACATATCAGATTGACATGTAATCTACTCACACACATAAAAAATAATTCTAATATATATTTCATTAGATTTCACATCAATTGAATATCGTTTTCTATGGGTTTAATAATTAAACGCATGTTTTAGCGTTTTAAATGACTGAAACTGTGTTTTCGGTCGTCTCGGGAAACAAAACCTCAATTTCATGCTTCGCCGGTTCCTAAAATTCAAAAATCAATCTACAGTTATTTTCGTTTGATATCACAATAATATAAGCTCATTTGGACGACTTTCCCTCTTTGGAACACGTTTTTGAAGACATATATTTTCTAAAAAATCCTTATTTAGTCCGTTTGAGCACATCACGCGTCAGATTGATGCGTCATCTACTCACACACATCAAAAATAAGTGTAAGGATTATTTTATATGATTTCACATCAATTGGATATCATTTTATGTGGTTTTAATAGTCAAACACATGTTTTAGTGTTTTAAATTACTGAAACTGTGTTTTCGGTCGTCTTGGGAAAATGATACCTCGGTTTGACGCGTCGTCGATTCCTAAAATTTAAAAATAAATCTACAATTGTTTTCGTGTGATTTCAAAGCAATACAAGTTTATTTTATTGGCTCACCCTCTTTGACACGCGTTTTTAAAGACCAATATTTTCTAAGAACTCTTTATTTAGTTCGCTCGAGCACATCACATGATAGATTGACATGTTATCTGATCACACATGTAAAAAATAATTCTATGAAATCTTTCATAAGATTTCACATCAATTGGATATCGTTTTATATATTCTTAATAGTTAAACCCAAGTTTTAGCATTTTAAATTACGAAAACTGCATTTTCGATCATTTCAGGAAAACAATGCCTTGTTTTCACGTGCTATTGATTCCTAAAATTTAGAAATAAATATACGGTTACTTTCATGTGATTCCATAGCAATCTGAGCTCATTTGACCAACTCTCCCTCTGTGGTGCATGTTCCTAAAGACCAACAATTTCTAAAAACTACTTATTTAATCCATTCAAGCACATTACACATTGGATTGACGTGTGGTCTACTCGTACATGTAAAAAATGATTCTAAGACAACTTTTATAATATTTCACATCAATTGGATATCGTTTTCTGTGGTTTTAACAGTTAAACACATGTTTTACCGTTTTAAAAACTGAAACTATGTTTTTATTCGTCTCGGGAAATTGACACCTCGATTTGATGCACTTCCAGTTCCTAAAATTAAAAAACCATTCTAATATTATTTTCGTGTGATTTGACAGTAATCCAAGCTCATTTGGCTGGCTCGCCCTCTATGCCGCATGTTTTTAAAGACTGACATTTTCTAAGAACTTCTTATTTAGTCTGTTCGAGCACATCACACGTCAGATTGATGCACCGTCTACTCTCCCACGGGAAAATTAATTTCAAGAAAACATTCATAAGACTTCACATCAATTAGAGATTTTTTTCTATGGTTTTAACAATTAAATGTATGTATTAGTGTTTTAAAATACTAAAACCATGTTTTTCATCGTCTTGGGAAAACGACACCTCAGTTTGACGCGCAGTCAGATCCTAAAATTCCAAAAATCAATGCATGGTTGTTGTTATGTGATTTCATAACAATATAAGCTCATTTGGTCAGCTTACCCTCCATGATGCTTGTTTTTAAAGACTCATATTTTCTAATAACTTCTTATTACGTTTCAAGTAGGTGAATTTAGAAGTCTATAAAATATAAACTATAAGACCAATGTAAATTAAACTTAAAAAATAAATTAAACATATTAGAAATAGTTGAAAAAATATAACAAACCATAAATAATTTACACGACACAACCTCTATTGATTAAAAATATAACATTTACACCAAAAAATTTAAGCGAATAAAATATAGTATAAATAAAATCTATATGAAATTTCAAATATTGACTGTACAAATAAAAATTAATTGAAAATAAAAGGAACATAAAAAATAAAAAAATAAAAAATATTAATTATGTTATTGCTGTTAAATATTATGGATTAAATTTTTAATTAAATAATAAATATATTTTAAAATATTTACAATAATTACAACAATAATTATGAATAATGATGTGAATAAAATAATTCTTAATGTAACTAATAAATTAGTTAATAATATAATTTAAAATAAATATTATTTAAAATTTTAATATAGAAAATATAATTGTTAATAATAATGTTATTATTAACAATTTATAATACAATTATTAATCATTTACAATAACCATAATAGTAATATAATTATTAATTAAATAATAAACAAATAAATAAATAATAATTTTAAATATTATATATAATCTAATTATTTATGTATTTAATAATACTAAATAATAATATAATTGATAATTTTATTAATTATAAATAATTATTAAGTCGAAATGATTATATGTACATAATTATTATTTAATAATAATAATATTTAATGATAATATGATTGTAATTTATTTTACTATAAACAGAAAATATCCGTTATTTTAATAAATAATATTTTATATATATAATAATAATATGTTAATTATTATTTTTTATATTTTTTATATTTTATAATAACATTTTTATTAACTAAACTAATAATAAAATAATTAATATTTATTAGATTATAAATTATTACTATTTTTTTAAATATCAAATTATATATAATATTTATTAAATTATTTTTATTTACTATTAGAAATTACGAACAATCAACTTTTTATTATTAATTACATAATCCATCACATTATATATATATAAAAAATACAAATAAAAAATCTATTTTTTTGAAAAAAACACAAATGTGGACACCTTTTAGAAATGTGCCTTATTAAACGTCTTCTTAAGAGTTTTTCTACAGAAGGCACTTAATTGAAAATCGACTTATGTTATCTTTCTCTAAAAGAGGTGCTCTTATATTCAGCGCTTTCTATAATAAATATGCATATGAGATGTTTTATAAAAAGGCCTTTCCCCCCCTCGTGCCGAACGGTACATTAGAAAAATGTTTTCCCCGAAAGGTATAACAAACATTTGTTTTTTATTTTACGGTATAACAAAAAATTTGTTGTCAGTTGTGGTTACAAATTAAATTTTTTATGTTTTTTAGATTATTGATGCCATGTGTTTGATTGATTTCCACATTATAAGTTGATTTTGTTTGTTTATACATTGTGTTTTGTTTTATTATAGTTGTATTTGGTTGGCCACTTCTTTGTTTTTTTGGAGTATTGTGGTTTGAAGTCGGAATGTCCAACTCTTGATTATTCCGTAAGACATCACAAGCTGTGAGTATATCTTTGGGCCCAAATAAGGCTTTGTGCCCTAATGCGTACTACTTTGGCTGGTCGTGTATGGCTTCCACAATCTGCGCGCGTATGAATTCAAGTATCCACATCAGACAATTATGTGTACAACTTCATGTACCAGTGTTAGACAATTACCCGTATGACTTCCACAGTGGGTTCCCAGATGAACCAATAATACGAGATTAAAAGTGTTGACATGAAAATAGATGGGCAGCCCTAGTTTTATTGCAATGGGATGAGATGAACATGTAGGGGGGTGCTTTTATCTGCGTTAATTTTTTTTATTCATGCTTAAAAAGTAGTGATGTTATAACAACTAATAAATGTTACACACTTTTATTAGTGCTAAAAAAACAATGATAAAAAATGCATTTATTACTATGTCTTTTAGCACTGATAATGGGTGATGTTATCAACACTATCTTTATCACCGATAAAATCATTTACTAGCTACTGTAGACTACTATAAGTGATATCAACGTCACTCTTTAGCACCCGGTAAAAAACAATTTAAATTTACATTGCACCATCATTTTAATACAAAAATTCCATTACAAAATTTGAATACAATATAATTACATCGCTGTAAAATTCAATTGAAAATAAAAATAATTACAACTAATAAAAAAACAAAACTCCCGTAGAAAACCTTCTCCAATGATCTAACCCTACCTCTTCCAAAAGAAGCATGCGCCTGTAATAAAAAAATGTTTATTTTAGTAATGATACATAAAAGATAAAAGCAAATTACAATTGAAATATTATATAATCCATTATAAATTTCAATTGACATGATATATAATCACTTCCTACGAGTCAAAAATTAAAAATATATTTTTAATATCAATCATCTTGATAATCTAAGTTTGCTTACTCGGTTTTCAACTAAAATGTCACTTTTAAATGAAATCCTTCACTTTCAGTTATTTTGGCCACATCGTGTGTCATATTAATGTAAAGTTAATTTTTACACATCACAAATGAATCACATATCATTTTCCTAAAATATCAAGAGAATCTAAGAATGTTTGATCAGTTTTGACTATATAACGCATGTTGTGAGCAAAATTGTTACTTTTATATTGATAATACACACTTGGAGTCATACCGGTTATACCATTTATTAGACTAATGCATGTTTAATTACTACATGTCACAAATAAATCATGAATTAGTATCCTAAAATATCAAGAAAATCTGAGAACATTTGCCCAGTTTTGAGTATGTGATACATGTTTTGAATTAAACTGTCAGTTTTAAATGAAAACAAACACCTTCCATCATATTTGTCACACTAAGTGTTAGATATATGTACAGTTTATTCTTATATGTCACAAATAAATCATGAAACATTATTATAATGTATCAATACAATATGCGTGTTTTCTCCATTTTGAGAATGTGACCTCCATTTTGGACTAAAATGCCACTTTTAAATTGAAAACAAACACTATTAGTCAATTGATCCACACCATGTGTCAGATTGATGTGAGGTTAATTCCTCTAAGTCAAAAATGAATCATGGATAATTATACTAAAGTATCAAGAAGATCCATGCACATTTTCTTATTTTTGAGTGTGTGCCGCACATTTTCTCAGTTTTGAGTGTGTGACGCACATTTTGAACTAAAATACCACTTTTAAATAAAAACACTCCATTTCAGTCATATGACCACGCTGTGTGTCAGACTGACTTGAGTTTAATTTCTATGCATTAAAAATGAATTATTAATATTTTTCCTAAAGAATCAAGACAATCAAAGTTCATATTCTCAGTTTTGAGTATGTCACTTGCATTTTGAACTAAAATATCACTTTTAAATGAAAACATTCACTTTTAGTCATACTTTCCACACCCTATGTCAATTTGAAATGTTGTTCCTACATGTGAAAAAATGAATCAAATATATATTTCTTAACGTATCATGAAAATCTGA
This sequence comes from Viscum album, assembly GCA_963277665.1. NCBI lineage: Eukaryota > Viridiplantae > Streptophyta > Magnoliopsida > Santalales > Viscaceae > Viscum > Viscum album. The sequence continues at coordinate 2,135,977,580 of OY728128.1, read as the reverse complement.
CCGTGTTTGCTCAGTTTTGAGCATGTAACATGCATTTTGTCTTAAATTGTCACTTTTATGCTAAAAACACTAACTTTCAGTCCATTCGGTCACACCGTGTATCATATTGATGTGAAGTTAAATCTTAAACACCACAAATTAATTATCAATTTATTCCCTAAAGTATCAAGAAAATAATATCATGTTTTATCAGTTTTCAATATGCGACGTGTGTTTTAAACTAAAATGTCACTTTTAAATGAAAACCCACACTTTAAGTCCCATCAGCCACATCATATTTCAAGTTGATGGGTGGTTTATTCATACACATCAGAATTGAATCCCGATTCATTTTCCTAAAGCACCAAGACAATCTGAGTGAGTTTTCTTATATTTGAGTATATGATATGCATTTTAGCCTAAAATTACACTCTTAAACTAAAATCATGCACTTTTAGTCAATCTACTCACACTGTATGTTACATTGATGTGAAGTTAATTACTATACATAACAAATGAATCACATATTTTTTTTTTCTAAAGTATCAAGATAACATGATCCCTTTTTCTTAGTTTTGAGTATATGACACACATTTTAAAGTAAAATGCCACTTTCAAATGAAAACATACACTATTTTTCAATCTAGACAGACCACATGTCATATTGATGTGATGTTATTTTTTACACATCAAAAAATGAATCCAAGATAATTGCCCTAAAATATAAAGGCAATATCATAGTGTTTTCTTTGTTTTTACTATGTGATGCTCGTGATCTAAGATATTACTTTTATAGAAAAAACATGCACTTTGAGTCATACCAGTCACACTATATATTGAATTGACTTGTGGTTAAGTTCTACACATAAAAAAATCATGGATTTGTTTCCTAAAGTATCAAGGAAATCTGAGTGTGTTTTCTCAATTTTGAGTAAGTGACGCAGGTTTTGGCTTAAATGTCACTTTTAAACAAAAAACATGCACTTTCAGTCAATCCGACCACATTATGTGTAAAATTGACATGATATTAATTTCTATATGTTGTAAATAAATCATGTATTGATTTACTAATGTATTAATACATCTGAGCATGTTTTCTCTATTTGGAGAATACGACACATGTTTTAAACTAAAAAGTCACTTTTGAATGAAAATAAGAACTTTAATTAATTCTGACCACAATGTGTGTCAAATTGACATGTGGTTTATTCCTACATGTAAAAAATGAATCATCATTAATTTTCATAATGTATCAAGAAAATATGATTGCATTTTCTTTGTTTTGAGTATGTGACATTCATTTTTTTACTAAAATGTAACTTTTAAATTGAAAACACACACTTTCAGTCAATCGGGACACACCGTGTGTTAGATTAAAGTGGGGTGAATTCCTATAGGTGAAAAATAAATCATAGATCATTTTACTAAATTATCAAGACAATATGAGTGGATTTTCTCTATTTTGAGATTATAAAGAGTTTTAAAACTAAAATGCCACTTTTAAATGAAAACAACAACTTCCAGTCAATCCTACCACACCATGCGTCAGATTGACTTAAGGTTAATTCCAACATTTTAAAAATAAAATATTGATATTTTTTCAAAAGTATCAATAAAATCCGAGCATTTTTTCTCAGTTTTGAGTATTTGATGTGTGTTTTGACCTAAAAATGCCACTTTTAAAGGAAAACATGTACTTTCATTCAAACAATCCGCAATATGTGTCAAATTGATGCATGGTTAATTAATAAGAATCATAAATAAATCATGGATATTTACCCTAAATTATCATGAAAATTAGAGTGATTTTTCTTAGTTTTGAGCTTAAGACTTGAATTTTGGCTTAAAATGTCACTTTTAAACTAAAAACATTCACTTTGAGTCAATCTGGTCACACCGCATGAAAAATTAATTTGAAGATAAATCCAAAACATCAAAAGTGAATTATATATTTAATTTACTTTAGTATCAAGATAACTAGATCATGTATTATTGGTCTTCATTATTTGATGCACGTTTTGAACTAAAATGTCCCTTTTAAATGAAAACAATCACTTTGAGTCATACCAATCACATTAGTTTTTTGATTGATGTATAGTAAATTACTATAAATGTGAAATGAAACACAATTCATTTCCATAAATTATCATGAAAATCTGAGTGTTTTTTCTAAGATTTGAGTATGTGACATGTATTGTGGTCTAAAATATCACTTTTAAACTAAAAACATGCAATTTATTTCAACCAAGACACAAGATGTGATTAATTGATGTGAGATTAATTCCTAAACATCACAAATTAATCTTGGATTATTTTCCTAAAGTATCAAGAAAATACCAGAATGTTTTCTCAGTTTTGAGTTTGTAGACACATTTTGAACTAAAATGATACTTTTAAATTAAAACTCACACTATCAGTTAATCTATCAACACCATTTATTATATTGACATTTTGTTAATTCCCACATGTCACAAATGAATCATGGATCATTATTTTAGAATATTAAGATAATCTAAGCATGTTATCTTCATTTTGACTATATGACACCCATTATGAGAAAATCTATTACTTTTATATTGAAAACACTAACTTTGAGTCATAATGGTCATACCAAGTGTCATATTAAAGTGTGGTTAATTACAACACATCAAAAATAAATCATGGATCATTTTACTATAGTATCAAGATAATAATAACATGTTTTCATGCTTTTGAGTATGTGAAACACTTTTTAGATTAACATGTTATTCTTAAATTCAAAACACCCACTTTCAACTAATCCAGCCACATCATGTGTCATATTGACATGTGGTTAATTCCCACACAATTGTAGAAAAAATACGGATTACTATAATAATTTATTATGAAAATATAAGTGTGTTTTATCTATTTTTAGTATGTTATGTGCATTTCAGACTAAGATGTTACTTTTAAATTTAAAACATAAAATAATAGTCTATACAAACACACCATGTGTTAGATTGATGTGATTTTATATGATGAACCATGAACGAGGCCATATAAATTACATTAAATATAGAAAATATTGAATTACATGAATTCACAAGTTCATTTAGGTTTAGAGTTTTAGAGAGTTAAGACAAAACATTAACAACCAAAATTTACATATTTTTCAACTGATAAACATTTTTCCCACTATATAAGTGACTACTTAATCAATAATAAGTCTTCAACATTTCCCAAAAATTTATATCACAAGATACTATTCTAAACACATTTTACATATTACTTTTCTTCATAACTTAGGGAATTGGAAACATAAGAAAGGGGTGAGCTCAGATACTTAGTATCAGATAAACAATGAAATCGAAAATATAACATGAGAATATGAACATAAGAACATGAAGATGAGTACATGAGAAAAAACATGATCATAAGTACATGAAGGAAAACTTGGAAATGTTTCTATAACATAAACATGATACATTCATAATCATATCACCAAAGTTCATCACTAAGGTTTCGTAAAAGTATATTTCCAAGGTTGTTTGCTAAGGTATCACAAAACATCACCAATGAATTCTACCAAGGAATCATGAACATGTAATATATTGAGATTAATTATTTACCTAATTTATTGGAATGCTATCAGGGTACACCCTTCATATTACTAAGGCCATTTAGTAAGGTATTATAAAACATTACCTAGGAATGATGCCATGGTACCATGACCAGGTTATCTCTAAAGATTAATTTGTTACCCAATGCATTGGAGAGATAACAGGGAAAACCCTCCATATTACCAATGTTATTCACCAATGTAACACAAAAAAGACCAAGGAATTCTGATAAAGTATCATGAACATCCCATCTATAGATACTAATTATTTACCCAAAACACATGAGTGCTATCATGGCTCACCCATCATATTACAAAGTTTTTTCACCAAGGCATCATAAAAAACTACTAATGAATTATTATAAGGTGTCATAAGATAATATCATAGGAATGAATATAGGGTGTTGTCATAGATTTTTTGATCCATTAATAAAATCACATTGTAAATAAGAAATATCCATGACCATTTGAAAACATTTTTTTATAAAATTTGGAGAGTAAGAATTTCTTATAAAAACCATGAATTCACAGAGAGGATGTTTCATAGAAAAAGATAAAAATGGTGTAAATATGTGTTTACATGGAAGAAAAAATTAAAAGAGATTTTAGAAAACATTTTTTGAACATTATCGTAAAAAGATAATGTTACAGGTCAAATTAAAAAGTTGTTTTCAAAAAGATAAAGTGGATTTTTTTGAAAACATATAATTTTTTATAAAATAAACTTCAATAATAAAGCCTAAAAAAGTCATAAAGATTATCCTAAGGAACTGTAGAGTGTAATAAAAAATAAGTGATAATGGAAAGAGAATCATTTTATTATTTTAAAATATATTTTTTGAAATCCCACAACATAAAAAGAGTAATAAAACATCTTTTTTAAAAAAGGATAATGGAAATATAGAGGTGGCATGAGATAAAAAATAATTATTTTTCCAATTAAAAAGTATAACCTTTATGGGAAAGTATATTATGGTCAATGAGTGGAAACCATAATTAATGAAGATGATAATTATTTTTAACAATGATATACATTTTGTGGAAGAATTTCCTCAAGGTAAAAAAATTTAATTAAAAATTCATTATCCCAAGATAGGAAGAGAAAGTACCATGTAATAAAATATTATGGTAGAAGAAACCAATCATAGAATAAAAATATTTAATAAGAGGCATTATAACTCTATAAAGGGAGTTGATTTGACAAAAACACTTTCAACTTTAGTATCTTTTGAATTGAGAGAAATTTGAAGAAAGAAAATGATATGGATATTCAAACCACATTAATTTCATGAATATAGAAAAATAAATTCAATAGTTAGTAATCACTCCATATCAAATATATCATAGTGCATAATAATAAATATGCCATAAGGAATTAAATTTGATACAAAGAACCCATTACCTTAATTCAGGACTTACACTAAACCGCTTGAATATACTATATAACAAAAAAATTATCCTAATAACCTATTTAATAACATTTTTAATATATATAAACTTTTATAAAATTCATTTACAATTTTTATATACATGTATATTAGTCTGTTATTATCTAATTTTAATATCAAGTGTGAGTAATCTTAATCGTTTTGAACTAGTTTCGTAATAGCAGTGTTGTTCTTCCTTTTTATACAAATTTTCATCATTAATAGATCATAAAAGGTACTATAATTTATTTTTTTAAAATAATTATAATGTTATAATTTCATTTCATATTTATTTTAGTTATTATTCGTGATGATGAAGTCAGTGATGAACTTGTTTTGGTAATTTATAAATAATGAATGATGTTTTATTAATTAATTATTTAAATGTTCATATTATTGTTCCATAAACAAAAAATAATTATTTACTTATTAATATATTGTATGAAGTTTCCAATTCCATCCTTTATATAAATTTATAACATTTCTTATGCAGGTGGTTAAACTTACCCAATAAGAACATGCTATAATCTGTGTATGAGTATGACTATGAAAAAGATTATATTAATATAATATAATTATCACAAAAGTATAATTAAATAATTTATATGTTATTAATGTGATGAGTTATAATTGGTAATATTTATAATAACAATTAATATTAAAATTAAGTTTTCACTTTTAAAAAAATCACTTTTACTCTTGGTATGTTTGTTTTAGGTGGTTAGTTTTACAATGATTGATTATATTGCTATTATTACTTATAGAATGCCTAATTTATATTTCCAAAAATATAAAAAATAAAATAATTAAAAAATATATTCATTAAATTCATTTATATAAAAATACTTGAAATGTTTTTATGAAAAGTGAAACACGTCATTCATAGATGCAGAAGTCTGTACATGCGCATGAGAAAAACTTTCTTTTTTCTGATTGAATGAGATGGTAATAAATAATGGTTATAACATAAATATAATAACATTTCAGTATATTATTTATTATGATTTAATTATATTCCTATTTTTATAATGGGTTTGGAGTATGGTGAAAGATAAGGATAAATAAAGGATGTTAAAGGGTAAATAATACTTATATTGAAAATTTTGATCATCTCTTGAAGTATCCTCTAGTAATGAAGGACTTGAGGCACTTCTTTGAGGCTAGAGACTGAGAAATGTGTATAGGGAAACTATAAGAATCAAATTGTTTATAGTTTAATGGGAATTTTTAACTATAGGCATGGATTGAGATGAGTGCAAGTGAGTTCCTTTTATAGGTGAAAAAGAGGGACACATCATCAGAAGAGAATGTTAGGTAAGGGGTAAGAATAAAAATACATGAGTGTTCAATGAGTTATGTGAATAAATTTTGTTGAGATATTCATTTTTGACTTTAAATCCTAAAAAAATCATTCTAGAGGTTCTATGTGTCAAATTGGTTTAGTAAAATCTTAGCCACATCAGATTACCCATTTTTGTACTTATTAATATTGATTAAAATTTAACCGTGGTAATTATTATATTACTAAAAATATAAGATTTACCTTCCTAAAAAATTTCAACATGATGAATCCAAGGATTTACTTAATTTAATCTAATTCAATTTATAAATATGAGAAAATTAACTTTTAAATTAAAACATTTAATATGTTGAAAAACTATTTTTATAGAGAAATGTCATTTTAATCATAAAGTGTTATTAATCTTATTTAACATTTATTAATAATTAAATGAGCGTTAATTTATTTTTATATACATTTAAACATCATATTAGTTTATTTATTTTAAAATAAATCCATTTAATTTTAAAATACACAATATTTAGAGAAGTTCCATTCTTTGAAAAATAATTGTTTTAGTATGGTAATTAATATTTACCTTGGTAACTTAATTTTATGCCTAAAAATAAAATATACCCCATTAATTAATTTGATAATTCTATTTAAAAATATTAAAATCATTTTATATGATTTAATTTCTAAAATTTATAAAAATCAATTTTAATATAAGCACACATAATTTTTTTAATAAATATGTATCTTATTTACATAAAATAAATCTATTAAATTCATAATAATAACTATTGGATTAATGTTAAATTATTTTGTTTTATATAGTATAAATAATTTCCATTTATATCATTATTTAACCATAATATATGAAACTCACTATGCATAAAAAGACAATTTTGAAGAAAATATATCTTTATACATAAAATGAGTTTATTTTTTATTTAACCATACTAATTGAATTATATCATTACATTAATAAAAAAAAGAAATTTATTTTTTATTTATACATATATTTCATAATTATGTTACCTCTATATTTACCCATGAATTAAACAAATACATTTTAACAATTATATAATGTTACACAATTCATTTTTTTAGCGTTGCATGTGAAGTAATCTACTGGGCACATTAGGTTTTGAAGGAAAATATATAATTTAAAATCTTAGGGTGTTAAATTATCCCCACATTGAATAAATTACATCATTAAAATTTTAATTATAAATCTATAATAAGAATTATTTAATGGTATCTAAAAGATAGACATACTTAGGATATATTTTCAAATTAGGCATCCACCTTAATATCTTAGGTACGACTAGTAAATAAATATTTTCCCTTCATCACATTAACCAATTTATTTTCTCCATAACTTGTTTCTCTATTACCTAATTTTATACACATAAATAATTTTCTAGTTACTTAGAGATATTTTCCTTAGTGCTTCTTCCCACATTTGTGACATGTAGGAAATGAACCATTATTTCCTTTATTATCTTCGTTACTCAAACATCCTTGAGACTCCATCATTCAATTCTTTGGTTTTTTGGGAATTTAAATATGTTCATATTGTTAATAATAATTATTTATAGATAGTTTATAATAATCATTATATTTCTAACTTCATTTCCTATCTTGTTAGGCTTTTCATTAGGAAAATATCTGGATTGTTCGTAGTTCCCATCATTAATGTGATTCATTTGGGCTTCACCAATTACTAAAACCAAAAGGAGTTAACATGAGCGGTAACCAATTAAAACCATAAGTTAATTCTTATAAGATAAAAAATTCAACCTCAAAATTTCATACTATTGAAATTAATACATTAGTTTTCAGTTCAACTTAAATCACTCTTTGTTTAATATAGGTTTCTTTAGGTTGGGTTATATAATATTTATTAACCTAATTACGTAATGTAATAAATCATTTATAATGATTTGTAATGTAAATGTGATTAAATAAATAGTATCCCTCAAGCATTTATAGCTAGGTATATAATGTTAGGCCAACTCTTCATGTGTTAGAGAGAATATTGAGTTAATGAGCAAATATCCTTTTTTGGGTGATTACCCCAAGGTGAATCTATTCCACAGTCGCATCAAATTTCCAGTATCCAAAAAAGGATGTAATTTCTAAGAGAACTACACAATATCCACTTTACTAAAACCTCATGATATTATCATATACATAGAAAATTATCATCAACCTCAACTTTTAAACCCTGAAATTATCCTCAACTAATATCTTAACCTCTAAAGTTTTTTAAACACTACTCTGATATCAACTATGACACGCCATGAATGTTGTGGTCTCAATTACATGACTTATATCAAATATCTGATCACATAAATTCCAAATACCTTTTAGGGTTAATGTTATATAAAGTATGGACACAATATTAACTAACAAAACCCCAAATTTTTTCAACCAAAAAACATTTTTTCCACTATATAATCGACCTCTTAATCCATAAGAAGTCTTCAATTTCTCCCAAAAATTCCTTAAAAAAGATACTCCTCTTAACAGATATTATATATTACTTTTATTAATAACTTGGTGAAATGGAAACATAAAAAATGTTTGATATTAGATGATCAGTAAACATATCATGGGTACGACTTAGGGAATAACATGAAAATATAAACATAACAACATGAATATAAGTACATGATTAATAAAATGATCATAATTATATGTAGCATTATTTATAAATTTAACTACAACATAAACATGAGACATTTAAAAGCATATCACCAAATTTCATCACTAAGGCGTCTTAAAATAACATTACCAATTTTTTTCACCAAGGTATCATAAAACATTACGAAGGAATATTGACAATGTTTCATAAATATGACATATCTAGAGATTAATACTTTACCCAATGCATTGGAGTGATATCAGGTCACACTATTCATATTACCAATGTTGTCCTCCAATGTATCATAAAACATTACCAAGGAATGAAACCAAGGTATCATAGAAATTTTATATCTAGAGATTAATTATTTACAGAATTAATTGGAGTGATATTAGGGAATACCCATTATATTACCAAAGTTGTTAAACAAGGTATCATAATACATTACTAAGGAATTATTACAAGGTATCATGAACATGTCATCTATAGAGATGAATACATTACAAAATGCATTTGAGCACTATCAGGGCACACACTTCATATTAAAAGTTTCTCAACCGTGGTATCATAAAAAATTACCAAGGAATTATACCCAAGTATCATAAGATAATATAATAGGAATGAATATAGGGTGTTAAAATAGATATTGAATTCTTTTTTTGAGGTATTAAGAAAATTTCTTTCGAAATAAGAAATATCCTTGACCATTTGAAAACACCTATTTATAAAAATAAGAGAGTAAGAGTTTATTTGAGAAACTATTAAGGTGTAGATAGGATGTTTCTTATAAAAATAAAAAACTAGTAGAAATATGTGTTCACATGGAATAAAATCTTAAATTAAATTTTAGAAAACATTTTTTAACATTACCGCAAAAAGAAGAAGTTATGGATAACTTTCAAAATTTATTTTCATAAAGGTGAAGTGAATCTTTTTAAAAACTTTTACTTTTTAAAAAATTAACCTTTTATAATGGATTTTTGAAAATACCTAAAGGGTATCCCAATGAAATGTGTAGTAGTAGATAAAACAATCAGTCATTTAAGGAAAACCATTTTATCATATTAAAATATCTTTGCTGAAATTACACTTAATAAAAAGAGTATTAAAATATAATTTTTAAATTTTGATAAGGGAAATATAGAGGAAACATGACATAAAACATAATTAGGTTTCCAATTATAAATGAGAACATTGGTGATAAAGGAAATTTAGGACAAGTAGTAGATACTATCATTAAAGAGAATAAAAATTATTCTTAATAATGATATACTTTTTTGTGAAGAATATTATCAAGGTAAAAAATTTTAATTAAAAATATATTATCCAAATAAAGGAAGATAAATTAACTTAAAATAAAATATTACTATGTAAAAAACTAAGAATAGAAGAAAAAATTTCAAGAAAAAGCATTATAACTTAATGAAAATAGTTGAGTTAACAAAAACACTTTCAACTTTGGTACATTTTATATCGATATCCCTTTAAAGAAAGAAAATTATATAGATCTTAAAACCCCATTAATTTAATGAATATGGAAAAAATATTCAATATTTATTAATCACACCATATTAAATATATCATGGTGCGTAATAAGAAATATGACTCAAGGAACTAAATTTGAGATAAGGAACCCCTTACCTTAATTCCATACTTTCACTAAAGCACTTGAATATCATGTATAAAAAAAATAAATATATTAATCACATAATTAAAAACCATTTTTATATATATAAACTTTAATAAAATTCATTTATAATTATTATCTATATGTATATTAGATAACTATTATCTATTTCCAACATCCGATGTGAGTAATCTTGATATTTTTGTATTGGTTTCGTAGTAGTGGAGCTATTCTTAATTATTACCCAAAATATCATCATTTATAGATCATAAAATGTAATGGAATTGATGTTTTATAATTATATGTAATTTTATAATTTAATTGCATAATTATTTTAGTTATTATTCGCGATGATAGAGTTACTGATGACCTTGTTTAAGTAATTTATAAAGAAAAAATTATGTTGTCTTAATTAATAAGTTAATATTTTATATTACCATAACATAACCAAAAAAATCATTATTTAAATGTCAAATATTATGCTTCCATGTTCATCCTTTATATAAAATAACAGAACTATTCATGTAGGTGGTTAAAATGACCCAATAAGAACATAACACAATATATGTATGAGCATAACTATGTAAGATATTCTTTTGGTACAATATCATTATCACAAAAGTCTAATGAAATTGTTTATAGGTTATTAATGTGATGAATATAAATTTATAAGATATATAATAATAAGGTAAATTAAAAATAAGTTTTCACTTGTAAATAAATCACTTTTCCTCTTGATATGTTTGCATTAGGTGGTTAGTTTTACAATGATATCTTATTTCTAATATTACTGATTGAATTCCTAATTTATATTTACATAATAAAAATAATTAAATAAATAAAATATCTATTCACTAAACCTATTTATATAACTATCCTTGAAAGTGGGTGATGAAAAACAAAATGTGTTATTTATGGAGGTGGTAGTCCACACACACACATGAGTAATGTTTTCATTTATTTGTTTGAATGAGGGGGGAGATAGATAATGGTTATACCATCAATATAATAAAATTTCATCCTATTATTTATACTGATATAGTTATATACCTTTTTTTATAATGTCTTTTTTCATGACCCATATTAGAGAACCCATCCAACTAGTCTTCAAACTGGATCGTTACAAGACCCGAAGGGTATGTCCAATCCCTGCAAGCTAGAGCAAGCACTTGGGCATCCAACAATGACCAAATGAAACGATTTTACAAACTTAAAAAAAGATACATTTCATACATATTGATAAATATAATGAGAAAACAAATATTCCAAATTCAAAAAGAATAATAATAATAGCGGTACAACCAATGTAGAAAGTCCAAAACAAAAAAAAAATTAAACCAAAAATATTAATAGCTAATTCATGTGATACATGGAAAAAATCCAACTATCTCACCACTAGATAACTATTCCTAGCTTATATAAACTCTTTTTCCTAAATGTGGTGTCTTTCCATTTCCTACATCAGATAACACATGGTTGGAAAACCCCCGATGGAGTGTGTAGGGTGTGAGCTAAATAGGATTTGTAGGATCCCTCCCAAGTATTCCATGACAAGTATCTGTATAATAATCCCAATATGATCAACATAATAAAAACATGGCATGATAAATAAATTTTCAAATATATATCAAAAGTATGGAAAATAAATCCCCCTTTTCCATAGTTCATATATAAATCTAGATTATAGAGTTTCAAATCACATTTCAAATAAACCATTTCTACATTTATCAAATCATGCATAAAAAATCATATGAAATCCAAAATAATGAATATTCATAGAAAAATGAAGATCAACTCAAGGATAACATAGGCCCGGGATAGCTAAGTCTCTCATATCTCAATAATTAATCAATATTTAGTGCAATAATCATGTTCCTAGGACACAAGGCCTTAAAAACAGAGGAACAAAAAATGAGTTAACCCCCTATGATGTCAGATAGTCAAGTTCCTCATACATAGGGCCTAGGGAAAAAAGGAACACCCCATGAGTTAACTTATTTTATAAATAAGTACAAGGTCTAATACCAAACCCCCACCTAGGTACCCAAGGCTCCCATGTGCTACATATGTCAAAATAGTTCAAAAGGGATTATCATATTTACAAGAAAATTTCCAAACAACCCTTTTCCATTCAAAATCATGATTTGAAAACAAATTTCACAACCCTTATAATAATGCTTTGAAAAAATATTTCTTGTATCAAAACAATGGAAAAAACCAAAGTGGGAATAACCGATCAACCAGAACTACTACCAATTTCTAAATAAATAGAGTAAAAAAGAAGAACTCTATCAAACTTACCAATGTGGGGAAAAACTATCACCTAAAGATGAATTTTCATCGCAAAGGTAATGGAGAGAGACCAAGCCATCCCTAAATATCCTCTATATTTTGATTAGGTCCAGGGAAGAAGGAGTAAGGTTAATTATAAAGTATTTAGGTGATTAAAATATTTAATCCACTAGAATGTAAACCATTTATGATATGAATTATGGATTCACATCATGAACTTTTGAAATAGATGATATGCTGAAAATCACATCACCTTGAATTTTCATCCTAAAATCCCCATTCACACAGTGAGTAATATATCATATTATGAATGGATTTTCACTTCCTAAATAAAAATTGATTGCTTATTCCCAGAATACATTTATGTTGTGAATATCCATTCACAACATGAACCAACTCCTATAACCAATTTTTCAAGATTTTGAGTCAATTACTTCTCTGGTCACCCCTAACGCACCTCAAATCATTTATTTACACCCTTTAAGATGGGACGAATCTTAAAACAAGGAATACATTAAAATTCAGGATGTTACAATTATCCCCACTATAGGACTGTCTATACCAAGAAAGACAAGAAGAAGAAGGATAAACTGATAAGAGAAGAGGCCACTACTCCCTCAACAACTATTCATACTCCCAAGTATCATGGAAATTTGATCCATGACACCATAAAACTTTAACCAATGATATATATTTACCATAAAATACTTTCATCTGAGATTTAATAACATCCAATTTCTTTTCCAAAACTGAAATATCTAGCTCTAACCTAATCTTTTCCAAAGTCACAACATGGGAAGGATCAGGGTAGTACTTCTTGAGCTAAGATATGTTGAAAATATCATGAATACCTTTCAAATTAAACAATAACACCAAATGATAAGAAGATTATCCAGTCTTCTAAGTGATCTCAAATGGTCCAACTTATCTTGGCTCCAACTTTCTTGGTTTACCAAGTTGACGATGACCCAACAGAGGGAAACTTTAACAAAGACCCATCCACAAAAAGAAAACTCCAAAAGATGATGTCAATTATTAAAATAATATTTATATTGACTCTGATCTATAACCAATAAATTACATATATCCTAAATCCTCACTAATATCTCTTTAACTATACTCAATCCCACAAGAGTGGCCTCTCCCAACTCTGACCAATAAAGAGGTGATATTCACAGGAAACTATACAAATCCTCAAAGGGATAATTTTTGATTGATGATTGGTAATAATAATTATAAGAAAAATAAAACTTCCCCAAATGAATATCTAAATATCATCTAAAATCTAGTATGTAGGTATGGAGAATATCCTATAGATTCTATATAGCACACTCTATATAGCCATCCTTCTATGGATGATAAGCTGCACTCAATCCAACCTGAGTACCCATCACCTCTTGGAGTAATTTCTAGAACCAAGAAGTAAATATGGGATCCCTATTAGAGAAAATGGAAAAAGAAACCCCCTTAAAAACTCATAATCTCCTTCACATATAGCTTACATAGATCCCCAACCATGGTGGTGTCCCCAATCAGAATTTAATGAGATGATTTCAGCAACTAATCAATAACCAATTGGACAATATTCATTCCTCAAGGAGTCTATGGTAATCCAACTATGAAGTCCATGGATGCGTTGTCCCATTTACAAACCAGCACTAGAATAGGATGGAGTAGACCAAAAGGCTTCAAGTGAACTACCTTAATCAACTAGAAGGTGTAACACTGATACACATAATAAAAAATGACCCACTTTATACCTATATACTAGAAACACAATCTCATGTCATAATACATATTCATAGTGCTAATATGAATAAACCATGATGAGCTATGATAATCATGAAACATAGAATTCCTAATAAAATAAGGGGAAATGAACTTATTCACAAAGTGAATAATTCCATCATAGGGGAGAGACCAAACAAGAATGGTCTTCCCACTATATAAGGATTCATTGATTCCTATGAACCCATTATACTGGTACTGGTGCTAGTGAATAGACTCAAGGAGAGATGATGACAATTGAAAACTGGTTAGAGCCATAACTAAATCATCCTCCTACACATCCATATGAAACTAAGAAAAAATCCTCATAAGTTTCCACTCTTCTATTGATTCCAGGAAATCTTGAGAAGGAAATTTTCTATTGAGAGTGTCAGTAACAAAATTACCCTTCTTGAGGGTATAAGCGATGTCAAAGTCAAATTTATTGTGGTATTCCACTCACCATCTATACCTAAATTTTAGATCATTATATGAAAATATATATTTAATGCTCTTATGATTAGAATAGATTATAAACCTTTCTCCAAAAATATAACATTGCCAACACTTGAGAGTATGCATAACTACAGTAAGATCTAAGTCATGAGTGGGGGTAATTATTCTCATGTAGAAAAAGTTGAATAGAGTTTTATACCCCCAAATTATTATCATGTATAAGAATTAATCCTAGAATAACACTAGATGAATCAAAAGAAACCACATAATCCTTACTAGGTTCCAAAAATATCAGAATATGAGATAATATTAGACACCATTTCAACTCATCAAAAGAAGCCTGAAATTTAGTATACTGAGATAATTTCACTCATTTATTATTAATAGTTGTCAAAAATGATTCTATATTTGAGACATCCTTGATGAAATGATGAAAATATCTATCTAAGTTTAGAAATATCCATATCTTGAAGATGTTCCATGGTTCTTCCCATGATAAGACAACCTTCACCTTTTCAGGAGTAACTAAGATACCACGTTCTAAAATCACATTCCCTAAGAACTTCACCACTCCAATTTATAAATTTCATTTCAATAGCTTCCCATAAAGATAATGACTCCTCAATATTCCCAAAACCAAATTCAGATAGTGCTTATTCCCATGATGAAATATCAAATAAACTAGTATACCATCCAAAAAATACCATAAAAAAGGTATTATTATACTAGTGAAATATTTGGTTTATCAAACCCATAAACTTAGTATTATAATTAGTTAGGTCAAAATGCATAATGAGATATTCATAATTTCCACACCTGCTCTATAACGAAATATTCAAGATATTTGATTCCTTAACTTTGAGTTAATGATAACCCAATCAAAGATCAATTTTCAAAAACCACATTGACCCCTTTAACTAATCAAATAGGTAATCAATATGGATAAATAATACTTACTATTAATCATTACCTGATTCAACTTTTTATAAACTACACAGATATTAAGAGAAACATTGACCTATATAGAAAAGATAATAGGAGCCACGCATGGTGAAACACATGGAGAAATAGACCCCTTATCAAGAATGACATCTAACTATATCTTAATATCCTTTAGCTTAGTTGGTTCCATATGATAAGAGGGTTTATAAATTGGCTGCATACCAAGAACCAAATTGATGGAGAAATCTACCTCCCTTTTTAGATGAAGACTAGAGAATTCTTCTAGGAAAACCTTGAGAAATTCCAAAACTACCAAAGGAAGATCTAAATGAGAAGATGCATCATTGGTAAAAACTAAAATAATATAAAACATAATCTTAAGCTCAAGGTGGGAATGTCCGACATGATTAGACCTGGATCCCACTCTCCTTGAAACAACCGGGAGACCCCATTGGGAATAAAGAATAAGACACACCAATAATAATAATAAATCTCACTTCAATGAGAAACTAGCCAATCCATATCGTTAAAAACATTAAAAAGATACAAACAAAGAACTAGAAAATCCAATATTAACAATACATCAAATATCAAGAGAGAACATGAAGGAAAAAAATTGTTCTCTTTACTCTTACCAAGAGGTGTCAACATACACATAACAAAGGGCATGGGATCCACCAAAAGTTTCAACACATCCAAAAAATTGGAAAATATAAAAGAGTACGAGGAATTGATATCTATAAAATTAGTTTTTATAGAAGATAAAAAAATGGTTCATATCACTATAGTCGGGACTACATCAACTTCCATTGTAAACTCCACCAATTCATGTAAATACTTCACTTTGGAGGCTTGTGTCTAGAATGTTGTTGACTTTAAATCTTCTAAATATACCACTATTCCCATTGGAGATGATGATCCCTGACTATATCAATGTTTATATAGAGCCTAGAATAATCTCTATAGATGGCCTCAATAGCCACATGTGATGAGGCTCTTCATAGTTGTGGGAAAAGACCACCATATGTTCCCTACATTTCTAATTGGTATCAAGTTAGGAGTACACCACTAGATATTATTGATGTCGTAGAAAAAACTTGATATTAATAACTACCTACACCACCCTTGTGACTATAATTCCTCTTCCTCTTCTTCCCATGTGTGCCATTTAAACAACCACTGGATAAAAGAGAAGAACTAAATAGGCCTATATTTCCCACCATATCAATCTCTACCATCATAATCCTATCAACCACTTCATTACCCTAGCAGAAAAAAACCAACTCAAAAAAAAGGTTGGTGTACTCTCTCATTGAATGATCTCCCTATAGAAAGTATAGAAACTCCATAGACTTTTCTATCATAAAATATTCTGGATAGAATTTCTAAAAGAAAAATGTCTTTAAGTATTTCCGCTCCATGATCACATTCCAATTCACCCAATCCATAGAGTTATACCACCTATTTATGGGATAATCAAGTTTAAAAGTTGTTTACTTCACCTTGATATACTCTGGTATCTCTTGAAAGTAAAAGACCTAACGAATTGTTTCTAACCAACCCTCTTACTCCTAGGGTTCATTAGTACCCTTAAAAGATATGGGCTTCTAGAATAGGAACACTTGCACTCGATCCTTGTCTCCTCTAGATCCAAGTTGTGCCTCTCTAGATAGATTTTGAACATGTGATACATTCTGTTCCATGACATGAATTTACCTTATGATAGCTTCTAAGAGATTCTGATCAAGAATATAATTCCCTTGAGGAGCATTCCCTATGAAAACCTCATGAGGAATCCTTGGAAGATATCTCAAATTCATGTTTATATATACCAAAATAGTATAAAACAACTAGATAATGAAAAAACCTTGGTTTAAACCCAAAATACCATAATATGAAACAGAAATCTGGGAAAAAACTCAACATAAGAGGCACACAAGGCAACATCTTATGGTAACTTGAGGCTCGTTATGAAAGATTTGGCCATGAACTCACCACAACCTACCTCTCTGGTTCTGAAAATATTATCTAATTTCTGCCAAACATCCCAAGATAATAAATCTTGATGATAAACCTCTTTTAATATTAATTTTTCAGGAATCATCCTAGAGAACCAATCCAAATAGGCTCAGAAATAGACCATAAAATACCTAAAGGGTGTTCTAGATACCCATAGTTTAGAGACAAGTACTTGATCATCCAAAAATGACCAAAGGGAATGATTTTACCAAATGGAAACAAGATACAAGGAATACATATAGAGAAAAATAACAAGAAGGGAAATATTACATAGTAAAAAAGAACAACAATGGTAGTGATACAACCAAGGTTGTAAGTCTAAAATAAACCAAAAGGATAGACCAAGATATAAATATCTACTGCATGTGGTATGTTGGAAACATCCCACCATATCACTAATAGATACCCATTATTAGCTGGCATAAACCCCTCCATCTCACTATATATCCTTTCCATTTATTTTATCATACAACACAAGATCTACACACCTCTAAGGAAATGTGCAGGGTTTGAGATAAACAAACTTAGTAGTATTCCACCCAAGTGTTCCATAACAATTCTCTGTCAAATAATCCCAATATACTCAATATATGAAAAATATGGTATAATAAACCACTTTTCACATTTATATCAAAATAATGGTAAACCAATTCCCCTTTTATATAGTTCTTACAAAAAATCTAGATAACATAGTTTCAAATAATATCTCAAAAAAACCATTTTCACATTTATCAAAGTATTCATAAAAAATCATATCAAATCCAAAAAAAAAATGAAAATCCAAAGAACAATGAATATCAGCCTAAGTATAACATAAGTTTTTGATAACTAGGTCTCTTATACCTTAATAATGAATCATGAATTAGTACACTAATCAATTTATAGGGAAAAATGTCCTAGAAAACATAGGAACTCCCCATGAGTGAACCCCATATGATGTTAGATTATAAAGTCCCTAGGACACATGGCCTATGGAACAAAGAAAAAACCCATGAGTGAACCCTTATATAATCAAGGAAAAGGCATAATACCAAACCCCTCTTAGGTACCCAAGGATCCAATGTGCTGCATATGTGAAAACAGTTCAAAATGGATTATTACATTTACAAGAAAATTTCAAAACAACCCTTTTCCATCCAAAAACATTCTTTGAAAACTACTTTCACTACCCATATCATAATTCCTTGGAAACATATTTATTTTCCAAAAATAGGGGGAAAACCATATTTATCAAAAACATATTTATACATACATATCAATAAAATCAAATATCATTCCAATTATCATTTTTAAAACTATTTAGAAAACCAAGAGCATTCCCAGTTCATCAAACATAGGATAGAGAAGGAATCACCTACCTCACACTTGGGTTTCACACCAATAACAATGGGATCCAAACTAGAGAAGGAATGAAAATTCTATAGAAATAAATAAATAGATATAAAAATCAATTTTCACATCTTATAATTGAGTTTCTATATGTATAAGGTCAACAAATAAGGTGGATCAACACATACCTCAATGGTCACGCACTCCATATATGACCAAAAAAAGATCTGACCTCCATCTAAAAAACACCTGATGAAACTAAAAGGGATAAATAGATCAAAATAATGAGTCATAAAACCACTACCAATTCCAAGAGAAATAGAGGAAATAAGGGGAACCTGACCAGACTTACCAACGTGTGAGAAATCGATTGAACAGAGATTAATTCACCTTGAAAAGGTGATAGAGAGAACCCAATATATCCCTGAATAGACCCTTGATTTAAATTAGGTTAAAGGTATAATAATTAAGTTGAATGAGAAAGGATTTGGGTATTAAAAATATTTAATCTACTAAAATAGACACTATTCACAATGTGAAGTATATATTCACATCATAAACTTTTGGAATGGTTGATATGCCAAAAATCTCATCTCCTTAGCATAAAATACCAAAATAACAGTTCATGTAGGGAGTAATATCTCATTTCATAAGTGGATTTTCAAGTCATGAATAAAAATTCATGGATTTTTTCCTGAATTTTTTCATGTCGTGAATATCTATTCACGACATGAACCAACACCCATAGCTATTTTTCATTTTTTGAGTCATTTCCATCTTTGAGCACCCCTAAGAAGCCCAATATCATTTATTTACACCATTTATGATGTGTTGAAGCTTAAAATAAGGAATAATTTAAAATTTAGGATGGTATAGGTTTGGAGGAGGGTGGATGAGAAAGATAATGAATAGAAGTTAAAGGGTATGTAATACTTACGTTGAAACTTTTGATCTTATCTTGAAGTATCCATTAGAAATTAAGGAATTAAGGCACTTTGTTGAGGATAGAAGCTGAAAAAAATTTAGAGGAAATATATAAAAAGTAAATTGTCAATATTTTCTTAGGAATTTTGAAGAAGTGGTGTGGCTTGAAATGGGTGGAAGTGAGCTCTTTTTATAGGTGAAAAAGAGGGACAAATCATCAGAAGGGAATGTTAGGTAAGGGGTAAGAATGGAATTACATGAGAGTCAGGTGAGTTTGGAGGGGAAATGTTGGTGAGTTATGTAGGTATGACTTTCAATTATAATAAATGAATTCTATAATTTCTAAGTTTCAATGTTATTTAGTATAATTCAAGCCGTATTAAATTACCATTTTAACACTTATTAATATTGACTAAAACTTAACCATGTTAATTATTTTATTTCAAAAAAATGAGATGAAAATTATGAAATTTTTTTGATGTGATGAATCTGAATTTGAACTTAATTTAATATAATTCAATTTCTAAATATGATAAAATTAAATTTTAAATTAAAATAAACATTGTGTTGAAAAACTATCTTTATAAAAAAATGTCTTTTTAATAATTGAGTGTTATAATGTTATTTAACATTGGTTACAAATTAAATAAGTGTTAATTTAATTTTTTATATTTTTAAAAATCATATTAAACACATTATTTTATTATATCTTAATTTAATTTAAAAATATAACATATTTAGAAAAGAATAATTCTTGAAAAACAACTGTTTTACCGTGACAACTAATATTTATCTTGGTAACTTAATTTTATGCCTAAAAATGAAATTGACCCCATTAATTAATTTGATCATACTAATTAAAAAATTTAAATAATTTTATATGATTCAATTTCTAATAGTGAGAGAAATTAATTTTAATATAATCACACATAATAATTTTAAGAAACATGTATCTTCTAAGAATAAAACATTTTTATGGCTTAACCATTAATAAGTATTGGATGTATGTTAAATGATTTTATTATATATATTATCAATAATTTCTATTTAATCCATTATTTAATATCAATATAATAAACCTAATAGCTCATGAAAATGAAATTTAAAAGAAAATATATTTTTATGTATAAAATGATTTTATTTTTTATTTACCAATACTAATTGAATTTTATTGATTCATTAGTAAATAAGGATTTTTTTTATTTCTATATATATTTCATAATTAAATTACCTCTATATTTACCCAAAAATTCAACAACTATATTTTAATGGTTACATAATGTTCCATGACTTTTTTTATTGTTGTGTGTGAAACAAGCTATTGAATACATTATTTTTTAAAGGAAAATATATAATTTAAAATATCATGGTTCTATAAGTTAATTCCACTATGTAAAAAATGAGTCATATATAACTTTTATTATGTATCAATACAATCCAAGTATTTTTATCATTTTTGAGTGTGTGATGTGTATTTTGAAATAAAATGTTACTTTTAAATGAAAACACACTCTTTTATTCATACTAGCCATACCATGTATCAGATTGATAGAAAGTTAATTTTTACACATTAAAAATTAATTATAGATATTTTTACTAAAGTATCAAGAAAATTAAAGTGAAATTTATTGATTTTCAATATTTTATGCATGTTTTGAACTAAGATGTCACTTCTAAATGAAAATATACAATTTTAGTTAATCTAACCACATCATGTGTATATTGATTTTAGGTTAATTCCTATATGTAAAGAATAAATTATGGATTTTTTTCATAAGTTATAATGATAATATGAGTTAATTTTCATGTTTTTGAGTACGTGAAACATTTTTTTTTACTAAAATGTCACTTTTAAATGAAAATATGCACTTTTAACCATACCAACCACAGAGTGTGTCAAATTGATGAAATGTTATTTCCTATAAATAATGACTTAATTAAATATAATTTTCATAAAGTATTATGATAATAAGATCACATTTTCTCTATTTTGAGTATGTGACATGCATTTTGCTTAAAATGTAACTTTTAAACTAAAAACATTCACTTTTAGTAAATATGGACAAACAATGTGTTGGATTGATATGTGGTTTATTCATACAAATAACAAATAAATCATGAATCATTTTAAAAAATTAATAAAAAAATAAGAGTTCATTTCATCTGTTTTGAGCATGCGATTCATATTCTGAACTAAAATAATACTTTTACACTGAAAACATTTACTTTTAGTCAATATGGTCACACTATGTGTTGGATTGACTTATAGTTGAAACCTACACATAAAAAATATATCATGGATCATTTTACTCTACCACTAATACAATATAATCATGTTTTATTTGGTTTTATTACATGACATGTGTTTTGAACTAAAACATGACTTTTAAACTAAAAACATGCACTTTCAGTCAATGGAGTTGCACCATGTGTTTGATTAATTTGAGGTTAATTAATAATTCTCAAAAAGGAATTATAAAACTTTTATTAAAGTATAAATGATCCAAAATTTAAAACATGAAAAACTTTTGAAATAATTTAGGCTCTCAATCTCACATCCATAACATTACTATACAATCCTTTGTTAAAATGACACTCAATATATTTTGTCTTATTTCTAAAAAGAAGTAATCCTTTTAATTGTAAAATATTTCTATAATGAAATAATTTTAAATTCAAATATAATTAACTAATAAAGTTTTAGATAAAAATTTTACATGGTCTCTAATAAATAAAAAATTATAAATATGATAGGAAATAATCTCTTCATGATGTTTGAAAATATTTTGACACCATGAAACTTCCCAATCACATCTAAAAAATATACTTCTTTTGAATACTTGGAATTTCTAAAGTCTTGGTAGTAATAGAAAGATATAGATAAACAAATGATTTCTAAACATTTTAAATTAAATTACAATTAACTTTGGAAATAACTCTTTGAGGATGATGGTTTGTTTACAAAATATGACATATTTTATAAATTTTTAAATTTAATAGCCATAGTTATAGTTATTATTTTTTTAGGAAACTGAAAAAACATTAATAAAAATAATTTCTATGTTTTGATATATATTTTGATAGGGAAATCCTATTATATACACTCCAATACTTATCTAGTTGTAAAAATCCATAGGTTTCTTATGCACAATTTCTGTCGTCATACCATGATTTTGATGATAAATAAACACCACCCTATCATAAAAAAGTTCTTGTTAAATCATAATATAAAATTTATAATTTTATGTTAATTTGATAAATTTATAATATAGTTTATTATAAATTAATAAGGGACATCATATGTGGTTAATTTGTTGCATTTTATTTCTTTTAATGCAATAAATAAATCTTTGGTGTATCTAAATTTATCACAATGAGCATTCAGTGAATCATAAACAAAAAAAAAGAATAAATAATGAAAAAAATGAAAATTTATTTTATAATATTATATTATATAGTTCTACCCCTGCATTGTAGGTACTATGAATAGCTTGCCACATATTATTTTAATTTCAATAATTGTAGCTACTAGTTATGATTTTTTTTTAAATTCAACATTTTCAATTGAAAATTATTATATAGAAGTGATATGAGACTAATGAGTCTACATTTTTACTTTTATAGTTTTCCCTATACATAGTAGTGATATATAATTATGTATAAAATATGAATAGTATTTATCTATAATTAACAAATTAGATATTTTATTTGACAAATGGATTACGTTTACGTCATCTATTCATTCATAATCAAGTCTCCCTACCATTCATGCTTTAGAATTTAGTTTACATTCAAAATAATAATAATTTATACAATATCATATCTATATATTTTTTCTTCAAATTCAATATAAGCCATATTTTGATCTTTGTAAATTTTATCAGTATGAACTTGTAATTTCAAAAACTGAAGCAATGAAATTGGTGGGGTAAAAGTAGTCTTCGAAGGTATTTTTGATATATTAGTTGATACTCTAGATTTTCTTAATCCAACATTTTATTTCCCCTTATATTTATAATTTTATAATAACATACCTCAATTCAAATATTTTTTTATTAATTGTTAAAGGTTATATATATAAAATAATTAGGAAAGGACATTCCTCACTATCATTATATATCTTCATAATATTAAACTATCATACTATAAAAGTTTAAATAGAAAGTTTGATAATTTTAAAATCAATATCATCAAGGGGAATAAGTAACTCGATGCTTGACTCATGAGCTACATGAATCCATACTCTCCTGTGATATTTTGGAAGTTATTTATTTTCTAGAATATCTTTTTTGATATTGATCACATTACCACTCATAATAGGTAAATGAGTGGGATTTGATAAATATATATCACAATAAATTTAACTATATATAATTTTAGTATAATAAGTATATATGTATTTATTTGATTCAATGTTTGAAAAAAAAAATGTTATGATAAAATCAATTACCTTAGGTAATATAAAAACCTAGGCCAAACATATCATTATTTTACATTACTTCTATAAGTTAAACACTATATCTCAAAATAATAACACAATCCTAGAAATGTAAAGGTTTAGTGTCTTGATGGATTAGCTATATAAGCAAATTAGTCTATGATACTTGTAATCATTCCTCCACAATTAAGCTACACTAGGCTCCTTTTTAGACTTCTCATAAGTTATAATAATCTTCATAACTTGTTGAATGGAAACATAAGAAATGGGTGAGATCAAATTATTTGTAAGAGTAAACATTATATATAACAATCAAAGATCATAAGTGATTATAATATGAGAATATAGGTATAATAATGGTACATGAAATTAAGAAAAGGTAATCATTACCTACAAAGAAAATATCACAAATATTGGGAAATGAAATAAGGTTTGGCATAACATAAGACATGAATCAATAGAGTGTGGAAACATTAGTTAACAAACATGGGCCACAAGATATTAACATCAGGATACCTTATAAATGTAGTGATAACATAAGAATAAATATCATAACATTGTAATAAAATACCACACATCACTATCAAATAAGGTATAAAGATTTATCCAATGTATTATATGGCTATAACAGACCCACCTGT
Organism: Viscum album; assembly: GCA_963277665.1. Taxonomy (NCBI): domain Eukaryota; kingdom Viridiplantae; phylum Streptophyta; class Magnoliopsida; order Santalales; family Viscaceae; genus Viscum; species Viscum album. Next base: position 2,135,952,227 of record OY728128.1, on the reverse strand, counting down.
CTCTAGTTTATAACATAACCACCCATCTATGGTTTATAACATAAACACCCATACTTGGTTTATAAAAAAACCTCCCATATCTCATCCATACATATGTGTTCCACTTAAAATTGACCATTAATAATATCTTAAGGAACCCATGAAAAGAAAATGAGTTTCATTCATCACGTCATAAATAAACCATGGTAGGAAAATGGGTTTCATACCCTTTTTAAATGGATTCATATAATAAAATCATTCACAATTCCATCAATAATCATAACATAATAAACCCATGGAAAGAAAATGGGTATCCAAATATATTTAGTTACTTCCTAGGTAAATACCATTCAATTAGTATGATGAGGTATATGGTATTTAGACTATATAGATAAAAGATATATAGTTTATTTAATAATATACCCAATTAATCAATGTATGTAATCAAGGTGAACACCCTTCAGTCAAAAGAATAAAATATGGAGTTTTTATAAAAAATAATTGGAAGAAAAATAATATTTATACATAGTGGATGATTTAGAAAGATAAAGGTAGCGATAGATCATACCTATAATAGAAAAGAACATTAAAAAATCCATCCAAATAAAGAAGGTGAATGAAATCATTTGAATAATTTCTATGATCAAACACAACATATGTCAAAAGATATAGTCATAAATGAAAAAAAACCCTTTAGGAGCATTTAGAAAATTGATCTAAAAATAAGAAATCATATTGACCCTTTTTTAAATATTTATCAAAATAGAAATATTTTATAAAACTAGGAGAACAAAGACTTATTTTAGAAACCTTAAAAGCTTAGAGATTAAGTTTTATAGAAAAATACATAATTGTTTAAAGATGTGTTCATATGGAAACATTTAAAATAAATTCTTTTCAAAAATTTAAAGAAATATGGAATTGAAGATATTTTGTGATGATTTTTGTTTTTATAAAATTTTGAATGTGTTTAAAACTAATATTTTTGTAAAATATTGTTTTTTTACATCAGGTTAAATATGTGTTACTGAAAGATTATAATTTTATTGTTGATAAGTTCCTAGAATTTCAGATAAAGAAGTTGTTTTAAATGTTGGTGATCAAACACACATGATGATACCTAGTTTATCAGAGTGAGTTTTTTGTAAGAAAGTCATAAGTGGATAAAATGAATAAAGTCATAAGTTGCTAAAGATTAGATTCAGAAGGTTTTATTTTTTTTCTAAGACTAGAAATTAGAAAATTTGTTTTGAATGTTATTGATGGGAAGCTGGAGAACATTCCAAAAACAAAATATGATGATTCTTTTTTATTTTTTCAAGTATATAAAATATCACGAAGAATTAATGATATAATCACAAGTTAGAAGATAGAGTTGAAAAAACTAGTATGTTAGAAGGATGCTGACACCTATACATTGAATTTAGTTTTTTTAGAAATTCAAATGGGACTGAGTTGAGGAAGAAAGTCATATTGCATTAAATTGAGGAAGAAAGTCAAATCAGACTAATATGAGGAAGAAATTCATATAGGACCAAGCTGAAGAAGAAAGTCAAATCAGATTGAGTTAAGGAAGAAAGTAAGATCAGACTAAGCTGAGGAAGAAAGTCAAATAGGACTGATCTAAGGAAGAAAGTCAAATCATACTAAGCTAAGGAAGAAAGTAAAATTGGATTGAGAAGTTATAATAAATTGAGTTTTCTAGATTATAGTTTTCTATATTTTGTTGAGAACTCAAGAATATGTTTTGAATAATTCAAGAAGTTTCGAGAAGACACTAGAAGAGATGATAAGGTTTGAAATGGTCAAATATGATGTTCAAATAGACATGAAATTTGGGTGAGTAGAAAAAACATTTCATTTTCCTTTATTTCAAATTTTTGGAGAACCTATATATATATAGGTGATTGAATCATACTTTAATTCCTATTTACATGTGTGAAAAAGAAAAGTGATATAAAGTTCATGTCAGAGATGATTTTAAGATCAAGATGTCATCAGAATATCTAAAAACTAAAAGTTAAGTTTATGGGTCTAAGGAAGATCAGACTCATGAAGATCGGTCTGAGTAGTTGAGTAGAGTTTTTAAGGTGTAGGTTTTTTTATTAATATAATAAAAATTTAGTCACATATTGAGAAAAGTTGAATCAGACTAAGTTTATCGAACTAAGATAATTTTAACCAAGCACATAATACTAAGGTTCTGGACAAATCTTTTGTGGAGAAAAAAGATTTGATGTTCATTTTCTTTTGTGGCTCAAATTTCTCTAAAAAACCTTATAAACTAATAGGATTAAGTATAATCATTCCTATCAATATATAGAAGGTGTCTAATGGGAGTTGAAATAAGTTTTATTCACTTATTTATAATAGTAAATTTCCATAAATCCACATGAGTGGCTATTGAAAGGATGTATGTTCTCACACTAAGGATGAACCTTGTAAATATAATGTTCTTTACTTGATTTTCTACATTTTCATGCATGAGTATTCACTAAAATATGACAAGTTAATTAAATTTAATATCTTGCAGGGTTTAAGTTTCTAAAATTTTGAAACTTATAAAAAATTAACACTAATTCAACCCCCTTATTAGTTATTATTCAATCAATTAGATCTTTAATTAGTATTAGAGAAAGATTACTTTGTTGAATCCTTATCATAGATAATATCAATTCTTTAAATAGTATATTAATTCTAACATTTGATGAAAAAAATTATTATGGTTGGGAGAATAGGAAGAATCCATATCTCTTATCTCTTGTCATGGAAATTTTTGATACCGCTACAATTGGTTTTACACCTATTGAGAAAATTATCCTATGATGTTTGCTGACAAGAGAAATATTGAATTTGATGGAAATGATAGAAATTTTATCCTTATGTATCTATCGAAAAATGTTTATATAAATCTAGTGGGTCTCAAAAATTTAAAGAGTATGTGGGACAAGATGGAAAGCATTTTCGAAAGGAATACTAAAGTGAAGAAAGAAAAGATACAAATCTAGAATAGTAAGTTTGAATACATATGAATGAGATATGAAGAAACTATTGATGAATAAATCACTAGAGTAAATATTTTTTTTAACATTAGTGGTTTTAGAGATTTCTTGGAGGATTCCACAATTGTGAAGAAACCCATGAAAAATTTTCCTGATAGGTTTGATTCTAAAATTTCATCTTTAGAAGATAAAGATGATTTATCTCTTGATGAATTGCATAACATTATCATTTATTAAGAAATGAGAATATCTTCAGTGCTAAAAAATAATATAAAATATGAAATATATTTTGAAGATATGATAAAGATGGATATTCAAGATGTTTAAGATATATATCATTGTGATTCAAAAGATAAATAGGATTATGAGTTGAATGATAAAATCATAACTCTTATTTCCAAGAATTATAGAAGTGGAACAGAAAAGTATGACGGAAAAATTATTCTAAAATTTTTCATGTGTGGTGGAATTGGTAACTCTTCTATAAATCGACATAAGAAGAAATTTGGTGAATATCAAGACTATTCTGATGAAACACCTTGATGGGAGAAGTGGAACAAAATTTATAAAGAGAAAAAGTCATCCAATAAATATAAGAATAAATTTACTAGGAACAAGATAAGTATGTTGATTAATTAATTTGAATCAAACCGAATTAAAAACAATTATTCTGAAGATGAAAGTTCCTAAAAGGTTATAACATTCATTGAAAATGTTGAGAAAATAAAAGACTCCACAAATAGTAAAGAAGAAGAAGGTGAAGAATCTTATAGATAATATCAACTATGAATAGAAAATGTTGCATGTATTAAGAAAAATAGATATCCTAAAAAATATATCCTAATAAAAAAAAATGATAGTGAAAAATTTATTGAAGGTGAAAAATATGTTTTCAAGAAAGAATAAGAATACATCCATAAGATCTTAAGATTCAAAATTAGAATTACTGAAAAGGAAATTATGGTTGAAGATCTTAGTAAGAAGTTGGTAGCTAAGTAAGAGGAAGTTAACAAGTCTCAATAAAAACTTCTTGAGGGAAAAATTACTTTAATAAAGATGAATGAAAACTTTAATGAATCTTCAGATGTAAAAGATAATACTTTTAATGTTTCTGAGAAAGCTCAAATCAAGAATAAGGTGAAATCCTCACCCACAAAAATAATGTTTCATATAAGTTTTATAACATTTCATGTGAGAATAATAATTTTGGGAAAGCATGGTTGAGAAGGGATTTGAGAAATCTATACAATCTAAAAAAGTTGAAAACTCCCTTAGTAGGAAATATGGTCCATGCCTGAGGCATGTTAGAGTAGAAAGAAGTTATAAACATCAATAAAGTTTCTATAAATAAATATATTACTTCAATAGAAAATAGAGATTATATGGTTTTTTATGGCGCTATGAAATATATGGGAATAGGTAATATAATTTTCATCATGAATTTCACTTTCAAAAATAAGGTTTGAACATATTAGAAGTAATGCTGGAATAAGAATGAGTAATTTTCCTAAAACTCAACAAGTTGGAAAACTAATAACTCAAGATGTTAGAAAACATCTAATGGAATTTTTTTGAATTTATATAAAAAGCATGTATAATATGTGACAAGGCTAGTCATCATGAATAAAAATTTATGACACTCTTTCCAACGTATGTTTCTTATAGTTGAAAAGAAAAAGAAGATGGAAAGAATAAAGTTAAAGAAAGAAATTTTATTTTTGAGAGAGCTTTAAAAGAAAGTAAAAAGAATAAACCATGGATACTTGATAGTGGTTGTTCTTCACACATTATGGGTGATATAAAAATATTAAAAAATGTTGAAAATTATGATGGAGGAGAAATTAATTTTGGAAATTATCATCCCTTGAAAATAATAGGAATATGAACTGCTGAGATATAACCTAAAAAATTTAAATTAAAAGATTTTTTTTGATTATGGGATGAAACAAAACATACTCAATATGATTCAATTATGAGATGATTTAAAATAACTTTTTTTCTGAAAATATTCTTATATCATTTGAAGAATTGAATATAGAAAAGTTATTACAAAAGGATAAATAACTACCAAAAATGTTTTTTAAATTAGAGAACTTAAAAACTCATGTTATCTAATTATTGGAGATGATAATAAGTTATGGCACTAAATATTTTGGAACCTTATTAATAAAATAATGGACAAACTTTACAAACATCATGTTTAAAAATTTCTATAATTAAAATTAAGAGAAAAATTTGTTTCTGTAACTTTTCAAAAATAGTAAATAACTAATAAAAGTCACAAGAAAGTTGAGATTAATTATATATAACCCCTTGAAATTATTCATTACAATTTATATAGGTCAATGAGACATTAATAAATAAAAGGATATTTTTTAATTGATCACTTTTATTGATTATTTCAATCAGATGAAAGATATCATGTTTATGTAGCATAAGTTAGAGGCTATTGAAATATTTAGATTCTTTATAAAATATATTGAGAAAGAAATGAAGGTTTATATATTGAATTTGAGAATAAATAATGTAATAGAGTTCACATGCAATGCTTTTGAAACCTATCTTAGAAATCATGGTATCAAACATTAGTATATTTCTCCTTACAATTCACAACAAAATGGAGTATCATAAAGGAAAAATAAAAGTTTAGTGGAAATGCGTAGAAGAATGTTCACAGAATAAAAACTTTAAACATTTTACTGGAGATAAACTATTAGAATTTCTATAAATGTTTAGAAAAAATATTTTTTGAGATCAGAGTCCAACATGAATTCTTATGAAATTTGGTATAAAAAACCCTTTATTGAAGTTTTTAAAGTTTTTAAAAGTCAATGTTTACTAAAAATCAAAAATCTAAACCGTGGAAAATTTGATGAAAAAGATAAAGAAGGAATTTTCACGGTACACTCACCAAGTGGGAGAATTTACAAATGTTGGAAATTTTTTTTACAAAATTTTGTGGATTCTTATGATGTTAAAGTTATTAAAAATCCGAGTTCCCCAATAAAAGTAGTTCAAAATGTTGAGGAAAATAAAAAGAAAATTTCCAATAAAAATTAAAGCAAAGTGAGATATATTAAGATATGGATGAATCTTATGGCAATGAAAGTAAATATGAATGAAATATTTTGAAATTTTAAACTGTACAAAAATAGGTTAAATCCGAAAACATTACGGAAATCAGAATTCCCCTATCTAGATAAGAAGAATGTTGATATCATAAAACAAAACTTCACTCATCTCAAAAGTTGAACCATAATTAGTTTTAGAAGCTATTCAACGCAAAGAATGGGTAAATTATATGAATGAAGAGTTGGTTCAGATTGAGGAAAAAAACACTAGGGAACTTGTTCCACTTTTATAAAATAAAAATGTTATCAAAACAAAGTGGTTTTATAAAAACAAGCTAAATTAATAATAAGAAGTTTCAAGAAATAAAAAAAAATTCATTTGAAAAGGCTATGAATAGGTGGAAGGTGTGGATTTGGAATAAACCTTTTACCTAGTTTCAATATTAGAAACTATTAGAATGTTTCAAGTAGGTCCTGCACATCGGAATTACAAATTTTATCAGATGGATGTAAATTCAACCTTTCTAAATGGCGACATTGAAGAATAATTTTACATTGATAAACCTTGTGGGTTTTTACTTGATTAAGATGAAAGAAAATTTTGTAAATTAAATAATTTTTTTATGGCTTAAAAAAATCCCCACATGTATAGTATTTTAAACTTGAAAATCGTTTGAGAATATTGAATTTTCTAAAGGAAAAGTTTATAACAACCTATATGTGAAAGAATCTAACTCCAACACCTTGATTGTAATTTATTATGTGGATGATATAATTTTTTTTCTAGGGATAGAGAATATTTTTTTAAAACATTTTCTAAAAAAATAAAGAAGATATTTGATATGTCAATGTTGGTAGAATTAACTTTCTTCCTTGGTTTAAAAGTTCAAAAAAAGGAAAAATTAATTTTCCTATATCATGAAAAGTATGCCAAGGAATTGTTACAAAGTTTTGGTATTGTAGAATCCAAAGATATTTCCAATCTTATTTCAGTCAGGATGAAGATGAGTAAATATGAATTCAAAAAAAGTGTGAATCAGAACGATTTTTGGAAGCTAATATAAAGTTTTATTTATCTCATAGCCTTAAGACTTGACATTTTTTATGCTGTAACTTTGTGTGGAAGATATTAAAGTGATTAGAAAGAATCTCATTTGTTTACAGCAAAGAGAATTATAAGAAATGTAAAAGGAACAACTCGACATGGGATTTTATACAAAATAAGTTATGAAATGAACTTTCATGACGATATTGATGCTGATTGGACTGGAGATTATAATGATATAAAATCAACTTATGGGGGAATATTTTTCTTGGGTGAATGTTGTGTGAGTTGGCATAGTAAGAAATAGAATTCAATAAATTTTAGCACAACAAGATCATAATATGTTGCATCTACTCAAGCTTTTACTCAGATGTTGTGGGTGAAAGTTAAAATGTAATATTTTAAAGTGGAAGTTTCTAAACCATTGAATATTATTTGTGATAATCAGAGAGAAATTGATATTTCTAAAAATATTGTCGAATATTCAAGATCAAAACAAATTGATATAAAGTTCCACTTTATAAAATAGAATGTTGATGTTGGAGATGTTTTCATAGAATATATCTTAATGAAGTATCAAAATTGCTTATATATTCACAAAATAACTTCCTACAAAAATAAGTTTGGAATTGAGGCTACAACTACATATTTAAACTCCACTAATGACTTCCTAAAAATCTTAGTGAATACCCCCACCTTACTTTGTATTATGTTGACAAAGTGGGTTAATTTGTTCAAATTTATCCTATAAGGGAGAGAGAAGTAATTTTCTTCCTAAATACATCTGATGACTTAGTTATCATAAAATTGGGGAGAGAAAAAGAAAGGTTAGAAAAAATATAAAGTAAGGGGGATATAAAAGTGAGGGGGAATTTATCTTAATAAGGAAATAAAATTTACTAGTCATCGAGGGATGGAATTCATTAAAAAATATTACTTTATCTAGTAGTGTAGTTTCAGGTCACTTTCTATTGATAAAGGCTATATTTTGTTAAAATTTAAAAACATGAGTTGTGAAAAAGTCTGAGTGTTAAAAAATGGTGAGATGAAAAAGTTGTTAATAGATTTAAAAAAACAAAAGGGGGAGATTGGAGACCCTTTGTGATGATTTTATTTATAAAAAGTTTTGTATTTGTTTACAACTAATATTTTTGTAAAAGAATGTTTTTGTACATTTGGTGAATGATGTGTATCTTAATATTTATGATTTGTTTGAAGTGATGTTGCTGGAATTTTAGATAAAGATGTTTTTCAACAAGATAAAGACCAGACACACAAGATCAGACCCAGTTTATCAGAGTAAGTTTTTGTATGAAATTCAAAAGTTGTTAAAATAATAAAAATTCATAAGTTACAAAAGATTAGATTTATGAAGTTTACTTTTTTGTTGAGTTCGAATGTTAAAAAGATGATTTAAAAGGTTTTGATGGGAATTTAGATAAATTTCTCACAAAAAAATCTATCGATGCTTTGTTGTTCTATAATGTATCTAAAATATAATGAATAAGTCATGATACAAGAAGAATTTAGTATACAGAGTTGTAGAAACCAGCACATCAGAAGGATGATGATGCCTATACATCACATTTAGTTTTTGTTAAAAAGACAAATGTGATTGATTTGAAGAAGAAAGTCAAATGTGTATGATCATACTGAGATGAGGAAGAATGTAAAATCAGACTAAGGTAAGGAAAAAAGATAGATTATACTGAGATGTGGAAGAAAGTCAAATTATAATGAGCTGAAGAAGAATGTTAGATCATACTGAGTTGAGGAACAAAGTCTAATAATACTAAGATGAGGAAGAAATTCAAATCAAGCAAAGCTGAGGAAGAAAGTCAAATCATACCTAGAATTTTTAATAATCTAATTTTTCTATATTATTGTTTCTAATAATTTTTTGAGAATTTGTTAAGTTGTTTTAGAGAATTCATGAATATTCGAGAAGTCACTAGAAGATATGATAAGGTTTTAAGTAGTTAAATATGAAGCAGAAATGGAAGTGAAATTCAAGTTTTTTTAATTTGGGTGAGCGGGAAAAAAATTTCAGTTTCCCACCTTTACCAATTCTGGATCACTTATAAATAGAGAGGAGAGTATATTATACATCAATACTTTTTAATGTGTATTAAAAGATGAAGTTCTATAGATTTCACGTTAGAGAGGATTTTCGAATCAAGAATTCATTAGAAGATCAGACAATTGAATGTTTTCTATAATGGATTAAGGAAGATTGGACTGAGGAAGACCGGTATGAGTAGTTGATTATAGTTTTTAAGGAGAATATTTTGTTATTTATAGAATAAATTTTTTCCTTAGGAACATATTGAAAAAATGTGAATCAAACTAAGTCTATTGGATTGATTTTATTAGACTGAGACAATCGGACCCAAGAACATTAGACTAAGGTTCTATAAAAATCTTTTATAGAGTAAAAAGATTTTGATTTTCATTTTATTTTGTGGATTAAATTGGTGTAATAAAACTTTATAAACTGATGGGAGTTAGTATAATCATTCATATCAAGAAATAGAAGGTGTCTAATAGGAGTTGACATAATTTGTATTGACTTCTTCAAAATAGTGAATTTATATAGACCCACGGGAGTGGCTATAGAAAGGATATAGGTTCTCCCACTAAGGTAAAAACTTGTAAATCTCAAGTGATTTTCCTTATTTCATAATTTTTTATGCATGAGTATTTAATAAAATATGACAAGGTAATGAAATTTAATAGGTTACAGGGGTAAATTTTGTAAAAGTTTTAAGATTATAAGAAGTTAACAATTGATTCAATCCCTTCCCAGTCATTATTCAATCATTTTGATCTTTTGGAATGCATTAAAAAAATTATTCTAAAATTATTTTAAATAATTTAAAAATATTATAAAATTACTTCAATAAATAATTGATTCATAAATAAGGACATCTGGAAAATCATCCAATGAATAAGGATATGGAAGGAAAAGATACCAGACCAAAAAGAAGAGGTGGTGTTGGTTTCTCTTACAATGGGTAAACTATGAGTAAAAGGGAAAATGAAATAGAGAGAAGACATGTAACACCATATGAATACTATATGATATGAAAATTATTTTTTGTTTTAGATATAATGAGAATAAAAATTACATAGATGGATAATCTTTCAAAAAAAATCCCAATTTTAAATTTAGATCAAAGAAGAAACCCTTACAGTAGTTGTAACATAAGAATACAAATAAAATAATAGGGTTACCATAAAAAGGAAATTTAAATATCATTTAATTAAATACATTCCTTAAACATAATGGAAATATGTAAGTGAATACACCACATAAAAAAATTTGGTGTGTGATATTAATCATGTCTCATGGAGTTTAAAATAGAGACAAAGAACCCTTACTTTAAATACCACATTAATGAACATGATCTAATATACTATATACAAATAATAAAATTATTAATCACTAATTTCATAATCTTATTCATATATATTTACCTCATGAACTTATTCTATAACTATTTGATACAAATATATTAGTCTGTTATAGTATATTTTCAACATCTTATGCTAGAAAACCTGATTTCTTGTTTTATACTAGTTTTGTAATGTCATTTTCAATTATTATTTATTAACAAAAAGTTTATAATTACTAAATTTTCAAAGATAATATAATCATAGTTTTTCAATGATTTATTATATCCCATTTTCATTTGGTAAATTATAAAGTTATGGTTTTTGAAAATAGAAATTGCGAAGAACTAGTTTTGACATGTTTAATGATCGAAAGGTGATATATTAATTAATAAAATAATTATACATAAAACCATTATATAATAATTAAAAAATATTAAATACATTATTATTAAATGTTATTATAATTAATTGATATTCCTTCATTATTTATGACATTAATATTATAACATTGTTCACAGAGGTGGTAAAACTGACCCAAACAAGAGCGTGTTATAATGACTCAATGAGTAAGTAATTGATTTTATGTAATGATAATATAAATCTTATAGAATATTAAAAATTTAATAAATATCATATATTTTTATTAAATTAATTCTTAGAACAGTCCATGAAGGGTGGTGATGACAAATGAAATTCTTTATTCACAGAGACGGTAATACACATGATTAATGTTTCCATTTATCAATGAATGGGAATGAATGAAGGTATTTGATAAATTATAATTTAATAATAATAATTTTTATGCATTAAACATATTAATTTATAAAATCAATCATCTTTACTATCTGTTAGAGTTGGATATGAAAAATGAACCACATCACTTTGTGGAGGCGATTGTCCATAAGTACACACAATTAATGTTTCATTTCTCAATGAATGAGATAAAATGAAGATAGATGATAACTTATCATATATGAATCATTATTATTACATATTAAACATAATAATTCATCAAATACATCCCTTTTACTATCCATTATCGGAGGTGGTGAAAAAAAAACCAGATCGCTTCGTGGAGGTGGTAGTCCGCACATACACCTGATCAATATTGTTTTGTTTTTCTTAATGGGTGTAAAGGATTAAATAATAGATGATCCATTAACATTATAACATTTAAATATGTCAATAATAGTAATTTTATTATATTATGGTCTTTATAACTTTTTTAAGATTACTATTAAGAATAAAATAATAAGGAGTAAGAAATACTCATGTTGAGAACTTGAGATTTCTCTTGGAAATCTAATTAGAAATAGAGGCCTTAGGATAACTAATTGGGACCATATGATTATGAAAATTGGATAAGATTCTATGAAGAAAAAAAATTTAGTTTCTAAGATGATAATTTGAAGGAATAGGTGTATCATTAAATGGTGGAAGTAATCCCGTTTTATAAGTGAAGAGAAGGGTAATTTTGGAAGTACCCATTACATTTCAACAATGGTATGTCACTATTTAATGGTTAAAGGCTCCAAAATTTTAAAATAACGTATTTTGGGGTGATTTTAGTTTTATAAATCCTCAATAATTAATTTTAACACATGTTTTATAGATTTTTTGAGTCATTTACCATTATATATTTACACTTTACCATTTTGGTTTTTACCTTGGTAACTAATTTTTATAACTAAGTAATTTATATATTAATAAAAATATAATAAAAACTATTATTAAATTTTATAGTAGTAAAAATAAATTTATTATATATATATTCTAATTTAATTTATAAATAATAAAAAGTTATCTTTTAAATAAAATCATTTAATATATAGAAAATTATTTTGTAGAAAAATATTATTTTCATCATAATTGTTCTTAATATTATTTAGTATTGATTACCAATTGAATGAGTGATAATATATTTTTATATAATTGTAAAAAAAATATTATATTTATTATATAGAATATATCATTTTAATTTATTAGATAAAAAAATTACACAACATTAATAAATCAATTATTTGAAAACAACCCTTTCACCATTATCATGGTCATTAACTTTAATCTTAGTAATGTTATTTTTATTCCTACAAATGAAATTTTACTTATTAAATAATATTAATTTTTTGATATAAAATATCAAATAAATTTTATAAAATAAAATTTTTATTGTTGATAAAATTTAATTTAAAAATTCAAACACATAATTCATAAATAACATTTTTTAGAAAAAGTGTGTTTTTTAGCTTAAACTTCACGTGTATTATAAAATTATCGATGATATAAATTTCTATGACATAAATTGGTTTATTATAAAAAAATATAAGTTTTTTTCCTTTCAAATAAATCCAAAACCTAATTTTACCATACATATTTTTAATTAAATGAAAAGATTGGAAATTGTTTTTAAATTGGAATAAAATGTTACTTAAGTTCTAAAAATTAAACACAAGTTTAATAAATTCATAATAATATAATAAAATACATATTTTATGTTATTAAATAAATATTTAAACATTTATAATAATTTATAAACTTTTATGTCTTTCTCATATATTGATATTATCATAAAAGTTACAGTTTTGGTAAAAACTATACTTTTCACCATTCACTTAAAAATCAATTATTTCAGAAAAATTGAAAAAATAAATACTATTTTAATTTTAATATGATGAATTCATAAAATTATTTTTATTTAATAAAATTAAAATTCTAAAACTTATAAATTTATATTTTAAATGAAAATATAAAATATAAAGAAAAACCACTTTTGTAGAAAAAGACCCTTCCTAATCATATTTCATTTCAATTTTGAGTGTTAATATATTAGATTATATATTGAAAAATTATATATCAACATAATTATCTAAAATTGATCATTTTAATTTATAAAAATACATTTTAATATTTTTCTTGGGAAAACATCCCTTTTAAATTATTTTAATCATGTCACAATAATTGAATATAAAAAAATAATAGTATATAACTTATTTTTCATTTATTTATATATTTTTTATTTTTTGACCATTTCATTCATCATGTAATTTTAATATTTCACATATCATTTTAGGTAGGTGTTGTGTTAGTTTAGTGTCATGTGTGACACAAGCTATCAAAAATAGTTTTAATTTAAAAGATCCAAAATCTTGGGTCATTATAGGTAAGGAATATAGATATCCATGCTAAACATAACATAAATATTACATTAATCTCATGTTTTAAATAATACATCTCAAAAATATTTGGGTAACCCAAGTACCTAAAGGTTTAATGTCCTGCAGATTAGCTATATAAATATCTTAATCTACAATTATTTCTCAATAACTTAACTCCTATAGAATCCCTTCAAGACTTTCTATAAGTTATAATTATCTTCTTAACACAGGTAAAGGAAAATATAAGAAATGGGTGACCTCAAATGATTTGTAAGGGAAAACTCATAAACATGTCATCATGGGTTAGATCATAAGAATATGATAAAACATAAGAAGGGGATAAATTTCTTATCAAAAATAGCATGCAACAATAAGAGTTTTCTATAAGTCATGATAAAAGGTCATGAAATCTCAAATTAATAAACATATACCAAGTAAAAAGTGTGAGGAATCACGAGACATTAAACATGAGTCAAGGAGAATTATCATAGGTGTAAGATTATTACATAAGAGTGTAGCATAAAAATAATCACAGAAACCATATATCAAGGCTACCCACCAAGACATTCATCACATAGTAGGGTTGGTCTAACCACTAATATAACTTCTTATGATTGAGATAATCCAACCATGTACCCTTGGGATTGTTATAAAACCTATTATGTACCCCAATGACTTGCGATAAATTCTATCATGTACCCTTTGGCTTAGAATAAATCCTCCAGTATACCCTTCTGAGCCCATGAGGCGTAAACATAAACCAATGCATTAGAGGGAGATATAGGAGCCCACCCATCATCATCCATACATATGTGTGCCACTTTAAATCAATCCAAAACATATACGAACCCTTGAAAAGATAATAATTTTCTTAAAAATTTCAAAAAAATCACATAACATGAACTTAAAAAATCATAATATATCAAGAAACTTATTTTCCAAAAGGAATCATGCCATAATAACGTATATAGGGTGATTAAAACATCACATAGTGATATATAAAAATTGAAGGGAAAATAAAATTATAAATAATTTTTTTTCAAAAAACCTTTCAAACCATGTTATAAAATATGAATTATAAGTTACATCCAAAAAATATTTTAGAAGGGAAATAAAATAATTTTGAATAAAATTTACCTTTAAAAGGAAATTTCAATAATGGATCCTTAAAAAAGATATAAACGTTTTTAAAAGGTGAAGTGAAAATAGTTGAAAACTTTTACTTTTAAGAAATAATATTCAATAATATATCTTTGAAAATACATAAAGGTTATAAAAAAGAAATGTTGCATGGAAGATAAAACCTTTGATTTTGAAAGGATTAAAAACCTTTATATCATTTTGTAATAAACTTATTAAAATCCCACTTTATTAAAAGTATAATGAAACATTTATTTTAAAATGAATAAATAGTAATGTAAGGATTATCAGAGATAATTTTTTTTAGTTTCCACTATGGAATGAATAACATTAGAGTAAAGTAAAAACATGGATATGGAGAAAATCCATTAAAAGAGATGAGAAATATTCTTAACAGAATTCCATTTTTTATAAAACAATAGATTTATCAAGGAATAAGAATTCAATGTAAAACATTTTTTACATATAAATTAATATGAAAATACAATATAACATCATCATAGTGTAGGATAATTAAATATTTAATGAATTTAATTAAAGTGGAATGAGTATGACATAGGAAAAATATTTGAGTCAAGAAAACCCCATACAACTTTAGTAGAATTTAAATAAAAACCTATTGAAATATAGACCATAAATTAGACTTAAAATACCATGAATAAAAGTTATTCATGATATAATATATAAATTTGGTATTATATACACAATATAAATGAGATTTGGTATAGAATACAAAAACATGTCTCAAAGAGAGAATTTTGAGACCAAAATACTTATAAAATTAGTAATTTAAGAATCAAAGGAGCATGTAAGGAAGATCATGAAATCAAAATTAAAATATCTGGAAATTGAATAAGTCCTCTTATGTGAAAGCAATTGGGTAATTAATAAACCATATAAAATAAATTATGATGCACAATATCGAACATGCCCCATGGAGTTGAAAATGAGACAAAGAAACCCTTGCCATTACTCTTGATTTAAAAAGAACCACTTTAAAATCTTTTATAAAAAATATAAAAATATAAAAAATTAATTTAATTACCATATTCATACATAAAAATAATCATTTTTTATTGATAATCATTATCTATATGTATATTAGTTAGGTTTTACTATTTTCCCACATCACATGTTTATAGTTTTGACTGTTTGTGCTAGTTTCGTAGGAGTGGTGTTGATATTAATTTTTCTCTTAAATTTCATCATTAAGAGTTCATTATTTTTACTATAATATATTACTTATAATTATTTATTAACATTAATATTCCTTTTATGAGTTTTTTTATTCATTATCATTGAATATAAAATCAATAATAAGGAGACTTCATTGATTTTCTTAACCAACAAAAGTGTTTAATTAATTACTAAGTTAAATATTGATGTGTCCATTAAAAAACCAAAAAAATTAATTATTTAAATAAATATATCATATTATACCATTCATTATATTTTCATAGTTATCCATGATATAATTTTGTAGCATTGTTCAAGTAGGTGATCAAATCGACCCAAACATGAACATACGACGATTAATGGATGATTATAAGGAAATTTAGTTGTAATATCATTATAATAGAAGTATAATGATATTATTTAGTGTTTATTAGTGTGATATATAATTATTTTTAAGTATATATAAGAATAGGTAATGGATATGAAAATATTATATAATAAAAATACATTATTTTTTCTTATTAGTTTACTTGTTGAAGATAATTAATTTTATAATGATTATTTATCATTTATATTATTAATTGGTTATTAAATTTTAATTAATATAAAACTTATTAATTTCAAAAACATAAAATTTATACTTTAAAACCATTCTCATAACTATCCATGTAAGGTAGTGATGAAATGAAAATATGAAATCAATCATTCTATGGAGGCGGTAGTCCACACATACACATGGATGTTGATTTCATTTTCCATAGAAAGTGAAAAGGAGTAATATGGTTTATAATTTTAGAATCCAAAATATTTCATAAATATCATAATTATATATTCATTCACATTTTAGGACCATCATTGTAAGGTGGTGAAGGAAAAAGAAACACATTTCATCATGGAGGCAGTAGTTCGCATAACGTACGATTCACGTTTTTGTATTTCTTAATGGAAAAGGGGAGGGTGGTTAATGATTGTAACATAATTATAATAACATACCAATATAATAATAATAATTATTATATAATCATAATATGGTGAAAATAAATTTTAGGAATATTAAAAATGCATAAAGAAATAGGAAAGAGGGAGGAGTAGTTATAAATCTATACCTTACTACCTGGATTATCTTTTTTACAAGGTGGGTTAAACCTTTGAGGGAAAGTATTATGAGAATAACAGAACCTAATTATGGTTTCTATGAGTGTTTACAAAAGTTTTAGTCTAATTTTTTCCAAAACTATGGTGTTTTGGAGTGAGGGTAATTGAGGAGAGAGTTCCCCTTTTATAAGTGAAAAGGGATGACATTTTTATAAATACCCAAAAACTTTTTAATAATAAAAAGTAAATATCAAATAAATTGGATCCAAAATTGAGAAATATTGGAGAGGATAATATATAAGTTTGATCCACATCTAAAAGACTCAATTAGAAACACATTTTAAACATATTTCATCCCCTTTATCCCTTGAATTACTATGTTTTCAATTTAATCTTTTACCGCGATAAATATTTTTTACAAAAGGTAACTTAATATTTATTTATAAAAATAAATTAGTACTTATTATATATTTTAGGCCCACTAATTATAAATTTTAAATCCATTTCATTTAAATCAATTTATAAAAATGGTAAAAATTAATTTTAAAATACTAATATATAATGTATTAAAATATTTTTTGAGAAAATATTACTTATTTTATAAAATATAAAATTTAGGGTTTTAATTAAAAAATACTATTTTAAAATATATAATGTTACTTATATGCCATATATTTTGTTAATACAATAGTTTCTTTAGTTTTATGTTATTATTGTATCCAAATGATTTCATAAAATCCATGATATTTTAAAAAATGGCATTTTCACTATTCACCTAAAAATCAATCATTTTAGAACAATACAAAAATTTTAACTTATTATTATATTATTATGATTAATAAAAAAACTGTCAAATTAAATTTCTAAAATTTTGGATTTAAAAAATTAACTAATATCCCAAAATATAGTGGGAAAACCTTCATATAGTATAATAACCCTTTAAAATTCTAACAAATCTTTATTATTATTTACTTTTAATTAATATTTAATTTATTGGCAATGTAATATTAATATTTTAAATATTTTTTTATTTAATAATAATATACTTAGTTTCATTAAATAAAACACAAATTGTAGAAAATTGTTTTTTAAGCATAAAATGATTTTATTAGTTGTTTTATCTATAGAAATTAAATTTCATTAATATCAAAATTCGACTTTATTTTCATTTTAACCATATTGTAAAATATTGTTACTGCTATTAATTCATTCTAATTCCATGATTAGTTTTTAATGGTTATATTTAATACTTATACTTTAATCTAAATGTATCATGGTTTTCATTTAAATTAAACATTGCTTATGGAGAAAGCTATCAAAAAAAGTATTTAATTAAATAAATATATTAAAAAATATTAAGGTGTTAAATTATTTTCCATTAAATAAATTTCATCCACAAAATTTTAATTATCACTTAATTGTAAAACTTATTGAGGGTATTTAATAGATAGTTAGGAATGGTGATACAATTTCAAGAGTGTTATCAACAACTTAGGGAACATATCATTTTTCTTCAGAATTGGTCAATACTAATAATGAGTTTTTATCTAATTATTTTAGATAAAAATCTCACATGATTATGTATTATAAATCCTATAATATAATTAGTTTTTTGAGTTATCTCGTAGTCATCCTTTCATTTATATATGATTATAGATTGGTTTAACATATGAAATGATATTTCCCTATTTTTTTGATTAATATTATTCTATGTGGAGATAGTTAATAAATTTAAAAAATCACATAAAATTAATATAAAGGAGGGATAATAATACTTTGATGAAGAATATTCTATAAACCCAAAACTTGGGAAATAATAATAAGTGACGTTTTATCCTGGATATCAGAAAATCATTAGGGTGTTGATTTGATGCTTTTAGAAAAAATCCTAGAAATACTAAAGATAATAGAATTAGAATCCAACAAAAAATTCATTAATCTAGATTATATTATAATTATTCATTAATTATCATGATCCACTTCATTATCATAATACACTTTAGTCATAATGATTGAATAGGATTTTCTTTATTGTCTTATCTTATGTGGATGTTGTGACTGATTATTTCTATAAACACTAGGTTTAGTACACTAATTGGTGTAATTCCCATGTTCCTTACAATTCAAGCATTGAGTTGAGTATTTTTCATTAATTTTTTCATTACCTCTATCCATTTCGTTAGTTGGTATCTTTATATCTCTTAAATATTCATGTTCTCGATAACCTTCCTTTCCCCACTTTTAGCACTTTCTTGTTTTTTAGTGATAGTCCCCCCATGATCCTAGAAACATTTTCTATATGTCAAAAGATGAATATTCTACCCTATATGATTTTTATAATTTCAATTTCCATGTAAATCCATTTTTATCTTCTTATCCCCAAAACCATGAGAATAATAAGAGTCTCTAGTTTTAATTTCCACCTTAAGTGAACATTGAAACATCTCTTCATAGCTTCCAAAATCCATTTTAATCTATGATTTGTGGAGAATAAACTTTAAACCACTATGAAAGTGATTGAACATACCTTCACTATCAATTATCAAACCATAGGTATAACTTGAAAGTCATGTGAAGTTATCTTCATATGCACTAATCAATTCAACTTCCTTTTGATTAAACTCAAGGAATTCTCTCTCTATTTTTGTATGAAGAGTTTGAGGAAAATATTTAATAAATAATTCATATATAAACACTTCCCATTTCATGGAATTTATTTCTTCTATTGATCTTGCATTCTTGATGAGGGTAGACCATCAATAAACTTTATTTTATAAATGATATATAGGTAAAATAACTTATTCATGATATAATATTTATTTAATAGAAAATATATTTCTACAGTATTGACCATTTTCTCAGAAATTATTGGACCTAGAGACCCACATAATATTAGTGTTTATTGATACTGTAAAAACATGATAGTAAGATGATCCTTCCTTGGTGCATTTGGGAGCTCCACACGGTTAGCATTATTATTCATAAAATGGGATAGAATTGTCCTAAAAGTTTTCACTCCATTTTATATCCCATTATGTTTATTGTTGGGAAAATATTCACAAGGTCCATTATAACCATTGTTGACTCGGTTCCTCTAGGTTCCAACCATTACTTTAAATAAGGGAATGTTAGAATTGAGAAGTTGTTAATTGAATATAATTAAAACTATGATCCTATAAGAAATAAAATATAAATGATATATATAACCTAAATTGTCAATATTTAGGTTTTAATATATGTTATCCATCGTCCTCATATTACTTAGTTGTCTAATTGAACAAGTTATTTATTTAAATAATCCATAATGGTTCGTAAAGAGAATGTGGATTAACCAAAGCATATCCCCCATGAGTGTCAAACTATGTTTACAATTATGAATCTTTGTTGTGCACCATGTGATGATTTATATAATACCCCAAAATTTTTTTTATGTTTATTACCCATAGGTACATCTATTTTAGAGCTTGTATCTACTTTTAGTATCTAGATATTGATTTAATTACCAGGAGAACCACATAATCCCTATTTTTTCGAAACATTACGATGTAATCATTTACTTATACTTATACCGTAGACCTATCCTTAGGATTTTCTCTAATTGTCTCTAAACTATTCCCCAAAATAATTAAAACTCGCTCTAATATCAAATATGGTGACCCAATCTAAACATAAATTAAATATTACATTAATCTCATAATTTAAATAATACATCTCACAAACAACCTCACAACCCAAGGACCGAAAGGTTTAGTGCCTTGTATATTAGTTGTAACCTCTTAATATACAATCATTTCTCCATAATATAAG
Source organism: Viscum album (assembly GCA_963277665.1). Classification (NCBI taxonomy): domain Eukaryota; kingdom Viridiplantae; phylum Streptophyta; class Magnoliopsida; order Santalales; family Viscaceae; genus Viscum; species Viscum album. The sequence goes on along the minus strand of OY728128.1, from coordinate 2,135,931,361 downwards.
TCCTATATAATCCCTTATATTCTTCCTATAAGTTATAATTATCTTCATAACCTAGGAAAAAGGAAACCATAGGAAAGGGGTGAGCTCAAATGCTCAATAAGGGAAAACTTACCACCCTGCCATCAAGGGTTAGATCATACGCATATGATAAAACATTGGAAGTGAAGAAATTTATTATTAAAAAGAACATATGACTATAAGGGGTTTTCATATGTTTCGATAGAAGGGAATTTAATCTAAAATGAAAAAACAAGTACCTCCAAAAACTTTCATGGAATCATGAGACATTAAACATTTTTCAAGGATATTAATCACATGCACAATATTATGATATGAGAGTGTGGCATAAACATAAGCATAAAAACCAAATTTCAAGGTAACCCACCAGTACGCTCCTCACATAGTTGGTTTGGTATAGTCACTTGTGTACCTTCTTTGGCAAGTAGTAATCCTCTCATGTACCCTTGGTCTTGGGATAAAACCTCTTGTGTACCCCATTGGCTTGGGATAAATCCCACTATGTAGACATTGGCCTAGGATAAATCCTCCAATGCACCCTTTTGAGTTCAAGAGACATAAAAATAAATGAATGAATTATAGGATGATACGGGACCCCACCCATCATCATCCATACATATGTGTCCCACATAAAACCAATCACAGCTATATCTGAACCCATTGAAAAATAATGGGTTTCATGAACCTTTAAAAACATCACATTACATGAACATAAGAAATCATAAGATATCAAAAATCCTATTTTTCAAAAGTAATAATATCATAATAACATATATAGGGTGATAAAAAAATCACTTCATCAATGATAAAACTTGAAGAAATTATAGAAGTGATTTTTTTTTTCAAAAAACATTTTAAACCTTGCTCAAAAAAAATAAAATACAAGTTAAATTCAAAAACATTTTTGATAAGTGAAAATATAATTTATGAAAAAGCATTAATTTTCAAAGTAAAATTCAATAATGGATCCATGAAAAAGATATAAATGTTTTCAATAGGTGAAGTGAAACAGTTTGGAAACTTTTAATTTTAAAAAATATATTCAGTAATCAATATTTTAAAAGACATAAATGTTATAAAAAATTAATTTTTATTGGAATATAAAACTTTGGATTTTGAGAGGATAGAAAAACCAATTGATTTTTTTTTAAATAACCTTATCTAAAATCCATATAATTAAAAGGATAAAAAAATTTAGTTTTAAAATAAATAAAGGTGAATATTAAGATCATTATAGATGAGAATAATTTTATTTTCCACTAGTAAAATTATAAAATTTGTGAAAAGTAAAAACATGAATATAGAGAAAAATAATCTAAAAGTGTTGGGAATTATTCTTAACAAAATTTCATTTCAACAAAAAAAAGATTAATAAAGGAAGAAGTTTTAGGTGTAAAAAATTATTTCCCTCAAAAATAATAGGGAAATAAAAAATATCATCATCATAGGTAGTATACTTCAATCTTGAAAGATTATAATCGAAGTAAAGTTATTATGACTCAATAAAAAGATTTAAGTCAAGAAAAACCCTCATAATTTGAGGAATATTTAAATAAAAACCTATTAAAATAGAGATATTTAAATTATAATTAAATTACAATTAATAAACGTTATTCAGGATATAATTTCTCAATTAGGAAATATATATACCACATAAATGAAATAATGTGAATAATACAAAAAAATGTCTCAAAGAGTGGAGTTTTGAGATGAAAAACATTATAGTATTGGTAACATAAGAATCAAAGGATCATGAGAGAAAGATCCTAAAATGGAAATTAAAATTTCATGAATGGAAGATATTTTCTTATGTGAAATCAATAGGTAAGTAAATACACCATATAAAATAAATTATTATGTGAAATATTAGACATGTCCCATGGTGTTGAAAAAGAGACAAAGAAAGCATTACCTTTACTCTTGATTTCCATGAAAGTTATATAACATCCTATATATCAAACATAAATATCTTACACTAATATAAAAATGGGGGTTTTTGTCAAAAATATGATGTCGGTTACTTATAAACCGATGAAAAATATATTTTCAGAGACTTCTTGACATTGGTTTTTAAAGAAACCGATGCCAAAAGGTTAAAAACCACTATTCTTGTCATTAGTTTTTAAAAAACGAACTCCACAAATTTTTTAAAAATTATATTTGGAATATTTTTTTATAAAAATTGATGAAAATAATCAAAAAAATTTACTTTGTTTTAGATCATTTCCTAATATTTTATTTGACTGGTTGTGGAATGAAAATGAAGTTACGAATTAAAAGTTATGGCCTTTGAAAGTTGGACTTCTTTAAGAGATGTTTATGAAGAATTTTTGGTATCAGTTTTGTTTAAATCTGACACTAAATAGGTTGTTCATTAGTTTTTTTGTATCAATTTTTTAAAAAATGAATGCCAGAAATACCCATCGGTATCATTTTTTTCATTGGTTTTTAAATAAACCAACATCAAAAAGTAAAAAAAAATATTTTTTCCTTCATTTAAAAAAAAAAAGCGATTCCAAAAATTTAAAAATTATTTTTAGCATCAGTTTGTACAAAAAACGGTGCCAATAATCAATTTTTTTACTATTATTTATTTCATTTCCTAAGATTTTATTTTATTAGTCGTGATGCTAAAATGGAGTTACAGATTTAATGTTGTGACCTTCAAAAGTTGAATTTTGCTGAGATAAGTCTTAAAGATATCCCACTTATGAAGGCCATAACTTTTAATACATAACTCCATTTTCTCCCGATGACTAGTAAAATAAAAGATTAAGAAATTATATAAAACATAGTATTTTTTTGGTTATTGGCATCAGTTTTGGTTAAAATTGATGCCAAATATAAATATAAATATATATATATATATATATATATATATATATATATATATAATTTTTGGCGTCGATTTTTTTAGAAACCGATGCCAAAAATATTTTTTTTAAATTTTTTATTATCAGTTTATTTAAAAACCGATGCCAAAAATGATACCAATAGGTATTTTTGGAATCTATTTTTTAAAAAACCAATGTAAAAAACTAATATAAATCCTTTTTGGCATTAGTTTTAAACAAAACCGACACCAAAAATCATCCATAAATATGCGGGATAAATATTTCATATTATTTCACAACACACCTTTCACTTTTTAAAGTCCCACCAAAATTTTAATACAACACTGTTGAAAATAATTTCATTCACTATATATAAATCTATTTTCTATTTAGTTCATCATTTTTGACTTTTTCGATTCAATAAAATTTTCAATACGGTTTCAATCGATGATTTGAACACGGTATCTATTATAATCATTTAATTAATTAATTTATTATTATTTTTCTTCATTGGTAAACATCTCAATAATCTTCCTTATAATTATGATTTATTCTTTTGATTGAGTTACAAATATAAAACATCTGGATGAGATTTATTAACCAAGGTGACAAATTTATTATCGATCAGCATTTTCATTTCCGTATGTGCTCTACCCCAATACTAAAATATATAATGATAAAAACAGATAATTTTAACGAAAACTCATAAAATAATTGAAATATGTTTGAAGCCTTAATTTTATTTTATTTCACTTGGTTTATGTAATTTTAATTCATGTTTCTCATGTTTTCTTTGAAAGGAGTTATATCCATAGAAACTTTTAGAAGTCTAACTTATGATGACCATAACTTTTGATCTATAACTCCATTTTAGCTCCACAAGTAGTCAAATTGAAGACTTGGAAATGATATAAAACATAGTAATTTTTGTTCATTATTAGAATTTATTTTATAAAAACCGATTCCAAAATTATTATTTTTATAATTTTTTGTGTTGGTTTTTTTAAAACCGACCCCAAAAACAATGTTTTTTAACTTTTTGGCATCAATTTCTTGAAAAAATTATGTAAAAAACAAATGTAAATCATTTTTGGTGTCAGTTTATAAAAATGGATGTCAAAAGTATTATTTTTTATGTCGGTAGCTTCAACATCAGTTAAAAATCGATGTTATAATTTTAAGAAAACCGACATTAAATAAAAATTTTCTACTAGTATCAATAACTAATTTTATAACAATTTTTATACCGAAAAAATTATAATCATTATCTAAATGTATATTAGTTATTTTTAATTATTTTTCTACATAATGTGTTTATAAATTTGACAATTTGTACTAGTTTTGTAGGATTGGTAACATTATTTGTTTTTCTCCAAAAGTTTATCATTAAAAGTTCATTACTGCATGAAACAATTGATAACAAGATGCTCCATACTTGGTGAGTATGGTATATCTACATGGATACAATTATTATTTATAAACTAGGACAGTTTTTTCAAAAATATTTAGAGTCCATTTTCTATCCCATTAGGTTTCTTGTATGGACAATCTTCACATGGTCCATTACACCTATTATTGACTTAGTTTCTCTAGGTTCTCTCCATTACATTAAATAAGGGAATGTTGGAAATAATAAATTATTAAATAAACCAAATGAAAACTATGATCCTTGAATAAATAAAACATAAATGAAATATATAACCTAACATATGAATATTTAGGTTTTAATCTATGTTATCCATTGTCATCATAAAACTTTGTTCTCTAACTAAAGTAGTTAGTTATTTAAATCATCAATAATGGTTCATAAAAATAACGTGGATTAACCAAAGCATATCACTTGGGAGTGTCAAACTAGGTTTACAGTTATGCCACTTTTTCAGGCCCCAGGTGATAATTAAGTTAATACCCAACATGATTTTTTTAGGATTATTACACCTAGGCACATATATTCCAGATCCTAAATCCACTTGTATTATCCATATAGGGATGTAATCACCCGGAGAACCACATAATATTTATTTCACCAAAACATCATCATATTATCCAATACATAGAATAATCTTTCAGACTTATCCGTAGTATCCGTAGTGTATTTTTTAATTTTCTCTATACTAATCCCCCAAATAACTAAACCACACTCTGATAACAACCACGATGAACCAATCTAGACATACCTTCAATATTACTTTAATCTCATGATTTAAATAATAAATCTCACAAATAGTCAAAAAAAACTAAGGACCTAATGTTTTTGTGTCTTGGATATTAGTAATATGAAGATCATTATCTAAAATAATTTCTCTAAAATAAAACTCCTCTATAATCCCTTATAGTATTTGCACAAGTTATACATATCTCATACCATAGAGAAAGGAAAATATAAGAAATTAGTGATCTCAAACACTCAGTAATGGAAAAATTATCAACTTTTCATAAAGGCTTAGGTTATAAGAATATGAGAAAACCCAGGAAGGGGTAAAATTTCTTATTAAAATGAGCATGGAACAACAAGAGTTGTTCATAAGTCATGATTTAAGGATATATAATCTCAAATGAAAAAACATATACCATAGAGAAAGTGTTCAAAATCATGTGATATTAAACTTGAATAAATGATAATAATCATAGGAATAATATTATGAAAAAAGAGTGTGGTATAAATAAAAGAATCAAAACATTATGTCAATGCTACCCCGCAAGACATTCACCATATAGTAAGCATGGTCTATACACCCGTATACCTTCTTGGGCTTGGGATAATCCCCCCATGTACCATTGGGCTTGGGATAAAACCTCATGTGTACCCCAATGGATTTATATAAATACTATAGTGTACCCTTTAGCCTTGGATAAATCCTCTCATTTACCCTTTTGATCTCATTAAGCATAGACATAAAGAAATGCATTAGAGGATGATATCGGACCCCACCCATCATCATCCATACATATGTGTTCCATTTAAATAAATCATAAACATATATGAACCCATGGAAAAGTAATTTTTCTTAAACCTTTCAAAAACATAACATAACATGAACTTAAAAAATCATAATATATAAAAAATCTCATTTTCTAAAAGGAATCATATTTTAAAAACAAATATAGGGTGATTAAAAAATCATTTTATGAGAGATAAACCTTGGAGGAAAAATAGAAGTGAAAATAAAAATATTTTCATATTCCTTTTAATCATTATTATAAAATATTAAATTCAAGTTACTTAAATTTTTTTTAAGGGAATAAGAATACTTTTGAAAAAGATTTATTTTTAAATGAATATTTTAGTAGTAGATCCTTGAAAAAGATATAAAGGTTTTAAAAGGTTATGTGAAAACAAATTGAAAAATTTGAATCTTAAAAAATTATCTTCAATAATATAGCATTTAAAATACATAGATGCTATAAAAAATTAATCTATAGTGGAATATAAAACCTTTGATTTTGAAACGATGGAAAAACATTTTGGAAATTTTGAAATAACCTTATTAAAAATCCACATTTTTAAAAGGATAAAAAAAATTTATTTGAAAATAAATAAATGGGAATATAAGGATAATTGAAGATATAAAAATATGAGTTTACTCTATATAAATAATAACATTTATGGTAAGTAAAAACCTAGATATAGTGAAAAGTCTATTAAGAGAGATGGGAATTATTCTTAAAAAATACATTTTTTAATATAATAATAATTTCATCAGGGAAGAATAATTTAATTTAAAACATGAATTAAATAAAATTAAAGATATAAAAACAAAATAAAATCATCATAGTGTATGATACTTCAATCACTAAATATTATAATCAATTTAAGGTGATAATGAATCAAGAAACATATTTGAGTCAAGAAAATCCCTTACAAATTGAGGAGAATTAAAATAAAAACCTATTTAAAGAGAGATATTTAAATTATGATTAAATTACTAGGAATAAATCTTATTAATGATATAATATATCAACTATTAAATATACACAACACATAAATAAAGTGAGGTGCATAATAAAAAAACATTTCTCAAATAGGGTAATTTTGAGACGAAAACCCTTACATTATTGGAAATGTAAAATTAAACAGAGCATGAGAGTAATATAATGAAATGGAAATTAAAATTTCATTAAATGAAATATATTTTAATATATGAAATAAATATGTAATTTAGTACATCATATAAAAGTAATGATGGTGCACAATGTCAAACAAGTCCTATGGAGTTGAATATATGACAATGAAACCCTTAACTTTACTCTTGATTTCCACCTAAGTGATTAAACATCTTGTATAAAAAACAAAAATATCTTAATAATAATTTCATAAACATATTAATAGCTAAATGTTTTTATAATTTTCATTTACAATAATTATCAACATGTATATTTTTTAGTTATTACCTATTTTCCCATATCGAGTGTTTCTAGTTTTGACAGTTTGTACTAGTTTCGTAGAAGTGGTGTCAATATTCATTTTTATCCCAAAGTTAATCATTATATGTTCATTAAAGTTACTAAAACAGATTAATAATAATGATTTATGATGTTTTAATTTCCTTTCATGAGTGTTACATTCTATATCTTTGAAGATGAAATCGACAATAAGCAAACTTCAGTGATTTTATTAACTAACGAATGATGTTTTATTAATTATTGAGTTAAATATTGATGGATCCATTCCAAAACAATTTTTTTAAATATTAATTTCATATTATACCATTAATTATGTTTTCATAGTCATCCAATTTTTTTTTTAATTTTCAAGTAAGCGGTCAAACTGATCCAAACATAAATATTCTATGATTAATGGATGACTATGAGGGGATTTAGTTTCAATATCATTATAATAGAAACAAAATGATCATATTTAAGGATTATTAGTGTGATATATTATAATTGGTAAGGAAGTATAAGAATAAGTAATAGATATGAAAATATTACATAATATGAATAAATTGTTTTTTTCTTCTTCTTAGCTTGCTTGTTTAAGACAACCAATTTTATATTTATTGGTTATCATTAATATAATTAATAAGATATTAATTTCGTGTTACCATAGCCTTTTTCATAACATAAAAATCATAATTATATTTTAATATCATTCTCATAACCAACAATGTATGGTGGCGATGAAATAAAAAATAGAAATTGATCGTTATATGGTGGTTGTAGTCCACACATACACATTGATGATTTATTTTTCTATAGAATAGGGAAAATGAGTAATATGTTTTATAATTTCATAATATAAAATATTTCATAAATATCATAATTATATATTAAATTCCCTATTAGGACCATCCTAGGGATGTGGTTAAGGAAAACTAAATACGACGCATCGTAGAGGTGATAGTCCTCATAACACACAATTTGTGTTTTATTTTTTTCTTAATGGAAAAGGGGAATGTAACCTTCCCCGATCCAAAAATCTCTCACATGGACAAATTATATTAGTTACAAGACCTCAAGAACACTCCACATATGCCAGAGGCTACCGACTAGTTGTGGGGGTGTGATGAGTATAGTGGGGAGACTAAACCCCTGGTATAAAGTTACAATATAACAGAAATAAAAAAATATACATTAATATTAGAGTAACAGAAATAGAAGAAAAATTACAACATAATACTGAGAAGTAAAATTATGAACTGATAAACCAATAATAATGAATCATTTAATGACATGAAAATATGTATATAAATTCTAAACAGAAAGTAATACAAATAAAAGAACCAGCTAAAAAAATAAACTCAGAAAACACCAATTCTGAACCCAATGTCGGTATTATTTTCAAACTCCAACCCATCTAACAAGAAATAGTCAGAAATAAGGTCCCTTACCCTTATCCAAACCAGCATCCATTTAATCTTCTCGGGTAACAAATAGTGTCTAAAATAGGGTATGATTAAAACTTTGTTGGTCGATACCACCATGTCTAAACAAAAATAGTTTGATAATAATCACATGAAATAAAATGATAAATTTGTGTATTAATTAAGTAACTAATATAATATATCAATCAACCTTCTTTGAAACCATTCCAAAATACCTCTGATCATGTAGCAAAACCATGCCAACCATAACCACAAACCATGACATAATCAAATAACTGGGTAGAGCCCTCTATGTAAGAATTTCATCATCTGGGCATATCCCTCTATATAATCATTTCAGCATCAAATCATAGCCCTCTATGTAATCGATTAAACATGAAACTGGTCCATATTCACTATATAATAATTATGACATGAAACTGGGCCAAGTCTGCTATATAATCATTACAACATGATACCAAGCCAAGCCCGCTAGATAAGCAATACAATATAAAATTAGGGAAAGCCCACTATATAAGAATTACAACATGTAACTAGAAAAATACATCTATATAATAATTATAGTATGAAACTGGTCCAAGAATGCTATATAATCATTATAATATCCAAGAATAGCTCTGTATATAAGCATTACAACATGAAACTGGGCCAAGTCCTCTATATAAGCATTACATCATGAAACTAGGCCAAGCTCGCTGTATATTCATTACAACATGAAACTGGGATATGCCTACTATATAAGCATTACAACATCAATAAAAAAACATGTCATAATAGGAAATATATCATAATATCATATCATAATCTTCAATGGTTAATTCTTGAAATTACCATTTCTCTTTCAATTTCCCCTTAATTTTTATCAAATTATTGACAACCATATCAATAAACAATACACTATTTCCAAAGTGATTCTATATATTTTAATCACCTAATTTCTCATGTCCTATTAAACTCAATTTAATCCATTATAAAATTCATTATTATTTAAGGGTTATATCACTCAATGGTAGCTATAATCTAGGTCTCAACACCATTGAACCTAAAGGGATCCAAGGAATAATCCAATACATGATTTATTATCATCTATCATTAAATTAACTAATGTGCATATTGTGTCAATTAAATCACAATATTTCACATACTTGATCAATTAGAAAAACTATAGGGTTAGTTTTTAGACCTCCTACCTTTATCTAGTGATCAGAAAATTCTTCTAACCGATAATGCTAATAAGAAATAATCCATAGAAGATCACAAGAAGAAACCAAAATCATATTGATCAATATCAACACCCAGACCAACCATATTCATGATATCAAACCTCCAAGAGGGACGTAGCTAGAAAAGTATGGGTTCTTACAACTATCCCATTATATAACAACTCTTCCTCAAGATTCTTCAATCATCTCTATAAGGTATCAGTGAAAAGTTATCACCATTGTGATTATATATCAGACTCCTCCTAGGTATCCTCTTAAACATGGCCAAGATATCACTACACTCAAACCATAGGTATAGTCCACACATAGAGATAATTCCCACTATGGTCTACAATTTGTATTGGATGCTCATCAAAGGGCGTATCTACAAAAATTTCAGCATCCTCTATGTCTTCCAGATGAGAAGGGTTCAAATGATATATCTAAATCTACAACATGTGAATCACATCGTGCATGGAACTGTAGTTATGTGAAAAGGTTAATCAGTATGCCACTATATCAAACCTTTCCACTATCTTAAATAAGTAGACAAACCTGGGCACCATCTTTCCCTATTTTATGATACGATGTTTCTCCAACCTAGGTTAAACCTGAAAGAAAACATGATGAACAACCTCAAATTATAGAGGTTATCTCTGATGGTCAGTATATGATTTATTTATGATCTACACAGTCACAAACCACTTCTTTATCAAATTAAACTTCAAAGATGTCTCCTGTATGAGACTAGGTCCAACAAGCACTGACTCTCCTACCTCTAATCAATAAATAAGAGAATGGAATGACCTTATATACAAATTCTCAAAAGTTTCTATCTGTATCGATTCCTAAAATCTATTATTATACAAAAAATCTACAAGTTCCATATGTTTCTCCCATGAATCACTGAAATACAAAACACAAGCTTATGAAATATCCTCTAAAATAAAAATAGTCTACTTATATTGGACATTAGTCTAAGGATGATAGGCCATACTTAGAAGAACCTATAATCCTAGACCCTTAAGATGACCCTACCAGAACCAAGATGTGAGATGACGATCTCTATTCAAAATGATACTCCTTAGAACAAAATTCAACTGAACTATATCCTATAAATAGAGACTACCCATACCATCAATAGTGAAGGTCTCCTTGATAAGAAAGAAGTGAGCTACCTTCATCAGTCGATCTATGATCACCCATACTACATCATTATTATGGTTTGTCCTAAGTAACCCTTTTACCAAATCCATAGAGACATCATCCCATTTACAATATGGAATGAGAAAAGGCTACAACCAGCCAGTTGGCCTTGGATTCTTGTCTTTCACTTGATGATATGTGAAACATCTCTCCATGATTTCTGATACCTCCTTCTTCATTCCGGAAAACAAGTACTGCCTACATAAATCATGATACATCAACATCAAACTAGGATGTATGTCCCATATAAAATCATGAAAATATCTCATTATCTCCTCACAGAATCATTTAGGAACCCACACTCCACCACAAAAAAGAATAGAATTTTCATTTCCAAGATACCGTCTACCTGGTGGCTCCCCACCATATAAGATATCTCTCAGAAATAAGCCCTTCAAATCAGATAACTATTCCATCTTTCTCTGGTCCAAAATAATGAGTATAAAAAATGTCAAAGTAAGAGATACTCATCCTTGGGACTCCTGAACATCTAGATTCATGCCTGCAAAGAGTTCCATTATCTACCACTCGTTGTAAGACTCCCACACTACCTTTTTCTATATCTTTTAACATAAGGAATCAACAATATAATTTCCCTTTATAAGTGTATAATCCAACTCAAATTCGAAATATTTCATATTCTCTGCAACAACCTAATATTTTTAGTATATTTTCTTTGTTAAATAAATTTAATAGCTTGTGTTTTATGCAACACTGAGTTTAAATAAACTGCGATCTATTAATAAGTGACTTTTATAACCTAGATATTAAAATGAAGGGAATGAATAGTATTAATCACATTATGAAATTTATATATTTAATTTTTTTAAATTATCCCAAAATATTTTATTGGAATAATATAACAATGGATCCAATTTTATGCATTAAAAGGCTATATATTTCTAAAGGTCGTTTTACCACCTTTTGATGAAGAACTTGTTTTAAATATAGTTTTTAACATTTTTATAAAATCTATTTGATGAAATAAAATTATTCTTTGAAATCATAATATCTAAATTTTCTTTCGGTCATTTTTTGTATTTTTTTGATAAGTTTTGTGTTTTGATGAATAATGATGAAATATTTCCTTTTAATTAAAAACAGATTTTTCATCTAAATAATTTATAATGTTAAATTAAATTATAATTGGTTTTAAATTATAATTAAATAAAATTTTTATCATTTAATCAAATTTAGTTCATTATAATCAAATTCACATTGAATTTAGATATAAAAACATTTCAATATTTGGAATGTTTTCACTTTAAAACCCATTTTCTTGTTTCCTCAACATGATTTATTTTAAATTAATTAAATCAAATTCTATATTGTGAATTTTTAAAAAATGGATTAAATATTTGGAATCATTGGGTCAAAATTATGTAAATATGATTATTTTATTTTTGGACATTATGAATAGTAATTTTAATAATTTTTATTAACACTTTTAAAGATAAATTAAGTAATTAAGGATAAAAATAATATTATAAATATTATAAAATTACCATAACACTTTTAATAAATTAATTGGGTGAGTTAATTTTGGCCAAAACTATCATTGGGTTAATTTTATGTCCTTTTGGAGCCTCTTGGATGAGTTTATGTCTTTTTAGTATTTTATTCTAAGGAAAGTCCAATATGTCAAACTCATATTTTTAATAAGTATTACATTTTTATATGTAGTTATTATGAAGATATCATAAACTATAAATAGTCATTTGAAATATAAAATATTTATATTCATCATGATAATTTATTTTTAATTTTTAGAAAATAAATAGTTACCTTAAATTCTTATTCAATTATGATGCAGTAATTGTTTAAGTAATAGAAATATCAAATAAGTGATATTAACAAAATTAAAATAAATATAATTTGAGATAAATAAACTAATAAAATAATTTTATTGATTAACTATACATATTAGTGATGTATTGAAGATTTATTTTTAATATATTACGTTGTTAATATATTTTAAAAATTCAAGTAATGAATAATATCAAAATTAACATTAATGATATTTTAAAATAAATAATATTTTATTAAATTATATAAAAAAATAAAAAAATAAAATTATGCCCCATGATTTTTATAAGGTTAAATATGTCATCAATGATCTATTTAGGGTTATTTTTTCATTTTATAGTAAATATATTAGCTCCAAAAGAATAAAATTACATTTGGTCACAGTGAGGGTTAAAGGGATTAATCAAGAGTAAAATCCAAAAGATAAGGGAAATAATGTGAACTAATATAGTATAAAAAAATACTATTTAAGATTATTTTGACCCATAATAATATTATATTATAGATAACTCACTTTGGATCCATATTTAATTGAAAATTAATTTATATTAATTTAATATTTTTAGGGTTTCTAAAAGTGTCCATCACCTCAATTATAAAAGGGCACCTCATCCATCACTTCCTCACACCAATTTGAGACTTCTAGATAAACCAAAAACTTACCATTTATCCTCAAAACATCCTTAAACAACTTATGGAGTTCTAATTATTCCCAAAATACCGAAACTAAATCCCTTAAGAAGATATCTAAAGGGAGTCTGCCAAAGAAGAGGTAATCATTTTTACCAACTCAATCATGTTCATTTCTTATTATACTTCCTATTCAAGAGTTTTTTCCATGATAAAGTAATAAATAAATTATAATTTATATGATTATATATTATTATGATTATGGTACAACCATATTCAATGATTTATCTATCATATTAAAAATAAAATCACTGCGCGTGCATAAGTACGAGTTTCCGTCTCTACGCTATGGTGTGATTTTTTTCATCAAAACTTTATTTAGATGGGTATAATGATGGAAATAATTGATATATATAACACTTATGACATGATATAATTTCTGTATAATTAATATACAATCCATTTTCTTACTCTTTCACTATTAAGGGAATGATACCGTCGCTCGTGTGTACGTATGATCTACCGTCTCCACAACGCAATGTGATTCATTTTACCAATCAAGAATGATTATAAAAGTTTATATAATGAATAAATATGATATATATGAACTTAATATCAATATGGAGATGAAATAGATATATCATATACATGATAAACATGACATTCTTGATAAAACATGCATAGGAAAATGATGCAGTTACCACCTAAAACAAGGGTAATAACAAAATATTATTAACAAAAAGGATAAAATATGATCATATATAATATCATAAATAGATATGGTTCTGGTATAAATTAATATAATTATTTAAACCATTATACATAAGTTTAAATTATGTTCAACTAAAGGAAAGTTCAAGGTACAAGTTATTTCACAATTTCATTATTATTTGGGATTGTTTATGTTTAAGTCTCCATTGGGGAATTTTTTTCTTCCATATCCATGTTTTATAAGAAATTTATCAAAGATATTTTTACTATTATCCTATGAAAGTTTAAATTATTTTTACCCATGTTTTAATTTTTATAAAATTGTTTGAAAGGAATCTTTTTGTTGTTTTCCAAATGAGGTACTTTATGACTTGTTTGATAGAAGGAATGTTTTTTTTTGACTTATGCAGCGTGAGAGGATTTTTCCATTGTCATGATACCATAATGTTTTGAAGATTACTTTACAATTTCAAAATGTTATTTTAAAAAAATGTTTTCATTTATAATTTTATGGATTTTTAAATAAATTATTACAAAGTAAAAAGGGTATTTATCTAAAATAATTTCATTGATTTTATTAGTGTATTTTCATCTATGTCAATATCCATTATTGAATATTATGTTTAATTGAGGTTTATCTATTATGATTTAATTTACCATATTTAATTGTATGTTTTATGATTCAATTTTACTATGGATGTTCTATTTGATACCATTCATAGTTTATGGTTTAAGTATTCACATTTTGTATGATAGTTTTAATAAGAATGTTTATGTTTGTTATGTTTTACCCCTTTCATAAGTGGAATGTATTGGAATTATTAAGTGTTGGTTGGGGCCTGATATATCCCCTAAATTTATCAATAGATATCATGAGAAAAACTATTTTGGGTTTTGGCTAATGTCTTACCCGATTATGTATGCTGTCTTGGCCGAATCCTTGACGATATTTTTACGATGTACTGGATTATGAATTCCCTATTTATGAGACTAATTATTGATAATCCATATGATTATTTGACTATTATAATATCCATGGTTAAGTATATTTCTTAGTTGATTATTTATATGGAATTATTTGATCAACTTTTATTTATTCCATATTATTCTCAATATAATTTTTAATGTAATGTGTTGTTAGTTATTCACCTTTCCTTATTTTTATATTTATTTATGATAGATTCCACTATATTCTTACCCTTAATGAATGATATCACCCCTTTCTTATGTTTTATTTTCCCCTAGGATGATAAGAAGTTTATTATGATTGATATGTAGGGTTAATAATGGATAATAATGGTGTTTGAAAGTATTATATATGTTTTATTTTATACTACAAATTATAATATACATTTCATGTAGATAATATGGTTTTCAAAACTGCTAAACTAATTGGTGCTTTGGGATTCAAATATTGTATCTATTCTAATGTAATAAAGTGAGACACTAGCTCTAAGCTACTGTGGTCAGGGTCTTTACAGTTAGTATCAGAGAATGTTTGTTAGAAACCTTAGGAACTAGATTTAGGGAATCATAAATCTAGGAATAAAACCATATAAAATAATTTGGAAATATATCGAAATAAACTATGTTTATGATTTAGAGATAAGTTATATCTAAATTTTAAATTTAGGTCATGGAATTCACAGTTTTGATATTATTCGTTATTTTTCATAATTTTGTGATCTAATCTAGTGTATTTCATCATTAAGAAATGGAACATAGAGAAAGGAATGGAAACTATATCAACACACATAATTCATGTTGGGATTTACATCCTATGCAAAATAATGATGTTAGAGTCAGAGTTGTAACCCGTGATGAACAAATTATAACTATACTGGGATATATGACTCAAGTTATAATAAATAACCTTACCTTTATAGAGCATATTTATCTTCAACATAGAGGAACAATGTTAGACTTCTTTACGAGACAACAACCTCCAAAATTCAATAGGAATAAAAATCCATTTATATTTGTACATCATACAAGTTCCTTAGAGAAGATATTTATTTCTTTCGGAAGTAATGTAAGGGAGAAGGTTGTTATAGTAGTTTATCATATCTAAGGAGATGCTGATCAATTGTGCTCATTGAGTCAAAACACATATGTGGAGGAAGAAATAGAAAACATGGAATGGAATGATTTTAAGGAACTTTTCTTAAAAAACATTTCCCTCATGAACACAGATCAAATATGGAGAGACAATTCTTGAATCCAAGGAAAAAGGAGGATGGAAGTTTTTCTAAATATGAAGCCAACTTTACAAGGCTAAAAATGAATGATATGGATTACGTATGAAACCCAAAGAGAAATATTGATCGATTCTTTGATGGGTTAAAACCAATCCTCTGAAGGTAACTGATCTCCTAAAATTTCTCATCATACAAGGATATAGTCTCATATTCTATCAAGACAATGAAATAATTATAAAAGTATTATGACTTTAATAGAAAACAGGAGAAGAATATAATAATGGATAAAGAGGAAAGATAAAGGAAAAATGGAAAGATGGATTTTCCCATATGTGATAATTGTGGGAAGAAACAACCTGATACTTTCTTGAGGGGAATGATAGTTTGTTACAAGTGTGGAGAAAAATTTCACTAGGATCGTCATTATAAGGGAAATAAATAAGCTATAAATATAAAATTTTTCAATTATAAAGATATGAGACACTATAAAAATTAATTTCCCAATCATCAAGGAAATATAGCTCAAAATAAGAAAAGGGATCAAGTTTAATCTTATGATGTTACTACAGTCAAAGCAGAATGATTGATGTGCTTTTGTTTGGATTATTGAATTATATTATAAAATTATTTTATCTAGGATACTTTTTTATAATAATAATGATATATATAAGGATTTTACTATATTACTTATTCTTTAATTATTAGAGAGAATATGTTGAATGGTGTTGATAACCAAGAAAATTGAGTTAGTTGTAAGGTGATCTTTTTAGAGAACACGTGATTAAAGGAACGAAAACCCTTAGTTTATGTAAAAAGTTAAGATAATAATGAGATAAATATAAGTTTGACTATAATAAATTAAATAGGATAGTAATGGAAAAATTTAATTTTTATCCCCTATTAGATATTGAATTAGCTGTGAGAAAATTATTGGAATTATATTAAAGAAGTTTAAAAGAAAGGAAAAACTGAATGCCAGGTGATAAACTGTCACATCCGGAAAGGCCACAAGGCATAAAACCACAATTTAAGGGAGTCAAGGGTGTTGAATATACCACTTAATTATGTTATATCCTAGATAATATGACATCATTTTTATTATATAGATAAATAGTTATGGAATGGATTAAGTTGAACATTGTATATTATTGTTTGAGGTTAAATTATGATTTATTGGATACTATGTGATAACCTTTTTGGTTTTAGTAAACATTTAATTGATGAAGGAAATAATTTTTGAACTTATGATTCACTAAAATTACTTTAAGCATAAAAATTCATCTTGAATATACATGTCCAGGTGTATGAAATGAAGTGAAAATAGAACAAAGCACAACCAAAGGATGAGATTATACTCATTAAATGTGAAGTAGTCAAGTAAGTTTATTATATCATGTGATTATTTGAATAGTAAAAAAGTACTTCAACTCTATAGAAAATATTTTTGAATAAAAACAATATCCATTTACTTTTCTTTCTAAGAAAGTAATGGTTTTTACACAATAAAAAATTTATGGTTTTGTGATGGTTAATTTTATAATGACAATGTTCTCTATCATTCTCCATCAGAACATGATGGTTAAATTTATCTTCTATGTATATGTTTTTAATTAACACTAATATTCTCCTATTTTAAAGTTTAATTTTGTGGTGACCTTGAAATTTCCCTCTCCCTCTTATTAATATGATGTTTTATTAAACCTATTTTCAATGCAGGTTTCCCAAAAAGGAATTTTGAGGTATCAAGATTTTATTTTTGAAATGAAATTTCAAATTGTGAGGATGTAATTTATTGAATTAGGGGATAATGTAACAACATGAGATTTTTTTGTATGTTTTCTTTTTTAAATAAATTTAATAACTTGCCTTGCAAGCAACACCAGGATCAAACGAACCATGATCTATTAATAAGTGATTGTTATAACCTAGCTGTTAAAATGGAAGTAATAAATAGTATTAAAAATATTATTAAATTTATATATTTAATGTTCAAAAATTCATCCAAAATATTTTATAGGCATTAGATAAGAATGAATCCAATTTTACGCATTAAAAGATTATATTTTTCTAAAGGCCATGTTACCACCCTTTGATGACACACTTATTTTAAATATATTTTTTGACACTTTTATGAATTATAATTGAAAAAATAAAATTCTTATTTGAAATAATATTATCAAAATTTACTTTAGTTCAATTGTTTTTATTTATCTGATAAGTTTCATGTTTTGATTAATAGTGATGAAATATTTCATTTTAATTTAAAATTGCTTTTTCATCTAAATAATTTATACTATTAAATTATATTTTTAATTGTTTTTAAAATATAATTAGATCATTTTTTTATCATTTTATCTTATTTATTTTTTTAATTAATTTCACATTGAATTTGGATATAAAACCATTTCAATCTTTTGAACGTTTTAACTTTGAAAACCTATTTTCTCGTTTCATCAATGAGATTAATTTTAAATTAATTATTGAAACTTATATGATTTGAATTTTGAAAAATGGATTAAATATTTGTAATCAGTGGGTAAAAATTATGTAAATAGGTTCCTTTTATTTTTGTACATTATGAATAATAATTTTATTAATTTTTATTAACACAATTAAAGGTAAACTGAGTAATTAAGGGTAAATATTATATAATAAATATTAGAAAACTACCCTAAAACTTGTAATAATTTCATTATATGAGTGATATTAGACCAAAAATCATCCTTGGACTGATTTTGTGGCCTCTTAGAGCCACTTGGATGAGTTTATGCATTTTTAGTATTTTATTCTAAGGAAAGTCTAATATGTTAAAATCCTATTTTTAATAAGTATTAAATTTCTTATATGTGGTTATTAAGAATATATATTCAACTATAAATAGTAAATTGAAAGATAATTTTTTTTATTCATCATGGTAATTTATTTTTAGTTTTTAGAAAATAAATAATTACCTTAAAGGATTATAAAATGATGATGTAATAATTGTTTAATTAATTGAAATATCAAATAAATGATATTAAAAATACTAAAATAAAACAAAAATTATAGAAAATTGTTTTTTAAGCGTAAAATGATTTTATTAGTTGTTTTATCTATATAAATTTAATTTCATTAATATCAAAATTCAACTTTATTTTCATTATAACCATATTGGAAAATATATTTACTAATATTAATTCCTTTTAATTCAATGATTAGGTTTTAATGGTTATATTTAATACATATATTTTAATCTAAATATATCATGGTTTTAATTTACATTAAACATTGCTTATGGAGAAAGCTATCAAACAAAGTATTTAATTAAATAAATATATTAAAAAATATTAAGGTGTTAAATTCTCCTCCATTAAATAAATTTCATCCTCAAAATTTTAATTATCACTTAATTTTAAAACATTCTAAAGTTATTTTATAGTTAGGCATGACTGACGATATAATTTCAAGAGTGTTATCAACAACTTAGGCAATATATCATTTTTCTTCAGAATAGGTCAATAATAATAATAATTGTTTATCTAATCATTTGAGATAAACATCCCTCATGATTATGTATTATAAATCCTATAATATAATTAGTTTTCTAAGTGATCTCGTAGTCATCCATTCATTGATATATGATCATATATTGGTTTAAAATATGTAATGATATTTCCATATTTTCTTTATTAATATTAATTCTATGTGAATATAGTTAAAAAATTTCAAAAATCACATCAAATTAATATAAAGTAGGGATAATAATACTTTCATGAAGAATATTCCATAAACCCAAACATGGGAAACAATAATAAGTGATGTTTTTTCCTTGATATCAGAAAATCATTAGGGTATTGATTTGATGATTTTAGAAAACATCCTAGACATACTAAAGATACTAGAATTAGAATCCAAAAATAAATTCACTAATTTAGATTATATTATAATTATTCATTAATTATCATGATCCACTTCATTATCATAATCTACTTTAGTCATAGCGATTGAATATGATTATCTTTATTCTCTTCTCTTATGTGGATGTTTTCATTGATTATTTCCATCAACACTAGGTTTGGTGCAATAATTTGTGTAATTTCCATGTTCCTTACAATTGAAGCATTGAGTTGAGTATTTTTCATTAATTTTGTCATTACTTCTATCCATTTCATTAGTTGGTATCTTTATATCTCCTTAATATTCATGTTCTTTATAACCTTCCTTTCCCCACCTTTAGAACTTGATTGTTTTTTGGCGATAGTCCCCTATGCTTCTATACACATTTTCTATATGTCAAAAGATGAATATTCTATCCTCCATGATTTTTATCCTTTAAATTTACATGTAAATCCATTTTTATCTTATTATCCCTAAAACCATGAGAATAATAAGAGTCTCTGGTTTGAATTTCAACCTTATGTGAAGATTGAAAAATCTCTTCATAGATTCCAAAATCCATTATAGGATATGATTTGTGGAGAATCAACTTTAAACCACTATGGAAGTGATTTAACATACCTTTGTGGTCAATTATCAATCCATAGGTATAACTTGAAAGTCTTGTGATGATAGATTCATATGCACTAATCAATTCAACTTCATTTTGATTAAACTCAAGGAATTATCTCTCCATTTTTGTATAAAGAGGTTGAGGATAATATTTACTAAATAATTCCTATATAAACCCTTCCCATTTCATGGAATTTATTTCTTCTATTTGTCTGGTATTCTTGATTAGGGTAGACCATTGATCAACTTTACATTCCAAATGATTTATAGTTAAAATAACTTTTTCACCATATAATATTTATTAAATAGAAAATATATTTTCTACAGTATTGACCCATTTCTTAGCAAATATTATACTGAGAGACCCACTGAAGATTAGGGTTTATTGATACTGGAAAATCATGATAGTAAGATGATCCTTCCATGATACATTTGGGAGCTCCACACGATTAGCATTATTATTCATAATCTGGGATAGAATTGTCCTGAATGTTTTCACCCCATTTTATATCCCATTATGTTTCTTGTTGTGAAAATATTCACAAGGTCCATTATAACCATTGTTGACTCAGTTCCTCTAGGTTCCAACCATTACTTTAAATAAGGGAAAGTTGGAAGTGTGAGGTTATTAAATGAATATAATGAAAACTATGAACCTAGAAGAAATAAAATATAGATGACATATATAACCTAAATTATCAATATTTAGGTTTTAATCTATGTTATCCATGGTCATCATATTACTTATTTGTCTAATCGAACAAGTTATTTATTTAAATAATCCATAATGGTTTATAAAGAGAATGTGGATTAACCAAATCATATCCCCCATGAATGTCAAACTATGTTTACAATTTGGAATCTTTTTTGTGCACTATGTGATGATTTATTTAATACCTAAAACACCTTATTTATGGTTATTACCCCTTGGAACATCTATTATAGAGCCTTTATCTACTTTTATTATCTAAATATTGATTTAATTACTAGGAGAACCACATAATCCCTATTTTATCAAAACATTACGATGTAATCCTTTACTTATACTTATACCATATACCTATCCCTAGGATTTTTTCTAATGGTATCTAAACTATTCCCCAAAATAATTAAAACTCTATCTAATATCAACTATGTTGACCCAATCTAAACATAAATTAAATTTTACATTAATCTTATGATTTATATAATATATCTCACAAACAATCTCACAACCCAAGGACCTAAAAGTTTAGTGCCTTGGAGATTAGTTGAAACCACTTAATATACAATATTTTATCTATAATATAACTCCTATATAATCCCTTATAGGCTTCCTATAAGTTAAAATTATCTTCATAACCAGGGAAAAAGGAAAAAATAAGAAAGGGGTGATCTCAAACACTCAATAAGGGAAAACTTACCACCCTGTCATCAGGGGTTAGATCATATGCATATGAGAAAACATGGGTAGGGGAAAAATTTATTATTAAAAAGAACATGTGACCATAAGGGGTTTCCATATTTTAGGATAGAAGGAAATTTAATCTCAAATAAAAAAATATACCTCTGAAAAAGTGCATATAATCATGAGACATTAATCATTTTTCAAGGAGAATAATCACAAGAACAAGATTATGATATGAGAGTGTGGAATAAGCATAATCATAAAATACATATGTCAAGGCTACCCACCAGTACATTCATCATATAGTTGGTTTGGGATAGTCACTCATGTACCTTTATGGTCTAGTGGTAATCCTCTCATGGACCCTTGGTATTGGGATAAAACCTCTTGTGTACCCCATTGGCTTGGGATAAATCTCACTCTGTACCCATTGGCCTAGGAAAAATCCTCTAATATACCCTTTTGATTTCAAAATACATAAAATTAAACCAATTAATTATAGGATGATATAGAACCCCACCCATCATCATCCATACATATGTGTCCCACTTAAAATAAATCACAACTATATCTGAACCCATTGAAAAATAATGGGTTTCTTGAACCTTTAAAAACATCACATTACATGAATATAAGAAATCGTAAGATCTCAAAAATCATATTTTTCAAAAGTAATAATATCATAATAACATATATAGGGTGATAAAAACACCATTTCATTAGAGATAAACATTGAAGAAAGAATAGAAGTGAAAATATTATTTTTTAGAAAAATCTTTTAAACCTTGCTAAAAAAATATAAAATACAAGTTAAATTTAAAAACACTTTTGATAAGTAAAAGATATGATTTTTCAAAAAGCATTAATTTTCAAAGGAAAATTCAATAATGGATCCATGAAAAATATGTAAATGTTTTTAATAGGTGAAGTGATAATAGTTTGGAAACTTTTCATTTCAAAAAATATATTCAATAATAGATATTTTAAAAGACATAAATGTTATAAAAAATAAATGTGGAGTGTAATATAAAACGTTTTATTTTGAGAGGATAGAAAACCTTTTGTTTCTTTTTAAATAACCCTATCTAAAACCCATATCATTAAAAGGATAAAAAAATTTAGTTTAAAATAAATAAAGTAGAATGTAAGGATCATTAGAGATTTAAATAATTTTATTATCCACTATGAAAAGGATAAAAGTGGTGGAAAGTAAAAACTTGAATATGGAGAAAAATAATCTAAAAGAGATGGGAATTATTCTTAACAAAATTTAATTTTTAGAAAACAATAGATTCATAAAGGAATAATTCATAGGTGTAAAACATGATTTCCCTGAAAAATAATAAAGAAATAAAAAATAACATCATCATAGGTAGTATACTTCAATCTTGAAAGATTATAATCGAAGTGAAGTGATTATGACTCATTAAAAATATTTGATTCAAGAAAAACCCTTATAACATGAGGAGTATTTAAATAAAAACCTATTAAAAGAGGGAGATTTAAATTAGAATTAAATTACAATTAATAAAAGTTATTCATGATATAATTTGTCAATTAGGAAATATATATACCACATAAATTAAATAAGGTGAATAATACAAAAAAGTGTCTCAAAGAGAAGAATTTTGAGATGCAAACCATCATATTATTGGTAACATAAAAATTAGAGGATCATGAGAGAAAGATCCTAAAATAGAAACTAAGATTTCATGAATGGAAGATATTTTATTATGTGAAATCAATAGGTAAGTAAATACACCATATAAAATAATTTATTATGTACAATATTAGACATGTCCCATGGTGTTGAAAAAGAGACAAAGAAAACATTACCTTTACTCTTGATTTCCATGAATGTTATCTAGAATCCTATATATCAAACATAAATATATTACACTTGTAGAAAAATGTTTTTTTTCAAAAACAAGATGTTAGTTTATTATAAACCGATGAAAAATATATTTTTAGAGACTTTTTGTTAATGGTTTTTAAAGAAACCAACGCCAAAAAGTTAAAAACAATTATTTTTGTCATTAGTTTTTAAAAAACCGACTCGAAATTTTTTTAAAATATTATTTTTGGAATATATTTTTTATTTAAACTGATGAAGATAAACAAAAAAAATTTACTTTGTTTTAGATAATTTCCTACTCTTTGATTTTAATGGTTGTGGAGCTAAAACAGAGTTACGAAGTAAAAGTTATGGTCTTCGAAAGTTGGACTTCTTTAAGAGATGTTTGCAAAGAATTTTTGGCGTTAGTTTTGTTTAAATCCGACACAGAAGAGGATCTGAATTAATATTTTGCATCAATTTTTTTAAAAACCAATGCCACAAATACCCATTGGTATCCTTTTTTTCATTGTTTTTTAAAGAAACAAACATCAAAAAGTGAAAAAAAATTATTTTTGCCATCAGTTTTTAAGAAAATCAATGCCAAAAATTTAAAAATAATTTTTAGCATTAGTTTTTAAAAAAACCGATTCTAATAATCAAACTTTTTTTACTATGATTTAGTTCATTTCCTAAAATTCGATTTGAATGGTCGTGAAGCTAAAATGGAGTTATGGATTAAAAGTTATGGCGTTTTAAAATTGACCAAAATCATCATTTGACAATTATGTGGCCTCTTGGTGCCACTTGGATGAATTTATTCCTTTTTTGTATTTTATTCTAATGAAATTCCAATATTTCATACTCATGTTTTTAATAAGTATTAAATTTTTTATATGTGGTTATTAAGAAGATATATTGAACTATAAATAGTAATTTTAAATCTAAAATGTTTAAATTCATTATGGTAATTTATTTTAAATTTTTAGTAAACAAATAACTACTTTAATGGCTTGTATAATGATGATGAAATAAATGTCTAATTAAAGGAAATATAAAATAAATGATATTAAAAATATTAAAATAAATATAATTTTAGTTAACTAATGTCATAAAAGAATTTTATTTATTACATATAAATATTAATTATTTATTAAAGTTTTTTTCAAATATATAATGTTTTTATTATTTTTTAAAAATCCATGTAATGAATAGTATCAAAATTGACGTTAATGATATTTTAAAATAAATAATATTTTATTAAATGGTATAAGATTCATAAAAATATAAAAGTCATAAAAACGATTTGGATATGGTTAAATATTTCAAAAATAATCAATTTAGTGTTCTTTTTTCATTTTAGAGTAACTATATAAACTCTTTAGTAATAAAAAAACCTTTTGTCATGGTAAGGGTTAAAGGGACCAATTAATGGTTAAAGCAAAACAATAAGGGTAAGAATGTGACCTAAACTTGTATAAAAAATATTTTTTAAGAGGATATAGACCCATAATAATCTTATACTCTAAATAAATAACTTTTTATCCCTTTTTAATTGAAAATTTATTTATATTAATTTAATATTTTGAGGGTTTCCAAAAGTGTCCCTTACCTAAATTGTAAAAAGGCACCTCCTCCATCACTTCCTCACACCACCTTGAGCCTTATATCTAGACCAAAACCTGTACATTTATCCTCCAAAAATATTTATCCAATTTCTGGTTATCCTTTTCTTTCAAAAATACCATACATAGATCCCATAAGAATATATCTAAAGGGAGTCCACCGAAGAAGAGGTAATCATTTTTACCAATTCATCCAAGTTAATTTCTTCTTATAATCCCTCTCCATGATCTGTTTTCATGATAAAGTAATAACAATAGTATCATTTATATTCTGAGATTATATTATGATTATTGTATAACCATATTCCATGATTTATATATCCCATGAAAAATGAAAGCGTCACACGTGTATACGTATGACTTACCGTCTCCACATCGCGGTGCAATTGTTTTTCATCACCAATTTATTTGGATTGTTATAATGATAGAAATAATTGATATATATAGTAATTATGATATGATATTTATTTTTTATAATTAATATACCATCCAGCTCCTTACTATTTCACCATTAAGGGAATGATACCGTCGCTCGTGTGTACATATGACCAACCGTCTCTACGATGTAATGCGATTCATTTTCACATTAAAGAATGATTATATATGTATATATAATGATTAAATATGATATCTATAAACTTAATATAATTATGGATATGAAATAAATATATCCTATGCATAATAAACATGAAATACATGACAAAACATGCATAGAAAAATAAAGCAATTAACACCTAAAATAAGAGTAATAACAATATATTATTAATAAAATAATATAAGATGATCATGTATAATATCATAAATATGGATATGGTTATATTATAAATTAATAAAATACTTTAAACCATTATAAAACATGTTAAATTACATTCAACTAAGGGAAAGTTCAAGTTAAGGGTTATTTCACAGTCTCATATTATTCGGAATTGTTTAAGATTAAGTCGATACTAGGGAACATTTTTCTTCCATATACATGTTTTCTAAAAAATCTATCAATTTTTTTTAATATTATCCTACAAATTTTTAAAGTCTTTTTCCCCATGTTTTACTTTTTATAAAATGGTTTGAAAGGCACATTTTTTTCATCTTCAGAACAAGGTACTATATGAATTTTTTGATGAAAGGAATATTTTTTTAACTTATGTGGCATGAGAAATTTTTTTATATAGTCATGATGCCTTAATTTTTTGAAGATTAATTTAAAAAATTAAAAGTTTATTTTCAAATATAATTTTTTCATTTATAATTTATTTAATTTTTAAATAAATGATTTTAAAGTAAAAATGGTATTTATCTCAAAAAAATATCAATGATTTTATTAGAGTATTTTCATCTATGTCAAAATCCTTTTTTGAATCTTATATTTAATTGAGATTTATATCTTATGATATCATTTACCATATTTAAGTAAAGGGATTATGATTTAGTTTGACCATGGATGTTTTATTTTGATACCATTCATAGTTTTTGGTTTATGTATTCACATTTTATATGATAGTTTTTAATTCTAATGTTTATATTGGTCATGTTTTACCCCTTTGATAAGAGGAATTAATTTGACTTAGTAAGTGTTGGTTGGGGCCTCCTATAGCCCCTTGATGCATCAGTAGGTTTCATGAGACAAACTAGTTTGGTTTTTGGATAATGTCGTACCCAATTATATATGGTGTCTTGGATAAATCCTTGATGGTGTGTTTATGATGTCCCACATTATGTATTCCCTCTTTATGAGATTAGTTATTGATAATACATGTGATTATTTGAATAATAGAATATCTATTATTAAGGATCTTTCTCATGTGATTATTTATATGGAGTATCTTGATAAGCTTTTATTTATGCCATATTATTCTTAAGATTATGTTTTAATGGCCTATATTGTTAGTTATTCACCTTGCCTTATTATTTATGTTTATTTGTGATAGGTTATATTGTATGATTACCCTTACTGAGCATCTGATCTCACCATTTTATTATGTTTTATTTTTACCTATTATGCCAAGAAGTCCATTATGACTGATATGTAGGGTTAAGCTAGAATAATAACAATGTTATAAAATAATTTTCTATATTGTATTTTATATTATAAATTGTAATGTATGTTTCATGTATGTAATTCGGTTTCTAAAACTGCTAAACTGATAACTCATTTGGAATTCAAATGTTGTATCTATGCCATTGTAATAAAGTGAGGCACTATCTCCAAGGTACAAGGGTCGGGGTCTTTACATTCTTGACCCAACTCATCTAGAAAAGGATCATGTCCCACTAAGAAAAGATGAACCTAAGGATATTGTGGTCTGTTTACACCACAAACCACTCAACCATAAAATATGTCTCCAAAATCTTATGGAATTTACCACCGTAACGAACTCTAGATCATGAGTAGTGTAATTCCTCTCATGCCATCTCATCTATTTGGAGCCACAATCAACCACTTGATCCTCCTATATTAGAATTGCTCTGTGTCCAAATCTATATGTATCATAGTAAATGATATATAATTTTCCTGGCATAGATAAAGTGAGGATAAGTGCTGAGGTCAACCTGCTCTTCAGCTCTTGAAAATATCTCTCATAGGCATTCTAATAAAAAAAATCCTCTCCATTCATGGTTATCCCAGACATCGGTGCAACCAGACAGGAGAAATATTGGATAAAACACTAATAATAACCTAGTAAACCTAGACAAAATATGAATCTCAAAGGCATTATTGGGTCTCTACCTAGATAACACAACTAAAAAATTCTATGGGTCCACTGAAACTCATTTCTATAAGATGAAATGGACAAATAAGTACACTTTATCAATCCAAAAACTGTATTTGGTTAGATTGGAATAATTCCACTAAACTCTCATTGTACTCATGAAGATGTCAAGATGTTGGGAATGATCATCTGATAACTAAGATTACACCAAGATTTAATCGAAAAAAACCACCACAAGATGATCTAGAAAAGGATGAAATATCCAATTCATCAATTCCATGAATACCACTGGTGAATTCATCATACTGAATAACATTACCATGAACTCATACAAGCCATACCTACTCCTAAAAGTAGTCCAGGGTATGTCTAATGGTCTCCCCATAAACTTGGGATATTATGATCTAAAATCTATCTTGGAGAAGATATTTTCTCCTATTATCTAATTGAAGAGATCATCAATTCATGGAAGAGGATATCGATTCTTGACTGTTATTTGGTAAAATCATTGATAATCCACACACAAGCAAAAAGTACAACCAACATTCTTGGAGAAAAGAACTGGAGAACCCATAGAGATATACTCGGTTATATGGAACCATTAGCTTATATATCTTCCAACTCTACTTTTAACTATCAGAGCACTACTGGTTCCATTCTGTAAGGCAGTATAGAAACTGTTTCAGCTCCTAACACCAACTCAATTGTGAACTTGATCTCTCAATCATGTGGTAAGCCATATGACTCATTAGGAAAGACATCCTAAAAATGGTCCACCACTAGGTGAAGATTATCCTACTACATTCCACCATCATCCAAAACATTGATTTTTATCTGAGCCATGAGACAATCAAACCTTCACTGAATTGGTCATGTATGATGAGCCTTGATATCCCACTCACCTTGGTGAGAATGGATACCTCTTTATGGAGAGACAAAGGTAAATCTACTATGGTAACATCAGATATGAGCTTGGTATATAAATATCCAATCCATACCAAGAATAAAATTGAAACCTATCATTTCGAGTACAAACTGTTTCAAAAATAAATGGTAACCACTAAGAACCATCAAAGAACCATTCAAGATTTCAAAAAACAATCCCAAATCATTTTAAAAAATATCTAAGGAATGAAATGCTCCTGTATCAAACATAATGTAAGAAAGTGTAACAACCTGAGAATTTATGAGATTGATTATTTTTATTTTCTTCGATGTATTGTGTTGTATGGTACACCAAGATTAACTTTCACTATGTACAACACCATATTATCTTGTATTATACGCAACACTATTCTTGTCTTGTGTTACACAAAATTTCAAGTCTGTTTGATAGAATTTATTTTACACAACATTGAGTATAGATTTTTTTCAATGTATAAAATAAAAATGTTTGGATTATGTTATACGCAACACCAAAGGAAGCTTTCACTACATGCAACATTGACTTGTCTTGCGTTACACGCAAGAGCGACCTTCCTCGATAGCTTGCGTTGTACGCAATACCGAGTTTCACTAAACAACGATATATTATTAAAATATTATTATTTAATGGGATATAAACTAGTTGTTATGAACATTATTAACCACATTTTAAATTTTATATAAAATTATCATTCATCATACACATGAAATAATAACAAAATCAATTTTTTTGGGAAAAAGTAATATTCTTTAAAAAATGAAGTTTTACCACTTTTTGATGGCACACCCATTTTAAATATAGATTTTGAAAATTTTATAAGTTATTTTTGACTAAATAAACTCTTTCTTTTGAAGTGAGACATAAAAATTTACCTTGGATAAGGTTTTGATATTTTTATGATAACTTTCATATTTTGATTAATAGTAAAAACATACTAAATTTTAATTAAAAACTACTTTTTTTATTGAGATAATTTATACAAATAATTATAATATTGAATGGTTTTAATGTACTAATATAATATATTTTTACCATTAAATATAATTTATGTCATCATCATTAATTTTACATTAAATTCATAGGTAAAAACATTTCAATCTTCTACAATGTTCTAACTTTTAACACTCGTTTTCTCAACAATGAGATTAATTTTATATTAATTACTGAAACTTCTATATTTTTAATTTTTAAAAATGGAATCTATATTTGGAATCAGTATGTTTAAATTATGTTAATATGCTACTTTTATTTTTGGGAATTATGAATAATAACTTTGGTAATTATTTTTATTACCATGGTTAAAGGTAAATCGGGTAATTAAGGGTAAAAATAATATTATAAAATTACCTTAACATCTGTAAAAATCCTATTGTATGACTAAATTCAACACTTATCATATATTTTTAGAAATATAATAACTTTATGGCCACTTACCTATGAAAATGACATGAATGTAACAAAAACTAATGAAATGGACAAAAACGTCACAATCTCATTTTATATAAGTATATTAATATTAATATATGGATAAATAAGAGATAAAGTCAACTATATATAGTATATATTAAAAAAAATAATTAAATACATCATATAAATTTATTTATATTTTGTAGAGATTAAATAATTACCATTAATGATGACACAATAGTGATGTAGAAATTATTTTATTAATATAAATATCAAATAAATAGTTTTAAAAATATCAAAAGAAATATCATATGAACTAATTAATGTGCTCCAATAACTTTATAGGTGACTATGACATATTATGAGTGTATTAAATATTTTGGATCTAATTTATCTTATGTTTGAATTTTATTTAATGTATAATAATTGAATAGTGTCAAAATTGACACTATTGACATTTCATAAGCATAAAATTTTATTAAAATATTTAAAAATCATAAAAATATTTAAAAATTATAAATTTATAATTAAATGGTTTAAAATGTCATAAATTATCCATTTATGGTCAATTAACACCACATAAGTAAATTTTCATTACCGTTAAATATCTAGAATGTTACTACCAAAATTAAAATTTAATAGAATAACTAAGTGTCAATTAAAAAGATAAGGTTTAAATTGAAAAAATAAGTTGTACAAAATTTATTTTTTTGATGTGATTACAACCCTATCTCATATTATATTCAAATTTGGGACACATTGAAGGTTTTTGGGTAGGGTATTATTTTATTATAAATTAATATTTTTGAGAGTTTTTTAAAGTGCCTCTCTCCTCTCTTATAAAAGGGAGCCTCCTCCCTCTCATATTCACTAAATTTTGAGCCTTAACCATTTCTCTTATCAACTTCCCTATTTACATTCTAGAGGTTCTGGTCTTCTAAAAAGACCAACTCTAGTGACCTAAGTGGAAATTTAAAGGAGGCACGTCAAGGAAGATGTAATCTCTTCTACCGATTATTTTAAATTTCTTTCTTCTTATACTTCATATTATTTAGTTGTTTCATTATAAAGTAATAAAATCAGTATCACTCATATAATTATATGTTATTATAAATATATAAAAACCCTATTTCACCTTCTATCCATCCTATAAAAATGAAATCACCACGCATGTGTACGTATGACTTACCGTCTCCACGCCATGGTGTAATCTGTTTTTCACAACCACCTTACTTGGATGGGTATAATGGTGGAAATAATAACTATGTATGATTATTATAACATGATACAAATTCTGAGATATTATACACCATCCAATTAAATATCATTCAACAATTATGAGAATGATATGATCGCTCGTGCGTACGTATGACTTACCGTCTCCATGACGCGGTGAGATTCATTCTCCACGTTAACCATTCAAGAATGATTATAAAGAATATATAATAAATAATAATGAAATATATGACATAATAATTATACTATATTTATTTATATATATATGTGTTATTTACTTACTTCCTTTCAATTCAATAAGGAAATGAAAACAACGTTCATGCGTACGTACGACCTACTGTCTCTATGAACATTGTATTCTATTCCGTTTATCTATCTATTATATATATATATTTATATACTGAATATATATTATATAAATCATTTTTCACATTCTAGAATTAAGTAAATCCTGATATAAGTATTAATATCAAGAATAAAAAGTCCAAACACGTACGATAAATAAAATGATTATTACCCAAAACGTTGATTTAACACCGAATTGACAAATGAACGAGTTATATAAAGTCATAAGTAAAACATATATTATATCATAAATATTATTATGGTTATGTTAAAAGTTAATAATATATTTATACCTACTATACATGATTTTCGGAGACATACCGAAAAAACTAAACCTAAGGCAAGGGATACATTTTCCAATCTTTTTTTATCAGAGATTGTTTATTCGTAAGTATTTACTGGGGATATATTTATCATCAATGTCCATGTTTTCTGAAATGGTTTTCATAAAATGTATAAAATTCTTATATGTATATTTAAAATAATTTTTACCCCTTTTTTAATTTTAATATGTGGTATGGAAGGAATCATTATTTTTTTACCATACAAGGTACTTTTTGACTTTTTTAGTAAAAGTATGAGGAGAATGTTTTTTAAACTTATATGATATAAACACATTTTTACATATTCATAACACCTTATTTCAATGAATATTCCTATAAACAACTTCAATTTTATTTTAAAATAAATTATTTTCTTTTAAAGTTGTGTTTCATTTTGAGAAAAGAAAACATTTTTGAAGAAGAAAGAATATTTTCCTCAAGAATTAAGTTCAAGTGTTTTATCAAAATTATTTTACATAAAAGATAAAAAAAGGTTTTGTATCTATCCCTATTGTTAATTTTATTTTATTGTGTTTATGATTGAAATATTTTTATGATGTCCATTTATCTTATGTATATTGTGTTATGATGAAATTATGTTTAAGAATCCCATTTTATTTCATGGGTTATGCTATGATGAATGATTTATGTTTTTGTGGCATAAGGATGATTTCATTATGAGATGGGTGGGACCTATATATCTATATAATGCATTGGGTAAATATTTATATCTCATGAGATAAACATGACTAGAATGGAAATTAAATTTTTTTCAGTAATGCAGGGCCGGAACAACAAGTAAATTCGGTTCAGTAATACATGTCTAGAATGACAAGTAAAACCGGTTCAGTAATGAACTATGTCCACTATGATGTTCTTGGCAGTAATTCCTTGGATACTATAGAAATAATATTATGTGATTATTAGTTTTACACTATTATATGTTTTATTTCAATGTGATTCTATCATGGTTAATGTTCTTTTATAATCTACGACTTATGCACTGCCAAAATTTACTCCATGGCTCATGATTTTTATGTTTAATTTTTATGTTCATGGTTTTACATTCAAATGTTTATGGTTTATTTTGTGTTCTCTTTTATTACCCTTACTGATCATTTTAGATCACCCTTTTTATTTTTTCTTTTCCCCAGGATATAAATAAAGGTTTTAGGTAAGAAAACCAAAGGGAAAGATCTTTATGGGAGATGTTGAAGATCTTTCACCATGATTAGAAGATTATGTTATGAGTTTTTAAAGGCACTAAACTAATATGGTCTTTGGTCATCTGTTTGTGTCATGTATTAATTATTTCGAAAAAGAAATGTAATGTCCATGTAATTCAAGCTTGGGTATCTACATTTGGTATCAGAGCGAAGGTTTAGTTAACCTTTGGAAAATAGGATGTGAAAACTTTAGTGAGATCCCAGGAGATATTTATAAGGTATGTCTAGGGATATCCCTAAGGTTAACTATAATTATAAGTTATATTCCTATAATTATGATAAATATCATGAATAAACTATGATTAAACCTAATATGTTAGATATTGGAAGTACCCCCCCTTGATTATGTTGTTTTCCTAGTATGATTTTTTCCTCTCACACTATTCTTTTTGGGTTTTAGAAAATGGATGAAAATAGGAGGATTCATGTTAATGGAGAATATGATAGATAATGGAATGATATTATTCATGAGAAACCAAATAAAATGGGATTTGGAAGAAGAAAAACCATTATTATGCCTAATCAGTAATCTCAAAATATGATCAATAATATCAACTTTGGTGAGTTTCCTAAAGTAGATAATAAGAGAAAGATGTAGTTTCATAGTGATCATAGAGGAAAGAAAGTTCAATTTTCCTCATGAAAATAATGTGGGAAGAGACATAAAGAAGAATGTTTTAAAGGAACTGGAAGATTCTTTGGGGGTGGAAAAGAAGGAAACAAAGCCAGTAATTACAAAGGAAAAGGTTCCTTTAACACAAAGGACAAGGATAATGGTATTACTAAGACATCAAAAATGGTTAAATGTTTTAAATGTAGAATGTACGAGAATTATACAAATCGATTCCCTAAATGAAAATCTTATGAAGATAATTGGTATGGTCATATAGGTAGTATTCATGTTGATGATGATGGAGAGACTATAAATGATATATGAGATGAAAGAAGTGTTGAGGAATAAAATGATGAAGCTCAGTCAATAGTTTAAGAAGACAGTGGAATGATCGCATGTTTATCAAGAGTAATGTTGTGTAATTATTTTAATCATAATATGGAATAAATAAACATCAAAGTGTTGTTATACAATTGATTTTACTTAAGTAATTGAAAGTATATGTTGAATGGTATTGGTAACCATGAAAGGTTATTCAGATATTTTTGGAAATCATATGATATGTGCATAATAAAGGGATAAAAAGATAATGATATGCTTAATAGTATTAACAAGCTCATGACTAATATAAGGACAAAGTGATATGATGGTTTGAGTATATAGAATTTTTTAGATTTTGGTATGTGGAAAGAGTTAAGTTTTGACAACATTCATGTTTTCACTAAGGTTATATGGTAATTCATGTTTCAAGAGAATACATGATTAAGGTATTCACACGTTTGGAATATGAAAACCAAGAGCTACCTTATGAGATATGGGAGAAAAATATTAAGTAGATTTAGTTCACCTTCTTAAAAAGTTTTATATTTTTATTTTTTGGAAGGATTGTAATGTTATAAATTTATGGATATTATAAGTTATTTTCCATTTTAAGTTTGTTAGATTAATTTATTATCTCAATATAGGTAGACTTATGCTTATTTGATAACATGTTATAACCTTTTTGTTGAGACAGATGGAATGACCTATCATTCTATCACATGATCTGCTAACACTTCACGAGTGACAAATTCAATATCTTTTCTTTATGAGATGAAGTTGAAATTATTCAAGGCATGAACAATGGTGAGATTGTACCAAAATCAATTAAGTATTTATTATCATTTAAAATTCTTAAATTTTAGGAAAAGGATATGGAAAACCAAAAATGTTATCCAAGTACCTTCTTATCTGATGAATCAGATGGCCCCTTAAATCATCGCATATTTATGGCTTTATGGTAGTTAACTTTCTCCAAACCTTATTCTCTATCACTATCTATTAGAACTTGATGGTTAGATTTATCTTCCATGTCCATGTTTTCACTTACTACCTATGTTATCCTATGTGGAAACCGAGTTAATAGTTACTTTTGGTAACTATTATGTTTCTAACTTTCTTTTTTGAAATGAAGTTTTATTATTCCTTTTTAGGATGTGGGTTTCTATGAAAGAAAGTTTCATGTAGTAAACCATTTATAACCCCAATGAATTTTGAGGGAAAAATTTATTTTAAGGGGGGTAGAATGTAACACCCTGAGAATTTATGTGATGGATTATTTTTAATTTCCTTCATGTTTTATGTTGAATGCTAAACCAAGATTATCTTACGGTATACGCAACACTATATTAGCTTGCAGTATACACAACACTATTCTTGGCTTGTGTTACACATAATTTCTATTTTGTTTGATAGAATTTATTTTACGCAACATTGAGTATATATGTTTTTCAATGTATAAAAGAAATATGTTTAGATTATGTTATATGAAACACCAAAGGAATATTGTATTACATGTAACATTTACTTGGCTTGCGTTATACACAAGAGCGACCTTCCTTGATAGCTAGAGTTGTACGCAATACCGAGTTTCACTAAACAATAATATATTATCAAAATAGTATTATTTAATGGGATATGAACTAGATGTTAGGAATTTTATTAACCACATTTTTAATTTTATATAATATGCATTCATCTTACACATCAAATAAGAACAAAATCAAATTTTTCCTGAAAAAATAAGTATTTTTTAAAAAAATGTAGTTTTACCACCTTTTGATGGAATACCCATTTTAAATATAGATTTTGACACTTTTATAACTTAAATTTGGAAAAAATAAACTTCTTATTTGGAAGCGGGACATAAAAATTTACTTTGGATAAATTTTTGATATTTTTCTAATAACTTTCATATTTTGATGAATAGTAAAAATACGCTAAATTTTAATTATTATTTTTTCATTTAGATAATTTATATGGTTAAATTATAATATTGAATGGTTTTAAAGTATAAATATAATATATTTTAACCATTTAATATAGTGTATGTAATTAACATTATTTTACATTAAATTCATGGGTAAAAACATCTCAATCTTTTACAATGTTTTAACTTTTAACACCCGTTTTCTCAACAACAAGATTAATTTTAAATTAATTAGTGAAAATTATGTGTTTTGAATTTTGAAAAATGTATTAGATATTTGTAATCATTAGGTCCAAATTATGTTAATAGGCTACTTTTATCTTTGGGCATTATGAATAGTAACTTTGGTAATTATTTTTATTACCACGGTTAAAGGTAAATCAGGTAATTATGGGTACAAATAAAATTATAAAATTACCTTAACACCTGTAAAAATACAATTGGTTGACTAAATTCAACCCTTATCATCTATTTTTTTAAATTTAATCACTTTATGGCCACTTACATATGAAAATGACATGAATGTAATAAAAATTAATGAAATGGACAAAATGTCACAATCTCATTTTATATAAGTATATTAATATTAATATATGAATAACTAGAAGATAAAGTCGAATATAGATATTATATAAAAATATAAAAGAGTTACCTACATCATAGACATTTATTTATAATTTTTAGTGACTAAATACTTACCATTAATGATGACACAATAGTGATGTAGAAATTATTTTATTAATAGAAATATCAAATAAATGGTTTTAAAAATATTAAAATAAATATCATATGATATAATTAATGTGATACACGAATTTTATAGGTGAATATGACATATTAGGAGTTTATTGAAAAAAATTATTTGAATTTATCTTCTGTGTGAATTTTATTTAATGTCTAATAAATGAGTAGTGTCAAAATTGACACTATTGACATTTTATAAACATAACATTTTAATAACTTATTTAAAAATCATAATAATATTAAAAAATTAAAAATTGATAAATATAAGTTTGAAAATGGAATAAATTATCCATTTATGGTCAATTAACACCACATAAGTAAATATTCATTACCATTAAATATCTAGAATGTTATTACAAAAATTAAAATTTAATAGAATAACTAAGTGTCAATTAAAAAGACAAGGTTTAAATTGACAAAATAATTTGTCCAAAAAGTTTTTTTTGATGATATTACAACCCTATCTCATCTAATATTAAAATTTGGGACACTTTTGATGTTTTTCGGTAGGGTTTTATTTTATTATAAATTAATATTTTTGAGAGTTTCCTAAAGTGCCCCTCTCCTCTCTTATAAAAGAGCACCTCCTCTCTCTCCTCTTCACTCTATTTTGAGCCTTCAAGATCAGAAAAAACCTTCCCATTTATATTCTTAACTTCAATAGTTACATTTTAGTGGTTCTAGTATTCTCAGAAGACCAACTCTAGTTTCCTAAGAGGAAATTTAAAGGAGAAACGTCAAGGAAGAGGTAATCTCTTCTACCGATTCTTTCAAATTTGTTGCTTCTTCTACATAATATTATTTATTTGTTTCATTATAAAGTAATAACATCAGTATCAATCATATTATTATATGTTATTATAAATATGAAACAAACCTATTTATTCTTCTATCTATCCTACGAAAAATGAAATCACCACGTGTATGTATGTACGACTTACCGTCTCCACGCCATGGTGTAATCTATTTTTAACCACCACCTTAATTGGATGGGTATAATGGTGAAAATAATAACTATGTATGATTATTATAACATTATACTAATTATGAGATATTATACACCATCCAATTTAATACTGTTTAACAATTATCTGAACGACATCGTCGCTCATGCGTACGTATGGCTTACCATCTCCATGACGTGATGAGATTCATTATCCACATTGACCATTCAAGAATGATTCTAAAGTATATATAATAAATAATAATGAAATATATGACATAATAATGCTATGGGATTTATGTATATATATTTTTTATTTACTTACTTCCATTCAATTCAATAAGGAAATGAAAACATCGTTCATGCATACGTACAACCTACCGTCTCCATGAACGGTGTATTCCATTACATTTATCTATCTATTATACATATATTTATATACTGAATATATATAATATATAAATCATGTTTTACATTCTGGAATTAATTTAATCCTAATCTAAGTAATGATATCAAAAACAATAAGTCCAAATACATACGATAAATAAAATGATTATTACCCAAAATGTTGCTTTAACACAGAATTGAAAAATGAACGGGTAATATAAAATCATAAGTAAAACATATATGATATCATAAATATTATTTTTGTTCTTTTACATGTTAATAATATTTCTACACCCAATATACAAGAGTTTCATACACATATGTAATAAATTGGACCTAAGTTAAGGGATAACTTTTCCAATCTCATTTTTATCCGAGATTGTTTATTCGTAAGTATTTACTGGGGATATATTTATCATCCATGTCCATGTTTTCTAAAAATGTTTTTATAAAATTCGTAATATTATTCTATATATATTTAAAGTCATTTTTACCCCTTTTTAACTTTTACTATGTGGTATGGAAGGAATCATTCTTTTGTTTACCAAATGAGGTACTTTTTGACTTTTCTGCTAAAAGTACGAGGATAATGTTTTTTAACTTATACAACATGAATAGATTTTTACATCTTCATAATTCCATATTTTAATGAATCTTTCTCTAAAAAATTTCAAGTTTATTTTCAAATAAATTATTTTCTTTTAAAATTTCATGTCATTTTTAGAAAATAAAACGTTTTTGAATAAGATAGGATATTTTACTCATAAATTAAGTTCAAGTGTTTTATCAAAATTATTTTTCATCTTAGATGATATAGGGTTATGTCTCTAGCCCTATTATTACTTTTATTTTATTTTTTTTATGATGGAATTATTTTTATGATTTCTATTTTTCTTATATATATTGTTTTATGATGAAATGATGTTTAAGAATCCCATTTTATTTCATGGGTTTTTATATGATGAAAGATTCATATTTTTGTGGCACATGTAAAAATGATTTTATTATGAGATGGGTGAGAATTATATCTCCCTCCAATATAGTGGGTAAAGATTTATATCTCATGATATATACATGATTGGAACGACAAGTAAATCCAGTTAAGTAATGTAGGGCTAGAACAACTAGTAAATCCGTTCTAGTAATACATGGCTGGAATGGCAAGTAAACCCAGTTCAGTAATGGACTATGTCCACTATGATGGTCTTGGAAGAAATGCATTGGATAATATGGAAATCATATTATGTAATTATTATTTTTACACAGATACATGTTTTTTTTCAATGCTATTCTATCATGGTTAATGTTATTTTATGATCTATGCCTTACGTACTACCAATATTTATTTCATGGATCAATATTTTTATGCTTAAACATTATGTTCATGTTTTTACGTTCAAATGTTTTTGGTTTTTTTGTGTTCTCTATGTTTACCCTTACTGAGCATTTGAGATCACCCTTTATATGTTTTCTTTTCCCTTGGATATAAATAAAGGTTTTATGTAGGAAAAAAAGGGAAGATATTTATAGGTGATGTTGAATATCTCTCACCATGATTAGAATATTATGTTTTGAGTTTACAAAGGCAAAAAACTAATACAGTGTTTGGGAATATGTTTGTGTCATGTATTAAGAATTCTAAAAAAGGAATTTACTGTCCATGTACGTCAAGCTTGGGTCTCTAAAGAAAGGGAAGATGATAAAAGAATTGTACCTATGATGTTAAAAGGTCCTGCAACCACACTAGTCAGAGTAGTATTCATATCATGTATTTGACTTGACCCTCTTCCATGGGATCTAGTCTAACTCCCTTGTGCTGTTCCCTTTGAATGTTATTTTATCTCCTTTATTGGGAACCACACTACTGCCACAACTTGAACATCATGTGGAACCCCAAGTACCTATCTACTAAGGGGGAACTTAGTCCTTCCCAGAATATGGTACCTATCTTGATCCTCTTCCACTACTCTACTATGATATATTCCTAAAAAACTTATAAATATGACCTAACTGGCCATAATCATGGAACTCCAAAGTGGGGTACGAACATTGAGTCCACTTGTGGCCGAACTTTCCACACAGATAGAACCGTCACAAAATATGGCCTTGATATGTATTACCATTTCCCTTTATACTATATCTACTATCACCTTGGTGATAACTGTCATAGAGACACTTATTTCCACCAGAATAAGAGGTCCTCATTCTCCCTACTAAACACCCTAAACACTGCTTAGGGTCTCCCTTAGGTTTCCTTCCATGATGAGTTCCTGATTCATCACATCTAAAAAGCTACTCAAGTAAAAGACATTGAACTACTACCTGATATCATAGAAAATCCCATCATTAAAACATATCTCCCTAGATATCTCATCAACTACCAAATATTTTGTAAAGAGATCAAAGTCAGCGAAACATATAGCATATTACATCACTAACATACATGCCTTCTCATCACTCAACATCTTTGGATAGATGTGTCTTAGAAAATTCACCTTTAGGTCCATCTAAGATAAATCCTCTTACTTCCTAACATGATCAATAATATCCCACCAATTATTGGAAGTTACACAAATCATGTATATAAAAAGACTCACCCTATTACCAATAGATGTATCAAGATTCTTGAAGATCATCTGGACTGAATTGATCTAGAACTTTGATACCTAGGGTCCTCCCTCCCTAGTGAACTTAAGTGGATACTATAGCTAAAACTAATCACCTTCGAAATCCAAGGCATAGGGAGAATAGTATTCATTTAAATGGATTACAAGACCCTCAAAAAGCTATCACTAAGATGAACATCCATATGATACCTAGGAACTACAAGAATATTTATTCAGCCATGTTAGAAGCATGTTGTTTTCCACTCTCCTGATGATTAACTCGAATACGATGAAGATTCATTTT
This sequence comes from Viscum album, assembly GCA_963277665.1. Lineage (NCBI taxonomy): Eukaryota > Viridiplantae > Streptophyta > Magnoliopsida > Santalales > Viscaceae > Viscum > Viscum album. The sequence continues at coordinate 2,135,889,582 of OY728128.1, read as the reverse complement.
CTCTATAAGAAAAATGCACTCATTTGAATAATGGATAAAATAAGGTCAACTTCAACAAGTGAGAATGATAGAGAACCAAAATCCCATGGTATCCCAAAACATGGATTATAATTGTTTTAGAATGACATTACACTTATTTCATTTTTATTTATTAGAAGTAGTATATAACTTATTTGACAGTTCATATAATAAAGTATATATCTCATTCAATAAATATGTATATATCATGAAAAATGCATGTTAATATATATACCTATCTATCATGATGAATTTATACTCATATAATTACATTCTAGAAAATAAAAACCTCTTCTAAAGAAATAACAACATCACACAACATGTAAATCACCCTGGTTGAAATAACATTAATCATAACAAGTGAACATATGAACAACAATCCCATCCCCGAGCACTCAGATTTTCTCCCATACATGGGTTAACTACTATCATGAAAAATATCATTACCAAGCCTCAAAACATCATAATATCTTTTATACATTTTCTAAATATTAAAGCAATAAAAAATAAAAGCCTCCAATGATAAAATTTTGTAACATCCCCTGATCTGACACTCTCTCACATGACCAAATTAGGATGGTTACAGAACCTCAAGCGTACATACCCATATATGAGAGAATGTTGACTAGTAGTGGGGATGTAATGAGTATAGAGGGGAGACTATATCCCATGGTGTAGAGTTTTAATAAATCAGAAATAAACAAATATAAATTAATATGAGAGTAAGGAAAATAATAGAAATAATATAACATAATACTGGTATGTAAAACCAGGAACCAATAAACCAATAATAATGATTCATGTAATTATAGGCAGATATGTAACTAAATTCAAAATGGAAATTAATACAAATAAAATAAACAACTAACACAAATAAACTCAATAGAACCTAGTACTGAACCCCATGCTGGTCCCGTCTCCAAACTCCATCCCATACAATAAGCAAAAATAAAAAAAAGATCCCTTTCCCCTATCCAAACCAACATCTCATTAATCTACTTGGGTACCAAATGATCGACTGAATATACTGTGAGTAAAACTAATAATGTTGACACCACCATGTATAAAAAAAACTAGTCTGATAATAAGTGAAATTAATAAAGTGATAAAAATATGTATTAATTAATCAACTAATATAATACATCAATCGACCTTCTTCAGAACCATGCTAGAATATCTTTGAGAATGTAACACAACCATGCTAAATATAACCACAAACCATTGCGTACTCAAATAATTGGGAAGATACCTCTGTATACTAATTTTAGCATTTGGGAATAATCCTCTATATATGAATTTCAATATCTGAGAAAAGCCATCTATATAAGTATTTCAATATGAAACTAGGATAATTCCACTATATAAGCATTATATTTTGAAACCATGCCAATCCCTCTATATAATAAATGAAACATAAATCTTGGCCAGACCCGTTATATAAGAATTACGACATGAAACTGAACCAAGAACATTATATATACACTGCAATAAGAAATTATTCCAAGCATGCTATATAAGCATTACATCATGAAACTGGTCCAAGCCCACTATATAATCATTATAACATGAAACTAGGCCAATTTTTCTGTATAATCATTTCATCATCCGAACATAACCCTCTATATAAGAACTACATCATAAAAATGGGCCAAACCCTCTATATAAGCATTATAACATTAACTAATATAATCTCACTATATAAGAATTACATTATGAAACTAGGTTGATCCCACTATATAATAATTAAAACATCTATCAGAACACATGTCATAATAGGAATGATATAACACTATCATATCATATGCCTCAATGGTTAATTATGAAAATTACCATTTATCTTTCAATTTCCCATTTAGTTTTATTAAATTATCACCAACCATTTCTATAAAAAATAATCCATTTACAAAGTGATTCTATATTAAGAAACCACATGAGTTCTCATGTCCTTCTAAACAAAATTTAATCCATCATCCAATTCCTTATTATTCAAGGGGTTTCTCACCCAATAGTAGCCACAAGCGAGGTCTCAACACCATTGAATCTGAAGGGATCCAAGGAATAAAATAACACATGATTTATCATAATTCATAATTAAATTAATTAATGTGAAATTTGTGTCAGTGAAATCACAAAATTATATATACTTGATTAATTAACATACCATAGTATTATGTTTTAAACCACCCACCTTTATCTGTAAATCAAATAATTATTCCAATTAGTAACTCTGACAAAAAATGAAGGTGAAGAAGATCACAAAAAGAAACCTATATCACACAGATCAAGATAGACACCCAAAACAACAACGATCAAGAGATTACACAACCAAAATTAGAGAACAACAGAAGAGAAGTGAGAAACTAAGAAAAAAAACTCACCAGAGATCAATTTATTGGGTGGGACATCCAAAATAATGGAAGGCGCTCCAAAATCACTTGGAAATCACCTAGGGTTTGAGCGAGGAGGGCTATATCCAATTAGATTGAAAACATAAGCATACAAATTAGCTTATAACCACTAATTCCAAGAAGTAAATAACATGTAAATATATTACATGAAATTAAATTATCAATTTAAAGGTATTCCAAAATTCACGTATCGTTAGGTGAATTTAACCCTGCCCGAACACTGCACATCGTGTAATGTTGACTCATGATATGTAACTAGTTCATGTCATGAACTGGGTCTTGTCCTATATTCCCTTTATAGTATCTTCTTGGTAATAGTTACACATCATGCTACTCATTTACATGGTGTGTAAATTTCCTTTAGGAAACTTCAAAAATAACTTCTGCCAAAAATTATGAACTACCTCTGAAGCCTCCCAAACTCATATAAAACTCCCACAATCCAATTTAACACATTTATACCCAAACTCCATTAATTTAAAAAAACATACATCCCATAACTTTATTTCATTTTATATAGAAAAATATCTCCATATTTGAACAATACTTGACAAAAAAGGTTCAAAGAAAAATGAAAACCCAAACAATGAGGTTTAATGAAAAACCCCAAGAGGGATATACCTGAAAAAAGACATGATCTTACAGGGAGGGTAGTTAATTATTATAACATTATTATAGTAACATAACAGTATAATAATGATACTTATATTATCATTATAATATGGTGAAAATAAATTTTATGAAGAAGAAAAGAATATAAAAATAGGAATGAGGGAGGATCAGTTATAAATATATACCTTAGTAATTGGATTATATCCTTTTTAAAGGGGTAAAACCTTTGAGGAATAGTATTTTGAGAACAACTAAAACAAATTAATGTGGATATGAGTGTTTTGGATATGTTTTTGCATGATGGCAAGTGAGGATTGGAGTGTCCCTTTTATAAGTGAAAATGGATGACATTTTTTGCAAATACTCAAAACGTTTCAATAATGGGAAGTCACTTTTAAGGAATATGGTTCCAAAATTGAGAAATATTGTATAGAATAAGAGATAAGGTTGATACACACCTCAATAAGTCAATTAAAAACATTTATTTAACATGTTTCAATATATTTATCCCTTGAATTATTATTTTTTCCATTTAAACTTTTACTATGACAAATAGATTTTACCTAAGGTAAATTAATATTAATTACTAAAAATAAAGTGTAATTTATTAGATAATTTATAACCACTAATTATAAATTTTAAAAAAATTTATTTTGATTCAATTTATAAAAGTGATAAAAATTAATTTTAAAATACTAATGTATAATGCATTAATTGTTTTTAGAAAATATTACTTGTTTTCTATAATATAAAATATAGGTTTATAATTATATAATAATATTTTAAAATATATAATGTTACTTATAAAACATATATATTATTAATAAAAATGTTTCATAAATTTTAGGTTATGATTATTTCCAAGTGATGTCATAAAAGCCACAATTTGTTTTCAAAAATGGTATTTTCCACTATTCACCTAAAAATAAATTATTTTATAAAAAACCATAAACATTCATCTTAAGATTATATTATTATGATTAATCTAAAAATTATGGTCAAATTATATTTCTAAAATTTCATAATTCAATATTTAAATAGTATTTCATAATATAGTGGAAATCTATTCATATTGGAAAATAACTTTTTAAAATGTTGACTATTATTTATTCATATTTCCTATTAATTACTAAATAATTTATTACTAATATATTATTCTTATTACAAATATATTTTATTATTATTTAATCATAATATACTTAGGTTTTTGACACAAAATACTAATTTTAGAAAATTATATTTTTAGGCATAAAATGATTTTGTTATTTTTTAGCTATATTAATTGAATATTGTTAGTATAAAAAGTATAATTTATTTTTATTATACCCATATTTCATTATATGATTATTTTGATTCATTATTAGTAATTAAATTTATAGATTTTAATGGTTAAATTTAATACTTATATTCTTATCTAAATATACAATAGATTTGCTTTAGGTTCATCTTTACTTGTGGAGAAAGTTATTGAAAATGTATTTATTTAAAGAAATATATTATAAAATATAGTGGTGTTATAAGGTAGGCCCATGATGTTAATGACTAGCCTCAAAGTTTTTTATTTTTGGTTTTTTTTGTTTTTTTATTGATATATTATTTCTTCTCATTTCCCCTCAAAAACACTCTATAATATTAGATTCCAACTAACTTTTTCTTATAGCCCATATATTTATGCCTACATGGTTTTCATTTTACCATTTACATCCCCTTATTTTTTTTATAAATATATTCTCAATTTGACACTTCAAATCCTGCATCCCCAACATAGCCATACTATTCTTGCTAAAAAATCATTAAAAGTGGTCATTTGATAGGTATTTCTGATGTTGATTCTATTGTATAAACCATATAAAAAATATAAGAAAAATAATTAGTCATTATTTTATAATACTATTATAAAATAGAGTTGATTTATATTAAGTTATACTTATACAGGATTCCCATAATCTCTATGTGCTTTTATCTACTATTAGTCCCTTTTTATTTACACGATCCTCCTTCCATTACATAGGATATGAACTTAAAGTGGATTTTAATTTTGAATCATCAACATGAATATAAAAAAAATGAACATAATTATTTTGTTGTTTCATATCACATGAATGTTTTATGATAGATATAAAATAAATATTATTTTTTCCAGTGAAGTGGTTCCCATCCTTACTTTACAGGAGGTGTACATTGGTTCTGATGCATGTTTCTTAATTTCAATAGTCCTTTGGTGTTTTATAAATTTAAAATTATGAATCAAAGGGATTAATATAGAAAATTTAAAATAAAATAACATCAATTATAATGTACCTGAAATTTTTTATTCTTATGAAGACTATTGAAATAATTCCACGTTTCTTGGTTTATCATCATTCCTACGATATTGATTTATAAGATTTTTCAGAAAGGCTCAATGAGATTTTCTAGTGACCCTTAATAAAAATTTTCTCCGACAATCATCTAATGTAAATGAACTCTATAAGGGATGATGTAGATTAAACAAATATTTTATTATATATATTTTTTCAATAAAATAGAGATAGTATATCATAATTTTAACCTAGAACCTTCAAAAGTTATTTATCTTCAATGGAGGAACAACACCGTGCCACATATCTATATAAATCAGCATGTGAATTTGAGTCCTAAATCCATTGTTACTAAAGAAAATATAATTTTTAGGGTAATATATTGGAAATATTACTTCCAAACAACCTCAAATTTATATCCTTTTCTTATCACTATAATAATTGTTTTCAAGGATTTTACACTATAACCCTCCAATATTTTTTTAACCATATATTGTTCACCTTCTAAAATTTACACAATTTCAAAATTGTCAATATGTTATTACTAGGAATTATAAGAATTAGAATATAAAGACTTCATTATCTTTATATGTAATTAGACATTTAATTTAGATTACAAAAATTCAATATTGAACAAATAATATTATGAGGAAACACATTGGACATTAAAAACATTAACATTTTCATTGAACTATCTATTTTTTCATTAAAGGTTAAAGGAATTTACTCCCTCTATAAATTATTAAAATATCCTCTTTATAAAACCTTTGATATATAAGACACCATCTATATTTGGACCACTGCGATATGACTATGATTTCTAAATAAACTAAGCTATCCTAAATTGAATTATCATTGGATCACACAATTGTTTTAGTTAACAATAGAATAATTTAAAATTATCTTTTTGTAGAATATGGGACCTAAAATACTTATATTTCCAATAATTCTATTATAAATATTTTATACCTATACCATTCCTTACTAAAATTCACCTTCATGAATTTTAATCAATTGATTTTATATGCACTACTATTATTAACACATATTTATCAAAATATTAGTATTTGGAATGTTTTTTAACTAAATACCTTATTTTTTTTGATTATGATAAATTATTTCATATTCACATAAATTGGAATGCTACCCTTAGCACCTAATACTTGCATCACCGCCACCACAAGTGTAACATAATATTTTTCATTGTAATATGTTTATCATAATCCTTTATATATAATGTATAATCATTAATTATATAGTTATTGAAACATAAAAAATGATCAGTTCCTCCTCGGTATAGCCATTGAAGTCAATCTGAAAATGAATTTTGATTTATAGATAACTTCTTAAAAATATAGTCTCAAAACCATTCATTAAACTATTGGTTATCTATATTTAACATCCACATTTCATCCGTTGATGGATTAAAATTCCTAATAATTACTTTGTGGGATTCAAAATATGGTTAACCCTATACAATATCATATAAAACCAAAAGGAAATCCTTCTCTTTATCCGTAATAGTGATTGATACAATATCTCATTTAGTAATTGAAACATCCATAGAGAGCCCACTGTGATGGTATTTTGGGAGACCAATGTTATAAACATTAGGTAGGATGTGAGTATAGAATTTAAAGAATTACTAAAAACTATTTATCTCTTAAATACAACCTTTTTGGAAGGATTTTATTTTTGATGTACTCTTTTAATATATTCATACAGTGTTTAATGGGGAACATCTATTTTTAATTTATAGGACCACATAATCAGATATATCTAACCAAGTGAACTATCATGTGAACAATTATATCATTGAATGAATATGGGAATAACATGTCCAATTGAATTAATATAGCAGAAATTTCCTTTTCCATAGTTGAAAATTTCACAAGGTCTTTGAATTTATTGCATATAGATTTGAAAATGAAGAAAATATCAATTAATGTGTGATAGATTTTTTTAGTTAGAGTGAAATGTAAATCCAAATTCATTAAATATTATATGAAAACATGAAATTCATGTTATTTTAAACCTTTTATCATTGAATTAGTTATTGATACTATATTATTGATATTTGATGAATACCCCTCTAGAACCTTTAGACTATTCAAGAATTTGAAAAATGAAATCTCTATTTCTTGGAAAGAGTGAAACACATTGGAGGAATAAATTTATATCTTTCACCACTCAATAAAACCAAATCTTCCCTTATCTTCATTATAATCATGTACAACCTAGCGTCAATTACATATTTTTTTGGGTACATATATTAGTGTGGAAATTAAACTATCACATATTTTTTTTCTATGTGAAAGAAATCATGAAAATATATTACATTCCAAAAATTCTAATATGGTAATTAAAAAAAACTGACCACTTTCTTTAACTTCTTTTTATATGGTTTTTTAAAAAGTTTTTTCCCAAAATAGCAACCATATCCTTTACTTTCTCAAGATATTGATCACTTGTTAATGGAGAACTTGTTGTACATTCTTATAAATTCCCATCAAATGATGTCTTCCAATACTATTATTTATATAATTGGGGTAAAAAAATTTCAATTTCATAGAAACATATTCTTAAAAGAATGTTTCAACCTAACCAAGCATGTACCTTCTTCACAAATAGGACATCCTAGTATTCCTTTAATACTATATATTGAAAAATTACCATATGTAGGAAAGTCATATATCATCCCAAAAAATATTCATTTCTATGAGAATCATTTGACATAATATCCGAATCCTGCATCAATTTTTGATCTTTAATTAATTGATCCAAATAAACATCAATATCCTTACCATGTTGTTTTTGTTTTAATACATGTAAATATAACATAATTTATTTTCATATTATATATAAACATGGTGGAATTTTATAATTTTATAACATAACTATCCATGGAAAGTTATTACTAAATTTTGAAGAAAAAGGATTAATTCCATCCATAGAGAGTGTAAGAAAGAGGTTTCTCTACTTCTTTCCAAATTCAGGATATACATGATCAATTTTATTTCACTATGGTGAGTCTGTTGGGTAATGAAGTTTCCCATATTGTATTCTTATATCTACATTACACCCTAATTTTCTTGTAGTATAATCAAAATCATATAGCTATATAAACCTTAAAAATATTAGAAATTACCATAATAATTTTAGTAGAATTGATTAATCTATCTTGTATCAACCCACACCACCCTTGGGGAATTTTTTGAGTGATTCAAGGTCCTTATAAAATAATATACAATCATTTGGATATACATATATTCTTTTATAGATCATAACCATTGCAAATAAAATTAATTTAGCATCATATTTTTGAAAAGGAAGCCAATTATCTTCTGGTATCACCATATTCAAGAGAGTAGGTTTTTTCTATAAAGTTCGTGTGACTCCATCCATTGTTAGCTTTCAAATTATATGGAATTAGTATGGATGAAAATGTTGTACATTTAGTACAACCAACATAATATAGTGTAATTTCACAACTATTTAACTTAACAAACATATTTGGATAGTCATGAAGATCAAATTCAATAACCATTATTATTTACTCAATAAAATCTCCATCATTGTTTAAAATTGTACTCATATCAGAAGATCTATACACTATAGTGCTATCTCAATCACTATCTATGTTTAGTTGTTCCTTGTGTTTAATCTAACATTTATAAATTTGATTTATTCCATGATAGATCAAGTGTTATTATAACTCTCTGAGATAATTGTTTCTTGAATAATATTAATATAAACATAGAAAAATGATTTAAGAAAGTTAATTTTCATGATTTATTGAAAAAATGATGAAATATTTATCCCTATCCTCATACTTAATTGTCAAATGATTTAAATCCATGAATTTTCAAATCATATTTATCCTATATAGTTCAATAATATTCATATTTAACAATAAATAAATAAATACAAAGAATGTATGAGTTTAGAATCCTTATAGGCTATTCTTTATATATAAAATCCTATAGTTATCAAATTTTACATAAATTTTTATGATATCATCAACTTGTTAGAATATATAAAAATTAAGAATTATATGAATAAGAAGTATAATAACACTTATTTTTTATCCAAATAAGCCACATATAAAAATTCATTACATGTAGTATTATAACTTACTTAAGAACCTAATTTCATTCATAAAATCAAACCTACTTTGTAAAGACCCGTAAATTTCAAGGAATTGTTTTTCTTAATTTTCTTTGGAATTTTACAAGAATGTAGTTTCTGACGACACCTAATTCTGAGGCCCGGTGTGCCCGGAATCATTTTCCGAAGTTTGGCTCGGGTACGTTCAATGAACGGATGAGCGGGTTTTTCTAACTTTTGAACCGGTGCCCAGAATCGAATTCTGAGGGCACCGATAGAATCGCAAAGCCGGTATTTTCTTAGAAACGCCTCTTCTGGAGTTGAGTTTTCTCAGTTGTGGTTTTTAATTTTCGGTCTTAAAGTTAAGAAATAAAATAATTGTACGACAAACTTTATTTTAATTCACTTAAGCCACTTGGAAGTCACTTGAAGCCACATAAAAGCGGCTTAAGCTGAGTTGATCCGGATAGGATGCTATCCAGAAATATCCTACCCTCTTGGTAGGATATTTGTGAGGTGGGGCCCACACGATCCCCACCGTTTCTTTTCCGCTAAGTAACGCACCCGTGAAAACCCGTCATTATGAAAGTCAACTGACGCGTTTTCTTAATTTCTTAACGCAAAATTTAATTGGGTGGTTTTATTCGTGAATTAAATGGGCAGTTTCTTTCGTTGAATTAATTCTACGAATTAATGGGTCGTTACTTACCTCTTTTTCGTTTGTTGGCGTAATAATAAAATAACACCAACACGACATTTGGAGGATTACACGTTGAGAGTCTTTGACAGAATTATTGAGCCTTCATCCTCCTTCGCGAATAGCATGAAGAACGCGAAGAACGCCGTCACCCTCGGAGTTTAATGATGCTTCATCTGAGACGTTCTTCCCCGCCCTGATCTCCGATCACCAACTGCTTGAGGTAATATATCTCAGGTTTCTTTTTAAACTTCCTTGTGGTGTATAACAACACACGGATTTAATTATTTATAATTAAATCTGTTGTTTCTTGGTCCTCGGAGTTCGTCGACGCAGCGATGAATACCGCGACGATCCTCTCTTTCCGCTACGAACCCCTCCTTCCGTGACGATCAAATCCGCGAAGAACCCACGGGCGACGACTTGACGAGGTAGGGATTTTATTTGGAAATACCCTTTTATATTCCCGTGAACGTTTCTTTAAAATTTAAGAACCAGATTCATATGAACAATTTTAATATATTAAAATTGTTGTTTCATGTGTTGAATAATTCTCCCGTTGTTATTATTCTAACGCGGAGGGTGCGGGCCAAACGAACACGGCCCGACAACCCTCCGCCGTTCTACGTGGTTGTGCGGATTTGGCTGGTGATGAAAAAATGTGACGCAAGGGCATTTTGACGATCTCACAGTGAAGAAAAGAACCCGGGAGGAACAATGGCGCAGACAGAAAGGAAAACGGACCACCGGAGCAACTCAGGTGGCCCGCGGAAGCTGCCGGCGGCGCGAGTCACCGGTGCGGCTGAAGTCGCGGCGGCGGCGGCCAGCGGACCCGCAGCCGCGCGGGTCTCGCTCGCCCGCACGGGACGCGGCAGAAGCCGCGTCCGTTGCTGATTCAGCACGGCCCCTCGAGGGCCGCGGCTTCCTCAACCCGTGGGGGCGGCGCCTCGCGGCTGCCGCGCTCGGCCACTCGTCCACCCGGTTCGGCCGACCCGGGGGGGGGGGGGGGGGTCGGAACCCCCCGTCTTCAGACCGTTTCAGTCTTTTGCCCGTACCTTGAGCTACGTGCCTCCGAATGACGCGCTGTCAGTGGCAACGCGATCCTTGGATTGAGACGGTCGTTTCGGTATATCTCACTCAAGGTTTCGGATTACTTTGTGTTCGGCCGGGTTGGTCCGTACACGAAACCTACCGGGCCGTCGGAGCGGAAACGCTCATATCTTGAGCTCCGGACGTCCGATTGACGTGCCGTCGACTTTGTTGAATTTCTCTAAGTGAGACGGATCTTTTGGCTCACTCCACACAAGGTTTAGACGCAGGTGGAGTACATTCGGGTTGGTTTTTCCTTAAAAACTAACCGGGCCCCTGGGACGAAAAAGCCAATAACTCTCAGACCGGGCGTCCGATTCACGCACCGTCTACGACATTGAGTTCCTGTTGACGATACGGATCTTTTGGACACATCAACTTCGGACTTTGTGTCAGTTGATGTATCAGCCTCTCGGCTCGTGGAGCGGACCCTCCCGAACGAGCTTGCTGTGTGCGGGAACCCTATAGCTGGCTGCGACTGCTACTTCAACAGCGACGATTGTGCAGAGATCCTCAGTGGACTGCGACGACGACTGTGCAAAGATCCTCAGTGGACTGCGATGACTACTGCACTCAGCGATCCTACGTGGATCAGTGCTACAGATCCTGTGTGGATCCGATCATGTGTGGATCCGATCCTGTGTGGGTCAGTGCTCAGCGGTTCTGTGTGAGCCAGCGCCTACAGGTCCTGTGTGGGCCCGATCCTGTGTGGGTCTTTGCGGGGGTTAGTTACCTATCGATCCTGTGTGGGTCATTGTGGGGGTTAGTACCTTTCGATCCGTTGTGGGTCCGACGACTTAGATGGATCAGTGATCATCTTTATCGTCATACAAGAAGTATACCTGTGTGAGCTGAATCCTGTGTTACTCTCCTTTGTGGATTGTGTTGAGCTATCTTGTGTGGATTTACTTTTTTACTCTCCTTTGTGGATTGTGTTGAGATATCCTATGTGGATTTACTGTTTTACTCTCTTTTGTGGATTGTGTTGATCTATCCTGTGTGGGTATAAATTTTTCTTTCCTGTGTGGACTGGGTTGTGCTTGAGCTCGGACGTTGGAGCCGAGCGGGAATTGATGGCTTAGGTATATGTATGGGCATATACCTAAGCAGTGTCAGTTGTTACTTCATGATTGTATATTTCCTTTGTGGTTATCCTTTGTGGATTTTGGGAGACCTTCGGGGGTCTCGGGGTCCCTACTGAGTAGCTTATACTCACCCCTGCACGGGCTATACCCGCACTATGTTGTGTTGGTTGCAGACGACGGACATCGCTGATCGTGGTGGAGGCTTGCGGAGCAGGACGGTACCTGGAGGTGGACCACTGGGCGGGACGTATTCGGAGCAGTCAGGTGGACCGATGAGCAGTGGAGGCTATCTGTACCCACCCTTCTGGTGGGACTTCTAGAGGACGGCTTGACGCTGCGGATTTTCTTTTCAGTTGCTGTTTTTCCCTTTCAGTTGTACTTTACAGTTGGGCTTGTATTTCTGGCCCCTTTTACTTTCAGCACAGCTTGTTCAGTTTTTACTTAGTGTTTACTTTTCCGCTTGCTTACTCTGTGGTGCTTGTTTACTTTTCAAAGGCAATTCCTTCCCTTTTTCCGGGATTTACGCCTTGGTGCTAGTCGCCAGCCCCTGGCCTATGGAAGGCGGGCTTGGGGTAGTCACGGCACGGGCCCCGAGGACGGGTCGTGACAATTGGTATCAGAGGTGGTCGGTTCTACCGCAGACTCTGATCATTCTTCTATGTGGAGCAATAGTGTTTAGCGTATTGAGTGTGGTTATCAGTCCAGGGAGTCCAGTGTTGGTGCGGCGGCCGACATATCCGTACACCAGGACCCTGCCTTCTGATTTCCGACTTAATGCACGAAAACATTGATTGCATGTGTGTTTTCAAGTTTTCTTTGTGATTACTTGTGTCAGCTCACCAGGTATACAGTTATGACCGTGGAGCACTTGTTTCCTTTTCAGGATGGCCCCACGACGGCAGCCATCTAGGGTTCCGAGAGTAGAGCCCGACGACAGCCCGCCGAGCGACGAGGCCTCGGTACAGGGCCCTTTGACAGCGGAGGCACCGGCGGTACCTCTACCCGCTGAGCCCCCAATGCTACCAGCACCGACCGCTGACGATGCACATCGCCTCGGAGCTCTGCACGAGTTCTAGCACTAGCGACCACCCAGGTTTCGTGGGGAGACGGACCCCCAGGTAGCCGAGGACTGGATGGAGGCGGTCGTTCGAGTTTTCAGGCTAGTGAGGACACCAACAGACCTCATGGTGATCCTCGCGGCGAGCCTACTGCACGCAGCAGCAGGACGATGGTGGAGCTTGATGCTCCAGGTGCACGATGTGACCTCTCTCATCTGGAAGGACTTCGAGAGCCTTTTCTGCTCAGAGTTCATCCCAGACACCCTCAGTGCGGTGCGCATCCAGGAGCTTCTTCAGCTGCGGCAGGGCAACTTGACGGTCGCCCAGTACGCGGCGAGGTTCACCGATATTTCTCGCTACTCGACCGACATGGTACGAGACCCCTTCTTCCAGGCCCGGACCTTAGAGCAGGGATTGAGACACGAGATCAGGGCATTGCTGATCTCCCTCAGCATCCCGACCCAGGTAGGAGTACTGGAGCGAGCCCTTTTGATCGAGAGCTTTCTGGCTGAGTCCACAGCGAGACCTACCGCAGGGCGGCAAGTAGCGGAGTCTTCGGCAGCAGGTAGCCGACAGATGACTCAGGGTTCCAGACAGACCAGACCCTTTCGTAGACGACCTCAGGACACTGGCTTAGCAGTGCGAGGCACACAGTGCGGAGCCAGTCTTCCGAGAGGCAGGCAGTGCTACGCGTGCGGCGGGCAGGGCCACATGGCTCGTGACTGCCCGACCCGCCATACCGAGGAACAGCAGACGGTGGAGGGGCCACCCAGGAAGAGGCAGAGGGTCGACCGTGGCGGTCCACAGGGAGGAGGCGGGCGAGGCAGAGGAGCTGGCTGAGCAGCAGGTGGTGGGCGACGCTTTGAGGCTCTGCTACCACCACCACCAGGAGGTCCGCCCCGACCACAGGGAGCTGGCGGGTAGAGACAGGCACAGCTCCAGGTAGAGGAGGCCTATGACCACGGTGTGCCAGAGATGATTCGAGGTACGATATGTGTCTATTCCACCCTTGCTGCAGTTCTTATAGACATAAGAGCGAGTCACTCTTTCATAGCCGCTGCCCTTGTTCGGAGCTCGGAGATTCCGACAGAGCTGTTGGCTCGATCCTTATGGCTAGAGACTCCTACGGGAGCAGACTCGATGATTACACACTAGTGCCGACAGTGTGAGCTTACTCTAAGAGGTGAGAGCTTCGGCAGAGATCTTCTTTTAGCGGCGTCGAGGCCTTACGACGTCATCTTGGGCATGGATTGGTTATCCACAGTCCATGCTCCGATTGACTGTTTTAGGCGCAAGGTGCGATGTGTGCGCACCGATGAGAGCAGGTTCACCTTCACCGGTGAGAAGGGGGCCTTTGCAAGACAGGATGGACTCTCGCAGAGGAGGGGATATCCCATCACTCATCAGTTGGCCAGCCCCATCCTTGGAGCAGTTGACGTGCGGAGTCCTAGTTTTCCGGCAGTGGTGGATCAGTACGCAGACATCTTTCCTGATGACGTTCCAGGGATACCTCCTCACAGAGAGGTAGACTTTTACATTGACCTGTACCCCGGGACAACCCCGATATCCACTCCAGCATATCGGATGGCCCCCGCTGAGCTTCGAGAGCTGTGGGTACAGTTGGAGGACTTGCAGGGCAAGGGGTTCATCCGACCCAGTGTTTCACCCTGGGCTTCCCCGATTTTGTTTGCCATGAAGGCAGACAGAAGCTTACGACTGTGTGTCGACTATCGTCGCCTAAACCAGGTGACAATGAGGAACAAGTATCCACTACCGAGGATTGATGACCTCTTAGATCAGCTCAAGGGAGTACGGTGGTTCTCGAAGATAGACGTCAGGTCAGGCTATCATCAGCTCAGAGTTCGAGATGAGGACGTGCAGAAGACGACCATCAGGTGTTGGTATGGGCACTAGGAGTTCTTGGTTATGCCTTTCGGCGTAACCAATGCTCCAGCAGTGTTGATGAGCCTCATGAACAGGATCTTCCAGCCATACCTCAATCGATTTGTCATGGTCTTCATCGATGACATTTTGGTGTACTCGACCACCAAGGAGGAGCACGCCTACCACTTGCGGGTTGTACTAGACACACTCCGAGAGCACCAGCTTTATGGAAAGCTCTCAATGTGCTAGTTCTGGTTACGTGAGGTCCACTTCTTGGGGAACATCATTTCTGGGGCAAAAGTTACAGTGGATCCCGCGAAGATCGAGGCAGTGCTAGCTTGGGAGCCACCTAGGAGAGTGACGGAGGTGCAGAGTTTCTTGGGTCTAGCCGGTTACTATCGGAGATTTTTGCCATATTTCTCCAGAGTTGCAGCGCCACTCTCATCTTTGATGAAGAAGGGGAAACCCTTTGTGTGGTCAGACAGATGTCAGCAGAGCTTCCAGGAGCTGAGGCAGAGATTGACCAGCGCACCTATCTTGAGGTTGCCTGAGGAGGGAGTTGGATACGTAGTCTACTGCGATGCATCAGGGACTGGACTTGGATGTGTCCTGATTCAAGAGCGGGCCGTGATTTCATATGGATCACGTCAGTTGAGGCCGCAAGAGAAGAACTACGCTATCCATGACCTAGAGTTAGCAGCAGTGGTCTTCGCTCTGAAGACATGGCGTCACTATCTGATGGGCGAGCGCTTTACAGTCTTTTCTGACCACCAGAGTCTCAGGTACATGTTCTCTCAGAAGGACCTGAACCTGAGATAGCGACAATGGCTCGAGTTCCTCCAGGACTATGACTTTGAGATAGTCTATACTCCTAGGAAGGGGAAAGTAGTAGCCGATGCCCTCAGCAGGAGGACGGACATTCAACTACTTGAGGAGGCGACAGAGCAGCTATCCACCTTGCAGATATCCTTCGTGGATAGAGATGGAGCAGCCTTCCTTCAGTATCTCACAGTCACTCCTCCACTACTGCAGCGGGTCAGAGAGGCACAGCGTGGGGACATCGACTGTGAGATGCAGCGTGCACAGATATCCTCGGGACAGGCACCTGATGGTTTCTCCCTTGGAGCAGAGCATGGCGTTCTTTTTAGAGGACATACCTTGGTACCAGTCGCTTTACGAGAGGAGGTGCTGAGAGAGTTTCACACTTTTCCTTTGGTGGTACATCTTGGAGTGGCGAAGATGTACCAGGATCTCAGACGACATCACTGGTGGCCGGGCATGAAGAAGGCTGTAGCAGAGTTCGTTTCACGGTGCCTCACCTTCCAGTAGGTGAAGGCAGAGCATCAGGTACCAGCAGGCTTGGTACATCGCTTAGAGGTCCCGGAATGGAAGTGGGACGACATATCTATGGACTTCGTGACTGGACTTCCACGCACTTCTAGAGGCCACGACTCCATTTGGGTGATTGTTGACCGACTCACCAAGTCGGCACACTTCTTACCCATCAGAGAGAAGGGATCAGTGGAGAGCTTGGGGCGTCTCTATGTTCAGAAGATTGTACGGCTTCACGGTGTGACATCATCTATCGTCTCTCATCGAGACGCTCGCTTTACTTCCCGGCTTTGGAAGGGGATGCAGGAGGCGTTTGGGACGCGGCTACGTCTGAGCACCGCCTTTCACCCTCAGACGGATGGTCAGACGGAGAGGACCATTCAGACTCTCGAGGACATGCTCCGCGCATGTGTCCTCGACTTTGGTCGCAGCTGGGAGGACCACCTACCCTTGGTGGAGTTCGCGTACAACAACAGCTACCACTCCACCATCGGGATGGCACCATATGAGGTGTTGTACGGCAGACCTTGCAGATCTCCTTTGTGCTGGACAGACCCTGGGGAGTCAACACTTGTGGGACCAGAGATGGTCCGGGCCACGACAAAGAAGGTCCAGGTCATCCAGGAGTGGATGAGGACAGCTCAGAGCCGACATAAGTCATATGCTGATAGGAGGCAGAGGCCATTAGAGTTCGAGGATGGCGACCAAGTCTTCTTGCGAGTCTCACCTCGAAGTGGTTTACGGAGATTTGGCCGAGGCGGCAAGTTGTCTCCACACTTCATCGGACCTTTCCAGGTCCTCAGCAGGATTGGCGAGGTGGCTTATCACCTGGCTCTACCACCTTAGTTGCACCGGGTGCACGACGTCTTCCATGTATCTCAGTTGAGGAGATACGTGCATGACCCGACACACATCATTGACCATGGGGATCTAGACGTGGATGATGGGGTGACTTTTGCGGAGGTCCCAGTGGAGATAGAGGATCGACAGGAGCGGGTCCTACGTGGGCGATCGATTCCTCTTGTGCGCATCAGATGGAAGTACGAGAACCTCCAGGAGAGCACATGGGAGCGGGAGGCTCAGATGCGTGCTCAGTACCCAAATTTGTTTCCCTATTTTATGATGTATCTTTACAGGGATGTAAATCCCTGAGGTGGGAGTAATGTAAAGACCCATAAATTTCAAGGAAATTTTTTTCTTAATTTTCTTTGAATTTTACAAGAACACAGTTTCTGACGGCACCTGATTCCGAGGCCCGGTGTGCCCGGAATCATTTTCCGAAGTTTGGCTTGGGTACGTTCAGTGAACGGACGAGCAGGTTTTTCTAACTTTTGAACCGGTACCCGGAATCGAATTCCGAGGGCACCGATGGAATCACAACGCCGATATTTTCTTAGAAAAGCCTCTTCCGGAGTTGCGTTTGCTCGGTTGTGGTTTTTAATTTTCGGGCTTAAAGTTAAGAAATAAAATAATTGTACGAAAAACATTAATTTATTTCACTTAAGCCACTTGAAAGCCACTTGAAGCCACTTAAAAGCGGATTAAGCTGAGTTGATCCGGATAGGATGCTATCCAGAAATATCCTACCCTCTTGGTAGGATATTTGTGAGGTGGGTCCCACACGGGCCCCACCGTTATTTTCCGCTAAGTAACACACCCGCGAAAACCCGTCATTATGAAAGTCAACTAATTCTTTTTTTTTAATTTCTTAACGCACCATTTAATTGGGCGGTTTTATTCGTGAATTAAATGGGCAGTTTCTTTCATTGAATTAATTCTACGAATTAATGGGTCGTTACTTACCTCTTTTTCGTTTGTTGGCGTAATAATAAAATAAGACCAACATGACATTTGGAGGATTACACGTTGAGAGGCTTTGACAGAATTCTTGAGCCTTCATCCTCCTTCGTGAAAAACACAAAGAACGCGAAGAACGCGAAGAACGCCATAACCCTCGGAGTTTGACGACGCTTCATCCGAGACGTTCTTCCCCGCCTCGATCTCTGATCACCAACTGCTTGAGGTAAGAGATCTCAGGTTTCTTTTTAAACTTCCTTGTGGATTATAACAACACATGGATTTAATTATTTATAATTAAATCTATTGTTTCTTGGTCCTCGGAGTTCGTCGACGCAGCGCCGAATACCGCGACGATCCCCTCTTTCCGCGACGAACCCCTCCTTTCGCGACGATCAAATCCGCGAAGAACCCGCGGGCGATGACTTGACGAGGTAGGGATTTTATTTGGAAATACCCTTTTATATTCCCATGAACGTTTTGTTAAAATTAATGAACCGGATTCATATGAACAATTTTAATTTATTAAAATTGTTGTTTCATGTGTTGAATAATTCTCCCGTTGTTATTATTCTAACGTGGAGGGTGCGGGCCAAACGAACACGGCCCGACAACCCTCCGCCGTTCTTCGTGGTTGTGCGGATTTGGCGGGCGATGAAAAAACGTGACGCAAGGGCATTTTGATGATCCCGCAGTGAAGAACGAAACCTGGGAGGAACAACGGAGCAGACGGGAAGGAAAACGGACCACCGGAGCAACTCCAGTGGCCCGCGGAAGCTGCCGGCGGCGCGGGTCGCCGGCGTGGCTGAAGCCGTGGCGGCGGCGGCCAGCGGACCCGCGGTCGTGCGGGTCCAGCTCGCCCGCACGGGACGCGGAAGAAGCCGCGTCCGTTGCTGATCCAGCACGGCCCCTCGAGGGCCGCAGCTTCCTCAACCCGCGGGGGCGGCGCCCCGCGGCTGCCGCGCTCGGCCACTCGACCGAGCTGAGCCGGGCCGGTCCGACCGGCCGGGCTGCGCCCTGGCCGGACCTGACCGGGTCGGGTCGACCCAGTTCTGGTCGACCCGGTTCAGCCCACCCTGGGGGGGGGGGGGGGGTCGGGCAGGGTCGGCCCGGGCCCGAACCCCCCGTCTTCAGACCGTTTCGGTATTTTGCCCGTAACTTTATCTACGGGCCTCTGAACGGCGCACCGTCAGCGGAAACACGATCCTTGGATTGAGGCGGTCATTTCGGTATATCGCACTCAAGGTTTTGGATTACTTTGGGTTCGGCCGGGTTGGTTCGTACACGAAACCAACCGGGCCCTCGGAGCGGAAACGCTCATATCTTGAGCTCCGGACGTCCGATTGACGTGCGGTCGACTTTGTTGAATTCCTCTAAGTGAGACGGATCTTTTGCCTCACTCTGCCCGAGGTTTGGATGTAGGTGGAGTACGGTCGGGTTGTTTTTTCCTTAAAAACCAACCGGGCCCCTGGGACGAAAAAGCCAATAACTCTCAGACAGAGCGTCCGATTGACGCACCGTCGGCGACGTTGAGTTCCTGTTGACGATACAGAACTTTTGGATACATCAACTTCGGACTTTGTGTCAGTTGATGTATCAGCCTCTCGGCTCATGGAGCGGACCCACCCGAACGTGCTTGCTGTGTGCGGGAACCCTAGAGCTGGCTGTGACTGCTACTTCGACAGCAACGACTGTGCAGAGATTCTCAGTGGACTGCGACGACGACTGTACAGAGATCCTCAGTGGACTGCGACGACTACTGCACTCAGCGATCATACGTGGATCAGTGCTACAGATCCTGTGTGGATCCGATCCTGTGTGGGTCAGCGCTCATCGGTTCTGTGTGAGCCAGCACCTACAGGTCCTGTGTGGGCCCGATCCTGTGTGGGTCTTTGCGGGGGTTAGTTACCTATTGATCCTGTGTGGGTCATTACGGTGGTTAGTACCTTTCGATCCTTTGTGGGTCTGATGACTTAGATGGATCAATGATCATCTTTATCGTCATACAAGAAGTATACCTGTGTGAGCTGAATCCTGTGTTACTCTCCTTTGTGGATTGTGTTGAGCTATCCTGTGTGGATTTACTGTTTTACTCTTCTTTGTGGATTGTGTTGATCTATCCTGTGTGGATTTACTGTTTTACTCTCCTTTGTGGATTGTGTTGAGCTATCCTATGTGGGTATACGTTTTTCTTTCCTGTGTGGACTGGGTTGTGCTTGAGCTCGGACGTTGGAGCCGAGCGGGAATTGATGACTTAGGTATATGTATGGGCATATACCTAAGCAGTGTCGGTTGTTACTTCGTGATTGTATCTTTCCTTTGTGGTTATCCTTTGTGGATTCTGGGAGACCTTTGGGAGTCTCGGGGTCCCTAATGAGTTGCTTATACTCACCCCTGCACGAGCTATGCCCGCACTACGTTGTGTTGGTTGCAGACGACAGACAACGCTGATCGTGGTGGAGGCTTGAGGAGAAGGATGGTACCTGGAGGTGGACCACTGGGCAGGATGTACTCGGATTTTTTAGGTGGACCGAGGAGTATTGGAGGCTATCTGTACCCACCCTTCAGGTGGGACTTCCAGAGGACGTCTCGACGCTGCGGCTTTTCTTTTCAGTTGCTGTTTTTCCCTTTCAGTTGTACTTTACAGTTGGGCTTGTATTTCCGGACCCTTTTACTTTCAGCACAGCTTGTTCAGTTTTTACTTAGTGTTTACTTTTCCGCTTGCTTACTCTGTGGTGCTTGTTTACTTTTCAAAGGCAATGCCTTCCCTTTTTCCAGGATTTATGCCTTGGTGCTAGTCGCCAGCCCCTGGCCTATGGAAGGCGTGCTTGGGGTAGTCACGGCATGGGCCCCAAGGATGGGTCGTGACATACTTACAAGACAAGTTTTGTTTGATTAAACCAAACCATTTAAAGGAAAATAACAAATTAGAGGAGTTTGAGTTGTAAGTAGTGTTTTTAAATCAATTCAATAATCAATAAAATTTATTCAAAATATAAGATTGTGTTCCAAAAAAATTTGTAGTTGGGGTTTGTCTTAGTGGTAAGCACCCCTTAATTCTACATGAAAAATGGGGGTTCAAAACCCATTGGGCGCAGGGTACTGTAGCAGTGGCGGCACTGTTGCAATGACATGCACCGTATTGGCGGCAGGCCACTGTAGTGGTGTCAAAGTACTGTAGCAGCCGTGGGTACTATGCAGTACTGTAGCAGCATGGGTACTGTAGCAGTACTATTCCCAGAATGGGCTTTGGGTTAATAAAATGGGCCTACAGGCCATGTAATGGGATAAATGCCCACTGGGCCTTCAGGCTATGTAATGGGTCTCCCTCTACCCAGTTAAAGAGGTATTTTCTTTGCTTTAATAATAAACGAGGATTCAGCCCCAACCTTTAAAAAAGAGGAAAATCACCAACAACCAATGGATTTCACCATTTTAGAAGGGTTTTCTAAATAATTGAATAAACATGTCTAAAATTAAATATTTAAAATAAATAGTTGAATTATTAAAAATTATACTTTTCTTTAAAAATAGAAAACCTTAACCAATAGAAACTAACATGGTTAAAAATAGTGTTGGAGTATTCATACAACATTTTTTTTATAAAAACAAATTCCACTCCCTTTTAACAATTATTTTTAAAAAATATAAATACAGGTTCCCAAAATCTCATGTTAAGAAATTTAAAAACAACATAGCTTTGAAATACTCATAGAAGTAACAAAATCACAAGAAAAATATGCATGAATGTTTCAAATAATTTTTTAATGATTTAATTGAAACCAAATAGCCTCATCTTCATTATCATTTGAAGTGAGTTTAAAAAGTGTGGAAACACTAAAATTAGATATGAAATTAAAATAAAATTTTCTATTTCAAAAAGACTTTCAAGGGAATTTCTATCAACAAAACCATTTTTCCATATCTAAAACATAACTTAGAATAATAGTTTATACATATGGAATAATTTTGTTTTAAGGAAATCATAAAAATCATTTGAGAATAAATTATTCAAAACTAATGAATTTTTAATTTGAGCTACAATATAAAAAATATACCAAATTTCTCTAAAATTTGATAATCACAAGAACGACATTTAATTAATTAATTACATAAATTTAATATATTCTCTAAATAAAAAACTAATCATTTTCATGAAAAAACATTTTTAGTGGTAAAAAAGACATTCTAAACTAAATTTAAATATAAATTTCTCCATCTAGGATAATTTTCTAGGTAATCATTATTATTTTATATTTTGAGTGTGAAATGTTTAAAATAACCTTGGAAATTAAAAAACTCCAAAACTTGGAATTTGAGATCATTCTTTTTTTATTTGATTTATAAGAAAAATCATATGTTGATTGTTAAAAATAATAATAAACCCAAATAAAATGTTTTATCCGTTTTTATTAGAATACTATATTAATAAAGTTGCAAATATTTTTTTTTGGAAAAAATCATAAAATTTTAAATAAAAAATATATTCTCTTATAAATACAATAAGAATAAAGAGATAAAATATTGATAAATTGTAAAATTAACAATATTGCATGCCCAAAAAATAACTAAATAATGTATGTCCTTGATGAAATAATGACAAAAAATATATCCCACTAATAGATTATTAAAAAAAACATAAGAATAAAACATGTTTTGATTCAAAAAAAATTAAAAAAAAGTGATGTTATTTTTAAAAATAAAAAATACAATCAATTCCATAAAAATTGTTATTTTATTGTCTATTATAATAACTATAACTATTTTAACTTAAAATAATAATATCATTTTTCAAAATAAAAAACACGATGATAAAAAAACTACTGGAAAAATCACCAATAGTCATGGTCCATGACTATGGGTATTGGATATTTGCCCATTGATATATGTTATAGCCACTATCAGGCTACCCTTATAGGGTATTTCCATTACAGTAGCCTATATGACTATAGAAACTTTGAGGTGGGGCCGGTCCACATCTCACATATAGCCTAGGTAACCTGACCATGGATATAAGATAATTTGAAAAAAATTTAACTACAGTGTTTCGCTCTTTGGTCTCACACATTATACAAAATGACCTTTATCACTCTTCTATTACACTCACTTGAAATATAAACACACACACACATATTTTTTTAACAATTTAGAAATATATTTTATTATTATTATTTACTTAATTATTATTATTATTGTTCACTTATTTACTTAATTATTTAACTATAGCCATGGTCATAATAGACTGTGACTTTAGGCCTCACTCGCACACTGTATAGCCATGATCATCCTTTTACTATGTTAATAGCCTCCCTAGATAAACCCAATAGATATAGTCGGCCATGACTATGGTTATAGGTTATGGGGGCTGGGGAAATGGACATAGTCAGAGGCTGACTGTGGCTATAGTGTGCATTGGAGAGGCCTATCACCACGACTAGCCTCTAGAAGTGGAAATAGGGTCTGTCCTACGCCCTTCTTATGGGAGAAATAATTTCCCATGCTAGCATGGGAAACACTATAGCCATGATGATTCCATACCATGGTTAAATCCTAACTATATCCATGATCATTTGACTGACCATGGTTATAGGTGGCTTATTGCTATAGTCTGGTATGACCGTGGATGTAACTCTAGGAATATAGGACAATTTTCCACCAGTGAAGAACTATAATCATAAAAATAATAAAAAATGAATGAAATTAATCAAAACAATGAAATGAAAAACTTCAATCCAAAAAATTATTTGACTCTAAAAATTATACTTTAGCTAATAAAATTTCAAATATCATACCAATTTCAGGATTAATAGATTATGATTTATTTTATAAAAATATTGAATATTTTTATAAAAAACTACACAATTTGTAGAAATAAAAAGTAATAAGTTTATGAAAAATGGTTTTATCACTAATCACACATTAATATTACTTTTTTAAATGAAGGTCCCATAAGACTTATGCTTTTGGGTAAATGGTCCTCAGTTTAAATGATAAGTCCATAATTTTCACCATACTTTCCATGGAAAATGATATCACATGCCAGTATGTCCAACTATTCTTTATAAATCTTATTTTAATACTTCATTCCTTGGAGTCGCACCAAAGACCCTACATAAATGCTTCAGGCTCTCCTGCACCATTTTTCAGTACAAACAACAAAAAGGAGAAAAACCAAGTGAGATCAATGAAAAAGAACTAAAAATAAGATTAGAATAGCATACCTTTGGTTTTGTGGGTAACGATTCATCCAAAATCATCAAAAGAGTTACAATGAAGATCAATTTCCAGGATAACATGAATGGAACAAGTGAGTGATGAGGTCTATTTAGGATATTTTGTAAGTGAGAAAAGGGTTTTATCATTACTAACCAAAACGTGTAGATAAAATCCACCTTTATGAGTGCAAAAAAATAGGTGCTGATAAAGAATGTTTTTATTGGTTTTAAATTTAGTATTGATAATGACAATAATTTACCTGTGCAAAATGCACTACTAAAAGTTCCTTTATCATTTTACTGTAGATAACAAGAGAAAAAAAAGAATTAAAATGAATATACAGAAATATTAAAAATTAATAAATAGTATCAATCGAATGATTATAAAAATGAATAAATTATATTAATTTTTTATACCAAAAAAATATTAAAAATAAATGAATATTAAAAATCTCATTTAAATAAAAAAGTTATATAATAAATTATTAATTAAAAATGATTAAATAATAATTTTATAAAGATTTAAATACAAAAATATTAAAATAATAATAAATAAATTTTAATTATATAAAGAAAAAAAATATTAAAAATGTTAAATATTAATATATAAAAATGAATAAATAAGTATTAAAAAATTAATAAATTTTAAAAATATTAAATTAATATATATTTAAAATTAATAAATATTAAAAACTGATAAATAAAAAAATACTAAAAATGAATAAATATTATAAATGAATATATAATATTATCTGAATAAATATAAAAAATGAATACAATTTGATATATACACATACACATACACGCATACACACACATCCACATACATGCACATATAAATACATATATATACAGACACATACATGAACATACCTACATACATACACATCCATAAACATACATTCACATATACATACACATACATACATATACACACATACACAAATATATACCTATATACACATATACATACACATACACATGCACATAAAAATACAGACACTTACTGCACATACCTACATACACACCAATCCATACAAATACAGACACACACATTCACATACACCTATAGATACACATATATACACATACAAATATATATTAATAGAAAAATATTGTAACGTCCTGAATTTTTAGTGGGGTACATTTTATTTTAGTTTTTGTTAGACCCTAGTGGCTGGGCCCTTAGGCCAATCAGTTTGTTTCTAGAAAAAAGGTACATTTTGTAGTTCCTTGGAACATGTGTTCTGGTTAGGAATCACTACTTCAAGGCAGTTTCCATTGGATTTATTTATAGAACTAGAAAAATATAGCAGTTCTTCATCCAAAAGTGGAATGCTTTCCCAATGCAGACATTTGTTGAGTTTGAATTTACAATACTTAAGAACATGCATTAGTCGAGAGGATGGGAGGTCGTACTCATCACACCCTTTGGGGGGGATTATTGTCTACTCTAGGACTCTCTTATAGATTTGCGATATTTTCATGAATCCTTATTAATTCACTAAGTATAACATAGGTTTTCCTTGGAATTTGCAATCAATTATTTTCATGTGTGAATTTTATAATCATCTGTATGTATTTGAGGTTCTTCATTAAGGGAGACATCTATATGTATTTGAGGTTATCCATCAATGGTATCCTCTCATATACTATTTAGAGATTCTTTTTACCATTATTACGATGATAATACTTTTTAAGCCACTCAGTGGGGGCACTCTGGAATTTATTTTCATATAGGGAGATGAAGGTTTGTTTTGATGTTGGGATCATACCAATAAATGATAAACCTATGTATCATTGTGAAAGGAATCAAAACCCTCGTAGTTTGGTGCCTCTTAATGGGACACATCATACCTTTTAAGGTCATGTGATAAGGACCTAGCCAAACAGTTTAATGTTATGTGGTAAGGATATCTAAGAAAATGGTTCTTAGTCAAGGTTTGGTGTGGGAATTATGCCTATGCAGCCCAAGGAACTTGGAAAGATTATTGGTTTCCAAGAAAGATTAGACCCTATTGGGAATATGGACTAGGAATAATAGGGTTGATTTGAAGTGTTGGGTTTGAACCTCAGAGAGGCTTCCTACATATCCCATTTGGATGAGAATCAAATCGCACACAGTTCGGTGAGTCCCATAAGAGAGTATAGTTCTTTGATAGAAATGAGTTTGGGCTTACTTCTTGAAATGTATGCCTTTTTATGGATGAAGTGAGATGGATTTCGGGACTTAGGAAGGATTCCTAAGTATCCCAAGTATAGTGGGAATCGGATTTCTCATAGTTCAGGAAATGGGAGATTGTGAAGACATTGTGATCATCACAAGTCTCTAAGACCACACGAGTCATGATTGGTGTGAGAAACAGGAGGATGTGAAAGATTTGACAAAGGCACCCAAACTTTTCCTCCTCCTCTGGTGGAAGAGGACGCATCTACGATGACGATGATGGAAGAGGTTGAGGAGACCGAGGAAGAGGGTTAGGAAATAAGCCTTCCCTCTATTTACTTTACATTAGACAGGGGTCCAATATAAGGATGAAGTGAAGGTGAATGAAGTATAGAAGATAAAGACTACAACCTCCTACTTGAAAGGTTAGGGGATTACACTAGGATGACTGCCCTAAAACTGGTCCTATTAGGGGAGGGAGACTTTTAATTTTTTTAAAAGGAAAGGTAGGTGTGAACAGTACCTTCCCTACCAGAGACCCAAGGTTCTGGGTTTCAGAGATGAGAAGGGGAGGACAGAACCCAAACCCTAATCCTAAAAATCAGGAACTCCCCAAAATTATTCCTATGAGAAAGGTGCACGTGACTACGGATATACAAACCCACATAAACTCAATGAATCCAAAACCCATTGAAAAAAAAATGTTTGAAACCTCTGACTGCAGAAATACAAACCCAAATAGGTGACATGTTGATGTGTCATTCCCAAAGGTTTGATCAGTCATGAGGTTTTAGTGGAGGTTTCAACATAATCCATTTTAGACAAAGGATCCAATGAAGAAGAAGAGTTTCCATGAATGGATTTGAATAAGTCTTGATGAAAGGATTATAGACTGAAGGTATTAGGTGAATCAAAGAAGGGAACCTAAGTAAGTATCGGGTGTGCAAGTATGGGTGTGAAAGTAGACTTGGGTGACCTGATGTTCACTTAAGTGACAAAAAACCTGGATGTTAATACTTGGGAGAGACTTGACCCAAGACTTTAGGAGTATTCATAGGTATTCCCAGAAGTGGGGCTCTCAAGTCCCCTTGAGCAGAATTGGTGGCGCGCAAGTGGTTATGATTTAGGGAGGTTGGGCGCTTTAGGTGCGCAAGTGTTATGGATTTCAATTACTAAAGGAACTTAAGTCCTATTATCCTCCTTCAATTCCCATAATTTAGGTGTTAAAGAATTTCCTTGAAGTTTTATAATGACTTGGGTAAAGAACTATGGTGACAAGAGTAGCAATTAGGATTTAGGGAAATTCGTTAGTACTAATGAAGGCCCCAAGGGTCTATTTATAGGAAAAAATTGGACCCTGGGAGAAAGGAGTTTGGGCGCGCAAGTGGGGTTGCATTCCAGAATTGTGGAACACAACTACCATACTTTCCGATGATGTTTTGGATAGACTAGGGTGACACTTTGAGGACTTATCCAAAATAATTACTTCATTCAGCTCCATCATAGTGGTGTGCAAGTGTTTGCGTGTAGGTACCTTGGGAGCCTCTTTGGAGAATTATCCAAAATAATTGCTCCATACCGCAAGGGCTGTTCCCCCAAACCTTGTGTTGGGATCAGTGCCGGGCTGCGGTCTTAGCCCTTTGTGCTGGTGCCTTCGCTACCATCACTAACCCCCCTGAAAAATGCAAAGTTTCACTAAGAACTGTTCAATACCAGTTGAAGAAATTTTGTGGAAAAGTGCATGGAATCCATTTCATAGTGTCTACGAAATCCCCCCATAAAATTTGATTCATTATGAATGATAAGAATCTTGTTCTATGGTAAAAGTATTGTACTTTGATGCATTCCAACATCATTTGGGTTGATTTGGAGCTATGTCAAGTTTGGAAGGATGCCTTAGTTTTTGCCTAATCCATGGGGCCCAGTGAGCATAGTTTGATTTTTACTATGGTTACATAGAAAAACCCAAAAACTTTGTGTCTTTTGAATTTTTATTTTACAATATTTGCCTAAACCATACAAAAAAATGTAATTCTAGTGAGTTGAGACTCGACTTTTTTCCAGACTTCTCATTGCGGGTTTTAAATTTGGTGAGTACTACGTCTCTTATTTATTGGTAGTTTAGAGTCATGCATGTTGGACAAAAAATGATAGTGTTTAAGGTCTAATATCTTTGACCATAAATTTGGAAATTAGATCCCAAACAAGGCTTAGTGGCTAGGAAATGCTCTAATGTTCTTTAAATACTTCCAAGGGGAATCTTGAGTCATTATTTTTATTGTCACCAAATCTAAAACTTATATAAACATAAAGGAGGTCTTTTCTAAGAATGATGTTACCATTATTTGACAAACCAGTTACGGGGGATGTATTATATAGGGCCGACTAGGGAATATGCTTCATAGCCAAATAGTAGCATCTTTTGATTGAAATTCCTGTTATGTAGGAAAATTTTATGCAAGGACACCTTAGGGCACATACTGCATAGTCAAGCAAAAGATCTCTTAGGAATTTAATTTTTTATTATTGATAGACAAGGGAAAATAAGATTTGGGTGACTCAAGACCATAGTAGGTGGTTTTTCCAAGAAAAGGGACTTTAAGAATAAAGGGTTATCTATGAAAACATATTTCATGAATTGGAAAACCAATTATACACAAATTTGGTGTATGGGGAATGGTTAAAATTCATCAAAAAGGGTGTTTTCAGATATTATACTATACAGTTTTAAGTCATGCAGTGAGGACATTGGGTGACTTTAATTTCAGGTCTTTAGCTTTGAATAAAGGTTTGAAACTCTCCAATTTATTGAAAATTTGTTTGGAAACATACTAACATATTCAAGTATGAAAATAAAGTATTGTAAACTTTGATTTGTGTATTTATGAATTTGAAGAATGATATGAGAAAAGGGATAAAGGCATTAGAGGAAGTATTTCCTAATAATGAAGTTACCATTTTTTGAAAAACCCGTTATGGGGGTTTTATTATATAGGGTCGGCTAGGGAAAATGTTGCATAGCCAAATAGTGGAATATTTTGACTGATAGGCCCGTCATTTAGGAAACTTATGCAAGGCCATCTAGGGTCACATAATACATAGTCAAGAAAAAGAGATCTCAAAGCTTTGACATTCCATTGATAAAAGATAAAGAAAGTTTATGAAGATTCAGATTTTCCATAGCACAGAGTTTGGTTTATGGAGAAAGCTACCTGAATACAGAAAGAATATTCCCAATCATGATTTCCAAAGAATCACAGGGAAATGATTTCTATGAAGGTCTGACCCAGATGTAGGAAGTATGGTGTCTGTAGTTTTAGGTCATACGACTAGGACCAAAAATGGAAACAATAGATGATATGTGGTCAAATTATCTAAGGTTATTTCATATTTCATTGAACACATGGATAGAAAAATGTTTAAAACATGGTCTTGGAGACTTTCAGATCAAGAGAAAGTTAATGGAACAAATAAACAGGGATAATTTCCTTAAGATACAGATTCTTGTATATTTTCATCAAAGTTTGAAGGGGAAAAAGACACTTTAACCAAGAATGAAGTTACTATTTATTTGTCAAACCCATTATGGGGGTTGTATTATGAAGGGACAACTAGGGTATATAATTCATAACCAAATAGTGGTATCTTTTGACTGATGGGATTATTATGTAGGTAACTTATGCAAGGCCACCTAGGGGAATATATTGCATTGTCAGGCAAAATAGTTCTTATATATCAAAAACTATGTCACAAAATATCATAAGAAAGATTATGAAAATCTGAAAATGTTCAAGATTAAGATTGTTAAATACAAAAGGGGGGGTAATTCTTAGTGCATAGGAGAAATATTTGAATCAATATTGGCCATGAGTTTGGAGTCCCTTACATAGATCTGACTAATATGTAAAATAGGGACATTTTTTGTTTCCTTAGTGGGATCTCTAAGGAGAGGGCCCAAAATAAAGAATCTCACATAGAATATTAATTAGATGTGTAAGAGAGATAAAAATTTATCCCGTGGTTGGGATTAGGATCTAGGGACTAGTTTTCATCATGTATCTCAATGGGATGAGCATCAAGCCATACATAGTTCTTTGGGTTATTTTCATTTTAATGTCATCCAACAAGGACATTATGCTGTGCAGTTTAGAGTCATGTAGTGAGGAAATGAAATGAATCGGACATGAAAAAGGAATATAGCGGCTAGACCAAGGAATTAAACCCAGGTGTCAGTACGTATCTCATATGGATGATAATCATGACACAAATAGTTCTTGAAATATTCCCTATGTAGATTTGATTCATACATAAGGAATAAAGGGGGTTTGTGTTTTTTTTCTAGTGGTGGCTCGACCCAAGATTGAAGATCCAGGTGTCTCTACATATCCCATTGAAATATGAGAATAATGTCAGATGTAGTTCTTGAATAAATAATTTCCCACACTAATTTAGTTTTATGTGGTAGACAGGGGCTTTTAACACATTCCAAAAGAAGAATGATTAAACTTAAGACACAAAATGGTATGAATATCAAACCATGTATCTTAAAAGAGCACTCTGTATAGATCTGGTTTATATATAAGAGGATAATTTTTTTTGTGTGGTTACGGCTTGACCCAAGATTTGAGATTCATGCATCTCTATATATCTCATTGAAAATGAGAATCAATCCACACATAGTTCTTGAAATGAGGCCCATATGCAGATCTGATTCAGACAAAGAGAGAAATAAAACTCATGTTCCACTAAGGATTAGCAATGATGTCAATGATGCTTGTGCATGGAAGCTCTTAATGTCAAATAAAGAAGACGCTAACCGTATAGTTTAATGTCATGTAACGAGGACAAATGATGTCATGCAGTTTAACATCATGCAATGAGGACAAATAATATCATGCATTTTAACATCATGCGACAAGGGAAAATGATGTCATACCATTTAACGACATGTGACAAGAACAAATGATGTCATGCAGTTTAACGTCATGCGACAAGGACAAATGATGTCATGCAATTTAATGTCATGTGGCAAGGACAAATGATGTCATGCAGTTTAACGTCGTGTGACAAGGAAAAATGATGTCATGCAATTTAATGTTGTATGACAAGGATAAATATTATATTAATTTTATCATCGTGCAACATGGATGCTTATGGTTGTTATTCAGTTTAATGTTTTGCAACTAAAACTTTGTGTTGTGCAGTTTAGAGTCATACAGTGAGGACATTTGATGTGAATTTCAAAAATTACTTCTTCAAGAATCTTGCATTGGTTGGAGCTATAATAAGTTCTCCACCCATTGAGATTATAGAATAAGCTCTATTAGAGTATACTTTATGTATGGAATAAGATCCTTCCGACTTTGTATAAATCTTTGGATGCTTCTTTCTTAGTATCATTAGAGTCATGAGGACAAATACCAATTCTCCTTGAAGAAATAAGTGGAGGTGAAATTTCTTGTTAAAATATCATGCTATTATTTTATGATATACTTCTAAATGATGTAAAGTATGAAATATCTTATTTTATAATTGTTCTATCTCATAAAATCATTTTTGATACTTTTTCATCTATAGATAACTAATCACAGATTGCAACTTGGAGTGAAGGAAATTTAATTTCAATTGGAAAAACTGCTTCTGTTTCGTACACCAATGAATATGGAGTTGCTTGAGTAATAGTATGGGTAGTAGTCTGATAATCCCATAAAGTGTGCAAAAGTTTATTAGTCCAAGATTTCTTATCTTTATCCACTATATTCTAGAGTATATTTTAAAGAGTCTTATTGAAATCCTTTATCTATCCATTGGCCGTTGCATGATAGTGAGATGAATGGTTGAATTTGATGTTGTGCTCATGATATAACTTCTTTACCTCAACAGAATATAAATGGGTGCAATTTTCCTTTAATATAGTATGAGGGACATTAAATATGGTAATGATGTTATCTTTGACAAAGCTAACAATGATTTTGGCTCTAACTTCTTTGAGAGGTACTACCTAGCCCATTTGGAGAAGAAATTAGTAGTAGTAAGAATATACTTGAACTGATTAGCCGTTATTGGTGGATAAGGTCCTACTACATATATTCCCCATGTTTCAAATGTCTAGGATTATTTAGATATATGTATCAACTCCGGGGGTTTATGAATGTAGTTGTCATGAACTTGTCAGTAATGACATTCTTGGTGAAATTTGTGCAATCCTGCATCATTGAAGGCTAGAAGTATCCAAGCCATCTAATTTGATAAGAAAGCCTATGCCCATACTATTGATCCCCATAAGCTCTTGGATGTACTTATTTCACGACAACTGTAGTTTCTTCTCTGTCAATACACATGAATATAATTCCATCGAAGCCATGTTTGTAGAGGATCTTCTGGTGATCTGGACTATCATAAAGAGTAAAATTGGACACTCATTTTCAGATCTGTTATTTCTCAGCTCTATCTAGTGGAAGTACTCTATTTTAAAGGTCTTCCATGATGGGTGTCATCCATCCATTAGTATGACCATATGGCTCAGAAATAGGTCTGATTTCATTTATTTCCTCAATTATAGTTTGAATGAAAGGTGAAACCACACGAAAATGGGAAATACTAATGATTTTCTCGTCCTGATTTGGATCTTCTAGGGCTATGAATACATTATCCAATGCATTAGTTTGGGAATTTTGTAATCGTGTGCCATAATAAATTGTTTTCTATGAGGGAAATTCAGCCATTAATCCTCTGAAATAATCACACAAAGGGTTTAAATCTTATTTTGTGATAGCATAATCCCTATTGATCTATTTAATTAAAAACTCTGAATCACCTTTCACTTTTAGGTGGTTGACTTGTACCTAGAACACCAATTCTAGGCCTAAGATGAGATCTTGATATTCTACCTCATTTTTGGTACCACCATCCGATAAGAGAAAGGAATATGAAAACACTTCCTTTTCTAGGGAGATAAGTACAATTCCTAAAACAAATTTTTTTGAGTTTAGGGTTTTCCATTCTTTTCCCCATTGGACTTATGGAAGCACCATCAAAGTACACTTCCCATGTTTGGGAATTATCTTAAATAGAGAATATTTCTTTATTAGGAAGTTTAGTATTCAATGATGTATCTTCTGTAGATGGATGTTCAACAAGGAAATTTTCCAATTATTGGCATTTTATTTCTTTCTGAGGCAAGAAATGGATATCAAACTATTTCAAAATAACTTATCACCATGCCAAACATCCTGTAAGCATAGGAAGACTAAGGATTAATTTTATTAGGTTATTATAAGATACCAATTGGACCTCGTGTTGTTTCAGAATGTGAATCAATTTTTGAACTACAAAGATTAATGCTAGGGAACACTTCTCAATACTTGAATATCAAGTCTCTGTGTCAAGAATAGTTTGACTAAGATAGTAAAGGCTATTTTCATTTCTAGCATTGTTATTTTGGGAAATGAAGGCACCCAATGATTGCTCTCAATCTATCACATAGAGAATTAGTGGTTTTCCTTGAATAGGTGGCATTAATACTGGTGGAATAAAAAGATATTTCTTGATGGTATCAAATGTGTCTTGGCAGTCTTTAGTAAATTAATATGTGACTCCCTTCTTCATTAATCTGGAGAAGGGAAAAAACTTTCCTACCAACTTGGAAATAAAGTGCTGAATATAGGTCAAGTGTCGTTGAATTACTCTTAATTATTTCAAATTTCAAGGAGGTGACAATCCAAATATTTCTTTTGTCTTCTTGGGATCAACTTTAATGCCATGATGGCATACAATAAAGACAATAAATTTTCCCGAGGTAACCCCGAAAGCGCATTTCAGAGGATTCATATTCAAATTATGTTGCTGAAGTTTTATGAATATGGTCTCTAGATCAGAAAAGTGATTATAATGTTGTCTATATTTTACTACAAAATCATCCAGATAACATTTGACAAATTTTCCTAAAAAGGGCTTGATGAAATGGTGTATGGCATGTAGATAGATCGCACCTGCATTCTTTAATCCAATGGGAATTACCCGATAGCAAAACAAAACTTGAGGGGATCTGAAGGATTTAAACTCCTCATCCTCTAGGTCCATTTTTATGCCCAGAGTTTCCATCCATGAAAGAGAGAGCTCCATAGCTAGATGTTGAGTCAATTAAAAGTTCTGTGATTAGAACTGGAAAATCATCATTGGGAAAATTCCTGTTAAGATCTCTAAAATCAATGAAAACTATGATTTTCCCATTCTTCTTTTTCACTGGGAAAATGTTGCCCATGCATTTGGGATATTTCGCCTCCCTGAAAAATTTATCCTTAAACAATCTCATCAATTTCAGCTTTAATTTTAAAGGCATTATTTGGGTGTGTTATTCTTATTTCCCACATAAATCCTCGATGATCTTTTGGAAAAACCAAGTGATGGGTGGACACATCAAGATTAAGGCCTATAATTTCTATATAGTTCCAAGAAAATATATCTTGATGTTTATTTAGAAAATAAGTATACATTTATTTCTCATTAGAAGTCATGTCCACACTAATTAGAGTGGGGCGTGGATATTCTTTTGTACCCAAATTTATTTATCAAATCTCATCCATGGTGGTGGATACACCTTTCTTAAATGTTGGAGGAGTATCCCTAAGATATTCTTCTTCTTCGTTTTTACGTTTCACTTCTTCTGTTTCTTCTTGCATAGCAGATGATGAAGCAAAAACTTTCAGAGCTAGAGGAGGATTTAATATTTGAACATCATGAAGAAGAGGCAACCATTTCTAACCCTATTGATGATGACGAGTCTTTCTAGAGCATTGAAGAGGATATGATGGGTTCAGAATCAACATCCTTATCTTCCTCAAGTATTATGCAAAATTCTTCTATCTTGATTGATGAAGCAAATACTTTATGAAGTTCAGTGGATGAAATGAATACATATCCATTTAAGCTTTCACCACTGCTTGGTAAATCAGCAATATCTCCCATGTTGTAAGACTAAATTTCTGTAATTGAAATTATGAAAGTCACTGGATGAGTACTTGGATTTTGGTCAATCCTTTAAATTTTATTGATAGGAAACACATAATCTATACTCAAATGTTTGAATGGGTTAGCTGGTATCTTTTATAGGCAATTTAGAGCATTGATTCTGGTTAACTCTTTTATCATCGACCTCTTTCCCTTCATGTGATAGAATTATACTTCAATTTATTGAGATTCAAATGTTTTTAATGGAGCCTTGTCCCCGTATAATGTCCCAATTTGACCATTTTAGCAGTACATGAGGCATTGGTGATATGACGAAGGAATAAACGTTTGTTTATGTAGCAAAGGTATTCCAAGAAGAATCTTAAAGGCTATGTATTGATGAGAAACCATAAAATATAAATTAGATACAAGATATCCAAACTATGTTCTGAGTGTAATTTTGCCTAGATATTCTCGTTCATTCTTGTCATAAACTTGAAACATTTAAGTGGAAGGAGATAAGTCAGATTCAGTAAGGTCCAATTGATGAAGTGTATGAATGTGAATGAGGTTTAATCCTGAGCCATTATCAATGAAGTCTCATTAGATGTCTATATCATTAGCCATTCTAGATAAATACAAGGGCCTGATATGTTTATATACAACATCATCTTCATCTTCATCCATAAAATATATAGCTTCATGACATTCTATAAGATCATTCCCTATATAGTAAACTTCAGCAGAAAAAAATTCAGATTCAAACTCACGAGGACTTGACTATGCCTCAATAAGTACTTCATGAAGATCTTTTGACTGATTCAAGGCATCCAAGATTGTCAACATAGATGGTACTTGGGCTAGCTGTTTCAAAATATCATATTTTTGGTCTAGAGATCTGTGTTTTCCATCACAAAGATACGGTTATGTAGGTGCCTTGGAAGTTGATTCTTCTGATGTAGATGTACCCTATATTAGAGAAGAAGATGGAAATACTTCTATTTTTGGTAGATTAGACTAACAAGGTCTATCTACTTTCTATGAGAATGATGGTGTAACCTCTAACTGGTGATCCAAAATAATCATGTCAAGACTATACTTTCATGTGTGGGAGACTTCCTTGTTCATACTGAGACTGCTGAAGGTCTCTCTGACAAGTTTCTTCCACATAAATAGTTCGAGTAGGGGTAGAGATAAAATAGTGGGTTGTAGCATATCTATGTCACCCCCTGTATCCTTGACCTTGGCTTCTTCCTGTAGATCCCCAATTAGGTATAGGGAATTCAGGCTCATCATAACCAGAATTGTCATTTGCATAGGGATCCATTAAGTGGATAACGTTAAAAAAACCAAATATCAATTCTTCTTCTGATGAAGATTATACTTGATGGGTCAGTTCTGGTTGTGCCGTTTGGTGGGGCGGTACACGTACTTTTGAAATAGATGGCCTGAAATCTACCAAAGTCAAGGACAACTTTGGCCTTGACATTAGATCATTCTCTTCTGATGTTCTTTATCTTTTTGATCACATCACTTCTTTGAGGATTTACATTTAGAGGACTGATCTTTTAATTAAGATGGATTTGATGTGGCAGAATTGGTAGACGACACAATTGGATGTTTCAACTGTGTTCGTATAATGGCATGAGTTTGATTGATCATTTTCCTGATCATCTAATCATCATACTTTTGAATATATTTTTTGACTTCCTTCCATTTTCATTCTTTATCTAGATCAGTAACAGTAACACATGCTACTTGGGAAGATGAAATTTTCATTTTCACTTGCCCAGAGTCTACCATTTTTTATAGGAGGTCTTTAAAAAAATAATCATGAATGGGATGCCCCAAAATTTGGTGAAAGGGAAAATAATTCAAAATATCTTCATATCCTTATTTGTTTGGATTCATAGGCATTGGTAACTGAACCAAATTGTTTTCCAAAGATGAAATGAAGTAATAGGGAACCTGTTCATTTTGAAAAGAATAAACTTTGTTCTTTAACTCATCCAACCATATCTGCATTTGATCTTTTTGATCATATTGACAAGGTGGTCATTGCTTTTAATGCTTGGGAGGTGGAACCCTTCTATATGATGACGGTTTTGAAGTAGAAGTAGGTACATGTACTGGTTTGAGTGTAAATGTTGCATCCTTTACTTTCCCTATTCTCATTCTTAGAGTTGATGGAATTACATGATATTTAGCTTTAGTTTCCACAATGTAATCCTCCAACTGTTGGGATATTGAATAAAGGTCTTGAAACTCTCTTAGGTATTTCACATGGACCAGTGGTGTGTGTAACTCATCATGCAAATTTTTCACAAAATTGGAAGAAACTTATTTTGAAGGAGTGCAATATTTAAAGAATATGTTAATCCTTTCCATCGAGAAATTAAATCTGAAACTATTTTATTTTCTATTTGTTTGAATTTTATAAGATCAGAAACTATTGTCTTCAGAAACGTTGAACTGAATTGAATAAGTAATTTCTAACAGAGGTCTTCCCATCCAATAATTGATCGTGACGGAAAACTTGTATACTATACAAAAGCTAATCCCAATAATGATCGCACAAAGTATCTGAGCTTTATCTCTTATTTTTGTTGAGGGGTCCCCATCATGGGATCACAATGAGAAACAAAATGTATTAAGTGATACTTAAGATTTCCCAAACCATTAATAATTGGAAATGTAGTATTCACAAAATTTGGTGGGGGAGGGATCAGATCCAACCATTCGGGGTAAGCTTTCTTTTCTAGTTCTAATGTTGTAGGCCATTCTTCAATATATTCCAATCTAGTTGTTAAGGCCTCAATTGTGTTCATAAGCATTTGGAGAATATCTGGATGAGCTGGGACCTGTACAGGTACAAAAGATGAATCTTAAACTGACATAACAACCAGAAAAACAACTAGTGGTATTACTACTTGCATTTTTATTAGATAACCCATGGGGAAAGGGATATAAGGATGTGTTTTATCCTGCACTGGATGTGTAACCAATAGAGGGAATTAATTATCTGCATCTCTAGTTGCAACAAATCCTCTTTTTTAAGGAGTTCCTATAAGATGTGAGAGTTGAGGATCTTCTTGGGGAGCATGCCTGGAAGAAATGATGCTTTGAAGTAACTCTGTATTGAGTATTTTCAACTCCTTCATATCCTCTTCTTTCTTGGAAAATCATTCTTCATGAAAAATAGATTAACCTTCTCTAGTGGAAAAGTGAGATTTAATTTGACTTTTACCTTCCCCCTTGTTAGATGCCTTTTAAAGAGGTGGGAGTTGGTTATTTGACGGAATACCTAGATTCTAGGTAAGC
This sequence comes from Viscum album, assembly GCA_963277665.1. Classification (NCBI taxonomy): domain Eukaryota; kingdom Viridiplantae; phylum Streptophyta; class Magnoliopsida; order Santalales; family Viscaceae; genus Viscum; species Viscum album. The sequence goes on along the minus strand of OY728128.1, from coordinate 2,135,850,543 downwards.
CTATGATTTCAGGTATGAGCACCTCATTTATTTGATTTAGTGTATACTGTGTTATGGATAAGAACTTCATCTTCTGACTCCCCTGAACTAGACTCATTCTCTGGAGGATCAAACATAATGGTGTTAATTAAATTTACTAACACATAATGCATTAATGGAATTCTGTCGGTATCTTTGTAAGAGAATCTCCTTCTGTATTTTCATGAGACTTTATTTTTCTATACACAAAATTCATGATAACTGTTTGATAGAAATTAACCCAAAGGTAATCCTTGGATAGTTCAATTATGCATTCACTTTGTGGTTTATTCCCTAATCGAGAGAAAACTGACTTCCGTTGAGGAGGGGATTGTAGATGTGAAAAACCCCCAGCCCTACAGGTTGGGGCTGTTCTTGTTCTTATTTTTCAAACCTTCAAACTTTTTTATTGAATTCAAAGGTTGAATTAAACAATCATATAGCTTTGTAAAATGTGGTGGCACCTGAATTGCAATAGTTGAGATTCATGCAGCTGCTCTTTTGATTTTGTGAATTTTGGTCTGAACATTGGCTAGGTGCATTATTCAACAACCGCCTAAATAACCTGTTTCAGAAGCCCACTATTCTATTTTATATATTTTCACCATCTGATGGATGACATCCTCTAAGAAAGAGGCCAGATTAATGTTCTCAAATGCTTGATGAAAAATTATCTCAAAAACTTTCTCTCTCTGGGCCTGACTCTGATGAGATTTAGTTGAGGCCTATTCTTGAGTGTATCTTTGATTACACACAAAATCTATTTATTGTAGCCATCCATGGGAAATAAAATTTCATGAAACCACTTTTGGCAGGATTTTCAAATTTTTGAGTTTAGTGAATGAAATGATCCATGTGCACCCCATCCTTTGATACAAACACTAGATGGGGTGTCATTGATTTACTAGCGTAGCCTCTTTAGTGCGTCGAGGTATGCATGCTGAAGGGTTCTCTGTTTCTTTTCAACCTTTTGATGTCAGAAAAATAAGAGATATTCCATGTTGATTTGGTGTTTCAATCCTTCTATTACATGTACATGAATTTGATATTCATCATATGGTAATACTTTGGCTTTAAAATGATGAAGAGTCTTCCATAAGTTGAGGCAGATATCACAAATGAAATCTTATGCCATCTATTCTAGAATATTGTATTGAGAGTTTTCCAAAGACAAGAACATGGCCGGTATTTCACCTTTAGCCAATTGTTTTCTCATATTCAATATATCTTCATCATATTATTCTAGAGGATTATCCACTTGGTGTGACTAGAGTGGATGCTTCTCGATTATTTCATTATATAAAATGGAATCAATTTCTTTTTCCTCTACAATATTAGAAGAAAAATGATCCAAGGAAGGTTCATAGAATGAACATTGACATAGGGTGTCCTCTGGTTGAGAATTTATTTCACCTATTAGTGACAAGGAATCATACATGACTAGCCTTATGTTGGAAAGTGCCTCAAGGTAATAGGGATTTCTCATTACTACATTTTCAATTAGATAATTATCTTAACAATACAAAACAATATTGCAGAGAGAACTTTCATAGTGAATGACATCATGGGGAGGACCACCATGGTGGGTTAAAGAAAGGGATAAATCCTCTTACTCCTTGATCTTTTGTACACACGGAGGGTTTTCGTGGCTCTCATATGGAGATAAGATCTCAAGATCGACCTAATTTTCATGAAGCAATCCTTCATGATGAAGTGTCTGATGGGGAACTTCAGAATTACTGTTACTACTCCCATAATTTGGTTATGGAAGAGTAGGATCTTGAGTTGTAACAGATAAATGTTTGAGGGCTTCATGAACTCCAGCATTAAGAGGATCCAGATCATCAATTGGCACTTTATTTTCCAAATGTGTTTAGCATTACTTCTTCTTAGATGCTCGTTTACATGTAGTTGGATCCACTTTATAGGGGAAGTGGTTATCCACCTTTGAGTGGTCATCAGAATGGGACGATTATCTCCAATTGGAAAGGGTGTATGTTCCCTATCTGGTTGTCCATATGATATGGGGGTGTATGCACTATAACCCTTATAGATTGAAACAGAGGAGTGTATCTGCTCTAGGATGGTATAAAAATGAGTCATCCTAGGTGTGGGGATAGAATTATGTGTCTGTTCCCATAGTAAATCTGAAGTTGTTGTTATGATATTCTGGCATGCTTACAAAATATGGGAAGAAATTTGTGTATTCCCTTTAACCATTTATAAAATGTGTTTGGTGACTTCAGCTGCCAGAATGAGAATATACATCCATTTCGTATTTGGAGTAGGTGTATGTGCCTGCTCATGTCCTCCCTTTCCTATTAGTGGGTACTAACAGTACTCATGTATGGGGGTAGAGAGTTCAGTCTGCCTCAAGTTTATCATCGGAGCTTTCCAACTGACTTCTCTGGGTGCTTCTAAACGAGACTGTAAGCAAGCTTGATGAATGCTAGTAGGTTTATGTTCCTTCTAGATATTTTTTTCCAAGAATGGTTGACATACTTCTTTCAATGCATACAGATGAGACTGCTGGTAGAATTGGTGAGTGTAAGAAGGTGTATGTTCCTGCTTACCAATTGTCACTATATTTGATTTGAGGGCTTCCTTAAATGATGCCAGATGATCCTTTTGACTGGATGATAGTTTATAAATAGTTGTATGTGCCTGTTCATGGTACTCCACCAGATTTAACTGGTTGGATTGGTGGGTCGCTACCAAAAGAGTCTGCTGGCCAGTGAAATTGGGATGAATGAGTGTATGTTCCAGTTCATTGTTTTCCATCAAGTTAGGTTGATGGACTTCTCTGAAGGGGGAAAAGGTAATAACCTGCTCCCTATTGACTAGACATTGTCCCCGGTGGTTCTTCTTTCATGCTTGGGTATGAGGGACCTGGCTTGAACAACCGAAGTCAACACCCCCATCATGTTGGGGATTCACTGCCGCACAATTCTACAGACGACAATGGTTGGTAGGAGCCCTTGGGAAGGACCCCTACATTTTTTAGTTGAGTCCATGAGTGACTTATTGATCTAAATCCCTATTTTATGGGAGGTACTAATTGTTTCATCCTAGGGATAAAAACTAAAAATGGTTGAAGACAGTGGTTGGCACTGTCTGCTTCTTGACCATCAGTCACCGCTGGTCGAATGATTGAGGGTTATTGTTAACCTGGAGATATTTTTAGGCATCCTATATATTTCGCATAGTATCTAGTTTATGATATTCCCTTACCAGTACATTGGAGACCTAGTGTTGAAGATGATGAGTTGGTGATGACGTCCTTCCAGCGGATGAGGATGCATTTTGAGTAGCGGCCGAGGAATTCACAAGTGAAAACTTGAAGGAATCCATTCAGAGTGAAGGGAGTTCTTGAGAAAACTTAATAAAACAATGAACTACATTAAATAAACATTTTTTTAGATGGATACATGCATGATTGATTCCTTTTTATAGCCTTCCTTTATCAATTGATAGGGGATTGGCAGACGGGTAACATTATTAACTTGGTTAAGGATTCATGTCAGGTTCACAATTTTTATTTTGCAGTTCCTTGGAATGTGTGTTCTGGTTAGGAATCACTACTTCTAGGTGGTTTCCATTGGATTTATTTATGTAACTAAAAACATGCAATAGTTATTTATTCAAAAGGGATTTTCTTTCCAAAGACATACCTTCGTTGAGTTTGAACTTATGATACTTAAGAACATGCATTGGTTGAGAGGATGGGTGGTTGGACTCATCACACCCTTTTGGAAGGAATTATTGTCTACTCTAGGACTCTCTTGTATAATTGATATATTTTCATGAGTCTTTATTAATTCACCAAGTAAAACATAGGTTTCCCTTGGAATTTTCAATCAATTATTAGCATGTGTGAATTTTAGAATCATCCGTATGTATTCAAGGTTCTTCATTAATGGATACATCCATATGTATTTGAGGTTCTCCATCAATGGTATCCTCTCATATACTTTTTAGAGATTATTTTAACGATCATAATGATGATAGTGGTTTTTAAGACACTCAGTGGGGCACTCTGAAATTTATTGTTGTCTAAGGAGATGAAGGTTTGTTTTGATGTTGGGATCATACCCATAAATGGGCTACCTACGTATCCTTGTGAAAGGAATTAAAACCCTCGTAGTTTGGTGCTGTATAACGGCACACATAATACCTTTTAAGGTCCTGAGATAAGGACCTAGAAATATAGTTTAATGTCATGTGACAAGGACATCTAAGAGAAAGGTGCTTAGTTAAGGTTTGGTGTGGGACTTATGACTAAGCAGCCCAAGGAACTTGGAAAGAATATGGGTTTCTAAGTAGGATTATACCCTGTTGGGAATATGGCCCTGAAAGAACATGGTTGATTTGAAGTGTTGGGTTTGAACCTCAGAGAGGCTTCCTACATATCCCATTTGTATGGGAATCAAAGTCGAACTAGTTTGGTGAGTCTCATAGCAGAGTATAGTCCTTTGAGAGATATGATTTTGGACTTAATTCTTGAAAAAATGCATTTTTATGGATAAAATGAGATGAAGCTCAAGCCATAGTAAGAAATCCTATGTATCCCAATTATGGTGTGAATCAGAGTTCTCATATTGCAAGATATGGGAGAATGTGTGGATGTTGTGATCATCACAAATCTCTAAGCCCATGTGATTTATGATCAATGTAAAAAACCAGAGGATTTGAAATATTCAATAATGGCACCCACACTTTTCCTCCTCCACTGGTGGATGAGGATGCAGCTATAGTGGAAATGGTGGAAGAGGCCGAGGAGAACGGGGAAGAGGGAAAGGCGATGAGCCTTCCCTCTATTAACTTTACATTAGACAGGGGTCAAATGCAAGGAAGGGTTGAAGGTGAAAGAAGTAGAGGGGAGCAAGACTGAAACCTCCTACTTGAAAGGTTATGGTCTTACACCGGGATGGCTACCCTAAAATTAGTCCTGGTAGGGGAGGGAGATTTTTCATTTATTCAAAGGGAAAAGTAGGTGTTAACCATACCTTCCCTACCAAAGACCTGAGGTTCTAGGTTTTAGATATGAGAAGGGGAGGACAGAACCCAAACCATAATCCTCCAAACTGGGAACTCCCCAAGACTGTTCTTTGGAGAAAGTTCCATGTGGATGTAGATATACAAACCCACAAACACTCCATGAATCTTAACCCCATTACAAAAAAAATTTGGGAAACCTATGACTGCGGAAATACTAACCCAAATAGGAGACATGCTAATGTGACTTTCCCAAAGCATTGAAGAGTCAGGAGGTTTTGTTGGAGGTTTCAACATAATCCATTTCCAAAAAATGAGCCAATGAGGAAGAAGCCTTGAAATTAATGCCATTGAATAAGTCTTTATGAAAGGCTTATAGACTGAAGGGATTAGTTTAATCAAATAAGGGTTCCCAAGTAAGTATCTGGTGTGTAAGTAAGGGCACACAAGTAGACTTGGGTAACCTGATGTTCACTTAAGTGACAAATAAACTGGATGTTAATACTTGTGTGAGACTTGACTCAAGACGTTAGGAGTATTCATAAGTATTACTAGAAGTGGGGCACTCAAATTCCCTTGAGAGGAATTGGTAGTGCACAAGTGGTTATGATTTAGGGAGGTTGGGTGCTTTAGGTGCGCAAGTGTTATGGATTTAAAACACTAAAGGGACTTAAGTATTATGATCCTCCTTAAATTCCTATTCTATAGGTGTTAAATAACTACCATGAAGATTTCAGAAGACTTGGGAGAATCACTAGGGAGACCAGAGAAAAAATTTGGCTTCAGGGAAATTCATCTGTACAAATGAAGGCCCCAAGGGTCTATTTATAGGCAAAAATATGACCCTACGCTAAAGGAGTTTGGGTGCATAAGTGGGGTTGCACACTAGAATTGTGGCGTCCAAGTACCTTGCATGCTGATGGTGTTTTGGCTAGACTGGGGTGACACTTTGAGGACTTAACCAAAATAATTACTTTATTCAGCTCTAGCATGGTGGTGCGCAAGTGTTTGCGCGTAGGTACCTTGGGCGCCTCTTTGGGGAATTATCCAACATATTTGTTCCATACCAAGGGGGCTGCACCCCCGAACCCTTGAATGGGATCAGTACTGGGCTACGGTCCTGGCCCTTCGGACCAGTGTCTTCACCACAATCACAAATCCCCATGAAAAATGAAAAGTCGCACTGTGAACATTTTAAGCTCAATTGTGGACATTTTCTAGAAAAGTGCATGGAATCCATTTCATGGTGTCTACAAGGTAGTAGGTGGAATGGAGGCTGGATTCAGGCATAATACATGATGTGTATTAAATATATGGTGTGTATCTGAAATACATGAAATGTATTAAATACATAGTTTTTAATGGGTTGGCTAGATCCCTCCAATGTTTTGAATTGTGTTTTCCTCAGGAGGGAAAATACCGAGCTTTACACAGTGTGTAAAGATTACATGACCAGTAAATATGCTAGGTCATTTTTTTAAAAGTGGTAAAGAGTTAATTTTAAGATATCCTTATTTTATTCCCCCAAAGAAGTGGGTTCTGCATGAGATAAGTCCTTCACACCTAACCTAGGTTCCACCAGATCTCCTCCATTTGAGCTTCATTTTATACACTGTCGGGTGTGTTGGTTTGGAAATGGTAAGATATCCACTCCTCTTCCTTACTTCCATTATTTATATTTCCATATTCTGTGCTATTTCTGTGGAAGATCATATACCCTATTTTCAAGTTTTTTTCAACTTTTCAATTTTCTTTCGTTCTAGCCCGAATCAAAACCCGACAATGGAAAAGTGTTTATCTACAAACCTATGGTTGGTGGTATCGTTATTTTCCCCAAGTCTCATTGCATTTATACTATGCACCGTTGTTCCACATTCTAGTCTTCTCTGATGATGAATCTAAAAGTTTTAATAAATCGAACTATATGGTTTTCCATGACAAATAAAGTCTTATCTTACTACGAATCAATATTTTTGGATGATCTTATTAACACGAGAAACCCCTTGGGTGTTCCCTTCCATAAAGGCCTAAATTCCCCTTATCCATAAATTTCTAGACCACCCTTAAGGTGTGTTTTGTCTTGTAATAAATGATACATTTAAAATGGGAATTGAACTAAGGAGAAATTTCAGTCTATGATTTAGGCCCCAAAGCATTATTCCATAGTTCACTTTGCTTGAATTAAATAATTTGGCCAACTTGATTAAAGTATTGTTACTATAATTCCTTGATGATATGGTAAGAGATCCTGATAGTTGAATCATACCTTCATTTCATACCAAGAGAGATACTTGGGATAAAATTTATATATTTCCTTGTACGTTATCATCATGATTTATAATTAGATTCTGTTGATGAATGGTAAATACATTGAGTGTGAAACAGTTATTCCTTGGGATGGCTCACCATACAAATTATCTACCTCCTTATGAGTGATACCGATTCCCTATGGGGAGTAACTGTGGATGGGATGGGTGGAAATATGGTTATACCATTCCACAAGATACACTGAGTACCCTATGTGAGATACTAGAAATAGACTCATATGTTATTGTAATTTACACCATATTAGGTGTGATCCTTGAGATTCCATTTACGGATCGCCTCAGACAGACTCTTATAGTGCTGAGTATGTATTTTACTCCTAGTGTGATACTTGGTTTCCTTGATATGGTATTCCTTGAATGGGACTATGATGCTGCTTATTTAAATTTTAGATATTCCTTCTATATAATTCCAAGAATTCCAATTCAATAAATCTAAGGATGCATCCACCAATCCAACTCACATGCTTGGGATCAATCTAATCTTGATAACTTAATTATGAAAACCCATTTTTACACTATATTGTACTTGTACAGGTTGAACTTGATTCAATATTACTAGCTTAGGATGAAGAAGGTAGTGTTGGTTGGGTGTCCTATAAGGAATCCATATCGATGTATTTATTTATTTATCTCCTTACAATTATTATGTACCCACACATTGATCATTTTATGTGCACAAATTAGATTATTCTAGACACCATTAGTGGATGCCTAAAGAGTATATCTCACACCTTGATTGGGATACCCTTGGTAATTAAGAAGATGTCATGATTGCAGGTGTAGACAATGGGAATCATCTGGCTTCTGATGCTTGATTTTCAATATGAGGATGGAGTATGGGAGCATAGGACCGTGCCTATACTCATGATGATAGTATGTACACCTTTTTTCTTTTTTCTTTTTTTAGAATGTGGTATATGAATAATTCCTCTATATCCCATGTACCTAATTATGTATAGATACATGAAATTATCATTATTATTTTTGTGTCAATTTATGATTCAGCTTCATCTTGTTTGTTGATTTGGATGATTTATTATTATTATTCCACTATTGATTTGTTGTTTATTGCTACTTAAACTATTCCCATTTATCATTTACCTCTGTGTTACAATTTTTATCATGAGGGAATAGTCTCCCCACAAACACACCCTAGTTCCTCAGTGCTAGTTGGTAGCCTCTAGCATATGGGGAGGCGTGCTTGAGGTCTTTTGTCCAACCATATCGGGGAACCTCTTAATGGATTCTAGGGAGAGATGCTACAAAGTGGTATTAAATATTTTCTTTTTCATTTTCTATTACTATTTGGGTATTATACATGGGACTAGAATGTATCATAATTTGGTAACATGCCTATATCTAAGAGTAGCTAACCCACATACAAGGGAAACCCGAATTTCCTAGGATGGGATATTGTTGTTATTGGATTGTGCTTGTTATAGTTGTAATGATTTCACCATTAGGTGACACTCAAGTTTTGTGATGTTATTATTGTTGATATTATTATTATGGATTCATTTTTTTTTCTGGTATAGAAAGGAGGTATCATTACATGCATCATATTAGGCACTTTAGGAATATTCTAATTTCATTTTTCCATGACTGTTTGTTTTCTACATGCATTTCTTTCTGCATATAGTTAGTTCCTAGATTATCATATGAGGAATTCACTAACGATATTTTTAGGGATAATATAATTGGATTAATTAATGTTCCCACATCAATATAAATAGTTCTCCCTACATATATTGATGATAAAACCTTAATTAACCGATTGTTACATGTTTGATACACGAAATATTGGTTCTACGGATGGAAACATTAGATGATTTGATTGTTGAATTCCATTTAAAATTTATGAGGAATGTACTTAAATAAATTGGGAATGGTATTTCAATAAATGAAATCATTATGTATGACCCGTTATATCATGATATTGGATCTAAAGGTGAGGTCATGGTTACATGTCATACTAATTGAAATTTATAAATAGTATGGGCCTTTATAAGTTTGGAATGGTTACACATATAACTAGACTATGATATCTATATGCATATATATAAGGACAAAATTAAATAAATTTTAAAATTTAGATGAAATGGTTACTAATAAATGGGTATGCCAATTGCAGAGTTATGCAGTTTTTCCATCTATTCCTTGAAATTGAAACTACATATACTAGAACCTTTACAGTGTAGTGTGAGACCTTGACCCTGACATGACCTTAGTAGTGGGTTGTAGGTACTGTCTCATATGGTTTTTTGGGATCTTTCTTATCACCTAGACATAGCTTTAGGAGTAGAGAGAGGTGCATGAATCATTATAGGAATCCTTGTACATATTATTTCCTAATTTTTCTATTTCCTATATGCTGTTAAATTTTATATGAGGCATGAATTTATAAATTATAGATCTATCATAACCTGATTTCCTAGAGTCAGGCACTAGGAGGGTAGCGAAGACCATGATCCAGAGGTGGTGGGCCCTAATACACTAGTATTTACTCATGTCTTACCACATAAGTAACCTCTTTTTGATCTTCTAATGGGTATCAATTATCATTTCTGAGATAGATTTTTATGATTCATGGAGTATACATAGGTAGCTCTATGACCTGCCCATACATTGGCATAGTTAATATGGGAATTCCAAAAACAGTATCCTCCCAGCTTCTGGGGGGATGGTATTCTTCAAGATATTGAGTCATGGATGGAGGCCATTTTATTAGTCTTTGATCATTTGGTGATACGTAAATAGTATAAAGTCAAGATCTCTACCTTTATGCTTCATGATTTTTCTAAACGTTGGTGGGATGTCATCACTGAGGCTGGACATCATCTGAGTATGGTATGGGTTGGATTTCAAATAGAATTTCATGATTTCTTATTCCCACAAAAATTAAAAAAAGCCACTCTTTAGGGTTTACGCATGTATAATAGGGTGATATGGTAATGATGAAGTGTTCAACTCATTTTACTGAGCTTCAGCGTTTTGCACCAACATTGACCAATGATGAGTTAACAACTATGATACGTTTTGAGGATGATATTTCATACACCATATAATCACAGATGGAAATCCTTTAGTTGAATACCATTTCTGAGATAGTAAATCATGACCTCATCACTAAGAAAAACTTGATTGAAGATTGCAATGTGAGCTAGGGAAGTTCAGCTTTGTGGTATAGAGAGGGTTTTTCCAGTTGTATGAAATGTCATTTCAAGGGTGAACTCAGGGTAGTGATAGCCATATTAAATGTAATAATAGTTATTTGGTGTTCTACTAGTGTGGTAGGATAGTCTATAAGAATCCCTAGTGTATATGGAACTTGATCAAGTGTTGAGATTGCAGTAGGATGGGTCACCTATAATGTTTCTTTCGAACTTTACCTCCAGCACCTAGTTATAAGGGATCTGTACTAACACCACATTTGGGTATAAGATCTATAGCTCTAAAAAAAAGAGGATTTGGTCTACTAGAAGATGATTAGGTAAATGAGGTATTCATGTAAATAGTAGTCAGACTTTAGAGGTTCAATGCCAGTAGAGCTAACCTGCCTAGGTTAGTCAGGTTCCATCTTAGGGATACAAATCTAGCCATATCTATTACATGTATCCTATGTCTAAGGAGAAGATTTTGTGAACTTATATAGTATGAGGTAATATTCTACTGGCATCTACTTTATTATATTCTTATTTGATATATATGCTTCAAACTCTTTTAAATGTGTGGAAATTATGAATGTTTGGGCCTAGAGATGGAATACTTCTATAGTGTGATGACTTCGACACACCGTTAGGCATTCAATTAGAGAGTATATGATTTTTAAAGAAGTTCCCATTGATATTGGAGTGTAACTATTCTTGAATAATTTATTTTTTCTTTATATGACTGTATTTGACGTCATTATTATGTTGGACTACTTAGTTCCATACCACACCCATGTTGATTTCTATCACTGGAGGGTGTCTCTTAAATTACTTTAGGGTTGTAATTAAATTAATATGGGAGAATAGGATGTCCAGTAGGGTCGAGATGGACCAGACCATCGTGGGATGGATATAGTGATATCCCATATGGATAGTATCTTTAATAGTAATCATGGGATGTAGTGTATGGGATTCTCCCTGTGGTGGATCATTTCAAGGACGTCTTTCCTAAAAATTTATCTAGATTACATTCTATGAGATTGGTAGAGTTCACCATTGAGCTATTTATAGGTGTATCACTAGTGTCCATTCCTACTTATAGGATGAAACCTATAGAGCTCTATGAACATAAGAAGTAGTTGGAAGACTTGAAGGCCAAAAGTTTTATACAACCTAATACTTCATCATGGGGTTCACATGTCCTTTTCAATGAGAAGGCAAATGTCACCCTCAAGTTTTATGTGGATTAAATATGCTTGAATTGGAATACTCTAAAGAATAAGAATCTATATCCTCATATAGATGACCTCTTCAACTAACATCAAGGAGCAATAGTTTTCTATAGGATCTATTTGAGGTCAAGTAATAATTAGATGCATGTGATACCATCAGACATATCATGTACAACATTATAGAGTATATATGACTTTTATAAGTATCTATTCATGCCATTTGACCTTATAAACTCACTATATGGTTTCGTGGATCTAATAAATTAGGTTTTCCACCCATATCTGCATTCATTCATGGTAGTGTTTGTATAAAATATCTTGGTGTATTCTCACACTCGACATGGCCTTTAAAAACACCTTAAGATCATTTTGACTACACTAATAGAGAACTAGATGTATTCTAAGACCACAAAATCCCAATTTTGGATTGATGAGGTTCACTTCTTGGTTCATGTTGCATCCAAGGTTAGGGAATCATTTAACTTAGAGAAGGTGAGCAATGCTGTTTCTTGGGAGCAACCTAAGAATTTCGTTAACATATTTAGTTTCATGGGGATGGTTGGATATTATAGTATTTTCATTAAAGACTTATCATGCATCACACACCTCTTACTGTCTTAACTAAGAAGGATGTGAAGTTCATATGGTCTGAAACTTGCGAGACAACCATTTAGGAATTAAAGGAGAGACTATATTCAATGCTGATCCCGATTCTTCTAGACTTCAGTAGGAACTATATAGTTTATTATGATGTTTCAATAATCAGGCTTAGAGTAGTTCTACTTTAGGTAGATTAAGTTTTAGAATATGGGTTCTTCCAACTGAGACATCATGAGTGGAAATACCCTATGCATGACTTTAAGATAGTAGTTGTGGTTCATGATTTATGCTGTTGGAGGAATTTTCTCTTGGGTGAGTAGTTCATTATTTAAAAAAATAAAAAAAGTATCAAATACATTTACACATAGTGCGAATTGAATCTAAGGTAGTGCAGGTGGGTAGAATTCCCTTAGTCATTCAATTTCAAGCTTGATTATACCCATAAGAAGGGTAATGAAGTAGCTGATGAACTAAGCTAGAAGAATCATACATAGGCTATTCAAGAGGCCAGTAGTGAGTGGAAGATGGTGGCTCTATTTTTTGAGTTTCACCTAGAGGTTTAGGAATGCCATGGGAAACCTGTTTTAGTAGCATTGGCAATGACATCCTATTTGATGGAATAAGCGTGGATAAGGAAAATTTTGACCCCAAATGATTAGTCTTAAAGGAAAGAGTCTTAGGAGAGGACCCACCTCCATGTTGGTTTATTGATGAGGATGATATTATGAACTTCTAGGATGTATTTGGGTTCTTTCAGACATATGGGAAGAGTTGATGGGGGAATCTCATGCTTATGTTTGGGTAGTTCACCTTGAGCTTACCAAGATGTACTGAGACATACATTATCAGTATTGGTGTCTAGGTTTGAAGATTAATATTGTAGTTTTTATCAATAGGCGATCCAACTATTAATAGGTTAAGGATGAGAACCAGTGACCTGCTGTACTTCTATAGCGTCTTTCCATTCCTAAATATAAATGTAATGACGTCACTATGGATTTTGTAATGTGTTTACCATGATCCCCTTTAGGCAGTGATGTAGTATGGGTGATCATTGGTAGGTTTACGAAGGTCTCGCACTTCCTTCCTATCCGAGATATCTTCTTAGTCGATAAACCTAAAAAATAATTTATATTTAAGAAATTTTTCATCTTTAATTTATTCCCCATTCTATCATATTGGATTGAGATGCTCGATTTATATTTTGGTTCAGAAAAGAGGATTGCAGAAAAAACTATGTTCTAAGGTTCTTCCGAGTACTACATATCACTCTCAAGTAATTAGAAGTAAGAGCATATGATACATGTGTCAAATGAAATGCTTCAGGAATGTGTTCTTGATTTAGGAGGTTCTTGGGTGAAATATTTGCTTATTGTTGAGTTTTCCTACAATAAAATATTTCATGCAATGATTCTGATGGATCCCAATGTGTCCCATTATGGTAGGCTATTCCATTCACCCTAGTGTTGGTTATAGGTAGGTGAGGTAGTGATACTAGATCCTCATATTATTTAGGAGACTTCATAGAAAGTACAACTTATTTAGAAACATATGAATATAGCTCAGTCTAGGCAGAATTCTTACACCGATCATCATAGAAAACATATAGAATTTGAGGTGGGGAATCGAGTCTTTATTAGAGTTTCTCCTAGATTGGTTTATAGAAAGATTCAAAGATAGTTCAAGCTATTTTCTATTTATGTGAGGACTTTTGAGATCATAGAGAGAGCTGGGTTGGTAGCCTATCAATTGTAGTTACCTTAGAGGCACCATGCCATACATGACATCTTCTATATATCATAGATTCACCAATATGATTTTGACCCATCTCATTTATTTGACCCTAGGATATTGAGCTATAGATAGAGGTTTCCTTTGAGAAGTATCTAATACATATCATTGATTTGATCACAAAGGTTCTTAGAGGCAGTCCAATCCCACTATTCTAGTGTCATGGTAGCACGACAGTATACAGGATGTGACCTGGGAGAGAGAGGTTGATGTATGTGCTTAGTGGACTAAAATTTTTTTAGATGATGATTTACTACCCTCAAAAGGTAAACTCATGGAAAATTTGTTTTAATGAGTCGAGGTTGTAAAATCATGTATTTTTAGTGAGGTATATTTTCTTTTAGTTTTTGTTAGATCCTAGTGGCTGGGCCCTTAGGCCGGTCAGCTCATTTCTAGAAAGAAAGTAGTAGGTGGGATGGAGTTTGGATACAAGACCAATACATGATGTGTATTAAATTCATAGTTTATATCTGAAATACATGGAATGTATTAAATACACGACATGTAATGGGTTGTCAAGATACCTCCAAAATCTTGAATTGGGTTTTCCCTGAGAGGGGAAATCTTGAGATTTACATGGTGTGTAAATATTACACGCCATGTAAATATTTTTGGTCAATTTTTTAAAAGGGGGAAAGAGATAATTTTAAAAGATCCTTATTTTTTCCCACATAGTAGTAGGATCCACGTGATAAAACTCCTCCATGCATCAACTAGGTTCCATCGAATCTCCTATGTCTGAGCATTATTTTCTTTACTGTCGAGTACGTTGGATCCAAAATGGTAATATCTTAACCAATATTCCTTACTTATATCATTTATATTTCCAAAATATGTGTTATTTTTGAGTGATATCATACACCCCATTTTTATGGGTTTTTTTTCCTCCTTTACATTTTTGTATATTATAGGTTGAATCAGAGGACAACAACATATGAGTGGTTTTTTATGAACCTATGGTAGGTGGTCTAGTTCTTTTCCCCAAAACCCATTTCATTTATATTATGTTCTATTGTGCTACATATCGTACTTCTACATTGATGCCTCTACAATGTATAAAAAATTAAATTAAATGGTTTTCCTTGCCTAATATAGTCCTAGCTAATGCGAATCAATATTTTTGGTTGATCACCTTGATGTGATCCACCCATTGGGTGTGCCCTTCCTTAATGGCCTAAATTACCCATTACCATAAATTTGTTAAACAAACCTTGAGGTGTGTGTTATATTATAATTAAGGATACTTTTAAAATTTGAATTGAACTAATGAAAAATATAAGTCCATGAGTTAGGTCCATATGCTTTATGCCATATTTTGTTTTGATTGAATTAAATAATTTAGAAGACATGATTAAAGTATTATGAATGATTTTTTTTGATGAAATGGTATAATATCCTAATAGATGAACCATACCTTCCTATAATTCTAAGAGTGATACTTTTAATTCCATTTATATATTTCCATGGATGGGCTCATCATGGTTTATAATTAGAATTTATTGATGAATGGTAAATACATTGGGAATGCTACTTGGTATGGCTTGGATGAGATCACCATACAGAAGATCTACCTCTTTATGAGTGATACCAGTTCCCTAGGGGAGTCACCATGGAAAGGATCCATAGAAATATGGTTATACCATGCCACAAGTGACACTCAATCCCCTTTTTGAGATACCAAGGATGGGCTAAGAGGTTATTGTCTTTACACCATACCAGGAGTGATACTTGATATTCCATTTATGGATCTCATGAGAAGGAATCATATGGTGATGAATATTTATTGTGATCCCAATGTGATAATTGGACTCCTTGATATGGTTCACCTTGTAAGGGCCTAGGATTTCACTTATTTAAATTTTAGACATGCCTTCTATATAATTCCGAGAATGCTGAATCATTAAATCAAAGGATTCGTCCGCCAAGCCAAATCACATTCTTTGGATCAGTACAATCTTGATACCTTATTTATGATGACCCACTTTTACACTATATCATAATTTTATAGGTTGAACTTGATTCAGATATTTCCATCTTAGGCTAAGATAGGTAGTGCTGGTCAAGTGTCCCGTGATGAACCCTAACCGATGTATTTATTTCTTTATCACCCTGTATTTTTTATGTACCAGCACACTGCTCATTTTATGTGCACAAAAAGAATTATTATAGACACCATTGATGGTGGACTATTGAGTATATATTGCACCCTACTCATGCTTCTCTTGGCACCCAAGAAAAATTCATGATTGTAGGTGTAGATAATGGGATGAGTTTGGATTATGATGCTTGAGTTTTAGTGCTAGGATGGAGTATGGGAGTAGAGGACTGAGTTTATGCTTATAACAATAGTAGAGGTCACGTTTTATCTTTTGTATTTTTTTATAATATGTTAAATTCATGTTTCCTCTATCTCACATGTACCTCATTCTGTATAGCTACATGAAATGATCATCATGATTTTTATATCTATTTTTGATTCTGCTTCTTCTTGTTTATTCATTTTCATTATTTATTATTATTTCACTACTGCTTGATTGTTTATTACTACTTCTTCCATTCCCATTTATCATTTAATGATGTGTTATAGTATGAATTGTGAGGGAATGGTCTCTACATAGGCTCACCCTAGGCCCTCACTATTATTCAACATCCTCTAGCTAAACGGGAGGCATGCTTGAGGTCTCGTGGCCAACCATCTCGGTGTACCGCTTAATGTATTCAGGAGTAGGATTCTACAAACATACAAAAAATCTCTCTCTCACACATGCAAAGACATATAATATATACACATACATGTTCATACACAATACACACACGCATACATGCCCACACAGACACACACCCACCCACCTACATACACATAAACATACACATACACATTCACAAACACACACATTCATACATAATAGAAAACACACACATGAAAATGCATGCACATACACACACATGTATACCTATATACACATACATATAAATTCAAATATACACTCATACATACATGCACATGCACATACATACAAACATATAGATTCATATGCACACACGTACATACATGTACACAAAAAAATTATATGTATGTGTATATACACATATATGTGCATACATACACATGCATACATACATAGACACCCACACATAGATATATAAATACATACATATATACATACACATATATATTTATACACACACACACATTTAAACTATATATATACCGACCCCCCATTTTTATCTATTTTATTTTCCTTTTTCATCCCACAAGTTTTAGGCTATATCAAACTTGCATCACCACACCAACAATTGTACTCATATCTATTTATATTTATTTACATATATCAATAAAAATATACTTAAAAAAGCATATGTATATTTATATGTTTATATAATTATTAACATAAATTATAATATATTAATTTTCATATACATTTTGATGCATTTAAATACATTATTAAAATTTTTTATTGATCAATATATTAATTTATCATTATATAAATTATTACAATATAATTGAAAATAAATTATTTTTTAATATTAATTATATTTTAAAATATACATTTTTTTATGTAGAAATATTTCAATATTTCAACATTTCAATATATTTATTTTTATACTTTATAATATATAATAATATATATATATAAATATATTTAAGCACATAAAAATTTAATTACATATATATAAAATAAGTAAATGGATATTCCTGTAGGTAGAAAGGATGATAAAATGAGTCATAGAAGATTCAGAGCATGGGCATGATCTTGTCTATGTATGTGGAGAACTAGGAGGAGATGATTCATAAGTGTCTTCTGTCAATAAGGGAATTCATGTGGCTAATATTTCAAGAATTTCCCCAATGGTAGTGTATAGTGATTTTGGAAATGTTGGCTCCCAGGTTAGGAAAGTTGAATCCAAGGGCTGTAGGGATCCTTCCCAAGTTATGGTGTATAATTACAATACCTTTTTATTAATTGATTCTAATCTATCCTTATCCTTCTCAAAGTAAGTTACCGATTAATTAAGGGCTATCTAGGCTAATAAGGGTGAAACTATAATCATATATAGGAATTTCCTTACCATTCCAGTTTCTAACTAGGAGGAGGGAAAACATCTTGGGAAAAACTCAAATGATGTAGGAGTTTCTAAAATCCCTACATTATCTTTAGATGAAGACCAAGATCATTGGTAGCGAGAAAAGGCATGGAGGTGATGCAGACACCCACATGGTAGAGGTAACCATCATGGCTTTAGTAACCCTCACAATTTTTGTGAATGAATTCGATATAAATATGTTGACTTTGACTGGTAATGGGTGTCTTTACCACTATGTGATTGTCTATTTTTTTCTTGATGAGGGTAGTTTCATGTCTTACCCCATCTTCTCATACTACACTTTTTACCATTTATTCTATTAAGACCCACCATATCCTTTTTCAATATGTAATTATAATGATGTAAATAATTATAAATAAATAAAAACCAATATATATATATATATATTATATTTATAAAAATAAGTAAATATATTTTTTATATTTACATATAAATATAATTTTAAAATATATAAATATGTATATATAATTTAAATTATTTATAGTGGTCATTATCAGTGCTAAAAAACCACTAATAAAGGGAATTATTTATCAGCACTAAATAAAGTGTTGCTAAATGGTGGTCATTATCAATGCTAAAAAAGTGATGACAATGTGTTCCCTTTTATAACTCCTTTTAGTCAGTAATGATAAATTATGACCTTTATTAGGGTTATTATTATGCTAATAAAAAATTGTGCTGAATATTTGGAAATATGCAGTACTAATAATACTAATAATATTAGTAAACATTATGAATTTGATACAGTGAATAAAAATTTATTTAAATTATTTTAAAAAAAACACAAATCTATAAAAAGAAAAAGGTACTACAGTAAATACAATTAATATAATGTTTCTCCAAAAAATAGATTGATATAATTAAATTTAAATGAGAAAAAATAACCTAAATATGCCCTGTCACCATTGTAGATTTACCACTTGAAGCTAGAATATCATGTCTATAGGATCTCATAAAAAGAATCATTTATGATGCATCTGATGTCTATGAAGGACACAACATTAGAAAAACCCCTATATGTTTTTATTGTATAAAAAATACATTTACTAATCTATAAAACTTATATTGAGATGGAATTAATGAATTAATTCCATCAGGAAGAGGAGGTTTCTATTTTAGAGTTACAATTGGGTATGGAAGTTGTACATAAAATTGACTATAGAGTTTAATAATAATAATTTGAAAAACCAAGAGATATTAGAGGTGTCAAAGACCACACACCAAAGGTGAAGGGCCTATACTCAGAGAAAGTGAATTGCATGATTCCAAGGCACCACCACTTCACTATATGAGAATAAAATTATGTCTATTTAGAACACCCTCAAGAAACACTGATCTTTGTGGATTTTAGAATATGGATCACTATACCTTCCATTGGATATGATATCCCATAATATAATTCCAAATAAGTGAAACATATCTAAACCCAATTTGTTCCATGTATTTCATAAAAAAAATAAAAACTAATCAATAATCAAGTTTATTTGGAATGATATGAAACTGGAAAATGATGATCATCATTACGAGGATCCATAACAGTCCAAAATGTTTCCACTCTCATAGTAATATATTGAAAATTAATTTAAAGACTTCAACAACCTGGGGTAAATGATTGGTAGGTCTAAAACATGGCAGGGGTAGATCATGCGGATTTCTAGGGAGGTGAATATCGAAGGGCCTAGAAAATTAAAGACGGAATGTTTAGTGGAGTAGCTAGTACTACTATTTCTAAGACCTTAGAAAATGTCAAATCCCAAATTACTAGAGTATTTTTTACTCTAATGCATAAATGTCATCATTTTTTAGGCTAATGAAGCACTATAGAAACTAAACATTGGATAAAATTCACTATGAATTCCACATTTAAGACATGATATCAAAAATAATATGGGTATTACACACATTGATTCTACATGGATCATTTAGATCTTTAACTAGAGTTAGTATGAAACAAGGAATAACGCCATAAAGTAGTCACATAAAATTATATATGATAACCCATTAAAATCATAAAATACTAGAGTTAGATAATAGAGTAACTATAACAAGGAAGACACCTCCAAGATCTATAAAAAACAGTCCATAAAATTAGAATAGTGAGTCTAGTAAACAAAAAATTGATTGATTGTTATTACAGTAAAAAAAGATAAAACATTTTCATTACTTTGAGTGAAATTAATATGAAATAGATCCCTTGAACGCAATAAAGAGTTTCAAGGTGGATAAAGTGGAAGTAAAACATAGTAAAAACAAAAAATTAAAGATAAAAATACCAAATAAATCTTTTCCAAATGGCGTTAGAATATATCCCAAAAATATGCAGACCATTAAAAACAGTTAAAAAATAATCCAAAAATTCCATAATACATTTCCAAAAATAACATAAGAAAAACAAATCACCAACAAAGTCACATGAAATTTTTTTAGTAGTTCTAGGAAGGATAAAATTAAAGGATAAATAAACCTGATGAGATATTAAAATGAAATTGAATCTATAAAAATTGACCACCAATAAAAGACTACATGTATTAATAAATGAATAATATGAGGTTATGTCTAAATGATTTTTGTATGATCTATATTAGGATCATGGTCAAACCCATTTCAATATGATTGAGATAATTATTCACAACATAACATCAAAAAAATGTAATCATCATGTGAAAATTAAGCATGTTAATGTAAAAAATTGAACAAAAATATAATTGAAATATAAGTATTAAAAAAACAATATAAAATCATTAGAGTGGAAAAATATTAAATAATAACATTTTTAATGTGTTTGTTAGTGCATTATTGATGTGTGGTTTTAATGATCCCATTATGAAAAAATATTTTATTCTTCATCACATAAACCCACTTTCTAAAGGGAACTTTAAGAAAAATATATAACTATGATATGTTCAAAAATTAGAAACAAAATACCCATATAATATAATGGTTCATCTTCGGCCAGAGTTATAAACATATATAACATGGATATGTCCAAAAATCATAAGAAACCCATATAAATTGGACACAAACCTTATCCTCATATTTTGTAGCATCTTTTAACTAGTTTAATCACTTAAAATCATCTACATAAAAATCATAAAATGATTTTTAAAACTACATATAAAAAATAATAAATAATAAGAAAACCTAGAAATACCTAAGATATTTAGGAAATATGTTCAATTAAAAAATAAAATAAAAACATACGGAACCTCAATATATAATATCAAAGGTCCTAAAATAGAAAAACAAGCTTAATATTAATAAAAATTACAAAAATCAAACATATAATAAAGAAATAAAATTCTTATATGGAAAGAGAAACAAAAAATAAAATAAAATAAAATAAAACAAACATGATAGTATTTCTTCTTATCATGTATTCCAATTCAAAACTATTAGAAATTTAAAAAATTGAAAATTCTTCATATTTTTAAAATTCCATATTTAGTTAAGAACTATCTTAGAATAAAATAAAAATAATAATAAATTGAAATAATGTGTATTTGAAATTATCGAAAAAATCAGAATCTAAACACTTACTCAATCCCCTATAGATCCATGTTATCTATAGATCTTACATACACAACCTACATTTAAAATTATTACTATTTAATGATAAAAAATGAGGACTTAAAATCATATATTCACATTAAGAACCTATGTAAATGTATAAATAAACAATTAAAGTATTTATAATGTCTTATAAATGAAACAATTAATAGAATTTTGTACTAAGAGCCATTGCAAGGAGATAATATCATCACATTTAATTTCTACCAAAACTTATTTTAATGAAATTCCCTTATATCATGTAAATTTTACACTAAAAAGTAATCTAGGAAAATTAAAATCAATTACATACTAAAAAATATTCATGTTCAATAAACAACACATGCCATTTCAATGACCAGGGAAAAGAAACCCCAACAAGAATAAAATAACTCCCTAAAAATAGAATTACTAACTGAACTTTAAAACATATAATAAATACAATAGGGGAAGGGCCTACTCAATAATGGAAATAACCATATTAATATGATAAACCATAATTGTACATTTTTGAAAACACTAATATAAACATGAAATATCAAATGTGTGGTTCTATAAATAAGTAAAATGAGAAAATAAAAATCTATTTCTTGTAGAACCTTAGATTTTTACAATTCAGTGGTCATTCGTGGTATTACAATTCAAAATTATAGTTTTATTGACTAATTTGATTTGTAAATACAAATTTGTAAAAAAAATATAGAAATCATATTTTACTATATTTTTTTATTAAAGCATCAATTAATGGTGATATGATATTAAATTTTTTAATATTTCTAAATAAAGTTTTTATACCAAATCTATTAAAATTACTTTCACAATACTAACCTTTCCAGACTAGAGATTTTATATTTTTATTCTATGTATAGTTTTTGCAGGGGAGAAGATATTATCTAGAGACACATTGTAAGATGCCTAAAAATATAAAAAAATTTGATGCTAATAAAATATGGTTGTACTAATAAAAATTTCTTTTTTTTACATTGGAATGTGTTTCCACTTTCACATTTACAATTGTATTCCCACATTTTATAGTGCACTTATGTCACAAATTATGTCAAGAAAGAAAAAATTATCCTTAGTTGAACTCAAAATTGTAATACCCAGGCCAATAAAATTTGGAATTAATAAAGTGAGCTAAAATTAAAATACCCAAAAAAGAATATGTCTTATTATATTTCTGGTAAGCTATGATATAATAATTATATAGAATATCATCAACTATAGGTGTAAATTTTGAACCCAGTACAAGTAGTTAAAAAAATAAAATAATTTTTTTTAAAAACTCATCATTATAAGTGATGTTTTTATAAGAAGTTTTTAATTATTTGAATAAAAATACAAAGAGAATAATCATTTAAATAAATGGAAAAAATATTTTTTCAATATTCAGTTTGAAAATAAACTAGTAATCCTTAATCATCAACTGTAAAAAAAATAGTTTTGTAAAAAAATATATGGATGATGTAGAAAATAGGTGATAGTGTATGGTGTACCTTAAAAATAATTCCTAAAATTTTAGATTTTTTTTGTATTGGTACTATAAAAGAATTCTTCTTACAGGAGAGAAATTTAAGATTTAAAAAAAATTTATATCATGCTAAGAAGAAAATATGATTGATATAATTATTTAAATGAACATTGTAAAAAGGGCATGTGAAATCAGATATAGTTTAAGGAATAAATCCATTAAGGAAAATAATAATAGCATCAAAATGATGGGCCCATATAATCAACATACATTAAATTAAATTAAGAATCAAATATTAACAATTAAAGGAAACAATTATTATGAGTTTATATAATTAGTGGGTATAATATTATATAAATTAAACCTAATGATATAATGATAAATTTAAAAATTATAATTTAAATTTTAATAATTATTTAAGGGGAATATTGAATCATATTATTTGCAAGATTTAAAACCATTCATAAAAAACATTGTTAGTCATAACATATATCGAGAAGAATAAAAATAAACACTTTTAGCTATTAAAAATACGATAAAAGATAAATAAATAACTTTGACTACATGGAATACAATGTTTTCCCCAGCTGAAGAAGTGGAAGGAAAGAAAAAACCCAATCTTAAAGCAGAAATATAAAAAAATGACAAATATAAACAAATATTTCTTAAAGGAAAATAACTAGTCATAAAAGATAAACTAAAAAGGGATGTAAAAGAGGACCTTAAAAAGAATTAGATTAGCGAAATCACTAGCATCTACATCCCCCAGACATAGTTCCTTAAAAAGAAATAGAAATTTAGTATTCAAGAAACGTAAATAAAAAATATAAGTAATAAACAAAATTGAAGGTATATTATTTCTAGGAACGAAATTGATTAGATTATATGGGGAATTTTAACTTACCTAATAATGAACAAATAATATAGATCAAATAAAATATTATCACTATAAAATCAAAAAATCTATTAAAATGATCAGTTTTATAGAAAAAAATAATGACCATAAAGCTAGTTAATAAAAAAATATAGACTAAATAGGCAACATGAACTATAAATCAGAATATAAGCTCAGGAAAATTGAGAATTAATTACATAAATATTAAATAATTTTAGAATAATATTAAATAAATATACATATATATATATATATAATGTCACACCCTCTAACTATAAAGGTTTTATATGTTTGGATATTGGATAAATAATAAAATTATTTTGTGAAATATATTCAATATATCCTATAATGTTTTCCTCACATAGTACCCTTCTTAGATATATCCTAATTGAAACCATTCTTCATAACCTAGAGAAATAGAAACAGAAAAATTGGTGATATTAGATGATTTATAAGGTTAGATATGAGAGATATCAATTTATGATTATAAGTGAGCATAATATATAAAGTACATGAGAACATGATCATAACTTATGAAAAAATTCTGAATAAGTCATAGAACACAAGTCATGAGTAACAGTATAAGGATTTGTTATAAAAAACATGATTCATAGGAGTATGAAATAATAAATAATAAATCAAAAGATATGTGGGCATATCATAACTATTATGCATAAGTTTATGGCATACACAAAATCATATATTAATCATTTCCTATGTTAAGGATCATTACGACAATTACTATAGTGAAAAATTCCCATAGTGGATTAGTTTTTCTCTATATTCCCCAAAACATAGTATACAAAGTCGTATATTATATTGGGTTAACTCCCCACTCCATTTTATATTATCTCATGAGAGATCATGCTTTACCCAATATAATTACCTTAGATTTTACTATATATTTTTATTTAAATAAACACAATGTTGATAGGTTTTTTCACACACAATACCAAAATAAAATGAGATTTAATATATAATATTAATATTACTAATAAAACTTAAGAATAATAAAACCTCTAGTAAATAAAACAGTTGTAATCAATTATAAATTCATACAAAATAGTATTATGAATAGTTGAAGTTTTCAAAGGGCATTTTAAATAAAAGAATTATTTATTTATATATTATATTTTAATTTAAAAGATACATTTATAAATTTTTGGATTTTAATTTTATAAAATTAACTTCATTCTTTAATTAATATTGTCAAAATTATCTTTGGACGAATTTTTGTGATTTTTAAAATTAATTGATTTGCAGGTGAATAGTAAAAAAACCCAATTTTTCTAAAATTGTGGCTATTAAACCATTACATTTATGAAACCATTTTTTAAATATATTTATAAATAATAATAATATATTTAAAAATAAAAAATTGAATTTTTAAAACCCATATTTAATGTTTTGGAAACTAAAGTAGTTGTTCATTGAAAAAACTGATTTTTAAATGCTTATATTGAAAATTAAATCCTTTTTAAATTATATGAATAAAATATAAAAAATAGATTTAATATTTGAGATTAACATTATCATATTATAATAAAAAGAAAATTTAATTTTTATGCATAAAATATAATTTTATTATGATTAAAATTAATTACCGCAATAATGGTAATTTTTTTTCTCAAAGAGATGTTTTATTACCATTGTGTAATTTTTATGTAATAAAATAAATTATTCAATTATAAATGTTGATTATAATATAATTTTTAATCCTATTTATAAATATATCAATACTAATTAATTTATTAATGAATAATAAATTTTATTATGAACTCTTAATTATGGAAACACTCTTTTTATACAAATAACATATATATATATATATATATATATATATATATATATATAATTTTTTACGTTATTTTTTTATATGATTTAAAAATTGAATTTTATCAATTGGAGATTATATTTTGGTTTATAATAATAATATTTTTTTTAATAGGGACTGCCTTATATTTTTCATAAAATATAAATTACATAGTTAAGAACTAGTTACCCAGGTAAAAATCAAAAATGATAAAATGTAAAAATATAATGGTAAATAACTAAAAATATGTTTAATAAAGGTATAAAAATTATTTATGTAGGATTTATAAACCCAGTATCACACCACACTCCACTATTTAAAATTTTATGAGTCACTAGACCTTGAATAGTGTAATTATATCTTTTAAAATTAAAGGGTATTCAGAAAAGTTCCCCTTTCTTCACATATTAAAGTGGATCACTTCTAGCCTTTTAAGGATACACATAACTCTCAAAATTCCCTATATCCTCTTGAAAAATTAAGTCTATTAGAATTAATTTTCATTTTATTATTCCCATTGTCTCTATAATTTCTCCTAAGGTCTTCAATTCCAAGGAGATATCTAAGAGAAGATCAAGTCTGCAATGTAAGTATTGCCCACTTCTTAATGTTTTCTTCTTAACATTACTCTTAAAAACCTCATATATACATTCTAATATAATTTAATAAGTATAATTATTACACTATTATTTTATTATATTTATTTAAAAACCATTATTTATTCCTCTCCATCCATTAAGAAAAGAAAAAGTTTCATTAATGCACATGTACAGACTACTACCTCTAAGAAGCGACATCTTCCTTTTTGTCGTCCCCACCTTTAATGTATGGTCATATGAATGGTAATGATGAATAAATATAAAATATAAAATATTAATATTATTTTAAAATTTCATGTAATCATATATATTAATTTCCACCCTTCCATGAATAAGGAAAACATTATATATGCGTAAGTGCAGACTACTGCCTCCATGAATGTGACATATTTAGTTTTTCATTATAGTCCTTTCTTATATAAAAAATTATATTAAAATATAATAAAAGACCTTATTAAAATTTTAAGAACATAATTTTACTTCTATAATAATAATATTATAACTAATTTACCCTAAAACCATGCTCACATATTGAATCATGACATGTACTTGTTTTGGATGATTTAACAGCGTACATAAATGAACCTATAAATTTATACCATTGATGAATATTAAAACATAATTAATGGTTATATTTGATAATAATTACTAAATAATTTTTTTAATGTTTTTAAAATAAAATATTTTACATTCTATAAGTTTTATCAATAATTAATAGTTAGAGTAAACATAACCTCCATAAGTGAACCTATAAAAGAAAATTTCTTAATTTGAGTCCATTTTTGGAAGCCTATGGAAATATATGAATTTTATAATAATGGAATAATAAATAAAATAAAAATACATAACTATGTTGACTATAAATGAATTTTACAACACCTTTGATAATAGTAAACATACTAAGAGAGTTATGGATAAATTTTCTGGACAACGTCATGTAATGATCACAAACAAAAAATATATAGTAAATTAAAAACATATGGTAAAAAATAGACCACATAATATGAAATATATATTAATAAGGATCTTAGTAATGTTTTTAATAAACTTAATTTGATGATTTAGGATGTTAAGTGGACACACAGAACAAATCAGGACCTTAGATAAGGGTTTATGTATCTCGATTTTGATTCATTGAGATTAGATATGTATTCACCACTTAGTCCATTTTTGTTATATAAATATTCAACTATTATGTATTTATATAATAATTTTCATTAAAACTAATTTATTTAAAAATACATATTACTTTATCATTCCACGGTTTTTCGATCCAAGTGATTTTGGAGTCATAAGGTTTTTTGTTAACTCCAATCCCCTTTCTTTGGGTTACAATGTTTCATATTTAACGTCATACTTATATGTTTTCTTATTTCCCCACAAATATTTTATTTAATATTTTTTATACTCCTATCTATGTAGAATTTATTTTTAATTAATTTATTTCACCTTGATGGATTTATTTCTCAAAAGGTATATTATTTTTAAGAATAATTCCCTTCCCCTCCAATGATGTTTTGTTTTCTATGCCCATATTTTCCCCTTTCTGCTAATTTTTCCATTATAATTAGAAACCTAATTTTGTGTTATCTCATGTGAAATTCATATTTACCTTATCCTATTTTCAAAATTAATTTTATTATCCATTTTTTAGTTTTAGTATTTAAAACAATTATATTCTAAAAATATTAAAATGGTTTTCCTTCCATGACTATTGTTTCTATATTTCGAACCACCCTCATTACTTTTGAGTTACATGTTATATTTATTTCCCTCTATTTTACTCAATATTATAATCATGTATTAATTCCATATTTTTTATATATTTTCCTTATATATATACTTAGTTTACTTTACCTTTATTTTAGTGATTATAAATGTTTTAGGTTTCCTTTGAAATTACAACTTTTAAGTAAACCCAACTTAATGGAACTTTCAGATTTCTTATTTCAGGGAAATTACCACCATAATAAAATGTTTTTAACTATTAATTTATTATAAAAATCCACATTATTTTATGGAGAACACTATTGGTTTAAATCTAGTTTTATATAAAATAATTAGCTCCTTTTTACTTTAAAAGGGTCCTTTACTTATTTTATAAAGCTTCACCAAAACAATTAATTTTTATTATTTCTTTTCTTAGATCCTTCTCATGAATTTTATATATTGAAAATACATGTTCCATACCTAGGTCTATTTTTATATTATGAACATAGAAAAAAATTTATTTCATTCTTCTCATTATAATCTTTATGATTTATTCTTTAGTTATTCCTTGAATCAGAATTATGACACCCAGTTTTTTCTGAGGGGTTTTATCATAATTTTGCTTTAGGTATGATTTTTCCTAATGCAGAACACCCATTCATGTACATATTATGATTTTCATTATGTTATGGGTGTAACCAAAATTATATTTCCCTCAAATGCCTTGGGTAGAGCTTTATATCTCATGAGATGTTATGTGATGGATTTTCGAGGGAACCTAATCCACTATAGGACTTTATCAACTATTTTTATAGGAATTGTAAGTGAACTAAATCAACCATGGGATTCTATCCAATATCATAGTATTTGTAGTGAGCCCTCACTTATACTTATTATATCATGTTTTATATTATTTCTAAATATTTATTATTCCATGATACCATGATATCATTTAATTGTTCCATTTTTCCATATTTATGATCATTCTATTTATGATATCATTTCATGACTCTTGATTTATATCTTTTATCTCACTATTATTATTTACTTTGATTATCCTCTTAATAAGAATTTTACCTCACCCATTTCTTGAGTTTCCTTTATATAGGTTATGATGATAAGTATAACATACAAGAAGTTTAGTGGGGGTCTATAGGAGTTCGATTAAGGAGAAATGATCACATTATTGTAAAATGCATTGCTTATGTATCTAGTTTTGGAGTTGGTGTTCTAGAAACATCTATTTATAATTTTAATTACATGTATATTTGAAGAATTTAAATTTAATAAAACATATTATTACAGATTGTTCATTATTATGCATGACTTGAATGTAATAATGTCTTAGAGTATGTATCAAATTTATAAGGTCATAGTAGTTCCCATTATAATGAGAACCTTGAAACTACATGAAGATATTATTAAATATAGTTCTTCATCCAGATAACATTCTATGAATGGAAATATAGTATTTTGACTATCAAGTGAAAGTAATCATAAGAAGATTAGCTTTCTTCTCATGGAGTTTTCACTTGATAATCTACAAGATGAGAGATTATGAGAACAAACCTGCTAGTATGAATTCCACGTGTTTATATTTCATCAGATATTCATATCTTTTATCATGTATAATATACCTTAGACTTTAAAATTACTATTAATTCATGTTATTACTTGTGCACTTTGATGTATTTTGTAAACCATGATGATACAGTTCATTGAGATATTGGATACATTGGGTGTGTCATTAATGATGTATTGCTAATAAATATTTTTAGGAAGGATTTGTCCCTTCCATATTAATTGATATTGATATCTTGGACATTTGATTAAAATGGAATAGTTACATTAAATTCCATTTCCATGGTGTAATGATTGGTTTATTTCAGATAGTCAAGGGAATACATATCAAGCACAAAGGTTGATGTCATGGGTATTCAATCTTCTAGATGAGATATTGTGACAAGGAGATTATATTACGCAATGAGAATTCATATGTTATTATTGTTGTTGTTGTGTCATAAATTATTCCTATACGGTTACATTAACAAATTTATAAATAGTAATATTGTACATTAGGCAAGCCACCTAATTCCATCGAGGATGGGGCCTAGTGGGTCTCACACAAATATTAATTTTGATCTATGTTAATATCAATTATTTAAAAATTTTAATACGTAATATTCTCCAGACTAAGAAGTAATTTTTAGTTATGATTTATTATATGGTCTAAAATATTAAATAAATATTTATTCATATGGTAATTGTTTAATTAGGTTAATAAATACAATATATATTTGTCTCTTATTATTCACAAGGCATTGAATAATTATTTATTAATTAATAAGTAATTTATTCAATTATGTGAATGTTTAATAAATATTTTCCCCCAAATTGTGAATATAATATATATATTATAGAATGAATAATATTTGTTTAAATATTTATTTAACAATTTAATAAATAATGAGGTGGTTTAATGGACTAATTTTTATGTCAGGTGATAAACATTTATTCAGCAGATTATGAAATAAATATTTCTCAATGCATAAGTTAGCGCACATTATGGAATTTAAATAATAATAATATTATTTTATTATATTTATTAGGGTTTGATAAGGGTTTAATATTTTATTAAGGGTAGTTGTGAATGTAATTAATCTCAAACCATAACACTAGTCCTATATATAGACCACGATCACATTATAGAGAAAGTTAATTGAAAATTGTTGTACACAACAGATTTATCCCTAACAAGAAGAATAAGAGAAATTCTCCCAATCCCGAAGGAACATGAAGTGATCAAGATTATCAATTCCAGATAATCATTTGACCATGATAGAAACTCAAAGATCCATCGATGTTATTTGGAGATCAAAGGATCATGTGTGGATTTCCATTAAAGGGGATCTACTTCAGGTCCTCCCTATGCAATAACTCAACTTTGAAAAGGCTTTTATAAGATCAAAAACTTCATTGAAGAAAGATAAAAATTTGAGGTATTATTTCTTCCAATCTATTTAAATTAATTATAAATTTAACATGAAAATGTATTTTAGTGGTTCCAACAACCTTATTTTTCAATATTATTTTGAAAATTTTCATTGATATTGATATTTATGTCTTGTACAATATGTGAATTATCCATCTAATTCAACATAATATACCATGGATATATGAAAAAGGTTCTTAAACTATGCCAAAAAATATCATGTTTTATTAAATGGGTCACATTATGTAACATCCCAGGTAAATAAAAAATATTACATTTTCATATCTATTTATATTTATGAATAAAATATTAATATTACTTTAAAGGGGATGCTATGTTTGATGGCGTACCCAATACCCAACAACGAGTTTCTTTGAAATCTTACGTTGCACACTAATAATATAATAATATTATTTTTAACGCCTAGTCCTTGTAATGGCGGGAATGAACAGAACTAACTACCAAATGATTAAATATGTTTGTCAAATATTTTTACTTTTATCCAATAAATGTTAGAGGCTTAAAATGCGAATGAATCCACTTTTAAGTGTAAATATTCGAATATTCATTAAAAGGTCGATTAAACGCCTTTTGATGGAGAACCCTTTTTAAATCCACTTTTTGACAATTTTATATGTTATATTGGACCAAATAAAATCCTTATTTAGAATCTGGACATCAAAATTTACTTTCTTTAAATTTTTTTTTATTTTTTGGATAACAATAATTTTTAGTGAAAATGTTGTATTTTAATTCCAAACCTCATTTTAATCTGATTTATTTATATGGATATATTATCTTTTTAAATGGTTTTAAATTTTATTTAGAATATATTTTTACCATTTAATCAAATGGTGTTCATTGGAATTAATTTCACTTTGAAATTGGACTTAAACTAGTGTCAATCTTTTGATATATTTTGTTTCTTAAAAACACGCTATTTGTTTTGAAAAAGGGAATTAATTATTAAATTGATTAATAAAACTTATATGTTTTGAATTTTGTAAAATAGAAATCATTTTTGAATTCATAATATCAAATATGGATTAGGGGAAATTTTTTGTATTTTTCTAAAAAACTTCAATTTTTGAGGAATAGTGAAACCACTAAGTGGTAGTTAAAAAACTGAGTTTTCGTTTAAATGAAATTTTACAACCTCTGTGATTTTTATTTCAAAAATACAACATATATGGTTGTCATTAGGATGTAAAATTTGGTTCAATGGGAAGAAAATAATTTTTGGTGAATAGTAACTTTTTAGTTTTATTAATCGCGATTAAAGGTAATTAGTGTAATTTAAGGTAAAGATAAAGGTATAATAATAATATGAAATGACCTTCAAACATATCCTAACCTTATTGGATGATTCATGTCAGACCAGGACAATCCATGGGTCAACTTGGGGACCCCATGGAGCCACTTGGGTAAGAAAATGACATTAATAACTTTCTATTTAAAGTTAAAATAAAAATGTCACAAACATGTATTGTTTTACAAAAACAATTTTAACATGAGGTTATACAAGTAATATTTTTGACTATAAATATTTATTGGAAATCTAAAAATATTTCCAACATCATAGTATTTTTTTTATAATTTTTAGACATTAAATAAATTAATTTATTTATGACATCAAGATGATGCAGCGATTACCTCATTAATGAACGATTTAAATAACATGAAAAGATAATGTAAAATCTAAGACATAAACTTGTCAAAAACCTATTGAATGTATGTATTTAGAACCCTTATGACCTTATCCTTGGAATATATAATTTTGGGACCTTTCATATCTGAAAATCATTTTATAATAAAGTAACTTTTCAAGACATTCCAAGAGTGCCCCTTCTCCCTCTAATAAAGGGCCCCCAACTCTACCTCCTTACCAAAACCAATCAAGCCCTTGACTCATACAAAATCTGATCATATTGTCTCTCCACTTCCCTCTATTAATCCTAGAAGCCTCACTTTGGGCACAAGTCTTTCCAAGGAATCCTTTTAGCTCAAATCAAAAAAGAGTTATCTGATTTGAAGGTAATGTCTTCTCTTATGTTCTTTAGTTTTATTTGTCTTATCTAACCCCATAAACTCTTTTTATGCATTTCTTTTGTAACAAAAATAGTATCTTAAATATTCTAGGATTATTTTATGATGATTACTTGAGCTATAGTCATACACACCTCCATCTAATGGTTAAATAACATACTGTTTCTGTGGGTGGCGAATTACTGCCTCACGAAACGATGATTGTTCAATCTTCTTTTAACACCTCTCATGGTGGCCATTAAGATGTCACTGTATTTATATATGATATATAAATTATGTTTATTTATTCTTTATTCTTCTGTATTTTTCATTTATTCCATACCTTTATGGTTTCCATAATGGGTAAACGCGATAATTTCATTTTAGGAAGTGCGGACTACCGCCCCCTCAAATTGATTTGAATCGTTAATACCATATGTGGGATGTATAAAGGATGGATTTAATGATGTTATATATTATATTATACTGTAATTATAATATACCTATGTATCATTATGTTTTTTTCATTCCATTAAAGTATGAAATAGAAATTAAAGTAGCGTTCATGCGTACGTACGACTTACCGTCTCCATGAACGGTACATTTCATTTCTTATCTCCAAATGTTATGTACTATTATAAGTACATATATATAATGGATATATATTTCATATATTACATATAAATTATGGATATAATTCTAGAATTATAATATATATATCTCTCGTTTAGTTTTAATTCCATTAATATGACAAAGAAATGAAAGTAGCGTTCATGCGTACGTACGGCCTACCGTCTCCATGAACGGTGAATTTCATTTTGTTTCTCCATATGTTATGGAATAGTAAAAAATGAATATATACTGGATATATATGATATTTAAATCATTAATACTATTCTGTAGATGATGTACCTATAACTACATGTAAAATTATTTTCCAACAAATTCAATTTTTACTCATGTACCGAACGCCGACAAAAACGTCTGATATGAACTCACATTATTAACCAATTATTATAAAATTATAATATGTGATATGAGCTTAATAATAATATTTAAAAGAGTTCCTTAAGAAATTATAAATTTACCAAAGTTTATTATTCAGGAATATAAAGAAACGAACAAGACAAGTCGGACTTGAGGTAAGGGATCCTACCTCTCTCTTTTTTTAAGTACTCTCCTTTATGTCAATTCCTTAAATATCATTTTTCTTATGTCGGGGGATGTTATTTTGAATTCATCTTACTTTAAATTTTATGTTCATATGATTAGAGACCCTATTTGATATCTTCAATCCATTTTTTTGAAATTTTAAGTGACGCCAATAGGCTGTTGAGTTTTCGTAAGGGATTTTTCATCTCACTTTTATTCCCATGAGATTCAGGCGACATTTGCCACTATTTACTTTTGTGTGGTGTATATACTACCCATGAGCGTATTAATTATGTAATATAATTAAATTTATGGGTATTTAAATCTTCATTTTATGATCCTTCTTTTATGTGGCTTATGTTTTGCAAGTTACCAAATCGGTAAGGGAACCTTTCACCCTTCTATTTTTAAGACTACTCTTTTGGTATATATTTTAATTTACATAATATTATGTTTGGATATGTTATTATGTATCCTTATTGGTGTAATTTTTTTTACAACTGATGAGATACCATTTTCTCTCTCATCAACTCTTTTTCTGAATTTTAATGTGACGCCGTTAGGCTGTCGAATTTTTGTAAGGGAACTTCTTAACCCAATTTCAATTCCTTAGGTTAAAACTATAATTCATGACCATGTCATGATATGAATATGTGTTAATGAAATATGATTGTTTTACACTTAATATGCACTTATATTGGGTGTATTTATATTTGTCACACATAATTACATAATTGATTTTTCCTTATTCTAAGGATACCGTCTTTGAATGGGACTTCATCTCAATCTCCTTTCATTGAGGTATATTTTGTTTTATACACAACTTTCTTTTATATGGTGTATAAACCCCTTTTAATTTTACTTTTATTCAAAAGGAATCTTTTCTATACAAAGTGTTTTACTGAACGACAAAAAGTATGTTTCTTTTTAATGTACGCGGTGAAAATGACCTTTCCGCCGCCACGAGTATTATTTGATCTTTGGCTTCCTCAATAAGCCGTAATGTTTTTAAAAGTAAATATATACTATATACTCATTTATGTATTTTGGTATTGAAAATGGTTTTGATAATGGATTTGTTATGTCAATATATTGAAGTGATATATTGTGATTATAATGGGGAAATGTTTTCTTTTCTTTATAATTGTTTTATGTGTTATGATTTTATAATGGTACTTGGACATTTGACGGGTGGTTACTTGATAAACCATATGACGGTTGGTGCCGTGAATACCAGGATGGGTGGTTACGTTATAACCTCCAATTCATTGGGTATGGAAGTCGGCCGTATGGCTATTCCATGTAGTGACATGTGTGTAAGTCAACCGTATGGTTATTCCATTTAAGTATGTTTGTGTCCCACGTTACCTTTATATGTTATGTATTCTTTATATGGGTTTATGGTAATATATTGGTTATAAAGGATAAGTAGTAATCTTTTATTCAGTGAAGAGTATTTACTACTTCATAAAGGTAAAAAGTATTACTTTGATAAAGTATTCATGGTTTACTTGTTGTTTTGAACAACTAACAGTTTTCCTTCTTTGTGTATCCTTTACTAGGATTTTTATGCTCATCCCAAGTTTTTGAAATGTTCTCCACAGGACGTAAATATGAATAGGGTCAAGGATGGGATCAAGGAAAGACATGCTATAAAAAACATGGAACTAGACATGTTTCTTTTTAAGATTTTTTATTTTATGGAAACTTAGTAGAAGTGTCTACTTTGTAATCATTTGAGATGTGATAGTTATGTCTTAATTCTCTAAAACTCTAAACCTAAAAATATCCTCTATGTGAATTATTCATTTAGTTCATGATTATGTAATGTTTTAAGGTCGGGTCCTTATAGTTGGTATCAAAGGTCGGTTTAGATAACTTTAGAGGTTAGGGTATTCTTTAAGCGTAAGTGACATTACCATAACAGTTAGGATTTCAGAAAGAGTCATAGTTTTAGATAAGGTGAATGAGTTTAAGATAACATGAATAATTATATCGTAGTATTATATGATTATTCTAATGATATACTCACACTGACATTTTTGGTTTTAGTAAATGGATGGATCTAGTAGGCACCAAAGTAACAGTGGATGTGAAGGAAACTGTGACAGTTTTATGAGCGAGCAACTAAATGATATGGGAGCTACAATGAGAACTCTTGTGTTTATCCTCAACCAACTATCTGGAGTCATGATTGACCACCTAAACCTTGGTAATTTTTATAAGGCATCATATATGCGAGAAAAAATCCCTACAGAATTTCAGGTAATAATCATAAAGGTATGTGTGTTCAAAAACCTATGTGTAAAAGATGTGGAAAGAAACACCTAGGAAAATGTTTCAAAGGGACAGAAAGATTCTATAGATGTGTAAATGAAGGTCATAAAGAAAGAACCTGCCATAGAAAAAGGAAGCATCCAGTTGACTCGAGGAAAGGGAATAAAGTTCTTTCTGAGGGATCAAATGAATGTTTTAAATGTGGTGTGCATGGTCATTATGCAAACACATGTCCTACGAAGAAGATTCAGAAATGGGATCACCAAGATCGTACAAATATTCATTTACCAATACCAAATTCCATTCTGATTGAGGTTGAAGAAACTAACAATGACCAATGAAAGGTATGGATTATTTCTTAACATATGTTTTCCTATTATTGGAATCTTAGGATATGATTCATGATTTTGTTTGAAGGAAATAAGTATTTCAGAATAAGTTGGAAAAGAATGGTTAATGGTTGAAGGATCATGAAGAATGTTGAATTAGTAAGAAATAAACACATATAGGATTCAAGAGTTATGGTAAATTTTAGGATGGTGAAATTTTTAAAAGTATTTAGTCTCTTTTGATGATGGGGTTATATTAGAAGACTTTTTATAGTATGTGTAACCCTGATGTTTGATATATGAAAATTTTATTCAAGGAATAGTTATCTGTTCTTTTATGGACATAGTTATAAAGAACCATTTGGGTTTATATTATCCTTACTTTTGAAGTAATTATGGGTTACCATATGTTATGATGGAAAATGAAAGGCATGAAATAAAATTGAGGTTAAATTATGTTATGGTTATTCTTGATGATTTTATCTCTTTTTGGGGAATGTTTTAAGAATTATATAGTTTTGGAAAAAGGACAACACATAGACCGTGTGACAACCCGTCGCGTCAGACGAAGCTGTGGGAATCGAACCCACAACCAAAGTGCGACTGGTATTTATCGCCTACCACTGGACTACATGAAGTCCCTGGTTAGTATAACTAATTGTTTTTAGTTAGATGATATTATGAATCAAGAATAAGTGGATTTTGGGTTATCTATGGAAATGATTAGCCTATCATGGAGGATATGTGACTAGGTTAATTACTTTTTAGTATGAGACTTTAAGAGTAACTGATGTTATCTAGAGATAAATGTTATAATTTATCTTGGAAGACTATGTGATTAAATCCTTCGAAGATTTGGGTTTAATTATTAGTTTGAATTACTTTGAAGAATTTTATGGACAAATGATTATTGAATGGTCTTTGTTGAACTTTTGATAATGTTTGAAATTTTTTGGAGATTAAGAGTAGTATTTCTTTTTATAAAGGATTATCCTTTTTGGGTATTATCTGATCTCATACTAACAATTTTGGTTGTGGTTTTGGTCTAAAGACATGGGAAATATATAGTTCCCTTTTGTGTGTTAGGTGATTCTATAGATGTTGATCATATCGATCTTAATGTGAACAAGTCATCCTAAATACTCATATTTTGGAGAAAATATGATTTTTTGTAAGAAATATAGTAAGAGATGAAAGTCTACATGACAAGTAAGTATGTTTCCTTATGATTTAGTTAAGCTCATAAATAAATTCCTTAATGAAAAGTAACTTAAAAACAAAAATTTTGTCTGTTAACTTTTCCTACTGGGGAATCAAATACCGTTTAACCCATCACAAGTTTGTGATTTTCTGGTGGTTAACTTTCTTCTAAACATGTTTTCTATCACCCTCTATCAGAACATGACCCTTTTTTTCTCTTCCATGTCCATGTTTTCCTAAATGGAATCCTAGTATGGGTTAACTCAGGTGACCTTTGTACTTCCCTTTCTTTCTATTAAAGTGACAGTTTAATTTACTTCTTTTTCCGATGTGGGGCTTTCAATAAAGTTTCCAAGCCCAATTTTAAAATTGTGAGGATGAAATTCCCAAAAGGGGGGAAGGATGTAACATCCCAGGTAAATAAATAATACTACATTTTCATATCTATTTATATTTTTGAATAAAATAATAATATTACTTTAAAGAGGATTCTATGTTTGATGGTGTACCCAATACACAACAACGAGTTTCTTTGAAATCTTACGTTGCACACTAATAATATAATAATATTATTTTTAACGCCTAGCCGTTGTAATGGAGGGAATGGACATAACTAACTAAAAAATGATTAAATATGTTTTTCAAATATTTTTACTATAAGACCCCAGCCTTAAACCTTACTTAATATTGAATTAAATGAATAATTCACATTGAGGATCTTTTCAGGTTTAGAGTTTTAGAGAATTAGAACATAACTATTACATCTTAAAAGATTACAAAGTAGACACTTCTACTAAGTCTCCATAAAATAAAAACTCTTAAAAAGAAAGATGTCTAGATTCCATGTTTTAGATAGCATGAAATTCCCTTGATCCC
Source organism: Viscum album (assembly GCA_963277665.1). Taxonomy (NCBI): domain Eukaryota; kingdom Viridiplantae; phylum Streptophyta; class Magnoliopsida; order Santalales; family Viscaceae; genus Viscum; species Viscum album. Next base: position 2,135,811,439 of record OY728128.1, on the reverse strand, counting down.
ATCCTTGACCTTATTCCACTTTAAGTCATGAGAAAAACATTTCGAAAAACTTGGGGTGAGCATAAGAAGCTCAGTAAGGGATACACAAAGAATGAAAATTGTTAGTTTATCAAAACAACAAGTAAACCATGTATACTTTATCAAAGTAATACTTTTCACCTTTATGAAGTAATAAAAACTCTTCACTGAATAAAGTATCATTACTTACCTTTTTGTAACCAAAGGATTACCATAAAACCCATATAAAGAACACATAACATATATAAAGGTAACATGGGACATAAACTTACTTAAGTGGAATAACTATACGGTCGACTTCCACACATATCACTTAATGGAATAGCCATACAACCAATTTCCATACATACTTAATGGAATAGCCATACGACCGACTTCCATACCCAATGCATTGGAGGTTATAACGTAACCACCCGTCCTGGTATTCACGGCACCACCCGTCATATGGTTTATAACGTAACCACCCGTTAAAATGTCCAAGTACCAATATAAAATCATAAAACATAAAACCAATATAAAGGAATGATAACATTTCCACATTTCAATCATAATATAACATAAATATATTGACATAATAGAATCCTTTATCAAAACCATTTTCAATATCAAAATACATAAAAGAGTATATGGTATTTATTTTATTCTAAAAACAATACGGCTTGTTGAGGAAGACAAAGATCAAATAATACTCGCGGCGGCGGAAAAAGGTTGTTGTCACCGCGTACGTTAAAAAAACATTCCTTTTTGTCGTTTAGTAAAACGCTTCATAGAAATAGATTCCTTTTGTATAAAAGTAAAAGTTAAAGGAGTTTATACACCGTATAAAAGAAAGTTGTGTATAAAACGAAATATGCCTCAATGAAAGGAGATTGAGACGAAGTCCCTTACCAAGATCATTTTTAAAATAAAATAGATCCATTATGTGTATTCACTATAAGTACACATAAAGAATGTAAAAATACAAAATAAGACATAATAATATCACGACATAATTTGAAAGTAGGAGATTAACCCAAATAATGGAAATTGGGTTAAGAAGTTCCCTTATCTCGGGTCCGACTTGACTTGATCGTTCTTTAACGTCCTGAATAATAAACATGAGTTAATTTATACTTGATTAAGAACCTTTTTAAAGTTAATTATTCCTTTTATATCACTTATTTCCATGTTATAAACATTATGTAACCATTTAAGTTAATAATGTTTGTTTTGTCAATATTTGGTTCTTAAGTCGAAAGTTGACTTCTTACAATTACATGTTGTTCGTGTGGTCAAAAGTTCTTTATATCCAGAATGAAATTCCTGATTTGGATATCATATATATCATATATATCCATCATATACATGTATTTATAATATTACATAATCATTTAGAGGTAAGAAATGAAATGCACCGTTCATGGAGACGGTAAGCCGTACGTACGCATGAACGCTACTTTCATTTCTTTGTCATATTAATGGAATTAAAACTAAATGAGAGGTATGTATATTTTAATTCCAGAATTATATTCATCATTTATATATATCATTAATTATATATATCCATTATATACATGTACTTTTAATAGTACATTACATTTGGGGATAAGAAATGAAATGCACCGTTCATGGAGACGGCAAGCCGTACGTACACATGAACGCTACTTTCATTTCTATCTCATAATTTAATGGAAATAAATAATAATTATATAGAGGTATATTATAATTACAGTATAACATCATATATAAAAACTTTAAATCCATCCTTTACACGTCCCACATATGGCATTAACGAATCACATCACTTTGAGGGGGCGGTGGTCCGCACTTCCTTAAATGAAGATATCGTGTTTACCCATAATGGAAACCATAAAGGTATGCCCAAAATGAAAAAAACAGAAGCTTAAGGAAAACATAAACATATTATATATCATATATAAAAATATTGACATCATAATGTCCACCTTTGAAGGTGTTAAATGAGTATTGAACAATCATCGTTTCGGGAGGCAGAATTTCGCCATCCACGGAAACCGTATGTTCTTTAACCATTTGATGTAGTTTTGTGAGAGTGTAGCTCAAATAAATCTTATAAAAACATCCTAGTATATTGAAGATACTGGTGTTGTTACAAAAGAAGTAAATAAAAAGAGTTTAGGGGGTTGGAGAAGCAAAATAAAACAAATGAACAAGAGAGAATGAATTACCTTTAAAAGTGTAACTCCCTTTTTATTTGAGCCTAAAGGCTTCCTTTGAAAGGATTCTGCCCAAAGTGAATCCTCTAGGATGAGGAGAGGGATGTGGAGAGAGTAATTGGGTAGGGGTTGGCCGAGCCAAAGGCTTGAGGAGTGTGTGAAATGAGGTATAGGTGGGGGCCTTTTATAAGAGGAGAGGAGGGGCACTTTTGGAAAGTAAAGAAATATTACTTTATTTGAAAATGTGTTTCGGTTTTAAAAGGTCCCACATTTATATAATTCGTGGATAAGGTGATAAGGGTTCGAAATCCAATCATCCAATTGGTTTTGGCCATGTGTCGGTTTTAGATTTTTCATTATCTTTCCATTTTATTTAAATCGTCAAATAATGATGTAATCGCTGCATCATTATTATGTCATATATAATTTAATTTATTTAATGTCTAAAAATTATAAAACAAATACTATTATGTAGGAAATCCTTTTAGATTTCCAATTACTATTTATAATCAAAATTTGGACTTGTATAACCCCACTCAAAAATTATTTTAGTAAAACAGTTTATGTTAGTGTCATTTTCACTTTATCATTAAATAAAAATATATTAATGTCATTTTCCAACTAAAGTGGCTCCATGGGGTCCCCAAGTTGGACCATGGCTTGTCTTGGTCGGCCATGACTCACCCAATAGGTGTAGGACAAGTTTCATGGTGTTTTCACATTCTTATAATACCATTTTTACCTTAAACTACACTAATTACCTCTAATCACGATTAATGAAAAAAGGTTACTATTCACCAAAAAATTATTTTAATCTCATTGAACCAAATTTTACTTCTTAATGACAACCATGTATGTCGTATTTTCAAAATTCAATACACATTAGTGGTAAACTTTCATTTAACTGAAAAATCAGTTTGCTTGATTACCACTTAGTGGTTTCACTATTCATCAAAAATTGAAGTTTTTCAGAAAATTACCAAAAATTCACCCTAAGCTATATTTGATATTCTGAATTAAAAAATGAAGTCCATTTTACAAAATTCAAAACATATAAGTCAAATTAATTAATTTAATAATTAATTCCCGCTGTCATGACAAATAGCGTGTTTTTGTGAAACAATAAGTATCAAAAGATTGACACCAGTTTAAGTCCAATTTCAAAGTGAAATTGATTCCAATGACCACCATTGGATTAAATGGTAAAAATATATTCATATTAAATATTAACACCAATTCAAAAGATAATCTAATCATATAAATAAATTAGATTAAAAGAGGTTTCGAATTAAAACACAACATTTTACACTATTCATAAAAAAATGAACTTTATCAAAAAGGTACCAAAAATTTACACAAAGTAAATTTTGATGTCCCGATTCTAAAGAAGAGTTATATTTGGATCAAAATAAATTATAATAGTGATGAAAACTATATTTAATGACGGTTCGCCCTCAAAAGGTGATAAGTGAACCAATAGTGAAAACTAGGGCATATACCTCTAAAATTGAATTCTTTCCGTATTTTAAGCCTTTATCTTTTATTGGATAAATGTAAAAACATTTAAAAACATATATAATCATATTTTAGTTATTTCTATCCATTCCCGCCAGTACAACGGCTACTTGTTAACTAACATTTAAAATAATATTATTTTATTACTAGTGTGCTACGTAAGTTTCAAAGAAACTCATCGTTGCGTATCGGGTACGCTATCGAACATAGAAACCCCTTTAAAATAAAATTAATATTTAATTCGTAAATATTAATAAATATGAAAATTCTTTATTCTTTATTTACCTGGGATGTTACAACCTTCCCCCCTTTTGGGAATTGCGTCCTCGCAATTTTATTCACTTATCAAAATAAGTGGGGGTATTTATCCCTCATAGCATTTTCAGATTCCCACGTTGCCTCTTCAATCACATGGTTTTCCCACAAAACCTTTACCTGATGAATCACCTTATTCCGTAACACTTTCTCCCTGTGGTCAAGAATCTGGACCGGTTGTTCCTCATAAGATAGGTTCTCTTCCAGCTAAACTACCTCTGGACTCAAAACATGAGATGGATCTGGCATATACTTTCTCAACATTGAAACATGAAAAACATTGTGTACCTGAGATAAACTTGGAGGTAAAGCCACCCGGTATGCAACTGATCCAACTCTCTCCAGAATTTCATATGGTCCAATGAACCTTGGACTCATCTTTCCTTTCTTACCAAATCTCATCACATTTTTCCAAGGAGAAACCTTGAGAAAAACATGATCACCTACCTCGAAAGATAGATCCTTCCTCCGGTTATCCGCATAACTCTTCTGCCTGCTCTGAGCTGTTCTCATGTGTTTCTGAATCAACTGAACTTTTTCTGCCATCTCTTCTACCAATTCTGGTCCCATCAACTTCCTTTCACCCACTTCATCCCAGAAAGCTGGAGTTCGACACCGCTTCCCATATAATGCCTCAAATGGTGCCATCTGTATACTGGAATGAAAACTGTTATTATAAGAAAACTCAACCAAAGAAATATGTTGGTCCCAACTTCCCTGATAATCCATAGAACAAGCTCGTAGCATATCCTCCAATGTCTGGATTGTTCGTTCTGACTGCCCATCTGATTGAGTATGAAAAGCTGTACTAAAATTTAATTCCGTACCCAACGACTTCTGAAGGCCTTTCCAAAAGTTAGATGTGAACCTGTGATCACGATCAGATACAATGGAGAGAGGAACTCCATGTAACCTGACTATCTCTTTAAGATACAAACGGGAAAGTTGATCAAGAGAGAAAGTATCTCGTATAGAAAGGAAATGAGCAGATTTGGTCAAACGATCAACAATAACCCAGATTGCATTATTACCTCGAGATGTCCTCGGTAATCCCACAACAAAGTACATGGATATGTTTTCCCATTTCCACTCTGGCACTGGTAAAGGCTGAAGCATCCCTTTCGGTAACTGCCGCTCTGTTTTAACCTGTTGACATGTCAAACACTTCACAGTAAAATCAGCAATGTCTCTTTTCATTCCATCCCACCAGTAATACTCCCGCAGACCTCTGTACATCTTAGTACTGCCAGGATGAAAAAACAACCCATTCTACAACTGTGAATCACAAGGCACACATAACCTCTTCACAAACCTCAAAACACAAACACAAACTTATCCAAGAACTCATGGAAAATTTTTATTCATAAGGTCCATGAATACAGTAGGTGCATTGGTTAACCCAAAAGGCATAACTACAAATTCATAATGGCCATATCTAGTACGGAACGCAGTCTTCAGAACAACTTCTTCTTTTACTTTCAACTGATGGTACCCCGACCTCAAGTCAATCTTCGAAAAATACTGAGCTCCCTAGAGCTGATACCACTTCATTCGATGGCCCAACATCTGCTGAAGTTGTTGCAAATGATTTCGCCACCCCTTTCTGCTTGTAGTCTGGCTGCATTCCCCCAGTTGAGTTCTTCGTTGGACACTCGTTTTCATAATGACCCATTTCATTACACTTAAAACATCTTACCGTTGGCTTTTCATTTCCTGCTTGATCATCTTCCTTACAGTTACGAGCAATATGACCAGACTTACCACACCGAAAGCACTTACCAGACATGGATAAACATTCTCCAGGATGCATTTTACCACACTTCTCACAGGATGGATATTTGGTTTTCTTACCTCCTTGCTTCTTTGATGAATTCTTCCCCTTTTCCTGCCAACTAGACCTCTTATTCTGTTTTTTGTCATAGAACACCTGATCATCGACAAACTCCATTTCTACCTTCTCAGCACATCGAACAAGCTTTTCATAACTTTTAAACTCACGAGAAGCTAATGCCCTTCGATACTTTGGCATTAACCCTGAGTAAAAACGGTTTATTTTACTTTCAAGATCTCGTATGAAGTTTGGAGCATACCTTGCCAATCGAGTGAACTTTTCTTCATAAGCAGCCACTGAATCATCCTCCTGCCTCAATTCTAGGAACTGTTTTTCCATCCTAAGACGAACCACCTTAGGAAAATATTTCTCAAGAAACATACCTTTGAATTCGTCCCAGTGAAGAACCTCAATCTCATCACTATCCCTTATATTTTTCACCATCGACCACCACTGATCAGCTTCAGCTTCAAAACGGTAAACAACAAGACTAACCTTTTGTTGTTCTGAACACCCCATGACATCAAAAATATTCTCCAGTGCTTTAATCCACCCTTCAGCTTGCACAGGGTCAGATGATCCTCTGAATGATGGGGGATGTTGCCTCATGAAATGTTCCACTACTGACATGTTCCTCTGCGGTTGATCTGGCTGATCTCGTGCATGGATAGCACCACCATTTATAGCCTGAGTCAACTGTGCCATCACTGCAACAAACTGTTCAGTTCCGATTCCGACCATCTCAGGTTGCTGATTTGGAAGGTTATCTTTCTCCTGATGTCTTCCCAACATAGCTACTTTGTTTCCTCTGTGGAAAACCATTCTGAACACAGATATATCTTAGGCGAAGCAACATGGTAATCCTTAAATGCTATATCATTTCAAGCATATTATAATTTAACACTTTTCTAACTCCTAAAGTTGTCTAAACCGTCCTTTGATACCAACTATAAGGCCCCAGCCTTAAACCTTACTTAATATTGAATTAAATGAATAATTCACATTGAGGATCTTTTCAGGTTTAGAGTTTTAGAGAATTAGAAAATAACTATTACATCTTAAAAGATTACAAAGTAGACATTTCTACTAAGTCTCCATAAAATAAAAACTCTTAAAAAGAAGGATGTCTAGATTCCATGTTTTAGATAGCATGAAATTCCTTTGATCCCATCCTTGACCTTATTCCACTTTAAGTCCTGAGAAAAACATTTCGAAAAACTTGGGGTGAGCATAAGAAGCTCAGTAAGGGATACACAAAGAATGAAAATTGTTAGTTTATCAAAACAACAAGTAAACCATGTATACTTTATCAAAGTAATACTTTTCACCTTTATGAAGTAATAAAAACTCTTCACTGAATAAAGTATCATTACTTACCTTTTTGTAACCAAAGGATTACCATAAAACCCATATAAAGAACACATAACATATATAAAGGTTACTTGGGACATAAACTTACTTAAGTGGAATAACCATACGGTCGACTTCCACACATATCACTTAATGGAATAGCCATACGGCCAATTTCCATACATACTTAATAGAATAGCCATACGGCCGACTTCCATACCCAATGCATTGGAGGTTATAATGTAACCACCCATCCTGGTATTCACGGCACCACCCGTCATATGGTTTATAACGTAACCACCCGTTAAAATGTCCAAGTACCAATATAAAATCATAAAACATAAAACCAATATAAAGGAATGATAACATTTCAACATTTCAATCATAATATAACATAAATATATTGACATAATAGAATCCTTTATCAAAACCATTTTCAATATCAAAATACATAAAAGAGTATATGGTATTTATTTTATTCTAAAAACAATACGGCTTGTTGAGGAAGCCAAAGATCAAATAACACTCGCGGCGGCGGAAAAAGGTCGTTGTCACCGCGTACGTTAAAAAAAACATTCCTTTTTGTCGTTTAGTAAAAAGATTCGTAGAAAAATATTCCTTTTGTATAAAAGTAAAAGTCAAAGGAGTTTATACACCGTATAAAAGAAAGTTGTGTATAAAACGAAATATGCCTCAATGAAAGGAGATTGAGATGAAGTCCCTTACCAAGATCATTTTTAAAATAAAATAGATCCATTATGTGTATTCACTATAAGTACACATAAAGAATGTAAAAATACAAAATAAGACATAATAATATCCTGACATAATTTTAAAGTAGGAGATTAACCCAAAGAATGGAAATTGGGTTAAGAAGTTCCCTTACCTCGGGTCCGACTTGACTCGATCGTTTTTTAACGTCCTGAATAATAAACTTGAGTTAATTTATACTTGATTAAGAACCTTTTTAAAGTTCATTATTCCTTTTATATCACTTATTGCCATGTTATAAACATTATGTAACCATTTAAGTTAATAATGTTTGTTTTGTCAATATTTGGTTCTAAAGTCGAAAGTTGACTTCTTACAATTACATGTTGTTCGTGTGGTCAAAAGTTCTTTATATCCAGAATGAAATTCCTGATTTGGATATCATATATATCATATATATACAGCATATACATGTATTTATAATATTACATAATAATTTAGAGGTAAGAAATGAAATGCACCGTTCATGGAGACGGTAAGCCATACGTACGCATGAACGCTACTTTCATTTCATTGTCATATTAATGGAATTAAAACTAAATGAGAGGTATGTATATTTTAATATCAGAATTATATTCATCATTTAGATATATCATTAATTATATATATCCATTATATACATGTACTTTTAATATTACATTACATTTGGGGATAAGAAATGAAATGCACCGTTCATGGAGACGGCAAGCCGTACGTACACATCAACGCTACATTCATTTATATCTCATACTTTAATGGAAATAAATAATAATGATATAGAGGTATATTATAATTACAGTATAAAATCATATATAAAAACTTTAAATCCATCCTTTACACGTCCCACATATGGCATTAACGAATCACATCACTTTGAGGGGGCGGTAGTCCGCACTTCCTTAAATGAAGATATCGTGTTTACCCATAATGGAAACCATAAAGGTATGCCAAAAATGAAAAAAACAGAAGCTTAAGGAAAACATAAACATATAATATATCATATATAAAAATATTCACATCATAATGTCCACCTTTGAAGGTGTTAAATGAGTATTGAACAATCATCGTTTCGGGAGGCAGAATTTCTCCATCCACGGAAACCGTATGTTCTTTAACCATTTGATGTAGTTTTGTGAGAGTGTAGCTCAAATAAATCTTATAACAACATCCTAGTATATTGAAGATACTGGTGTTGTTACAAAAGAAGTAAATAAAAAGAGTTTAGGGGGTTGGAGAAGCAAAATAAAACAAATGAACAAGAGAGAATGAATTACCTTTAAAAGTGTAACTCCCTTTTGATTTGAGCCTAAAGGCTTCCTTTGAAAGGATTCTGCCCAAAGGTAATCCTATAGGATGAGGAGAGGGATGTGGAGAGAGTAATTGGGCAGGGGTTGGCCGAGCCAAAGGCTTTAGGAGTGTGTGAAATGAGGTAGAGGTGGGGGCCTTTTATAAGAGGAGAGGAGGGGTACTTTTGGAAAGTAAAGAAATATCACTTTATTTGAAAATGTGTTTCGGTTTTAAAAGGTCCCACATTGATATAATTCGTGGATAAGGTGATAAGGGTTCTAAATCCACTCATCCAATTGGTTTTGGCCATGTGTAGGTTTTAGATGTTTCATTATCTTTCCATTTTATTTAAATCGTCAAATAATGATGTCATCGCTGCATCATTATTATGTCATATATAATTTAATTTATTTAATGTCTAAAAATTATAAAACAAATACTATGATGTAGGAAATCTTTTTAGCTTTCCAATTACTATTTATAATCAAAATTTGGACTTGTATAACCCCACTCAAAAATTATTTTAGTAAAACAGTTTATGTTAGTGTCATTTTCACTTTAACATTAAATAAAAATATATTAATGTCATTTTCCAACTAAAGTGGCTCCATGGGGTCCCCAAGTTGGCCCATGGCTTGTCTTGGTCGGCCATGACTCACCCAATAGGTGTAGGACAAGTGTCATGGTGTTTTAACATTCTTATAATACCATTTTTACCTTAAACTACACTAATTACCTCTAATCGCGATTAATGAAAAAAAGTTACTATTCACCAAAAAATTATTTTAATCTCATTGAACCACATTTTACTTCTTAATGAAAACCATGTATGTCGGATTTTCAAAATTCAATACACATTAGTGGTAAACTTTCATTTAACTGAAAAATCAGTTTGCTTGATTACCACTTAGTGGTTTCACTATTCATCAAAAATTGAAGTTTTTCAGAAAATTACAAAAAATTCACCCTAAGCTATATTTGATATTCTGAATTCAAAAATGAAGTCCATTTTACAAAATTCAAAACATATAAGTCAAATTAATTAATTTAATAATTAATTCCCGCTGTCATGACAAATAGCGTGTTTTTGTGAAACAATAAGTATCAAAAGATTGACACCAGTTTAAGTCCAATTTCAAAGTGAAATTGATTCCAATGACCACAATTGGATTAAATGGTAAAAATATATTCATATTACACATTAACACCAATTCAAAAGATAATCTAATCATATAAATAAATTATATTAAAAGAGGTTTCGAATTAAAACACAACATTTTACACTATTCATAAAAAAAATGAACTTTATCAGAAAGGTACCAAAAATTTACACAAAGTAAATTTTGATGTCCCGATTCTAAAGAAGAGTTATATTTGGTCCAAAATAATGTATAAGAGTGATCAAAACTATATTTAATGACGGTTCTCCCTCAAAAGGTGATAAGTGAACCAATAGTGAAAACTAGGGCATATACGCCTAAAATTGAATTCTTTCCGTATTTTAAGCCTTTATCTTTTATTGGATAAATGTAAAAACATTTAAAAACATATATAATCATATTTTAGTTATTTCTATCCATTCCCGCCAGTACAATGACTACTTGTTAACTAGCATTTAAAATAATATTATTTTATTACTTGTGTGCTACGTAAGTTTCAAAGAAACTCATCGTTGCGTATCGGGTACGCTATCGAACATAGCAACCCCTTTAAAATAAAATTAATATTTAATTCGTAAATATTAATAAATATGAAAATTATTTATTCTTTATTTACCTGGGATGTTACATTTACTTTTATCTAATAAATTTTAGAGGCTTAAAACGCGAATGAATCCAATTTTAAGCGTAAATATTCGAATATTCATTAAAAGGTTAATGAACCGCCTTTTGATGAAGAACCCTTTTTAAATCCACTTTTTGACAATTTTATATGTTATATTGGACCAAATAAAAACCTTATTTAGAATCATGACATCAAAATTTACTTTCTGTAATTTTTTGTTATCTTCCGATAAAGATCATTTTTAGTGAAAATGTTGTATTTTAATTAAAAACCTCATTTTAATCTGATTTATTTATATGGATATATTATTTTTTTAATTGGTTTTAAAGTTTAGTTAGAATATATTTTTACCATTTAATCCAATGGTGGTCATTGGAATTAATTTCACTTTGAAATTGGACTTAAACTAGTGTCAATCTTTTGATATATTTTGTTTCTTAAAAACACGCTATTTGTTTTGACAATGAGAATTAATTATTAAATTGATTAATGCAACATATATTTTTTGAATTTTGTAAAATAGCCATAACTTTTGAATTTGGAATATCAAATATATCATAGGGGGAATTTTTGGTATTTTTATGAACAAATACAATTTTTGATGAATAGTGAAACCACCAAGTGGTAGTTAAAAAATTGAGTTTTCATTTAAATGAAAATTTACCACCTCTGTGATTTGAATTTCAAAAATCCAACATACATGGTATTAATTAGTATGTAAAATGTGGTTGAATGGGATGAAAATATTTTTTGGTGAATAGTAACTTTTAAGTTTAATTAATCGCGATTAAAGGTAATTAGTGTAATTTAAGATAAAGATAATGTTATAATAATATGAAATGACCTTGAAACATGTCCTACCCTTATTGGATGAGTCATGTCTGACCAAGATAATCCATGGGTCAACTTGGGTACCCCATGGAGCCACTTGGGTAAGAAAATGACATTAAAAACTTTGTATTTAAAGTTAAAATAAAAATGTCACAAACATGTATTGTTTTACTAAAAAAATTTAACATGGGGTTATAGAAGTCATATTTTTGACTATAAATATTAATTTGAAAGCTAAAAATATTTCCTACATCATAGTATTTGTTTTATAATTTTTAGACATTAAATAAATTAATTTATATATGACACCATGATGATGCAACGATTACCTCATTAATGAACGATTTAAATAAAATGAAAAGATAATGTAAACTCTAAGACATAAACTTGTCAAAAACCTATTGGATGAGTGGATTTATAACCCTTATGACCTTATCCTTGGAATATATAATTGTGGGACCTTTGATATCCGAAAATCATTTTATAATAAATTAACTTTTAAGACATTCCATGAGTGCCCCTCCTCCCACTAATAAAAGGCCCCCACCTCTACCTCCTTACCCACACCTCTCAAGACCTTGGCTCATCCAAAATCTGCTCATATTGTGTCTTCACATCCCTCTCTTACTCTTAGAAGCCTCACTTTGGGCAGAAGTCTTTCCAAGGAAGCCTTTGAGCTCAAATCAAAAAAAGAGTTATCCGATTTGAAGGTAACGTCTTCTCTTATGTTCTTTTGTTTTATTTTTCTTCTCCAACCCCATAAACTCTTTTTATTCCTTTATTTTGTAACCAAACCAGTATCTTAAATATAATAGGATTCTGTTATTAGAAGTATTCGAGCTACACTCATACACACCTCCATCTAATGGTTAAAGAACATACTGTTTCTATGGGTGACGAATTACTGCCGCATGAAACGATGATTGTTCAATGTTATTTTAACACTTCTCATGGTGGCCATTAATATGTCACTGTATATATATATGATATATAAATTATGTTTATTTATTCCTTATTCTTCTGTATTTTTCATTTATTCCATACCTTAATGGTTTCCATAATGGGTAAACGTGATAATTTCATTTTAGGAAGTGCGGACTACCGCCCCCTCAAAGTGATTTGAATAGTTAATACCATATGTAGGATGTATAAAGGATGGATTTAATGATGTTATATATTATATTATACTTTAATTATAATATAATTATTTATCATTATTTTTTTTCATTCCATTAAAGTATGAAATATAAATGAAAGTAGCGTTCATGCGTACGTACGGCTTACCGTCTCCATGAACGGTACATTTCATTTCTTATCTCCAAATGTTTTGTACTATTATAAGTACATATATATAATTGATATATATGTCATATATTACATCTAAATTATGTATATGATTATGGAATTATAATATATATACCTTTCATTTATTTTTAATTCCATTAATTAGATAAAGAAATGAAAGTAGCGTTCATGTGTACGTACGACCTACCATCTCCATGAACGGTGCATTTCATTTTTTATATCCAAATGTTATGGAATAGTATAAAATGAATATATACTAGATATATATGATATTTAAATCATTAATACTATTCTGGAGATGACGTACCTATAACTACATGGAAAATTCTTTTCAAACAAATTCAATTTTTACTCATGTACCGAACATCGACAAAAACGTCTGATATGAACTCACATTATTAAAAAATTATTATAACATTATAATATGTGATATGATCTGAATAATAATATTTAAAGGAGGTACTTAAGAAATTATAAATTGACCAAAGTTTATTATTCAGGAATATAAATAAACGAACAAGACAAGTCAAACTTGAGGTAAGGGATCCTACATCTCTATTTTTTAAGTACTCTCTTTTATGTCAATTCCTTTAAGCTCATTTTTCGTAAATTGGGGGATGTTATTTTTTATTCCTATTACTTTAGATTTTATGTTCATATGATGAGAGAACCTATTTGATCTCTTCAATCTATTTTTTTTGAAATTTTAAGATGTGTCGTTAGGCTGCCGAGTTTTCGTAAGGGATTTTTCATCTCACTTTTAGTCACGTGAGATTCATGCTACATTTGCCACTATTTAATTTTGTGTGGTGTATATACTGCCCATTAGTGTATTAATTATTTAATATACTTACATTTATGGGTATTTAAATCTTCATTTTATAATCCTTCTTTCATGTGGCTTATGTTTTGTAAGTTACCAAATCGGTAAGGGAACTTTTCACCCTCCTCTTTTTAAAAGACTCCTTTTTGTTATATCTTTTAATTTACATAATATTATGTTGGGTTATGTTCTTATATATCCTTATTGGTGTAAATTATTTGAACATGTGATGAGATACCATTTTCTCTCTCATCAACTTTTTTTCTGAATTTTAATGTGACAACGTTAGGCTGTCGAATTTTTGTAAGGGAACTTCTTAACCCAATTTCAATTCATTAGGTTAAAACTCTAATTCTTGATCATGTAATGATATGAATTTGTGTGAATGAAATATGATTGTTTCAGACTTAATATCCACTTACATTGGGTGTATTTATATTTGTCACACATAATTACATAATTGATTTATCCTTAATATAAGGATACCGTCTTTGAACGGGACTTCATCCCAATCTCCTTTCATTGAGGTATATTTTGTTTTATACACAACTTTATTTTATATGGTGTATAAAACCCTATGACTTTTACTTTTATTCAAAAGGAATATTTTATATAAAAAGTGTTTTACTAAATGACAAAAAGTATGTTTCTTTTTAACGTACGCTTTGACAATGACCTTTCCGCTGCCGCGAGTATTATTTGATCTTTGGCCTCCTCAATAAGGCGTAATGTTTTTAAAAGTAAATAAATACCATATAATCATTTATGTATTTTGGTATTGAAAATGGTTTTGATAATGGATTTTTTATGTCAATATATTTAAGTGGTATATTGTGATTGTAATGGGGAAATGTTTTCTTTCCTTTACAATTGTTTTATGTGTTATGATTTTATAATGGTACTTGGACATTTGACGGGTGGTTACATGATAAACCATATGACGGGTGGTGCCGTGAATACCAGGATGGGTGGTTACGTTATAACCTCCAATGCATTGGGTATGGAAGTCGTCCGTATAGCTATTCCATGTAGTGACATGTGTGGAAGTCAACCGTATGGTTATTCCATTTAAGTATGTTTATGTCCCAAGTTACCTTTATATGTTATGTGTTCTTTATATGAGTTTATGGTAATCTTTTGGTTACAAAGGATAAGTAGTTATCTTTTATTCAGTGAAGAGTATTTACTACTTCATAAAGGTAAAAAGTATTACTTTGATAAAGTATTCATGGTTTACTTGTTGTTTTAAAAAACTAACAGTTTTTCTTTCTTTGTGTATCCTTTACTGGACTTTTTATGCTCATCCCAAGTTTTTGAAATGTTCTCCATAGGACGTAAATATGAATAGGGTCAAGGACGGGATCAAGGGAAGACATGCTATATAAAATATGGAACTAGACATGTTTTTTAAGAGTTTTTATTTTATGGAAACTTAGTAGAAGTGTCTACTTTGTGATCTTTTGAGATGTAATAGTTATGTCCTAATTCGATAAAATTCTAAACCTAAAAGGATCCTATATGTGAATTATTCATTTAATTCATGATTATGTAATTTTTTAGGGCCAGGTCCTTATACATTTAATTTTATAATTATTTATTTGATTATTGATCGATTATTGGCAATAGTGTTTAGATTTTCACTTCCACATTATTCTTTGTTTATTACAGAGTTTAATTAACATTATTTCAATATATTAATTGCCTTCATTAAATGTTTCATATTTTATTAAAGAAAAAAAATGAATTATTGAATATTCCATCAAGAAGTTCCATGGACTCCGACCGGTAAACTAGGTTTCACAATTTGTAATTGGAGTACACGCTGTGCACCCAAGTTCACTTCACATGAATGTGTCATGGGATAAAAGTTTAACTAAGTAGTAATAACACATGATTCATTTATTATACATGAAAAGTTAATTTGGCTAGTCTAGCACATAGCTTTTCAGATTCCAAGGTGTGTAGATGACATACACATTTTGTAGTCTAAATTGTTTAGTAGAGAAATTTGAATTCAATATGTGGTCAAATATATAGTTTTACACTGTGTGATATAGAAATACAATAAAATTAATAAGAAAAATGTTGTGTATTCAGTATACACTCCATGTTACATATTAAAACATGAGTTTAAATAATATTCTGAGTCAATTGATGGGTTATGAGGACAAACGATAAGTGGACCACATGACATGTAGATCATTAGTACACATTGTGTAATCCATCCAAGATACATGGTAAGGCAATATAAATTTATCCTAGATGCATGAAAATCAATGAAAATGGCCTGTATCTCATTTGTACACACCATGTAGTCTCCTAATAAATAAAATAACTAAATTACATTAAAAATAATTAATTATAGCATTAATAACCTTATTACACTGTTAAAAATATATGTTTTGACTATGTAATAAAGGTTTTAAGAATTAATTAATGATCAATTAATTCAATCTAATTATATATAATTTTTGTTTATTCTATTTATTTACAATAAATACATTTATAATGGCTTTGTCTAAGACACTTTAGAAGGTCAATAAGATAAATGGAATGAATGAATGAATTGAATTAATTCAAGGATGTTTATATTAATAATAAATAATTAATTGAAGTGAATGATATATAGTGTACTTTTGAATATTCATTACATGTGTATGAATTATCCTTAGCTTTGACCAGGCCATGGTATGAGTTGTTTTTATTTAATTTATTTTATTGCATATTTTTGTAATTATTTATCATTATATTAAATATGATGGCATGTGTGTCAGCCCCATCTCTTTTATTATGTTAGGAATGCATGTATGTGTTTGTTTACATAATTAACCTTAACTAATCCTTTAGTTACCCTCACCTACATGTGATTTATAAACATATGTAATAAAAATGAGTATCCTAAGGTTCATATCGGCAGTTTAAGATTGAAACATGGTGAAACTAACCTGACTGATACATAGGTGGACATGTGGAATGAAACAATTCATGCTAATACTAGCATAAAGAGTTTACCCTAGGGGTTAGAGGTTGATTTATTATCTTCTCAATAAATCAACCATTAGATAAGCTCATGATCAGGACATTTAGTAAATGTTTTCTATCTTATGAATGATTTATTTTATAGATTCAAGACCATGAACACATAAATAAATGGAATAATATGAAAAAATTTAATTAAAATAAATAGATTATTCAGGAATGTTTTATTAGTACATGGTTAATCACTTAATTAAAATCCAATTAATATTATTAAGATATATAAAATAAAAAATAAAAAAAATCTATATTATAAATCTAAATCCCTCAAGTTAATATTAAGTAATTATGCATTACATTATTTAAATTAAGATACAACCATAGTTAAAGTATCAGTTTTGTCCATAGTCGGGTGTAATATTAATTATCATGGAGTCTTAACTATGATTTCAGGTCTACTTAACCAAACTTGTATTGAATTTAAGATCCATAGTCTGTTCAATACAAATTGGAGGCAAGTGTTGATGAGATATGAGTTAGGATTCATGGATTAGTGATTCCACTCTACAATTTAAGCATAAAACAGTTTTTAGTTAGCATAACCACCTACCTAAATACATTTTTATAGTTTTCATGGCCATAGTATAGATCATAAATAAGGGAAATATGGATCTTTTCCACTAGAATGTATTGGGTGATGGGAAATTTTGAGTTCAATGATGAGGGTCATTGAGACTTGATAAAATAGTGGGACACTTAATACAATTAAAAATATTATTATGCCTCACATAAATTTTTACCAAGTAAAGTAATAATAATATGGTCTTTTAATATTATAGAATAATGTAAAGTTTATCAGCCACATTATCCCTTTGCCAATTATAGAGAAAGAACATATACTAACTAGAAGCAAATTCTATTAAAGGTTTAGACACCCATCAGTTAAATTTCACCATGAATTAAAATATTACATTCTAGAATACTTACTAACCAATTCTTCTACAATGGAAGTTAGTGATGAAGAGTTCACTATCTATGAAAAACATTTGAATGATACATTTGATATCCAGTGTTTAATTATTTCCTTCATTTCTAATGAACTCATAAAGTCACATAAAGAAATGTATGCCAATATCATGCTTTAGTATCTACATGGTCTTTACTAGGAGAGATAAAGAAAATAATAGTTTGAGATATCTAAGGATCTCATTCAAGGAAAATTTTGAAAAGGTGTTCTAAATGGGCCTCAATTAATTAGACTCATTGGCTACATTGAGCACCTAAAGGTTTTTGGGTTTAAACTACCCAATGAACTATGCACTAATCTCATTATTACATCAATTCCTCTAAGTCTCTCTAGAATTATTTCTAATTTAAATATTATAAACATAGATATGTCTATTCTATATCTTATTAGAATAATTCACTAAGTTTTCAAGGATACAAAATGTGAAAATAATTTTTCCCTTATAGTGAAAAAAAAGATAGGCCAGGCGAAGTGCACTAAATATAAATATTTTTCACAATTCCCTTCCAAGAAGGGAAGGATCAAGGGAAAAACAAGGGAAATGATGTTGTTAGTTTCACATGTGTAAGTAAGGGACACTAGGAATAAAATTACACCCATGAAAATAAGAAAGGGGAAGCTTCAGGTGTGTTTGTTATCTAGTGTAATTTATTTACTTCTATAAATTAGGTATTAGATAAAACATATGGCTCTCAAATATGTCCTATAATATAGAAACCTAGTATATTCTATAATATTTACTAGGGTGAGGTATACCTATGATTATCCAACATATCCATACTTTCTATTGTGGCTATTTGGGACTACTACCTCACATTGGAGATGAGACTGTTCCTATTTTTAAAATATTTTTATTATGTGACATATATTACCAAAATCATTATTTATTTATCCAGAATTGATAGAAATAGATTTAATTTCAGACTTTGGAATACATGTTTCTTTTTTTATAAAGATCACATTTATTATGGTGTGAAACATTTAATAAAGGTATTCATGTGTTGGATTATATGAACCAAGTAATGATAATAAATAATGAAAATAGTTCACATGACCCATACCACACCTAACTATGTAATCCAAAGATAGGTCATATAAAAGAAAAGTATTTGAAAAAATTACACCAAGATGGGTATTTGGATTATTTTGATCTAAAACCATTTGGGGTATGTCACACATGTTTACAAGGAAAAATTACTAATGCAACATATAGAAGAGAATGATAAAGTGCCAAAGAGATTCTTGAATTAGTTCATACCAATGCTTGTGGAATATTTTTATTTTAAGCATGGGGTTAATACTCATAATTCATAACTTTTAGTGATGATTTAAATAGATATTGATATGTATAATTAATGAGGTATAATTCATATTATTTTTATATATTAAAGGAATATAATAATGAAGGTGAGAACCATCTTGGTAAGAATTTTAAGAAACTCTACTATGTCCATGGTGGATAATATATTATTCAATACTTCATTGATTACTTATGGGTGTTTAGGATTGTATTCCAAATCAATCCTCCTAATACACCACAATAGAATGGTGTAAGAAAAATGAGGAACCACACCCAGTTGAACATATTCAGTTCAATGATGAGTTAGGTGAGTCTTCCATTATCCTCTTGGGGATATGCATTAAAATAGAAAACATACAAACTAAACTGTGTACCAACTAAAGAACTGACTGATATTGCATATTTGATATTTTATAGAAATTATCCCATGTTATCACATTTTTGTGTGTGGGGTTGTGAAACATTTTTTAAAGGCATTTATAGAAAAATATGGCACCATGAGTCACAAATTTTATCTTTATAGGGTATCCTAAGAAAACTAACGGTAATTAACTGTATGATCCAATAGACAATAATGTTGTGGTTAACATACATACCACTATTCATGAAGTGTATTACATATCCAAAAAAGATATTGGGAGAGAGATATAATTCAATGAAGAACTGGATCAAGCTACACAAATAGTTGGAACAGGACCAAATTCCAAAAATACCCATGCAAGAAGTTCCATAGGAACAATTAAAACTTAGGAGAAAAAGAGAAGTTAAAGAACATGAATGCTTTGGTTTTATAGTCACTAATAATAATGACTCATTATTGATTGATAATAATGATCCTGAAACATACAAGGTGTAAAGAACCAACCTTAAACATTACATATTCTAGTGACTTTAGACAATAATTCATTTTCATTCGAAAAGATCTTTTATGTTTATAGTTTTAGATAATTAAGACATACTCTTAAAAAGTAAACCTATACATTACAAATGGACACTTATATAAAATATCCATTTTCTCCATAAAAAATGTCTTTAAAATAAAACATGATTTATTTTCATGTTAAATATTCACAATTTTCATTTATCTCATCCTTGTCCTAACTCTTCTTTAAACCATATGAAAACATTTTAAAACATGGGATGAGCACAAAAAGAATAGTAAGGGACATAAAAAGTAAGAAAGAAATCATTAGTCTATAATCACATATAAAATTTTTCCATTTTCAAAATGAACATTTTCTTACCAAATAAAACATATTTTATTCTTGAACAATTTCATAAATTGTTTCATAAAAGAACCTGAAGGAAAAATAAAAACACATAAAATTTTCATTAAAACTTTTCATAAAGTTATAACTTTCACCAATAAAACACAAACTCTTATCTTACCTTATAAAATCACAATTTTCTTATAAAACCATAGAACACATAGATAAATCATAAAATGTAGTTTTTGTCATAATTTGTATATCATTATTACAAATAAAGTATCTCTTTATTATACGTAGGGAGTAACCAATATGGTTACTCTTGGAATAATCATTATAGTATATTCCCTTAATCTATTTAGAGAAACTTAACCAGTTAACTCCATCCATTTACCTAATATATTAGAGAAATATAATGGTATCACCCACCCTCTATTTATCATGGAACCAACCATCATTATACAAATTCCTAAGAACCATAACATGATCATAACACATAAATCATGTATAAAAGAAACATTCTTAATGATCTATTTTAAAGTTACTTTTCCTTATTACAAGCTGCACACTCATAAATGAAAACATTTTATTTGAAAATAAAATTGTAAAATTGTAAAGTATGCTTAAAGAATTAAAGAATCCTGAAATTAGGAAATTATATTCATGCCATATATTTTAATTTTTTTTAAATTTTTATAAAAAGAGACGTTAAAGTGGATTTTTGAAGAATAGTCCCTTACATATAACCTGAAAAAGATTAATTTTTGAAAACATTTGAATGAAAATTAGAAGATTAAAATTTTAAAACAATTATTTATATATAAATACATCCATAAAATTTATTCTAAAAATATGGTCACGAAAGAGAAATACTCGGAAAATAAATCTTTAAAACATTTAAAATAAGGTTTTCTATTAAAGAGTCCCTCACCATAGGTTTGAATTCCTTAAATTTTTTTCAAATATCCTGTATAATGGTTTAAATAATGTTATTAATTATTTAAAAAACTATATTCATTATTATGATATCATATGTGATTTTCATATATCAACTTATCACATGTTTTTTCTGATAATATTTCATTATTACACTTGTTTTGGGTGTTAAATGCCTTCTCATGATTGTCCCAGTTCTTGTGCATAGGATATTGTTTCATCATCTCCATAACTATATTAATGATATAAATATAATTCTTAATCTTTTTATAAAATTTTAGAACAATTATTTAATGTTGAAAATGGAAAATGAATCGCATCTCATCGTGGAGACTGTAAGCCATACGTACGCATGAGCGATTATATCATTCCATTAATGAGTGATATTGTAAGGAAGTGGATGATATAATGAATATCCAGAATGTATATAATTTCATAATTATCATATATATCCATTATTTTTCATCATTGTTAACATCCAATTTAAGTAGTGATGAACAAAAAATCACACTATTGCATGTAGATGGTATGTTGTACGTACGCACGCACGGTGCTTCTGTTTTTCATAATATGGATAAAAGGTCCAATATGGTTATACCATAATCATAATAACATATTAGAATATATATGATAATGTATTTATTAATTTATCATAGAAAAAATAATAATAAGAATAAGTGGTAAAAGAAATAAACTTGAAATAATGGATGAAGATGATTACCTCTTCTTCGACAAACTTCATTTAATCTGTTCTTAAGGGATGTAGGGTTTGTATTTTGGAAGGAAAAGAACATAAAAAACATAAAAAATTATGTTTAAAAGGGAAATTGATAGATTTGTTTCAATAAAAAATGCCTAAGGTGGTGAAATGTAGTTAATGAAGGAGTTCCTGTTTATAATTGAGGTGAGGGGCACCCTTGGAAATCCTCAAAAAATTAAATTATAAAAAAAAAATCATCTTGTATACAAATACAACCAAATGGAAATATATTTGAAGATTATTTGAGATAAGGTTTTAATATTATAAGACAATAAACCTTAGAATTGTTTTGGTTTTATTTTATACATTATTATTTTGATTGACCTTAGTTAACTTATTTTAATTTTAATTTTGGTAACAATTTATTTAATATTAAAATGTTGTATTTTTTACTTATGAAATAAAAATTGGACTACAAATGAATATTTTATGATATTTTTCAACCAAATAATAATCACCTTTTATTTTTAAATATTCTTTTATGAATTTTAAATAATTTAATAAAATATATTTTTGATAAAATATTATTAGTGTCAATTTTGACACTATTCATTAATTTGGCCATTAGAAAAACAAGAAAAAAATTAATTCGAACCAAAACATATAATTCAACACTAATATGTAATAAACATCTAGAAAATTTATAGAGAACCTTAATTAATTCAAATTATATTAATTTTAATAATTTTAATATCATTTATTTGATTATTCATTAAATAAAATAATTACTACATCATCGTTGTATAGTTATTTAAAGTAATAAAATACCATGATATAGATAAATATTTTAGGTTTCAAAATAACATCTATACTTTAATATATATTCTGAATAACACCATATTAGAAATAATAAATTTATAAAAAATATGAATGTGAGATCTTTTTCTTTTCATTAAATAAAATATTACAAATATCATAACCTCATCTAAATGGATGCAAAAGTCATAAATAAATCTTTCTCATGAAAATAATTTTTTTAAGTTTAAAGTTGACACTTATATTCATTCTTAACTCACCTTTCCCCATGTGGACATGTAAGATATTTTTAAGACAAAGAAAGTTATATTTTGTGATTTTCTTTAATTTATGTAATATAAAAGTAATTTTCATGGAAAAGGGTCCATTAAATGACTATAATTTAAACATTAGGTGTTAAGGGTATAATATAAATCATATAATAAAATTTGGGAAAGTTTTAATCTAATTTTATAATCCTTATGATATTTTTAACCCTAAATTGCCCAATTTACCCTTAACTGTTGTAATAAAGAATTTACCAATGTTACAATTCATATTGACCAAAGAATAGCAGGGAACAATTTTATAAATTTAATAATTATGATTAAAAATATGAAATCCATTTTTTAAAATTAAAAACACATAAGTTTTAGAAATTAATTTAAAATTAAACTGGTTAAACACAATGATAATTTTTTTTTTAAAAAAATGCCTTTTTAAAATATAAAATGTTTTATACTAAATTCAACTATAAAATCGATTTAAAAAACAATTATTGAATTATTTTTAATAAAATTGAAATAATTAAAATTTAAAACAGAATTTTACCTTGTAAATACTTGAAATTTTTTTTTAATAAAAATATATATTTTTCACTATTCATTGACAAAATCAAACTTTTCAAAAAATTCTAAAACTTTCACCATAAGATAATTCTAAAATTATTATTTTAAAAATAAAGTTTATTTTGTAAAATTAAATTTATAAAATTTTTAAATTTTAGTTTTAAAACATGCGCGCCATCAAAAGGTGGTGAAACTACCTTTAGAAAAATACAAACTTTTATGTGTAAAATTGGATTTATCATGTTTAAAAAATACCGAAGATGAATTTTAAACATTATTTTAATAATAATATATATATATTTCATTAATAAAACCCATAAAGTGTGATGTTTTTTATTTTATTGGTATAAAACACACTTGTTTACACTTAAATAGTGTTTAGGAAAAAAGATTTCCTTTTTTGGAAAGGGTTTTATTTTCATTTATAAATAACCTGGTCACCATATAATTCATTAAATATACATGAAAAAGCTATATTTTCATAATTTAGTTAATCCTATTCATACCCATCATTCTAACTACTTGGTTATAACCACACCATTTAAATAATAATAATAATTTTTTCATTTAAGATCGATGTGTCGTATCATATACACTATCGAGCATAATGTTACCTTATTAAAATCTCAAGATGTTATATTCTCTCCTTTAATAAATTACATACTTGTAATTTGTACTCATGATTGGTAACCAGGGTTTGACTATTAGAAATACATTTTTTGACAACCCACATCAGAAAAAGAATGTTAATAAAACATCCACTTAAAAAGAAAGAAATAAAAGTTTGATGATCACATGAGATAACACATACTTGGTTTCCATGTAGGAGAACATGGACATTAAAGATAAAACTAAATCTCTCATAATAATATAGAGTGATATTGAACATGATTATAGGAAAAGTTAACCATCACAAAATTTCAATTTTGGGATGGGTTAAAAGGCCATTGATAAAAGTCAACAAATAAAATTTTTATTTCATTTAAATATTCATTTAATAGAGTTATGTAATGAATTTACCATCTATAATAATAACACATCGAGATATACATTCTTGAAAAGAAGAATTTCATACCCGAAGCATTATAATCTTCTTCTATAGAACACTAAATCCCCAAAAGGATGAAAATATTCTCCTCCTATATTATTATATTAAAAAAACCAAAATGGTTACGATAAGATAATATAATTCCCAAAATAAATTAATCTCCAAAATTTAATAAATGACTATACTTAAAATTCGTCAAAAATATTCCACACTAAGATTAAAACCTAAAAATTATAAGGATTTTACAATATAGTTTCCCAGGCTAAATTATAAAAATAATACCAATCAATCTTAAAGTCTCATACCAAAAATCTAATTTAAAAAATTATATAATATACATGATATAATAATAATTTATAGAAATAACCATAATCACCATAAATCCATAATGAAATCATATATTCTTTAAAATATAACAAAATCCCATAATATTATCTTTCACTTAATCATATAATGTTCCAAAAATAGTGGAAATATTTTAAAATAAAATTAATCACCTATTCACTAAATCAAATTCCAATCTCATTTTTTATTCTATAAAACCTATATACACAAAATCAACTTAACCATTATCCATCAGATAGATTAACTATACATAAAAATGTAATACAAACAAGGACAATTTGTAGGTTGGTAGTAGGTGCTACACCATGGTCTCCCTTCGGTTGTGGGTTCAATTCCTATGACCTTACTAGATGTGATGGGTTGTCACCCTACCAATGGGTTGTCCCTTTTTTCTATAACAAAAATTCTTATAACATTCCTAGAATTTTTAGAAATATCCAAAAAATAACCACAATATATTCAACATTAAGTAAAAGTTTATACCTCAAAGGTTATCCCATAACATTCATTTTTCATCCCAAAAGTAATAACCCATAATTATCTCAAAAATTAATGTCTATAAAAAATATCATAAGTCACCTTAAAATTTCATAAAATAAATCCTAAAATAAGGGCACCAAAAACATAAAACTTATGATCAAACTTAAAATTATGAACACATGATAACATCTGTAACTCTTAATAAAACATCCTAATCTCCAAGTTATCTAAACCATACTCTGATACCAACTGTAATGACCCAAAATTAAACAATAAAAATTCTAGTGACTTTAGATTACAGTTAATTATCATGAAAAAAATATATTTTAGGTTTATATTTGTAGGTAATTAAGACATAATCTTATAAAGTAAACCTGTACATTACAAATATACACTTATATATAGTATCCATTTTATCCGTAAAAAAAAGTCTTTAAAATAAAACATGATTTATTTTTCATGTTAAATCCTTATAATTTTACCTAATATCATCCTAATACTAATATTCCTTAAACCCTAAAAAAACATTTTAAAACATGGGATGAGCATAAAAAGTTCAGTAAGGGATATAAAATGTAATAAATAAATTGTTAGTCTATAATCAAATATAAGATTTTTTGTTTTTTCTAAATAAACCTTTTATTACCCAATCAATCAATTTTCTACCCGAAGAATTTAATAAAAAATTTCATAAAAGAATATAAATTCAAAATAAAAAACTCATAAATATTTCATTAAAACTTTTAATAATGTTATATGTTTCACCTACAAACCATAAGATCTTATCTTACATTATGAAATAATAAGTTTCCTATAAAAACACAGAAAGAATAGATAAATCATAAAAGGTAACTTATGGAATCATTTTCATATACTTGTTACATATAAATTATCTCTATGAGCTACACATGGAGTAACCATAATTTTTACTCTTGGAATAAACATCGTAGTATATTTCCATAATCTCTTATGAGAAACCCAACTGGTTAACTCCATTCCTTTACCCAATGCATTGAAGAGCTATAACAAGATCACCTGAACTTAGTTTATCATGAAACCACCCATCATAATAATAATAACCAATAACCATAACATGACTATAACACAATAAATATTTAATAAAAGAAACATTATTGAGGAAAATAACTTTTCCATTTTGAAACCACTTTTCATTTTTACAAACAGTGCACTCATAAATGAAAAATATTATTTGAAAATAAATTTTTAAACCTATAAAGGAATATTAAAATCATTAAATATTAATGATATTAGGAAAATACATTCTTTCTGTATATGTCAAAAAACATTCCTTTTCAATTTTGTAAAAAGATACAATAAAAAGGATCTTTGAAGGAAAATCCCTTACATAAAACCTGAAAAAGATTAATTTTTGAAAACCTTTGAGTGAAAATGATAAAATTACCATTTTAAAACATTTAATTTCATATATATATATATATATACATGCTCATAAAAATAATTCTAAAAACATGGAAATGAAAACGAAAGACTTAGAAAATAAATCAATAAATCATTGAAAAAGTTTTTTCATTAATGTGTCTCTTACCTCAGGTTTGAATTCCTTGAAACATGTTTAAATATCCTATATAATATTTTAAAGAATGTTATTAATTTGTTATATAACTAAATTCATAATTATGATATCATATATAATCCTCTTATATTATCTTATCACCCATTTGTTAATAATATTTCATTATTACCCTTGTTTTGGGTGTTAACTGCCTTGTCATGTATGTCCCGATTCTTATGAAAAGAATATTGTTTAATCATATACAAAATGATATTAATGTTATAAATATAACTGTTGATCATTTATTATAGTGTTAGAATAATTATTTAATATTAACCATGGAAAATGAATCCCATTGCATCATGGAGATGGTAGGTCGTATGTACGCACAAGAAATGAAATCATGCCATTAATGGGGGAAATGGAAAGTAATTGGATGATATAATGAACATAAAGAATTTATATTATGTCATAATTATCATATATATCACTTATTTTCATCATTATAACTATTTAAATAATGTGGTGATGAAAAAAATCACACTACTGGGTGTAGACAGTATACGGTATATATTATATTTAGTAGGATGGATAAAAGGTGGAATATAGTTATCCCATAATCATAATAACATATCATTATATAGATGATACTGGATTTTTTAATTTATCATGGAAACAAGCTAATATTAGGAAGTGGTTGAAGAAATAAACTTGAAAGAGTCGATAAAGATGATTATCTCTTCTTCGGTGGTCTTCCTTTAATCGCTTCTTAAGGGATCTAGGGTTAGTCTTTTGGAACGACCAAAACCGCAAGAACTTAAACAAGGGTATTTAAAAGAGAAATGGGTAGATTTTTGTTGAGAAAAAAAAGGCTAAAGGTGGTTAAATAAAGTTAAGAAAGGAGTCCCCTTGTATAATTGAGGTGAGCGACACCCTTGAAAATCCTCAAAATATTAAATTATAAAAAAATTAATTTTATATACATAAACCACAAAATAGACATGGATTAAAATATGAGATGATATAAGGTTGTAATATCATTAGATAATAAAATTTATACATGTCTTGCTTTTATTTTATACTTTATCATTTTGATTGACCTCAGTTAACTTATTTTAATTTTTATTATGGTAACAATTTATTTTAATATTAAAATGTGGTAAATTTTTGACATATAAAATCTCAATAAGACCATAAATTAATAATTTATAAAATTTTAGACCAAATAATATTCACCTTTCATTTTTAAATATTTTTTATAAATTTTAAATAATTTAATAAAATATTATTTTTATAAAATATTATTAGTGTCAATTTTGAAACAATTCATTACTTTAGCCATAAGAAAAATAATACAATAAGATAACTTCAAAAAAAAAAACATTTAAATTACCCTTAATATTTCATAATCATCTAGAAAATTTTTGGATCACCAAAATTAATTCAAATTATATTTATTTTAATATTTTCAATATCATTTATTTGATTATTTCATTAATAAAATAATTATAGCATCGTTTTTGTATAATTATTGAAGGAAATAAAATACCATGATGTAGATATATATTTTATAATTAAAAATAATATATATAGTCAAATATATCTTTTGAATAAAACCATATTAAAAATAATATAGTTATAAAAAATATCAATGTGACATCTTTATCTTTTCTTTAAATAAAATATTATTAATATCATAACCTCATCCAAATGGCCACAAAAGTCATAAATAAATTTATAACATTAAAATAGGTTTATTAAGTTCAAAATGGACACTTAGATTAATTATTAACCCCAATTTTCCCTATGTGGACACATAAGATATGTTTAAGAAAAAGAAAGTGATATTTTGTGATTTCCTTTAATTTAAATGATATCAAAGTCATTTTAATGGAATAATCTTCATTAAATAAATCAAATTAAAACATCCTATGTTAAGGGTCAAATATATATCATATAGTGGAATGTTAAAAAGTTTTAGGGTAATTTTCTAATCCTTATGATATTTTTTTTCTCTAAATTACCAAATTGACCCTTAACCGTGGTAATTAAAAATTTACCAAAGTTACTATTAACTTTGAAAAAATAATAATAGATACATATTTAAAATATATTTACCTTCTAATTAAAAATATTAAATTCATTTTTAAAAATTAAAAATACATAAATTGAAGAAATTAATTATAAATTTAACCGGTTAAACGCAACAATAAACAGTTTTTCAAAAAAATGTTCTTTTAAAATATAAAATGTTTTTATACACCATTCAAGTATAAAATCCATTTAAAAACCATAATTGAATTAATATAAATAAAATTGAACTAATTTAAATTTTAACCATAATTTTAACTTTTAAATACTTGAAAAATATAATTTTTTTAATAAAAATTGGTATTTTAATTATTTATTGAAAAAACAAAACATTTCAAAAAATTATCAAAATTTCACCAAAAGATAATTATTACATTCCGATTTTAAAAATAGAGTTTATTTTTTCAAATAAAATTTATTAAATTTTTAAAATTTGGTTTTATGTCAAGTGCTTCATTAAAAGGTGGAAAAACTTCCTCTAAAAACACACACCATTTTATATATAAAATTCGATTTACCATGTCTAAAAAGAACATAGGATGAATGTTAAAAATTAAATTGAAAATATTATATATAATTTTAATTAATAAATTATAATTATAGTTATTTGTTTGTTTTATTTCAATAAACCACACTTACGCGCACTTAAATACTTTTTTTAGAAAAAAATTTCGTTTTTATTTTCAAAAGGGTTTTACTTTAATTTATAAATAATTTGGTCACCAAATATTCCATTATATATATTCATACGTATAACATATTTTTATAATTTACTTAATCTTTTTCATACCATCCACTCTAATGGATAGGTTATAATGATAAAATTTAAATAATAATATTTGTTTGTTTGTTTAAGCTCGATGTGGCATATCATATATGCTATTGAATATGGTGTTTCTTTTATAGAATATAGGGATGTTACACAAGGAATCAGTAAGTAAAACCGATGTTTGATATGTGTAAAGAAACTGTGAATTTTGAAATTGATTTTATGTATCAAAATTATATCTAGATTTTAGTAGATCCTATAGTAGATATAAATATCGTTAATTAGAAATGGGTATCAAGAATAAACTAAACATGGATGGAAAAGTTAGTTATTATAAGTCATGAATGGTTGAAAATGGGTCCAAAAAACAATTAGAAATAAAATATGATGAAACCTTTTCACCAGTTTCTATGCTAAAGTCACTAGCATTAACCATTCAATCGTTTCTGACAATGACTATGATATTTTTTAGATGGATTTCAAAATGACTCTCCTTAATGGAAAAATTTAGGAAGATTTATATATGACACAACATTAAGGGTTTTGACTCCAAATGATACCAAAAAGGTATGAAAGTTTTAAAAAAATTTAGGGATTAAATAAATCTTTAAAGTCATGTAAAATTTAGTTTGATGAATCAATAACAGAATTTGGTTTCATAAATAATTAATGTGAGCCTTGTGTTTGTAAATGGTTTTGTAGGAGTGTGGTTGTTTTATTAATAGGTTACGTCGACGAAATACTACTGATTGGAAATGAAATATCAGTCTTATAGTATGTTGTATCCTAGTTTAATACATGATTCTCCATGAAGGACTTATGTGAAAAAAGATATTTTATTGGGATAAAAATCCATCATGATAGATCCAAGAGACTGGTTAGTCCAAGAAAAGGCACATATGTTGATAAGATATTAAAGAGATTCGATATGAAATAATTTAATATGGGATTGTTTCCAGTGTCACATGATATTTATATTTCCAATAAAAAATGTCCTTAGACACATGAGGGAATATCGAGGGTGTTTAGGAGTCTATATACATTTGTGATTAGGTTATTCAAGTATGTTATGCTATGTACTCATCTAGATGTCTCATGTGCTTTAAGTGCGGTAGGAAGATATCAATTTGACCCAAGAGACCACAATAATATGGAAGTCAATACTATACTTAATTATATGAGGTGTACTAAAGATATTTTACTATTCTATGGAGGATATATAGAATTATTCATCACTCAACATACAAATTCTTGTTTCCAAATTGATAAAGATGATTTGAAGTTGCCGTTAGAATAAAAATTCAATCCCAATAGTGGTAGTATGAGCTATAAGATCTCAAAGAAAGTTATGTTGACAAATTATATATTAGAGTGTATCTTTATTATACCATATTAGGAAAATAAATAAGTAGTTTGGATATGTAACTTAATCCAAGAGAATAATTGGTGCATAGAATTAATGTATGTATCACACTTTATTTTGATAATATTATAACACTTGCTCTTATAAAGAAGAAAATGTCATATTAGTGGATGAAACATATAATTTAGAAGCATTATATCTCGATTGTTTTTTCTTAAAGAGGTTATTTCATTGTGAGAAGTTTATCCACTAATGACAATGTGGTCGACCTCTTGACTAAAGCCATAAACCAACAGAAACATGATTATCACACGAGGTCGAGCAGGCTGAAAGGTTTTGGTTTTTGGACCTAGTCCAAGTGGGCGTCTATGAGAGTTGGTGTTCTAGAACAAATTATTTTTACTATAGATTATATGTATATTTTAATAATTTAATATTAATAAAACATATTATTATATACTATTCACTATTCTGCATGGATTTAATGCAATAATGTCTTAGAGAATCTATCACATTGGTAAGCTCACAACTATTCCCTACTATGAAGAGAACCTTGAAATGCCATGATAATATTATTAAATATAGTTTTATGGTTGGATAAAATTCTTTGATGGGACACATAGTATATTGACTACCAATTGTAACTACTCATAAGTAGATGACACTTCTTATAAAGTTTGTATTTGGTAATCCCCAAGACTAGAGATTATGAGAACTGATTCACCTGTTGTTATTATGAATGTTTATTTATAATTGGATATTACTATCTATGAGAATATGAAATGGTCCTTATACTTCAATATTATTATCAATGCATGCAATGAATTTCATAATTTAATGTATTTCATAAACAATGATGATACCGTTGATGGAGAATTTAGATGTGTTGATTCTATCACAAGTTATGTGTTGTTAACTAATAAGTTAAGGTTGGATTTGTCTCTTATATATTAATATATATTGATTTATCATCCCTTTAAATGAAATGAAATATTGCCATTAAATTTCTTTTTCATGGTGAAATGATGTATTTATTTCAGATCATTAAAGAAAGAGGTATCATGATCATAGGTTGATGACACAGGTGTTCAATATTATTAAAGAGATATTATGAAAAAGAGATTATATTACACAATGAGTGTTCATATGTGGTTGTTTTCATTACAACAAACCTTCTTCATTTAAGGGTTTTTTGAGCTCATTACTAGGTAGTAAACTTGTACTTTAGGCAATCTTACCTAAGCCCATCGAGGAAGGGGCCTAGAGTGGAAAACACAATGTGTTAATTTTTATATAAGTTAAATACAATTAATTTTCAATTTGAATAAATACTACTATCTATATTGATAAGTAATATTTATCTAAGATTTATTATATGATTTTAAATATTAAATAAATATTTATTTATGAGGAAATTTTTTAATTACAATAATATATATAATACTTATTTATCTCTTGTTATTCACAAGGTAATAAATAATTATTTATTTATTAATAAATAATTTATTCAATTATTTAATTTTTTTATAGATATTTTTTTAGAAGATTGTGAATATAATATTTATTTTAATGAATGAATAATATTTTCTCAAGAATTCAATAAATTATGGGGAGGACAAATGGACTATGTTTTTTGTTGGTGAAAAATATTTATTTACCCAATTTTAAAATAAATATTTTTCATTGTGCTAGTTAGAACACACAATGAAATTTAAAAAAAATAATATTACTATTTTAATACATGAAATGGTGTCAGAGAAGGATTTGATATTTTATTAAGGTCACTTGTGTAATTAACTAATCTCAACCCCTAACCCTAGATATATTTAAAGACTAAGATCAAATTCTAGAGAAATAGTACCAAAGATTTTTGTGCATAAAAAATTTCTCTATAGAATACTACCATTCCATCATCCTCTAAATATTGAGAATAATGAGATAAATTCCTTCAAACTCAATGGAACTTGAAGTGATCAAGAAGAACAATGCTGGATGATTAATTGATTGCGTGATTAATTGATGATTCACCAGTGTCATTCAAAGAATGAAGGAAAAAACGTGGATCACTGATAGAGGGGATCTTATATTGGTCCAACCTACACAAAAACTCAATAATAAAAGGGTTCCATATTATCAACAACTTTATCCAATAAAGATCCTAATATGAGGAATTCTTTCTTCCGATCTATTTAAATTAATTATAAATTTTACGTGAAAAGATCTCTTCTAGGTTTCGACGACCTTGTTTTTCAACATTCTTACAAAACATTTCATCAGTCATGATATTTATGTCTCATAAAATATATAATGATCTATCAAATCAAAAAAAATATGTAATTTATATACACTCTAAAGGAGATTCTGCTGCATCAGGAACCATTGACTAGTCCACAAAGACACCAAACCTCTGGTTCTTAGGGTTGTGAAATGTTTTGTGAGACTTATTATTTAAATTATATAAATAATTTAAAATAATGATATTTTTATCATGGTTTTATTTTCCAAATTTATTAGATGTACATATAATTCTGGGCCTTCCTGTTAAATAATAAATACCATTCATATTTATTCCACGAGATCATAAAACTGTTCATTATTTCATTATATAATAATTAACCAATGATAATCAAAAAAGGTTTCATGAAATCAAACTTGAAAAATAATTATCAAAATACATATAGAGAAATAAAGTGGATGGTATCATAAGATCATATACCCAAAGATTCATAAAACTCCTTAAACGATATTAATATATATGAAATGTATTTCTATAAAATAATTATAAATATTTTTTCAAAAAATGAAGAAATATCATTTTCATTTTGTAAATTGTTAAACTAATAATTCTTAGAATAATGAGAATATTATTTTGTTTGAAAAAACCTAAAAACATGGAAATTAATTAAAATAAATATTAATGGAAAAAATGGTGATAAAATATTTTCATGTCATATACATTGAAATAATATTCCTTTCACACTTGTAAAGAAATTTAAAAGTGAGTTATATGGGAAAAACTTAAAAAGATTATTTTTAAATATTTTTAAAGAAATGAAAATTTACTATGAAGTAACTTTTTAAATATTTTTCCTAAATATTAAAACATCCTCAAAATTTAATGATCATGGACATAGAAGAGAATGATTCTCGACCAAAAGAAGAAATAAGATCATTTTTTAACATTATTTTGGTATTTTTGAGTACCAAAGTTATAAAAAATGGTAATAATAATTTAAAAATTATATATATTAATATGATAAGAAAATATAAAGAGTTTAGTATAGAAAAAACATATACTTTCCCATAATGTAAATTTAAACATAAATAATCCTGATAAAATTTGATATTATAATATAAACTCTTACAGATTTGGTAAGTTTTGTAATAAAATATCATGAAAGATAGAACCTTGGATATATTATTAAATACTGATAATTTTCATGAATTGTATCATGAAATAAATTTATGGGTATTATATTCACCACACACATGAAATAAGGTGTCAAACATAGAACTTATCTCAATAAAGATAAATTGAGATGATGAAACCCTTACAACATTGGTATCTCATGAAAAAAATCCCATAATTGATAAAACCAGAGATGGATTTTTAAATATATTTTATTTCATTAAAATTTGATAAAATTACACATTTCATTATATACACTACATAATATGAAACAATTGGTGAAAGTGTCATATGTCCTAAGGAATGAAAAGTGAGAAGAGAAACTATCACCTCATGTATTAACTTGATTTACATGCTCTGTAAAATCATTTATAATAAATTTAGAATTATTATAAACCTATACCAGAACCATATTAATACTTATCATACTATATTTAATTCCATTTTAATCCATAATTTCACATTTATTAATAATTCTTCATTAAAATCATCATTGAGGTGTTAACTATTTTTTTCCATGCATGTTTCAGTTAATCATTTCCAATCTTTTCACCTTGGTCATGTTTTAATCACATAAAAAATATAAATAATTTCATAAATATAATATTTTCTCATTATAAACACTTTTATAATCATCCATATATTATGGTGATGAAAAGAGAATTACTTCACATTGTGGAGGTGGCAGTCCGCACCTATGTTTGAGCGATGCTTTAATTTTCCATTGAATTGATGATAAGTAAAAAATTATTATTACATCATCATAATAACATTCCAATATATTTGTGATAATTATTTCATCATATTAATATTTTATTAATTATTTTAGTTGATGTGAAATAAGAAACAAACTAAAAATAATTCGGTTAGGATATTACCTCTTCTTCTGGTATCATCCTTTGGAATACACCTTTAGCCTTATTAGGATGGTATTTTGGTGAGACCATAAACTATAGAAAATTTATATGGGGTTTGTGATGTTATTTTGGTAGATCCTTGTTGATATAATATTCTTAATTTGTGTCTATAAGTGGGGATTGGAGGTTCCCATTAATAAGTGAGTGGAGTGGAGACCTCATAAATACCCTTAACATTAAAATAATATAAACTACTTTTCATGGGAAAGTGGAAGCAATGCTTCCCTCAATAAAATATAGTATATTTTAAGGTCTAAATACACACAATTAATAATACATATAAAATTTTTAGAGATATTTAAGGCATTATTTATTAGTTTAACAAAATATTTAATCTATTTTATCCTTTATAGTGGTGACAAACTTTTACCATGGTGACGATTCATTATGAACTAAAAAATTGAACTAATTAAAAAAATTAAAAGTTGATAATATTAAATAGGGAATCCATTTTATAATATTTAATTTCTATTTTTTTAAAAATAATTTTAAAAAAAGAATATGTAAGGTAATAAAAAACATTTTTTAGAAAAATTATAATTTTTTACATAAAAATAATTTTAGACCAAAATCATGTAATTTTTTTTATTAAAATGGAATTAATTTTATTATATTTAATTAAAGGATACTTATTGAATTCAAAATAATCATAATCTGAAAGGAACATTATGAATATTTGATTAAAATAGAATAAAAAAATAGTTTTTACTTGAATAAAAACATTACTTAGATTTATGAAAAGTAAAACTTAGATTTCTAAGTCCAAAATTAAATTTTTAAATGAATTATATTACTTCATAAATATATATTTGGTTATTAAAAAGGTTTCAAAAACTTTCAACTCATTATTATATCATTATAATTTATTAAAAGTAATAGTATTTGTAAAATCAATATTTTTCACTATTAACAAAAATACCAACTATGTAAAAAACACTAAAAAATCACCTTAATATAATTTTTAATAGTTTAATTAAAATTAGATGTTAGTTTTTTAAAACTAAAAATTAAAAATTTTATAATTAATATAAAATAAAAATAATCTTTTTAAACAAGCATTTCTATTTATCCGTGAATAATTAACGTAGTACATATTATAATTACATAATTGATTTTACTAATTATGTTTCATTTATTTGTATTATAATATATTTTGTTTAGTATTATAAATAATATTTTTTCACTTTAATTTGGTGTTGTGTGC
This sequence comes from Viscum album, assembly GCA_963277665.1. Classification (NCBI taxonomy): domain Eukaryota; kingdom Viridiplantae; phylum Streptophyta; class Magnoliopsida; order Santalales; family Viscaceae; genus Viscum; species Viscum album. Next base: position 2,135,774,505 of record OY728128.1, on the reverse strand, counting down.
ATCACAAGGTATCAAAAAAATAAAATTTATTTACGGTAAATATATTCTGAAATATTAGGGTGTTACATTTACACCTGTAAAATAATTTCACTCTTGAAATTCCATTATTTTAATGGAAAAAATGAGGATACTTAAACCTCATCACATCCTTGGGTTCCCAAATATTTTCCTGAAGCTTACAGTTTCACCAAAAAACTTTGACCAGGTTTGTGGTATTGTTCCACAACACTTTATCTCTTTGATCAAGAATGTCCAATAGTTGTTCCTCCTAAAAAATATCATGCTCTATCTCTACATTTTCTAAGTTTACTGTATCTGAAGTATCATGTATCTACTTCTATAAAAGAGATATATGGAAAGCATCATGAACTTAGTATCGGTTCGATTTAAGCACTAACCAAATAAGATGCCTTCATAATATGATCTTGAATCTCATAAGGATTGATATATCTAGGGCTCATGTTCCCCTTCTTTCAAAGTCTAATAACCTTCTTCCAATGAGATATTCATAAGAATATATTTTCACCAAATTTGAACTCTAGATATCGTGGATTGTTGTTAACATAACTTTTCTGTCAACTATAAACTACTATAATGTGATTTTTAATGAATTAAACTTTATTTTCTATTTCCTTATCTTTCTCTTGTCGTGATATCTATAATTATCCTACTTTATTCAAACATGTTAGAGGTCTGAACTTCTTAAAATAGAGAGACTCATAAGGAACCATTAAAAATATTAATTAAAAGCTATTTCTATAAGAAAATACTACCAGTTGTAGGCATAGGTCGCATCAACCTTTGAAATCAATAGAGAAAGATCTAATCATATCTTCTAGGGTTGTAATGGTTCTCTCAGACTAACAATTAGTTTGAGGATGATATTTGGTGCTAAATTTCAACTCTACATTCAATGCATGTTAAATAATTATCAATAACTTTGAGTTAATACTCAGATCTCAGTTAGATAAAGTTGAGAGTGGTTGTGTATAAAAAAATATTAACCCCATAATGTATATCTTAACAAATTGATCAAGTGATAAATCTTCCCCAATAGCAATAAAATATGTTTATTTATAAAGGAAAAAGTCTAAAACCCCAATGTAATTATGGACTCTACATGTCTTGGGAATTCCTACAATGAAATACATGGTGATTTTTTCAAAATCACACACACACACAAATATATATATAGGTAATGGTTTCACTATCCCCTTAGACTTTTTATGTTTTTCCTTAACTTACTAACATACCAGGCATCAAGATAAATACTCCATAATATCTCTTTTCATGTTTTACTACTAGACAATATCTTTGAGATCTCTATATATCTTTATTCTTATAGGATGGATAGACAATAATGAGCTATGTTCCATATACAATGGATCCTTCTTCAATTCTAGTGTTGAACGAAAAAAAATCCAATTCCCCAATCTTATAATTCCATCAAGGTAATGGATGAAATTTGGAATATTCCTTAAATTATTTTATAGATTCAAATATTACTTGTACACCTATTTAATATTTCACATGAATGGATGGTTGAACATTCAATTGGGAAATATAACATTTCTGTCATCCCCTTAATATTTCAAGATCTATCCTCTATAATTCCATAAGTATTGGATCTCTTTCAATCCTCCTCATGACCAGACTAGAATGGTACTCCTAAGTTAGAAAATCAATCACATTTTACACCTTCCTAGTATGGAAATGTATTGATAAATAATTATAAATACATATACCCTAATCAAACTGAAAGATACTATCATGGGTTCTTTCAAATGATGTGTTGTTTTTGGGTACTTAGGTGCAACAGAGTGGCTGACCAAGGTCATATCTTAAAGAGGTAGAAATTTAAAAAACTTATTAAAGGTATTTTTAAAATAAAATAAAAAAAATATAAACACACTTCATAAAATGATGGGGGGGGGGCATAATTATTGTTTATAAAATAATAAGAATTATGTTGGAAGAAGATTCTATTTTTTTGTTATTATTTTTTGAAATAAAATTCTATTAATGAGACACAACAAGAAGATATTTTTTAGAAAATATTTTTATAAGGCGTAACAAATATAACTAAACCACTTAATTTAATTATTAATAATCATAATTTAAATTAATATCCACTTAATTATTATCCCCTAATTTTTAACCCTCAAACCCTATGAGAGTTAACTTAACCACAAAGATGAAATTAATTAAACCCTAGGCTAGCTTCGAAACATGCAATCAGAACACCCTGATTTGATTTATGTTATAAAAAAATATTATGTTTATTGGTAAATTACGTCACATATACACTATATAAATGAGGATTAATTGAGTTTATAGATTATATTTTTACTCTACAAATTGATCCCCTGTGGTCTTGTGTTACCAGTTAAGATCACGCTCTCACAATTTACACAATTATCAACCTCACATGTTTTGGGTTTATTGTTAAATTGATTGATTAGTTTTATTTAAATTTAAAACATAATTAATAGATCATATTATGTTAATTAGATTATCTCATTGATTCAAAAGAAGTTAATGCATAAGGTAAGAGGTAGATCGATTACTAATAAAACTACTCTTCCATGGGTGGAATTGTCATTGTGGAGACGTTTTTCATAAGCAATGGATTGAAAGGGAAACACCCAATCCTATCTCTAATATTTATTTATATTCCAATTAAGTGAATTAATGAAAAATAAAATTGAGAAAAATTTAATAAATATAAGACAAACTAATAATTTTTTTGAATGAACAAAAACATTACAATAGGGAAGAGAAAAAGAAGAGTATTTTGGAGGAGATCCTATCTTGGTAGCTTCCCTCCACCAATTGTGAATTGAAAAATTATGGAACCACTTCTCATATTCTCCCAATATTTTAATTCACGTCCACACCCATTCAAATGAGAAAAAACCAATTTATTGAGTGGATGGGAGGCTAGGTTTTAATAGGTTTCAAACATGAATGAGGAAATTCAGACAAATAAATTAATCAAACTTTCACTACATATTTGGACACAATGATGCATGAACCAGCTATCCTTCTAGAAATATAATTTGTGATAAAATGGATTCTAGATATTTTATCCAAATTTGGGCCCAATCCAAGCATAAAAGAAGAAGTTATGGCCAAAATACTAAATTGATGTCCAATCCGGCTTGTCCATCCCACCTTTGAATTAATGGACCATTTAATCCAACTAAACGCACTATTTATCTCTGGTGTCCTAAATAAAAGTTTTATCCCATTAAATATGGAACAAATTTACAAAAGTTTAAGTTCAAATAAGTCAAATTAAAATATTTATGTCTGAAATGCTACAATGAATTTTAAATGGGTAAAACAAGAATTTTCATAAAATTTTAAAATGAATGATCTAATCCCAAATATTCCATAAATGAACACATATAACATAATTTGAGGAAATTATATCATTTATTATTAATAAAATATTTAATAAAAATTTGTTTTATCATACTCATGGGAAAAACCTCGTATCATGTAATCTATAAATTTGTGACATTATTTGCATGTTTATATTTCCCAATAAAAAGTGTCAATATAGGAAAAGTAATGATAAAATCAAGATTAAATATCAATAAATTTTAAATTCAATGTCTCATGAATTATATCATAATAAATCTAGTGAGATTAATGACACTAATCATAGTGAAACAAGTTATGGGTCCACCATGCCATTAATTCACCACACATGTGTGTGCCAACCATTTCATGCTCATATCTCCACCATTTATTCAATATAATAACATCAAGTAAAAAAAATCTTATTACCTATTTTAATTCACCAAACCTGTTCTATATTCCTTTTTAACCAAATTTCGAGACCCACTCACTTAAGAATCCTCGAAAGTCAAACCTTGAGCTCCCGAACTAGATATTCCCACGTGTTACAGATTTCATCACTCCCCTCTCTATTAATATATATATATATATATTTTAATTTTTGTTTTTCTAGGGTGAAAAACTGTTGGATATCAGGTACACATGTATAGGTTAATTCGGTACAATAATGGGATTGATCAGAATAGAAACGAACATATAAACCAACCATTTATATAAGATTATTTTTTAACTAACTTGGCTACAACTTCAATTGAGAAGGAAAAATTTTACAAGTCTTGGTTGTTTGAATTTTTTTACAGGGAAATCATTGAAACAATTTACCATAAATAAATATCACAATGAATGGTGTTAAAATCTAATTTTTTTCATAATGAAACAACCAATCATATCATTGACGACTTCCATTTTTATAAAAATCAACACTTAGAAATAAAATATTTTTAATGCTTATCATGCCACCAATGAATTTTGAAAACATGTATTTTTCAATATAATTAATATCTAAATGAGAATCTAACATGATATGTTTTTTTGGTTTTTTTAAAAAATTAACAAAAAAGTTAAGAAGAAACACTCACAAAACACAAAAATGAAAATCTTAAATATCTACCCCAAAATGTTGTACCCTCCACCACACTTAAAATATTAAATTTTACTCAATGTGAACCCATGATATGGTATGTGCACAATAAATTTATAATTTTAAATAAGAAAAGTAAAATAAAAGTGAAAGGTTTAGGATAATCCTGATATTTTCAAGTGATGATAGGGTCATGTAGTTTGATGAAATCAACTGCATCAGTAGGAAGCCCCTCAATGTATTACTTCAAACGCTACCCGTTGACTATAAATATCTTTATAGTGTCATCTTCTGTGATATCCACTACACCATAAGGAAAAAAATTCGATACAATATAAAGACCAAACCATCTAGAATGAAACTTACAGGGCATCAGATTCAGTCGTGAACTGTAGAGTAGAAATTTCTATCCTACATTAAACTCCCTTTTTTGGATCATTTTGTCATGAGATGATTTTCATCTTTCCTTATAGAGTCTTGAGTTCTCATATGATGACAATAACATCTCCTCAAGCTCTTGAATTTGAAACTTCCTTTAAATTCCAGCTTGGGTTAAGTCCATATTTCATTTCTTTATAGCCAAATTAGACTGATGCTTGACTTCCATGGGGATATGAAAAGTTTTTGCAAAAAAATATGAAATGGGGACATAATTATGAGGGTATTATATGCTATCCTATAATCCCACAATGCACCATCCATGTGCTTGATCCAATCTTTCCTATTCAGATATATGATTTTCTCCAAAATTTGTTTCAACTCTTGATTTGAAACCTCAGGTAGGCCATTTGTTTGGGGGTGGTATGGTGTTGATGTTTTGTGTGTCACCCCATACTTTAAAATTTGGGAATCCAAATTATGATTTCAAAAGTGTGTCCCTTGGTAACTGATGATGGCCTTTGGTATTCCAAAACCTATAGAAAATTTGAGCCCTAAAAAAGTCAACTACAACATGAGAATCATCAATCCAGGTGGCCTTGGACTCGAATTTTTTTTTGACATAATCAACAATGAAAAAAATGTATAAGAAACCAAAAGAACTTTTAAAATAACTAATAAAATAAATTTCCCAAACATAAAAAATCTTACAGAATAATATGGATTGTTGGGACATCTCGTGTCACCTCGAAATATTTCAAGGGTGTTGGAAACTTGAGAACGACTTACAAAACTCATGAGCACCATGGAATAAGATAAGAAAATATTATTCAGAGTCTAAGACTTTCCTAAATGTCCATTGGGTCCAAAGTTTCCTCCACATAAAAGTGTTGAAAAAATATAGAATAGACTCAAACTCATGATTGGAACACACCTACTAATAACTTGATCACTACAAATGCACCATAGGTAGGGATCATGCCAAACATAAAATATTTACTCACTCATTAACTTTTGGAATTGATGTTTCTTTAAATTTTCAGGAATCTCAAAGGTAACAAGGTAGTTAACTAAATCAGCATACTGAGGATGTGTACCTAATATTGAATAAAGATGCTCATCAAGAAAAGTGTCCCAAAGTGGTACTTGGTCCAAGGTGTTAGCCTCTAATGTTCGAGTAATCCTACTCATGTGGTCCACCACCAAGTTCTCTAATCCCTTATTATCCTTTATCTTAATACCAAATTATTAAAGTAAGATCACCAATCATATAAGTTTGGGATTTACATCTAGCTTCTTCAAGAGGCGCCTCAGAGCTGCATGGTCAGAAAAAACTACTACTTTAAAGCCTAATAATTATGAACCAAATTTATCTAAAGAAAATATGATGGAAATAGATTCCTTTTCTATGGTTGTGTAGTTTGATTGGGCTGAATCCAATATCCTCAATGAATAAAAAATCATAGGGGGCCACCCTTCCCCCCTCTGAGATAAGATAGTTTACACTGTGAAGTTATACACGCCACACATAAGTTCAAATAAAACGTCTTACTCTGGGGGATGTATGATTGGAGGATTGATCAAACACTTATTTATCTAATTAAAGGAAGTACTATAACCATCATCAAACACAAATCAGAATCCTTTTGAATTAATCGTGACATAAGAAGAGAAATCTTACTAAAATATTTAATGAAGCACCGGTAAAATCCTGCATGACCTAGGAAAGATCTACTATCGCACACACATGAAGTATAGAGTATGGATGAAATAATATCTACCTTATATTTATCAATATCTATCCCATATTTTCACATAACATTCCCTAAGACAATCCCATTCTCTACCATGAAATGACACTTTTCAATGTTCATGACCATTTTCTTCTTAATAAAACGATTAAACACCATTCCCAAACTGGAGATACAATCATCAAATGAATACCCATACACTATAAAATTATCCATAAATACCTCCATGTAGGTCTCAAAAACATAATAAAAAATACTCACCATGCATATCTAGAAGGTACTTGAATCATTGAAAAGTACAAATGGCATCCTCTAGTAGGAAAATATTCCAAATTGAAAAGGGAATGTTGTCTTATCCTGATCCTTCGAGGCTCTATGAACATGAAAATACCCATAAAATCCATTCACGAAATAGTAGTGTGTCTTCCCAGCTAGTCTCTCAAGAATTTTATCAATAAATGGGAGGGGTAAATAGTCCCTATGAGTGGATTGATTTAGTTTCCTATAATCAATATACACACGCCAACTATTTTGAACCCTCATTATAACTAACTCATTTTCTCATTTTTAACAATAGTAACACCACTTTTCTTAAGCACAACCTAAATAGGACTCACCCACTGAGAATCTAAAATGGGATAAATTATTCCTCCCTCAATAAAAATGTCGACATCTTTTTAACAACTTCCAGAAGAGTTGTATTTATTCTCCTTTGTGGCTACTTAACTGGTTTAACCCCATCCACCAAAAGAATCCTATTCTTGAAAATGGAGGGGATAATACTTGATATGTTAGCCAAGTTCCACCCAATTTTCTAGATTTTCTCCATCAAAAGATTCAATTTTTTTTCTTCATATCACAAAGGGATATGGTTTTCAATGATAACATATAATTTCTAACCACTTAACATGTATGAGTATTTGAAATTTGGTGTCAATGGCATGAGTTCTAATGAAGGGGGTGCAGTATGGATGGAGACGTTGAAGGAACTAAAATATGTGCACAATAAACATCAGTACTAAAACAAACATCATCAAAATCATAGAATAATGTATCAAATCCATCATCATATTAAATAAAAATGTCATAACTAGATTGAACATAATCAAAATCATAATATGAATCCTTTTCAAAATCAAATCAAAGAGAGTTTTGTGCATTAGAAACAAGTGTGGAAGTGATCTTAGACCTCAAAATAGAACCAATTCTAATAATCTATCTAAGAATAGGACAATCATATTCCATGGAGTTTTTACTTGGTGGTTCAAAATGAGAGATAAAAAAAGTAGAATGGTTCTCTGAGGGGTACTTCATGGAGTCCATAACATTAAATATCAAAAATTCATCTCGAAACTCAATGGAGAGTGTACCCTCATGGAAATTTTTGGTTGTTTTTTAGTATTGAGGAAGGTAATATCTATGATAATGGGAGCATGAGAATTTATATAAGCATCCTCCATGTTAAAAACATAGAAATCTACTGGAAATATCTCATCTCTTACCTAAACAAGTACATACTCAAGGAATCCCATTGGATATGTCATAGCTATATTCACCAACTCCACTACTACTCTCATTGGATTCAACTCACCAGACTATAAATAATATAATATTGAGTGATTCTTTACATTTATGGAAGCACCTAAATCATATAAAACATCAGAAAAGTGTAACTCCCTTATGGTGCATGGTATGGTGAATGTCTTCAGATCCTCGTACATTGTTGGAATTTCTTGAGTTGGTTTAAGGAGGTCCGACACATTACTTCCAAGATTGGTCCTCTAATTTCCCTTGATCCCTCTTTTATTAGTGAAAATTTCTTTTAAGAATTTTGCATACTTTGGGATTTTCTTAATGGATTCAATAAGGGGGATGTTTATTTATACGTGCTTGAATGTATCCAAAACCTCTTTTTTCTTTGCCTCTTCATCCATATTTTTGTTTTGAACAACTCTATTTGGAAAGATAAAGGGTTTTAGAGGAACATCATCAATAATTTAATTACTTTTATCTTTATTCTTGGGTTTCTCATCAGTTGGTCTGGAATTGGGATTCTTTGGTGTTGAGGTGAATCTCGGTGGAATGGCAGGTGAAAAAGTATCATTCATTTTATTCCCACATCATAATGTGACGGAACTGAAATTTCCCTTGGGATTTGGTGTATTTTGTGAAGGAAGATTTCCAGAGTTCTTACATACTAGTTAATGGAGGGTGGTGGTAATCTGGCTCATTTGATTCTTCAACTCCCTCAGCTCTAAACCTTGAATCTTCATCTTATTCTGTTGATTAAGAATAATTTTTTTCAAAATATCATCAGTATTAGAATATACCTTTGGTTTATAAGTTCATTGATTTTGAATTGATGATTATTGAGCTTCAAATATCGTTTGGGTTTGTTGGAAACCCTATTGGTAAGGCGAAGGTTTTTGGAAGTTTTATTGAAAAGGGGGCCTTTGTTATTTATTAGATCCATACCTCATGTTTGATTAATCCTTCCACCCTTCATTGTATTTTGGTACAAATGAATCAAAATTATTTTAGGGATGTGGCTATTTTTAACACTGATATGGTCTTCCAGGGAATACTACTGTGCAACCCTCTGTCTCTCGTAGTTGGGGGAAACAATCAGTTGGGTGCTTTTTTTAGTGAAAATGCCAGAAGGCCTCATAGGAGTGGGTTGATATTTCTTTAGCAGCGATGGTACTGTAGATTTGCGGGTACTGTAGTAGTGACATGGCACTGTAGCAGTGGTGGTACTGTGTGAGTACTGTAGCATCTGGGTTACTATTCACAAAATAGAAATTGGGCTAAAAAATTGGGCCTATGGGCTATGTAATGGGTTACAAGACCACTGGGCCTTAAGGAATGTAATGGGTCTCCCTCTACCCAGTTAAAAGAGGTCTTTGATTTTATTTAATAATATAATGAGGCTTCAGCCCCAACCTTTTGAAAAAAAAGAGAAAAAGGACTTACCTGTTGAACTCCCCTGACACGTCGTTCACCTCGATCACAAATTTTTTGGGAGTTTTGTGCCATGTTCTCAATTAAGGCACGTGAAGATATTGGTGTTTTTTCCACAAATTATACCCTATCCATGACATCCAACATGCTACTCTCCAAAGGTGTGAGGCCTTCATTGAAGTATTGGATGAGTAGTTTCTCACTGATTTGGTGATGTGGGTAGCTTGCACACAACTTCTTGAATCACTCATAGTACTCATACATTGAATACCCTTGGGATTCCTTGATTTTTGAGATTTCTTTTCTTATATAAATGGTATTTGATGCTAGAAAAAATATCTATAACAAAATAAGTTTTAAATCATTTCAATATGTTACATCTTCAGGTTGTAAATAATATATCCAATCTTTTGTAGTTTCATCAAGTGAGAATGAAAATTCTCTTAGTTTTATTTGATCTTCAAAGAAATTTATTAGTTTAAGGGTTGAGAAAACCAAATTAAATTATTTTAAATATTTTTTTTGTATCAACCCCATATAAGGAATTAATGTTTTAAAGAAGTTGAATTAACCTAGACTTTAATTCAAAGTCTGATTCGAGGTTTGGGTATGAAATACAATTTAGTTAATAGTTAATGTCAGGTGAAACCAATTATATAATGGTTCAATTAATTTAATTTACATTAAATACATCCATTGGTTCTTATTTTAGGTTTTATATAGAAGTTTTTAGAATTTTAGTGTTCATAGAATGGAGTAATTCTCTAATTGGTTGAATGTTGAAACTTACAGTAGACTAAGACGGTCTAATTTGAGCTCAAAGGCTATGTTCAATCTTAGGGTCAAGATCTAAAAGAGACTTGGGATTAGTTTGTGTCATAAATAAAATAAAAATAAAAGAGTAAAAGTGGAACATAATAAAATAAAAATGATAAGTTTGAGTTTATAGTCCAAAAAAGAAGAAAAAGAAAACAAAATAAGAAAAAAAGATTCAGATTTGGTTGAGAAGGAAGAAAGAAGAGAAGAAGAGAATAAAATCAACAATAAAATAAATAACTCTAATTGGTTGAAATAATTACTTTCCTCTCCGAAACTAGCATGAATTTGAATGACACTATCATGGGAACTTTCAAATGATGTGTGGTTTTTGGGTACTTAGGTGCATCAGAGTGGCTTACCAAGGTCGTATCACAAAGAGGGAGAAATTAAAACAACTTATTAAGGGTATTTTGAAAATAAAATAAAATAATATAAAAAAACTTATTAAAAGTATGGGGGTGGGATTATTATTTTTTATAAAATAATATTATGTATGTTGGAATAAGAATTCATTTTTTTGTTATTATTTTTTGAAATGAAATTCGATTAATAAGATACAATAAAAAGATGTTTTTTATAACATATTTTTAGAAGGCGTAATCAATATAAATTTACATATTCATTTAATTATTAATAATTATAATTTAAATTAATATAAAATTAATTATTATCCCTTAATTTGTTATCCCTTTAACCCTACAATAGTTAACTTAACCATAATGATGAAATTAATTAAAACCTATGCTAGCTTCAGAACATGAAATTACACAACCCGCCTTTGATTGATGTTATAAGGACAAATTATTTTTATTTGTAAATTAGGGCACACATCCACTCTAGTAATAAGGATTAATTGTGTTTAGTTATTATATTTTAACTCTACAAAATGATCCCCTGTGGTCTTGTATTACCGATTAAGACCGTGCTCTCACAATTCACACAATTCTTGACCTCATGTGTTTTGTGTTTATTGTTTATTTTATTGATTAGTTTCATATAAATTAAAAAATAAATTAATAAATCCTATTATGTAAATTAAATTATCTCATTGATTCAAAATAAATTAATGAAGAAGGTAATAGGTACATTGATTACTGAGAAAACTACTCTTCCATGGAATGGGTTATCATCCTGGTGATGTTTTTCATAAGCAATGGATTGAAAGAGAAACACCCAATATTATCTCCAATCTTTAGTTCTATCCCAAATAAGTGAATTATATAAGAATAAAATCGAGGAAAATAGAATAAATGGAAGACAAAATAAGAATTTTATTGAAGGAAAAAAACATTACAATAAAGAAGAGGAGAAGAAAAACATTTTGGATAAGATCCTAGACTGGTAGCTTCCATCCTCAAATTGTGAATTTAAATGGTATGGAACCACTTATATTTTGATTCCAGTCTCTTAATTAACGTACCCACCCCTAAAAATGAGAAAAAAACCAATGTATAGGTTTTAAGAGGTTTCAAGTGTGAATGGGAAAATTCTGCTAAATAAATTAATCCAACTTTCACCGCCTATTTGACTAAAAAAACTTAAACCAACTATAATTATGTAAGGTTTATTGTTTTTGAAAATGGGTCTTCTAAATTATCTCAATATTTGGTCCCAATCAAAAAACATATGAAGAAGTTATGACCCAAATACTGAAGTGATTTCCAATATGGTGTGTTCAGACCACCTTTGACTTAATGGCACATTTACTCCAACCAAATTCATGATTTAGCTCCAGTGTCCTGAATAAAAGTTGTATCCCATTAATTGAGGATTTTGTTTTGTAATTTCTAAGTTCAAATATGTAAAATTAAAATATGTATGTCTGAAATACTATAGTGAATTTTAGAAAGGTAAAACATGAAATTTCATTAAATTTGAAAATGAATGATCTAATACCAAATATTACATAAATGAACAAATTAAACATAATTTTAGGATATTATATCCTTTATTATTAATAAAATATTCAATAAAAATGTGTTTTGTCAGAGACTATAATTATGAGTTTAATATAAATGATTTAATGTTCTTATATTCTCTTGATCTTTTAGGTTTATAGTTTTAGAGAATAAAAAAACATATATATAAATACCTTATAATAAAAAGTTGTCACTTAAACTCGATTTCCATTTTTTCCAATAAATATTATTCATAAATTTAAACTCACGCTTCCTTCAAAACATGCTCGATTAAATTGATACAAAATCTCATAGAAGAAAGATATAAATTTCTATAGTTCCAACTCAACCTTAAACTATAACATCCCAAGTAAGTAATGAATAATATATATTCTTATCTATGTCTATTTATGAATTATATAGTGTTTTAGATGCTTAAAATGTGAATAAATCCAATCTTAAACATGGAATACAATAATATTTTTAAAAGATTGTTTTACTGCCTTTTGATGGAAAACCATTTTTAAATCAAGATTTTGACAATTTTATAAGCTCTATTTGTCAAAATAATCTTATTATTTATTATTGGGACATTTAAATTTACTTTAGATAAATTTTTGGTATTTTTCTGACAATGTTCATTTTTTAATGAATAGTGAAAAATACTACATTTTACATCAAAACTACTTTTTCATCTAATTTAATTATATGGTTAGATTATATTTTTAATTGGTTTTAAAGTGTAAATAGAAAATATTTTTACCATTTAATACAATTATGGTCATTGAGATTAATTTCACTTTTTAATTGGGAATAAACAAGTGCCAAACATTTCATAGATATTGTTTTAAAAAAACCCTCTATTTGTTTTAACGACGTGAATTATTTTTAAATTAACTAATGAAATTTTTATATTTGGAATTTGGTAAAATGGATTCCCTATTTGGAATAAGAAGTTACAAATTATTTAATTAATACTCTTTTGTTTTTTGACATTATGAATAGTAACAATGGTAATTATCTTTAATTATCGTGATTAATTAGTAATCGGGTAGTTAAGGTTAATAAAATAATATCATAGTAATATAAAATGACTCAAAAATGTGTCTTAATGCTACTGGTTAGGTCATGTCCGACCATGGTATGCCTTGTGCCAAACTTAGGGACCCCATGGAATCACTTTTGTGTGATAATGACTTTTTATCTTTTTATTTTTTAAAGAAAGTTAAATATAACAAAGTATATAAAACCTAAGTAAAACAATTTTACTTTTGTCTACATACATGATCTCTTGGACTATAAAAATTCATTGGAAAGAAAAAAATATTTCCTACATCATATTATTTTTTTATAATTTTTATACATTAAATAATTTAAATTAATTATGACACCATGATGATGCAACGATTACCTCATTAATTAACGATTTAAATAAAATGAAATGATAATGTAAAATCTAGAACATAAACTTGTCAAAAAACCTACTGGGTGAGTATATTTAGAACCCTTATCAACTTATCCTCAAAATATATCAATGTGGGACCTTTTAAATCCAAAACACATTTCAATATAAAGTAACATTTTATAACATTCCAAGAGTGCCCCTCCTCTCCTCTTATGGAAGGCCCCCACCTCTAACTCCTTACCCACACTTCTCAAGCCATTGGATCAGCCACTTTCTACTCATTTTATCTCTCCACATACCTCTCCTCATCCTATAAGACTTACCATAGGTAGGAATCTCTTAAATAAACCCTTTTGGTTCCAACCAAAGGGAGTTACCCGATTTAAAGGTAATGTCTTCACTTGTGTTCTTTTTTTTATTTTTCTTCTCCAAACCCCTAAACTCTTTTTATTCATTTATTTTGTCAAAAAACCAGTATCGTAAATATACCAGGATTTTGATATAATAATTATTCGAGCAACACTTACACACACCTACATGTAATGGTTAAAGAGCATACTGTTTCCGTGGATGGCGAATTTCTGCCGTACGAAACGATGATTGTTCAATATTCTTCTAACACCTCAAAGGTGGACATTAAGATGTCACTATATTTATATATGATATATAATATTTTTATTGTTTCCTTAAGCTTCTGTATTTTTCAATTATGACATACCTTTATGGTTTCCATTAAGGGTAAACACGATATCTTCATTTTAGGAAGTGCGGACTACCGCCCCTCCAAGTGATTTGATTCGTTAATTCCATATGTTGGATGTATAAAGGATGGAGTTAATGATATTATTTATGATATTATACTGGAATTATAATATACATTTATATGATTATGACTGCATTCCATAAAATATGAAATAGAAATGAAAGTAGCGTTCATGCGTTCGTACGGCTTACCATCTCCATGAATGGTGGATTTCATTTCTTACCTCTAAATGTTATGTAATATTATAAATGCATGTATATACTAGATATATATGATATATATGATATCAAAATCATGAATATAATTCCGGATATAATGGATATTTTACCACATGAACAAGTTGTAATTATAAAGAGTTTATTTTTGACTCAAGTACCAATGATCGACAAAATAACCTTTATTAACTTAAATAATTACATAATGTTCATGACATGGTAATAAGTGATATAAAAGGAATAATAAACTTGAAAAAGGTTATTAATAAATTATAAATTAACTCAAGTTTATTATTCAGGAGGTTAAAGAACGATCGAGTCAAGTCAGACCCAAGGTAAGGGACTTAATCTCAATCTCCTTTCATTGAGGGATATTTTGTTTTATACACAACTTTGTTTTATACGGTGTATAAACCCCTTTGACTTTTACATTTATTCAAAAGGAATATTTTTTTATATGAAGCGTTTACTAAATGAAAAAATGGAATGATTTTTTTGTCATACCCATGCGGCGACAATGACTTCTCCGCCGTCGTGACCATTATTTGAGTTTCGGCTTCCTCTACAAGCCATAACCTTTTTTTAAATGAAAAATAAATACCATGTTTTACTTTTCTTTTATTTTGGTATTGAAAATGGTTTTCATAAATTTTTTATTATATCAATGTGTTGTATTGATATCTTGTGATTGAAATGTGGAAATGTTATGTTTCCTTTATGCATGTTTTATATGATACAATTATGTTATAGTTCTTGGGAATTTTTTTCGAAGACGGGTTGTTCCGTGATAAAATAAGGGTGGGTGAGACCGATATAGCTCTCCAATGCATTGGGTAACGTGAAGGGGTTAAACTTTAAGGTTTCTCCGAAGAGATTTAGGGAATATACTGTGATGGGTATTCCAAACGTAACCATAAGGGTTACTCTCTACGTAAGAATGTTATGAATGCCTCAAGTTACCTTTATGTCTTATGATTTCTATGATTTATTCATGATTTGATGAGGTATGTTAAAATACTTATGTTTTATGAGTAATGTATGATTTCATACATGGACAAATGTTTTCATTTCGTAATTTTATATGCCTTACTGAGCTTTTTATGCTCATCCCAAGATTTTGAAATGTTTTTCACAGGTCAAGGGAAAGGTACATGATGTGATTATAGTGTCAAAAAAGTGTCAAAAAAGAATCCATGTTTTATTTTAAATATGTTTCCATTTATGGGCAAAATGAGTACTATTTTTTATGTAACCACTTTGTTTAAATGTGGAATGTAATGCATGATTTATGATCTAATTCTCTAAAAATCTAAACCTGAATAGATCCTCAACATGTATTCTTGAAATAACTCAATATTAAGTAATGTTTAAGGCTGGGGCCTTAAAGTTGGTATCAATGGTCGATTTAGATAACTTTAGGAGTTAGAATTCTATTAAATGATTATCCAAAAATATTTTTTTATGGTCCAATTAAAATGATATAGCATTTGAAGATTACCATGTTGCTTCATCTAAGAAATGTTTGTTTAGAATGGTTTTGCTCAGAGGAAACAGGGAATCAGTGAAAGGAAGGCATACAGAAGGAAATGACCTTTCGAATTAGCATCCTGAGATGGTCGGAATTGGAACTGAACAGTTGTTGTAGTAATGGCGTAGTTGACTCAAGCGATAAATCATGGTGGTATCTATGCAAGAGATTAGCCAGATCAATCGCATAGGAACATGTCAGTTGTAGAACATTTCATGATGCAACATCCCCCATCATTCAGAGGATCATCTGACCCTGTGCTAGCTGAAGGTGGATTAATGCACTGAATAATATTTTCGATGTCATGGGGTGCTCAGACAATCAAAAGGTTAGTCTTTCTATTTACCGTTTAGAGGGTGAAGCGGATCAGTGGTGGTCGATGGTTAAAAATATTAGGGATTGTAATGAGATTTATGCTCTCGACTGGGATGAATTTAAAGGTATGTTTCTTGAGAAGTATTTTCCTAAGGCTGTTCTACTTAGGATGGAAAAAAATTCTTGGAATTGAGGCAAGAGGACGACTCAGTGGCTTCTTATGAAGAAAGGTTCACCCGTTTGGCAAGGTATGCTCCAAATTTTATCCGAGACCTTGATAGTAAAATCAATCATTTTTTACTCAGGATTAAAGCCAAAATATCGAAGGGCATTAGCTTCTCACGAGTTTAGAATTTATGAAAAGCTTGTTCGATGTGCTGAGAATGTGGAAATGGTGTTTTCCGATGAAAAAGTGTTCTATAATAACCAAACGAAGAAGAGACCGAGGTGGCCGGAGAAAGGGAAGAATTATTGAAAAAGGTCTGATGGTAAGAAAACTAAGTTTCCAGTTTGGTATAAATGTGGTAAAAACCATGCTGGGTAATGTCTTCTAAATTCTGGAAAGTTCTACCGATGTGGTAAGATGGGACATAAAGCTCGTGATTGCACTGAAAACGATCAGGGTGATGGTAAGACCAAATTTGATTTACAGTTAGTTAAATGTTTCAAGTGCAATGAGATGGGTCACTAAGAAAACAAGTTTCCAACAAAGAGATGAAGTTATGGGAATCAGTTAGACTACAAGAAGAAAGGGGTGGTGAAATCTTTTGCAACTACTCCAGCAGATGTTGGGCCATCGAATGAAGTGGTATCAGGTACTTTGTTTGTTTTTTCAGATTATGCCAGTGTGTTTTTTGATTCAGGGTCTACACATTCTTTCATCTTTGAAAAATTTTCTAGTAAATTGGGAATTCCATCTCAATAAATGACTCTTGAACATGTGGTAAAAACACCTGGGTGAAATGTTGAGGCAAAAAGAATTTATAAGAATCTTCTTATCCTTATCCGTGGAAAGAACCTACTTGAAAACCTTATTGTTTTACCTCCAGTAGAGTTTGATGTTATCCTGGGTATGGATTGGCTCTCTATTTACCATGCTAAGATTGATTGTAGAGCTAAATAAGATTCTTTTCAGAAAGACTTTCAGTTTGTGTACAATAATGAACCCTTACTGTTGATAACATATCAAGAGGATGAGAAACTTGTAAAAGATGGAAATGAATGTTACCTTGCACATATTGTTGAAAGTAAAGGAACTCTTCAGATTAATGATGTGCCAGTGGTAAATGAGTATCCTGAGGTTTTTCCTGATGAGTTGCCTGGAATAATACAAGATCGAAAAGTTTAATTTACTGTTGAATTATTTCTTGATGCTAATCCAATTTCAAAACCCCCTTATCAAATGGCTCAAATTGAACTTTTAGAGTTGAAGGAGCAATTGCAAGATTTATTAGAGAAAGGTTTCATTCGACCTAGCACATCACCATGGGGTGATCTTGTTTTATTTTTTAAAAATAACGATGGTTCAATGAGACTTTGCATTGATTATAGAGCCTTGAATAACATCACTCTTAAGAAAAAATATCCTTTGCCTCATATCAATGATTTGTTTGATCAGATCCAGGGAGATCAATATTTCTCAAACATTGACCTGAGATCGGGGTACCATCAGTTGAAGGTAATAGAAGTAGATATTCCGAAGACCGCGTTTCATACAAGATCTGGCCATTATGAATTTGTAGTAATGCCTTTTGGGATAACCAATGCACCTGCTACATTCATGGACCTTATGAATAGAATTTTCCATGAGTTCTTGGATAAGTTTTTGGTTGTTTTCAGTGATGATATTTTGGTGTTTTCTAAAAGTAAATAGGAGCATGAAAGACATTTAAGGTTTATTTTGCAAACCTTAAAAGAAAAAAAATTGTATGGGAAATTCAGTAAGTGTGAGTTCTGGCTACAACAAATTTCTTTCCTTGTTCACATTATTTCTAAAGATGGGATAACTGTTGATCTTTTAAAAGCAAAGGTTGTTGAAGAATGGCCAAGACCCACAAATGTAACTGAGATTCATAGTTTCCTTGGTTTGGAAGGATATTACCGAAGGTTTGTTAGAAATGTTTCACGGTTATCTAGTACAATGACTAAGCTAACCCGGAAGGGTGTTAAGTTTATCTGGACAAAAGAATGTGATGATTGTTTTCAGAAACTGAAAAGAAGATTGGTGAATGCTACACTTTTGGCACTACCTTCCATGAATGGGGAGTTTTTTCTCTAGAGTGATGCGTCATTTAAAGGACTTGGTTGCGTCCTAATGCAGAATGATCAGTTAATTGCTTATGCTTCACGTCAGTTGAAAACTCATGAGGTAAATTACCCTACACATGATTTGGAATTAGCTGCTGTTGTTTTTGCTTTGAAAATTTGGAGGCATCATTTGTATGGATTAAATTTTGAAATATATACCGATAATAAAAGTATAAAGTGTATATTCACTCAGAAAAATTGAACATGAGATAGAGGAGATGGATAGAATTAATCAAGGATTATAATTGTACAATTCATTACCATCTGGGAAAAGCAAATAAAGTGGCTGATGCTTTGAGTCAAAAAAGTAATTCTCCATTAACAATGTTGTCTTTGGAATGTGATCCTTTGGTTAAGGATTTGATGAACATTGGAATAGAAGTTGTTGGTGCATGATGTCCTTCTATTTTGTTTCAGGTATCAGTAAATCCTATCTATTAGACAGAATTAAGAAAGCACAGAAGCAAGACAGTGAGTTGTAGAAAAAGGAAGAGCTGGTTCAGAAAGGTAAGTAGCCTGAATTCGGCATTGATAATGATTGTGTTTTGAGATTTGGGAAGCGATTGTGTGTGCCTTGTGATTCAAAGTTGAAGAGAGAGTTGTTATGTGAAGCTCATAGTTCTCCGTTTTCAGTTCATCCAGGGAGTACTAAGATGTATAGAGATCTTTGAGAGTATTACTGGTGGGACAGAATGAAAAGGGATATTGTTGATTTTACTGTGAAGTGTTTGACTTGTAAATAGGTTAAAGCAGAGTGGCAGTTTTCGAAAGGGATGCTTCAACCTTTACCAGTGCCAGAGTGGAAATGTGAGAATATATCCATGGACTTCGTTATGGGATTGCCGAATACACCTCTTGGTAATAATGCAATCTGGGTTATTATTGATCCCTTGACTAAATCTGCTCATTTCCTTGCTATACAAGACACTTTTTACCTAGATCAACTTTCTTGTTTGTATCTTAAAGAGATAGTCAGGTTACATTGAGTTCCTCTCTCCACTGTATCGGATCGTGATCCCAGATTCACTTCTATCTTTTGGAAAGGCCTTCAGAAGTCGTTGGGTACTGAATTAAATTTTAGTACACTTTTCATTCTCAATAAAATGGGTAGTCAAAACGAATGATTCAGATTTGGAGTATATGCTATGTGCTTGTTCGATGGATTATCAGAGAAGTTGGGACCAACATCTTTCTTTGGTTGAGTTTTCTTATAATAACAGTTTTCATTCCAGTATACAGATGGCACCATTTGAGGCATTATATGGGAAGAGGTGTCAAACTCCAGCTTTCTTGGACAAAGTGGGTGAAAGGAAGTTGATGGGACTTGAATTGGTAGAAGAATTGGCAGGAAAAGATCAGCTAATACAGAGACACATGAGAACAGCTCAGAGCAAGCACAAGAGTTATGCGGACAACAGGAGGAAGGATCTCTCTTTTGAGGTAGGTGATCATTTTTTTCTCAAAGTGTCACCATGGAAAAGTGTGATATGATTTGGTAATAAAGGAAAGCTGAGTCCAAGGTTCATTGGACCATAAGAAATTATGGAGAGAGTTGGATCAGTTGCATACCGAGTGGCTTTACCTCCAAGTTTATCTTAGGTACACAATGTTTTTCATGTTTTAATGTTAAGGAAGTACATGCCAGATCCATCTCATGTTTTGAGTCCAGAGGTAGTTCGGCTGGAAGAGAATCTATCTTATGAGGAACAACCGGTCCAGATTCTTGAGCATAGGGAGAAAGTGTTGCATAATAAGGTGATTCATCAAGTAAAGGTTTTGTGAAAAAACCACATGATTGAAGAGGCAACATGAGAATCTGAAAATTCAATTAGGGATAAATACCCCCACTTATTCGATAAGTAAATAAATTGTGGGGATGCAATTTTCTAAAGGGGGAAGGATGTAACATCCCAAGTAAGTAATGAATAATAGATATTCTTATCTATGTCTATTTATGAATTAGATAGTGTTTTAGATACTTAAAATGTGAATAAATCCAATCTTAAGCATGGAATACACTAATATTTTTAAAAGATTGTTTTAATGCCTTTTGATGGCAAACCATATTTAAATCAAAATTTTGACAATTTCATAAGATCTATTTGCAAAAATAAACTTATTATTTATGATTGGTACATTGAAATTTACTTTGGATAAATTTTTGGTATTTTTCTGACAATGTTCATTTTTTTAATGAATAGTGAAAAATACTGCATTTTACATCAAAACAACTTTTTCATCTAATTTAATCATATGGTTAGATTATATTTTTAATTAGTTTTAAAGTTTAAATAGAATATATTTTTACCATTTAATCCAATGGTGGTCATTGGGATCAATTTCACTTTGGAATTGGGCATAAACAAGTGCCAAACTTTTCATAGATATTGTTTCAAAAAAAACCCACTATTTGTTTTGACAACGGGAATTATTTTTAAATTAACTGTTGAAATTTTTATGTTTGGAATTTGGTAAAATGGATTCCATATTTGGAATCAGAAGGTCCAAATTATTTAATTAAGAATCTTTTGTTTTTGGACATTATGAATAGTAACGATAGTAATTATCTTTAATTATCGTGATTAATTGGTAATCAGGTAGTTAAGGATAATAAAATAATATCATAGTAATATAAAATGACTCCAACATGTGTCCTAATGCTACTGGTTGTCTCATGGCAGACCATGGTATGATATTATACTGGAATTATAATATACCTTTATATCATTATTATTCCATTCCATAAAATACAAAATAGAAATGAAAGTACCGTTTATGCGTATGTACGACTTACCGTCTCCAGGAACGGTGCATTTCATTTCTTACCTCTAAATGTTATGTAATATTATAAATGCATGTATATAGTGGATATATATAATATATATGATATCTAAATCATGAATATAATTATGGATATAATGGATATTTTACCACATGAACAACTTGTAATTATAAAGAGTTTATTTTTGACTCAAGTACCAATGATCGACAAAACGTCCTTTATTAACTTAAATAATTACATAATTTTCATGACATGGTAATAAGTGATATAAAAGGAATAATGAACTTGAAAAAAGTTCTTAAGCAAGTATAAATTAACTCAAGTTTATTATTCAGGAGGTTAAAGAATGATCGAGTCAAGTCAGACCCGAGGTAAGGGACTTCATCTCAATCTCCTTTCATTGAGGGATATTTTGTTTTATACACAACTTTCTATTATATGGTGTATAAACCCCTTTGACTTTAAAATTTATTCAAAAGGAATCTTTTTTATACAAAGTTTTTACTAAACTACAAAAGGGAATGTTTTTTTTGTCGTACGTATGTGGCGACAACGACTTCTCCGCCGCTGTGACCATTATTTGAGTTTCGGCTTCCTCTACAAGCCATAACCTTTTTTTTAAATGAAAAATAAATACCACGTTTTACTTTTATTTTATTTTGGTATTGAAAATAGTTTTCATAATGTTTTTATTATATCAATGTGTTGTTTTGATATCTTGTGATTGCAATGTGGAAATGTTATGTTTCCTTTATGCATGTTTTATGTGATACGATTATGTTATAGTTCTTGGGAATTGTTAATGAAGACGGGTGGTTCCATGATAAACTAAGAGCAGGTGTGCCCGAGATAGGTCTCCAATGCATTGGGTAACGTGAAGGGGTTAAATGTTAAGGTTTCTCCGATGATATTTAGGGAATATACTGCGATGGGTATTCCAAACGTAACCATGGGGGTTACTCCCTATGTAAGAATGTTATGAATGCATCAAGTTACCTTTATGTCTTATGATTTCTATGATTTATTCATGATTTGATGAGGTATGTTAAAATACTTATGTTTTATGAGTAATGTATGATTTCATACATGGACTAATGTTTTCACTTCGTACTTTTATATCCCTTACTGAGATTTTTATTCTCATCCCAAGCTTTTGAAATGGTTTTCACAGGTCAAGGGAAAGTTACATGATGTGATGATAGTGTCAAGGAAGTGTCAAGAAAGAATCCATGTTTTATTTTAAATATGTTTCTGTTGATGGGAAAAATGTGTACAATGTTTTATGTAACAACTTTGTTTAAATGTGGAATGTAATGCATGATTTATGATCTAATTCTCTAAAACTCTAAACCTGAAAAGATCCTCAATGCGTATTCTTGAAATAACTCAAGATTAAGTAATGTTTAAGGCTGGGGCCTTATATAAACACTATGAAAAACATTTTAAAATGTGTTATGATAAAAAATACCATTAAAAGATGTAAAAATAATGGAAACCTATTATTCTATTTGAAAATTGTTGTTAACCCATAAGAAATGTTGCATTTTTTGTAATAAAATTTGAACTCCAATAATCATTTACATTCCCAAGAAATCAACTACTTTTCCCAAAACATTCATAAAAAATATATTATGAAAATTATAAAGGAAAAATAAAAATCATGATGGTTTCATATAAACCATGAGTAGTCATGGAAATTTTTTATTGAATAACATAATTCTCACCCTTAAAAGGGTCATAAATGTTCCTTTAAAGATTATATCATGAGATTACCTTATAAAATAAAAAAAATCCATTAATAATCATTTTCATGAATAGAAAAATAATGTAGGTACCTTGGGAAATCATCCTTATATCACTCTTATAATAAATCATAATAATGGTATAACCCACGTGGTTAATACAACATATATTCCATAGAGAAAAAAATCATTTCCTAAGGAATTAGAGAGCTATATCAGGCCTGATCGTTATCATTAATAATTTAGAAGGACTGAAACATTCATAAATACATATAATCATTAATTTAAAACATAAGAACACATAAAATATCATTTTTAATACACATGAAGAAGAACTTTCCATCTTCAAGTAAAAATTAAGAGAAATATACTTTTTCTTTGGAAACTCTTAAAAAGAAAAATTCCCAAAAGAAGAGGGAATAATATTTTATTTGGGAAAACCATGAAAACCATTGGAGACATATCTTGAATAATAAATTTCATGATGGTATGATACTAGGTCAATTACATCCTCCACTGCAGAACAAAACACAAGGAAGAAAATTGCAGTAAATCGTAGACCCGAGGATGTGACCCAGTGACCTTTCCATCACCCCAAACCCTTACCACCCCACCAATAATGGTGGGGATATTTTACTCAATCAATAAAAATTAAATTAATATTATTTTATCACTTTGGTAAAAAAACAAAAAAAATCCTTTAGGAAAATATAAAAACATTCCCTTTAAAACCTGATTAAAGAAAGATAATAGTTTTTGAAAATTAAATTTAATAATATTTTTTTATAATAACATACTTAGAACATTTTTTATAAAATGAATATAGAGGATACATATACTAAATGAATAATTTTAAAATTAAATTGTTTAGAATGGAATTTCAAGGTGAATGAGATGATTTCAAGTGATGGTTTTGGAAAAGATATTTCAAAACAAGTGTGGGGTGTTCTAATATATGATTTCATGGGTATTTTGTATAAGATCTAAGTGTGAATAAATATTTTGTGATATTGATTTTCTAGACATATTATAAAGAGGACATTGGAATGGTTTTTAAGTGAACGCCTAAAGTACTTATTTTGATATTATTTTGATATGGTTGACCTCATGTGAGAAACACCCAACTTTCTAAAGCACGAACTCCTTTTTGCTTCCTAATTTTGATTTATTATCATGTTTTAATTATTTAATGATGATGAATGATAGTATAAGAATTTTTTACCATGTTAAAACATTTGTATGTGGCTTTAAGGACTTTGATGGTTGCGAGTTCTTGAGTTTCCTAGATTTTGTCTTGTTTTTGTTATAAAAGTTGTCATGGTGGGTCTGAATTAATGTAATTGACCCCTTAGATGATATATATGGGTGATATATATTGGGTTTTATGGAATAATTCCTTGTTCCTTATGGTATGTTTGGGTTTTACTCTTGGGTAAATTGGCATTAGAGTGAGTTGTTTAGAAATATTTAAGTATTGGATTACCAAGTGGTTTGATATGAAGTTTTGGGTGACGAATTATTCATTTATTCATGTATTGGGTGAAAATTCTTGGTTAATGTGAGTAAACTTGAGAGGTTAGTAAGGGAGAATCTAGAGGGCTACACTTATGGTACTTTTATACTTGAGATGTGTTGTTGGGATAGTGTGGGTTTTTTTCTACCATATTAATTGTTTTTTCTACTTAATATGTGATATATTGAAGATAAGTACTGTGAGAAAAACCTAAGTGAGGGAAAATTGGGTTATGGTGTGATTGAATGAGATCATGGTTGTTAGGGTTACACTAAGTGAGTGGGTGGAGACTGAGATATTATTGTTTGGCCTCCCTGAGTAAAATCGGATAATCTGAGATGTTGTTATGTGGACTCTACTAAGTAAGAGGGGATTGTTTAAAATGTCAATGTGTGGCCTATCCTCTTTAAAAAGGGATATTATAGTTTGGGATATGGTATAGTACCTCACCCTGAGTGATACAGTGGAGGTATGATACATGGATAGTAGACCTTTCTATGAGGGGTTGGTTTGATTTTCATGAGAGGTTGGATATTGAGAGTCCCTCCTCAATTCACTTAAATTTTATGTACTAGACACACAATAATCCATGGGACATACCTATTATTAGTTTGGTTCAGCTCATTTAAAAGGATAGATATTGTGATACCCTCATCATACCACTTATGATGATTCTTGATATGTATGAGATCAGTCATGTGTCCTCACCTCCAAGGAGGATGTTGGTTTAGCATGTGTGAGAGGTTAACTATTGAGATTCCCGCCTCAGACTACATTCAATGATAAATAGTAAATATGATACATAGATATGGGACTATACACATAGGATATGGTGATGGGTTTTATGGGATTATCATTTGATCATTTTCAATTGAAACAACCAAATAACAAGCTCGACCTATCTTTAAGAAATCAGTGTGCATAGAATAATGAAGATGAACATACCTATAATTCAACAGTAGTAAACTCAATATTCTTACTTTAATGGGGAATGTTTCATGTGAATCACTAAATAATGAAACTAAATATTTTTCCCCTTAAAATGATTACACCAACCTTGGATTCCAAATTATATCTTGAGGATTCATATACACCAAAAGGGTGATAGAACCTTCACTGTATTATAAATTATGTATCAAAGAGAATAGAGGACTAGTATTTTTCACATGTAATAGGATTTTCTAATAGGGGATAAATATTCCATTTATATATTAATCATCACTTCTATTTATTTATTGAATAGCATCAACAACATCAAACATATCTAGTTCTATCTCATGGTACCCATACATTACATCCTATTTGATTGTTATTTATTAAACACTTAAATTAAAGTGTGTTATGAAATAAATGATTCATATCATGAATTATAAACTATATAAATCATGTGGGAGGTGGTTTTTAGATGAATTCACTCATTTGAAAAGCATTTTATAAGGCTAATCATACACTATAATATAAGAAATTTACAGTATCCTATACTTAGATATGATATAAACATATCATAGGCCATAATATCCATCTCATAAATATCATTTCCTATGTTATATGTATATTGTTAAATACATTATAGCCTATTTTGAGTTTATATCCATCAATATCCCACTAGAACTAAAATCCCTAAAGTACATAGTGAAAAATTCCACAACTCTTTGTGAATCCATCCAAAACACTTTTGGATATTATTTATCAAAATATCTTAATTTTGGAATAAATAATTTATCCAAAACATAATACTTATTAAAATTCCATACTATACAACTTTTTAGAACTTAGTAATATTGGTAAAAAATATAAAATAACCATTTCATATATGTAAGAAAAGAGAAATATCTAACATATGTGATATAACTAATCATGTATATGAATTCCTTTAGTCTAATTCAATAATGTTCTAAACGTTTTTTCTCATCATATGAGTAGAAAAATCCCATCTTGGTTAAGCACTAACCAATGAAATGAAAAACAACATACCTAACTACCCCTCATTAACTATGTCATGATACCTTGTGTTAGAAAGGTATCAAAGTATGATGATTCTTATGATAAATATATTTACAACCTTAGGTAACAATGATTTATAATAAGTATAGACCCTTAAGTATATCGATGACTGTATAAAATTCCATTTGATATACTTATTAATTTAATAGAAATAATAAGTCTCCACTTATTATCTCATGAGTTCAATAATAATTTTAATCATGGAATATCATCACAAACCATATTAATATAAGATGATCATTGAATACGGAAAAATCAAAGATACACTTTGAGGGGATATTATTATTCCACCATTCTTGTAAAGTAAATTGAAACACACTTGAATGAATGATAAATAGATATTTCATTTTATTATAATAATGTGAAACATTAGAAAATGATTATATAAATCAATTAAGTATCATATATCAAGTTATTCTATATGACCCTCATATTTCTTCGTTAATAATGGTTTTATCAATAGATATAATATATTTTCATATGTATCTCCTCCTTAATAAATATTAACAGAGGATCTCTTAGTGATTTACTATTTAAAGTGGTATTTTTAAAGGATATGTTTGGTCCTTTGATAAGACCTGGGTTACTTATCCTTAGTGATGGGTCCATTATTGTCACAGCAAATTATGACCACTCAATTGATTCTAGGAACCACCTCTAGTTTATAAAAAACATCCCAATATAAAAAAAATCCTTCACTACATTTTATGCAGTGATGCAATCTTCCTTCATTGTTTTGTCTCCATGGTTTCTTTTTTAAAACTCTTTCAATTGATTTCTATTCTATTAAGTATAAATAAAAAACCACATCGAGAACTCATATCATCTCTGTATGGTTGGAAAATTTAATCTATATGACTTTTTATATAGAGTATATCCTCTCATATGAATATCAAGAATGTATCATTAGGCCTTCTCAATTACTTGAGTATATTATTCACATCATTATTATGGATATCACTAGGATTTTATTAGTACCCACTCATAATTATAAGAGAATGGGAAACATTAGGTTCATTGCACAACATGATATACATCATAGAACCTATAGTGGATACATATAGAATTATATCCATCATTTGTAACACCCTAGAAGGATCCTTAATCTTATTTAGATTCATCCCATGAAACACTAGTAAACAAACATTTTTTTATTTATCCATGATAAATTTTTTTATAATTTTACTAATATTCATGTATTGATAGAGTCTAAGAAACCCTTTTAGATCTAAAAATATAGTTATCCATACCGAATATTTTTTCTACTTCACCCATGTCTCTCTTTGAGAAGAATTTTTCCAACCAAATCATCATAGTGTGAAATATTGGGATTTCATTTCAGATAAGAAATATGTCATTCACATAAAATATAAGAAACCCCAGTAAAATCTCACTAATAAAATTCTTTACAAAAAATCATCCTTGTCTTTTATAAAACCAAACTCTTTGATTGTATCATAAAAATGAATATTATAACTTCAATAATATTGCTTTAATCCATAAATAGATTATTTTATATTGCATAACTTAACATACTCATTTGGAATTTAAAAACCATATGGTTTTATTATATTCATTTCATGTACTAAATTTCTATTTGGGAAAGATTTGTTGATATCCATTTGGTATATCTCATAATCATAATGAGATGTTATAGAAAGAAACATCTAAATAAACTTTATCATAACATTAAGTGAAAAGGTTTCCTAATAGTTATTCCATGTATTTTCATATAACCTTTTCCAACTAGGTGTGATTTTTAGTTAGACACTCTATTATCGATGTAAACTTTCATATAGAAGACCCACTTGAACCCTATAAATATTACCCATTTTGTTATATCGATCAAGTTATAAGCATGGTTAATAAATAGTGATTCCATATAAAATTTTAGGAATTTTAACTATTTCATAGAATAAATACTATAATTGATCTCTCAGTAGGTGGTATTTTCATTATCTATGAAAATTACCTTAGATCATTGGCTACTAGTCTTCTATATCTCATGATATATCGATGAATCCTACCAGACCTTCGAGGATCTTGTATAGCTTGAGTATGTTATTCTTCCAAATATAATTATGGAATTATTTCAACCTCTATCTCAAGAAAACTTTAAATTTTATGGTATTGAACTTATCTAAGTTCAAATTTCCTCCTACTAACTCCCTGACATATGTTTCCTTCTCAAGAAAAATATCACATTGGGCCACAAACACTTTGTGTCCAGTTAGAATGTAAACGTAATATCCTACAATCTCTTTGGTAAAACAAATAAAAAATCATTATTAAAATTTATGGATGAGTTTATGAGAATATAAATTCCATACACATGTTTCATAGCCCAAAATCTTCATAAAATACATATTGGGATGTTTCAAGGTCTATATCTAGTATGGTATATTCATGACTATTTTAGATGTAATATGGACAAGTAAGAATACTATAGTCTCCAGGGAATAACCCTAGAATGAAATAGGATGGCTACATTAACTAATTATTAATTGAACCATGTATAATAGGGTATAAATATTCCCCTTAATCACACCATTCCATTTTTGTGTTCATGTTTATGTGAGTTGTGGAATAATCACAAAACCTCTCAGATGCATAGTGAACTTCTCACTTAATTATTCACCACCTCAATTCGATTAGAGGATCTAAATAATTTTTTTCCAATATATTGTGTTTTTTATTTTGATGCTCTTTAAACTTTTCAAATTTATCATAATTTTTTCTCAATAATAACTTATAGCCATGCCAACTAAAGTCATCATTAAAAGTAATTAAGTACCTAAAACCATCATTTTATTGAGTATTTATTATTCAAAATACATCACTATGTATGAGTACAACTGCCCACTATACCTTTAACATTTTCCACTAAAATGTGATTTGGTAATTTTTCTAATAAATAGTATTTAAAAATTTCAAATTATTCATAGTTGAATGGTTCCAAAAATTTATCTCTATGGAATATTTAGATGTGTTTCTTATTTATATATGCAAGGATACAATTCCAAATATTGGTTGTATTAGAATCAACCTTGATTTGTTTATCCTAAATGTACTATATAGGATAATCAATATCTAAAATAATTAAATAATTTACAATATCCCAATTCCATAAAACATTTGATTCCTGTATATAGAATAAACATTGTTCTTAAGAGTGAATGAATTTAATTTCTTACCCAAAATAGATAGAGAAATAAAATTTTTATTTTTAGAGATAACATAATAATAGTTCTCTGAATTTAGGACTAATCTAACTAGTAATTTCAAATCATAAGTGTAGACCTCTAATATAAAAAATCATGCTCTATTACCAGTATGAATATCTACTTTAACACTTTTTAATTCCCTCCTTTCACTGAGTCCATGTTCATCATCACAAATGTGGGATTCACAAAAGATATCCAATACCTATGAGTCATATTTAGTGAAATTTGCATCTATAACAATCATATTTAGATACTAAAAATGATTCTTTTTTAGAAAACTTCTCATCCTTAGATAAAAATTTAGAACTATCTTATAGGTCACACCTATAAGGTATCTCAATATGATTATCATGTAGTAATCCAAAATCTATAAAAAATACATATTTATGGGTGAGTATCATATTATATATTGTTTCATCAAGGAAATTTAGTGAAATTACTTCCACAAAAAATGATGACCCCACAGATCATATATATTTTATGAGCCAATATCCATACTTTATCATGATTTACATAGGGTAGAGAATGTAAATAATCCAATACTATATCTGATAGACAATACATTTGTAATCATATCATAAATTATTACTAGATAGTTAAGAGGATAACGCTTTATCAAAATCCATTATATAGATTCATTCAACTCTATTCATTTGGTATACAAACTGTTAGAGTTTCATAGCTAAGTGTAACCTAATGAAAATGATAAGAACAAGACACCTAACTATTTGGGTCA
Organism: Viscum album; assembly: GCA_963277665.1. NCBI lineage: Eukaryota > Viridiplantae > Streptophyta > Magnoliopsida > Santalales > Viscaceae > Viscum > Viscum album. The sequence continues at coordinate 2,135,743,717 of OY728128.1, read as the reverse complement.
CCATGTAACTTTCTAGCCATACATAAGAAAGTCCACAGGCACCTGATGGCTAGTCTCACCCATACTAAATGATCTAGATCTTGAAAACTTCCACTTTATAAAGAATACAAAACTTAGTATTAAAATATTTTTCCTCATAAAATTATCACCAATTTAATATACATCCCATTCATATTAAACCAATTACATCTTGTGAAATATCTATTATATTATTTTTTATTCCCTTTTTCTATGCATATTTCTTGGGATTCAATTTTGAAATCCTTATTCCATGAACAAAATTAATGGGTTCACACCACATTAATTTGTAACTATTTACATGACCCACAATTTTTTTGTTACTCGCTCAAAAGTAGAATCCAAACATATTCATATATATCAAAATGCATCTCATGCATAAAGTATATGAACTATACATGTAATGATATAAAGTTGTATAAGGATGAAAATATTTACATGAGTTAACTCTAAGTGATAAATAGTTAACCCCCAAACTTTATAGAATAATGCATAAGCCTCCAGGTTAGTGAGTAGTCTATCCCAAATTCCCTCTTCTTATGGTGACTTTACTCATGTGAAAATTAAATTCATGATAACTAGAAAACCTAATATGCACAAATTATATCCATAAACTATTTTCAAGTGAATAAATCAAATAAAAAATCAAAGTCAAGGTAGATGAAAACTAAATGTTTTGATATTTCACCTATCATGTAATGAAGGGATATGTCTCTTAAAATTATTTTTTCAAATAAAATTTTCATCCACAATATTCACTGTTTATAAACATATTATAAAAAAGAATATTCTAAAGGAATAAAGAAATAAATAATCACTTTATTTATTTTCCAAAACATGAGAAACAAATATAAAATTTTCATATTTTATCTTGGTATAAAAGATATAATTTTATAATTCCTTATACTTATAATTTATAAAAAATTGAAAAATTATAAGTAAATTAATTATAAGATGAAATTTAAAAAATCACTATTTCAAATTTTACGATTGATAATATCCTTATCAATCCAAAAATTTGATTTATAAATTAATCATATTCTATGACATGGATATATTTGTATACTATGATTGTATCACTAAATATGATTTGTCAAATCCTATTTCACCTATCTTACTTTACAATTCAATGGATATTGTATTTACACTACAATCCCTTATTTTTCAAAAACCCAATATTTGAATCATATTTTATGATACTATATATTATATGATATAGAATAGTTCAAATCAATGGATTTTCTATTTATCACACCTTATGAAATGGATTGATCATACTCTATGTCTAATTGAAAAAAATGATTTTCTTCATATAATATTATAAAATACTACTATCAATGATTTATGATATAATATTATTTGATAAAATAGTAAATAAACACATTGATTCCTTGACTAAAAAGTCTCTGATACCACTATTGGGTTTTAGAGGATAATCCTTAGATCAATGATAGTGAAAATATCGTACGTAAAACCTCAATCTATCTTGAAGAAACTGAAATTCATAGAATCAAAAAATGTACCTATAATGAAATAGTAGTAGTGTACATCATATTACTTTTATGGATCATGTTTTATGGGAATCATTGAAGTAGAAAACTAAATCATTTGTCCTTCAAGGGGATTACTCCAGCCATGGATCCCAGATCATATCATGAGGATTCTCACACACCAAAGGGGTGTTAGCACCATCACTATGTAATGAATGATGTATCAAGGAGAAGTGATATTTAGTAGCATTAACATTCAATAGGGTAGTCTAATAGAACATAACTCTTACCCATATATTTGAATTATTGATGGTATTCATTTAATAAAAACCATTGACCATGTCCAATGTATTTGGATGTAGTGACATGGGTTTTGACCTGTAATATTTTGGAATATTCCTAAGAATATTTCCAAAACTAATCAGTGAGTCGGCGTGAGAACCCGGGGTCCAGAGAGCCTAAACAGTGTGATTTTAAAATTATTAAAAATATTTTATCACCCGATCTCAGTTTCATTGGAAACATGGATAAATCTTGAGCAGAGTCTCATATCATACTTATGAGACAATGGTTAAGTTTAGAATTCCATGTTTACCTGAGGTGTGACATAAAAATTATTTGCATCGATGTTAGGTCAGAGGTGAGTCGGGGCTATGACGTTAGAAGGGGGGTTGGGGAATTAATAAAAATTACATTCCTCACCCCTATACTCTCCCTTGTACACACCCAAGAGGTTCCGAAGCCCCCTCCCCACTTCATCTTCACTAACAAATAACCCAAAGGTTAAACAAAGAAAACAATGTGTCGTCGGTCTTGGATATAGACAACATACACTCCTAGATCGAGCAACAACAGCTTATGAGTGTCAATTTGACCTCTAAGCTTCAACATTTTCCCCCGCAGTAGATGATTTTTCATTTTTGTCATGATCCCCATTTTTATGCATTGTTTTACTATTCTAGAGACCTTAAATGCCTTCTAAGGACCCCTTGTGGGTCGATCTAAGTGTTTCAATGTGAACGGGGAAGATCCAAGCGATTTTTATGAAATTTCCAATAGTTTTTCTTGTCTACACAACATATAAACAAGTCACACATGCCATGTGTTCTTTTTATTTGAGGAATAAGGACTTTTCAAAAGTACACACCATATAGTAGCACATGACCGTGTGTCCATCCATGTGAAAAACAACATGGAAAGATTGTTTCTATTAAGTACACACCATTTACTTTAAGTACACACCATTTGGTTTGACATAGTAAGACCCCATGTTTTTTTGGAAATGTAAAAATATACATCTTGGAGGAGATATTAGAGTACATGTCGTGTACTCTAAAGTATATGCCATGTACTTTTTCTAGCTTAGAGGCATTGGGTATTTTGTGCCCTAGAAGTCAGAATTGGGAATGTGAGTCGTCCATTGTGAGAATGTTTCTATGTAGAACAAGATGTTAGACATAGTGTGGGACCATGAGGTGTGGTGTGCAGGTTTTATTTTATGGGTTGTTTGGGTTAGATATTTCTAGACTAGCAGGGTTGAGTGGGTCCCCCTAGTCCTTGTTTGTGACGTGTAGTCTGGTAGGGTTGAGTGGGTTCCCCTAGTCTCTAATAATAACATTTAGGGAAACAGGGTTGCATGGGTCTCCCTAATCCTTTAAATTTGAGTGTTTTTGGTATCATGCCCTCTTCACAAGATTGTGACCCCGCTTCAGTTCCTTCACATATATGCATCATGGGTGTGTTCCCACTTTATGGAGTGAGTGATCTCAGTCCTCTTGAATTGTAGAATCAGTATATTTGGAGTGTGTATCACCCTAAGAGTCCTGAAAAGATCCCCACGTCCCTTCATGTTTCTCTAGTAGGGTTCTTGGAATCAATGTGACCAATATTTACATGGGAATGGATCCTATACCTAGGATGTTGCAGTAGGGGATGAAGCCCCAATGAGCCCTGGGTGATGACCCTCTAGCTATGTATCAAGACCTCTTCTTCAATCGATCTTCCATGACGTGTTCCATGGGTAGGGTTTGTATAATTTTTGCTGATACAATCCCCTACTCCACAAGTTATACCATATGGGGTTTGTGGTATCATCATAACGACCACTACATTGGTGATGATCCTCTATCTAAGAGATATGATCTCTAGGACATCAGATTGGGTTGTGGTATACCCTAGAAGACCCTAGGTGTGAACCCCTATATGAAAGATATCTTTTTGGTACTATTTTGGGTTTGTGGTGTCCCCTAGTGGATCCTAGAAGGGATCCACTAACCAAGGAGTTTTGGGTTTTGGTTTTCTCGTAGGGTTTGTAGTGCCCCCAGCGGATCCTGGGAGGGATCCACTTATGTGTTTTGAGTTCCACTAAGTTCCAGAAAGATGTGATTAGTGTTTATATCTTATGAGAATGTTCCCTAGGATATATGCCCATGGAATGGCAGTGTTTCCATCACCTTGTAATACCCGATTGAGTGGTATCTATCAGATGTTCCATCCAGGATGGTTTCATTGTTCATGATGGAGTTTATCTCTCGGGTGAATTTCATCTAGGATGACATGGATCATGGAGTGAGTGCTTTTAGTGGTGTCACTTTAGATCCTAGAGTAGGAACCTATCCATGTAAATTAGGCCAGAACCTCATGAGGCTTAGTTCCTAAGATGAGTATATCAGAGTGTTGTTCAGGGTTTCCTTACGGTGTTTTTACGTCTGGGTCGACACCCGATGTGGTATGATTTGAGTAGTTTTGTGGTGCTGAGTATGGTCTTGAGAATTATTTTCTCTCTTGTTTATGTTCCCTCTAACTTGGTCAAGTTTAAGATTTCCTTTCAGTTTCTTCCTTTCCTTTTGGGGATTTTTGGTGTGCCTATTGAGTATCTTTATGCTCACTCCTGCAAGGTTATTTCCTGCACATGTTTTGTGTCTTCTTCATACCCCATTCAATTCAATGGATTACACAAAGGACTAAACTTTGGCAAAGCTTAGTGAGCTAGAAAAACTGAGGTGTTTACCGGATCTTGGATGAGGTGGTTTTCAACAATTTCAGTTGACAACGATCCCCTATTTAGAAGGTTATATGCTTTTATAGTTTTCTCTATTGGGAATTGTTTCTCCTTTTATGCTTTGAGTAATTTTGTTGTACTCTGGTTAGAAGATATAGATATATTCACACATTGATTTTCTTTGGTTTTTAAATTTCTTCATAATGTGATCTTGGAGATGTGTGTGTGTGTGTATATGTATATAGGTAATGCCTCCCATGTTAGTGATATACCTTCTTAATGATAGTCTCCAGCCCCTATTCTATTGGAGGCGGGCATAGGGAGTTGCGGCCTAGGCACCATTAGGTCAGGTCATGACAGAGTGGTATCAGAGGGGGTAGAAATTTGGGACCATAGCCGTGAGTTTGGTTTGGGTTGCATATATACAACATTAGGGTGTTTCAAGTTTATATTTCATGCTAGAGAATCTAGTTTTGGTGTGGCAACCAACATATCCATTCACCGGGACATTGATAACCTACCTTTTGACTTGGTAAATTTGGACACTGGTATTAGGGAAATAATGGTACATGCATCATATAGGTCTAGGTTTTTGTTTTTTTTCTTTCCTTCTTGAGTCATATCTCTAGATATACTCTTTAATAGTTGTGCATCTTTATTTTGTTTTAGGATACCTCTGTGATGATATCCAATTTAGGATCCATGTCAGGATTTTGGTGATGATCTTCCCTGAGACAAGGTTTTAGTGAAGGGCACTACTTATCAGGCTAGACATCTAGGTGTTACTCCTATTGTGATGCCACCTATTGAGTAGTAGGTTGTTCCAGAAGAGCAGGATGAGGATGCATGTAGGATAAGTGCACTGCATGAGTTCCAGAGGCAGTGAAATATAAGGTTCCAGGGTGACCTAGACCCCCAGGAAGCTGACGACTAGCTCAAGGCAGTAACACATGTTTGTTTCCTTGTGATGACACCTCCCGATCATATGGTAGTCCAAGCAGTGATCATATTTTCATGATTCGACCGAGAAATGGTGGAGTCTTGTGGTGCAGTCCCACAGTGAGGAGATTCTATATTGGTTAGGGTTTGAGTGGATCTTTAGGGAGTATTTATTCCTGTCCATGTTGAGTTTGGTGTGTATCCAAGATATTTTGTAGCATTGGCACGATAGAAGGACAATGAAGGAGTACTCAGTAAGGTTCACCGTCCTATTGTATTACTCCCTAGATATGGTGGAATATCCTTTCTTCTGAGTTCGAACCTTTGAGAAGGGATTGTTACAGGAGGTTAGGGCATTAGTTGTGTTGATGTACATTCCCACATATGTTGGAGTGTTGGAGCAGGCCCTAGTGGTGGATATATTTTTGACTGAGTAGACTTTGACTGTTAGTACTGGGCACACCGGAGCTAAGACCTTGGAAGCTGATTTGGTAGCTGGTAGCTGATAGTAGGCTCGGAGATTTGGATGTTCATGATGCTTTTGGAGGTGATCCTAAAACATGTGATATGAGGCTCAGGGCTCTCAAGAAGGTTCTAATCAGGCATAGGAGAGGCGATGTTACACTTGCGATGAACGGGTACATATTTCTAGATATTATCCAACCCTCTGTGCTGCTGGGAGGGAGACAGTCAATGGACTATCTTGGTAGAGGTATCATTTTGAGCACGAAGGTCTGTAGGGTAGAGGAAGTGTTGGAGGAGAGGGTATAACAGTAGGAGGTGGTATATGATACAAGTTACCACCACCACCACCCCCTGGTTGTCCATGCCAGTCTCAATGAGCTAGAGGATAGGGGCGAGGAAAACTATAGGCAATGTAAACCTTTAACCGAGAGGCTTCGAGGTTGGATATAGGTGCACTCTATGTCCTTTATACTTTATAAAGTAGTTCAATTAGACACTATTAAGAGGTACTCTTTTCCTTCCGCTTCTTTCTTGAGTTTTTTTTAGCGTGTCGGTAGGACCCTATGTTGGTGTTTTTTGACATGCTTCAAATGCATGAGGAAGAGAGATCCTTTCCCTACTAAGACGTGTTTTTTATGTGATCTATAGTCGTGTGGGTGAGTCAATTCCTCCAAAGTGGATAGTTTAAAGGTCTGGAGGATGATTCCCTTTAACTTGTGTGTTCGTGGTGGGGTTGTGTGTTGGGTGGTTTGTGAGAAGGGACTAGTGAGACCCATTGCATGTTCTAGGTTAGTCCTATTTTTTTGTTTCTATCCTCATGTTTTTAGCATAGGATATGTACGCATGATGTTTGAGGAGGTCGTGGTTCATTTTGATGTTACTTCAGACTCACAAGAATGAGGAACGCTTTTCCCACTCATATGAATTTTTGTGATGTGATGAAAAACCATGTGGGGAAGTCAATCCCTCCCAAATCAGATAGTATCGAGGTGCAATGGATGAGTTAATTTGACATGTGTTCTCAGAGTTTAGTTTTGTTGGTCTCTACATCAGGTTAGCGAGGGGTTTCTTTCTCTAGACCCTATGACTGTAGGTGGACCAGGTGCTTTGTGTTTTCCATATATCGTAGATGCAGAGTTACGTGCTGCTAGTTTCATGATGTCGACCTGGTTGAGTTTGACTTGGGTGTATTGAGCCTCAAGGTTCTATTGGAGTGTGTGCGTTTACACAACATTGGAACCCTTGGTGGTCTTTGTGGTGGTTGTGGTGAGCTCACTGGCATGGGAGTCCCAGTCGAGAGCTTAGTTTCTTTTCCATGTGCCTAGGATTTATATTTTTAGGGACAAAAAGCCTTAAATAGGGGTGGATGTAGTGAATTCGGTTTTGACCAGTAAGACATCGGAACATTCTAATGAATATTTGTGAACCCAACCGCTAAGTCAGTACGAGAACCTAGGGGTTGGAGAGGCTTGGTGTGGTTATTTTAAAAATATTAAATATATTTTATCACCTGAGTGTAGTGTGTTTGGAAACCTTGATAAATCATGAGGGGAGTCTCAGATCAAAATTTTGAGACTTTGGTTGTGTTCATAACTCCATTTTTACTTTAGGTGCGACATAAACATTTTTAGTATCGGGTATCAAGTCGGAGGCAAGTCGAGGCCTGGACGTTAGATGGAGTGTTGGGGAATTAATAAAAATTTCAATACCTCTCCAATAACTTATTTATTGTTCACAAAAAAAATGATTCAAACCCCCTCCCCTGTCTCTCTTCGCCGATGAACTAATCGAAGGCCGAATCGAGACAATGAACCACCATTGGTCTTAGATCTTGATGGAAGATGCTCCCAGATCAAGAAACAACAGCTTATGAGTGCTAATTCGACTGTGAAGCTTCTAAATTTTACCTCGAGGTAGGAGGTTTTCATTTTTGTCCCAATAACCATTTTTATACTTCATTATAAGGTTTTAGATCCCTTAGATGCTTTCTAGGGACCCCTTGTGGGTTGATCTGAGTGTTTTGGGGTGAACAGGTGCAATCTAGGATGTTTTTAGGGAATTTATAATGGATTTTACTATCTACATGACATGTAAATTAGTCATACATTCCATGTGTTCTTCCCATTTAGGGAAGAAGGACTTTTTAGAAGTACATGCTATGTACTCGGAGTACATACTATGTAGTAGCACAAGGTTGTGTGTCCGACCTTATGAAAAAGAACATGAAAAGATTATTTTTGGACAGTACATGCCATGTACATTAAATAAAAACCATTTAGTTTTACATAGGATGACCCCATGTTTCTCTAGACATGTAAAAGTACATGGCCAGAAGGAGAGATTAGAGTACATGCCGTGTACTGTAAAGTACACACTATGTAATTTTTCCAGCTTAGAGGTTTTGGGTATTTTGTGCCCTGGAAGTTAGAATTCGGCATGTGAGTAGTCCATTTAGAGAATTTTTCTGTGTAGAACATGATGGTTGACATGGTTTGGTCCTAGGTGGTATTGTGTGAAGGTGTTATTTTGTGGGTAGTTTGGGTTAGTGACTCCTAGACTGACAGGGTTGAGTGGGTCCCCCTAGTCCTTGTTCATGGAATGTAGACTAGCAGGGTTGAGTGGGTTCCCCTTGGCCTCTAATAATGATGTTTAGGCTGGTAGGGATGAGTGGGTCTCCCTGGTACTTTCTCAATGAAGGTTTTGGTATCACGTCCTATTCACAGTATTGTGACTCCTCTTTGGTTACTTCTCATATGTGTATCATGGGTGTGTTCCCACTTTCTAGAGTGAGTCATCTCAGTCCGCTTTGACTACAGACTTAGTGGCTTTAGAGTGGGTATCACCGCAATAGTCCCAAAATAATCCTTACATCCCTTCGTGTTTACCTATTAGGGTTCTTGTAATTGGTGTGACCAATATTTAAATAGGCATTGATCCTCTACCCATGATGTTTCAGTTGGGGATAGAGCACCAGTGAGCCCCATATGCTGACCCTCTAGCTGTGTATTGAGATATCTTCTTCTTTTGTTCTTCCATGAAACATTCCATGGGTTGGGTATTCAGAATCATTTCTAACATGATCCTCTACTTCATGAGTTATACCATATAAGGATTGTGGTATCGTCGTGACCAATACTACCTAGGCGATGATCCTTTATCTAAGAGATATGATCTCTAGGATGTCAGATTGGGTTGTGGTGTCCCCCAATGGACCCTAGGTGTAAAACCCTATTTTATTGAGATATTTGTGGTAATATTTTGGGTATGTGGTGTCCCCTAGTGGATCCTAGGAGGGATACCATAACTAAAGAGTTTTGGGTTTTAGTTTTCTCGTAGGGTTCGTAGAACCCCAAATAGATCATGGGTGGGATCCCCTTCTGAGTTTGAGTTCCACTGAGTCCCAGCATGATGTTCATAGTGATGTTATCCAATGATCATGTTCTCTCAGCTATATTCCCTTGGAATGGTAGTGTATCCATCGGCTTGTGATACCTAATTTAGTGGTATCTATCAGATGTTCTGTCTGGGATGGTTGCATTGTTCCTGATGAAGTGTATCACTCAGACAAACATTATCTAGGTTGACGTCGATCTTGGAATGAGTGATTTTGGTGGAATCTCATTAGAGCCTCAAGTAGGAACCTATCCCTGGAAATTAGATTAGAACCACATGATGATTAATTCCTAAGACGAGAATATCTGAGTATCATTTTTGGGTTTCCTTGTGGTGTTGTCACGTCTAGGTCAACACACCATGTGGTATGAGCTGACCAATTATATGGTACCGAGGATTTTCATGATATTGAGTTTCTCTCATGTTTGGGTTACCTCTAGCTAGGTCAAGTTGACTTTTTTCCTTTCAATTTATCCTGTTCCTTTTGGGAGTTTTTGGGGAACCTACTGAGTATCTTTATAGACACGCCTACACGGGCTTTTCCCACACATGTTTTGTGTCTTGGGAATACCACATACCTTTCAACATAGTCCACATAGGACCCGAGGTAGGTAAGGGATAGTGATCTAGACAAATTGAGGTGTTTACTGGAGCTTGGATGAGGATCTTTTCGATTGTTGTAGTTGTCAATGATCCCCTCCTAATAAGGTTGGATGATTTTACTGTTTTATTTTGGTGGGCGTTGTTTTTCCCTTTTATGTTTTTAATATTTTTTTGTACTTTTCTTGTATGATATAGATGTATGTACACATTGGTTTCCTTTGGTTTTTACATTTAATAATTTTTTTGAACTTGGAGATGTGTGTGTGCATACAGGTAAATAGGCAATGCCTCCCATGTTAGTGACATGCCTTCTCAGTGCTAGTCGCCAGCCCCTTTCCTATTAGAGGTGGTATTGGAGAGTTTCGGCCTAGGTTTTGTCGAGTTATGTCATAATAGAGTGGTATTATAGGGGTGTTCACTTTGGGACCACATTCCTGAGTTTGGTTTGGGTTTCATAATGACAATATTAGGGTGTTTAGAGATTAGATTTCAGGCTAGGTACTCTAGTGTTGGTGTGCCGGCCAATGTAGCCATTGACTAGGACTCTAATAACCTGATTTCTGACTCCATACATTAGGAAACTGGTTGTTGGGAAATAATGGTACATGCATCATATAGGACAGGGTTTTTGGTTTTTCCTATCCTTCTTGAGTCAACTATCTATATATTCTCTTTTATTGTGGTGCGTATTGATTTTGTTTCAAAATTCATCTATGATGACAACCATACTGGGCTCCACGGTAGGATTGTGGTGATGATCTCCCTCGAGAAAAGGATTCAATGCAGGGCACTCCTTTTGAGGATGAACCTCCTGGTGGTCCTCCTATTGTGCTTCCACCTATTGGGAAATAGGTTGTTCCAGCAGTGCAGGATGAGGATTCATGCAGGATGAGTGCACTGTATGAGTTCTAAAGGAAGTAAAATTTAATGTTCTGGGGTGAACCTGACCCCCAGGCAGCTGATGACTAGCTTGAAGAATTCACGTGTGTTTTTCACCTTGTGAGGAAACCTCCAGATCAAATGTTAGTCCTATCAGCAGTCATTTTTCTTGGTTTTCATGGACGATGGGGGAGTATTATGGCATAGTCTCATGATGAAACGATTCTCACTATGTCAGAGTTTGAGTGGATATTTAGGGAGGAGTTATACACATCCATGTTTAGGTTGGTGCATATCCAGGAGCTTCTGCAGCATTGGAAGGACAACAGGACAATGAAAGATTACACAAAAAGTTTCACAGAACTTGGTGAGATGCTCACTAGGAGATCAGGGCATCAATGGTGCAAGTGTACATTCCCAACTATGCTAGAGTGATGGAGCAGGCCTTGGTGGTGGATATCTTTTTGGCTGAGCATACTCTAACCGTTAGTGATGGACATGCCAGATCTGAGACCTCAACCGTTGGTTTAGTAGCCTGTAGATGATAGAAGGCTCAAGGATTTCGACATTTGTGATGCTTTTAGAGGCCATCCTAGGATAGGGTATATGAGGCTCAAGGATCCCAAGAAGGTTCTAGTTAGCCATAGGATAGGTGGTGTCATGCTTGCGACGACTGGGGAAATCTTTCTAGATATTGTCTGAACCACTATGCTGCTGAGAGGGAGATGGTCGGTGAACCACATTTTTAGAGGTATTTTGTCGAGAAAAGAGGTATATAGGGTGTCCAAAGTGGTGTAAGAGTGTGTTTAGAAGTAGGAGGTGGTAGATGGTATAAGTTTCCACCACCACCACCCCTAGGTGGTCCATTCTAGGCTTAAGAAGATAGAGTATGGGGGAAAGGACTACTACATGCCATGTAGGCCTTTAAACAAGAGGATCTAATGGTGGATATTGGTACACACTATGTCCTTTATACTTTATGAAGTAGTTTTTTTAGGCACTGTTAGTAGGTACTCATTTCCTTCCTTTTATTGGTTGAGGTTTGTTTAGGGAATCAGTAAGACCCTAGGTTTCTGTTTTTTGACATTATTCAAATGAATGAGGAGTAGAGATCCTCCCCCACCTAGATGTGTTTTTTTATATGATCTAAAACATTGTGAGCGAGTTAGTTCCTCCCAAAGAAGATAGTTTCAAATTGTGGTGGATGAGCCCCTACGAATTTTGTGTTTGGGGTGGGGTTTTGTGTTGGGTGGTTTGGGCGAAGGGCCTAGTGAGACCCATTACGTGTACTAGGGTAGCCCTATTTGTTCATTGGTATTCTCATGTGTTCAGCACCAACTTTGTACGCAAGATGTTTGAGGAGGTCATGGTTCAGTTTGATGTTACTTGAAACTAATGAGAATAAGGAACACTTTTACCACTAAGAAACATTCATGTGATATGATGCCAAACTGTGTGGGAGAGTCAGTGCCGCCCAAAGAAAATAGTATTGAGGTATGGTGGATGAGTTCCTTTGACTTGTGTGCTTGAAGTTTAGTTTTTTTGATCTCTGTGTCAGGTTAGTGAGGGGTGTGTTTCGCTAAACCCTACGATTATAGGTAGATCAAGTGCTTTGTGTTTTCCACATATCACAGTTGAAGAGTCATGTGACGCTAGTTGCATGATGTCAACATGGTTGAGGTAGACTTGGGTGTCTTGAGCCTTGAGGATTCCCCTAAGTGCATGATTTTAGGAAATACAGGAACCCTTGGTGGTCTTTGTGGTGGTTGTGGTGAGATCACTGGCATGGGAGTCCCAGTCGAGAGCTCAGTTTCTTTCCCAGGTTCCTAGGATTTATATTTTTATGCACACAATTCCTTAAGGTGGGGAGGATATAGTGACTTGGGTTTTTGACCTATTGGACTTTGGAACATTCCTAAGAATACTTCCAAAACCAGGCGCTGAGTCAGTGTGAGAACCTCGGGTCCGGAGAGCTTCAGTGGGGTGATTTTTAAAATAATAAATATATTTTATCACCCAATCATAGATTATTTGGAAACATGGATAACTCATGAGTGGAGTCTCAGATTAGATTTATGAGACCGTAGTTGAGTTTAGAACTCTGTGTTTACCGTATGTGGGACATAAATTTTGTCGGCATCGATTTTCGAGTTGGAGACGAGTTGAGGTTGGGACATTTGACTGAGTGTTGGGGAATTAATAAAAATTAAATCCATCTCCCATATCTTTTCCCTTGTCCACACACAGAAGGAAATAAAGCCCCATCCCCTATCCCTCTTTACCGAAGAGTGAATCGAAGGCCGAATCGAGAAAACGAAGCACCGTTGGTCTTGGATCATGATGGAAGACACTCCCGAATAGAGAAGAAGAATCTTATGAGCACCGATTCGACCTCAATGATTCAACATTTAACCCTAATGTAGGTGGTTTTGAATTTTAGTCCCAATATATATTTTTATGAATCATTCTGAGGTTTTAGATCCCTTATATTCTTTCTAGGGACCCCTCATGGGTTGATCTAAGTGTTTTGTTGTGAAAGGGGGTGATCTGGGCTATTTGTAGGGAATTTACGATGGATTTTCCTATCTACACAGTGTGTACAAAAGTCATACATGCCATTTGTTCTTCCTATTCATGGAAGGACTTTTCAGAAGTACATGTTGTGTACCATAAGTACACGCCATGTAGTAGCACATGACATTTTTCTAACCTCATAAAAAAGTACATGGAAATATGATTTTTGGATAGTACACACTGTGTAGTTTTACACAAGCAGATCCCATGTTACTCTAGCGAAGTAAAAGTATATGTACTAGAGGAGAGATTAGAGTTAATTCCATATAATCTAAAGTGCATGCCATATACTTTTTCCATATTAGAGATTTTGGGTATTTTGTTCCATGGAAGTCAGAATTGGGCAAGTGAGTAGTCCATTATGAGAATTTTTCCACATAGAATGCGACGGTGGAAATGGTTTGGTCCTAGGAGGTGTGGTATGAATGTTTTTTTGTTGGATATTTGGGTTAGTGATGCCTAGATTGAAATGGTTGAGTGGATCCCTCAGGTCCATGTTCATGACATGTAAACTAGTAGGGTTAAGTGGGCCCCCCTGGTCCATGATAGTGATGTTTAGGACAGAAGGGTTTAGTGGTCCCCCTGGTACTTTCACTTTGATGGTTTTTGATATCAAGTCCTCTTCACAGGATTGTGACCCCACTTTTCTGTATATTGTATGTGAAGTATGGGTGTGTTCCAACTTTCTGGAGTGAGTCATCTCAGTCTACTTTGACTACAGACTCATTGGAATTGGAGCGCATATCACCCTGAGAGGCCCGATGTTATCCTCACATCCCTTTATGTTTTCTATCTAGGGTTATTGGAATTAGAGAGACCAATATTTACATGAGCATCGATCCACTGCCTAAAAAGTCTTAATAGGGGATGGATCCTAAGTGATCCCTGGGCCCTGACCCTCTAACTGTGTATCGAGATATATTTTTCTTTCATTATTCTGTGATGAATTCCATGTGTAGGGTTTGTGGAATTGTTGTTGATACGATTCCCTACTTAAAGAGTTATATGATATGAGGTTTTTGGTATTGTCGTGACTAACACTACATGGGAGATGATCCTATATCTAAGAGATATGATATCTAGGATGTCAGATTGGGTTATGGTGTCCCCTAGAGGACCCTAGGTGTGAACCCATCTCTAAGTGAGATCTTTGTGGTATAGATTTGGGTGTGTGGTGTCCCTAGAGGATCCTTGGAGGGATCCACTAATCATGGAGTTTTGGTTTTTGGTTTTCTCATAGGGTTTGTAGAATCTCCCAATTGATCTTGGGAGGGATCCACTTCTGAGTTTTGAGTTCCACTGAGTTCCAACATGATGTGATTAGTGGTGATATCTGAAGAGCATGTTATCTCAGATATATTCCCATGGAATGGCGGTGTTACCATCAGATTGTGATACCCTATTGAGTGGTATCTCTCGAATATTCCATCTAGGATGGTTGTGTTATTCCTGATGGAGTGTATCTATCAGATGAATGTCATCTAGGATGACATGGATTGTGGAGTGATTTATTCTGGTGGTGTCTCTTTAGAGCCTTGAGAAGGAACCGATCACTGAAAATGTGGTTAGAACCACATGAGGATTAGTGCCTAAGATGAGTATTATCTGAGTGTCCTTTCTATTTTTCCTTGCAGTTTTGTCATGTATGTGTTGACACACCAAGTGGTATGAGATGACTAGTTTTTTGGTGTCGAGGATGGTCTCAAGATGGAGTTCCTATCTCATTTGGGTTCCCTATCACTTTGTGTATTTTACTATTTCCTTTCAGTTTCTCCCTTTATATTTGGGGTTTTTGGGGGCACCTAATGAGTATCTTTATACTCACCCAAACATAGTCATTTCCCTCGCATGTTTTCTGTCTTTTGTAGACCACAATCCTTTTGATAGAGTCTACAGAGGACCCGAGGTAGGTGGAAATTAGTGAGCTTGACAAACCAAGGTGATTAATGGAGCTTGTATGAGGAGCTTTTTGATAGTTACAGTGGAAACGCATACCCAAATTATTAGTAAGTTGGACAGTTTTATAGTTTTCTTTAGCAGGAGTTGTTTTTCCCTTTTACAATTTTAGTACTTCTATTGTAGTCTAGTTGTGGGATATAGATATATTCACATATTGTTTTCCTTTGGTTTTTAAATTTCATCATTTTGTGAGCTTGTATAGTGTGCATGCAGAAAAGTACATAGAAAATGCCTCCCATGTTAGTGAAATTCCTTCTTGTCACTAGTCACCAGCCCTGGCTTATTGGAGGCAGGCTTGGGGAATTGCGGCCCAGACCTCTTCAGGTTGGGTCATGACATTGGCACTATTTCTTGAAACCTATAATTATTATAAATTATTAGATTATTCTCATTTAACAATTTAATGAATATTTTCCATTCCATAAATGATCTATATCATTGATTATATATAAAATAAACCATGTGGGATGTGGCAGTCAGATGCATTCACTCACATGCAGAGCATATCATATGGTTAATAGTATACTGTAATATAAACCATATAAAACATCCTTGGATACCATATGATGTAAAAATTTCATAGGATATGATATCCATATCATGGATATCATATCCTATGATTGGAGTATATCATTAAATATGATATACACTATTTTAGTGCATATCCATCAGATCATTCAACCTGTATGATATGTTAGATATATATTACCTCCTTAGATCAATTATTAAATGTAATGAGTTTCCTTTATGTACAGAACGAGATATTTTGAGATACCTTTACCTAGTGGGTTTCCCATAGGTCTAAAACTAAATATTGACATTTCTTTTCTAATGATATCCCATGTGTTGTGACTATTATAGATGCATTTATGGAATTGGTCAAAGCAGGTGGGGTTAGGTGTCATTGTGGCCTAGTTAGAATATGATGACTTGATCTATTTTATTACATGTATATCTTGTGGGATGTTTCTTGGTGGGCGTGTTGCACAAGTACAACATGAAATCATTATATATTTGAATGAAAATATACTTAATCATTATAGAATTCCTATGTTGAGGTGAGTAGGTGAATCCTACTAGGTTGTTAGACTCATCTCCTACCCACATAGAGGTAATGGGTTTTGATGTATATGGGTAGATGTTTGTGTTTTATTTCTGGAATGGGTAGAATTTAGAGCTGAACACATGATCCATGTCTAGTGGGTTGTATAGGATGAGGATTTAACAGAGAGAATTAAATGAGGTGGGTTAGTAGTCATTATTGTTTATTTATAATTATTATTTTTCACATATATATTGGCCAATGTGTTTTATTGTATTTATATGATGGTTCCAGTTATACAATGTATCTAATACTACTAATTTTTTTTATGTTGTGATACATCATATAAAATACTTATTAATTTTATATTTTATACTGTGGGGGCCCTATTAGCTCCCTCTTTGTGTCTTCAAGTTTTTGAGATGTCTGTTAAATGGGCGGGTAATGTTAATTTTTTGGTAGACTTAGGCATGAACCTAAAGCTTTAATTTTAAAGGAATAGTATCAAAATAAATATTGTATCCCATAACCACTGTTTATAAACCTATTACATATAAGAATTAATGCTTAATATCACATGGAAACCATGCTTAGGAATCATTCAAGTTATACAAGATTAGGCATTAAAAAATATTATCAAAGCATGTTTTTGGTTAGGATGATGTCAGTTAGTGGTATGGATAGGTTTTCAGGACTCAATAGGTGTACTAGGGGAATACTTGGAAAGTAGGGCATTGGTTGAACCCATATTGTCAAGGGATGCATAGTTTTGGGACTAATAAATCTTAGATTATTGATCTATTTGATCAGGAATCCTAATGGGGTATTAATGAGACTCAAGATGTGTCATAGGTCTCGAAAGACTACCTTTAACCTTGTTTATGAATCATAATAATATAATAATTTGGAAATTATACCTACTCTTACGGGTGGTGTTGTTTGAAATATTTCCTCTTAAAAATACATCATTAATTAAAGAAAATTATAATTTATTATATAATTTCTCAAATAAATTATAAAGGTTTACTATATAAATATTTATTTAAAGGGATTAATTGATTGATAATAGATTTTGGTTGTTTAACATATGTAGTGTAATTATTTTTATGATGTTTGTTTTTTAAGAAAAAAAAAATTTAAGATGAAAACTCCGGTCATGAATTGAGGCATGTGTTAAATGGTTTTATAAGTTGATTTTACATGAAATGGATCATGGAGCTGATGATCATGAAATGGTTTCACATTTTATTTTTTTGAGAAAATATATAGAATAGGACTTTGAAACTATGTCTCAAAGTATATTTTACAAATGGGGTTATTTTTTAGGAATAGAAAGTATTATCAAGGCTATGAATTTCATTTTTCATTTTTGGTAATGAAACCGATGGAATATAAGGGATGTTTTGAAAACATAGGCATGTTTTAATGTCTGTAAAATAGATTGAGATTGTTTGAAAATGAAACTAGAACCTAAGTAAACTTGGAAAATTAGATTTATATGTTTTTTTGGGATTTAACCATATGTTTGGATGGTGTACATGGTTATCATGCTATTACAGTTTAGAAATTTTCTATTTTAGGTAGCATATGTGGATAGGTTTGGTGTGATGTGGTAAAAAATCAACTGGTTCCTATGTGGACTAAGTTTTGTTATCTATTTTTGGTTGATCATGATTAAATTAACTGGTTTAGGGGTTTATATAAAAGGTATATGTTTCGCACGGAATCTGGGGATGACCTCCTAGACGGGAGATTAAAACGTTTCGATCGGTTTCTAACAGGTTTGTTCGTAGAACCGGAAACATCCAATGATTCCACATCCGTTTGGACCTACTTTCCAAAGGTAGGCGCTCATTAGCTTGTGGACTAATGAGGCTTAGGAATTTGCATTGGTCGAGAGGATGGGAGGTCGGACTCATCACACCTTTTTGAGGGGAATTATTGTCTACTCCGGGACTCTCTTTATAGATTTAAGTTATGTTCGTGAATCATTATTACATTACCAAGTATAAAATGTGCTTTCCTTTAGTTTTAACAATCAATGATTAAATATGCAAGAAATTTAGAGAATCTTTTATATGTATTCGAGGTTCTTCATCAATAGAGAATCATCTATATCTGTTTAGAGATTCTTGGTCAATGGTATCCTTCAAAACATTTATATAAAAGTCTCTTGGTCATTATGATGACCAGGCTGGTTTTAAAGACACTCAGTGGGGCACTTGAAGTTTATCGTCATTCAGAAGGATAGGGATTATTTCAAAGTTGGGATTGAACCCATAAATTGGCTACCTACGTATCCTTTGTTTTGGAAAAGGAATCAGAACCCACGTAGTTCGAGAAATGGAGTATGATGTTTCTGATTGATGGCTCAAAGATGAATGTCATAATTACTTTTACACTCTAAGCTCACGTGAGTCATGCTCGGTGTGAGAAACAAGAGGTATTGGTAAAATTTAGACAATTGTGCCATGAAAGATGCAATCATAAGAATTTGTTTGGGGATTATGTATGGATGACTGCCCAGATAGATGAAGGTTTAGGATTTACTTTTAGGGAGAAAATCCATGAACAGGGTCTATAAAGTTACATGTGCTTCATGGAGATTTGAATACTCTAATCTTGGGGCTTACTCTTAAGGAGGATGCCCAAGTTAGGAGGGGACTTATGATGGGGTTTTACTCCTGAAAAGGAAACCCAAATCAAAGGTAAATTATGACTGGTTAAGAGAAATTTAAGGGGACTTGGGGCTTATTCCTGAAAAGGAGACCCAAGGTTATGACTGAGTCTTATTCCTAAAAAGGAGACCCAGGTTAGGGGACTTGGGGCTTATTCTTTAAAAGGAAGCCCAAGGTTATGACTGAGTCTTATTCCTGAAAAAGGAGACCCAGGTTAGGAGACTTGGGGCTTATTATTTAAAAGGAAGCCCAAGGTTATGACTGTGTCTTATTCCTGAAAAAGGAGACCCAGGTTAGGGATTAAGGTTTGGGGCTTATTCCTGAAGAGGATGCCCATATTTGAGGTTGAGAACTTTAAGAATTTGGGGCTTACTCCTGAGGAAGATGCCCAGATTAAAGGTTTTATCACTGGGGATTATTCCTGAAAAGGAGACCCAGGTTAGGATTCTCTCATCTTAAAGGATGAGGTTAAATGAATGAACTCTCCATATTTTAGTGACATAAGGATATTTAAATCACTAGACTTTGAGAGAGATTCCCTAGAATTCCTTTCAGATAAGAAAGTCAAATCAAGAAATCATGCCATAAATGGCTTTGAAGAGTGTCTTGAAGACTGAATCTTGAAAAGGAAAGGTGAAATGGCTTAAGAGGGGTAAAAATGGGCAAGATGGGGACCCAAAAAGATTGGGGCACGCAAGTCTTTCAAGGCGCGCAAGTCTTCTGTGGGCGCACAAGTGTTGGTCGCGCAGGTATACCTGCGCGACACATAGTGTACTTGCGCGATTTTCAACCAGCAATGAAATACTTGATCGACTCTTTTTTAAACCCTTTAGAATGTTCTCGAGGTTCTTCCATAAAAGGGGCGCACAAGTTATATTGAAGGAAATAAGTCGGCACGCAAGTGTTTGATAAGTTTCAACACTTAGGCCTTCCTTCTTCTCTTTAGATCTTCCGTTCTAGGTAAGAAATTACCTTAGAAGTGTTCCGGAAGCTTTGAGAAGAGACTTGGGCGTCGGGAGCTTCAATCTGAGTTTCTGGAAAAAAAGATCCTCTTTCGGATGGGGGGCCCACAGGGTCTATTTATAGGCAAAAGAAGGCCCTGGGCGGTTACCGGGCGGTTACCACTTAGGTCGCCCAAGTCACTTGCACGACCATAAGGCGTCGCGCAAGTACTTTCACGTCCACTAGGCGTCGCGCAAGTGTACTTGCGCGACCATGAGGGAACTTGCGCGATCTATGGGCAATGTACTCCTTGTTCATCCCTTTGTCGATTTTTGATGTTTCTTCAAAGGATGAATCACTTTATGCTCAGATATTCCCCTTTTCCGATCTTTAGATTCTTTGACGAAAAAGAGCGTCAACAAAAGTCCCCCCCTCAGAGTTGGATCCGGAAAGAAATGAGGATTTGACTCTGAGGAAATTGAATACATTCAAAGGAAAAGGGGGAACGCAAGTCTTCAGGGCACAGAGGGCAGCGCGCAAGTGTGCTGGAACTTGACTTTTATTCAGAGTTCCTTTGTCTTTTGTGGGCAGTTTAAAGTCATGCATGCCGGACATAAAGGGGCTAATGTTTAGGGTCGAAATAGCTTTGACCGAAAATGGATTAAAAATGGATTCAATTCCTTGAAAATTTATCTGAAAACATATTACCATACTCAAGTATGAGGGAAAAAATGTAAACTATGGCTTAAGAATATTTGAATCTGAGGAATGATATGAAAAAAGAGCTAAAAGGCATTAGAAGAAGTAGTTTCCAAGAATGAAGTTACTATTATTTAACAAAACCCGTTAGGGGGTTTAAATATGCAGGGCCACCTATGGGAATTGGCTGCATGGTCAAATAAATAGCATCTTTTGGGTGACAAGTCTGTTATGTGGACTGTGTATGCAAGGCCACCTATGGGCACGTGCTTCATAGTCAGGCAAAAGAACTCCCAGAAATTTACTTTCCTAGTGCCAAAAGCCAGTGAAAGTTTATGGAGATTCAAATTTTCTAAAGTATAGAGTTTGTTGTATGGAAAGAGGTACTTAAATATGGAGAAGATATTTCCAAACAAGAATATCGAAGAACTGGATGAATATCACTCCTACGAAGGTCTGACCCAAATGTAGGGAAGAAGAATAAACCATAGACTTGAATACTTTCAGATCATGAAAAAGGATATGGGACAAATATGTTAAGGATGGCTATTTTTTGCGAATCCTTACATATTTTCATTTAAGGCAAATAAGGACAAAAGAGGCATTATTCCCAAGAATGAAGTTATTATTATTTAACAAAACCCGTTAGGGGGTTGAAATATGCAGGGCCACCTATGGGCATTGGCTGCATGGTCAAATGAACAACATATTTTGGCTAACAAGTCTGTTATGTGGACTGTTTATGCAAGGCCACCTATGGGCACGTGCTGCATAGTCAGGCAAAAGAATTCTCAGAAGTTTGACATTTTTGTGACTAGAAGTCATGAAAAGGGTTACGAAGATCTGAAAATATTTAAGGTTAGGATTATAACACATAAAGATGGGTATTGTCCAATGTATATAGAGATACATAGGTCAATGAAAACCATAATCATGTTGTGGCTGGGTCCTGAATTGAAACTTCGACTTCACTACGTATCTCATAATAATGATAATCAAGCCATACGTAGTTCTTGAAATGCATTTTAACGTAGTGCAGGACGAAAGTATGAGTGATCTTAGTTTAGGGTCATATAATTCGGACCATAATAATGAATACACAGTGTGTGTTTTCATGAGGACTTTTCAGCCAAGGGACTGAAAGTGAAATTTGGGGTTATGCCCAAAAGACTTGGGACTGGATTCGAGGGACACTCGAATGTTCCTATGTATCCCATAAAGATGGGAATCAAGTCCACGTAGTTCTAGAACTACCCTTTGTACAAATTTGGTTCGTACATGTGAAGGGTGAAAGGGGACTTTAGTGCAATGATGGTTTAACCTGAGATAAAAAGTTTAGGCATTACCATGTATGCACGTAGTCTTTTGAAAATGAAACATGATTTTAAAAAAAATCAATGTCAATAATGGTTCCTTCTCAAATGAGGAAATCAAAGAATATTGTAGTTTATTGTCGTACCGGACAAAAGTGTTGTATAGTTTAATGTCATATAACAAGGACGAAATTGAATCAATGTAAAGATATTGATTCCAGGGGCGGTTTCACAAATCAACATCATATGAGGTGGTGGTGAACCGATGTGAAGAGATTGATTTTGGGCTTGAACCCTGGCAGGTTGCCTACATACCCAGCCTGGAGGGCGAGGATCAAAGTCCGTGTAGTTCAATTAAAGAATGAATTAATGATCAAGTTGTTCTAGTGGACAATGATCTAATAAAAAATATTGTTGGGACATACACATGGTTAGTGGCCCAAAGGGAATGTTATGGTTGATGTTCACTCTAAGCTCACGTGAGTCATACTCGGTGTGAGAAACAAGAGGTAATAACAACCTTAACGATGCACAGTTTAATGTAATGTAGGACATAAAAAAGGGACTATGCAGTTTAAAGTCTTGCAATTAGGACTATTGGTGCTGCACAGTTTAGTGTCATGTAGCAGGGAAAAAATATAGTTTAATGTCATGTAGGACCTATCAAGGATTTTCTGTACAGTTTAGCGTCATGTAGTTAGGACGATGGGGATAAAATAGTTTAACGTCATATTGGACGAAAGGGGGACTGTGCAGTTTAATGTCATGCCATAAGGAAAAAATAACACACCATTTATGTCATGTTGGACGAAAGTGTGAATAGTTTAAGGTCATATGCATGGACCATGGATGGTGCAGTTTAATGTCATGCTGGACCTTTGATGATTATATAATTTAACGTCTTTTGGGACGTGATGGACTTTTATACAGTTTAGCGTCATGTAGTTTAGGACGTCACAGTTTAACGTCTTGCTGGACATAAGGGATTTGCAAATAGTTTATGGTCATATACATGGACCAGGGATGATGCAGTTTAAGGTCATACTGGACGGTTTAGGGAACTTTTTCACAGTTTGATATCGTGTGGGACGAAGTTGCAGTTTAAAGTCATATTGGACCATTGTTGTACAGTTTAAAGTCACGTAGCTAGGACTAAGGTGAACCAATATGAGGATATCAGTTCTGGGGACTTTTTACAGTTTATCGTCATGCTGGACGTTGAAAGTGCCACACAGTTTAATGTCATGTTTCTAGGACACAATATAGTTTAATGTCATCTCGGACAAAATATAGGATCTTATGTACAGTTTAATGTCATGTAGATAGGACATAATAATAGTTTAATGTCATGTAGGACAATTATAACAGTTTAATGTCATGTAGGACAATGATAACAGTTTAATGTCATGTAGGACAAAAGTGTGAATAGTTTATGGTCATATTCATGGACTGTGGATGGTGCAGTTTAATGTCATGCTGGACCTTTAATGATTATATAATTTAACGTCTTTTCGGACGTGAGGTACTTTTATACAGTTTAGCGTCATGTAGTTTAGGACGTCGCAGTTTAACGTCTTGCTGGACATAAGGGATTTGCAAATAGTTTATGGTCATATACATGGACCAGGGATGATGCAGTTTAAGGTCATACTGGACGGTTTAGGGATCTTTTTCACAGTTTAATGTCGTGTGGGACGAAGTTTCAGTTTAAAGTCATACTGGACCATTGTTGTACAGTTTAAAGTCATGTAGCTAGGACTAAGGTGAACCAATATGAGGATATCAGTTCTGGGGAATTTTTACAGTTTATCGTCATGCTGGACGTTGAAAGTGCCACACAGTTTAATGTCATGTTGCTAGGACACAATATAGTCTAATGTCATCTCGGACAAAATATAGGATCTTCTGTACAGTTTAATGTCATGTAGATAGGACATAATAACAGTTTAATGTCATGTAGGACAGAAGTATGATCTAATGTGATTGTTTTGGATCTGGGAACAATATTTTGTGTTTATAAAAAATACTTCTTTAGAAATCTGGCATTATTTGGAGTCGTGATGTGTTCTCCATCCATTGAGATCAGAGAATACGCTCCATTGGAGTGGACCTTATGTATTGAATAAGGTCCTTCCCATTTTGGTTCAAGCTTGGGAGGCTTCTTTCCTGGTATCATTGGTGATCTGAGAACCAATACCAATTCTCCCTGAATGAATGAACGAAGATGAACTTTTTTGTTAAAAGCTCGTGCTATCCGATTCTGATAGATTTCCAAGTGGTGAAAAGTGCACAATATTTTCTCATCTAACTGTTCCAATTCATTTAACCGCTTTTGGGACTGCTCATCTGTTGATAACTGATCACAAATGGCTATTCTGAGTGAGGGCAATTGAACTTCAATTGGAATGACTGCTTCTGTTCCATATACCAATGAATATGGAGTAGACCGCGTAGCATTGCGAGTGGTAGTCCGATAAGCCCATAAAGCATGAAAGAGTTTATCAGGCCACAACCTCTTATCTTTATTCACCATCTTTTGCAGTATATTTGAAAGAGTCTTGTTGAAGGCCTCTATCTGGCCATTAGCCGCTGCATGATATCGAGATGAATGGTTGGACTTAATGTTGTATTCTTGATACAATTTCTTTACCTCAGAAGAACAGAAGTTGGTGCCGTTGTCCGTCAATATGGTATGAGGGACACCAAATCTAGTAATGATGTTAGACTTGATGAAGCTAACAATGCATTTAGAACTGACTTCTTTGAGAGGTACTTCCTCTGCCCATTTGGAAAAGAAATCAGTAGCAGTAAGAATGTACTTAAACTGCTTGGCCGTAGCTGAAGGGTAAGGTCCAACCACATCCATTACCCATGTGGAAAATGGCCATGAGTATTTAGCTGTATGAAGCAACCCGGGAGGTTGATGAATGAAGTTGGCATATACTTGGCATGAATGACACTTCTTTGTGAAATTAACACAATCTTGTATCATTGAAGGCCAGAAGTATCCAAGCCTTTGAATTTGATCAGACAATCTATGTCCAGACTGGTGGGCACCACAGACTCCTGCATGCACTTCTTTTATGACAGCCATTGTCTCTTCACCATCAATACATCTGAAGAGAACTCCATCAAAACCACGTTTGTAGAGAATTTTCTCGAGGTGGTTTGGACCATCATAAAGAGTAAAATTGACCACACGTCGCCGAATTTTTTCTTTCTCGGCTCTATCAGGTGGAAGTGTTCCATTTTGAAGGTATTCCTTGATAGGTGACATCCATCCTGTAGTATGACCATACGGTTCAGGAATGGGACTAATTTCATTAATTTCCTCTGTTCTGACTTGAACATAAGGTGAAATTGCACGACGGTGGGAAATACAGATGGTTGTATCGTCCCGATTTGGATCTGCTAAAGATGTGGCTATATTAGCCTGTGCATCAGCTTGAGCATTTTGTGATCTTGGGACATAAGAAAATTTCGGTTCAGAAGGGAATTCCGAAATTAACTCTCGGACGTAATCATACAAAGGGATTAATTCTTCTTTTCTGATTTCATAATCCCCATTGACTTGTTTGATTACCAGGTCTGAATCACCTTTCACCTTTAAGTGATTCACTTGTGCTTGAAGCACTAACTCCAAGCCTGTAATGAGAGCTTGTTATTCAGCTTCATTATTGGTACCACCTTACCACAACAAAAAGGAATAAGGTAACACTGCCTTATCTGGAGAAATGAGCACAATTCCTAAACCAACTTTGTTGAATTTAGGATTTTCCATTTTCTTCCCTGTTGGACTTCTAGAAGCACCATCAAAATACATTTCCCATGTTTGAGGACTCTCTTGAATAGAGAAAACTTCTTCATCAGGGAGTTCGATATCTGAATACGTGTCTTCCCATGAAGGATGTTCATCCAGGAAATCAGCCAGAGCTTGGCCCTTAATTGCCTTTTGAGACACATACTGAATGTCGAACTGCTGTAGAATAACCGCCCATCTTGCCAGACGTCCTGTAAGCATTGGACGACTAAGGATGAATTTGAGCGGATTATTAAGAGATACCAATTGGACCTCATGATGTTGCAGGTAGTGTCTC
This sequence comes from Viscum album, assembly GCA_963277665.1. Classification (NCBI taxonomy): domain Eukaryota; kingdom Viridiplantae; phylum Streptophyta; class Magnoliopsida; order Santalales; family Viscaceae; genus Viscum; species Viscum album. The sequence continues at coordinate 2,135,717,625 of OY728128.1, read as the reverse complement.
AGTTTCTGAACTGCAAATATTAATGCTAGGCAGCACTTTTCAATACTTGAATACCTGGTTTCTGCTTCAAGCATAGTTCTACTGAGATAGTAGAGACTATTTTCATTCCCAGCATCATTCTTTTGAGCGAGAAAGGCACCCAATGATCGCTCTAAAGCTGTCACATAGAGGATAAGAGGTCTACCCTCAACAGGTGGCATAAGTACTGGTGGACTCAAGAGGTATTTCTTGAGAACATCAAATGCTTCTTGACATTCTTCAGTCCACTGGTAAGTGACTCCTTTCTTCAATAATTTGGTAAAGGGTAAACTTTTGCCTGCCAAATTGGCGATGAAACGCCGAATATAGGCTAAGTGTCCTTGAAGTCCTCTTAATTCTTTCAAATTATGAGGAGGTGACATACCAAGGATTGATTTGGTCTTCTCAGGATCGACTTCAATACCACGATGGCGTACAACAAAGCCGAGGAATTTTCCTGAGGTTACCCCAAAAGCACATTTTAAGGGGTTCATCTTCAAATTATGTTGTCGAAGCTTGTGGAATACGACTTCCAAATCAGCCAAGTGATCAAAACGTTGTTTGGATTTAACCACCAAATCATCTACATAGCATTCAACAAACTTCCCTAAAAAAGGTTTGAAGATACGATGCATGGCGCGTTGATATGTTGCACCTGCATTCTTTAAACCAATGGGCATCACCCGGTAACAAAACACACCTTGAGGAGCTCTGAAGGCTGTATATTCCTCATCTTCTGGGGACATTCGGATCTGATTATATCCAGAATATCCATCCATGAAAGAAAGTACTTCATAGCCAGCCGTCGCATCAATTAAGAGTTCTGTAATCGGAACTGGGAAATCATCTTTAGGACAATACCGATTAAGATCTCTGAAATTGATGCAAACCCTAATTTGTCCGTTCTTCTTCTTTACAGGGACAATATTAGCCAACCACTTGGGATATTTAACTTCTCTGACGAAGTTAGATTTGATAATCTTATCCACTTCAGCCTTGATTTTGGAAGCATAGGTTGGGTGTGTTCTTCTCGCGGCTTGCTTGAATCCTCGATATTATTTTGGAAAACCCAAATGATGGGTGGCAACATCAGGATCAAGGTCAGGCATCTCTGTATAATTCCAAGCAAAAATATCTTTATTTTGCTTTAGAAAAGAAATATACATCTCTTGCTCTTCAAGGGTCATGGCCGCACTAATTAAAGTGGGGCGTGGATCTTTCTCTGTACCCAGATTTACTTCTCTGAGTTCATCCACAGTGGTAGAGATACCCTCTTCAAATGCTGGAGGAGAATCTCTAAGATCTTCCTCTTCCTCTTCATCATGTGTTATTTCTTCTATTTCTACTTGCAAAGTAGATGAAAAAACGAAATTCTCATGATCATAAGAGATGTCAAAAATTTTCACATTTTGAAGAAGAAGCTTCCATTTCCGACCCTATTGATGATAAAGGGTCTTCTTTGGGAAATAAAGAGGAGATGATGGATTGAGAATCGACATCAATATTCACCTCTGGTGTTGCTATAACTTCTTCTGGCCTGATTAGCGAAGTATAGATTTGTTGGATTTCAGCAGACGAAATGAAAACGTCACCACTTATGCTTTCATCACTGCTTGGTAAGTTACCAATTTCTCCCATGTTGTCTGGCTCGATTGCCGTAATTGACATTATGGATCTTTCCATAAGAGTATTTTGATTTGGGCCTATTTTGTCAATTTGACTGATAGGTAACACATAATCTGTACTCACATGTGAAAATGGATTTATTGGAATTTTTTCCAAACCATATGGAGCATTAACTTTGGTAATTTCCTTCATTGTAGATTTTTCTCTTCCCTTCATGTGATAAAATTCCGCCTCAATGTATTGAGACTCACATGTCTTGAACGGGGCCTTATCACCATACAATGTTCCAACTTGACCATCGAAACAGTATTTGAGACATTGATGGTATGATGACAGAATAGCTGCATGCTGATGTAGCCAGGGTCTTCCAAGCAAGATATTGAAAACTGAGTCTTGATCAACAATCATGAAATCCGAATTGGAAACAAGATCTCCAAACTGAGTTCTGAGCGTAACTTCTCCCAGTGGTTCTTGTTCATTTTTATCATATCCTTGCAACATCATGGTAGAAGGAGATAAATCAGATTCCGTGAGACCCAATCGACGAAGTGTGCGAATGGGCATGCGGTTGAATCCTGAACCATTGTCAATGAAAGCTCTTCGAACATCTATACCATTGACTTTTCCAGATAAGTACAAAGGTTTTATGTGCCCATGCACAACATCATCTTCATCTTTATCAGTAAAAGATATCACTGCAAGGAATTCCGCAAGATTATTCTCTATGTGATAGATTTCAGCTGCAGCAATTTCAGCTTCAAACTCCTGAGGACTTGACAATGCTTCGATGAGTGCTTCCCGAAGATCTCTTGACAGATTCAAAGCATCCAAAATTGATAACTTGGCTGGTACTTGGGCCAAGTGTTTCAATATATCATACTTTTGATCTAGAGGTCTATGTTTTCCAATAGGAATATGCAGTTTAGCAGGTACCTTGGAAGCAGATGCTTTGGAAGCTGATGCATCTTGTATTGAAGTTGGCAACATCCTTGGTTTTGGAAAATTAGACTGATTAGATCCATTTACTTGCTGAGATAAAGAAGATGAAACTTTTAATCGGCCTTCCAAAATAACTGTGCCAAAATTGAGTTGGCCATTGGCAGAAGAACTTGCTTGTTCTTTTTGAGCTCGCTGAAGGGCTCTACCACGAGTTTCTGCTGCATATACAGTGCTAGCAGGGGTAGAATTAGAGTAGTGGCTTCGGAAAGATCCATGTATTCCCCTATATCCTGAACCTCTAGAACTTCCACGGGTTCCCTTATTTGATACAGGGAATTCAGGCTCATCAAGACTGGAATATGAATCTGTTAATTGAATCATATTAACAGAACCAAAGATTAACTCTTCGTCTGATAAAGACTCTTCCTGGTTAACCTGTTTAGGGTGTGCCGTTTGGTGGGACGGTGCCCGTGGCTTCGAAGTAGATGGCATGAAATCTGCCAGAGTCAATGACAATTTAGGCTTTGCTACATACTCATCTTCTCCTGATTCCTCTTTCTTCTTTGAATTGCGCTGCCCTTTTGAGGATTTGTCTTTTGATGGAGGCTTTATTGCAGCTTTTGTAGGAGACACAATTGGCTTCTTCAATTGTGTTCGCAAAATGGAATGGGTCCGATTGATTGTCTTTCTGACCATCCAATCATCATATTTTTTCGCAGTTTTGCTTTTGACTTCCTGGAACTCGCCTCCTTCCTCTGGATCTGTAGCGGTAATACACGCTACATGAGCTGAAGAACCCTTCAATTTGACTTGTCCCAAGTCGACCATCTTTTGCAGGAGGTCTTTAAAGACAAAACACTCCTGGATGGGATGCCCTAACATTTGATGAAAGGGACAATAATTGGGACGGTCTTCATCTCCTTCCTTGTTTGGCCTCTTCGACACTGGTAATTGAACCAAATTATTTTCCAGAGCTGAAATGAAGTAACCAGGAACTTGCTCACTTCAGAAAGAGTATGTTTTACTCTTCATATCCTCAAATTGTTTTCGTCGTTGATCTTTTTGATCATTTGGACGAAACAGCCTTTGTTGTTGGCGTTCAGGAGGTGGAGCCCTTCGAGAAGATGAAGGTTTTGAAGTAGAAATAGGTACAGGTGCCTGTTTAAGCATCACTGTAGCAGTTTCTGCTTTACCCATTCTTCTTCCTAGAGCTGATGGAATTACACGAGATTTAACCTTAGCCTGTATAAGGGAATCTTCAATCTGTTGAGCGATTGAAGTAAGGTCTTGAAACCCTCCTGTGTATTTCACAGGGATCAATGGCATGCGTAATTCGTCACGCAAATTTTCCACACAGATTGGCAATAATTCCTCCTAAGGGAGTGCTAAACTCAAGGAATACGTTAATCCCTTCCAACGAGCAATGAAATCAGAGACTCTTTCATTTTCCCTTTGTTTGCAGTTTGTAAGATCGAAAACTGTCGTTTTTGGCAAAGTTGAGCTAAACTGAAGAAGGAATTTTTGACGAAGATCCTCCCATCCGATGACTGACCGGGATTGCAAGCTTGTATACCAGACAAAAGCTGGTCCTTTCAAGGTTGGCACGAAGCATCTGAGTTTCACTGCTTCTTGCTGCTCTGGAGTTCCCATCATAGGATCACAACAAGACACGTAATGCGTCAAATGTTGTTCAGGGTCGCCTGATCCATTAAAAGTAGGGAAAATAGGGTTTCCAAAACTGGATGGAGGAGAAATTGAATCTACCCATTCAGGGTAAACTTTCTTTTCAGGTTGAACTTGCACCCGTTTCCCTTCCATAGTTTCTAACCGAGCTGTTAATGACTCAATAGTAGTTATTAACATTTGAGAAATGTCAGGTTGAACTTAGTTTTGGGTAGGTGCAATGAATAGAGCTTAGACAGACGTGGTGGTTGGTGCTGCAACTAATGGTAGTGCTGCCAACCGTTGTTGCGTTTGACTCGTAGGATTAGACCTCTGAGGGTGTACTGATAAAGGAGGATATTATTGATCCATCTCAGTAGTTACAACAAATTCATTCGGCTGTAGGACTTCAGAATTCTTAAGAAGAAGACTACTCTGAAGTAGTTCTGCATTCAACCTTCTTAATTCTTTCATTTCTTCCTCCTGTTGTGCAAACCTTTCCTCTAATGAGAGCGATTGACCTCCTTCAGAGGAAGGGTGAGAAGTAACCTGATTCTTTCCTTTCCCCTTATTGGATCCTTTTCGGAGAGGGGGAAGTGGGTTACTTGAAGGAATACCCAAATTTTGGGTAAGCCTTTGATTACGTGTGCGCACACCTTCTTCATTTAGGTCTGTGTGCTCGACTTCTTGAGTAGGAACCTCTTCGTCTGATCCCTCTGATTGAGCCTCATCTGGTGAATCAGCAGCAACAGCATTGATGACATTAATGGATGCATATTGCATGGAATCCTTTCTATCAGCATTTCTGTGATATTGTCTCCTTCCATGTCCATGATGAGACATGGAATTTCGTTGACTTGATCCCTCAGGAATTTCTTGGAGAACCGTCACTTGGAGAGAATCTCCTGACAGCTTGGCTCTTCGTTCCTCTTGAGGCTTATTCCCTAATCGAGAGAATAATGACTTTCTCTGAGGGAGGGATTGAGGATTTGAAAAAGTCCCCAGTCCAGTGGACTGGGGATGTTCCTTCTACTTCCGCTCAACTCCTCGAATCCCATTCGTTGACTCTGAGGGTTGGGTTAGAGAAGTCCCCAGTCTGGAAAGCTGGGGTGTCTCTTGACATGCTATGTCTGAGATCTTCTTAAAATCTCTCTTGATCTTGCGAATCTTAGTTCGGAAATTAGCTGGATGCATTAACCTGTATCCACTTTTATCACCCGGTTCAACAGACCGTTGGATGATTTCCGAAACTTCGGTCATTTGATGACGTGTTTGCTCCAAACGAGAGGCTTGTGCAATATTCTCGCCTGCTTGATGTAGGAGCAATTCAACAACCTGTTCTCTATATACTTGATTTTTAGAGGAACTAGTTGAAGCTTGTTCTTGAGCAAGCTTTTGATTATGAACAAAGCCCATTGACTGTGGCCGGCCATGGGCAATAACATTGCATGAGACCATTTTCGGCGGGCTTTACTGACTGGAAAGCACTGTGAAATGTAGTGCTCCGTGAACACCCCATCCTCTGATATGAACATCAGATGGAGCATTGGCAATTAACTGACGCAATTTTCTTAGTGCGCCAAGGCATGAACGTTGAAGGGTTCTCTGTTTCTTTTCAGCCTTCGGATACCGAGAGACTGATAGAGATGCCAAATCAATCTGGCGTTGTAACCCTTCTATTATCTTAAGATGATTTTCATATTCATCGTAAGATAATACCTTCTTCTTTAATTGACAAAGAGTTTTCCATATGTTGAGATGAATATCATGGATTCCATCATCCGTCAACATCTTTGGAATGTCGTACTGGGAGTCATCCAAAGGCCAAAACATGACTGGTACTTCACCTTTTGCCATCTTTTTCCTCATATTCAGCATTTCCTCTTTATCATTAAATGAAGATTCTTCTACCTGTTTGGACCAGAGTTGGTGTTTCCTTGTTGCTTCATCGGATTCAACAAGATTGGTAGAGAAATCACTATTCATGCTGGAATATGAATGACCCAGGGATGGTTCGGAGAATAACCTGAACCCCAGGATATCTTCTGATGGAGAAATAGTTTCACCTGCCGATAGTAAAGCATCAGACATGACTGGTTTTACGTTTGCAAGTGCCTCGAGATAGGAGGGCTTTCTCGTCACTACATTGCCTTCTGAAGAATTTTTGAGACAACGTGAATCACTACTGCGGAGAGGAATTTTGCAGCGAAGTTCATCACCATGAGGAGGACCATCATGATGGGTTACAGCAAAAGATGAAATCTCTTGCTCCTTGGCCTTCTGACCACATAGAGGGTTCCTGTGGCTCTCATCTGACGAAGAAACTTCAAGATTGACCGAATTTTCATGAAGCAAGTCTTCATGAGGATGTGTCTGTTGAAGACCTTCAGAATTAATGTTCCCGTTATTGGGAACTGAGGGAGTAGAATCTTGAATTCCGACAGATAAATGTATGAGGGCTTCAAGAACTCCAACATCGAGCAAGGCCTTGTTGCAGATTGGCCTTTGATCTCCTGACTGTGTTGGGCGGATCTTTTTCTTAGATGCCTTCTTACTCGCTTTAGAAACCACTTGATGACGAAAGTGATTGCTCTGAGCAGGTGTATGTGCCTGATCAGGAAAGATGGTCAGGTTAGGCTAACGATCTCCACTCAAATCAGGTGTATGTGCCTGACTTGGTTGTCCGTATGATATGGGGGAGTATGACCCATAACCCTCTTGGACTGGAACAGATGTGTGTGTCTGTTTCGGAATGAATCGTTGATGTGTCACTCCATTGCTAGGGATAGATTTATGTGTCTGTCCCTGAGATGATGCTGAAGCTGTTATGATATCCTGGAAAGCATCCAGAATAAGAGCAGAAATTTGCTTCTGCTCTTTCACCATTGACAAAATATGTTTGGTGACTTCAGCCGCCGGAACGGGGATATACGTCCATTCCAGGCTTGGAGTAGGTGTATGTTCCTGCTCCTGTCCTCCTTTTCCTGTCAGTGAATCCTGACAGTACTCAAGTGTGGAGGCAGAGAGTTGAGTCTGCCTCCTGTTTGTCGTCGGGACTTTCCGACTGACTTCTCCGGGCGCTACCAAGCGAGACTGTTGGTAGGCCTGATTAGTATTAACAGGTGTATGTGCCTGCTGATTACACTTCGCCAAACGCGGTTGACGAGATCCATCATATGTAGTCAGACGAGCCTGCTGACTAACTGGTGATGTATAAGCAGGTGTATGTTCCTGCCTATGGTACTCCGCCGGAATTGCCTGGCGAGATAGGCTTGATGCTGTCAGACGAGTCTGCTGGACAGCGGAATTAAAACGAACAGGTGTGTATGCCTGCTCGTTGTTTTCCACCAAGTTAGGTTGGTGGACTTCTCCGGAGATGGAAGGGATGACAACCTGCCTATTGTTAACCAGATTCCGTCTCTGGCGGTTCATCTTGCCTGCTTGGGTTCGAGGAACCTGAGCTGAATGCCTGGAGTCGGTACCCTCATCATGTTGAGGGCGCACTACCGTACGAGTCTGGCGGCGATTGTTGATGGGAGCCCTTGAGAAGGACTCCTGTTTTTTTGAATTAAGGTCCTGCGGGACCTGCTCATTCACTTCCTCAGAGTAAGGGAGTGAATGGAAATTGCGTTCCGGGGATAACGACCCGAAACGGTTGGAGACGGTAGTCAGCACCGCCTGCTTCTTGATTGCTGGCCGCCGTTGTCCGGACGACCATGTAGAGTTGTTAACTTGGAGGGCTTGAAGAGCGGCCTCCAGAGTTGGGATAGTACCGTTGCGACGGTACTCCTTAACCAGTGCATTAGAAACCCAGTGTTGAAGACGCTGAGTTGGTGATGTCATCCTCAGGGCGGATGACGTTCCAGCAGGAGTAGCAGCATTGGTTTTCACAGCAGCAGACCTCACAGTAGAGGTGTTCATAGCAGCAGTATGCACACGGGTAAATTTAAGGAAAGCCATTTTGCAGAAGATCTTGAGAAAAGAGTGCTTGTTCCATGTAACATACATAATCAAGATGAATCCAGCCACTGCATCTTTTGGATGAGCACATGTCAATGATTTCTTTGTTGGCCCAAGGGGCCTAACAAATAAGAAGAACATCACTTTAACTTGGTTAAGGATTCACGTCGGGTTCACCATTTTTGTTTCGCACGGAATCCGGGGATGACCTCCTGGACGAGAGATTCAAACGTTCCGATCGGTTTCTAACGGGTTTGTTCGTAGAACTGGAAACATCCAATGATTCCACATCCGTTTGGACCTACTTTCCAAAGGCAGGCGCTCATTAGCTTGTGGACTAATGAGGCTTAGGAATTTGCATTGGTCGAGAGGATGGGAGGTCGGACTCATCACACCTTTTTGAGGGGAATTATTGTCTACTCCGAGACTCTCTTTATAGATTTAAGTTATGTTCGTGAATCCTTATTACATTAACAAGTATAAAATGTGCTTTCCTTTAGTTTTAACAATCAATGATTAAATATGCAAGAAATTTAGAGAATCTTTTATATGTATTCGAGTTTCTTCATCAATAGAGAATCATCTATATCTGTTTAGAGATTCTTGGTCAATGGTATCCTTCAAAACATTTATATAAAAGTCTCTTGGTCATTATGATGACCAGGCTGGTTTTAAAGCCACTCAGTGGGGCACTTGAAGTTTATCGTCATTCAGAAGGACAGGGATTATTTCAAAGTTGGGATCGAACCCATAAATGGGCTACCTACGTATCCTTTGTTTTGGAAAAGTAATCAGAACCCACGTAGTTCGAGAAATGGAGTATGATGTTTATGATTGATGGCTCAAAGATGAATGTCATAATTACTTTTACACTCTAAGCTCACGTGAGTCATGCTCGGTGTGAGAAACAAGAGGTATTGGTAAAATTTAGACAATTGTGCCATGAAAGATGCAATCATAAGAATTTGTTTGGGGCTTATGTATGGATGAATGCCCAGATAGATGAAGGTTTATGATTTACTTTTAGGGAGAAAATCTATGAACAGGGTCCATAAAGTTACATGTGCTTCATGGAGATTTGAATACTCTAATCTTGGGGCTTACTCTTAAGGAGGATGCCCAAGTTAGGAGGGGACTTATGATGGGGTTTTACTCCTGAAAAGGAAACCCAAATCAAAGGTAAATTATGACTGGTTAAGAGAAATTTAAGGGGACTTGGGGCTTATTCCTGAAAAGGAGACCCAAGGTTATGACTGAGTCTTATTCCTAAAAAGGAGACCCAGGTTAGGGGACTTGGGGCTTATTCTTTAAAAGGAAGCCCAAGGTTATGACTGAGTCTTATTCTTGAAAAAGGAGACCCAGGTTAGGAGACTTGGGGCTTATTCTTTAAAAGTAAGCCCAAGGTTATGACTGAGTCTTATTCCTGAAAAAGGAGACCCAGGTTTGGGATTAAGGTTTGGGGATTATTCCTGAAGAGGATGCCCATATTTGAGGTTGGGAACTTTAAGAATTTGGGGCTTACTCCTGAGGAAGATGCCCAGATTAAAGGTTTTATCACTGGGGATTATTCCTGAAAAGGAGACCCAGGTTAGGATTCTCTCATCTTAAAGGATGAGGTTAAATTAATGAACTCTCCATATTTTAGTGACATAAGGATATTTAAATCACTAGAATTTGAGAGAGATTCCATAGAATTCCTTTCAGATAAGAAAGTCAAATCAAGAAATCATGCCATAAATGGCTTTGAAGAGTGTCTTGAAGACTGAATCTTGAAAAGGAAAGGTGAAATGGCTTAAGAGGGGTAAAAATGAGCAAGATGGGCACCCAAAAAGATAGGGGCGCGCAAGTCTTGCAAGGCACGCAGGTCTTCCGTGGGCGCGCAAGTGTTGGTCGCACAGGTATACCTGCGCGACACATAGTGTACTTGCGCGATTTTCAACCAGCAATGAAATGCTTGAGCGACTCTTTTTTAAACCCTTTAGAATGTTCTTGAGGTTATTCCAGAAAAGGGACGTGCAAGTTATATTGAAGGAAATAAGTCGGTGCGCAAGTGTTTGATAAGTTTCAACACTTAGTCCTTCCTTCTTCTCTTTAGATCTTCCATTCTAGGTAAGAAATTACCTTAGAAGTGTTCCAGAAGCTTTGAGAAGAGACTTGGGCGTCGGGAGCTTCAATTTGAGTTTCTGGAAAAAAAGATCCTCCTTCGAATGGGGGGCCCACAGGTTCTATTTATAGGCAAAAGAAGGCCCTGGGCGGTTACTGGGCGGTTACCACTTAGGTCGCGCAAGTCACTTGCACGACCATAAGGCGTCGCGCAAGTACTTGCACGTCCACTAGGCGTCGCGCAAGTGTACTTGCGCGACCATGAGGGAACTTGCGCGATCTATGGGCAATGTACTCCTTGTTCAGCCTTTTGTCGATTTTTGATGTTTCTTCAAAGGATGAATCACTTTATGCTCAGATATTCCCCTTTTCCGATCTTTAGATTCTGTGATGAAAAGGAGCGTCAACAGTATACTGTGGATGTTTCAAGATGATCGATTATAGCAGTATTTATGGGTGGATGTTGATGTTGGGATTAGGTGGTTAGATGTGGGTCTTAGTGATTTTGGGGATTATATAGCTTGAATTTCATTTTCAGTAGGCGATTCCTATAGTGTAAAGCACCATATTAATAATTAGTTATTAGTAGTTGATCCGTATATTGGGAGAACCATATTTCCATATATATATATATATATATATTGGTTCTTGGTGTTTTGGGGTATTGGGATTGATGGGTTCTATGAAGAATTGTCTTAGTGTTTAGTGATGTTGATGAGTGGGGCATTTGAGGAATTAGTTGTGGGATATGGGTGATTTTTTTGTTAGATTAAAGTGAAATGATTTCAGTGAAATTATGTTTATCATGGTTTTATCTATAGGAATCTTGGTGATTGGTTAGTGGGGCCTTTTTTTAAGAGTACACATTGGTGGTTAGAGTTTAATATTAGAATCACATTTATCATTTAAAGTTAAAACACAATGAGTTAGTTGTGAATTGACAACCGAGGTGGGTGAGGATTTATGGTTGAAATTTATTTATGGATTCATAAGAGTATGAAAAATTATTGTGGGGAGTTTATAATGACCGTGTTTTACAAGTTAGTGAAAGCCAACAAAAATTTGAATATTTGGCCCTATAGTGAGGGATGTTTTAATAATTGGATTTTAAATAGAAATTTAGATAATTGAAACATCTTGGGAAGGTGTTTTTGAATATTATAAAAGGACAAGGAGGTGTTTTGGGTGATTGGGTTAGTGTTGGGTCATGATTGGGGTGGACTTTCTATGAATTTCTATTTGAGGTAGAATACCACATTGTGATGTAGTGGATCACAACATGGAAAATTATTATTTAAGGAATGAAAATTTGAGTTGGATTTAGGTCACACTGTATTAAATGGAACCATGATGTGAAGGTTGGAGTGAATTTGTATGGCTGGTAAAAGGGTCATGTCATGGGAAAAGGCAACCGTGGCATGACAATTTTCTAGAAATGTTTGTAAAAAATTGGTTAAGTCCCCATACGTAAGTTTTAGATCCTCATATATAAGGGTATTGATGTTAGGGAAAAAATGGATAAATACTCTTACATTAGGGTTATTATATATAATAGTTATATTATATAATAGTTAATTCCTAATGTGTAAGTGTAATAATACACAATGGTGAACTGAAGGGATATTTAAGTATTCATGGAAGGACTAAGAATTGGAAAAGTACAGAGATAACCTAAGATATATAAAAGTTAACCCAGTGATGTGTAAATTTTTCCCTATGATAAATGTTATACATAAAGTAAAAATATATGGTGTGTAATATTATGAGGTTTACTGGTTAAGTCTAGTCCACCCAATGATAAATAAGGGTTAATAGAGTTTTGATAGAGAAATGGTAATGTATGATACATAAGGTTAACCAAGATTTCCCTTGTTACTCTTAAGGGATAAATCTATGATATATAAGGGTCACCATATAGGTAAGGTTTGATACACAAGGGTTAATAGTGTTCATTGGAAAAATGATTAGGTGTGGGAAAATATTTTAATAAGTAAAGGTAGATTTGAGGATATTAAGTGTTAATACCCTATGATATGTAATGGTTTTATATGGATGATACATAAGGTTTAGATAAAACATAAGGTTACCAAGCATTGTGAAAAATGTTGTGTGACATTCTTGAGGAGGGAAACATGTCATGGGATGGGGGTCATTCCCTGTTGGGTTATTATATGTCTAGAGGGGAAATAATGCCACGAAGGATCACACAATGATATTACATGTCTAGTTTTATATAAATAATTGATTAATTATTCAAATTAAATATATAGTGTGTTTTTTACATTTTACCCACAAATAAATTGATCACAATATAATTCTTCTCTCTTATATTCTTACATCACTCTCAAGATATCAACTTCATTTTTCATTCATTCTTCATGTCATTCATTAAGGGGAGTATCTATAAGTAATGATATCTAACATTGGGTGTTTATTTATAATTTTACTCACCATATTTTCAGTTTCCATCAATTGTATCCTAAATAATGTTTTTCTAGATTTTATGATTTCATTTGATTGAAGTTAGTTCAGCTAGAGTTCCGTGACAAGTGGAGTCCTGCTAACTCCAAATGGGGTATAAAGACTTTACATTATCGAGTCTCTTTGTTTTATTCATTAATTATATTAATATGATCATTGTTATTATTATTTCTATCATGTTTTCATGAATTGGGTGTTCTCTCCCTATAAATTATGGCGGGATCATGATGGCTTATTAATAAAAAATGACTATATAACATGATAAGTGGTTTGTCAGTGGTAACATAGTCGTACGACTGTCAATGGACCTTTTTATGCATTTTTTGGTGGCATGAGTTTGATTCTGAAGGAAAATGGGTTTTCCATTTTAAATTTAAATTTTAAAAGGTATTTTTGATGGAAAATGGATTTCTAAAGGAAGGGCTTAGAAGGTAATCTCAAAGTGAATATGATGATTTTAGGTTATTGTTTTGAAATGGTTTTTAAAAAATATTATTTTTTCCAAAGAATGTTTTCATTGGTATTTTGGATGAGGTCTATGCATAAGTAAATACAGAGTGATATAACTTTTCTACATGATTTATAAAGAGTATTTTGACTTGGTTTTTTAGAGATGGCTGAATGGGCTTGGTTAGAGATAATTTTGGGTTAGGTTAACTCAAATGGGAAACAATATATTTTTTAAAGATTATATTCTTATTGTGATTCATAATTTTTATTTCTAATTATATTGTTATAACTCCATGAAAATTTATGGTTGTATATAAATCATTTACCATGGAATTTATATAGAGTTCTGTAGACTGTTGTACATGCGGGTGCATGAGTTCGCCTGATAATATTATTCTTTTAGTATCTTTGTAACCGAGTGTTTATGAATTTATGTAATTGAACACATAAATAGTATATATGGGTGATATGTAACCATACCTAGTTATATATGGTGTGTGTGTGTGTGTGTTGGGGGGGGGGGGGGCTTATCCTCTTGGGTAAATTGTTCTTAGAGTGAGATTTTTAGGAATGATTAAGGCTTAGGTGACCTAGTTTTTTGGAATAATAGTTTGGGTGATGAATGATTAATTTTTGATGGTATTGGGTGCGCAAATATTTCTATTTTGATTAACCTTGATATTTCGGTAAGAGTGAATCCATTGGTCTACCCTTATGGTATTTTTGTGCATGGGGTGTGTTGTTGGGCTTGTGTGGGCTTATTTACACTACCTTATAAATTTTTATTACTTATTACCATATGATATATTGAGACTGATTATTTTCACCATTTTATAAGTGATTTGATTTTTGGTAATATCATGATGTAATGATATTATGGTTATTGGTGTCACCCTGAGTTATAATGTTTGGTCTGAGATGTTATTAGGGGCATCCTTGAGTAATAAGGGATAGTCTAGTTTGTTGTTGTGTGGAATACATTGAGTAAGAGGGGATAGTTTGAGATGTTGTTTTTTGTAATCTGCTAATTAAAATGGGGTTATTTAGTATGTGATTTGGTATGATACCTCACTCTATGTTGAGAGGGTAGAGCTATCAAAATTGCTCATGAGATCCTACTCCAAGGGGTTGATTCGACCTATATGAAAGGTTAGTTATTAAGATTACATCCTTATATTTAATGTTGTCTGATATATATACATCTGATTATCCATGTTGTATACCTCATTTTGGTTTTAGGAGATTTCATATTTGGATTCCCTACTCAGATTCCTTTTGATAATGCATGTTTTTTATAACATCAACCATGGGACCTAAACTCTAAGGAGGGTTTTGGGTTGTTATATGTGGGAGGTTGGATAGTGATATTCCATCCTTAGACCACATATAATGCTTACCAGTGGAGATGAAACATGTTAAAGTGGGCTTAGCCTGATGGGATGGTTTAGCCTATATGATTTGTTGGTTATTAAGAATCCCTCCTCAGATCGCTTGATCTATGCAATGTGTTTCCTTTCTACTCAATATGGGATATTATGATTCAATTCCCTAGAGGGTTTCCGATATTATAATGGATATATATTTAGATTAATTTCCACATGGGATTTATTATGATGTGATTGTGACATATTTATTTCTAATACTGACCAAAGTAGGTGAGGTTATGTGTTAGGTGTCTTTGTTAACATATATTGACTTGAAATATTTTTGTACTCATGAATAATGTGTCATGTTTCTAGGTGGATGTGTTTAATGATAATAAAATTAACTAATTATATGTTTTCACACACATATATATGATCACCGTATCACTCGATGTATTGAGATGGGAAAGAAAATCCTACAGGGCCATTGGACTAACCACCTACCCACATACATGGAATGGATTTTGATGTACATTGGTAGACCTTATTGTTTTATTTTAGGAATAAGAAACAATTGAATATGGAAAAATAATTATATTATATAAGGTTATTGAGGATATGAATTCATTATAAAATATCATTTTAGTTAGGAAAATAAACATTATACTTTACTTTACAATTATTATTTTATTTATGAACCATTTTGTGTACCACTGTTGTATTTATATGAGGATGAAAGTTACAAATTTTATCTCTTTTGGTTTCTATATTATATTGTAATGAATCATATAGAATTTTTATTACTTTTATATTCTTTACTCTAAGGTTCATTTTTTCTTCATGTTTATTTCTATAGTTTTTTGGGATGTTTGTTATATGGATGGGTCATTTCAAATTTTTAGCAGACTTCGATATAAACCTGGAGAATTAATCTTGAGGGAATAACCTCTCCATGATAGTTTTAGGCCCTTACTAGAAGTGATAAACATTTGGGTTTAAGGAGTCACACTTGAGGTTATGTGGATACCCCTCTTGGGTACCATTTGGGTGATCTAGTTTGGGTTTTATAGTAACCTTCATTATTCTTGGGAGACATAAAACCCTAGTGTAAACCATAAGCCTTCAGAGATAGATAAAAAATATAGTGTAACCATTACCACTAAGTATCATACAAAATATGTTCCCTTATTTAATCCATGAATATATTGGTGATTATCCAATAAACCAATTCATTAACCAATATTCCTATTGATGGCATGATAGTAGTGAACCCATATTATTTTTTATGATGAAATATCAGTAAATATATACTTCTATTAGTGGAGATACATTAGATACATATTCTTACTATTGTAAATCTAGTTTTAAATACATACTCTTTCTGGTGATGATCCAATATATCCACATTCCTACTAGCGATGAGCCAGTAAACCCATACTTTTAATTTGGATGATCTAAGAGACAAATCCTACTGGTGAAGATCTAATAAACCTGTATTCTTAATGGCGATAAGATAGTAAATCTATACTTCTATTAGTGGTGAGGAAATAGACCAATATTTTAGTGATGATTCAGAAAACCCACATTATTTCTAGTGAAGATCTAGAAGTAAACCCATATTCTCATTGATGATAATTTAGTAGTAAATCCACACATGTACTAGTGATGATCCAGTTGATCCATGATCTTACTAGTGATGAGACAATAATAATTCTATATTCTTGTTATTAAAAAACCAATAATAAATACATACTTATGATAGTGATTAGATAGTAAATTATTTGTACCATTGGTGATGAGCCAGTAAACCTATAAATAAATTATTGATGATCCAAAAGACTAATCCACTAGTGAGGATCCAATAAACCCACATTCTATTGATGACGAGACAATGATCATGTGCCACTATGTCAATGAAAGAAATTTATTAAGGTTGTATCCAAGGGTACAACCTCATAAAACACCCTTGAACTCTATATATTTTTCTCATTTCCATTAATTTCAAAAAAATTAGATTTCAAAGATAAAAAATAACTAAATCATAAGTGAATACATTGATGTCGATTAAAGATTAGCGACAAAGTAAAAAAGAAAGTAGTAAAATAAGGAACATGTATATAACATGTTTCAGAACATTTTTATTTAAAAATTATGTAAATAGCATCTCTTTACTCATGTGTTTTATAAATTATCAAAAAATAACGACTATTTGAGAAATAATGAATAACAAAAAACATTTAGATCTTATAAAGAATGAAACATAAGAACACAAAGAACACTATAAATTGAAACAAGAATACTCACTAACTACTTAGCCTTACAATTGATTGGTTCTAGATTAATTAAACTCTAAGTATGATCTGGTGTGAATTCAATATAAAAACATCACAATCAAAATAAACAAAAGAAGTCTTTGAAAATATCAGCTTTTGATATCCACCAGAATCCAGCTCTGAGATTAGTTGTGTACATGAATAGAAAGGAAACAAACATGCTCCTTATAGGACAACAAGCTATAAGTTTGTCTCTAGAGATATCTATAGGATATGTGCACTGAAATATATAAGATATTTATATGTTTCGCCTAATTTAATGAAATCTTAAAGCATACATTTTCCACCTCATTCCCACATGGTTTTATGTATTCATTAATCCATTGTGAATTGATTAAATATATTGAATATTCATTGAATATGAATCAATGAATTAATGAAAATGTTAATAAATGTATAAGGATATATTAAATTTGTTTTATATGTTTCAATAAATTAAACACATCATGGATAACTATATGAACGAATAAGATTCCTCTTCTTATGATCATCTGATTATAAGCAAGCCTCCCAAAACTTCTCTTCCTCCTTAGATATAGTTGATCACATGATGAAGGTTATAGAACAACTTATTCATTTAAAAATCCTCAAGAAATTTTCTAGTATCCAAATTCTTGTATAATACCCTATGAGTGTTAAGTATTCATTCTTCCCCTATAGTGATCTTTCTCAAGAGTTATTCTCGAAAGAAGGAAGAAGAAATATGCTACAAACAAGAAAAATGTATGTTATATTTTTTCATGTATTTTATTTTTAATGTATGTTTCTAATTTTAAAGGATAGTTCCAACCTATTGGGGTATTATTTCAATACTAACAAATCATGAAATGATCCTTGAAAACAAAATAGTCGTAACAAAGAGAGCTTCCTCATTGGATCACGATGAATTTACTTTTATTTATGAAAACCACAATATTTGTTATGTTACTGGTTTAGCTTTGGTTGATATTTTTTCATATGATTACAATTTAAAATAAATGGTTTAATTCCTAAAAATTACAAAGTTAACCTATTAACATGATAAAAAAAATTCTTCATGTTTAGGTATGTTTTAATCATAGATTTTCAAAACTGAAAAATGATTTATGATTATTTTTTAATTTTTGATATTTTTTCTTATGATTTATAAAATGTTTATTATACATAGAAAATGATATTTTTGGAATATTTTAATTTATCAATGGTTTATAAATTTACTAAATAATTTTTTTATATTTAATTATATTTTTTTTATGAAAGATTTATTAAAAAAATATCCCAAATGTTAAATATTAATATTTAAAATACATTTGAATAAATTATTTAGTTTTCCTTGTGATCTGTAAATAAAATGTTTATTTATAAATCTGAAGGATTATTTAAAATTATGAAAATTTCATAAATAATTAACTTGAAGTTGTTCAAAGTAAAAGGTTTCTTATTTTGAGTAATTATTAAAATATTTTGTCAAATTAATAAATTTTTTATTTATAAATAAAATTCAATTAAAAATTGAAATAAATTATTGAAAAATTGTTTATAAATAAGGAAAAGGTTTTGTTGAATGTTTATTAAATTTAGAAAAAAATTGTTTTATAAATTAGTTAGCAATGAAATGTTTATGGTTAATGGATTAAATGTTTTTTAAACATTAATTTTAAATACACCTTGAATATTATGGTTTTAATATTAAGAAAGATAATTTTCAAATTATTATGATTTATAAATGTTATAAATCATAATAAAGGGTTTTAAAACCTTATTACCTAAAATTATAAGGCATTTTTTGATCTTTAAATAAAGTGTTTATTTGAAGATTATATAGTGTTTTATAAAAGATTTTATAAATCTCAAAAATAATGTTAAAATATAAAATGTGTTTACATTTATAATAATAATTTTTTATAATTAATTAATTAGAAATTGTTCAAATTAAATGAGGACCTTATTAAATGATATTATTTAAACCACATCAAATGTTTTTGTTTGATGATTTGATCAAAGGTTTAAATAATAAATTAAAATTATATATAATAAATAAAATTAAAATGTTCATACTGGATTGATTATAAAATCATTTATACTAAAAATTATAGAATTTTTATAATGTTAGGTAGTTTATAAAAGGGTTTATAATTAGATTTTATTTATAAATTATTAATAAATGGTTATATCTTGTTTAAATATTTTAATTGTTCATTTATTTAAAACATGTTCCCTAATTTATTCATAGTTTTCAATTTTTTACATTTTAGTTTAACTGTTAAAATACTTGAAGGTGACAAAACCATACATTACATGCTAGGTACGACTCTAAAACAATATTGTTTTCATCCACTATGGACTCATTTTTTAATTAATGTTATTATATTGAATTTAGTTGTTAGGATTAGTTTTTGTATTTTAGCTATTAGAGATATCATGAAATTAATTATCTCTTACGTAAGGTCTCCTCTAGTATAGGGACTTGGGGTTGAACCACCTACAAACTTAAAGTCTTGTGCCTTGTTCTAAAAAAGTGAATGAGGTTAAATATTAGTCATTAGGGGATTACTCATGTGAAGATAGTTAATTTAATATATCTATATTAATTTTCATAAATATTTAATGAAACTTATATATAAAATAAATCCATATATGTATAAATATTTTTGACTTCTATTTTTGGGTGAGTAACACATATAGATGGGTTGTGTAAAGAGTTACACTAGCACATTAATTTGGTGTTTGTAATAAAGATTCTAAAAAAACTACATTATTAGAAACATCCATACACAAAAGAGAATAAAACATGATAAGTTATTGATTACATAATAAGTAATAATTATGAATTTAATATACATATGATATATATTAAATGGGTGATAAATTAAAAATAAAATTCCTTAAATACTAAGTATGAGATTCCTTACAATGTGACACTTTTCAAAACCCCAATAATCCAACTAGGTAATTTCATGGAAAAGTAAAGTGCCCCTAGTTTATACTATGTAAGTAAATCAAGTGATATGTAAAACTGGAACATCCATGAGTAGTTTCATGAAAAATTAGATGCCCCTATATTATCATTTGATGGATTGTTTTTGGGGTTTTCTTTGTGTTACACTTAATAAAGAAAAATTATACACTAGGATAATGGAAAAATATAGTTGAGTATTTATATATCTTGGATTTGGATAAATGGTTATTCACTAAACTATCCAAGAATCAAAAGTTGTGCGATTGGGATGAATCATGGCCTAAATAACCAAGGTAATGAGTTTCACACCAAAGTGTTATTATTGTTTAGTGAGATATGGATCTTGGATAACTAAATTGATATAATGTATGGGTTTATCAATTTTATTTAGAGAACTATCTTTAAAAGTCCTTAATAAAAATATATAATACATGATAATCATATGATAATTTTTTTGTTGAAGATTAATATATCATCATCATCAAACTAAACTCTAATATAAATCTTTAAATATTAATATTAATTTAAGAAACTTCTAAGACTATTATAATAAGGGAAAATTATTAAATTAAGATAAATATTCTATGTTTGAAAAATTTTCCTTCTAGATAAACTAAGTGTTGTAGTTTTTCAATAAGAAAATCAAGAAGATTAAGGAATAATGGAATGATTCATTTATGTTATCAAAGGCATTGTATGCTAATTTACCTAAGTAATTTTATTCTCATATACTCAATATTATTGGGTTTGTAAATGATATCTAGAATGATTGAATATGGATGGAGAGATTGAAGAATTTTTATAAGGGTTATTCTAGTTAAGAAATTCATTCTATTATCATCTAGGGAAATTTTATATAAATTTGAATGAATTCACTAACATTTTACCCAATATTCTAAAAGTATTTAGAATAAATGAACTATGTATATGATTTTTAGATTCTCGTATTGTGTTGAATGAAATTGGTAAAAGTCAGAAGAAGAAGAATAAAGTTAGTTAGAAAGTTCTATAATGTTTCTTTAAGTAGCTATCCAAGGTGTTTGCAACCTAGGGTATTATAAATAAGGACTATTGGGACCATATTATGGGATTATCTTGAATACCTAAAGGGTTTAGTAACTCCATGGAATTTCCTTGTTTGGTATAAATGTTATATAAATTGATTCTTCAATTTTCAAGGGTATATGATATCAAATGTATAATTTAAATGTGTTGTAAATATATATGGGTTCAAAATCATTTGATGAATTGATAAATCATGTAATTTTAATCCACGATATAAATAAATAAGTTTATAAATCAAGGATTTGAATGTAATGGAATGTGTTATTCTCATATGAATCAATGTAAATGATGTGTATATTTATGTCATTTATCTTATATGATAAGTGATGTTTTTCATTAACAATGAGCTGTTGTGAAAAAATGAGATGATTAATTGAATACACATAGTTTATGATTCATTGGATTTTATATAATTATTTGCGAAGAATATATGGAAAAAATGTCTTTGTTGGGATATAGAATTTATCCAGTTTATTAAAATATGAGGGAATGTGTTCCCACCACCCATCGGTGTTATATTTTAATATAGACTTCCTTTCAAAATGAATAGAGTTCAAAACATATAAAATACCATATATGATATGGATTTGATAGTTTATTTATTAAATATTCCCACTAAAAGTAAATTTGTGTTATTATATTAACATAATTTAGGTTGTGTATCTTATCATATTAGTGTCTAAGAGACTAGAGGGAGTATGTTTGGACTTAGAGAAGTTAAAATTTAAGAAATTAATATTATGTTATTTATAAATTTATATTCTAAAATAGTTTTTTATATATGGTCATCATAATGTAAAATGTTACATTGAGTTACCACATGAAAATAAATATCACTATTTCCTAAAGAATTATACCAGTATAAGATTAAAGTTAATTTTTCACTTTATATCCGAAACAGTGTAGGATATTTGACAGCAAAAATATATGTAAATTGTTACATTTAGTTACCATTCCAAGTGAATATTACTATTCTATAATGATTTATATTTTCAAATACATAAATTGTAACACATGGTACACTAAAAGAGTTTTGGTAATAGCGATAAAGAGAAATCAAAATACTTATATTAGTTACCATAAAAAAGTGGATATCACTTGAACCTAAAATAGTTAAAGAGATTCTTGTAAAGTGATAATAAAAATATTTACATTATTGGAAAAATATTTCAAGGAATAGTTTGGTGTAAAGGGTTCCAAGGATGATGATGATGTACTTAGACTAAGTTCTAAGTAGATAATATAAGTTTACATCATAAAATTTGATGTTTTGAAGTCAAGGAGTTTGAATATGTTCAAAGAGTTGAATGTTAGTAATATGATTCATAATTATCATAATTATTAAATATTTATTTCTTCATAGATTTTACTCATTTGGAGGTTAGTGGGAGTATTTTATTAGATGGTAACATAAGGATGTGACATGAATTTAATATGGATGAAATGTTTAAAAAATGGTTACTATAGATAAAACATGAGAGTTATATTGAATCTATGGACATTAAACACTTAAGATATAGGTTGTAATGGTTGTAAAAATATCATGTAATTATAATAAAGTAAACAGTTATTTATCATTTATTCCTGTGGGTTGTAGTTTACTTTACATGAATAGTAGAATGATAAATATCCACTCAAACTTAAAACATTGAGTTATCCCTAATTAATGATCAGCATGAAGTATTATGGGTTGTGATAATATGTTAAGATTAGCGTGGATAGATTCTTATACTAATAAAAAAGGATTATACATGATATATAAATAACAGATTCATGAGGTAATAAATAGATACTTATTATATAGACTAACTCACTAAAGTATATGTCATGAAATGTCATGCAGTCATAGATATACATAGAGGTGTATGGTTATTAAAATCCTTATTACCTATTATTGTAAGGATACGTAACATTAGAACCTTCATACTTTGATACCATACTTACATAAGATAAAATATAAATTTATCTAATCAGGGGGTGGTTAGTTGTGTTGTTGATCATGACATCGATTGGAGTTCTACCAAGATATAATTTTTCCACTTTTATGATAAGTAAAGACACATAAACCATGACTGAATAAATATTAGGAAATTATTGAGCATGATATTTTGAGTCACATATGATATTTTTAACTAATTTGGTGAGTGGAATGTAATGATATCATTAGTTAGATGAATAACATTAAATGTATTCATCAACATGGCTATCCTTTTTCATAGAATCACGAAATGATGAGATGGTCATACTATATTGAATTGTTCCATGTTACTTGTAACTCAATGTCAGGGATGAAAATATTATATTGTTATTCATATGTTCTATATAATACTTCTAGTTCTAGAAATGTTCATATAGAGATAATAATGTTATTTATAGAGATCATACTGGACCCCTTAGTAGCTTGAGTAGCACTAATTATTTTCTAGAGGTTGATCTTTTCTTACATTTATGAAATAGGGATTTAAAATTTATTGTCTATATTAGTGGTACATCCTAATGGCATCATTAATTACTCTAGGTTAATACTAATTTAGAAGTTATAAAATATCATACTACATTATAAACAATGAAGTAGTATTATAGGAATAAAAGACCTGAGGCTAAACCCAAGAGACACGGCTAGAGAATTACTCACTTTTATAGAAAAGACGTAAAATAAAACAATAAAAGACAACTAAATTACTTTAATTGAGAAGAAAAAATAATGGAGATGAGTGTGGAAGTTTAATATAAAAATAGTAGAAGTATTGGGTAGTAAAATTCAGGTTCATGAGATTACAAGGAATTCAATAATTAATTAGAAATAAAAAATTTGTTACAATAAAGTTTGAGTGAGTCCAATGATCATGGAAAAAACTCTATATCAGAAAAAATACCCTTTTATAAATGTTCATGGTACATTGGGATGTTAAAAGGATTGTTGACATGAAACCATGTTTAAACATACATAACAACCAACCCAATGATCATGGTGAAGGCTAAAATATAATCAATATATTTAGAACAGAACTCCCTCACTCGAGTAATAATGATCATGCACAATATTTGAAAGATATATTTAAGAAAATTAGAAATAATAAAAAGACTAAACATGAAATACATTAAAATTATAAAGACCTTGGAATACACTATTTCCCCTTTATTACATGGAAATAACACAATGTATAACACACAATACTATCTATGAGGGGTGAAAAATAAGAAACATATTATAAACATAGAAAAACCTCTAATTCATAGTATTAGTACTCTAGTAGGTTTTATCCCCTCCTTAGAAACAATTTTACATCATTTAAATAGAAAAAATAAAACCTTTGAGAAGTCAAACTCTTAAAACCCTGAACACCCATGCTAAAACCCCACTCTAATCCATATAAGATGAGGAAAATCCTTTGAGTAAAGGTCTTAAACCAATCTAACATGAATTATATTTTAATTATTTTTGACTGTGTATTCACATCTTGAATATTTATTCCAGATGTGAAATATGCAGTTTTTCCTTTTGAATGATCATTTCATAGATGACTCAAAATATTTATGTTCATTAAAGGTTTGAATGAATTAGGGTCTTATATAATGATTATTTATACTCAAATAAATACATTGGGAACCACTTTAATGGTGTGAACTCAACATTCAACATATAGGGGCGTCATTAGTGGCTCCCTTCTATATACACAGCATCTCTATCATCATTATAGCCTCATAGTGGGTCATAAAAAAATGTAGAGGTGTTTCCATGGTGTTCCTTAGACTCATAGTGGAATATGATCTTGATATCGTGATCACTGGTGGATTTAGTGGTGTTCTATGGCCACTAGTTATGGTGGACCAATGAGTTTGAGTGGAAGAGGTGGCATCAGGTTTGTCTGAGCAGAGGCACATGATGTGTGTACAAGGCGATGTTGTTTATGAAATTTCATAGTGTTTATGAAAATAAAAATGTACCATATTTAAAAAATTAGGGGAATTATAATGCATAATTTATGGGCTTGTTCCATGAATTTCTTGGTGAGGTTGGACAGTGGTTAGTGGGCCCCTACTACTATTGGTAGCACGACGCACTGGGGATTCTCTCTTCCAACTTCCCCATGGAGCTGCCCTATGTGCCAGTGCACCATCCTAGGTATATTATGCATTACCTATACATCGTACCACACCCAATATTTCTCTACCCATAGCTTGGTCAACTTCACCAAGGGTTTTCATTCTTATAGGTGAGGGTTGGTCAGGTTTTGTTCTTTTTTAAGACATATTAAAAGATAATTAGCTAAAACTACTCAAATATGAACATTATTCAAAATTATTGAAAAAACAAATATTTAATTTTTTTTCAAAAAATTTCTTTTCACCCATAAAAGATGAAAACAATTCAAAACTTGGGTATAAAGAAAAATCAATGAAATTATTTATTTAAACTTCAAAAAATATTTATGAATAAAATTTATATATATAATACACCAAATTTAAACTCATAAATATAAATAAATTAAGAATAAAATTCATTCTACCATGATTTAAATATAGTGTTAACAAAATCATGTGAATTAATGGGGAACTAAATGTACAATTATCACGTAGGAAAATTTTATCAACTCAATAATTTTCATAGAAATAAGTCAATGATGTCATTTAATATTTCTCTTTTTAATTCACCATTCCTATTCATCCTTCCATTAACATTTTTCAATTCATTATCTATGTGAATTAAACTTTTAATGTACCTCACTTTAAGTCTTTTTACTCATAATCATTGTACAAATGTAAACATATTTTTTCTCATACATTGAATAATGCTATTTCCACAAGCTTGTAGTCCATCGAATTTATCCTTATCAAAGATAAAAAATAAAAAATAATCACGAGGGATTCATAATTAGGTTCAAATGACTCTGAGTGATTTATATGGCTGGGTAAATGATATAAAATATATAAATCTCAAAAAAGAGTTTAATATCTAATGTTTTTTTCTTTATAATAAAAAACTAGCCCAATATTAATCTCCTCGAAAACATTCTTCACACTTTTCACCATCCTCAGAGTAAGGACACGATGAAATGAAGAATAATGAATGATGTACCCCCTTTATTTTTCTCCTTTCTCTAATTTTTTAAAATATTTGTTTGGGTCAATTATCACATCCACCACCGAAGCCAAAATTATCCTTTCAGGACACAATTTTTAATAGTTATAACAATATATTATGTCAAGAAATGGTGATTTTTGAATTGACCAAGACAAAAATATTTTTTAAGAGGGTGTTCAATGAATATAATGAATGATAATCCTGAAACTTTCTAAAAATACCACAAATTTAGCCTGACACTAATCTATTTTAGCATGTGTTTCTTTTACACTATGTCAAAATCTCCCCTATAATCATATTTTTGACAATCATGAAATATACATAGAGTAGGGAAGGAAATGATAAATTAGGATTTTAATTTATCTGTTCTCTAATAATATTTTCCATGGATTTTATTAGTTTAAAAATGATTATTGTATATGTAGGTATCGAGATAAGGTCTAATAAAAAATTTCCCTCAGCCATATTAAAATTCAATTTGTTAAATCAGAACTTCAACAAGATGCAAAGGATGTTCTATAATAAAACATGGTCATGTTATAAAAAAATATACTCAAGAAAATAATGGAAATGTTAGGCCTAAGAAAATTCTCATGAATGGGAATAAATTATTCGAAAAATCACTCATGTAAATTCACACCAATAATAAAATCAATTAACATAAATATCATATATTCATTGAATGAAAAATCTAATAAAAATTTCATTTTAAAAAATTAACCATTCTTTCGAATCATGATTTTTCATATCTAAATATACATGTTTAACTTTACCAATTCATTCCCCTATTTTTATCATTAAAACTTATTAAAAAATAAATTAAATTCATGGTATAATAATTAACCTAAGTAATTTTTTCTCTTTTATTAAAAAATAATGAATAAATGAAATTTTCGGGCATGAATTTAAAATTAAAATATTTTTTAAGTAGAAATGTTAGGGTAATAGAAAATAATAATATTACAACTCACCCTATAATTTTGCATTGATAAAATTTAAATTGTGGTCACCACTTCTATTATACCATATTGTAGCACCATTATGGAACTACAAAACCAAAATCATAAAAAAAAGGACTTTTCAATTATACTCAAAAAATTAAGGGAAAATGAATCTAAAATTCCATATATAAAATTAATTTCTTATAAAATAGAAAATATAAAGTCCTAGAAAGTGATAAATATATCAAGTCACCTCTTTGAAGATGCTATTTTATATTATCTCCTTTTAACTCAAAATCAAATTCATTATCTAATGGGAATTTGATACAAAGATAACCATCTTGGGTAATCCAATTTTGACTTTGAAGTGAATTCGGCTCAGCTATTTTCCTACTCATTGAAATTGGCATGGAATGTTGAGGAGGTGAAAAAGATATATATATTTTATAAGACAGAAATAATTTAAAGTCTACCTAGACTTGGTATCATTCTTAGTTTTCAACTTCTAGCTATGGCTATGGTTTTTTCGGGTTCTACCACCAACTCATCTTCTTCTTTAACCATTTATTTTTCTTATTTTACATTGTATGTGAAAGGCATAACTGGTTCTTCTTCTTATTCTTAATATCCTTCTTATTCCTTTGAATTTTATCCTATATTTGAAAGGAGTCTATGTAAAAAATTATTAAACAATTCCCCTTATTCTTATTCTTCATGTTCTTGATACTATCCTTTGAATTTTGCATTTGGAAACTCATGTTAAACAATAAAGTCTCCTTATTTTTCTATTTATTACTCTTATGAACCTAAAATGATGAGGTAATCATATATATGAATAAAATTATCCTTATAAGTGAGTCTTAACTCAGATTCACTTATCCTGATTTCATGCTCTTGGCACACCTCTTCAAATTTTGGTTCAAGGACAAGAATTTTTGACTCTCCCTTACTCGAGTATAATTTCAAGACATTTTTTTTGATTTTCCATCCATTTAATATCATAAATTTTTTGTGTAAGATCCATTAGCAAAAAGGTTAATTTTTAATTTGTAGTCAAGATTCATTGCATCCCTTCCATCACAACCAGAAATACCGAAGTTCAACAAATGTAATAAAGAGAATAAAATAAAATACTCAATTAAATTAAGAAATAAAAAGAGATGAGATTTTTTTGAATTATCAAATAAAAAAAATCTATTCACTTATCCCTATAAATAATTCCATAAATTGATATATTTAGAATGAATCAATAATTCATTATGGTCAATACCTATTTAGAATTTATAGAACACATGACTACACAATAAATTGATAAGGAGTAGTATAAGAATGAAATCCCTATGGTCAAACCCAAGAGACAAGGCAAAAGAATAACTCTATTAAATAGTGAAGGTCGGAACTACAATGATTTAATACAACTAAATTATTTGAATTAAAAATAAATAATAATGATGATGAGTGTGGAAGTTCAAGAAAAAAGGGATAAGAATTAGGTAGTGTAAATCCATGTTCATGGGAAAATGAGGCATAGAAAAAAGAATTATAAATCATTAAGTTATCAAAATAGTGTATGGGTGAGTCCAATGATCATGGTAAACACACTATATCCCTAAAACTCCAATTCTTTCAATATTTATGGTACTTTGGGTTGTTAAAAAGGACATGTGACTCGAAACCATGTTAAAAAATAGATAATAATCAACACAAATGTTAATGGTGAATGCTAAAATCTAGTCAATGTGTTTAGAAAGGAACTCCCTGACTCAAGTAACAATGGTCATGAAAAAGAGTTGAAAGAGGGATTTATGAAAATCATGGAAAATAAAAATACCGAACATGAAACTCATTTAAGTTAGAAATACATTGAAATAAACTATTTCCTATTTATTACACATTAATTACATAAGGAATACCCGTCATTCTATCCATGAGGAGGCATGAAAATAAAAAACATATTCCATGAATAGTAAAAAACCTTCGATTCCTACCACAAGTACTCTATCGAGATGGATTCCCCCTTTAGAAGTAGTCAATCCCCTCCTTAAAAAGTAAAATAGAACCCTAGAGCTTATAAAATTAATCCTCTTAAAACCCTGAAGACATTATTTCAGAAACATCTTCAATTAATCCAATTCGAGCCAAATACAAGAGGTTAAAGTATTCCTAAAATATCATATGGATCATGTTTTAATTTTATTTTGACTGTGTATTCATGTCATGAATATTTATTTATAATGTTAAAAAATAAGATTCATCATTTTCATTCTTGGTTCTTGCATGGCTCATTCCATGCTTGTTCATTCAAGGCGTAAATGTACCAAGATTGTAACATCCTAGATTTTTAGCGAGTTACACATCCTTTTAGATTTTATTCAGACTTTGTTAAGTTTGTCATTCAGCTTATACATTGGTGATTGGGACCTTAGGATGATCCATTTTATTTTAGAGGAAAATGTTTCAGGTGGGTTGGAAACTGGTTGCATACCAAATACATGGATTTTATTGAATACAAAATGTGTATTTGGCTAGACATAAAATGTTCATGTTGTGCAGATATTTTTTCCCTAGGAGAAAAAAATGATAATTACACGATATGTAATACAATTACACATTGTGTAATTTTTTTCTAAGTGGAATGGACTTGAACACTACATTATGTGTAATGAATTTAAATTCCATGTAAATGTTGGGGGTAGTTTTAAGAAAAAGGGTTCTGGGGTTCATTTTTGATAGAATCCCTAAATTCTTTAGTAGGTGCCACATGAGAGAGAATCCTTCATGCCTCACCAAGGTTACATGAGATCTCTTCTATCTGAGATCTATTCGATTCATCATCATGTGCAATAGATATAAAGTGGTAATCTCATTGATCCACTTGCTTCTATTTTTTATTTATCTTTCCATATTTTCCCCTATTTTGGTGTGATATCATTTTCCCTATTTTTTGGGTTTTGGTATATTCTTTATATTTTCTACCATTCTATATTGATTTGAGGGACATCACTGGATGAGGATAGTGATATAGGCCTAAGGTGTCACGACCTGTCCTCGGGGCTCGTGCCGTGACTACCCCAAGCCTGCCTTCCATAGGCCAGGGGCTGGCGACTAGCACCAAGGTGTAAATCCCAGTAGAAAGGGAAGGCATTGTCTTTGAAAAGTAAACAAACACCACAGAGTAAGCAAGCGGAAAAGTAAACACTATGTAAGAACAAAGTACAACTGAAAGTGCGGAAAAGTAAATGAGCCAGTACACAAACCCAAACTGAAAGTAAAGTACAACTCGAAAAGGGAAAACAACAACTGTAAAGTAAAAGCTGCTACACAGAGCTGTCTACTGGAAATCCCACCTGAAGGGTGGGTACAGATAGCTCCACTACTCCTCGGGTCCCGTCGTCCGCTCCGAACACATCTCGCCCAGTGGTCCACCTCCAGGTACCGTCCTGCTCTGCAAGCCTCAGCCAAGATCAACGCTGTCCGTCGTCTACAACCAATACAACGTAGTTTGGCATAGCCCGTGCAGGGATGAGTATAAGCTACTCAGTAGGGACCCCGAGACCCCTGAAGGTCTCTCAAAATCCACAAAGGATAAACCACAAAGAAAGGTACAATCATGAAGTAACAACCGACACTGCTTAGGTATATGCCTATACAAATACCTAAGTCATCAATTCCAATATGCTCCAACCTCCGAGACCAAGTACAACTCAGTCCACACAAGAAAGTAAACGTATTCCACACAGGAAAGAAAAACGAAATCCACACAGGATAGCACAACTCAATCCACACAGGAAAGCAACAGGATTCAGCTCACACAGGTATACTTCTTCGAAAGATGATAAAGATGATCTCTGATCCATCTAAGTCGTCGGACCCACGAAGGATCGATAGGTAACTAACCCCCGCAATGACCCACACAGGATCGGGCCCACACAGGACCTGTAGGCGCTGGTTCACACAGGACTGCTGAGCGCAAAGGCCCACACATGATCGGACCCACACAGGATCGGGCCCACACAGGACCTGTAGCACTGATCCACGTAGGATCGCTGAGTGCTATAGTCGTCATCGTCGAATCCACTAAGGATATCTATACTGTCGTCGTCGCAGTCACAGTAGCAGTAGCAGTAGCAGTAGCAGTCACAGTCGCAGCCAGCACTAGGGTTCCCGCACACAGCAAGCTCGTTCGGGAGGGTCCGCTCCACGAGCCGAGAGGCTGATACATCAACTGTCACTAAGTCCAGAGTTGATGTATCCAAAAGTTCCGTATCGTCAACAGGAACTCAACGCAACAGACGACGCGTCGATCGGACGCCCGGTCTGAGAGTTATTGGCTTTTTCGTCCTAGGGGCCCGGTTGGTTTTTAAGGCAAAACCAACCCGACCGTACTCCACTTGCGTCCAAACCGCGGGCGGAGTATTCCAAAAGAACTGTCTCACTAAGAGGAACTCAACAAAGCTGACGACACGTCAATCGGACGTCCGTAGCTCAAGATATGAGCGTTTCCGCTCCGAGGGCCCGATTGGTTTCGTGTACGAACCAACCCGGCCGAAATCAAAGTATTCCGAAACTTTGAGTGCGATATACCAAATCGACCATCTCGATCCAAGGATCGCATCGCCGCTGACGGTTCATCAATCAGAGGTCTGTAGCTCAAGTTATGGCCAAAAGACCGAAGTCGTCTCGAAAATGGGGGGTCCGGGTCCGGGCCGACCCGGCCCGACCCCCCCGGGTCGGCCCGAACCAGGTCGACCCGACCCGGCCGGCGGCGGTCCGGCGCGGCGGCGCGGCGCGGCCGGCGACGACGCGGCCTGGCGCCGCTCGGTGCCATGCGCGGGGGGCAAGGCCCCCGCTTCTTCTTAGCTGGCGGCGCGGCTTAAGCCGCGCCTTTGGAGAAAACCGGCCGCCCTCGTGGGGGCCTGCCTTGAGGAAAACGGGGGGCCGCCTGCCCCCCTTTATGAAACCGGACCCCCCTCATAATGGGGGGGTAATTAACCTGGCCGGGGGAATTTAATTCCACCGGTCTTTCCCCTTCCGGCCGGCCCGACCTGGCCGGCCGGTTCTTCTTCAACGGACTGGCAAAGCCGGTCCCCTTCCGGCTTCCGACACCGGCAGCCCGGTGAGCCGCCGGTCTTCTCGATCCACCGCGGCCCGGAACCGGCTGCGACCTTCTTCATCCGGCGCAGTGCGACGGCACCGCGCTCCTCCGCCGCGGCCCCGCTCCGGCCGCGGCGCCTTTGGTTCCCTTCGACGCGGCGTGACGGCGTCGCGTTCATGATAATCCTTCCACGGCGTGACGCGACGGCGCCGCGCAATTATAGCCTTGTGATTCCCGCGTGGTGCGACGGCACCACGCCATCTTGTTTCATCCGCAAGATAAAAAAACAAGAACAAAGGAGGAGGGTTCGGCCGTGTTCGTGCGGTCCGGCCCCCTCACGTTAAACGATATCAATTATTCGTCATCCTCAAAGTTCGACATTCTAATATCAAGAATGAGAATAATTAAATAATCAACAACAAACCCCTACCTCGGTTTCAAGATCGATGATCGTCAACAACCCGCGGAAGACAACGTCGCGGAGGTCGGGCGTCGCGGTAATCGTTCGTCAATTCTGTTGACGAAGAGGTACGTCCGAAGAGGTACGTCGTTGGTGAATCTTCGTAAGCCGACGAAGGAAGTCCGAAGAGGAAGCGGAGTTCCCTTTCATTGACACGGAAGGCGTCGTCGATCTTCAGAAACAACCGGCTACGAAGAAGAGAGGAGCGGCGTTCTTCGTCGGAGCTCGAAGGTTCTTCGCGTTCTTCGTCAAAGTTGAAGAAGAAGAAGGAGCTCCCAAATCCTCTCAAGATGGCTAAAACAAAATAAAATAAGCTAAGGCTTATTTTATTTACACAAACATCAATTTGAATTTCAAAGGATTGAAATTCAAATCAACCCACCTTAATTAATTTAACCAAGTTGTCAACCATCAATTAAAGGGGGTTAGAGGGGAGTTTTGAGAGAAGATGAGGAGTTGGGGTCCGTGTGGTCCCCACCACACTTAATCCTCCCAAGGGAGGTTAAGTGGTTGTGGGTCCCACCACTAACTCCCTTTGGGAGAAGTTAACCAATAAGTTAAAATAAAAATTTGTAATCCACAATTTTTATTTAACTTATTATAAACTCCCAAAAACTAACACTCAACCCGAAATAAACGCAACCTCGGAAAAGGTCTCCTTAAGAGAATATCGGCATTGCGAGTTCATCGGTGTCCTCAGATTTCAATTCCGAGCACCGGGTCAAAAGTTAGAAATTCCCGCTCGTTCGTTCACTGAACGTACCCGAGCCGAACTTTGGAAATTGATTCCGGGCACTCCAGGCCTCGGAATCAGGTGCCATCAGAAACCGCGCTCTTGTAAAATTCCAAAGAAAATTAAGAAAAAAAAAATTCCCTTGAATTTTACAGGTCTTTACATTACTCCCACATCAGGTCTTTACATCCCCGTAAAGATACATAAAAAACTAGTGAAACAAATGAGGGTACTGAGCACGCATCTGAGCCTCCCGCTCCCATGTGCTCTCCTGGAGATTCCCGTGCTGCCATCTGATGTGCATAAGAGGAATTGATCGCCCACGAAGGACCCGCTCCTGTCGATCCTCTATCTCCACTGGAACCTCTGTAAAAGTCGCCCCATCGTCAACGTCAAGCTCCCCATAGTCAATGATGTGAATCGGGTCGTGCACGTATCTCCTCAGCTGAGATACGTGGAAGACGTCGTGCACCCGGTGCAACTGATGTGGTAGAGCCAGGCGATAAGCCACCTCGCCAATCCTGCAGAGGACCTGGAAGGGTCCGATGAAGCGCGGAGATAACTTGCCGCCTCGGACAAATCTCTGAATACCACGTCGAGGTGAGACCCGCAAGAAGACGTGGTCGCCATCCTCGAACTCTAGTGGCCTCCGCCTCCTGTCAGCGTATGACTTCTGCCGGCTCTGTGCTGTCCTCATCCACTCCTAGATGACCTGGACCTTCTCTGTCGTGGCCTAGACCATCTCCGGTCCCACAAGTGCTGACTCCCCAGGGTCTGTCTAGCACAAAGGAGATCTACAAGGTCGGCCGTACAACGCCTCGTATGGTTCCACCCCAATGGTGGAGTGGTAGCTGTTGTTCTACGCAAACTCCACCAAGGGTAGGTGGCCCTCCCAGCTACGACCAAAGTCGAGGACACATGCACGGAGCATATCCTCGAGAGTCTGAATGGTCCTCTCCATCTGACCATCCGTCTGAGGGTGAAAAGCTGTGCTCAGACGTAGCTGCGTCCCGAACGCCTCCTGTAACCCCTTCCAAAGCCGGGAAGTAAAGCGAGCATCTATATCGGAGACGATAGATGATGGCACGCCGTGGAGCCGCACAATCTCCTGAATGTAGAGACGTCCCAAGCTCTCCACTAAACCCTGCTCTCTGATGGGTAAGAAGTGTGCCGACTTGGTGAGTCAGTCAACAATCACCCAGATGGAGTCGTGACCTCTGGAAGTGCATGGAAGTCCAGTCACGAAGTCCATAGATATGCTGTCCCACTTCCACTCCGGAACCTCCAAGGGTTGTACCAAGCCTGATGGTACCTGATGCTCTGCCTTCACCTGCTGGCAGGTGAGGCATCGAGAAACGAACTCTGCCACAACCTTCTTCATGACCGGCCACCAGTGCTGTCGTCTGAGATCCTGGTACATCTTCGCCACTCCAGGATGTACCGCCAAAGGAGAAGTGTGAAACTCTCTCAGCACCTCCTCTCACAAAGCGACCGGTACCATGGTACGTCCTCTGAAAAGGATGTCGTGCTCTGCTCCAAGGGAGAAACCATCAGATGCCTATCCCGAGGATATCTGTGCACGCCATGTCTCACAGTCAGCGTCCTCACGTTGTGCCTCTCTGACCTGCTGTAGTATAGTAGGGGTGACTGTGAGAGACTGGAGGAAGGCTACTCCATCTCTATCCACGAAGGATATCTGCAAAGAGGCTAGCTGCCCCGTCGCCTCCTCAAGTAGCTGAATGCCCGTCCTCCTGCTGAGGGCATTGGCTACTAAGTTCCCCTTCCCAGGAGTATAGACTATATCAAAGTCATAGTCCTAGAGGAACTCGAGCCATCGCCGCTGTCTCAGGTTCAGGTCCTTCTGCGAGAAGATATACCTGAGACTCTGATGATCAGAAAAGACTGTAAAGCACTCGCCCATCAGGTAGTGTCACCATGTCTTCATAGAGAAGACCACTGCTGCTAACTCCAGGTCATGGGTAGAGTAGTTCTGCTCATGCGGCCTCAACTGACGTGATCCATAGGCGATCACTTCCTACTCCTGCATCAGAACGCATCCGAGTCCGGTCCCTGATGCATCGTAGTAAACTACGTACCCTACTCCCTCCTCAGGCAACCTCAAGATAGGTGCGCTAGTCAACCTCTGTCTCAGCTCCTGGAATCTCTACTGACATCTGTCTGACCACACGAAGGGTTTCCCCTTCCTCCTTAACATACGACAAAGCTGCAAAGATTTCTCCTTTGCCGAAAAGTGAAATCCGGTCTCATCCCCTGGATGAACCACGTTCCTTTCCTAATACAGTCAATCCCGTCATGATTAGTTAATTCATGGCATGCATGACGTCGTAAGGCCTCAACGCTGCTACCAAGAGATCCAACCGTTACTCTTGCCTCCAAGGGTTGAGTCACACTGTCGGTATCAGTGTGTGGTCACTGGGTTTCCTCCAGTAAGAATCTCGCAAGTGAGGGTCAAGTCAACAGTTTTTTTTAACTGGAACCTCTTAGTAAAAACAAACAAAAGACAGGAAAACAAAAGTCACCAAGGCAAGTATCTTTTATTACTTCAACTTAAAGTACAAGGACACAAGGCAACACAAACTACGTAACTAGAGGCATTATGGGAAAAGGCCTCTATGCCTGGAGCTAGTCCCGCACTAGTCCACCTGCTTCCGGAGCTCCATGATCGTAAGCTTCAGCTGCCTGAAGTTGTGCTCTCCCCTGAGGTCGGGGTGGACCTCCTAGTGGTGGTGGTGGTAGAGCCTCAAAGCGTCACCCACCACCTGCTGCTCGTCCAGCTCCTCTGCCTCGTCCGCCTCCTCCCTGCGGACCGCCACGGTCGAACCTCTGCCTCTGCCTAGGTGGTTCCTCAACCGTCTGCTGCTCCTCTGCATGGCGGGTTGGGTAGTCACGAGCCATGTGGCCCTGCCCGCCACACGAGTAGCACTTTCTGCCTCTCAAAAGACTGGCTCCACGCTGTGTGCCCCGCACTGCTGAGAGAGTGTCCTGAGGTCGTCTTCCTAAAGGTCTGGTCTGCCTGAACCCCTGAGTCATCCGTCGACTGCCTGCTGCAGATGACTCTGCCACGTTCCTCCCTACGGTGGGTCTCGGCGCTGGTGTAGACTCAGCAAGGAAGCTCTCGATCAGAAGGGCCCGCTCCAGTACTCCTATCTAAGTCGGTATGCTGAGGGAGATCAGCGATGCCCTGATCTCGTGTCTCTAACCCTGCTCGAAGGTCCGGGCCCGGAAGAATGGGTCCCATACCATGTCGGTCGTGTAGCACGAGAGATCGGTAAATCTCGCCGAGTACTGAGCGACCGTCATGCTACCCTGCCGCAGCTGAAGAAGCTCTTAGATACACACCGCACGAAGGGTGGCTGGGACGAACTCCGAGCGGAAGATGCTCTCAAAGTCCGTCCAAAGTAGAGATGCCTCATCGTGCACCTGGAGCATCAAGCTCCACCATCGTCCTGCTGCTGTGTGTAGTAGGCTCGCAGTGAGGATCACCATGAGGTCTGCTGGTGTCCTCACTAGCCTAAACACACGTACCACGGCCTCTAGCCAGTCCTCTGCTGCCTGGGGGTCCATCTCCCCACGGAACCTAGGTTGTCGCTGGCGCTGAAACTCATGCAGTGCGCTGAGACGACGTGCATCGTCAGCGGCTGGTACTGGAAGCATCGGTGGCTCGACGGGTAGAGCTACCGCCGGTGCCACTGCTGACTAAGGGCCCTGCACCAAGGCCTCGTCGCTCAGTGGGCTGTCGTCACACTCGACTCTGGGAACCCTAGCTGGCTGCCATCATGGGGCCATCCTGAAAAGGAAACAGGTGCGCCACGGTCAGAACAGTATACCTGGTGAGCTGATATAAGTAATCACAAGAAAACTTTGAAACACACACGCAATCAATTTTTTCGTGCATTAAGTCGGAAATCAGAAGTCAGGGTCCTGGTGTACGGATACGTCGGCCGCCGCACCAACACTGGACTCCCTGGACTGATAACCACACTCAATACGCTAAACATTATTGCTTCACATAGAAAAGATCAGAGTTCGCGGTAGAACTGAACTCCTCTGATACCAATTTGTCACGACCCGTCCTCGGGGCCCATGCCGTGACTACCCCAAGCCCGCCTTCCATAGGCCAGGGGCTGGCGACTAGCACCAATGCGTAAATCCTAGTAGAAAGGGAAGGCATTTCCTTTGAAAAGTAAACAAACACCACAGAGTAAGAAAGCAGAAAAGTAAACACTAAATAAGAACAGAGTACAACTGAAAGTGCGGAAAAGTAAATGGGCCAGTATACAAACCCAAACTGAATGTAAAGTACAACTCGAAAAGGGAAAACAACAACTGTAAAGTAAAAGCCGCTACACCGAGCTGTCTACTGGAAATCCCACCTGAAGGGTGGGTACAGATAGCTCCACTGCTCCTCGGGTCCCGTCGTCCGCTCCGAACACGTCTCGCCCAGTGGTCCACCTCCAGGAACCGTCCTGCTCTACAAGTCTCAGCCAAGATCAACGCTGTCCGTTGTCTGCAACCAACACAACGTAGTGCGGGCATAACCCGTGCATGGTTGAGTATAAGCTACTCAGTAGGGACCCCGAGCCCCCTGAAGGTCTCTCAAAATCCACAAAGGATAAACCACAAAGAAAGGTACAATCATGAAGTAACAACCAACACTACTTAGGTATATGGCCATACATATACCTAAGTCATCAATTCCAATACGCTCCAACCTCCGAGCCCAAGTACAACTCAGTCCACACAGGAAAGTAAACGTATTCCACACAGGAAAGAAAAACGAAATCCACACAGGATAGCACAACTCAATCCACACAGGAAAGCAACAGGATTCAACTCACACAGGTATACTTCTTCGAAGGACGATAAAGATGATCTCTGATCCATCTAAGTCGTCGGACCCACGAAAGATCGATAGGTAACTAACCCCCGCAATGACCCACACAGGATCGGGCCCACACAGGACCTGTAGGCGCTGGTTCACACAGGACTGCTGAGCGCAAAGACCCACACAGGATCGAACACACACAGGATCGGGCCAACACAGGACCTGTAGCACTGATCCACATAGGATCACTGAGTGC
Source organism: Viscum album (assembly GCA_963277665.1). Lineage (NCBI taxonomy): Eukaryota > Viridiplantae > Streptophyta > Magnoliopsida > Santalales > Viscaceae > Viscum > Viscum album. Next base: position 2,135,679,269 of record OY728128.1, on the reverse strand, counting down.
TGTAGTCGTCGTCATCGAATCCACTAAGGATCTCTGTACTGTCTTCGTCGCAGTCACAGTAGTAGTAGCAGTAGCAGTAGCAGTCACAGTCGCAGCCAGCACTGGGGTTCCCGCACACAACAAGCTCGTTCGGGAGAGTCCGCTCCACAAGCTGAGAGGCTGATACATCAACTATCACTAAGTCCAGAGTTTATGTATCCAAAAGTTCCGTATCATCAACAGGTACTCAACGCAATAGACGGCGCGTCGATCGGACGCCCGGTCTGAGAGTTATTGGCTTTTTCGTCCCAGGGGCCCAGTTGGTTTTTAAGGAAAAACCAACCCGACCGTACTCCACCTGCATCCAAACCTCAGGCGGAGTATGCCAAAAAAACCGTCTCACTAGGAGGAACTCAACAAAGCTGACGACACGTCAATCAGACGTCCGTAGCTCAAGATATGAGCGTTTCTGCTCCGAGGGCCCGGTTGGTTTCGTGTACGAACCAACCCGGCCGAACTCAAAGTATTCCGAAACTTTGGGTGCGATATACCGAATCGACCTTCTCGATCCAAGGATCGCATCGCCGCTGACGGTTCGTCAATCGGAGGTCCGTAGCTCCGGTTATGGCCAAAAGACCGAAGTCGTCTCGAAAACTGGGGGTCCGGGTCCGGGCCGACGGCGATCCGGCGCGGCGGCGCGGTCCGGCGCGGCGGCGCCGCTTAAGCCGCGCCTTTGGAGAAAACCGGCCCCCCTCGTGGGGGCCTGCCTTGAGGAAAACGGGGGGCCTCCTGCCCCCCTTTATGAAACCAGCCCCCCCTCATAATGGGGGGGGGGGGGCAATTAACCTGGCCGGGGGAATTTAATTCCCCCGGTCTTTCCCCTTCCGGCCGGCCCGACCTGGCCGGACGGTTCTTCTTCAACGGACCGGCAAAGCCGGTCCCCTTCCGGCTTCCGACACCGGCGGCCCAGCGAGCCGCCGGTCTTCTCGTTCCGCCGCGGCCCGGAACCGGCCGTGGCCTTCATCATCCGGCGCGGTGCGACGACACCGCACCCCTCTACCGCGGCCCCGATCCGGCCGCGGAGCCTTCGGTTCCCTTTGACGCGGCGCGATGATGTCGCGTTCATGATAATCCTTCCACGGCGCGGCGCGACGGCGCCGCACAATTATAGCCTTGCGATTCCCGCGTGGTGCGACGGCACCACGCCATCTTGTTTCATCCGCAAGATAAAAAAAACAAGAACAAAAGAGGAGGGTTCGGCCGTGTTCGTGCGGTCCGGCCCCCTCACGTTAAACAATATCAATTATTCGTTATCCTCAAATTTCGACATTCTAATATCAAGAACGAGAATAATTAAATAATCAACAACAAACCCCTACCTCGGTTTCAAGATCGATGATCGTCAACGACCCGCGGAAGACAACGTCACGGAGGTCGGGCGTCGCGGTAATCGTTCATCAATTCTGTTGACAAAGAGGTACGTCCGAAGAGGTACGTCGTTGGTGAATCTTCGTAAGCCGACGAAGGAAGTCCGAGGAGGAAGCGGCGTTCCCTTTCGTTGACACGGAAGGCGTCGTCGATCTTCGGAAACAACCGGCTACGTAGAAGAGAGGAGCGGCGTTCTTCGTTGGAGCTCGAAGGTTCTTCGCGTTCTTCATCAAAGTTGAAGAAGAAGAAGGATCTCCCAAATCCTCTCAAGATGGATAAAACAAAATAAAATAAGCTAAGGCTTATTTTATTTACACAAACATCAATTTGAATTTCAAAGGTTTGAAATTCAAATCAACCCACCTTAATTAATTTAACCAAGTTGTCAAACATTAATTAAAGGGGGTTATGGGGGAGTTTTGAGAGAAGATGAGGAGTTGGGGTTCGTGTGGGCCCCACCACACTTAATCCACCCAAGGGAGGTTAAGTGGTTGTGGGTCCCCCCACTAACTCCCTTTGGGAGAAGTTAACCAATAAGTTAAAATAAGTTCATCGGTGTCCTCAGATTTCAATTCCGAGCACCAGGTCAAAAGTTAGAAATTCCCGCTCGTTCGTTCACTGAACGTACCTGAGACGAACTTCGGAAATTGATTCCGGGCACTCCGGGCCTCGGAATCAGGTGCCGTCAGAAACTGAGCTTTTGTAAAATTCCAAAGAAAATTAAGAAAAAAAAATTTCCCTTGAATTTTAAGGGTCTTTACATAAGGTATGTGTACTAGTTCCTTTCCCTAAATTCTTGTTTAGTTTTTATTATTCACCTTGTGCCATGTTCCTGACTCTCCGGTGTTGCCTCTATAATTTTTAATTAATTAAATTTTAATCTATTCTCACTTATATCGGGACCCTAGCAACCTATGAAATAACATTATTGGGCATCTTATTTGACATGAATAATCCATATGAGTGTGGCTATCCTTGAGGACCTACTTTCTTATTTACTTGAAATGTCTAACCTCCTTTTGAGGTGTGTGTTTCCTTTGTAATAAATAATGCCACAGTTGAATTACATTAATTAAATGAACTGTCGAACTTAGATAAAGTGTTATCATATTAATTACCTATGAAATGACATGATCTATTGATAGATAAAATTACTTTTATATTATTACATGGGTGATATAAGGGTACTAATTTAAGGACCCCTTGGACATGCTCATCATGCTTTATAATTGAAACATGATATGGTTTATGAATATATCTCGAGCGATACTTGGTATACTTTGGAGGGGCTCACTGAGCATATTCCCTACCTCTATATGATTGATGTCGATTCCCTATGGGAGAGAACATGGATGGGACCAGTGGAAATATTGTTATACCAGGCCATGAGTGATACTTGGACCCCACATGTGAGGTACCCGGGATGAGATCAAAGGTTTTTATTATCTTTACACCATACCAAGAGAGTTACGTGGGATTTTTTTGGGGTCTCTTTGGACAAACTAATTAGGTGATGGGTATTTATAGTTCCCATGGAGTGATACTTTGGATTACATTTATTTATATCCTCAAACGATCTCATGGTGACTCTTATTAAATTCTAACGATGACTTAAAAAAAGGTTATGATTACATAGATATTATCTTGGGATGCATCCTCCAAGACAAATCACATTCTTGGGGTTGGTCAAATCATGATGATTAATTAATAATGACCCATTAATACACCTACATAATATTTTTATAAGTACTCCTTAGTCCAGAGAAACCTAACTTAGGATGAAGCAAGTAGTATTAGTCAGGCATCCATAAGGAATCTATATTGATATGTATTATTTATTTATCACCTTCCATTTATTAATATTAGCACACTTCTCATTATATATGCATAGACTAGATTTATCTATACACTATTGGTGGTATCCTACTAAGTATATGTCACAACCTTCTTGGGACTCCCTTTGTACCTGATAAGACTTCATGACTATTGGTGTAGATAAAGGGATGTGTCCAACTTCTAATGCTTGAATTTCAATATTAGGATGGATTACAGGAGCAGAGAAATGAGCCTATGCTCAGGATGCTAGTATAGGAATATTTTGGCCTTTTTTAATTTTTGATTAGCATGTGGTATATGGTTGTTTCCATTATATCCCATACACTCATTTTTTATAGATACATGACATGATAATCATCATCATTTTGTATCTATTTATGATTCATCTTTTTACAATTTATTTATCTAGATGGTTATTATTATTCCAATGCTATTTTTTTATTACTAAAACCACTATTTCCCATACATTATTTACTACTATTCTATAATATAACTCATGAGTGTATAGCCTCCCCATTAACATAGCCTATGTCCTCACTTATAGTTGGTAGACTGAAATATGGTGAGTCACGCTTGAGGTCATGTGGCCAACTGTCTCTGGGAACCTCTTAGTGGATTCTGGGGTAGGACGCTACAAAGTGGTATGAGAGTTTTTTAATTTTGTATTATTGCTTGGGGATTAGACGCGAGACTAGTATATATTAGATTTTGGTAATGATTCTGTGCCTAAGAGTAGCTAACCCATGTATAGTGGAAACTAAAATTACTTGGGATGGGTAATTTTTGTTACTGGATTGTTCATATTAAAATTTCATTGATTTCTCCATTTTGTGACACACATGTCTTGGGAATTTATTATTATTGATGATATTATTATTATGAATTTATTACCTTGGCCTTTTACAATAAGGAGATAGCATCTCATGCATCATTATAGGCACTTTAGGACTCACATGCGATAAATTTTCTATTCCATGTTCACTTTCTACATGCATTTTCAGTATTGAATGTGATTTTTTTGAGTACATTGATTGTTATATATTGAAATGTTCTAACTTTTCTTATCAGGATAAAATAATTGGATTAATTACAATGCCTACATCAATCTAATCATTATTTTCTTAGATATATTAATGATGAAACCTTAATTAACCCATTATTCCATGGGTATTCTATGATCCATTGGTTCTATCGGTTGAAATATTAGTTTATTTGACTAATGAATGCTGATTTTAATTTATATAGAATATAATTATATAAATTGGTAATGGTAGTTCATTCAATAAACTCAATATACATGACCTGTTACATCCTGATACTCGATGTAAAGGTCAAGTCATAGTTACTTGACTTACCAATTGAAATTTATAAAAAGAATGGGCCTTTATAAATTTGGAATGGTTATGAATTTAAATGTATTGAGATATATATATTCTTATTAATTAAAATATAATTCAATAAATTAATGTTTTAAATGAAAAATGTATCTTTAAACGGGGATTCTAATTGAAAATTAAAGGGTGTTTTCCTCTATACCTAGCAATTGACACTACATATATCAGAACCTCTATTGTATTGAATGAGACCTTGACCATGAACCAAACCTATTAGTGGGCCATAGGAATTGTATCCTAAAACTTATGGGATCTACCTTATTACCTAAACCGATATTCAGGAGTAGGTAGATAGGTGTGACTTGTTCATAGGAAGGCCTTGTGTATGCCCTTCCTTTTTATCACCTTTCCTATATATTATTAAATATTATTGAGAAGTGCACTTGAATAATGTATAAATATGCTACCATAACATCCTTGAGTCATGTTATAGGAGGGTGGTGGAAACTATGCTTTGGAGGTGGTGGGACCTAAGCCATCCGTATTACCTACTATAGTACCACTTAAGGCACCTCCTGTTGATCGCCCACTGGGAACCAATTCTATGGTTTGAGATAGTTTATTTTTCTTTATGTGGTTTGTATAGGTAGATCCATGACTTTCCCCTTATATGGAAGAATTGACATGAGAATTCTAGTAGTAGCATCCTACCACATTCTTGGGGGATAACGGTCCATGGGCTAATTAATCTTGGCTTGAGGCCATGTTTTCAATCTTTGATCACATAAAGATACCTCCATAGTAGAGGGTTAATATCTCCACTTATATGATTAGTGACTCCACCATGCATTAGTGGGATCTTATCACTTAGGATAGTTGTTATCAGGGTATTCTATGGGTGGAATTCCATACATCCTTCTATGAATACTTGTTTCTATAGACATTGAGAGTGGACTATTCCAGAGAGTTTATGAACCTTCAGTAGTTCCATGACCAGACCCATGTTGGGTCTGGAGCTCCGAATACCCCAAGACCACCTCTATAGGCTAGTGGGTGGCGAAAAGTGCCAAAGGCACAACTAAACTTGGGGAGGCCTTTTCCTAAAACCTGTACTCATGCACATAACCCACTCAATAAAAAAGTGCATAGGAAAAGTAGAAAAAAGTATAAAACTGCTATAAGGTAAAATGAACATGCATGAACCTCTAGAATATACAAGAGTACAATATTATCAACTGAAAATTAAAGGGGAAAAAACACACACCCAAAATAGAAACTTGTCCCAAACTAGAGGAAACTGATAGAGAGTAATATCTGAGAGAGCCTTGCTCTTGAATACAAACTATAACCACAATACGCTATACACGAATCCCATATCCCTATGCTCCTAAGTAGTCTTGATCGATTTATCCACTATCTAAAAAAGGCATGACACATGTAGGGAAGAGCCCATTAGGGATGAGTATATACATACCCATTAGAAGACCCAAAAAAGGTCAAGGGGGACCAGTCAGAGATACAACTGAAAAGAAGTAGTAAATGTAATAAGGTACATTAAAAAGTAATGTAAAAACTACATCTCCACCAAGAAAAGTGGGAATGTGGACTCATAAAAATACAAGGAACTGGAAACAGTGAGGAGATGGACTCCTTGTTGATTCTTTTCTACCTATATCTAGAGATTATAATAGACCATCCATGAGAATATATAAACAGAAATCATATGGCATACCCCACTCATCTTCGCCTCTCTTGGAAGGAGAGTAACCAAGATATAAGGAGTTGGTAATGTAATAGGAAAGATATGTATATGCTCAGTCAAGGAATCCCAAATGAGAGAGTAAGGGGATCTCCACCTCACAGCTCATACCAAGAAGATGAGTAGCCAATAGTATCAAGGTAAATCTATCTGGGATTCCCAACACTTCATGTGTCTTCTAGGGAGACACAAGTCAAAGGGGCTCAAATCACTACACCTTGATACTATCTGCGTTGGGTGGAACTGACACACCCGCACAGTTTTAAGTCGCATCACAAGGATGCATCTCAATAGAGAAAGTTCCCCTTTCTCATGATTCCAAGGGTAAGTCAAACCACACATCACCACTATGTCACACAATATAGGGTCTTACCTAGAAGTTTATCAGGGACTACACTCCCAAACCTAGTTGGAGGGTTATCCCAAAAGTTCGTTGGGGACCAAAATACCCAACTCAGCTGGAGGGTTATCCCAGAAGGTTTTTGGGGGAATAAACTACCCATCCCAGCTAGAGGGTTATCCCAGAGTTTCATCGGGGACTACACTACCCAATCTTGTTAGAGGGTCAGCCAAAAAGGTCATCAGGAACTACACTACCCAGCCTAGCTTGAGGGTCAGCCCAAACAGTCACCAAGAACTACACTACCCATCCCAGCAGGAGGGTCATCCTGGAAGGTCGTTAGGGTCTACACTACCCATCCCACCTAGAGGGTCATCCCAGATGGTCGTCTGGGACTACACTACCCTAACCAATTAGAGGGTTATCCCAGAACTACTCTGACAAGCCCATCTGATCACTACCGTAATTGAGTGTCATCTCTATGCGTGCTAACCCAGAACATTCATGACGTATCTCTATATATTTTTCTAAGGGATCCATCTCATTCTATGAGAAAAAACACCAAGGATAGGCCTATTGTGGGCCTAAATCCCAATTCAAACGAAATTGATACAGAGGACTAAAGGTTTATTAGATGATCTCAAATAGTACATAGTGTGTGAGGGGTCCCACAAGGCGTGTAGCACCACTTCATTGCATGGAAATGATTGAGACCACTAAACAGGTCCCATCTCATGTAGTAGAGAACACTATGTAGATGGAATACATTCCATGTTCTAGCTATCTAGGATTCACGCCGTGTCCACTGGTCATGTCCATGTACTTAGAACCCATGTCCATGTACATTGGTACAGAACATGTCGGTTCACATGGGATTATTCCCATGTGGCCAACCGTGTTTGTGTTCTCGGCATAGGACGTATGCCTAGCCATGTGTTCCTTTACATGGATCACCTAAATGGAAAGGTGGTACACAATGTGTCAAAGGAAGTACACATCGTTCCATACTTATCTCTTCCCAAACTCTAGCATCACCATCGAGGGAGGCTACATGTCATGCGTTCTTTGCTGAACCCTGTGTGCATTTGGGATTTTTCCAGAAACTAGAGCATTTCTTCGATTCCATCCACCGCTTATGAATCTACTTCAAACATAGTCATATTCTTTTTATTTCACTCCTAAATCTTTAGATCTAGCTGAAGAATGTATAATCCCTTCACCGTTTGTCATGAATCAGCCTTGGTTGAAGACGAGGGTTTGTACGGATCTTTTGTACGCTAATGTGGCTTCATTTCTATTCAAATTTACATGATACCAATATATTATTCATCCTGGCATCATGACTTTTCCAGATCCGTGCCTTGCTCGAAATTCTGTTATTGTTCCACAAGTTTGATCGAAATCTAGGAGCTCGATCGAGATCAGATCACTTGACAATTACCGAACCATGATTCAAAGGGATTCCTCAGTGAATACATGAAGAATTATGGGAGAAAGACACCAAAATACAAATTTTTAAACATCTTTGACCTAGCTTTCTTGGCTAGAGATTGATTTTGGGGAACTGAGTTTAGAACATGGGATAAATAATATTAAATACTAGTACTTGAGCTCATGAAATGTTTAAAATCTAGGGCGAAAATTGAATAACTAATTATCAACATTCTCAAAGTTTAAACCATGGAATAAAAACACCAGAGATGAGTCCTACCACTTGTTCAGTTTGATCAATGGTGAAGAATTCATTTTCTAATGAAGGAGGAGGATCTTTTGAGTTTACTGCATCTTGATCCTTTTAGATCCAAGGTTTCCTCATCATTATTCAATCATTATTCATTAACATGAAATGAGAGGAAGATAGGATAGGACATTAGAAAAAATATGGTTGTGAGGACAACTCCTATAAACAATGAATTTATAACAATTTTTTAGTTTAAAACCGTATTTTAATTAATTAATAATTTAATTAATTAAATAACTTACATGAGCCACCAATGGTCGAGGGATCAATGAGTCCTGCACAGACTCATTTTATGTCGTGCTTAGGGAAAACACTGCATTTCAGACCCAACCATGGTCTCAAATTTTTGATCTGATAATCTTTTTAAGATTCATCCTCGATTTTTTAATTAACCACACAACTGCAATATAAAATAGATTAAATATTGTTATAATGCTAATTATGAAAAAAATAGGCCTCAGAATTTCATAACATCTTAGTTCATAGATCTGGAGAAATATTTAGAATTATTCCAAAGTATTAAAATGAAAAAACCAGGTCTCAAAAACAATAGATACTTTAATAGTTTCATCCCTATAAAGAAAAACTAATCAAACTGCTCAGGATACTAATCCCATAACAAGATCTCCCACTACCAAGAACTCTCCTACACATTTCTATACTTCCACAACACTCAAACCCAAGGGATGGTTCATCCTCACAGGGTCTACTCCTATCGATCTTCGATCGCCACTGGGTGCTCCGCAAACGTGGCTCTATCCTCTATGTCCAGCTCTCCCCATTCAATGATGTGTATGGGGTCATACATGTATCTTATCATTTTCCACATGTGGAAAATTTCTGGCAACCACTCTATAAGTGGGGGTAAGATGAGGTAATAGGAAACCTCATTGACCATCTACATGATCTCGAATAGCCCGATGAACCTCAAGGATAGCTTTCATCCCTAGCCAAACCATCACATTCCATGTCATGGAGAGACTCTAAAGAAGATGTGGTCTCCTTGATTAAACTCAAAGCACCTACGATGGCGATCTACATAGGACTTCTATGAGCTCTAGGCCATCTTCATATATTCACAGATGATCTATACTTTATCCCTGGTCACCTTCACTAACTCGGGTCCCACAAGAGATGACTCTAACACCTACGTCCAACACAAAGGGGACCTGGATGGTCTCCCATATAAGGTCTCAAAATGTGCCATGCCTATGATGGAGTGATAGATATTGTTGTACACAAACTCCACTAAAGGCAGGTGATCATCCTAGCTCCAGACAAAATCCAACATGCAAGACCTCAACATATCCTCTAAAACCTAGATAGTGTGCTCGGTCTGCCCATAGGTATGGCGTGAAAGGATGTACTAATTTGTAAATGGGCCCTAAATGCATCTTGAATACCTCTCCAAAATTGGGATGTAAATTGAGCATCACAATCAGATACACATGTCAAGGATACCCCATGAAGGTGGACGATCTCTTGTATGTATTTTTGCCCCAAACTCTCAACTGAACATTTCTCCCAGATAGAAAGGAAGTGTTCCAACTTCATGAGTCAGTCTAATACCATCCAGATAGAGTAATGACTCATTTCTATGCATAGAATCCCTATGAAGAAGTCCAAGAATATTCCATCCCACTTCCACCATGGGATATCAATAGGTCACAACAATCCCACTGGAACTTGGTGCTCAGCCTTCACATACTAATAGGTAATTCATTGAGAGATGAAATCATCTACAATTTGTCTCATACTAAAACACCAAAACTACTGCTGAGGATCCCTATACATCTTTCCTTCACTGGTATGTACATTTAGCAGAGAAGTGTGGAACATCAACATCACTTCCTCCCATAGTGCAACTGGAACCTCTATTTTCCCCTGGAAAAAGATCTCATTATTCCCCCTACATAATATCCATATGGTGATTCACTTATGGATATTTGATCATGAAGAACCTCATAGTTAATGTATCCCATCTGAGAATCATTTGCATGCTCAATGAGCGAAGGAGTCATCACCATCAATGGTAGGAAAACCGCACCCTCCTGTTCCATCAGGGCCAGTTGTAGGGAATCTAACTACTCTGAAGCTTCCCACACTAGGTGATATAGGGACTTATTTACAAGGTCATATAATACAACATTTCCATTCACTAGGGTGTAGAATATCTCAAAGTTGTAGTCCGATAGAAACTCCAACCAGCATCTCTACCTCAGGTTCAGGTCTCTATGAGTGAAGACGTACCTGAGGATCTAGTGGTCTGAGTAGACCAAAACACACTCTCCCTGAAGGTAGTACCTCCAAATCCTCTAGGATAATACCACCACTAATAGCTCAAGTTCATGAGTCATATAATTATACTAATGTGGTCTCAACTTCCTCGACCCATATATGATGACCGCCTATCATTTCATTAATAGGAAACCAAGCTCAAATATTGAGGCATCAAAATATACTACAAACTCAACTCCTTCCTTTAACATCCTCAAAATGAGAGTGTTCTTCAGGCTATGACTCAACTCCTTTAATTCCTTCTAGTACTACTCATAACAAGTAAACAACTATCCCTTCCATGTTAGAGTGGTCAAAGGGGATGTGATCCTGAATAAGCCTACCAAAAATCTGTAGTAGTACCCTACCAAGATAAGAAAATGCCGCACTTATGACACATTAATGAGAAGATTCCAAGTGATAATTGCCTCAATATTTTCTGGATCTACATCTATACCTTGTTCAGAAATTAAATTCCCTAGAAATTGAACCTTTTGTATCCAGAACTAGAATTTTAAGAGCTTTCCATAATGCTAGTTCTCTTGAAGTATATCAAGGGATCTCCTCAAATGCTCCAAATTCTCCTCCTATGTCATAGAGTATATGAGTATTTCATTAATGAATTAAATGAAAAACTGGTCCAAATAAGGCTGGAATACCTAGTTCATAAAATCCATTAAAACAACAGGGGCATTTGTCACACTAAAAGGAATCACTAGGAACTCGTAGTATCCATAGACACATCAAAAATACAATATCGGAATATCAGCCTCACAAACCTGAACCTGGTGATAGATGGACCCAAGATAGGTTTTGGATAACTATATCACACCCCTAAACTAATAAAAGAAGTTTTCAATCCTTATAAAGGGGTACTTGTTCTTTATCGTTTCCTGGTTCAGGCAACAATAATCCACACAAAGCCGTAAACTCTCGTCTGACTTCTTCACAGACATAACTGGTGCTACCCAGGGAGACACACTGGGTTTGATGAAATGTTTCTCACAATTGTCCTGTAGCTGTATCCCTGACTCTCAGATCTCAGTGGGAGCCATTTGATACACCACAGAAGATATCAGGGCAGTCCTTAGTTGCACGTCAATGCAAAAATCCAACTCTCACCTCAAAGGTTTTCCTAGAATGTATTTATGGAAGACATCCATATAATCCTCTATAATTTAAGGGATAAATATGCCCAAATATTCTTCTTACCAAGGGTCATACTCCCTAGATTATTGGTGATAGGATGTAAACTCTTGCTCACAATACCCACTCGTCCCGCTACGAGGTCTCTCTCACCGGAAAAGGAGAAACTTGTCCCATTAGCACATAGGCATCTGACTAATCTTCAGTCATAATCAATTTGGTCTCAAACCATGGAAATATAATCCATTCCCAAGATGATGTCATAGGATCCCATCGTGATGACTAGTAGGTCAAAAGTGAACCTATTTCCTCCATGTGATAGCTCACACTATCGGTAGATGAAAGTTACGAAGGAAGCATTCCCTATGGGAACCTCTAGGAATATCTACTGGGATAGAATCTGCATGGGGATCTCCATCTCCCACAACAAGAGTCTTGAGATAAAATAATGGATAATAAACATGTCTACTAATAGTAAGGTAAGAGTAGAGTAACCACAGATTGTACCTTGGATCATCTCATGTGCTGTAGGATCATAGACGTCCAAAGCCTACAAATGACCATGGACTCAGCCACCAATTACCTAAGACTAATGTGGGTTTCCTGGTGGTGGAAGAACCTCATACCATCTTACCCAACCTACATCTCCTCCCATTCCTCTACCAGCTCCACCTCCCTAGGGACCACCCTGTGCCTGACTAGGAGATCCCTGATCACGATGATGCTTCTGCCATGGTGGTCTGTTCGCAGCCGTTCTAGGATGCTCATCTCACCTGGTCGGGTAGTCTCATTACTTATAACCTTTACTATCACAAGTTTTGAACTTATTCTCTCTAGGATACCATTGTAATCTACGCTGCTCCCGCATGACACGACCATGTCCTCAGGTTTTCTCATGAAAGGGCCTCCTCTTCCGAGATCTTTAGCATCTTCCTTCTCCTGCAGATGTCTTAGCTCTATCACACCTACCAGTAGATCTAGCTATCTAAAATCCCTATTTTAGGAATATCTCAATAAAAAGTTCCCGTTACATCACCTTTACATAGGTGGGGATTCACAAGGGCACCACATTGGCCAAAATCTTTCTGTGGAGTCCCTACCTAATCTTCTGTGCTCGGAAGTATCCATCTATGATCATGTAAAGGGAATAGTGTGTAAGGTCTGTAAACTTCACCACATACTCCAACACTATTATCCCTCTCTGTTGAAGCTCCATAAGATCCTTATTCCAAATGGAGTGAAAACAGAAGGGGCATTACTCCTCACAAAATAGATTCTAAAAGTAAACCCATGAGAGTGTCAACTCATCACACATCTGGGAAATGAAGCTCCACCAGTTCCCAACTACTCTGTGGAAAATAATGGCCACCAAAGCCAAAATTTGATTTTCCTGTGTCCGAATATGCCTAAAAATTTATACCATCGACTCTAACCAATCCTCTTATACCTGAGGATCCATCTCACCATGGAACCTCAATTGTCTCTAGTGTTGGAACTCACAGAGGGCACTTATCATGCACACAACCTCAACCTAATCTATCAGGACTACCTACTTCTCAAAAAGTTGGGGTGCTGCTACCTTCCCATTGATAGGAAGTGGATCAGAAGATGGATCTTGAACTAAGGCCTCATCGCTCATAGGGTTATCATCTTGAACCGGAGCTGGTATCCTGGATGGCTGTCGTCGCAGAGGCATCCTAAAATTTGTATAAAAGTACCATGGCCAGATGATCATATATATATATATATATCAAAACAATAACGGGGAGATGACTCAAGAAATATATTCAAAGAATCAATCCTATATGATTCATGTTCCATTGTTCCTTATAACAAATTTATCAGCATACCGAGTCACTACCACAAAATAGGGCAAGGGAAGCGCTGCCCTTTATTAGCACTAAGAAGAAAGCACTGATAAAGGGGTGGGCCTTCATCAGCACTAGCTAAAAGTGCTGATAAATCTTTTTATTATTAATTTATATAAAATTATCACATATATATATATATTAAAAAATAATATTTATTTGAATACATTAAATAAAAAACAAATTTTTATAATTAATATATATTTTTTAATAATTTAAAAAATATATATATAGTATTTTAATGGAAAAAAATTATTTCTAAGAATATAAATAAATAAATAAATATATATAATTATAATATTATAATAAATTACATAAAATAATAAATATATTTATTATATATTTATATTTATTAGAGATTTTTTAGATTTTTTAGATTAATTAATTGTATTTATTATATTTTTTATATTTAATATATTTTTTATATTTAATATATTTTTTATATTTTTTATATTTATAAATATATAATACATTTTAATATATATATATATATAATTAAAAAGGACTGCTGAAATAAGTATTTATCATCACTATAATTTTAGCACTGAAAAATATTTGTTTTATCAGCGCTTTTAGAGCGCTTATAAATATGTGCCTTTATCAGCGCTAAAAAAGCTCTAATAAATGCCTATTTATTAGTGCTAAAATGTTAGAACTGATAAATAGGTCCTTTATCAGTGATTTTCTAGCGCTCTTAATGGCTTATCTTTATCAGCACTCAAAAAGCACAGATAAAGGTATGTTTTATCAGCGCTTTTATTTCAGTACTGATAAAACATACCTTTATCGGTGCTTTTAACTAGCACTGATAAAGGTTCTAACTGTTTTTATAAAATACCCCTAACAGGCCCCTCCTCCATCGCACCCGTTCAAGCCATCACAAAAGATAAACCCTATGCCATGACTCCTCCCCCCCTCCTCCTCCTCAACTTCCGCTTCCTTGTCCTCCTCCTTCGTTGCAACCATTCACCTCCTCCTCTGCCCCTGCTGCCTCCTCCTCCTCCTCCACCACGATCCCTCCTCTACCATGACCCTACTTCTCCTCGTCCTCCGTTGTTTCTGCCTCCTCCTCCTCCTCCTCCTCTGGCCACTAAATCATCCTCATCCACTTTGAGGTTGGTGGTTTCAAACCATTACCAATGTTTTATGTATTTTTCATGCATTGTGATATGTAGTTTTAGTGTAAGAGTATTATACCTTTGGTTGAGTTGGGTGGGGTGATTCAGGATGCTTCAATTGACTATATAAGGGTGATCCCTAAGTAGGATAACTCTAATATGAATTCATTTTTTGAGTTTTAGAATTAGTTATTATTTAATTATTAGGGAAATATCCATAATTAGAAGATAGAGATATGGTTAGAGGATTTTTAGATTTGTTTTATTTTTATTATTTATATAAAATAACATTGGATTACATTTTTTATTATCTTATTTCTGGTAGCTATTCATTAGGGATGGATCTTGTTTCTAGGTGATTATGAGGATCCAAATATATCATTATAGTTGTTTTGTGGTCAATCATTAGATCATTTCATTTATTATGAATTGATGGAGAAAAAATTACATATGTTGTTTTCTATCTAATAGGGGAGATCCAATATATGATATTTTGGAATTTATTTTAAGAATATTCTTTTCCATAATTATTACAATATTCTTTAAAAGGATTCTTGGGTGTGGTATTTTTATTTGGCGATGAAACTAGGGATCAATCATCAACTCACCCCATTTACTTTTCCAATGTATTTTTTCTATAAAAGTATAAGGTAATAGATATTATTCTAGTGTAAAATGATTCATCTCAAGAGTGAATCCATCAAAAATTATCAAAGGAAAAGTATATGGTTGTATTTCCTTAGTTGTCAAAGTAGTTCATGAGTTGTCTAGAAGGGAGTTTATCTCAACTCCCTTTTTCTAATTTCCCTAGAGATAAAAGTTCCCAGGCCTCAACCTATACCTCTATAATTTTTTTCCCTTGTGAACATCATTTTTATTATCTCTTCCAATGAAAACCTTCCAAAGTGGCCATCATAGATCTTCCCACCCAATTCATGTTAAATAATTAAAATATTTTAATCTAATGCATTATTATTTTTAACAAGGTGATCAATTTTTATGAGAGGTAGAAAGAATATTGAGTTAGTGGAGGATATTCAACCTTAGGTAAATTTGGCTACGTGTATCCATGTAAGTAGTTTTCATTAGAATTAGTTAGGTGAAGGACCTGGGCGAGTTCAAATGTATGTTATGGAGTTGACAACATTGGGTGGAACAAATAATATTTTAGGTACCATATAGTGACCCATATATTTAATGCATAAATACTAAAAAATGTTATATGAATATTAAATACATAGAATTATGATCCACACTAGAATCATAATGGTTTAATCTATATGAATACTCGATACATAATCCTTTTATTTGATGAAAAATATTTAATATTTCTTAGAGACAACACTTCTTAGGTATACCCTACATAAAACCATTCTTCTTAACATAGGGAAGGAAAACATAATAAAGGGATAGATAACATTAACAATAAGGGTAAACCTAGGAAATATCAATCAATGATCAATCATGATAAAAATATATGAATAATGGTATGAGATCAAAAAGATAAATTATCAGGGTTATAGGAAAGATTTTATATAAGGTAAACATGAGTCATATAATAAAACTTTATGAAAATAATGGAAAGTATTCACAATAGTGAGCAATCATCAATAACCAATCATGATATATGAGAGAAAATCATAGCCTTAGTAATGCAGAAAAAACATAAGTTTATAATCCATCTTTGCTACACCAACCTCTCCCTCCTCTCTTCTAGGGTGGTTCTCTCTCACTCAGTGTATGTTTCATATTTAATCACTTGTATTGGAGATCCTAGGATAATTTTTACCTCTCTTATTCCTTCTATATATTAGTTTCTGAACCCCCCAATCCTATATTTAAATGGACGTGGGTCAATTAGAATTGGATATGTAATGATATATCCAAGACTGGTATCAAAACCAACAACTGACCTGACTTTCCACTAACCTAAGAGGCATTCATGATACATATGGGATAACAATTACCCATGAAAAAAATACAATTAAGGTGGAATATTTTACCCCTAAATTAATTTTAATTAAAATTGATATTTCTCAAGAAAAGCAGACATGTCCCTTTCATAAGTTGAAAATCTATAAAAATAGTGGATATGAAAAAATAAATAAAAAATAAGCAGATATCATAGATGGAAAATAAAATCCCACTATTGACTAATAAAATTGTTTAACATGTGAGTTCTCATTTTACGTTTTCTTTCCAGTTGGAAAACTCCTCTTCCACACACCTCTCCTCTGCCATGAACGTACCTCTACTGCGTGCTGAACAACACCTTCATAATGAGTTTTATCCTCTTACTCATTGGTTTCTTCTTGTTCTCATGTTTTTATTATTTGATATTGATGGTTATATTGTGAAATTTATGGGCTAAATTACCTGCTAAAAATCATGGCCGTTGGTGGTCCTTGTTTGTGCACTAAATTAATTGCATGTTGGTTGGTTCTTGTTGAACATTTGAATAAAAAAATTGGTAATTTACGTATACTGAATAATGAATGAATGACCCAGGATGATAAAACGTCTATGATAACCCCTGAATTAAAAAATTAAATTAAATAAGGTATGCTTTGTAAAATATGAAATTGTGATTGTTTGGATTGTATGATGTTGCGATTGTGAGCACGATTGTGTGTTTGTATAGTGTTGAGGTTTTTGGAATGATTGGTTTGCCATTTTTTTCCATGTTGTTGTTCTTACACCATTGAATATCAATCCAAACATTACCCATTTCAGTGGAACCACCACTATTTTACTAATGCAATTCCACTGAGTCTTAGAAAACCAATTCACTAGAGGACACTATGAGACACTTTATAGACATCCTAGTCAAATAATCATAACAAAACATGTAATGAATCCTTCCACCCACAAGAACTCTACTGAAAATCATACCATTTATTAGTTTAGTTCCATAGTTCTTGACTAGAGACATCATGTTTCTAGAGAAACACTAAAAAATCGATTTACAACAATGCATATAGATCACATGTGTGATACTAAAACATTCTAGTGCAAGGGAGTCTCATAGCAAGTTCCATTGATCAGGTGTTTGAGAAGATGGGTGTGATCTACTTTAGTTTTGAGTAATGCATGGAGAGGTAATGGTATTGCATACTATAGCTAGTTCCATTGATTATAGTTGGATGATGACCCTAGGTTATCATTTTTTCTATACATATTTTGTTAAATATTTATATTAATGTATCAAATAAGATGAATATGAATAAAGAATGTATGAATGCTAATCGGTTGAAAAAATAGTATGAAGATGGTGTGAAAGAGTTTATCATGTTTTCAAAAGATCATTTATATGACCCTTCTCAAATCCTTTGTCCGTGTTTACGCTATTTTTATTCCGTAAAAATTAGTCTAGAGGAGTTGGAGGAACACTTGATTGATCACAGAATATATCAAAGTTATACATGTTGGAATAAACACAGGGAAAAAATGAATGTAGCTAGTTGCTGGGATGACACTGTGTTTTATGGATAATCTGATATTATTACAAGCGTGAAAAATAAAGACAATCGTATGGAGGATGTGATTATAGATATGAATGAGGATGAATATAATATTGAATAAATGAAAAGGATATCTGATGATGAACTTCGTGATTGCACAAAATTGTTTGAGAAGTTAAAGAGTTGTGAAAAGATGCCATTATATGATGGTTTCACTAAATATACAGCATTGTCAGCCATACTGAATCTGTATTATTTAATAACTGGAAATGGGTGGAGTGATTCCAGTTTTATAGAACAACTTTCTCTCTTGAATGACATGATCTCAGAAGATAATGACCTCCTGATCCGAACATACGATGCCAAATGAATGCTATGCTCGATGAGTATGATCTCTGAAAGAATACTCTCCTACCAAAATAACTATATATTATTTTTTAATTACCACCAATCAATTAAAGAATGCTGAAAATGTGGTGCTTCTTAATAAAAAAAGATGAATCCAATCCAATAAAAGTTGTATGGTACTTCCCAATCATTCCAAGGTTTAGGCGCCTATATAAAAGCGAGGAGACTACAAGAAAATTGACATGGAATGAATATAAAATAATTAAAGATAGGAAACTACATCACCCAAAAGACTCTCCTCAGTAGAAGAGAATTGATCATGAGTATCCTAAATTTGGAAACGAACTGAGAAACCATCTTCTTGTGTTATCTACAGATGAAGTGAATCCATTTGGTTTTAAAAGCAGCAATCATAGTACATGGACAGTTATGTTGGTAAATTATAACTCACCACTGTGGTTATACATGAAATGAAAATATATCATGTTATCTAGGCTTATATTAGGACAAAAACAACCGAGTAATTATATTGATTATTATTTGGCTCCATTTATCAAGTATTTGAAATTATCATGGGATTTAAGTGTTACGTTGTATGATCCTTACAAAAATGAAGATTTCACATTGGGAAACATGTTGTACGGGACGATAAATGACTTTCCTACTTAAGGAAATTTGTCAGAATACAACATTAATGGAACTCAATGGTGTCCCATTTGTGAACAAGGTACATAGTCAATTAGGTTGAAATATTCATTGAAAACTGTGTTTCTATGACATCATTGATTTCTACCCTGAAGACTTAAGTAACAATATTGGACAACATCATTTGATGGAAGTTTAGAAGAATGTACAACACCATCTCCACTAACAGGTGATAAATTTTTTGTGAAAGTAAAATATGTGGACACTACATTTGGTAAACCCTTTTCAAAAAACCTTACAAAAAACGGTTAGAAAAAGAGATCAATTTTTTTTTGATTTACCATATTGGAATTGTTTGTGTGTCAGAAATTTTCCTGATGTTATGCATGTTGAAAAAAATGTATGTGATAGTGTCATCGACACATTGCTAAATGCACCCAGCAAAACAAAGGATAGAATTAAGGCTATATTGGACATGGTTGAAATGGTAATACGAGAAGAGTTGGCACCAGTGAAGGGTGAAAAATGAACATTTCTTCCTCTAGCTACTTACACACTTTCCAGGTAAGAGAGATATCAGTTTTTCAACTTCTTAAATGACATAAAGTTTCTGTAGGGGTATTCATCAAATATCAAGAACATATTGTCAATGAGAGATTTAAATTTAAAGGGTATGAAATCACATGAAAGTCATGTTTTGAGGAAATATCTAAATCCAATAGCTTTATGTTTAATTTTGCCTAAGAATGTCTTCCATACATTAACAGAGTTCTGTTTCTTCTTCAGAGATATATGTAGCAAATTTATAGACCTGAAGAAATTGCTATTTATGGAAAGAGAAATTTTTATCATATTATGTGAATCAGAAATGTTCTTCCCGCCGATATTCTTTGATATGATGGTTCATTTGATGGTTCATTTGGTGAGAGAGATTTGACTATGTGGTTCTGTACATTATATATGGATGTACCCCATTGAAAGATATATAAATATTTGGAAAGGGTATCTCATAAATTGAAGTCGGCCAGAGGGTTGTATTGTGGAGAAATATATTATTGAGAAAGCTATCTAATTCTATACCGAATAACTATCTAGTGTGGAAATCATTGGCCTACCTAAATCTCATCACATTGGGTGGATTGAGGGTGAAGGAATTTTTGGAAGAGAGGTTATCACAATAAATATTACAGATTGGGATCAGGACCCACATTATGTTTTGCATAACAGTTTTGATGTTGACCCATATGTTCAAACACATAAAGAAATTATTTGGAATTTAAATCAATCTAGGGATGAAATATGGATATCAGATACACATAATAAATAGTTTACTGGATGGTTTCAGGAGCATATTTTTAAGAAGTTAGATGAAAATATGGGCTCAGTTTCAAAATGACATCAATGGCTAGCCAGAGGAGAAAGTGTGTATATATTATCTTACCACTCTTATGTAGTTAATGGTTATACATTCTATACTCATGAACATGATAAGGACAGTACCATGTAGAATAGTGGGGTTACACTTCTGGCTGAAGCAATGCATGATTTTGGTGGTAAGGAAAGAGATCCAATTTATGCAAATATGTCATACTTTGGCATCATCAAACTGATATGGGATTTGGATTATACGAAATTCCAAGTTCCAATTTTTCAATGAAAGTGGGTTGATAAAAGGAGTGCTATTAACATAGATGAATTGGGATTAACAAAATTTGATTTCAGTATGGAAGGGGAGAAAGATGAACCATTTATAATGGAATCACAGGAAAAACAAGTATTTTATGTTTCAGATCCCACAAACTGAAACTGGTTAATTGTTCTATTATCGACCAAGACAAATGAAGGGTTAGATGAAAGTTTAACGGATGATGACCCTTTAATTGAAACTTTGCAATCATTTCACAACGATCCCAATATTGACAGCATTTTTCTATGTCAGAGGAGACCAAAATGAAGGGATTTACATAGTCAATAGAGGGGTCAAATATCTTCAGCCTTTAAAGAAAAAAATTTCAATAATCAAGTTATTTTCTTATTGTAATATACATTGTGATATTTTATGTTATTATCTATTCACTTATGCTTTTATGTAATCTAAATTAAATGTTAAACCACTTCTACAGATAGTGACTTCTGCACCTAATGATGTGCCCAATCCTGAGGCACAACAGGTCTCTCAACCTACTGCTACTAGTCCCAGTATAGTGTAACAATAGGTTTCTCAACCTGTTGTTTCTGGTCCCAGTGCTGAGGTACAACATGTTTCTCAAGCTATTGTTGCTGGTCCCAGTGTCGATGCTATCCGTCTAGATGAATAAAATGATGATTCTACTGAGGAAATGGTAGGAAATTAAACACTGATGTCACAAAAAAAATAGAATCATAGTTTGATAGTGTTATCCAAAATCATTAAGGCACAAGAAAAAGGCACCAAATATGACGTGGGATTGAATATGGGAGGACAACATGCTAACCCCAACAAATCCATCTTTAGTAGCTACATTGGAATCGCCACTCAACAATGTGTGACGATTGATGTACAGTCGTGGCACCATGTTGTCACTGGGTATAAGAAGCTAATTTGGGAAGAGATTACAGGGACATTATGATATAATTTAATTAATTTATTAAAATAAAATTAAATAATAAAACATTTAATTAATCTTCATCATCTATTCTAGAGTGCATTTATAGTAGATGCCTCACACAAGGAATATTTATTAAGAGTTGAAGGAAGGATTCATAGAGGCTTCCACACAATTTTAAAGAAATATCATCTTAAAGATGCTGAAGGGAAAATAAAGCCACACCGACCTCCTCTTTATGCACATTTGATATACCAAGGAGCGTGGGATACGTTTAGCAACTTTCATGGCGAGGAGAAATTTTAGGTACATTGTTTCTCGTAATATGTTGTTTTATATGACTTATAAGGCCCCAACCTTAAACATTACTTAATCTTGAGTTATTTTAAGAATACACATTGAGGATCTTTTCAGGTTTAGAGTTTTAGAGAATTAGATCATAAATCATGCATTACATTCCACATTTAAACAAAGTGGTTACATAAAAGATAACACTCATTTTTCCGATCAAAAGAAACATATTTAAAATAAAACATGGATTCATTCTTGACACTTCCTTGACACTATCATCACATCATGTACCTTTCCCTTGACCCGTGAAAAACATTTCAAAAGCTTGGGATGAGCATAAAAATCTGAGTAAGGGATATAAAAGTATGAAATGAAAACATTAGTCCATGTATGAAATAATACTTTACTCATAAAACATAAGTATTTTAACATACCTCATCAAATCATGAATAAATCATAGAAATAATAAGACATAAACGTAACTTGAGGCACTCATAACATTCTTACGTAGGGAGTAACCCTCATGGTTACGTTTGGAACACCCATCATAATATATTCCCTAAATCTCTTCAGAGAAACCTTAAAGTTTAACCCCTTCGCGTTACCCAATGCATTGGAGAGCTATATCGGGCTCACCTTCCCTCAGTTTATCACGGAACCACCCATCTTCATAAACAATTCCCAAGAACCATAACATAATAATATCACAAAAAACATGCATAAAGGAAACATAACATTTCCACATTTCAATCACAAGACATCAATACAACACATTGATAGAATAAGAACATTATTAAAACCATTTTAAATTCCAAAAGAAAAGAAAAGTAAAACATGGTATTTATTTTTTATTTTAAAAAAAGGTTATGGCTTGTAGAGGAAGCCGAAACTCAAATAATGGTCACGACGGCGGAGAAGTCGTTGTCGCCACATACGTACGACAAGAAAAACATTCCCTTTTGTTGTTTAGTAAATGATTCGTATAAAAAATATTACTTTTGAATAAATGTAAAAGTAAAATGGGTTTATACACCGTATAAAATAAAGTTGTGTATAAAACAAAATATGCCTCAATAAAAGGAGATTGAGACGAAGTCCCTTACCTCGGGTCCGACTTGACACGATCGTTCTTTAACCTCATGAATAATAAACTTGAGTTAATTTCTACTTTCTTAAGAACCTTTTTCAATTTCATTATTCCTTTTATATCACTAATTACCATGTCATGAACATTATGTAATTATTTATGTTAATAAAGGTCGTTTTGTCGATCATTGGTACTTGAGTCAAAAATAAACTCTTTATAATTACAAGTTGTTCATGTGGTAAAATATCCATTATATCCAGAATTATATTCATGATTTAGATATCATATATATAATATATATCCATTATATACATGCATTTATAATATGAAATAACATTTAGATGTAAGAAATGAAATGCACCATTCATGGAGACGGTAAGCCGTACGTACGCATGAACGCTACTTTCATTTCTATTTCGTATTTTATGGAATGGAATCATAATGATATAAAGGTATATTATAATTACAGTATAATATCATATATAATATCATTAACTCCATCCTTTATATATCCCACATATGGCATTAACGAATCAAATCACTTTGAGGGGGCGGTAGTCTGCACTTCCTAAAATGAAGATATCACGTTTACCCATAATGGAAACCATAAAGGTATTCCATAAATGAAAAATATAGAAGCTTAAGGAAAAAATAAATATATTTTATATCATATATAAATATAATGGCATCTTAATGGACACCTTTAAATGTGTTAGAAGAATATTGAACAATCATCGTTTTGTGAGGCAGAAATTCGCCATCCACGGAAACAATATGCTCTTTAACCATTAGATGTAGGTGTGTGTAAGTGTATCTTGAATAATTATTATAAAAACATCCTGGTATATTGAAGATACTGGTTTTGTTACAAAATAAATGAATAAAAAGAGTTTAGTGGGTTAGAGAAGCAAAATAATACAAAAGAACACAAGTGAAGACATTACCTTTAAATCAGGTAACTCCATTTGGTTGGAACCAAAAGGGTTTCTTGAAGAGCTTCCTGCCTAAGGTAAGGCTTCTAGGATGAGGAGAAGGATGTGGAGAGATAAAATGAGCAGATGTTGGCCGAGCCAATGGCTTTAGAAGTGTGGGTAAGGAGGTATAGGTGGGGGCCTTTTATAAGAGGAGAGGAGGGGCACTCTTGGAATGTTATAAAATGTTACTTTATATTGAAATGTGTTTCAGATTTAAGAGGTCCCACATTGATATATTTCTAGGATAAGGTGATAAGGGTTTGAAATATACCCACACAATATGTTTTTTGACAAGTGTATGTCTTAGATTTTACATTATCTTTTCATTTTATTTAAATCGTTAATTTAAAAGGTAATCGTTGCATCATCATGGTGTCATAAATAATTTAATTTATTTAATGTCTAAAAATTATAAAAAAATAATATGATGTATGAAATTTTTTTAGATTTAAAATTACTATTTATAGTCCAAGAGATAATTTATGTTGACAGAACTAATTTTTTTACTTAGGTGTTACATACTTTTTTATATTTAACTTTCTTTAAAAAATAAAAAGATAAAAAGTCATTATCACACAAAAGTGATTCCATGGGGTCCCTAAGTTTTGCACAAGGCATACCATGGTCGGCCCTGACATAACCAGTAGCATTTTTACACATTTTGGAGTCATTTTATATTACTATGATATTATTTTATTATCGTTAACTACCCGATTACTAATTAATCACGATAATTAAAGATAATTACCGTCGTTACTATTCATAATGTCAAAAAATAAAAGAGTATTAATTACATAATTTGGACCTTCTGATTCCAAATATGGAATCCATTTTACCAAATTCCAAACATAAAAATTTCAATAGTTAATTTAGAAATAATTCCCGTTGTCAAAACAAATAGAGGGTTTTTTTGACATAATATCTATGAAAAGTTTGGCACTTGTTTATGCACAATTCCAAAGTGAAATTGATCCCAATGACCACCATTGGATTAAATGGTAAAAATATATTCTATTTACGCATTCAAACTAATTAAAAATATAATCTAACCATATAATTAAATTATATGAAAAAGTAGTTTTGATGTAAAATGCAGTATTTTTCACTATTCATTAAAAAAATGAACATTGTCAGAAAAATACCAAAAATTTATCCAATGCAAATTTCAATGTCCCAATCACAAAGAATAAGTTTATTTTGACAAATAGAGCTTATAAAATTGTCAAAAGTTTGATTTAAAAATGGTTTTCCATCAAAAGGCAGTAAAACAATCTTTTAAAAATATTAGTGTATTCCATGCTTAAGATTGGATTTATTATCATTTTAAGCATCTAAAAAACTATCTAATTCATAAATATACATAGATAAGAATATATATTATTAATTACTTACTTGGGATGTTACATTACTTGTATTCATCAATTTTGTTGAATGCTTTTTATTTATGAAATAGAAAATGAGTGCTGAAAATAAAGAACGGGAAACAAAACTAGCATACCCCTATTGTAAAGCAAGGACTGGGTATGCTTAACTTGAGAAAAAATTGGCACATATTTTTAATCTACCATAATAATTTTATGTGACATAAAACAACACCATAACCATGTTCCACTATTTATATGTAGATTGATGAATTCAAATCGAAATCCACTTGCATCCCACACTATGTTCTTTGGAAGCTGGCTCGTATAAATAAAGAGGGGATATTGATAGATAAAAACACACAAAAATTTTGGGAAACATGTCTAAGTATTACATAATACAAATTTGATTTACATAACAATGACTAATTATTTTCCTACATTTTCTATCTGACAAAGTCACAAGAATCAACAACACCAACACTAGATGCATGTATACATTCAACGAACTTGAAGTAGCCAGAACAGTATGGTTGTGTAAGAGGTGTGGGTTTTGGAGTGACACCCCAAACATATTTTGAGAAAGAAAACCAATAAGTGGATCAAACTGAGAAAATGAAAAAGATGAGGGAAATAATAGCTATGTTTCAAGAAGAATTAAAATACAAAAGATAGATGATAACAAGTTTGATGGGGGATGCAATGAGAAGAAACAACTCAACAACAAACCATGCATGAAGATCCTACCCCACCCCTAGCTTTTAGGTGATCCATTCCCCTCAAAAAACTGACATAGCCGAGATAATAAATGTTATAATAATCATTTATATGAAATGTGAATCACATAAACACTAATACCTTTCCTGTACTAATATTCTACAAGGTGAAAATGATTGTGATTTATATCTATCAACTCCCACCTATCACCTTATAGCGAGGGCTACGGTGTTCAATATGCAGAATAACATGCTACACAACTGAAAACTTTTAATAGATCATGTCAGAGTGTCGATTAATGTAGCTAATGATCCATGTTCCAAAATACCTATTCCAAATGACGATGATGACATTCATATAGCTAAACAAGCTATTGGAACATTCATCGCTTGGCCGTCAATTTTTTTAAAAAAACATGTCGTTAAAGAGGTATCCATTTAGAATTTATTTTTCAATATGAAACTTTAAAATTTAATTAAAAAAGGCCTGAATCAATGAATGTTATTACCAAACAACAAAGAGAAGGGGTGGAACTAAATATCAGCTCAAAAATATCTCAAGGGTCAACCAACTGATTGAAACAATCCACTGAGAGCACCTTCACCCCGCCCATTCTATATCCACAGGTAATATCATTGTAGGCTCAGGTGGATACAAAGTTGATAGACGATAATGGTCACACAATTGATTTTGAAATAAAATATGTATGGAGAGAAGAAATCAAATTTCATTAGTGCTGAAAAAGTAAATGAAATCCTCAAGTATGAATGGATAGGCACCTCAGTTGTAAATGTATACATGAGGTATATTTTCATGATTTGATTTTACAAAAGCTGATATACTATGATAATTTTGATTAAATACATTTCTTATTTTTCACAAGCATATATATGAAAAACAATTTAAGGGATTTCCCCATGAACGAAATTTTGGACTCATTAGTCCTCACATCACCTCTTCAAAAGAAGAAATAAATTCTGATAAAGAGGATAAAATAATTTCATCCCTACTAAAATTGTTTGAAAAAAAAATTATGGATGACCAAATCTTATTAATACCAATGACTTAGGTGTAAAAATATACAATTTAATCATATCAACTATATTTTCTTTTATTTCATTATATATTCCTTTTTCTTAGGCAGCATTGGATGTTGATTGCAATCAATTTGGATACTCCAATGATTTATTTTCTAGATTCAATTCCTGGATATGAAACAAACTGACCATGCCTGATGGCATTTGAAAATTTTTAATACACTAGATCTAACATTTTAGAACTAAAAATCTCTTTATACAATTTATTTTTTCTTTTAATGGGGATTCTGTTATGATAGAGCGGTGTATCAATATCATTTACTTAATGGAATGAATCCAAGGACTAAGGATAAGAACGCCTATAAGATCTACAAATGGAAACATATCCTGGTATATATAATAATATTGCACTATCCAAACAAATATCGAAACAAATTACTTATTTTTCTCAATGTTTCTACAGTGTCTAAAACAAACAAATAGAGAGGACTGTGGTCACTATATTTGTAAATTTATGAAATAGATCGTATTTCATCAACAAAATAGAATACCTAAAGTGGTATTCTCAAAAATAATTATGAGTTCATTTAAAATATTTTTTAATCCTTTGTGTATTTATAATTTTTCAATACTACCATAAATTTCGAAAAAATTCATATTCACAAGATGATATAGATGTGTTTAGAAATGAATGGGCAACATACCTAAAAGAAGATTGTACACAAATAGGATGAATGTGAATTCATACTACTTATGTTATTCTTATATGATCATTGATATCTCTCCTTTTTTCACTTATTAAGCATATATGATCACCCTTTATTATGTTTTATATCCTTAGGTTATGAAATATGGTTTTAGAGATGATTTGTATTTCTAGTAAAGAAACACTTAATGAGATACTCTTACGAACTAGTTCTTTATGTTTCCATGTTTCTAAAATCACTAGACCTAAACTATTATGGAATAGATCATTTATATTATGTATTTTTTTTCATTTATGCATCTATTTCTACTGATACAGTGTGTTAGAATAATATTGGTTGTGCACCACTCACAAATTTAATAACAAAACTAAGGATTCTTCACTACTATTGGTTAACTACCTCTTAGCATAGAATTTGATCTAAACTTCTGATCTGACGTCCCCATGATGATCTCATCTGATGCCATCTCTATGATATCATCATTCAACATTCACTTTTCCTTTTCTTCCTACACCCATTTACCTAGGTACCGAAAGATAAGGAAAAGTGAACGTTGAATGATGATATCATAGAGATGGCGTCAGATGATAGCATCATAGGGGAATCCAATCTGAAGTTTAGAGCAGATGTTATGCTAAGCAGTAGTTAACCAACAATAGTAAAGTGCACAAAGAATCCTTAGTTTTTTTATTAGCTTATATTTGGACCGAAGAAACTATTTGGAATGATTTTAAGGTAGTGTTACGATATAATATGTATATTTTAACAAACATTTATATAATGAAATGTTGATTTGATTTTCATTATTCCTTGCAGGGTTAGTTTATTTTAGAATATTTCTGTCCATGTGATATGCCCTTGCAGAAAGAGAAACAATGTTGTGTCTGCTCAATCACAGAGGTAACCTTGATGTTTGCACAGTAAAATCATTTTCCATATATCTTTCATCTCAACAGTTTCTCAAATAAACCCTCAACATATATACATATACATGCCCATCAAAATCTATGTTCCCACACACCTCATATAGAACCTGATCCACATAAATGCACAGATGCATACACACCTCACATACAAATTCCAGAAGAAGAAAAAAAGGGTTTTATATAAGGAAGTGAATACCTGACTGATTCACTTAGGCTTCTATTTTTATTTTATTATTCTATGATACTCTTGGTATTTCGTTAAATTTCCTATAGATAGGATAGTAATGAGATGTCTATTTCACTAATTACTTAATATTTAAAAGCTCTATGAGAACTCTTAGGTTTTTCCCTACTTCACATAATCCTCTTCATGTTATCATGTCACATTAGCTCCTTTGTATGAATGCTTCATGTGAACTGATCATGGGATATCATCACATGATCAAATCACATAAAAAAAATCACATAATCAAAGTAATTCAATTGAACCATAATTCATGTATTATTGTTTTATTTACATGATCACATAAATCTTCAAGCATCATGTAATTGTATAAGTCTCCCAGGTTCATTTGATCATGTGATCCTATTATGGTCATGTGATCACATGACTTTGAACAAGTCAGGAACTTAATTTTGAAGCCTATGTGGATTGATTTTAAAGGGTTCTAACATGATTTGGAGCTCAAAACCCATATTTATAGATAAAAAATGTATAATTATATATAAAATTAGATGTTGGGGTGGATATTAGGTAGGGTTATTCGATCAGGTGGAAGCTTTGGGATGAACCGGGGTTTTCCCTTATTAGTTAAGTGTACTGGCACAAAGTTTGTGGTTGAGCTGAAAAGGATAGGATTTTATGAATCTATTTAGGATTACCAAATCATTACTTATTTAAAAAAATTCAGATGGTAGAATTGTTCAGTTTATAGAGTCAATACATGAACACATTTCATTTTATGTATGGTGAGTTCGACATCAGTATATGGGACATTAAGATGATATGTGGTGCGATGATTTTAGGAGACAAGTATGATGAGTAAATTCATCCCCTTCCAACTACGGTGGGGTTGGATGAGGGCCCACATTGGTATACATGAGTTACATAATACTCAAAACATTCCAAGTTACTAGTTTAGGAAATTTATATAAAGTATTGGTGGGGTATGGCTAATCACACTAAATAACTAAGAGATCAAGTGAAAAGTGAACCCGTATGATCAGTTTTTTATACCATACGAAGCACCAACCTGGGAAATTACCAATAATGTAATGTGTGATCCTATAGCCGAAGTCGATCCTTTATCCATATGTAAGTTTTTTTATCCAATTGTATTAACTGAAAGATATACTATGAGTGGTTTTCATTATACCCCTTTGGGAGATAGTTTAGTGAATTCAGATGAAATTCGACACTCCTCCCTACATCTGTTCAGAAATACATCCCATGGTGGCTAAACAATTATGGATAATGATGAAATGGTAAGAAACATAGGTTTGGGTGACCTTCCCTTTAGATAGTGTGGGGTTTGGCCTCTCCAAGTCTTATGTTGATACCTTGGTCTGATCATACCCGAATGGTCACTTAGCTCCATTGGTGATAAAGCACCTAGATCTACTAATGGTGGATGAGGAGGAGGACACATGGGCTCTGGAATCATCAAAAAGTTATATTCTAGACAAAAAAACATCTTCCAAAAGACCCACAACTCTTTATATGTCTTTGAATAAAATGAGGCACTTAGATCCAACACCATCAACAAAGAGTGTGCCGAAAGATTTGATAACAATATTTGGGGTTCCCATGAAAGAAGTTCCAGTCGGTAGGGGATATTCTCTAATTATGGTGGTTTTTCCCATGGCATTCCAATACTGGAACAACCATTGGAGGAATACATGGACCATAGAGGTCTGGAGAGTGTTGTGAATGTGTAAATAGAGTTAGAGGGATTTGGGAGTGTGATCCCTCCCAAAGGAATCTTCTATGAACAATAGCCCATTGAAGTCAAATCACTTCTCCAAGAACATAGTGTGGTGATTCATTCTGTCAAAGTCCAAGACCATTACACACCCATATAAATAAGAATGATAATTCATAGAATAATGGTAACTAGTGAAGATAAGGGAGACTAGGATGGCACTAGTGAAGAAGTAATATAAGTTTTACCATCACTTTCAAATATTCTTTGATATTTTTAGGACTATGGTGAACTTTCTTTTCTATTACCACCAAATATAAATTGTTTATTAAGACACTTTAAGGAAAAGTGGGAAACCATCGTTTACAAAAAAAATGTCACTACGTGATGAAAGAGATCATAGAGTTATTAAACACCAGTCTAAGATTATTTGAATCATCCAATATCTATAATTCCCTGTGAAAAGTACTAACTTGTGTGTTTTGATCCTCCCTAATAAGTTCATCAAGGTGGGTGACCATCCTATCCATTGTTTGGATGAATTTATCTTTGGTGATTTTTTTTGATTGAAACCCCGAGCTATTATTCAGTCTTTCTTGTCGATCCATACTTCCTGCACCTCGGTGGACTCAAAATGAAACCATATTTCATAAATTATTACAATCTCTTCATTTCAGGCATTGTGCAGAAGGAATTATTCAATAATTTTTTGGAGTGGAATATGAGCTTCATGAACTCCACTACCTCTTCTTACATTACTTTTGGATCTCTGATTGGATCACCACTTTCCCCATGTTTCATTTCTTTTCATTCCTTTATCTCACAATTATTGCTTGGAAACCCCTACCTGACTCTTGAAAACATATACTCTCAGTACTGAGGAAATGAGATTGATCAAGAGTATCGAATTTTCCTATGTATTTTGACCACTGAAGTAGACCCCCAAGGGACTGTACCAAACAACAACCTCACCTGGGACCATATTCTTCTTAGCAGAAATTTCTATGTATATACCCACATATAAATGTCACTGACAAGTATCCTAAACACTTGCAACCGGAACAAAAGTTATCCCACGACATATACACAACTTGCTGTCTAAACTGATATTCTTCTCTTATGGCAATACAAATGAACTCAGAAGGCTTCCTCAAGGAATCTGCTTCCATGTACACATGAGGATTAATAAGATGACACACAATAGAAATTCAGTGATCATGGGATAAATACCTCCCTACGAGGTTCCCAAGCATCTTAATGATTGAAGGATTTTGAAAAGGAAGGGGGTGATTAGGGAAACTCACCCAAATCTACACCAAAGGATATTCCCACTTCATATGAAAGTCATAAGACTATCTTTTGAGGAATAAGAAGTACCCGTTGTAGCTGCGAGTCACACTAGACCAATATTTGATTAGGTCGTCCTCTAACATGAAACAAATCAAAATGCATTTGTTTTTGAGCAGACCCACTATCACCCACTCTTTTAGATCCCAAGAACCGAAAGCTAACCTATAAAAGTAGTTCGATGATGGTATTATCTACGGGAAAACTTATACCAGGGTATAATTGAGGAGCGACGAGGCATCTTTGAACACCACGATCGATAAAGGTGGATTAGGGATCCCTACATAGATCTTGGAAACCATAGCGAGCATAAAGATCTTTAGGAAAGGTAGAAGGAGCTTCAGTTTGGAGAATGGGGAGAAAGAGGTTATGACTCTCTTAGAGTATGACAACGCCCCCTCCCCCTCCGGTGGGGGAGGGACCAGCTTGGAGGTCGACATCTTCATGGGGGATAATCCTTTAGCCCTTTTCTCTTGGATATTTCAAGAGGCTAGTAAACTTTGGTCACCTTCCACCTCTCTAGATTTATTTCCCAAGGACATGGTGGCCAAAGTTGGTTCAAAAAGTGACTAAGAGACAGATGATTAGGGATGTCCAAGTCAAATATATCTCATGGATGTGGTTGTTTTTGATCTAAAGAAAACCCCATTTGTGCCTCCTTCAGAACCACCTTTAGAACATCAAGTTATCTTTTGGGGTTCATTCCTCTAAGTGGACTAAGAAGAGAAAGTGGGTAAGTCCATACACTATGAAACCTCTCAAAATCATTAATTGTTGTACTTTGTGAACTTTATTTCCTTTTCAAAACTCTAGTATCTTATCATGGCCACTTACCTAACCTTATCAAGGCCAGGTATCAAGTGTAATTTAGTCATAGGGCCCCCTACCTACCCAACCATATCTTTTTTTATTAAAAATTGACATTTTATTAATGTATTATATCATATTAATGTTTAATTTATTTCATTATTGTAATAATAACATAATATTTGTTTTATTATATAGGTAGATTTTTTCCCTAAGTTCGGATGCTTTGTTCAGCAACTAATACCATGGACGAAATTTTTTGAGAGGGAATGACAGATGAAAAAATGATGAAACATTAATGATTTTAACTGTTTGTTGGATAATTGTAATTTTATCCATATAAAACATTTTTTAAAATGTATATAGTAGTGTGTTTTTTTGTATTCATGATTTCAAGTAAATGTATATAGAATTGTTTGCGAAACTCTTGTGCATGCTATTTCGTTTTTCTATTCTTTGTTTGTGTGTAGGTGTTGTTTGGTGCAGCTATTTTGTGTGCAGGTGCTGTTTTTTATTGAGTGTGTAGGTGTTGCTCATGTGTGTAGATTATGTGCTAGTTCTGGGTTTTCTTAGGAAAATTTTCCTTTATCAACGCTCAAAAAATCACTGATAGAGGATGACTTTATCCATGCTAAAAATTCATAGATAAAGGGGGACCTTTAAAAATGTTTTTTAGTGCAGATAAAGGGAACCCTTAATCATCACTTTTTTAGAACTGTCAAATAGGACCCCCTTTATCTTTTCTATGATTAACAACACGTTTATAGCACTATTAAAGGCAGTTTTAGCGCTTTTAAAAGCCCTATTTAAAGTAGTGAGTCTACAAGCAGGTAAACAAGGTCATGGTGAATGGATACATTGGACACCCGCACCATCATTGGACTCCCTGGCATGAGATTCACTCTCAAGAAACATTGAAACTATTTCCCTAATCCCAACTGATCCTTTTTAAGGGGTAACATCTGAAAAATTTCCCAAGGATTGAACTTTCTATGATACCACTCTATCATGACTTGAACAAAGCCAGGGATCAAGCCGTGACTAACTCAAGCCTACCACCATAGGCTATGGGTTGCGATAAGCACCGAAGGCACAACTAAACTCAGGGTTTACTTTTCCTCAAACATGTACACACACACAACCCACTCAATGAAAAAGTGCAGAAAAATGTTGAAAAAAGTGTGAAAATGCTATAGGGTAAAATTAACATGCATGTACCTCTAGACGGTACATAAGTATAGTAGTGTAAAATAAAATGTAAAGTGGAAAACACCTACCCAAATAAAAAACATGTCCCAACCTGGAGGAAACTGAATGAGGGTAATAGCTGAGAGAGCCCCACTGCTAAATCACAACTATAACCACCGTATGCTGTCCAGGAAGCATGTATCCCTATGATTCTCTTTAGTAATGATCCGCCCTTCCACCGTCTTCAAAATATATGACACGTGTTGGGAAGACTCCATGCAGGGGTGAGTATATACATACCCAGTAGAATGGCCCAAAAAGGTCAAGGGGGACCAGTAAGAGATATAACTGAAGAGAATCATTATACAGAACAAGGTATATTAAAGGGGAATGGAAAAATTACTACTCAACTCTATAAAATGGGAAAGTAGACTCATCCAAACATAAGGAGCTCGAAACAACGAGGAGATAAAATCCTCATTGAGTCTTTGTTACCTAATGCTGGAGAGTAGACCCATCCAACCATGAAAAGATAGACGCAAAAAGCGCCTGAAATACCCTACACATCTTCACCTCTCCTGGAAGGAGAGTAACCAAGACCCAAGAAGTGGGTACTGTAAGAGGATATATATATATATACACACATGACTAGTTAAAGATGCCCAAATGAGAGAGTAAGGGGAACTCCATCTCACAACTCATCCCAAGAAGATTTGATTCCAACCATTAAAAGGTAAATCTCTTTGGGATTCCTAGAAAATCATGCATCTAGCTAGAAGACACAAATACACGGGGATCAAATTACCACATCATAATACTATACTCTTTAAGTAGAACTGACTCACCCGTATAGTTTTAAGTCTCACCACAAGGACTCATATCATTGGGGAAAGTCCCCCCCTTTCTTGTGAGTCTAAGGGTAAGTCAAAACATGCCACGAAACTTTGTCATATAGTCGAGGGTCTTACCTTGAAGGTCATCAGGGACTACACTACCCAAACTGGTTAGAGGTCCAGCCCAAATGGTCATCAGGGATTACACTTCCTAGCCCAGCTAGAGGGGCATCCCGGAAGGTCTTTGAGGACTTCACTACCCATCCTAGCTAAAGGGTTATCCTAGAAGGTCATTAGGGATTACATTACCCAGAATAGATGGAGGGTCATCCCAGGAGGTTGTTTGGGACTACACTACCCATACTAGTTGGAGGGTCCGCCCTGAAGGTCTTTGGGGACTACACTACCCAGCCTAACTCCAGAGTTATCCTGAAAGGACGTCAGGGACTACACTACAAAGCCCAGCTAGAGGGTTATCCCAGAACTGCTATGATAATCCTGTATGATCACTACCAACATTAGTTTTTGTCTCTATGCATTTTAACATAGAAAATTGGTGTCATATCTCAATATCCACTTCTGTGGGAACCACCGTGTTCTATGTGGGAAAACACTCAGGATAAGCATCTCACGGGCGAAAATATGAGTTCCAATGAAGGAGATACAAAGGACTGAAGGTTTTTTGGATGAAATCAAAAAGTACATGGAATGTGAGGGGTCCCACATGGTGTGTGTCCCATATTCATCGCCTGGACAAGTCTGAGACTGATACATGGGTCTCGTATCATGTAGTAGAGCACCCAATGTAGGTGGAATACATGTTGTGTTCTAGAAATCCGGTACTGGGGTCATGCCTGTTGGTTGAACCCATTTACTCATACCCCATGTACATGTAATTTGGTACAAGAAGTGTTAGTTCACATGGGATTATTCCTGAGTGGCCAACCCATGTCCATGTTCTCAGCCTAGGGCATGTTCCTGGTCATGTTTTCCTTTACATGGGTCACCTCATAGGGGAAGGTGGTACACAATGTGTCAAGGGGAGTACATGCTATGCCATCCTTATCTATTCTTAAACTCTAGCGTCACCACTAAGGGAGGATAAATTCCATGTGTTCCTTTCTGAACATGGTATTTAGTCGCGATTTTTCCAGAAACTAGAGCATTTCTTAAATTCCATCCACCACTTTATAATCTTCTTCGACCGGGGTAAGATTCGCCTGATTTTTCTCAAAAAGATTTATATTTGGCTAAATAATGTTGAATCCCTTTTCCCTTTGTTATGAATCAACCTCATTTGAAGATAAGGGTTTGTACAGGTCTTTCATATACCACCGCTACTTCATTTCTTATCAAATTTATGTGAAACCTATAAATTCTTCATCATTGCATCACAACATTCCTAGATCTGTACATCACCCACAATTCCATTGTTGTTCCACAATTTTGAGCTGAATCTAGGCACCCAAGAGAGCTTGGGTTACCCAACAATTATTGAACCAGGATTCAAAGGGATTCCACGGTGAAGAAGCAATGAAATATGGGAGAAAGGCACCAAAATCTAATGTTTTAAACATCACCAAAAATGTTTTCTTGTCCAGTGATCAAGATTGGGGAACCTCAGTTAGAACATGGGATAAAAATATGAAATATAGGTACTTGGGATCATGAAAAGTTTTAAATAAAGGTCATAAATTGAAGAAGTAATTATCAACATTCTAAATGTTTAATATAGGGCATAAAAGCCCCCAAGGTGAGTCCTAACTATTGTTTGGTTTGATCGTTGGTGAAGAACACATTTTCCAATGATCGATAAGGATCCATTGCATTTTTCATGTCCTGATCCATGTAGATCCAAGGTTTTCTCATTGTTCATCATTTGTTGTTCATTAATGGGAATGGATAGGAAGAGTGGAGATTCCATAGGCAAAAATAGGATTATGAGGCCAAATACTCTAATCAATGGATTTATAGCCATTTCTTATGTAAAAATGATTTTAATTAATTAATATTTTAATAAACTAAATCACTTACAAGCACTGACAATGAGGGAAATATCATATCATCTCACATAAAATCATTTTATGTCTCACCTATGAAAAACAACATGTTCTGGACCCAACCGTGGTCATGTATTTCATATCCAATCAACTATTTTAGAGTCATCCCTGTTTCTTTAAGTAACCATGTGCACAATGTTGGGACCACTTTATGTGTGAAGATTGTATTTGTTGTCAACAGTTGTCAATGCTGGTCAAAATGAAGAAGGAGATAAAGAAGGACTCCAAAGTTAATGGAGATCGACTAAAGTGAGGATTCTTGGAGAATTATTATGAAATCATAGCATTGGATGTCATACTTGAGTAATTATCTAAGAAGATAAATTCAGACGATTGTTGAACTGATCCTAAGTTCAAAGAACTTGTGTCAAAGGTGACACATTGTTTACAACAATGAATAATGGAGAAGTATCATCCATTTGAGGATGATTGGAGAAGAATGGTGAAGTATCATCTATCTAAGGATGGTTGAAGAAGAATTTAGGATTTGAAGTGAGGATGAAAGAAGTACTTTGGAATTCATATTCCAAAAAGAGTTGACAATCCAGACGATGCTTTACTGATTTCGATTTCACAAATATCATATGTTTGGAGAACATGTGATGCAATCCTTGTGAAGGAAAGGGAGAGACAAAGAAGTGCTTTTGGTAGAGTCATATCACAAATATCATCAGATCAAAAATATGGAAAGGGAAAGAAGTAGGCGCGCAAGTATGCAGTATGCGCACAAGTATACAGTAGGT
Source organism: Viscum album (assembly GCA_963277665.1). Taxonomy (NCBI): domain Eukaryota; kingdom Viridiplantae; phylum Streptophyta; class Magnoliopsida; order Santalales; family Viscaceae; genus Viscum; species Viscum album. The sequence goes on along the minus strand of OY728128.1, from coordinate 2,135,641,404 downwards.
GCGCAAGTATGCAGTAGACGTGCAATTATCTAGAGGCGTACAAGTCATATTTCAAAATTGCATTATTTCAGAAACATGGAAAATGAAAGAAAGTGGTGTGAAAGTCAAAAAATGGCATGCAAGTATAAGTGGCGCACAAGTGGCGGCGCGCAAGTGGCGATATGCAAGTGTCAGCGTGCAAGTGTTGTATAGGCGTGCAAGTCATATTTAAAATTGAATTATTTCAGAAATATGGAAAAGGAAAGAAAGTGGCATGCAAGTGGTGGAACGCAAGTGGTGGTGCACAAGTGGTGGCGCGCAAGGGGTGGCACGCAAGTGGTGGTGTGAAAGTGTTGACGCACAAGTTTAAGTGGCACACAAGTCCTATTTCAAAGATCATCCAATCAAAATATGACAAAGGAAATAAAGTGGTCAAAAACTTTGAAAGTGTTTCTTAAGTCAAGAGTGTCGTGCATGTATTGGCACACAAGTCTTGGAATGCAAGTGTATGGGAGCGCAAGTCACCAAATTGCCTATAAATAGACAACTCGCCTCCTCATTTGTAAAGGCTCAACACTTAAGAGAAACATTTTACCTCTGAACACGCAAGTGTAGAAAACAGCGCACAAGATGAAGTGGCGTGCAAGATGAGGGTTATTTATACGACGTGCAAGTGTTGCCGCACAAGTCTGCCGTGCAAGTGTTGTCGTGCAAGTCTTCCGCGCAAGTGTTGCCTCTCAAGTCTGACGCACAAGTGTTTCCACGCAAGTTGGCCGCACAAGTGTTACCACACAAGTCTGCCGCACAAGTCTTTTGGGAAATTCTTGCCATGCAATTTGTGGAGTGCAAGTAGTAGCGTGCAAGAAGAGGTGCACAAGTTGTAGGCGCGTAAGTATAGGGTGCACAAGTGGAAGTGGGCGCACAAGTTGTTTTGTTCCAGGAGTTCCTACCATCTTCTGTATAGGAAATAAGAAGAAGTAAAAGAGTTCAACTACATTCCATATGCATGATCACATGCATTTATGAACAAGAGGAGAACTCACTCTGATGATGCAAAGTAAGATGGTATTCATTTCCTAATTAATCCCATTGGTATATGTGATTCTTGCTAAGAATTAAGAAGGATTCATAGTGCATTCTGTTATTGCACTAAATAAGAACAAGAAGTCCTAGTGCAGCTGGTTTTTCACTAGTGACGAAGAAAAGAAGAAGACACAAAGAATTGATTGCCTACTACATTGCAAGTAATCAAGTAAAGAGCACTGAAGAAGATCAAGACCATAACCTATCTTGCTGAAGAAGGAAGAAGACTATCTCCATAGGCAGTATAAAGAACCAGCTAGAGGCTGCAAGTTGGACTTGGCTTTCACCAGTCCAGGGAAGAGGATTGTTTCCCACCCCCTTCAAAGTGTAGGGACTCACACAGGCTAGAGGATTGTTTTCCTATCCACTCCATTGTAAAATCATATCACATTATAATGTAGAATCCATGAAGTGGTCATACCCATGCATGTCAAGGACGTAGCAACTCTTATTGAGTGGCGAACCTTGTAAAAATATCGTGTGTATATTTTTACTGCTTTCTATTATTGCATGTGATAGGGAAAAGAGAATAAGAGAATCCAGATCTTAACAGGTCATGAGGTATAAGGATAAAAGTTGGAATTGGTTTAAAAAGTCCCCAACAATGATTCACCCCCCTCTCAGTGTTAGACATATCCCAAACTAGTCCTCTCAATTGGTATCAGAGGCAGGTTAACCTATGTTGGATTCTCTAAAGTGAAGTTTTTCTCTTTTGAAAACATGAGTTCCATTCCTAAGTCAACAATGAAGAGCAGTGTTGGTGAATATTTAGTTATATATACCAAGACCATGATGAACAAGAAAAAGAAAGAGAAGATAAAGTTGAAGAATAATTCCCTCTTATATAAAGAATAAGAAGCATATAGTTATCCATATCTGGCTGACATTGAAGACACACAAGATTTGGAAAGTAATGAGAAGGTGGCTCAAGTACCCACCAAAGAAGATGGACAACCTTCCTACCTCAATTGATCAAGAGGTATGTGTTAGTAAATTTTGAAATTACCCTCATGATGAAAATGTTAGCACAAGTGGTGATGAAAAATATACAACATCTCAAGAAATATCATTTGATAGATTAAGAATGATTCTGCATGGTATTCCTAAAGAGTGTGCATCCCTGGTTTGCGGGGTATTTCAATGCATGCAAGAAAATATCAATTAGCTGGAAGAAGAAACTGATGTTTTGGATAAATTTTTACAATAAACAATTGTCGAATGTTTAAAGCTCTCTAGACAGGTTAGAGCCTTTGAAGCAAAAAAGATGGGATTTGAAGAAAGTTCTTCAAAGTGGCTCAAAGATGTTGAAGCAAAGGAGGGAGTCAACAAGACTCTAGAAGAGAAGATCCATGCACTTGAAGATGAGCTGAAAAGGGGCAATGAAGTCAAGAAGTTATATTTGGAAGATAACTCCAAGAAGATCAATGAACTTGACTCTTTATTACAAAACAAAGTAAAGATGCATGAATATGAATTTGAAATATTAAATAAGGCTTGTGAAGAGAAGATGACTATGATTGAAAACCAAAAATTCATCCTCAATACGAGATGTCTAGAATTGGAAGCTGAACTAACCAATCTTGAGAAGACACATATTGAGTCTCCACAAAAGAAGGAAATAGTTGCTTCCAGTACTCAATGCTCACTGGAGGATTCTACTGTCAAAAGACCTCCAACATGTGATAAGAAGATCATGGTTTCACTCATTGATCTATCACAAGAAGCTGAGAAAGTAAAGGTATCATCCATACCAACTAGTATTAATGTTTCTAAAATTTCTCCTACAAAAAGTGAAGGTAGGAAGAAAAATTCTAAACAAGTTTTGATGAAGAAAAATGATATTAAACCTATCACCATGGATAGGGTGGAAAGGGTAAAGAGTTTGGAAGATAGATCCCCACAGAAATCACAACATACCAAGAAGGATAAGACTCAGCAAACTTATCAAGATGATGACAAGAAGATAAGGTTTGTTGGTCAATGCTGGTGCTGCAACAGGTTTGGGAATTGTGCACTGGATTGTTTGTAAAATCCCTTAAATGTAAAATCATAGAGAAAGCCCATCTCAAGGGGGAGAAATCTAGAGAATAAGAAGCAACATCCACAGATCCAGAAACATCTGTATACTACAAATAGATTTGGAATTCTGGACAACATCTGTGATGTATGCAATGGGAGTGGTCACAAGAATAGTGGATGCCTATCTTAGAATGTATTCAAAGATAATAAGAACAAGAGACCACAAAATTTGGAGAAGAATGAAGAATCTATCTTGGGAAGTAATCATAAGTATGTTTCAAAAGAAAATGATCCCAAGAATATTACAACGAGGAAAACTGATAAGTCCTTGGATTCCATGTCCAAGAAGGTGAAGGGTGGTGCATCCAAAAGAACTACTATGAAGGAATCCACTCATAAGAATCCATGTAGAAGAACCAATCTTGATGCCTTAGTCCCTAATGATATTTTGGTGATTTGGTCAGAAGATTTGAAAAAAATGAGAAATATGGAAGATGCACAAGCTAAGGATAGTGATAAAAACAAAAAGAATATTCTAAATGAAGACAAAGAAGTTCTGTGTGTGAGGTGCAACAAGGCTGGTCACACTGTCAGAAAGTGCTTTGAATTTATTCCATCCCAACAAGAATTCATGAAGAGTATGAATATTTCACCGAGAGATTATAGTGCTTGGAATTCTCTTAAAGAAAGAAGATTCACACACAAAGAGATATAAGAAGTATTGATATCCAAACAGCTACATTCAAAATTAAATATCAAATGTGAAAGTGTGAGGAGTGGATAAAATGGAGCATCCTGGTTGAGAAAATTATCTCATCCCTCCTGCTCACATTGAAGAAGCATGGAGGATCCACCATATTCCCTTAAATATTTGTGTATTGTATTTGTTCTTTAATACAGGGAATTGAAGGTGATGCAAGATCTCAAGGGGAGAACCTAATATTCAGTGATGATAAGTGTTCTCTATGGAGGGATACACATGAAGAAGCTTCCAGAGTCATTATCTCAATAAGTATCAATTTCAGTTGGTACTAAATTCAACTACTCTGAAGATTGTATGAAGATCATGTCATTGGAAATGGTATGTTATTTCTAAATCTTTCATCCCTGGTTACTCAAAATAAAGATCATTCTACAAAGGGGGAGTAACAAAGATAATCAATGACATAAGAAGAGTGAATGTGGTCCAAGGCCACTTATCCTGCCAATTGCACATGAATGTTTTTGATCCATTTGTTGAAATGAGTGCAAGAATTTCAGGTGATTATTTCTTTTACACTCAATATCTTCGGCCTGGAATGAAAGTGAAAAACCCTTTAAGACAAGTGTATGAGTTCTCATCTCACGAGGTGTCATATTATGTGGGTAAGGGACAGCTTTGTTGTCTAAATCAAATCCCCTTGTTTTCTACACCGAGCATTGCTCAAGTAGACTTAGAGTGAAATGATTGATGGCACATTGCATAAGTATAAAATGATACCCTCTTTACCATGAACTTTTTATTACTTGTCAATAAGGGGGAGAGAAATGAAATAAATTTCTAGGGGAGATAGATAAGTAAAAGGGAGAGATAAGATTCTCATTTTGACATTGACACATTCATTTGAGAAGACTTTTTGGTATTGACAACAAAGTACAAAGGGGGAGATTATTGGGACCAATTTGTGTGTGAAGATTGTATTTGTTGTCAACAGTTGTCAATGCTGGTCAAAATGAAGAAGGAGATAAAGAAGGACTCCAAATTTAATGGAGATCTGCTGATGTGAGGATTCTTGGAGAATTATTATGAAATCATAGCATTGGATGTCATACTTGAGTAATTCTCTAAGAAGATAAATTCATACAATTTCTGAACTGATCCTAAGTTCAAAGAACTTATGTCAGAGGTGACACATTGTTTACAACAATGAAGAATGGAGAAGTATCATCCATTTGAGGATGATTGCAGCAGAATGGTGAAGTATCATCTATCTAAGGATGGTTGAAGAATAATTGAGGATTTGAAGTGAGGATGAAAGAAGTACTTTGGAATTCATATTCCAAAAAGAATGGACAAACCAGGCGATTCTTTTCTGATTTGTATTTCAAAAATATCATAAGTTTGAAGAACTTGTGATGCAAGCCTTATGAAGGAAAGAGAGGGACAAAGAAGTGTTTTTGGCAAATTCATATCACAAATATCATCAGATCAAAAATATGGAAAAGGAAAGAAGTAGGCGCGCAAGTATGCAGTAGGCGCGCAAGTATGAAGTAGGCGTGCAAGTATGCAGTAGGCGTGCAAGTATATAGAGGCATGCAAGTCATATTTCAAAATTGAATTATTTCAAAAATATGGCAAAGGAAATAAAGTGGCGCACAAGTCAATATTGGCACACAAGTCAAAAAGTGGCGGACAAGTATAAGTGGCGCGCAAGTGGCAGCGTGCAAGTGGCGGTGCGCAAGTGTTGGCATGCAAGTGTTGTATAGGCATGCAAGTAATATTTCAAATTGTATTATTTCAGAAATATGGAAAAGGAATGAAAGTGGCGTGCAAGTCGTGGCGCACAAGTGGTGGTGCACAAGTGGTGGAGCGTAAGTGGTGGCGCACAAGTGTTGATGTGAAAGTGTAAGTGGCGTGAAAGTCCTATTTCAAAGATCATCCAATCAAAATATGAAAAAGGAAATAAAGTGCTGCGCACGTTTGAAAGTGTCGCGCAAGTCAACAGTGTTGCACAAGTATTGGCGTGCAAGTATCGGCACACAAGTCTTGGCGCGCAAGTGTATGGGTGCACAAGTTACCAAATTGCCTATAAATAGACGACTCACCTCCTCATTTGTAAAGGCTCAACACTTAAGAGAAAAATTTGAGCTCCGAATGCGCATGTGTAGAAAGCGGCGCGCAAGATGAAGTGGCGCGCAAGCTGAGGGTTATTTATACGGCGCACAAGTGTTTCCACACAAGTCTGCCGCGCAAGTGTTGCCGCGCAAGTCTGCCGCGCAAGTGTTTCCATGCAAGTCTGCCTCCCAAGTGTTGTCACGCAAGTCTGCCGCGCAAGTGTTGCCACACAAATCTGCCGTGCAAGTCTTTTGGGAAAGTCTTGCCGTGCAAGTTGTGGCGCGCAAGTAGCAGCGTGCAAGAAGTGGCGCGAAAGTTGTAGGCGAGAAAGTATAGGGCTAGCAAGTGGAAGTGGGTGCACAAGCTGTTTTGTTCCAGGAGTTCCTACCATCTCTTGGAGAGGAAAGAAGAAGTAGGAAAAGAGTTCAACTACATTCCATATTCATGATCACATGCATTTATGAACAAGAGGAGAACTCACTCTAATGATGCCAAGTAAGCTGGTCTTCATTGCCTGATTAATCACATTGGTATATGTGATTCTTGCTAAGAAATAAAGAGTCCTAGTGCATTATGTTATTGTACTAAAGAAGAAGAAGAATTCCTAGTGCAGCTGGTTTTTCACTAGTGAAGAAGAAAAGAATAAGACACAAATAATTGCTTGCCTACTGATTTGCAAGTAATCAAATGAAGAGCACTGAAGAAGATCAAGAGTAGAACCTATCTTACTGAAGAAGGAAGAAGACTGTCTTCATAGGAAGTATAAAGAACTAGCTAGAGGCTTCAAGTTGGTCTTGGCTTTCACCAGTACAGGGAAGAGGATTGTTTCCCACACCCCTCCAAAGTGTAGGGAATCACATAGTCTAGAATTTTGTTTTCCTATCCACTCCAATGTAAAAGCATATCACATTATAATGGAGAATCCATGAAGTGGTCATACCCATGCATGGAAAGGGCGTAACTATACATATTGAGTGATGAACCTTGTAAAAATATCATGTGCATATTTTTACTGCTTTTTATTATTGCATGCGACAGGGAAAAGAGAATATGAGAATCAAGATCCTAACAGGTCACGATGTACATGGATAAAAGTTTGAATTGGTTTAAAATGTCCCCAACACTGATTCACCCTCCCTCTCAGTGTTAGAAATATCCCAAATTGGTCCTCTCAATTGGTATCAGAGGCATGTTAACCTATGTTGGATTCTCTAAAGTGATGTTTTTCTCTTTTGAAAACTTGAGTTCAGTTCCTGAGTCAAGCATGAAGAGCAGTGTTGGTGAAGATTTAGTTATATCTAACAAGACCACGATGAATAGGAAAAAGAAATAGAAGAGAAATTTGAAGAATAATTCCCTCCTATCTAAAGAAGAGGAAGCATCTGGTTCTCCATATCTGGCTGACATTGAAGACACACCAGATTTGGAAAGTAATGAAAAGGTGGCTCAAGTACCCACCAAGAAGATGGAAAACCTTCCTACCTCAACTGATCAAGAGGTATGTGATAGTAAATTTGGAAATTACCCTCATGATGGAAATTCTAGCACAAGTGGTGATGAATAATCTACAACATCTCAAGAAATATCAGTTGATAGATTAAGAATGATTCTACATGGTATTCGTGAAGAGAGTGCATCCCTGTTTTGCGGGGTATTCCAATGCATGCAAGAAAATATCACTCAGCTGGAAGAAGAAACTGATGTTTTGGAGAAAGTCTTACAATAAGAAATTTTCATATGTTTAAAGCTCTCTAGATAGGTTGGAGCCTTTGAAACAACAAAGATGGGATTTGAAGAAAGTTCTTCAAAGTGGCTCAATGATGTTGAAGCAAAGGAGGGAGTCAACAAGACTCTAGAAGAGAAGATCCATGCACTAGAAGATGAGCTGAAAAGGGGCAATGAAGTCAAGAAGTTATATTTGGAAGATAACTCCAAGAAGATCAATGAACTTGACTCGTTGTTACAAAAAAAAGTAAAGATGCATGAAGATGAAGTTGAAATATTAAAGAAGGCTTCTGAAGAGAATATGACTATGATTGAAAACTAGGAAGTCATCCTCAATTTGAGATTTGTTGAATTGGAAGCTGAACTAACAAATCTTCAGAAGACACATATTGAGTCTCCACAAAAGAATGAAATAGTTTCTGCCAGTACTCAATGCTCACTAGAGGATTATACTGTCAAAATACATCCAACATGTGATAAGAAGATCATGGCTTCACTCATTGATCTATCACAAGAAGCTAAGAAAGTAAAGGTATCATCCATACCAACTTGTATTAATGTTTCTAAAATTTCTCCTACAAAAATTGCAGGTAGGAAGAAAAATTCTAAACAAGTTTGGATGAAGAAAAGTGAGATGAAACCTATCACCATGGATAGGGTGGATAGGGGAACGAGTGTGGAAGATAGACCCCCACAAAAATCACAACATACCAAGAAGAAGAAGACTCAACAAACTTATCAAGAAGATGACAATAATTTACGGTTTGTTGGTCAATGCTGGTGCTGAAACAGGTTTGGGCATTGTGCACTAGATTGCTGGTACAATCCCTTAAATGTAAAAGCACAGAGAAAGCCCATCACAAGGGGGAGAAATATAGAGAAGAAGAAGCAACATCCACAGATCCAGAAACATCTATATACTGATATTAGATTTGGAATTCTGGACAACATCTGTGATGTATGAAATGGGAGTGGTCACAAGAATAGTGGATGCCTATCTCAGAATGTATTCAAAGCTAATAAGAACAGAAGACCACAAATGCTAGAGAAGAATGAAGAATCAATCTTGGGAAGTAATCATAAGTATGTTGCAAAAGAAAATGATCCCAAGAAGATTAAAATGAGGAAAACTGATAAGTACTTGGATTCAATGTCCAAGAAGGTTAAGGGTGGTGCATCCAAAAGAACTACTATGAAGGAATCCACTCAGAAGAATCCACGTAGAAGATCCAATCTTGATGCCTCAGTCCCTAATGATATTTTAGTGATTTGTCCAGAAGATTTGGAAAGAATGAGAAAGATGGAAGATGCACAAGCTAAGGCTAGTGCTAAAAAAAGAAGATTCTACCTGAAGACAAAGAAGTTCTGTGTGTGAGGTGCAACAAGGCTGGTAACACTATCAGAAAGTTCTTTGAATTTATTCCTGCCCAACAAGAATTCATGAAGATAATGAATGTTGCACCGAGAGATTCTAGTGCTTGGAATTCTCCTGAAGAAAGAAGATTCACACACAAAGAGATAGAAGAAGTATTGATATCCACACATCTACATTCAAAATTAAAGATCAAATGTGAAAGTATGAGGAGTGGAGAAAATAGAGCATCCTGTTTGAGGAAATCATCTTAGCATTCCTGCTCAAATAGTAGAAGCATGGAGGATCCACCCTATTCCCTTAAATCTTTGTGTATTGCATTTGTTCTTTAAATACAGGGAATTGCAGGTGATACAAGATCTCAGGGGGAGAACCTGAGATTCAGTGATGAGAATTGTTCTCTATATAGGGATACACATGAAGAAGCTTCCAGAGTAATTATCTCAATATGTATCAATTTCAGTTGGTACTAAATTCAACTACTCTGAAGACTGTCTGAAGATCATGTCATTGGAAATGTTATGTTATTTCTAAATATTTCATCCATGCTTACACAAAATAAAGATCATTATAAAAAGGCGGAGTAACAAAGATAATCAATGACATAAGAAGAGTGAATGTGTTCCAAGGCCACTTATCCTATCAATTGGACATGAATGTTTTTGATCCATTTGTTGAAATGTGTGTAGGAATTTCAGGTTGATTATTTCTTTCACACTCAATATCTTCAGCCTAGAATGAAATTGAAAAACCCTTGAAGACAAGTGTATGAGTTCTCATCTCATGAGGTGTCATATTATGTGGGTAATGGACAACTTTTTTTTGTCTAAATTAAATCCTCTTGTTTTCTACGCCAATCATTTCTCAAGTATACTTAGAGTGAAATAATTTATGGCACATTGCTTAATTATAGAATGATACCCTCTCTACTATAAACTTTGTATTTCTTGTCAATAAGGGGGAGAGAAATGAAATGAATGTCTAAGGGAGAGACATAAATAAAAGGGAGAGATAAGATTCTCATTTTGATATTGACACATTCATTTGAGAAGACTTTGTGGTATTGACAACAAAATACAAAGGGGGAGATTGTTGGGACCACTTTGTGTGTAAAGATTGTATTTGTTGTCAACGGTTGTCAATGATGGTCAAAATGAAGAAGGGGATAAAGAAGGACTCCACAGTTAATGGAGATCGGCTGAAGTGAGGATGCTTGGAGAATTATTATGAAATCATATCATTGGATGTCATACTTGAGTAATTCTCTAAGAAGATAAATTCATACTATTGTTGAACTGATACTATGTTCAAAGCACTTATGTCAAAGGTGAAACATTGTTTATAACAATGAAGAATGGAGAAGTATCATTAATTTGAGGATGATTGGAGAAGAATGGTGAAGTATCATCTATCTAAGGATGGTTGAAAAAGAATTGAGAATTTTAAGTGAGGATGAAAGAAGTACTTTGGAATTCATATTCCAAAAATAATGGACAAACCAGACGATGCTTTTCTGATTTTTATTTTGCAAATATCATAAGTTTGGAGAACTTGTGATGCAAGCCTTATGAAGGAAAGGGAGAGACAAAGAATTTTTTTTGGAAAATTAATATCCCAAATATCATCAGATCAAAAATATGGCAAAGGAAATAAGTAGGCGCGCAAGTATGAAGTAGGCGCGCAAGTATGTAGAGGCATGCCGATTATATTTCAAAATTTCATTATTTCATAAATATGGAAAAGGAAATAATGTGGCGTGAAAGTCAATATTGGCACACAAGTTAAAAAGTGGCACGCAATTGGCGGCGCACAAGTGGCAACACACAAGTGGCAGAGTGCAAGTGTCGGCATGAAAGTGTTGTATAGGCACACAAGTCATATTTCAAATTGCATCATTTCAAAAATATGGAAAAATAAAGAAAGTGGTGTGCAAGTGGTGGAGCACAAGTGGTGGCGCGCAAGTGGTGGCACACAAGTGTAAGTGGCACACAAGTCCTATTTCAAAGATCATCCAATCAAAATATGACAAAGGAAATAAAGTGGTGCGCAAGTTTGAATGTGTCATGCAAGTCAAGAGTGTTGCGCAAGTATTGGCACACAAGTCCCGGTGCGTGAGTCTTGGCGTGCAAGTGTATGGGAGCGCAAGTCACCAAATTTCCTATAAATAGAAAACTCGCCTCCTCATTTGTAAAGGCTCAACACTTAAGAGAAACATTTGACCTCTGAACGCACAAGTGTAGAAAGCAGCGCACAAGCTAAAGTGGCGTGCAAGATGAGGGTTATTTATACGATGTGCAAGTGTTGCCGTGAAAGTATGCCGTGCAAGTGTTGTCATGCAAGTCTGCCGCGCAAGTGTTTCCTCTCAAGTCTGACGCACAAGTGTTGCCGCGCATGTTGGCTGCGCAAGTGTTACCACACAAGTCTTCCACACAAGTCTTTTGGGAAATTATTTCCATGCAATTTGTGGAGCGCAAGTAGCAGCGTGCAAGAAGAGGCGCACAAGATGTAGGTGTGCAAGTATAGGGTGCACAAGTGGAAGTGGGCGCACAAGTTGTTTTGTTCCAGGAGTTCCTACCATATTCTGGAGAGGGAAGAAGAAGAAGGAAAAGAGTTAAACTACATTCCATATGCATGATCACATGCATTTATGAACAAGAGGAGAACTCACTCTGATGATGCAAAGTAAGCTGGTATTCGTTGCCTAATTAATCCCATTGGTATATGTGATTCTTGCTAAGAAACAAGAAGAATTCCTAGTGCATTCTGTTATTTCACTAAAGAAGAACAAGAAGTCCTAGTGCAGCTAGTTTTTCACTAGTGAAGAAGAAAAGAAGAAGACAAAAAGAATTGATTGCCTACTACTTTGCAAGTAATCAAGTGAAGAGCACTGAAGAAGATCAAGTGAAGAACCTATCTTGCTGAAGAAGGAAGAAGACTGTCTTCATAGGTAGTATAAAGAACCAGCTAGAGGCTACAAGTTGGACTTGGCTTTCACCAGTCTAGGGAAGAGGATTATTTCCCACCCCACTCCAAAGTGTAGGGACTCACACGGGCTAGAGGATTGTTTTCCTAGCCACTACATTGTAAAATCATATCACATTATAATGGAGAATCCATGCAGTGGTCATACCCATGCATGGTAAGGACGTAGCTACTCTTATTGAGTGGTGAACCTTGTAAAAATATCATGTGTATATTTTTACTGCATTCTATTATTGAATGCGACAGGGAAAAGAGAATAAGAGAATCAAGACCCTAACAGGTTACGAGGTACAGTGATAAAAGTTGGAATTGGTTTAAAAAGACCCCAACACTGATTCACCCCCCTCTCAGTGTTAGACATATCCCAAACTGGTCCTCTCACGCAAAATATAAAATATATTTAATCTTTTTATAATGTTAATTTTGGGCACACCAGGCCACGAAATCTCAAGCCGTATCAGCTCCTAACTCTAGAGAAATATTTAGAAATATTTCAAAATCTTAGAAGGAAAAAACTGGGTCTCTAAAAGTAGAGTGATATGTCATTAATGTATTATTCTTCTTATATCACCGAGCTTCAGTTCTTTGCACCCACACTAACTGGTGATGAACTGAAGATTATGAGACACTTTGAGGATGTGATGATGTTTGGAATCCAATCATAGGTGATCGTTTTATAGTTGACAAACATGCCATATATTATGAAAAATTCCCTCATCAAAGAGTGAAATGTGATGGAACCTAGATATGTGAGCTAGGGTAGTTCATCTTTGAGATAGGGAGATGGTTTGTCTAGTGGCACGAAGCATCAATTAGAGGGTACATGTGGGGGTATTGATAGCCAAATTTCATGAATTGAAAACTATGTTTTGTGTCACCAGTGTGTAAGGACTGGACATAAGAAGTCCTAGAGTATGAGGAACTCAATAGAGTGCTGATCTTGCAGAAGGATGGGTCACCTTTAGCATTTCTGCTGAACTTTTCCTATAGTTCCTCGTGATAAGGGATCTGTACTAATACCACACTTAGGTACATGATCAGTAGATCCACATTAGGATGGTAGCTAGTCTACCAACAACCAATCTGGATGAGGAGGTGTTGTGGCTATGTTAGTCATACATCTGAGGTTCAATGCTAGTAAACTGAACCAACCTAGGGTTGTTAGGTTGCATATCAGAGTTAGAGATCGGGCTATATCAATGTAGTGTAACCCGAAACTAAGGAGTATCTTCTAAGGCCTTAAAGTATGAGGTATTATTCTATTGGTCTCGAATTTAGTTTTTCATTATTTGATACAGGTGCATCACAATCTTTTAAATATTTAGAATTCATGCAATGTCTCAGCCTTGAGATTGAGAAATTTGGGGAATTGTGGCTCTAGAAAAAATATTACCAGTTCAATTAGAGAGTGTGATCAACTGAAAGGAGTACTACCTTGAGATAGGTTGGTACCATTTCTTGTTGAATTTCTGTGTCCATGAGATGATCGATTTTGACATCATTCTCAATATAGACTAGATAGTTCCTTATCATGACCATGTTGAATGCTATCGTTAGAGGGATTCATTTACATCACTCGAGGGTGAAAATGTATACTCATAAAGTTGAATGAGATATCCAAGAATGTCGATCTGGACCTATGTGTCTTGGTATGGGTAGGGTGATAGCCTAGATAGTTTGTCTCTTTTCGAGTGATCATGGAATATGTATTGTGAAATTCCCTCATATAGTGGACCATTTTAGGGACATATTCCCTGAAAATTTATTTAGTTTACCTCTTGTGAGAGAGTTGGAGTTCACCATCAATATAGTTTGAGGTGAAGTAGTATTGTCCATTTCTCTCTGGAGGATAGTACACTACGCCAAAATTTGGCAAGGGAAGTGCTACCCCTTTATCAGTGCTCAAAAAAAGCGCTGATAAAGGGGGCCTTTATCAGCGCTTCATTTAGTAGCGCTAATAAAGGGGGGCTTTATCAGTATTAAAACATTTTATATTTCAAAAAAAATCTGGAAAAATAAATTATTCTTATATAAGTATATTTATATTGATATAAATACAATATATATTTTTTAAATATGTTCTAGATACGTATAAATAGACTATTATAGTTAATATATAAGAATTTTAGTGAAAATGGATTCAAAATATTTTAAAAAATATTATTAATTAATAAGTTTCTAATTATTATCGATTAAAAATCATTTAATAACAATTTGAGGACGCAAAAATCAAAACAATTAATAAAAGATCTAAAATATGTTGAAAATGTAACTCAAAATTTAAACAGCCATAAATTTTGATCCGGGTGTCCGTTTGAGATCTATAACATATCAAATCGAAGCCTGCGACGAGATCTATGCTTTGGTGAGCAAAGAAAAGCCTCTGTCACATTTTTTGATCCCAAAAAAGGCCCAGAAGTCCTCCAAAACCGAGTTTTTAGTCCGGATACCCCAATTTTTTAACATTCAAACAAGTATAACTTTTGATCCGTATGTCCTTTAGGCCTATACCACATATCATATCAATGATTGTTTCATTTTATTCGATTTGACTAGTTGTGGCGTTGAAACAGAATTCTAGATTATAAGTTATGGTCTTTTTAACATTTTATGGATTTTCAAATTCACATATATATGTATTTATTCGTAAATATACATGTGTCTGTGTGTGTGTGGGTGTCTATGTGTGTGTTTGTGTGTTGTATATATGTATACATATATGTGTTTATTTATTTACTTACTTATAAACACACATCAAAAACATATTTTTTAATAAATGTATTTAAAACTAATCTTATATGTACATTCTATGGCTTTTCAAATACACATATATATGTATTTATTCGTAAATATAAATGTGTTTGTGTGTGTGTGTGTCTCTGTGGGTGTCTGTGTGTCGTATATATCTATGTATGTGTGTTTTATATATCTATGTATGTATGTATTTATTTATTTATTTATAAACACACATAAAAAAAACTTTTTTCATAAATGTACTTAAAACTAATCTTATATGTATATATTAATATACAAATAAATATACGTATAAAAAATTATAAATAAAAATATATATATAAATATATTAATATCCGAATTAATATATATATACTAATATATGAATAAATATATTTTTATTAATATGGATCTATATCAATATATGAATAAATATAACTATATATATATATATAGATATATCATTAAATAGAGAACAAACTGAAATGGATTAGTGGTAAAGGTGCAACTGCGAAAGGGTGGAGGTCCCGGGTTCGAGTTCAGGTGGAAGCGAATGGGGTGCACACGTATGATGCGTGGGAAGGGCTGTGTGCGGGAGACCTCCTTGCGTTGATAAAGGGGGGGGGGGGTGTAAAGCACTGATAAAAGCAGTCCCCACATTATTTTAAATTTTTGTTATTTTTTTTAATTTTTATTGACCTTTATCAGCGCTGATAAAGGCCCCTTTTATCATCACTAAAAAAATCAATGATAAAGGGGTCTTTTATCAGTGCTTTTTTTTAGCACTGATAAAAGGGGCCTTTATCAGCGCTTTTCGGAGCGCTGATAAAAGGGACCCCCCTATATTAGCGCTGAGATTTACAACGCTTTTTTAGCTCTGTTAAAGCCCTTTTTAGTACTGATATAGGCCGTTTTTGTAGTAGTGGTACTTATTGAGCTACAATAACTCAAGAAGTAGTTGGAATACTTAGAATTGGAGGGTTTGTACAACCCATCACTTTTCCATGAGGTTCACCTGCATTTTTTTTCAAGTAGGATCATGGTATACTCAGGTTGTGCATGGATTATCGGTGGATTAAACAACTTACGATGAAGAACCGGTATCCACTACCTTATATATATGATCTCATAAATAAGCTTTGAGGAGAGAAATATTTATCTAAGATTGATTTGAGGTCAAGATACAATCAGGTGGATGTGAGACCATCATACATACCATGTATAGTGTTCCAAAGTAGGTATAGCTTGTACAAGTATCTAGTTATGATGCTTAGCCTTAGGAATGTTCTGACAGTTTTTATGAATATGATCAATCAGGTCATCAACCTATATATGTAGATTAATTTGTGGTAGTCTTTTTTGAAAACATATTACTGTATTCTCACACTTGACATGACCATTCAAATCATCTTGAAATCACAATGAATACACAAAGAGAGTACCATCAATATAAAAAGATCTAGAAATTATACTTTTGTATTGATAAGGTTCACTTATTGGGTTATATTATTTCAGAGGTTGTAATATATATTGACATATAGAAGGTGAGAGATTTATTTTCCTGGTTGAATCACAAGAATGTATTTGACATATAGTTTATTTGGGTAAACTAGCAATTGTTGGCGATTCATTTGAGACTTCTCGCACCTAGAATAGTATCTTATAGAATTAACTAAAAGGGTTGTGAAATTATTCTAGTACAAATATTATGATGTAGTATTTTTGTAGTTAAATGGGAGACTGAATTTATTATTGATCCCAATTCTTTCTGATCTAGTAATAAGTTATAAAGTTTACAGTCATGCTTTAGGAATCGATCTTGGAGCATTTCTAATATAAGAATACTGGGTTGTATCATACAATTCCTTATAGATAAGGCCTAACTAACTCAAAATTAACTATTTTATTATCAAAAAACACTTTTAATGGGAAAGCGAGAACACAAAAAATCAAACCAGATCATCCACTTAAAGAAGAAACATAATTATTGAAGGATAGTTTAAGCCGAATAGATTCATTATCCCTAAAAAAATTCAAGGAAATATATGTAGTCAGTGTACCTAGATCATCCATTAAGAGGTATTCAAAAATATACTCCAAATAGTCCCATACTTTCATATATTCATCTTTGTTGATCTTAATCAAATTGAAGACCCTTATAAAAAATTCAGTCAATATTTCGAATCCAATCAATTTACTCAGTTGTAGTGTACACATGAAATAATATTCCCATCATTTATTCAGTATCCACATTTAGGGAATTAATATTTAAATATTCCTCTAAAATTTATTTACCTAAATTCATAAGAAATTATAGATTATCCCTTTGATATTCATCATGGGTTTATTTTAAAGAAACTACCTAGTATACAATAGACTCCACTGAAACAAGATATCCAGAGGATTTGGGTTTAATTTTTATTTCCTTTACCTTCATTAATTTTATTAATTTTGTCACTATTGGGAGGGGAATGTAGGAATAATCCTTTTGAACCATCATAGTGCCTTTCTGACCCTTCATCTTCCTTTGATCATGGAGATCTTTACCTTGGAAGCTGTCTTTAATATCTCCAAAAAATTGACTAGATTGGTCATCACTAAAAACCTCACTGAAGTGTTGTTTCTATTCATTTGGGTGATCAAATTTTGTATCTTCCACCTCCTAGTCTATCCTAACATATAAGATCTCAATGTAGTTAGTTAACTTTAAAATAAAATAATCCCTTCTTGAGCTTGGTTCCCTTTCTAAAACTGGTTCCATTGGCTCCTAAGATCCCATTATTACTTTAGAACATTGGATTAAGTGTAATATATCCGCATAGGATGCAGTCTTGGGAGTATTGGAAACTCCATAATCAGCCAATTGGCCCACTTAAATGTCCACTATACACAAAGGAGTAGATAAAGATGTGCTGAGGTCACCCAGATCCTTGTACATCCACCTAAATACATTTGATACCAATGGGTTATCACCTGTTGCTAATGCACTAAGTTGAAAGACTCAGACACATTCCATCTAGGAGGCCATTAGTGAGTGTTTGTTGATGGATCTATTTTCTAAGATTCACTTGGAGGTTCAAGGGTGTCATGGAAGTCCTTTTTTTAGCAGATCTAGCAGTTAAATCCTTAATTGTGGAATTAGTGAAGATGTGACAACTATCAGATCCCAATGGCCTCATCAAGAGGGAGAGTGTCTCAGATGATAACCCACTACCTATTTGGGTCATTAATGAGAATGAGATCCTTCTTTTCTAGAGACATATCTGGGGTCATATAGACACATGGGAAGAGATGATGCTGAAGTCTCATGCCTCTATTTGGGTAGTTCACCTTGGGCTTACTAAGATTCATCAATTTGTACACCATCAGTATTGGTGGCCAAGTATAAATAGGTATATTACAAGTTTTATCATGAGGTGTTATAGCTTTCAATAGGTGAAGGTGGAGCCCCAGTGATCTGATGTAATTCTATAGCCTCTATCCATTACTGAGTGGAAATGGAATGATGTCACTATAGATTTTGTGTTGAGAATACTGAGATCCCTTCATGGAAATGATATACTATGGGCGATCATCGACAGGTTGAACAAGGTTACAAAATACCTACCTTTATAATATATCTTATCAATTAATTGTCACACAAGACTTCATATTTTTGAGATAGTGCACCTCCATGGTGTTCCCCATTCTATCACAACCATCATAGATTCCTGGTTTACATCATGGTCTTGGAAGGGTTTGCAGAAAGAACTAGGTTCATAGGTTCTCTTGAGTACATCATATCACACTCACACTGACTGGTAGTTCGAGTGGACAATAAAGGTGTTATAGGACATGATCTAAGCATGATTACTTGATTTTGGAGGTTCAT
The DNA here is from genome assembly GCA_963277665.1 of Viscum album. Lineage (NCBI taxonomy): Eukaryota > Viridiplantae > Streptophyta > Magnoliopsida > Santalales > Viscaceae > Viscum > Viscum album. The sequence goes on along the minus strand of OY728128.1, from coordinate 2,135,622,825 downwards.
GGAAAAACAAATACCTTTCATTTAGTTTTCCTCCAATAATATCTTTTCAGAAACTATTCAAATGGATCTTTATGAGGCCCTTTACGGCAGGCCATGCTGTTTACCCTTGTGCTGGTTAGAGGTAGGAGAGGAAAAACTACTGGATCCTCATCTCATTTAGGAGACTTTAGAGTAGGTAAAACTAATTCAAAAATGTGTGACTGAAGATCAGTCCAGGAAGAAGTCTTACACCGATCGTCATCATCAACCTCTAGAGTTCAAGGTGGGACATCAGGTCTTTCTATAACTATCACCTATATTGGGTCATATATTAACCCAGATATAGGAAAATCTATATTCATAATACATCAATCCTTTCAATATCATGGAGGGAGTTAGTTCGATAGACTATTAGTTGCATTTACCTTAGAGGTATCATGCTAGGTATGACATCTTCTAGATATCAGAACTTCACCAGTATAATTTTAACCCATTTTAGTCATTTGAACCTAAGGATATTGAGCTAGATATAGATTCATCCTTTCACGAGAATCTAATAAATATCATTGATTGAAGCGTAAAGGATCTTCAAGGAAGGTCAGTTACTCTAGTACAGGTGCTATGGAAGCATGACCATGTGAATTATGAGACCTGGGTTAGAGAGGACAATGTATATGTTTAGTAGCCAAAATTATTCTAGGAAAGTACCTTACTACCCTAAAAAGGGAGACTGGAGGATAACTTGTTTTAAGGGGGGGGGGTTGATGTCCTAGATTTTTAGTGAGGTAAATTTCATTTATTTTTCAATCAGGCCTTGTTAATTTCCTCCTTCATCTAAGACCTTGGTGACAAGGCCCCTAGGTCAGTCTATTTTATTTTGGATGGAATGTTTTCATGTTGGATAGAACTTGGTTGGAGACCAAATACATGATGTATATGTAAATACAAAACATGTATTGAATACATGATGTGCATTTGGTTTTCCATACAACATTCATTTTGTGTAGAGGTTTTTTCCAAAGGAGGGAATGAAACTAAGAATTGCATGATGTGTAATGAAATTACAGGCCATGAAATTACTTATTTCCCATGGGAAAGGAATTGATGATTACCTGATGTGTAATATATTTAAATTCTATGTATATTCCAAGAGTAGTTTTAAAAAAAGGGAGTATGGGCTCATTTTTTACAGAAGCCCTTTTTTCTCTAAAAAGTGCTGCAGGAGAGAGCCTCCTTAACACCTCACCTAGGTTCCACAAGATCTCCACCAGCCGAGCTTTGTTCTCTTTTCTGTTGGGTCTATTAGGTCCATAGTTGTAAGATAATTAATCACATTTCTTCTATTATTCATATATATTTCCATATTTTTTAATATTTTTATGTGACATAATTTTTTCTTATTTTTAGTGTTTTTTTATGTTCTTCCAATTATCTCTCATTCTAGCTTGATTCAAGGGACAATACTAGATGAGGAGGGTGATATAGGACTAAGATATGTGGTGTAGTGACCTTACTTAAAGTCTTAGAGTATTTTTATCATGTGTTGTGTTCCACACTTTGGATATTATGGAAATTCCTCCATAATGTTTGATTAATTAAATTAAATACTATTATCATGTATATAGAGACCCTATCTACTCATGAAATAACATAGTTGGGAATATTCCTTGACATGATCTATCCCTATGGATGTTCCTATCTTTGATGGACAAAATTCCCCTTTCCATAAAATGTGTGACCACCATTTTAGGTGTGTTTTTCCTTATAATAAATAACGTTACTATGGAATTACATGTATTAAATGAATTCTCTAACATAGATAAAGTGTTATCATAATAATGCCCTGCAAAATGGTATTATATGTTGATAGGTAAACGTATTATACCAAGTATGAAACAAGGGTCAAAATTTAAGGGTTCCTTGGATGGGATCATCATGATTTATGATTGAGACTTGATATGGTTTATGTATAAAATGAGAGTGATACTTGGTATGCCATGGATGAGCTCACCAGGTAGAATCTATACCTCTATATGAGTGATACTTGTTCCATAGGGGTGAACCTATGGATGGTCTGTATGGATTGTTGGTCATACCAGGACATGAGTGATATTTAGAGCCCTATGTGAGATACCATTGATAGGTTTGAATGTTTTTCTTGTATTCAAATCACACTGAGAGTAATACTCAATATTTCATTTATAGATTTCCCTGGGAATACTCAAGTGGTGATGGGTATTTATATCTCCCCTAGATCTATACATGGGATTCTATTAATGGATGTCCATAGAAAGTAAAAAGGCGAATCTTTTTATATTCTAATGATGAGTAAAATAATAAAGGTTAATATTCTATAGATATTATCTTGGGATGTATATGCCAATCCTAATCACATGCTTAGGGTCGGTCTAGTCATGATGCTTAATTAATAATAACCCATTGTTACACATATATCATATCTATATAGGTAAAACTTGGTTCACAAACAATTGGATTCAGCTAAAGAAAGTAGTTTCGGTCAGGTATCTAGGAGGAACCCTAATTGATATGTGTAATTTATTTACTTCCTTACATTTATTATTATTAGAACACTAATGATTTTATATTCATAGATTGGATTGATCTAGAAACTATTGGTGGTGGTCTGTTGAGTATGTCTCACACCCATCTCGGGTTTCCCTTGGTACTCAAGCATACTTCATGACTCCAGGTGCAGATAAAAGGATTTATATAGCTTCTGATGTCTTAACATTTTTATTTTGATAGAGTACGAGAGTATCAGACCGAATCTATGCTTGTGATTTTAGTAGAGGAAGATTTTGTTCTTTTTATTATTTTTTTTAGTATGTGTTATATGCATATTTACCATATATCCCATGAAATAATTTTATATACCTACTTTTCAAGATCATCACCATCATTTTTTATCTATTTATGATTTAGCTTATAACTTTTTATTTATCTTGATGATTATTATTATTCTACTGCTATTTTTTATTAATAAATTCTTTTTTTTACATATATTATTTAACACTATGCTACACTCTAACTCATGAGGGAATAGTCTCCCCACAGACACACCATAGGCCTTGAATGCTAGTCAACAACCTCTGGCATATGGGGAGGCACACTTGAGGTCAATGTGGCAAACCATCTTGGGGATCCACTTAGTGGATTTCAAGACAGGATGCTACAAAAATCATATATAGTAATATTTTTTCTGGAAGAAACATGTTATGATCCAAATTCATGGTGTTAACTCATCCTTTCTAATGAAGTGTCTTTGTTAGTGGATCTATTATTCATGAATTATATCCCTATATTTGTTTTTGCCTCCTAGTTTTTAAAACCATGCTCCCTAAGTGTTTCTATTGTGTTTCAAATCCTCAATGTCGAAGAGGATATCAATATAGAGCTCAATGGTGGATTTAATGGTGTTTCTTGCCTCTAGTCATGGTGGTCTAATGAGTTTGAGTGGAATAGGTGGAAGCATGTTTGTTTGAGTAGAGGTACGCTATGCTCGTATAAGAAGACATCTTTTAAAAAAGTGCATAGGGCCCATGGAAATAAGCATATCCCACATCAAAAAAATCATGGAATGTTTTTTTCTTAATAAGTGATCTCATTCCCCCAACTTCTCAATGAATTTGGATGTGGGTTAGAGGACCCCTACCACTATCAGTATTTCATTACACTAGTGATTCTCTCCTCCTACCATGAAACAAAGCTTCCCCATGTGCTGATCCACCTGCATGCATGTGATATGCGTAACATATGCCTCCTTCCACAACCAAGCCATCTCTCCCGATGGATTGGTCGACTACCCCAAGTGATGGCTATGTAACTTTATTATAGGTTGTGTTATGGCTAGGTTTTAGTAAATTTTTTAAACCTATACACTTATACTCAAAATAATTGGTAAAAAATACACAATTATGAGTAATAATAAAAATTATTCAAAAAATATATTTTTTTTCACAAAATGAAATTTCAAATATTAAATATTAAAACAATTAACAAATTGTCTATAAAGATAAAATCAATTAAATATATTATTTAAAATTTTAAATATTTTCATGAATAAAATAGATATATTAGCTACTATGTCCCATAGGGTCACAAATTTAGGCCTTTGGATAAGGATTAAATATTGGGAAAGAATATTTAATCCAAAATTAAGAGAGTTTTATGAAATCATATCCAAAATGGATTTAGATCGATTGATAATTTTTTGTAATTTTTTTTATAAATTCCATAGGGATTTTAGTGAATGCGTAATATTATAAGATATGTGAACTAAAATATATATGATATATGTATATTTTACCTAAATTAATGTAGGAATAATGTATTAATTTTTAACCTAATTCCCATGTAGTTTCATTTTAGCTATTAATCCATTGTGAATGGATTACATAGATTGAATATTCAAGGAATAAGATTTAATGAATTAATTAAAATGGGAATAAATGTATATGAGTACATTGAATATGGATAACACATTTCATTAAATGAAACACATCATAAATGGATATATAAAGGTATAGGATTTATTCTATTATGATTATATTATTTTCAGGAACCCTCCCGAATACTCTATATATACTAATATATGTTTTATCACATGGTTAAGGATTTATAAACCCTTCTATATTTAGGGATCCTAAAGAAATGTTCCGATATCTAAAGGCTAATGTAATACCCTAAAATATAAGAGGTTTTCTTATATTTATATAGTGATCTTCCTCAAATGTTTTCCTTACAATGAGGTTTAAGAAATCCACTTAAAATAAAAACTAGGAATGCTATTTTTTTTTAATTTTATTTATAATGTATATTTCTTCTATTACAGGATAGTTTCCTGCCTATTTGAGTGTTATGATACTACCAAAGGATCATTCTATGATCCTTAAAAACCCAATAATCTCTTCTCCCACTTTCTTTGATTTTTGGATGTGAAACTAGTCAAATAGAATTGGGTGATTGACTGTGTTAAAGAGATGAAGAGAAGATAAGAATGAGGGATCAATGATCGAGGAATGGATGTAATATCCTCATAATAGGTGGAAGTATGAGAATAAATTGGTTATAAAAATTATTATCCAACCTTATCAATAAATGTACATGTATAATCACAAGATGGAAAGGGATGAAGCTCATAAAATTTATTTAATATGAATTTAATGTCCCTTTTCAGCATAACTTGTAAAAAAATAAGGACACATGAGGTGAAATAAAATAGTAGCCTCATATTAAACCAAAAAATAAACATGGTTTATATGAACAACCTTTAATAAAAGTAATTTTTTTTGGCTGATACCAAAATAGGGACCTTCATTTCAGGTAAATCTATTTATAGATAAGATAAGAAAATAAAATAAATTCTACATGTTAAGTTATGAAACACTTATCTCAGAATAAACCAACATGTAAATGCTTAATGTATAATTAAAAAACAAATCATGTTGGATTAAACTAGTGATATTATAACCAATAAATAATTATCATAATAAATAACATAATGGAGTAGATTAATTGAATAATAAAGCATAAAAATAAAAATAAAAACAATAAACTAATTAGAAATTTACTTCATTTTTAAATAAAAGTCAACGCATAAAAAATAAAAAATCTCCAGAATTTAAAAAAGAAACTAAGGGTGATTTCTTTACACCTAATTTTATTAAAGTTGAATCATATTTAGAATACCTCAGTAATTCTAAAATTTAGACAACCCATTACCTTGGTCACCTATCATCTAGGTTTTCATCAGTGTGTATCTTATTGACACACACTTTTACACTTTCAATAAATGATGTAATTAAATGAAACATAATATCTATATGATTAGACCTACCTTTTCATATAATTTTTTAGATAACTGATGAGTATATTGAAAATTAAATCACACAATAATACTATAATTACTTAAATTTAGTTTATAAACAAAAACGTTGATCCACATGGATTCTTTAACAACTATTTTCAATGAAATATAATCGTCCTTAGTGGTTGAGAGATCCTTGAACAATTACATATTACATATACAGGATATGGCACCCCCATTTATAGTGGATACATAAATAGTTATATATTTTCTAGTGTTTACATTTTCATCATGATTTTAGTCAATATATTCTATCACAAGATCACAACACTTAACATATGTACCATAAAATAATTATAATGGAGGGGTAGGAGAAATATACCTCAATAACCAATTAAGATCATGATATTGTGGCTTAACAAGATTTTCCATGAACCTGAAAAATGTTGAAAAACAAAAGAAAAAATCAATTCTAGAAAAATCATAGAATACATACGATACAAATAATGTTAGCATTAGGAATTATAATCATAAACTTAGAATAAATGATAATGGAATGGGAATGGTACAGAGAAAAATGTAAATACTGGGAAAAGGGAACCCAGATAGGATTTAAAGAATCAAAGAGGTAAATTTTATGCATTTCATTAAAATAATTATGTTGAGATAAGTATAATTTTATATGTTCTCTATCCATTTTAATTTATATTCCATGAGTTTTTTTGGCATAGCTATGACCTTTCATTTTAAAAATGATTTTGAATTTCTTTTTGAAAGTGGTGATAACTTTAAAATTTCAATTAATGAGGAACATATCACCAATATAAAGTAGTAATTATAGAATATAATTATATATATATTAAAGAAAACACATGCATCAAGCTTACTTGTACTAAATTTATTTTGCAGCATGGAAGAATCGAACTTCTTATATCATTATCTAGAGTCTTACATTAAATAATAAATAATATTATTATATAAGTAAACCTATTTGGATTTAAATTCATTAGAAATCCATCAGAAGGATTCAGGTGAATATTTTCATCAAGATCACTATTAAATAAAGAAGTTTCAATAACTAGTTACTCAATATGTATATCAAGGTAAGAGGTAAAAGATAAGAATAATATAATAGTATATTTTTTTAACTACAGGAGAATAAAATCAAAATAATTATTCCATTATAATTGAATGATAACCTTGTCCACCAATATACCATTTTATTTTATTTTACTCTTTATAGTTTTACCATATTTTCTCTTAAAGACACATTTATAGCTTATAACCTTAGAAATAGTTGGGTTATTCACAATAGACCATGTATTGTTATTTTTCAAGGAATATATATCATGATGCATGATAATGATCCAATAATTAGAATAAAAATAATTAATATCATGTTTATAGGTCTAAGTATCCATAGTTCTAATGTCCTGGGAAATATAGAAGTAAACATATCCATATCAGCATATCCAATCCTCGATGGTGGTTTTATAACTATCCCTACTATATCCTTGATGAGATGGAAATACCAAATATCATTAAGTGGATTAGTATATGATCCAATATTATAATTATAATCTAATTAATTAATAGGTGGAGTAACCAGTGGATGAATCTTAATAAGATACTCAAAAACCAATTGAAGGTTCAAACAAAACATCCCCAATTTGTGGTTTATTACCACTTCCATTCGTGGGATATTTTTTTAAAGGGAAAACTAATCCATAAAACACCAAATCATAGATAATAACAGATGTTTAAAGGATACATTTATCTACCCATTATTTAGAACCCTTCACCCATAAAGATAACCTATTAAAATACACTTAATTGTCCCAGGTTCAAGCTTATCAAATTTCACATGGTTATATATAGCACATCCAAACACTCTTAAATGTCCATTGGATGGGCTCAATTTCTCTAGAGTTAATTTAATGTCTTAAGATGATTATATGAGGATGACAATCAATTCATAAGGTAGGGTAGAAATGTTCTATCCTTGGATAAAAAATATTTGTGTAAGCCTGAGTATAAAAACACACTGCAAACACACTCTAGGATATTGTGGTTCAAGAGCTCAGCCTGGCCATTATGCTATGGATTGTGCCTCAAATATAGTTCGTATTGATTTATTAATCCTCATAGAATTAACTAAATGTGGTTTAAAGGTACTCATGATTATTATTAGTTCTCATGTTTTTCTAATTTATCCCATTTTATTAATCTACATACGAATTCCATGTTATAATTTTTTTTAAAATAAAAAATATTTTTAATATTATAACTCTATAAATTATTATAAAATTAATTTATAAGAATAAAAAACATTCGAATACTCTAAAGAAGTCATTCCTAGTAGAACCCCATAAATTAGGGTGTATATACTCAAGTGGGTGACTAACCTTAATGATAAATTTAAGAAATATTAATCTCCCACAATATTAACATTAGCGTAATGTATTTTTTATAACTTAGGTAATAAGCAAATATTTACTTTAATCTTATAAAACATTGGCAATGACATTCCCTAAACTTCTATACTAACGAAAAGTACAATCAATATTGATGATATGAGTTATGTGTAGCTACCTATCAAGAGTCTTTCCATTGAAGACATATGATGGGTCCTTTAATGACTATAAGAGATCATTTATAGATCTTATGGAAATCAGATTTTGATTTTAAGGTTAATTACTTATGATTTAAAACACCTTATGAAATGATATTTTTTTGTAGGTATGGGACTCCTCTCAAATTTAACATGGTAAAAAGAGAGTGGTCATCAAGCTCTAAAGAAATAAAACCTCTACCCATGACTCACAAAAACATATTGTTACCTAATACAACCTATCATTCTACTCCATTGGCCAAATCTAAAAAGGAATGCATATCAGGTCACATGTGGAAGGAGTAACCTGATTCTAAAACCCACTTATCTAGTAGTGTATGGTAATAAATAGTCAAAACCTAATTACTTTCATATCTTATACTAGAAAATAAATAATGTTTTTCTTAATATTTCTAACTTTCACTAAATTTTAGTTTAGGCTACTTGGTTCTAATATGTCTAGGTTTCTTGCAATGGTACTAGGTAAATTCACCAGACATGAACTTAGAATAGTTATCCATAGATTGACTATGATAATTTTATTTCTTTCTCTATTTACTATTCATTATATCTAGAAACTTAGATCGACCATTAGTAGTTGAACTCTAAGACTCAGTTTTAACCTTAGGCTTACCATATAATTCATAAAAAATAAAGTCATGTTTTAATTCCCCTAATGTCATGGAATCTTTAATATAAACCATAGAATCAATAAGATTATTATATGATCTATCTAGAGAAATTAAAAATACTATTTCTTGGTATTAATCCTCAATTTTGACATGAATATAATCCAAATAAAGCATAATTTTGATAAACTCATAAATATGTGCCTTAATTAGAGTTCTATGATGCATCTTGAAGTCATAAATTTTGAGTTTCTTGTGAATAAGGCCTAATATTGACGTTTTCATGCATAATTTATCAATTTTAGGCCATATTTCAAAAGAATGGGATTCTTAAGAAATATATTGTAAGTCATTTTTTAAAAAGAAATCATAAGAAAACTATGTGATCCCATTAATATGCTAGGAGGGATATCATTATAGGTGATCATATTTATTTCAACTATTGACTAACTAATACGAGGTTTGTTACATTCATAAAACAAATCTTTTAGTCCTGGTTGCACTAGAAGTTCTCTCATCCTGAGTCTCAATAGGTTAATGTAATTGTCACCATCTAATTTATAGAAATTTATACTAATTAGATCATATTATTGTATACATAATAATCTAAAACAAATTATTGAGGATATCCTTAAGGGTACACCCCCATGAAATGGCTAAGAACTCAGTATATATTATCCAATTTCAACATGCTCATGATTTTGAGATTTGAAAGTTAACAAATAAAAATAAAAGGATAAAATATAGAGATGAATTTTGAAGATGAGTGAAAGAGTAGAAAAGATAACAGATAAAATAGAGAACAATGATATAATATGATTCAGACTAATTTGGTCCTTTTTTCATGCAATGAACACCACCATACTCACATATTTTATAAGTTCTAAAACAATAATGAGTATAAGAGTAGCAATAAGGAAACATCAATAAGGATATATAATAAATAATGAAGACCATGACCTTAAAAAACACTATAAAAAATAAGAATAACCATCAAATAGTAATCCATACAATTAAATGGTTCATGATTAATGCATATTTGAAGATCCTCTAGTCCAAATTCATGATTTAGAAATTATAAGAGTAGAAAACCAAAGATATCCTTGAAAGTACCAATTTATAATCCCCACCGAACCTCAACTCTAAGATCAGCTGCATATTAGAATAGATTAGATATAACCATACTCGTTCAAGGATGAAAATTTCCATCTCTAGCTCTGGTAATATCTTCTCTCACTATCTCTCCCGCCTTATTTCTTTAGAAGTAAAATTAATTGAATAAAATTAGGTGATCAAATTTCTATAAGATATGTAGTGCAAGTAATAATGATGGATCTATATTCAAGAAAGGTCTATAAGATCCATGAAATAGGAATAAAGTTTATATTAAATTGTTTATAACAACTTTAATATAATACTAACTATAAAGGGATACGTTGAATCACCATATAAAAAGGATGGATGCCCATAGACTTTATGTTAGGAAAATCTCAAGGACATTATCATAATAACTCAACCGGTATTATGGGCTATATAATGTGAAACAAAATAGTGGAATTAAACTAAACCAAAAATTAAACAAATAATTTAAGAATAACTTCTAATAAAAATAGTCCGAGTTAGGTGAATCCAAAATACAGAAATTCTATTTATGTGTAGTAGTTTTCACATAAGGTATAAAACCACAAGATTTTATGAAATATATATATTTTAAATAAATCTAATCTTTTCAATATTTTTATTTACAAGAATCGATGAGTTCATCCTTCATTACAAAAAACACTAATATTATATTATTTTACATGAAACACTGATTTTTAATTACATTACATGGAATTCTATGTTTATATTGTGTTACACACAATACCATGTTCAAAAAGAAATGTGATATATTATTTAAATATTATTATTTAATATGATAGTTATCACCTATCCATTAGAATAGAGATTATAAATAAGATTAAATAAATTAATAAAAATTATTATTTACAAATTTATATAAAATGAATTATTTATTGGACAATTAATTATGAATTAAAATAAAAAACTATTTGAAAATGAAGTAAATATTTTTCTGGAAAACTATTTTTATGCGTGAAAATGTGTTTTACATAAATAAATTAACAAAATAAATTTTAGTGAATGATTTTACTGAAATTTATATATGATATATTAAATTAAATTTTTAACAGTCATCTTATGTGTTCTCTATAAATAGACAAGAATAAATCTAATTTTATGCATAAAATTGTATTTTCTTAAAAATTAATTTTCTTTCTTTTTTAAAACTTATAATAAAATTAATCCTTCAAAAATTTAGAGAAATAATTTTATAAAAAAAATAATTTTTTAAATAATTAATTCAAAATTAACTTATGGTTAATTTAAGGTAGTTTTCATAAAAGATTAATTTTTTTGATGAATACTGAAAAATACAAGTTTTCATTGAAACATTTCCTTTTAATTTAAAGAATTTATAATGATAATTTTGGTTTAAAATGGGTTTAAAATATTAATTAGTTTACTTATATATTAATATGTCAAATTTATTCATTGGAATTAATTTCATGTTGAATTATTATATAATTTTTTTAAAGTTATGAACATTTTTTCTTTGAAAAACTGCTTTTCCATCGCATCTCCAGGTTTAATATTAAATTAAAAATTTCCACTAATATGATTTGAATTTGAAAAAATGGATTAAATATTTGGAATAATAACAATTTATATTATATTATAAGTCCAAATTAAATTTTCTCTATAATGAACAATTAAAATAGTAAAAAATTAATTACCGTGTGTATGGTAAAAATGGTTTTACCCAGGGCTAAGCTATGAAGATAAGGGTTAAAATGAATATAAAACTTTTAAAATTACTATTTTAATGAAATATTTAGATATTATACTTACCAAGTTCTAATATATTGTATTTTTAAGTTTTTTTCATAGGAACGACTTTATTATTTAGGATTCTTTTGGGAAAAGTAGTTTCCAAAGGGGTTCCATTCCCCCACTTATAATTGGCCACCACTACCCTTCACTTATTCCCACATATAATGCCATGTAGTTTTCCCAAAAACCAAAAAATAACTCCCCAAAATATTTATTCATGTTATATATCTTTTGGTCCTCTAAAAAGATAAATACTAGGGTCCATAATAATAGATCCAAAGGAGGTTTTTCGAGGCTATTGTAATTGTCTTCACTAAGAATATTCTTTTTATTTACTACTTTTCAACCATAAATTATGTCTTAATAATTAAAATATAATAAAAATGTATCTAATATATTATTTTATGTTATTACATGAATGTAATAACATATATAAATTCCACTTCTATCAAATGGAAAATGAAACTCTCGATCATGTGTACAACAGATT